>CM041026.1:13327307-15727307 GCA_022984855.1 Dimocarpus longan
AATGTTGCTAATAAACCCGTGCATACCGCTTACATCTCATCTGCTTCTCTACATCTACTATCATTGAAAAAGTTCCACTCCTTCATCATTGTAGGGGCAAGACATTGATTGTGCGGGAAGAACGTACTTGCACAGTCCATAACTCATGAATTACTGATCAATTACTGAATTAGTCATCTTGTGATAAATCCCTACCTTTTGGTCAGAAATAAAAATGAAAATAATAAGAGATTAAAAGGTTAAATGAGGACAATATCCTTACTCGTGCCTATATACACATGCATAAGAGTGCTAATGGATGATTGGAATCAACATAAGAAAAAATATATATATCTAATGGTTCAAGTTAAATTGTTTTATATACACATAAGAATGCTATTGGATGATTTGGAATCAACATAACTCTGTGTGTGTGTCACACTAATAAGAGCCATTCAATCATAATTCTACGCTATGATAGTAGGTGAACCCATGGTTAAAGTTAAATTATTTTATAATGAATTATAAGGCCCTGATCACTTAGCATGTAGCTAGGGGCATGCATAAATTAGAGCAAAATGTACAAAACCTCCCCCTGAGGTAAGGCTTTAAAGATTCATAGTCAAAGTTTGGTTTTTATAACACAATACCTCCGATTTAACGGTCAAAAGGCATTAAATCTAACTGATGATTGTATTCTATGATAAAAAGATAAAAATACCCTTGATTTTTAAATTAATTTTCTTTTAAAAGTTAAAATAATAAACATTAATTTAATTAAAAATAAATTAAAAAACTCAAACATAAATCATCATCATCAACAATAATTCATCATCATCTTAGAATCATCATCCTCAACAATAAGTCATCATCATTTCAGAATCATTATCATCAACAATTAATCAAACTCAAACATAAACAAAAAAATTATCTCATCAACAAATCTATTTAAAAAATCATCAACTGGATTCGAATTGAACCCAAATTTCATAAATTTGGATTCGATTGAAACTCAGATAAGATCTGGGTTCGATCGACTAGATCTGGGTTTGAAAAACCCAGATCTGGGTTCGTCGAACCCAGATCTGGTCTAAGTTCGACAAACCCATATTTCATCTAAGTTCGTCGAACTCAGATCCAGATGAATGAGAAAATAAGAAAAGATGAAAATAAGAAAAAATGACAATAAGAAGAAGAAGACGGTGGAGGTCTGCTCTCTGGTGGAGGATGGTAGAGAGTAACAGAGAAAGATGAAAATGATTTTAATAATTTTTGTTATTAATAAAGGACAAAACTACACTTGATCAACCAAATATTGACTAACAAACACTAGTGGTTTGAGGGTATTGTATTATAAAAATCAAACTTTGATAATGGATTTTTAAAACCTTACCTTATGGGGGTTTTGTGCATTTTGCTCCATAAATTAATAGAGAATGGTGCGCATATATTTGTATAGAGAGAGAAAGACGCACCCAATGCATGAGTAGGGGCCATACAGCCGTCTTCAAAGTAAGGTGAAGTGTCCATATCCATCTCGACTTCCAACAGTATTGATTCCCAATAATAGAGTGACACTTGTAAGGAGTCCCAACTCGCTGAGAATGACACGTCAACATAGCTGTAAGGTGGACATATCCTTTATAGGAGCATAATCAAATCGGCCATGTTTATAACTTGCTAATATTCCAATTTGTGGAAATATAATTTTTTGTTGTATGGTCATTCATGTAATAGATATACATATATAAATGCAATAAATATGAAAGTAAGTTATGTGGTTAGAGTAAGACTATCAAACCCTAAAATTCAACGTTTTAATGATTTAAATTGACTAAGCCTCCAACTTGCTTGCTTTTCTTCACCAAACCATAGATGTCATCTTTGCTTTAGCCTCAGCATTGAAATTTCAGGAAAAATAAATATGCAACTTCGAATTGAAGATTTCAGATAGCATTTGGGCAAATCCGGAATCTTTTCCTTTCAAATATTCCAAACGACTGCTATGGCTTACTTTCAAATGATCATGGAGACTAGAGAGGTAGGCGTGGTTTGCTTTGTACTTTTAGCTCTCATAAACTCTAGATAGAAACATAGGGTTTTCTCCCAAAACACAGAAAGACCACACAAATAAAAAAAAGGGATTGATCGGTTCTATTCTCGGTGCAAATGAATCTGTTCTCCAGTATTTACAGAAGAGTGGTAACATTCAAGTATTTTACAGAAATTGATATATATATATATGTGTGTGTGTGTGTGATATCAAAAGCTGAATGTAATGTTTGCAGTTGGCAGTTGCAGATTCAGTTGGTGGTAGTTAAAGGCCATGATCAACCACTTCAAGCTCATGAAATCATCCATGCAGTTTGGAACATTTGTGGACAATCCAGGTGAAATTCAATGAGAAACCTCGCTAGCCATATGCATAAATCAAGAATAGAAATATCTAAAACAAGGTTTTAGTTTCTGGTAGAATCAACTCAAATTGTTCTGAAAATATTATTTATACAGGTTTCTAGGAGTGCGTCGCACATTGTACGAGACATACAGCAACACACTTTTAAAGTAAGGTGCAACAACAGCGAAAGGCCACATGGAAAACCCTGTACAAACAACCAGAAAAAGGAAACAAAAAAGAAAAAAAGCCACTCATACACGCATTACTTGTTGCGGTCTCGCATTATACAGACTTCCCTGTGAGACACGATGACTTATTAGATTTTTTTTTTTTTTTTTAAGAGGGGTAGTTTATTTTAGTGGTGGAGAAAATATTGTTAAAGTACAGATAACTTAAGGGAATTTCCAAAGGTTGTGATCATCTGCAGTGGTATCAGCAGCAGCATCATCATCCCCAGCAATGTCCAAACGAGGTGGACTCATAAGCATCCCCTCAGCCATATTAACAAGAACATTAGGCATATCAAAGATCAAATCCTCATCGACAAATTGATGAGCCATTGGTCTCTCTGACTCAATAATATTAGCCCTAGGCTCATCCCTCTCAACCCCAGAAAGAGCATCCTTTGCAGCCCCTAAAGCAGAAGCTGCAGAGGCAGCAGCAGTCTGTATGTCCCGTGGAGAGGTAGAGGCAGGCACAGGAAAAGAAGGAGCTAAGTCTGGGAAGTTAAGCTCAGCATCTTGGCCTTTTAGGGCAAGTGCAGCTACGTCATAAGCAATCGCAGCCATTTCAGGAGTAGGAAATGTGCCTAACCAAATCCTGGTTGGCTTTCTTGGCTCCCTGATTTCAGAAACCCATTTGCCGCTACTTCGACGCCTAACACCCCGATAAGTCGGGTGACGGCCTGGTGGAGCAGAAGTAGAAGAAGCATTGCTGCCAGTGCTACTGCTGCTGCTACTACTTTTGGTTGCCTTCGAGTAATGCATGGTGTGTTGAGGAATAACGGCGGGAAGATGATGGGTTTGAAGAGGGAGCTGATGAGAGAAGCCATTTATGGAGGAGGGATTCTTTGGGATTGAAATTTGGCTGCAGAGAGAAGAATAAGCAGAGCTCTGAGTGGTAAAGTGCAAACCAGTTGTTGATGAACTGCGTTCTGTTGAGGGTCGGGGTGTAAGCCAGCTTTGTGTTGGACATCTGGGTTGGACTGCGTTTTTGCAGCAATATATGTTAACTGCCTAATCTTAACGTCAAATACAGTGATGTTTTTGGGGCATTAAGGATTTGGTTGAATATCTTACACAGATTTGATTACGCTTATAAGGGGACAATAAATGTACAAGAAAACTTGGGCGAAAAAACTTCCAACTTTAATTTCACTTGTGTATTAGTATGATATGATATGTATGTTTATCTAGGAACTAATAATATATATTACTTTCTAAGATATATTCTATTAATTGAAATAATAATTTTAAATTTAAATAAGTGCACAAATATATAAACGATAAAATTTTATTAAAAAAATATGTAAATAACGTGATGTATATTTTTATTTATCATATTCTCAATTGATATGAAATTAAATATTGATTAATATAATCTCATCAAATCATTTCCATAAATTATGATTAATCGAATGATGGAAAAAAGGGCATACACATAAGTTGATTTTGTCATATAAAATATTATATAATTAAGAGTACTTAATTTTTAATGTAATATTATACTTTAAGAATAATAATTTTATTAAGATTAGTTAGTAGTTTTATTTCATTTATCAAATTAGGTGTCATCTTTTCCCTTTAACTCATTAATTTTATATGCTGTCAAAGTTTTGAATCTCTAAATAGAAAAATTCAAGGATACGGTTCGAACTCAAGGTAAACTAATAAATAAATAAATAAAATACATAATTGGAATTTGGAACAGGATAAATATATAGAGTTAAAAAGAAATTAAACCGTAAATATAAGTTATTTGTTGGTAGTTAAGATTCCTTGCATGATAAAACAAGACACATGAACAACTAATTAAGTATATAGCAGGACAAGGGTTGGGCCATACCATTTCTAAAAGAATAAGTAGTTTGGCATAAAGCCATAAACAAAGCTTGTATGTGAAACAAGCAATTAATTACCTCCCAACCCTGCGCACACTAAACTTAAACCCAAAATCTCCGATACAATCAGAATAGTTTAACTCGTATTAGGTACAGAAATTGGCATTTCAAATTATATTTATTCTGGTTAAATAACATAAATATTAATTTGCAGCAAATTGAAGACAAATCCTGAGCATAAATAGAGAACTATACACCGTATATCTATAAAATTAAAAATCTAGATATTAATTTATATTTGAAAAGGCTTAAATTCATTACATGTATATTTTATTATTTTCTTCATAGGAAAGAAACTGTGATCTTCTCAGCATCCTCCATCTCCAAGATGCCAATAATAGCTGTCTAGCCAATTTTATTATTATGATGTGCTCCCATCACGGTCTTCAATTCAACAACGCTACTCTAGAATTAAACGATGAAATGTCTTTCAAGTCATGATCATACAGATACGGTGGTTGGTGCATATTTCAAGTGTGACCATTTTCATCAATCAAAGTATATATATACTGGGAGAGAAATGCTCGAAACAGTTGCAAAAGCAAAAGTGAGTTCTACTTTCAATTAATTTTGGAGCATCATCATCACCACCAAAAGTAGCAGCGAAACCAGAAGGTTGAGTTACATACAAAAAAAAAAAAAACAATATGAACAAATTTGCATAAGTAATACTAAACTATTCAAATTATTTATTTAAATATGCATATGTCCAAACGATGTCCTGGTATTTAAATTGTAGCCCACTTATTATCAATCACATCATTTCATATATTATATGATTGGTATAATTCATGTGCCTTTTAAACATGAATTTAGACATATAATTTGGACAGCAACAGTATTATTAAATGAGTTGGACTATTTAAACTTAAAATTGTGACTTAAATTTTTTTTAACTTCAACAACTAATCATTCACCTGCTTTCAATCTAATGGTTAAATTAAATGTTTTGTAAATATGATACTACTAATTGAGGTCACTGCTAATATAATGCATATTTCAAATGAGAATTTGACTACGACACAAACCAAATTAGAATTTGGGATTTAAAGCAGGTAAATGAATTGTTTGTTTTCGATTTTACTAGATTAGTACTGTTATATTGAACGGTAACGAATTCTAGTTCCTCAAATGTTAATGTATAGTAAGTTTGCCTTCTTGAGGAACTCAATTAAAGCTAGACCAAAGTATTTGGAGTATGGCCTTAAGCTGCAAGTACTACTTGAGAAGTCACCATCCTGTACCTACTAACTTGTCTGTAAGCATGCTTAATTGCGGCATTATGATGCGATTTAAGTGCATGAATTTGGTATATCTATGAATGATCACGTTCTTGACTAACTAAGACTGAGAGCTACGTCACCAACCTGCAAGCAACCAACCGCTCTAACCAATTAAAAAATCATATTGTAATTACCATTATAATAATAAAATAAATTGGAACTAGAGCACAAAGCCCTGTTATCCTTTCCTAATTGGGGAAAGTCGAACAAGAACATATTCCACCATTCAAAAGCCTTACCTCTTCTATCAATTAGTTTAGCCTTTAAAAAATTACGGAAATTAAGTTCACAAAAACCCAAGAACAAACAAACTGCTAAGTAGTCATGAGTACTGAAGAATCTATGTCTAGACTGTAGAACGATCTGCGCTGAATTGTTTTGGAAGTGGAGTTGGATTTTGAATGATAGAGACACATTAAACTGTGAGCGGGAGCAGATAAGGTTAACTTAATTTGGAGATCTTGGAGGAGTTGATCTGTAAAGTGTTTTGAGGATAAATTTGTGACGGGAGCAAAATAGCAGCATGTTACAAGCACCCACTGTAACCGTGTTGCGAGCAGGGGCTGCCGCTGCCACTGCCCGCGTAGCCGCGTAAGTCCATAATTTTGAGAAGCAGTTTTTCAGGTTTATGTGTCGTTACAGTTCTATAGTGCCCTTCTTTGTATAACACGGTTGACTGTTTCAAAATTCTTCAAGGACGAAGCAAGATTGAGACAGCGCCAGTAACACCATTAAATTCATTCTAACATCATTAGCTTGACCCACCTTTAGTCATTGGTTTTGGACTTCATCCACACGTACTCATCGACATTGGTTTTCTTTTAGAACGTTGTTTAATTATGTCCCTGATACAATCATGTTAGTGGTTTTTGCTAAATCATTATTTATATTTAACTATTTTTATTTCAAGAAATTACCGTTCTTTTCCATTTTCGCACATATATAGGCAAATATTAAAATATGCTTTTATTAATGGGAAAAACAAAAACTGAAAGAAAATCAATTCCCTTGAAAAGAAAATGGAGGAAAGGGAATTTAATTCTTTGAATGAGAGATGTCGTTTAATTAAAAGTTAAATTAATATTGCCTTAAAATAATCACGGTTAGTTGAACTAAAGAAATAATTTATTGTGAAATTAATTAGGCTACCTGGTTAATGTTATAAACCTTGAAAAGATATACATATATTTGGTAAATTTTATGTTAATTGTTATGAATTTATAAAATGTCTAAAATACCCTTTTCCAAAAAAAAAAAAAAATCTAAACTACACAAATTTTATTTTTATTTATATTTGTAGAAATATAAATCTATATAATTAAGGTTAAGATATAAGTGTCTTTATATTAAAATTATAGAGGATGATTTGGCCATTTAAAATATTCATGAAATTCCATATTAGATTATTTTATAATCATTTTACAAAAATAAATCATTATCTTTTTATTAGATCTATAATCAAATTTTCCTAGATTATTAAATGATCATTTTTGAAAGTTTGACCAAACAATTTTTGTATCAAAATTATTAAATTGTCATATTTTAGCTTCTTAAAAAAGATACCAAAGAAGATCTAAGTTTCATTTCCATGAATTAATTTGATTGCTAGTAGTCTTATATGGACACTGTAATTACAAATCATGAATTATGCTTAACATATACTAATGTATAAATAATGCTGACACTTTCTAAAATTTTATTCAAGTAATATGACAAGCTGATTTTTAGTAACAATATCAATTATGAAATGATAAACTTATGAAGCAGCAGTTAAAAATTAGTTTGCCAAATTATGAATTTACGTCGAATTTTGGATAATCTAGTATTATTTGCATACTCAATAAATATTTTAAGGGACAATTTTATTTTCATCCCTCTGTTTTGGAAAAATATCATTTTTTTCTATGTTTTGGGAAAATATAATTTTTTTTTTTTAACTGTCTATTCAAAATAAGTCTAATCTTCCCTAAAATTTCTAAAACATATCAAAATAGTCATTCTCATCGATTAGCTGACTATTAAATCAAGTGTTTACCGTGATTGATAGGATTAGTTTGGACATTTTTTAATGTAATTAATAAATAAAACATTAAATGAAAAATAAAATAGAAGTGTCAAACAATGGTTGCACTTGGAGGAGATATCAAATTAATAAATTAAAAATTAAAAAAAAAATGATAGATCAAAATGATCTAGTTTTAAGGTGTTCGAACGCAAATGATGATCTAGAGTTGAATTTGTTCAAATCTAAATCTTCATATGGGTTTGATCTGGGTGTTCAAACCCAAATTGTTATTTAGATTCGATCTCGATTTTTAATCCCGAATGACAATCTGAATTTAAAGTATTTAAACAAAATCATTATCTAGGTTTGTCAAACCCATATGACGATTTGGGTTCGAAATCGTTCGAACCAATATCGTCATTTGGGTTCGACTTTTGGTGATGTTTGGCAGTAATGTTCTACAACAATCTTTAACCAACAATGAAGGTAGTCTACCATGGAGATCCATTTTAAATAGATAATTAAAAATGACATTTTTTCAAAATAGAAGGACTAGAATGAAATTTACCCACACTCTTATTAGTTATTACACACAATTTCTTATTTTTGAAGTGAAATAGCTTCCGCCCCAACCCCTCCCCCCCCCCCAAATTACACCAATCCAATAACCACTTAACATAAACCAAACACGAAAAAAAATTAAAGGAATAATAGTTGGCTGATAGTTATCAATAAGGATAAAAATGAAAAATATAGCAAGTCATAGGATATCTTTCTAATGATTTTGGTAGAGAACGACGGTTTATTAATTTTTACTTTTTGAAATTGAGGGTTTATGATGTCGAGTTTGAGTAACTTTATTCTTCATTTGCATTATCTTATTTTTGTGATAATTTCTTAAGATTATTTTGATAATTATTTTCTTGTTTTATCAAACTATAGATATGAAAATAACTCTCGATATTTAGTCGTATACAAACATTTTCGTAGGAGGGATTCCATGTTTGTTGGCTAGAGGGGATTAAGTGACTTCAATTCCATGTAGTTTTGCCGCCCATTATGGGAAAAATAGTCCCGTGCATTTTGTACATTTTTTATTTTTTTAATATATATTTTACAAATCAAATTAATTTAATTTAGTTTGATAATTAATTTAATCTTTTTTATTAAAAAATATTAATAACTACATGAGATTAATTCAGCGATATACTATTCACGTTCATATCAATAATATTGTAACTTGGAGTTAAATCTCTCTCACTCGAACCTCAAATTTTAATAGTTCAAAAACATTTTTCAATATGAGCTTGAAAATATTATTTTTTAAATTAATTTTTAATATTTTAATTTATTTTAAAAATACTTTAAATATTTTATGTGATTCAAAAGTAATGTTAGATATCTATATATTATTATCAAGCAGTTAAAATAATTTACATTTAATTTAAAATCTTTAAAACAAATTTATTTTTCTTGAAATGGACTTAAAATATTTTTATTCAAAAATTAATTTAATTCAATATCGTCCTATCTAATTTCGTTGTACCAAGTATGAAACACAAATAATTTTTGTCTAATCCCATAACAAGGGATGGAAATAATTTACTTTCATGATTTCATCCGATTCAGTTCAATTAGCTATTTTAAAAAAAAAAATATCCTTGTTCGCTCTCCTACAACAAATGCTTTTTTTTTTTTTTTTCGAAATACCGATGGGGTGGGTCTTTGTATTGGGATAATTTTCAATGGGATGGGTATCAAGGACAAGGTAAGGTCATTTGAGCAATGGGTGACAAGTGAGGCCCGCATAAGTTAGAAGGCCCGCCTTTTATTATCCAAGAAAGATTACCTATTGGTCATTTAAATTAAGTATGTCTTCAATCCCTATTAATTAACTACTTTAAGAAGAAAATTTAATATTTATATAGTAATATTCCCCCAGCCCAAGTGAAAAAAAAGAAAAAAAAGAAAAAAAAATTATATTACAAAACTATATTTTTTAAATATTATTTTAATATTTTAATCTTGATGTGGAAATTGAATTTGTACAACCACATTTCCCCATGTCATCTCTTTTCAATTTTACAAAAATTAATAAACAATATTGTATACAAATTCAATTGTGACATTCAGTTGAGGTCAAAATATTAAGATAATATTCATAATTAAATGTTAATCCAATCCTTCCCACCCTCGATACAATGCATCAAACGCACCTTAAATGTGGCGCCTGTATAATGAGCATGTCTTTCTTTAATAATTTAATGTTTATAGCATCAAAAGTACATGACAAACAAAAATGCCCTTTATTAACATGGGTAGAAGCTATCAACTTTTTTTTCTTTTTTTTTTAAAGAAATCAATCCATCTTATTTCTCTCTTCCACTATTTATTTTTTTCTCTAATCTTTTAGGATCGCTTTCTCTTTCTACAAATTTCATTTTTATTTTAAATTCAACAACTCAAACATGGAATCTTAACTTCCCAATAAAAAATCACTAAGGTCCATTACTCAATTTTAAAAATATGAAAACTTAAAATGTGTATTCAATTTAGATTTTTATGGAATTAAAAAATTTAATTGTATTCAATATAAAATTTTAATAACTCTGAAAATATTTACAAAAATCATAGGATTTTTAATATAAACTTTTAACAAAAAATCACGGATGGACAAAAAAAGCACTCATTTAATTTGGTAATATCCTATGATGAAGTTGCCTTCACCTTAAGTAATATCTCAACAAATAAATAAATTTATAAAAATCATTAAGTATTTAATTACAACTTTTTAGAAGTTTATGAAAGTTAAAAGATATTCAATATATGTATTTTTTTAAATGAAAGATATTCAATTTATTAATAATGATTTTTGTGGAATTTAAAATGTCAACAATTGTTGTAACTTTTGTGTGGAAATTATAAAACTCAAACCTCACGATTTTTTTTTTCTCATTTTAATTAAAGAATCTCGTAGACTTACTTTTGTGTGGGAATGGTAAATACAAAGATGCAGATTCTCTGCCTATCTCATTTTTATTAATCTTTTAGTTCGATCATGACATGTGACAGGTGCAAAAATAAGTGGCATAAATCTCCTTTTTTTTTTTTTACCAAAAACGATAATATGGAGTCTTTTTTTAAGATGCAGATTCTCTGCCTATCTCATTTTTATTAATCTTTTAGTTCGATCATGACATGTGACAGGTGTAAAAATGAGTGGCATAAATCTCCCTTTTTTTCTTTTACCAAAAACGATAATATGGAGTCTTTTTTTAACATCCCTATCAACTATATATAGAGGCCAAGTTTTTTCTTTGCATCATTTTCTTAGACCACCATCATCAACAGTACCACTCTATCTCTCTCCCCATAACCGCTGTTTTTCAAACCAAATCACCATTATCGACAGCCCCACTCTGTCTCTCTCTCCCCATAGTCATTTTTTCTATTCATATCATTTTCTCTCATTAACAAGAGGAGCTCTATCATTTTTCTTTCCCATTAAAAAACATTGTTATTCAAGCACAGAACAAGCCCTGTCATTTTTATTTTTGCACCTACCACATGTCACGATCGGACTAAAAGATTAGTAAAAATGAGATAGACAGAGAATTTGGATCCTAAATACAAACCTCAGAGTCTCTCTCTCACATTAAACTATCTCTAAACTCAGTTATAGTCATGTAAAGGTATTTCGCTCATTCTCATATACATTTTTTTTTCTTTTTTAATCCTTGTGACCAACGAATTGCAATTTTTTTTTTCAAGTTCTTATTGTTTGTACATTGTTATCTCTTGCAATTTTTTTTTTTTTTAATTATTTTTCAAATTTCATGCACAATCTAATTAATAAGACCATTTTTCTTCTTCCTTTTTTTTTAAAATCAAATCTAGAAATATAAATGTCTTCATCCGGTTTGATAACAATAACAATATTTTTTGTTTTATTTTTTTCAGAAGAAAATATTTATTGACATGAAAAATATAATTTACAAAGTATATATCTTGTTTACAAATCAACAAAAGTCTAACATTATCTGTGAAGATCTTTTAAACTAAAAATCTTTAAGAATCTTGTGCAATTTATAAATTTATAAAAACTAATAGAATTCCATGAAACTCTTTTAAAATAGGAAGTTTAAAAGTTTATGAAAGTTTATAGAAATTCTATAAAGTTAATAAGAAAATCATTCACTTTAAAATATATATATCTATAAAAGTTTTTGAAGATATAATTAAATACACCCCGAACTTTCACTCATCTTGTTAGGTTGTGTGAAAAATATTAATCCTTCAAGAGATTTAGAGACTAATTTTGCATTTAAACTTCTTTGTTGTTTCATCTTATAAATTTATTTATACATGGAGTTCAAACATCGCTTAAATAATGAAAATAACATGATCGATTTTCTTTGATTGTAATCTACTTTCATGATTAATACTATAGAACACTTTTGAATAGCCTTTAAAAGCCAAACGATAAATCTAATTTGAATCAATAATATATTGTTGGAATCGTCTCAACAAAATGAATGAAGTTTGTGATTATATATTACCATCTTTAAACATCATGGCCCCCCTTTTCGGATATATTTTCATTTTTCGCTTTATTTTTGGCCTCCGTCCAATGGTACTCATCACCTCTCCCTCTAAATTTCTCTCTATAAGTTCTAGCTCTTTATTGATCAATTTTGAATTTTATGGGTTTTGGTTTAAGGACACCTGAGTACTTTTGTTTCACAATCAATTTTGTGTTATAAGAACTCAAATTACTAATTTAGTAACAATTATAAAGTCAAGGTACAATAGTCGTTAATATAGGACAGCCTCAATTTTTAATTTTTGTTTTACATAAATTCAAAGCTAACGATGCTCCAGTACTAGTTTTGAAGTAGAGGAAGTTCCAGTACTTGAGAATGCTGCCTGATGTCTCAATTTTTGGGCCTAGAATTGGAAAATTAGGCCCGTTCAGACTGATTGGATGTAGTGGAGATGTGCGTATACGACCATGATGGGCCGAGCTCGCTCTCCAGCCTAATAGCCGCAGCGAACACAATCATATCTTGACATTCCGGAGTATGATGGCCCGAAGAACTTTTTATTGCATTTTCTTTTAAATTTACTATAACACAACCCCGCTGTGCCTATGCACTAACGCAAAAAGTAGTGTTACACACTTACGCTACCTAAAAAATTATCTAAATTTATTATCAAAATAGTGTTACAAGTTGATTTCTAATTATCACTTCTTTACTTCATTATGTTATAACGGATCAGTTCGCAACGCTAATTAAAGAAAAAAGTTGGACAAATTTTATATGTTGTAACGTTATTTCTAACACTATTTGTTCCAAGTCCTCCTTCTTGGTTGGTGTGAAAGGATTGATTCCTAAAACTCTTACTTCAACGCTAAACTACTAATTTATTGGATTATCTTCTTAGAAAGTAAATTCTTTTGCTATTTCTTTTTTTTTTTTTTTAAAGAAAAAAATGTATAACAAAATCATTGCTCAAAATGTTTTAAAGTTCAAAGGATCAATTAGTTGGCAATCCTTGGACGTTGGAGTTTTGCCTTTATTTTATTTTATTTATTTGCTTGATACCTTTTAAGTCAACAACAGAATATTGGTATCCTTTTGCTATTTCTTTTATTTTTTTTTAAAAGAAAAAATGTATAACAAAATCATTGCTCAAAATGTTTTAAAGTTCAAAGGATCAATTAGTTGGCAATCCTTGGACGTTGGAGTTTTGCCTTTAGTTTATTTTATTTTATCTATTTATTTGCTTGATACCTTTTAAGTCAACAACAGAATAATAGTATCTAATCCCGGAAGCTTTTATTATAGTATATGGCTACTTTGCTTTGGAGCTTCCATTCCTTATTTCTCCAATTCGTTTTTTAAGGATTCCATTTAGCAAGTGGTTTAGGAAAAACTATTAATTAAGTCCAAAAGATGTTGTATCTTGTGGGAAAATGAAGATAAAAATACAACTGATTGTAAATTTGTAAGAAAATACATATTTGCTTATACTAAACCAGGATAATTTATAAATTAGAAGGCAGTGCAATTTTTATTTTTATTTTTTAAAAAAAAAGAATACAACATATAATATATATAACCATGAATATAAAATTTTCAATATTAAACTCAAGTTTCAAATTACCTCTTAGTTCTAATAGTTATACACTTTCTTATTCAATTTAGTGGCATAAGTTCAAACCCAATTATACATATTTTATAAATATATATAAAGAGTTTACTCTTCTTATTATATGAGTAGATGTTTTTTGGAAGTAAATATACAAACTGCATAAATAGTAATAAATTTCGATAAGTTTAAAAAGTTATTTGATTTATTTGATATCAGCATTCAAAATAAACAATTATTTTATTTACAATGCACATAAATATATTATATCAAGTACTGGACTATTATATTCATTCACTTTTATTTACTTTTACATTTATAACAGTGGATCACAAGTCTTGCACTATATTGGTGTTTAAAAAAAGGTCTTACACGAAATTTATCAAACTCATATATGTATTGGACTCGACTTGTATAATGAGTGAACTTTTACACAGATATATGAATTAATCATAAACTCTGAATGATTTAACTTAAATTTGATTAAAGTTAATAAAAATTTAGTAACATTCCTGTTTTTGTTGATATGTTAATTAAAATTCCTAAAATGACACCAATTACGCTAACGAGAGTAGTGTTGCAATTGGCTGCAATTTTACTAGATTGATCGAGTATTTCTTTTATTCTAAAATTTAAAGATTTAAATTTTATTTTTATCCTAAAATGTAGCGTATAAGTAGTAGTAAACTCTGCCTCCCCAAAATAAAAACAAAAGTGGCAGTGACGACTATTTCACACCTGTCAACAAATGATGAAATTTGGTGATCACTCAAAACAAAATACTTTAACTATTTGAAAGAAAAAGATACGTCTTTAATTACTAGTTAAACAAAACACCTCAACTTTCTTATGTTTAATGATGAAGCATTTAAAGGGAGACAACTCACTCCCATCCCGTCACACATTTCGATAAGACAACTTTTAACTACAAACACAACACAATCAAACCATGAAAGCTTTCTCTGGTTGGCATATTCACCCCTTCTGTTTTCTTGCCAGCAATCAAACTTTCTCATTGACTACTCTCACTCCAATCTCCAATAACATTTATTCATCTAATTAAATTATACTTTATATGCATTTATGTTACGAACTCCCCTCCAATCTTAAAATAATATTAAATATTTTATATTTTATATCTCACTTACATCTCTATTTATGATATAATCAATAATAAACAAAAATATTTTATTAATAAAATAAATTGTTAGTATATATTTACTATATATTATATCAGCAGTTATGATATAAAAGATGTGATATCCAGTATTATTGTTTACCTTAATTACCGTTTATTAAAGGTGTTATTTTCTTTTCAAATGAATTTGATCAACTTGGATCTATTTATTTATGATTTGATTTGATTAATCAAATCTTATACAATTTCAAATTGAATTGCACTTCAATCAAAAGTAGTAAAATTAAATGTTTCCAGCATGTTGGCTAGATTGAATGTATCGGTATTGGTTACTTACTAGAGTCAATTAACTTTTTTTTTAAGAAATGATTTATTATTGTCCTGTATAGTTAAAAGACAATTGTAGTAGTTTGATTTCATAATATAGAAGGGGAATCTTAACACAACCCAATATATAATAATATTTAGTAACTATGTTCTCCCGAGTCCCCCTCTCTCTCACTCACAATCCAAGTGCACCCCACCGGTGTCCTTCTCTAAACTCGATATCTTTCTTTCTTGTAGTCATAATTGAGCAATCCCTCTTGAGAGGTTTCAATTTCATTGTCAAGCATGAATGGGGCCATGGCATCATGCCACGCTGGACCCACAATGGATCTCCATGAATCCAAATTTCTTATCATCAGATAGTGACAACCATTAGTTCATCAGTCCACAGCTGCAAAATATTTTGAATTGGGCCAGTATACTTCCAATCGATAAAAATCAATAAAGATTAGCTTTTGCACACAACCCATATTCGTAGGTGGACCATTCGTTATCATATTATTTTGCTAATTTTGCGCCTTCACTTCCCCATGTATGCCATCAAGTTGACATAATTATCCTGTTATTCAACTACATCATCATTTATATAACAATATTATTTTACTTTTCAATTAGCATTTCGATATAATTTTCATTTGAATCAATGTGATAAGTGTTGTGGTAGTACCACTTTAGGATCTTCCATTTTGATATTGATCTTATCATTTTATAGGTTTTAATATTCATGTATTTTAATATATAATTATTGTTAGGATCCATTAAATACTAACCACCAGTGTATCGTCTATTAATATGAGTGGTTGTGCATTTTACCACCGATCTTAGTGGTGAGAGTTTGAATCAAAGAATCTCTTTGAACCACCCTAGATGTAATTGCTATAAGAAGGTTACGATAAATCTCTAATAATTTTGGTGTTAGCTTTTAAGAGAAAAATAATAATAATCAATAGATTCAAAAGTATCTCAACAAAATATTTTCTTCTATTAATTACCATGTTATTATCTTTGGGAATTAAGATTTTTTTTTTTTTCTTTTATCTAAACTTTAAGGGGTTGTTTGTTTTTTGCACTTAACACTTAATGTTGTTTAATTTGGTTAATTAAGAGATTTTTGTTTGTTTTTTTAAGTGGTCAAATCACTTAAAATCACCCAAAAACCACTTAAAAAAAAAAATAACATTTTTTGACTTATCACTTAATACAAAATCACTTAATGATTTATAAATATATTATTCCAAGTTTATCCTTCCTAAAATAATATGTTTCCAAGTTTGTTTTAGTTTTATATTATAAAAATTTCTTTTAATACTTTAATAAATAACATTGAAAAATAAAAACTCTAAACATCTTAACATCAAATTTTTTTTTTATAGCTGGATTACTATATTTCTCTAATTAAATTCTGGTAAGAATCTTTATTGATAAAATGTTTATGCAATAACTCAAAGACCAAATTACAAATCAATTTATTTAAGTATTTGATTATTTTTATTTAATTATATCAGAAAATATATATTACTTTGCAATTTCAATTTTCATTGTAATAGTAATTTAATTTAAAATCATTTTATTTATTTTTATTTGAATATATAAATTTAATTGACTCTACTATTTTAATTAATCTTATTTTAATTATGAATAAAAATACTATATATATAAGTTACAATTTCAACTTTTGTTATAATAGTAATTCAATTTAAGATTATTTTGTTTATTTTTATTTGAACATATAAACTTAATTGATTCTACTATAATAATTAATTTTATTTTAATTATGAATAAAAATATTATATATAAGTGTTTTAATATTTGTTAAATAATTTATTACAATTGTTTGTATCATATTAAATAAAATTACACAATAACTAATAGTAAAAGGATATAAATGTCAAATTATTAGTAATCAGATAATTTTAACTTTAAAAAACAAACAAAATTATTATACATTCAGAGGTAAGAAAAAAAAAAAACAAACATGTCAATCAGATTTCAGATTTCAGTCACTATTCAGCTTTCAGTCTTCAGCAGCACTGTTCAGTCTTCAGATAAAAAAACAAACGACCCCTAAGTTTTAAGAAATCTTTGTGATATTCATCATCATTAATATGACGGGTCAATTTAGTATTATTGTAGTTGTAAAATAATCATTGTTAATTGTGCTTAATAAATAATCTACTGTAAAATTAATTAAATATTTGTTTGATTAATTTTGCTATTAAAACTCTTATAAAACTCAAAAGCAGATTATATGCGTGTGTGGGTGCGCATGCGTGTTTGTTGTGTGTATGGGTTGAAATAATCATTGTTAGTTGTGTTTAATAAATAATATGTTGTAAAATTAATTAAATATCTGGTTGATTAATTTTGCTACTGAAACTCTTATAAAACTCAAAAGCAATTTATACATGTGTGTGTGTAATATTACATAATATCTCAAAAATATATAATGTTAGTTATCCTCATACCTAAAAAGTTAAACTAATAGAAAATTGACCAACTATAGTATTTAAGACTTGAGGTTATGATACGTTAACACGTCTCCTCACATGCAATAATATTAAGACTTGAGATTATGATACATTAACACGCGCTCTCACGTACAACGTGGACAGATACACGTTAAACGTTCCCTACTGTATAACATATGTAATGAGAAGATTTTCAGATAAAAGGGGGAGAGAGAGTTTGAATCAGGGACCTCTAAGTTCTAATACTATGTTAGTTATCATAAGACATAAAAGTTTAAACTGACAAAAAAATACTCAACTATAATATTTAAAACTTGAGGTTATGGTATGTTGACAGACAAAATCAAAATATTTGGTATAAAAATATTTATGTATAATTAGGGGTGATAAAAATTAATGATGATAATTTTACCATTTAAAAGTTTTATTAAATTCAATAATAGATTATTCATAATTATTTTATAAAAGTTTGATAATTTCTGCCCAATTTATTCACATTATCAAATAATCACTTTTGAAAGTTTTACCAAACATTAATTTTGTACCCAAATATTAAATAATCAACTTCTAAATTTTTAAAAGAAATAACAAATGTGACCTAAATATAAGGTTGCCATATTTATTAGTATATTTTGCTTTTCAGTTATTTATTAGTCTATAAAAAACTATATTTAGTCATGTAGAAACTTTTTTTTTTTGAACAATAGTCATGTAGAAACTTAAATAGGGAGTTATTGTACCTTTTTTATTTTTATGTTTTTGAAAGGTTATTGTGGCTTTTTAACAAACAAAATCTTTACATTTTACGGTAATTTATATACAAATGTTCTTCACATTGAAATATACGAGTAAAATTTGATAAGGAATCGAAAAGTGATGCTTGAGCATATATGTTAATACGTGCCTAATGTCTTTCATGTTTCTGTTAGTATATTACATTTTCATGGTTTGATCAACAGCCAAGACATCGATTGAAGTTAAACCAATTACAACTACTTCTATGATTTTATGATAAGTAATGATCATTGTTGTAAAAATCGTCGGTTACCATCAATTTTTTGCCAAATATTCGCTGACTAGCACTCAGTCAATCCGATAACCCCCAAATTAGGGGTCTTGATCATCGAAGGTGAGTAATCAGCCGAGTTGTCGAATAATCGACTCAACTTGGCTAACTCAACACAAAACCGACTGGAAAAAAAATCCAAAAATTAACCAAAATTTGAAGCCATCAAGATCCAAACAATAAATAAATTTTGATTGTAAAATCAAATACTAACATTTGCACTACAAAATCGAGCAAAGGACTAGTGGAGGTAACGTCGTTGTTAAGGGAATTGTCCATTGAGAGAGAGAGAGACTTGGTTGTGGTCGTTGCATGAGTGGATGATGTCGGGGTCGGCGCCGTCGTCTCCACCGTTCATCGTTGTCACTCGCATTGCTGGTCGTCGTCTCCAAAATTGATGGATGAGGTCATCATCACCAACACACATGAGATAAAGGAGAAAAAGAAAAAGGTTGATTATAAGAAGAAGAAGAAAAAAAATAATGAGGAGAGAAAATAGGAAGTGTGCAGCAGCTATATGTGAGAGAAAAGGGTGAAGGTTTTTTGTTTTTGGTGTGTATTAGGGTAAATTACATAAATGACCCTCAAGTTTAATAAAATTATATCAATATCTGAATTTTGACCTTTTATATTTAAAAATATATAAGTTTACATATTTAGATTTCAAAAAATAATAATTTTTCTCCTAAAATAGTATCAATATTACTAATCGAATAACTAATAAATCACTAACCGAGTAACCAATAAATCACTAACCATTACCTCCCCAATCAATTAGCGGTTAATGATCTTTGCAATATTGGTAATGATTAGTCAGCAATAATATAAAAGAATATATTTCTCAACTTATCAAGACACACAATAGATATACTATCTCTTAGCACATGTGGTTATATACATCTTCATCTTTTAAAAGAATAGAGGTTCAATTCTCACCAAACATATATTATATTATCTCCTCCAAAAGATTAGGTGTTCAATTCTTAATAGTTATCTGAATTGCATAAATAGTGTTTAATTTTAAACAAAGTTTGTAATAAAAGCAGTTATCTCTCATTCATTATGAGTGAATAATTCTTTCCAATTCATGGAATACGATATTCGAATTGCGCAAATTATATTTAATCTTAACAAGTCTTGATAATTCTTTAATTTGTTTGGTATCAATTTTCAAAAAAAAAATTAACATTATTTTCTTTAACAAACTATAATGAATTATTGATAGTATATTTTTTTAAACTGAATTATTGATAGTATTAAAAACATAGTTTTCATCAAATAAATTATCACAAAACATGCAATCTCGATTATGTTTGTGACATTTATATTTTCTAAGAAATATATTTATTTTTATTTCTTACGTACATGCTTCTTTAGCTATTATAAATATATAATTCATTTTATTTCTCCCACTTTTATCAACCGCATCCAATTAGAAGCCTTATCATTAAAATGCCAGTTGCCAGCTCCTTCTATTTCCCTAAAGTTGATGGGATCTAGTAATGATTTTAAATAATCAAATCAAGAAATTTGCCAATTTTTTTTTAAAGATTTTGACATTAAAAAAATTGAACAAAAAGGTACTAACTAACTCATCAAATGAAATTAATCATACAGTTGAGGACGACCATTGACGATTGACTGCGTTAAAGTATTACTTACTACGAAACAAATCATTAGATTTACCAACCATGTCAAATTGAAGAGATTCTATTGACAACAATAAATGGAAAAAAAAAAAATCAGTAGGATTGTTAAATAACTGTGAACGAAATTATGCAATCAAAACAGTTTTGGTATCGAAACTACTTCTTGTGGTGAATAATGGGCCAGACTAAAAGTCAAACATTGTTTGGCTGCCACATCTTATTTTATTTTATTTTTTTATCTCATTATCTAAGTTTTTGAAATACTATCTAGAGAGCATTATTATTGCTACTACTACTCTCTAAGAAGTTGAAGAGAGTTACTCATATATAATAAAAAAAATTTATTTATAAATTAATGAGTATTTTTAATAGATTATCCATACTTGTGGACTATTTAAAAATTATTTATTTTTATGGACAATGGTGCTCAAACCAACCCTGTACTTATTGATAAGTAAATTAAGTGAGAGTACGCACTAATGCGCTCTACTTTAGAGCACATTTTAGTTATATTAGTAATCGAGGGTGCTAAATATTGAGTAGGATGTAATCCGCAAAAGCATGGAAATAAGGATTAAAAATACACATAAATTATTATCATCATTGATTTTTTCTACTAAATGTTTGCTGTATCAAGGCCTTAAATGGTTATGCTTTCTCCCTCCATAATACATGTGCTCTAGCGCTAAATGATTTAATCATTAAAGATAAATGTTGAACCAATTACAAACTTACATTTTTTAAATTTTAGAACATGAAATTAACAATAGACAGTCTTAAAAATTAATTTAAAATTAATTTCTTTTATTAACTCGCATGAAGTTTTAAACGACAAAATCCAGTTGACATGCTCACCAAATTCAAATCTAATAAATCAAATCCTCAGAAAAAAGTGAGGGAAAAAAGAAAGAAAAAGAGGAAAGGCCTTTTTAAATCTCTTTAGAGGGGTCTCCACTCTTTTAAGATTGCACTTTGAATTAGGGTGATGAGATGCTACAAAGAAAGAATCAAAGCAAAGAAAAGGGTCACTTTTATTTATTTATTATTATTATTATTTTTCATAGAAAAGGCTTTGTCTTTATCTACCCCAATCGTCACATTCTGATCAACCCATCCTATCCATCCATCGCATCAAAACTAAGCCAAAACATGATAGACAGCTATATCGGCGGACCCACATACCCATTTTTGTCAAGACAAAACCCACTTCCTTCTCCACGCTCACAAGCAACACAGCCCCCCCATGAAAGAGAAACACACCATTCACCTCACGATCATCAAATGCCATGTCAGCGGCCTGCAAGATAGCAGGGCTTGGGCCTCGGCTTTGGCAGGTGCAGCACCTGGTCAGCTTAAATTATGGGCCACTCGTGCACCTTTTTTGTATTTTTATTTTTGGGCCACGCCATGCTTGTACATGTATGCATGCATGGATGGAACGTTCTGCTACTTCAAAAGCAAGCTATCAGATCTGAGCTCTGACCCACTGTCAGTCTCTGCGTAGCTCTCAGTCACTCTCAGAAACACTGAGATTCTCCTGTTCAGTTTTTGCCCTATCGATCATTTTCAACCTCATTTCTATCCTTCTACTCTTTTTCTTTTTTATATATTTTTCTCTAATTTTTCCTTTACCATGTTTTGCTTTTACCTTTCCATATTCAAGCGATAAGACTGAAAATTTAAGATTATAATGGTATGATTCTCTGACTAAAAAAGAGAGAAACAACGGAGAGAGAGAGAAACACCAGTTATACTCTTGTTTCTGCTTGCATGGTGTATATATAAATTATGTTTAACTTTTTTTTTCCATTCAAATTTAAGATATGAGAGTATGTATATATTTATTTTTGTTCACATTTTTTATTTAAAGAATCAACATTTTGACTTATATTGTAAGGACATATATACTATACATACATGCACAATACAGTTAAAATTAATAAAATTTTAAGTTTGGTAATGCATTTACTGTTTTAACTTTAGTGGTTGCTAATTGAATGCATCACATGTGAAGGCAACGCTCGGGTAAGGGCAGAGCAGTGGTAGGTCTGGGTCAAGAAAGAGATGTGAAGACTGGACATATAGATTGAAATAGCCACTGAAGGATTACCCTGACAAGCTTCATCTGAGCTTGTTGGCACAGCCAGTTTTATGAAATCACGTGCATGCATGATGGAGACAATGTGCATGTGGATTGGTTACTTTAAATCATATTTATGTGTACATAAATGTACACTTATGCAATTGTATTTGTGATAACGTTTTCTTAATTTGCTAGAGGTAATCGAACCATCAAAATATATTTTGTTAATCCAACGATCTTCGAATACCTAACCATTAAACTGCAAAAATCTTTGCAGACTATTTTAATTTTCAACTGTAGGGGCAGTTGGTTTTTACCACTTAAATCTTTATTCTATTGGTTTTTACCAATTAAAATCTGTATTCTAATATTTAAGAACTAAATTAAGTAAGTTTACTTTGTCTGTTATTCCTTTTGTTTTAAACTTATGTCTTATGTTAAGTTCAAAACATTTTATTTTAAAAACTCAAACTTTTTAACTTATCACTTAATGAAAAAGAATTAATCAATAAATTAATATTAATTTCTTAAAGTAATCGTTAACTATTTTATTTTTATCAAAATGTCCCAAATGAAAAATTCTTTACTTTAAATAAACCCTAAACCTAGTAACTTCAAAAAGAGCAACGGTCATTAGCATTGATGGCCAAAAAAATGATCAAAGCGCCGGCAGGCGTTCTCCCTATGTCGCTGGGAGTTGGGAGGAGGTCGATCGGCTTCTTATCGTTTGAAGGACCACACCTCCTCCCATTCAATCTAGGAGTAAGGAGGCTGTTGACGACTTCCAATCTATTGCAAGAGGTTACCAATGACCTTCATCCTTTTACAAGCGGCCGATAGCTGCCTGCTGTTGGAGATGGAGGGGATCAAAGTCTCCTACATTCAAATTTATTTTTTTGTAAAATGGAAGTAAAAATATTAACGTTAAAAATAAGTTGAACTTTTTTTTATTTTAATTCATTCAAATAATTAAAATAATAAATACTGTGGTTATGAAAATAATTTTTTCTTAATATCAAATATTATATAAAGATAAAAGAAAATATTCAATACACATTTGCAGTAAGTCAACTCGATAGTAAAAACTAAAAATGTTTGGAAATCTCATATCATTAAGATTTATTAATAAGACCTTAATCAAATTAAGAACCATTCAGAATTAAGACAAAAGAGCGAATACCAAATTAGTTTTATCGCCCTAAAGCACATCTCAAAATGTAGCAAAAAATCATTTTATTTGTGATTTAAGTATGATTCTGTGTACTAAACATATGCAAAAATCAAAAAATAACTTTTATTTAGAACCTTTTTTTTTTATACAATGCTAAGATTTTTTTATTTTTAATTATTGTATATAATTACAAGGCAATTAAAAATTGATTGGCACCATTGGTAAAGGATTTGTTGGGATTTATCAAAACTAAATATTATATGTGACCTAAAAATTTACTCTTACAATAGCGGAAGAAACTAGGAAGAAACTAAGTGTGACTTCTATAAATTTATTCCATAACATTGGAAAATATCTATTCTTCTATAATAAATATCAATTGACACCAATTGTTAGAGGTTTATTGGAATTTATTGAAACTAAACACTATATGTGACTTAAAAATTTATTCTTATAACACCGGAAACACTAAGTTTGACTTCTATAAATCAATATATTCACATAATATCAAAAAATATCTAGTTTTCGATAATAAGAAAAGAAAACTTGTCACACCTACTAATAAATATGCATGATAAGATTTGAACCCCTATTTGGATATAAAAGAAAAGTATATGAATAGCTTGAATTATGAGTGAATATGTATATTAAAGTGGTTTTAACTTGATAATAATTTTTTTTTAATTATTTTTATAAGAGATTATGTTTGAATTTTATATTTATCGTATTGTATTGTAATTTATTAGGATCAAGAGTTAGAAAATCTGTTTATATTATCTTAAATTTAAATTTGACAAACAAAATTTAAAAACAAATTAAGAATAATATTTAACTGTGCCCATATATTAAAATGTAGTCACCCTTAAGGAGAAAAGTAAGCGTTTCAGTTTAAAAAATAATAATAATAATAATAATAATAAATAATAAATCAAATAGTTCTTTTAAGGCCATTACTTGAAGCGCACATTGAGGGAGAAACTATATCAAAATAAGTCAAATTTATATATCTTTATTTTGTGCGAAGTTAAAATAAAATTAAAATTTTTTATTTTATACAATTTTATTTTATCATGTTAGAGTGTTCTGAGATACACATTAACATTTTTTTAGAAAAAAATAATAAAGAGCTTATAGATTTCCACAATGCTTTTTCTTGATGCCACTTATCATTTACACGTATAAGAGAATTACTTGGCCAGGTTTGAGGAAAATTGCAGCAGGTTCTTGTGGATAACATTGTCTTTAGTGGCTCGAAGGACAAGAAAAGAACCAGCGGCAGGCAACGTTTGACCAATTTATAAGTGGACAGATTACACTAATACCCTTATTTTAGACAATGTTGCACTCATTTGCAGTGTTTGCTTTTCTTCGACAAATATGGTACATGGCTTCTATTAAATTGAATCTTTCATTGACTTAAATTTTAAAATTTTAAATTACCTTTAAAATGTTTTTACCGTCTTAAAAATCATAATAATTTTTTTAAAATCATGTTTGAAAATAACATAATATTTCGTTGATACTGAAGTTTTAACCACTTTTGCAGTAACTCCTCCAGTATTTCCTCCGCAAACTAGACGGGTAATATATCTCCTCTAGTCACAAGGGAGCCCCCACAAACTAGGGAGAGTATAGTGAACTCATTCAATAAATTTTATTTTTATTTTAAATAATTTATATTTTTGTCTTTTTTGAGATAATATTTTTGTCTCACTTGATGTAAAGATCTATTTACGCTTCAAACGTTTGAATTCACGATAACGATGGTCAATGAAATTCAGAATATGTTTGTCTATAAAGGAAATTAGTAGAATGTACCTGCAATGTTGCTTAAACTCAACTCAAGGTAGGTTACTGCAAGTTATTGATAGACCGGAGCACATGAGATATCTGCCCGCTGATGAGGACGTAGAAAGCACAGGAGCCGTAATAAATGAAAAAGGAGGTATGTAGTACAAAATGGCAGTTGTTTGTGTGGTACGGTTCTACATGCATCACCATCAATTGCTTATAATCACATGCGCTTGATATTTGTGTCTTAAATACTGATTCATAGCCGTAGATTCAGAGGGGTCCACGTTAAAGATGAGGCTGTACTCTGTAGTGCCCAGACAATTCTTCAATTATTGAATTCAATTTTGATAGTGCATTGATTTTGTGAAATGATGATCAATTCATCGCATACAGCTTGTACATCCATTATGTACCTTCTTAATTGCTATTATGTCATAGTTTTTATTCCCTATCGTATATGCAAGATTATAATTTGTTTCCGATTCAAACACCGTTGATTTGGAAAATTTTTTGCAGTGTTTCCTGATGGTGGTGTACGGTTTTGTTTACAAAAATTAAAGAAAAGAAATGTACCCCCTGACACAGTGACGCGATACATGAACATATTAATTCTGGCTTACGAAAAGATTGAATAGAAAAAGTTGATTAGGGGTACTTTAACATATATATTTTTAAAAAAAGGTTTGACATATGGTAAAATTATTTGCAACAATTGGTGATTCAAGCAATTTCAACTTACAGGTCCCAATTTCATTCTAAGGTAAAAGGTACCAATGTATTTTTTTTTTTTTCGAAGTTGACATCAAACTAATAAGGATTTCAACTTCTAAGTCCCAATTTCAATCTCAGGTAAGGGACTTGTTGAGGGATACAACTTTTAAAGTTAACATCAATGCCTGTGTTAAAAAACAATGTACAATCGCAATCCTATTATATATATATATATATATAATAGGATTGCGATTGTAAGTATTTTTTCTTTGATTTAATTACTTTTAAAAAGTACTCTTACACTTACCATTTTTATGTCTTTGGTGACAATAAAGACCAAAAAAAAAAATTATAGAATGTTTTTTAAGCTATTAAATAGAAGAATTCCTTTATATGGGATGATGAATTCCAAAAGCACTAAGATAATGTACATTAAAATCTAGGATAATGTTTGTTAAAAAAAAAAAAAATCTATGTAATACTACTAAACTGAATGGTAAAAAATGATTATAAAAGTAGTTACAAGTCATTCAAATTAGAGATAATGACAGAGATAACTCTTTTTTAAGATTGAAGTTGAAAAAAATATATATATTTTTTAATTCTTTATTTCTACTAATTATATTTTTGTCCAAAAAAAAAATATTGAAAGATTTTTAGATAAGAGTTAGTGTCCAACTTGGAGTTAAAAATATGGTCATTTATTTAAAAAAAAAAACAATTGAAAAAAACCCTTAAAATTAATAGAGAAAATTACAATTTAGCTACCCAGTTGAAATGCATTCACAGACGGAACAACTATTTCGCTTTTATTAAAATTAATCTCCGTACCATTAGTGGATTTCAGTTAGTCTTAACTGGTTTAGAGGTAAAATTATTTTTTGATGTTTTATTTTTTAAAAAATTTTAAAATATACTGTCTCTCTCTCTCTCTCTCATCCCTTAGCCTTCTCTTGTTTTTTCGATGTGACTGTCGCTGTCTCTATCTCCGTCGTCTTTGTCCATGTCGCCGTCATCCATTGTTTTTTCTTCTTCTTATTCTCTTCTTTCACTTCTTCTTCTTCTTATTTTCTTCCGCTATTCTTCTTCCTCGAACCCGCTCTGGGTTCATCTGGATGAACCCAGATTTGGGTTCATCATTCGAGTGAACCCAGTTTAAGTTCAGGAGTTCACGAATAAACCTAGATTTATGGGTTTATTCATGAACCCAAATTTTTGATTCGTGATGAACTCAGAATCTTGGTTCTCGTGAACCCAGAATCTGGGTTCTTGAGCCCAAAAATCTGAGTTCGATTTCTGGGTTGATTCGAACCCAAAAATCAAACCCATATTAGGTTGGGTTTGATTGTTTTAAGTTGAATTTGAAGATTGGTTGATGATGAGTAGAGATTGAAGATGATTTTGAGGTTGGATTTTTTTTTTTTTTCTAGTTCTTCAAGAAAAGCTGGTAATTCCAAATGGGTTGATTGATGATGAGTTGAGATTGAAGATTTTCTGGTGATTCCAAAAAATCTGGTTCCAGATATTTATTTATTTTTGTTATTTGTTGATTGATGATGATGGTTCCAAATGTTCATTTTTTTTTGGTTATTTGTTTATTGATGATGATGGTTATGTTTTAAATGTTGTTGATGATTTTGTTTGTTATTTATTGACTGTTGATGTTAGATTTTTGGTTTGGTAGTAATTGGTGAAGAATAAAGAATAAGATTTATTAAATTTTTTAATTTAATTAATTAATTTTTTTTTAGTTAATTTTTATTTAATTAATTAATTTTTAAGGGTATTTTAGTCTTTTCACTATTTTATACTTTTTGCTGTTAGAACCAATTGAAGTCCATTAACGGTAAGGAGGTCAATTGTAATAAAAGCAAAACAGTTACTCCGCCTGTGAATGCGTTTCAACTGGATAACTAAATTATAATTTGCTCAAATTAATAATTGGAGTTACTTTTTATTTTTCATTTGGGAAGAAGATATATATATAACTTCAGAAGGTTCACCCAGTGAGAAGATGTTGAAAAAATATATATATAAATATATATATATAAAGGTTAAAAACAAAGTTAACAACTATCCATTAACAGTGCTTTTCTTCCAAACAGCAGCTGAATACCAAAATCGATTATTACAATGATATTCTTAATCTCAATTGGAATTACAATTTAGATAGATTTTACTCAAATAAGTGCTTACAAAATCAAAATCTTCTTCTCAGAATTTTCCTTAATGAGGACTCTAGACAAAGAGCAGGGAGTCAAAGATGCTTAAAAGTGGTCCAGGCAATAAAAACTCTCACATGCAACAAAAAGGCCTCCTTTTGGTTTTGCATTTGTGTTTGCCTCTATGTAACTATTATAATCCACGATTGCAATATAAAATATTCCACCGATGGTGCAAAATATAGGAAAAGATTAATCTCATCATTTATTTTGCTCTCTCAACTCAATACTCGTAACTCGATATATAATAAATTTGGTGACACATTATTGTAATAAGTATAATGATGCTAGCCCATATGATTAGATTCATTTAAAGCACTCTTAAACAACGCAAACATCAGCGACATAATTATAATTTTAGCTAAGAAAACAATAGCAAGTTGATCTAATTTGGCATGATCACCAAAATAATGAATTATATGGACATAAAAATTTAAAGTTACAAATTATAATAAATTAAAAAGTAATCATATTTGTTCCAAGTCTACTAGTTAACCGATGATTAGATTATGCAAATCCACTGACAAGTCTGGTGATTATGGTAATTTTAATCATATAAAAGTTTAATGTTTAGACATTAAAAGAAGGAAAAGTAGACAAAAAGGATGGAAAAAATATCTTCAAAGAGAGTGCCAAATTTGGTGAGTGCAAAACGACTAGCCGTTTCGGGAAAGCAGAGTCTAATAAGCGCAAACGTCATCGTTTTGATACAAACTTATCCCTCCGAAAGGCAACAGTCAGAGAAGAGAGTCAAAAAGGCCGGATCCTAGGCCCTGTACACGCGTCAGCTAGTGACCACTCCTCTGTAAAACATTTCATCGTGTTTCCACTCTCCACGTGTCGTTCATTGATTAGTGCATCACCACTCTGTCCTTTCTACTATTACGTGTGTTCCCGTCGCTCCTCCCTCCCTCTCTCTCTCTCTCTCTCTCAGAGCGTCTTCAAACACTCAAGCACTGTACAAGAGGACAGACCGAGAAAGCAGGAAAGCAAGTTCTTGTAAGAAAATATATTTAAAAGATTGGCAAAGTTTATAAGAGGAGAGAGGAGGTCAATAATAATCTATACGTACTTACTTGTATGCACATACACTACACACTACACACTACGCACTTGAAACAGAGATGGGACCATTCTCCTGTGCATAAATTCAAGCTTTTTCGTGGACGACACGATCCGAGTCTGCCGCTTTCTCCTTCCTTTCTCTCTTGAAAAGCTTTATTTCTCTCCTCTCTTTAAAGCTTTTCTTGCTGTAGCTACCTCTTCTTCTCCTTCTTCTTCTTGTTTTTCTTCTTCTACTTCTCAGACTCATATATATATATTTATATATATGGAAATGGAGGATCATCAACATCACCATGAGTATGGCATGGCAGATCTTAGGCAGCTCATGAATGGAAGACCTACTCATTTTCCAGGAATCCCACAAGCGGCGGAGCTGTTTCCCGGCCACCGGAATCTGGCACCGCAAGGCCACCACTATGACATGCTGATGGTGGGTCGTCAAGTGAGTGAATTGATGCCTCGAGGCCTGCAGGATTTCAACACTGGTGCAGCCAACAACAACTCTAGTGTGCCTGTCACCACCACTAGTGTTTCGACACCGAGTCTTAGTGGCTTAGAAGGTGATGCTGTTGGCTTCGGTGGAGATGGAGGCACCGGCAGGTGGCCCCGACAAGAAACTTTAACACTTCTTGAGATCAGATCTCGTCTTGATTCCAAGTTCAAGGAGGCTAATCAAAAAGGTCCCTTGTGGGATGAAGTTTCTAGGTATATATACAATGCCCTAATTTTACTAGTTGTTTCTTTTCTTTATAATTTTATTGGCTGAGTTTTTAACATCTTCGCACACTCAATTTCTCATTTTCTCCTTCAACTTTATCAGTTACTTCTTTTATAATACTTCTTCAACTTTTCTTAATTTTTAAGAACTCATTTCATCAGCAGCATTGCTTCTCTTTAATTAATTCATGTCCTATCTATTGTGCTACCAACACCGATTTAAACTAACAAGCCCATCATACTTGTGCGAAAATGCATGACATATATATTACTTGTTTTCTTCTTTAGAAAACTTTTGTAACAAAGTTATGTTTGTGTTTTGCTGGTCTTGGCTTAGAAAATGACTACCTATGAAGTTCAGTTGCAGGCGCATGCGTTATTTTCTTCTTTACTTTGTTTTTCTTTTCTGGTCTGGCGTCACCAAAATGGCTGATGATTCAATTACTGACTGCTTTCCCCTTTGAAAACGTGTACCCTTCATTTTTGTGCGAGTTTTGCTATAAAAGTGGCACGCCCTTTGAGTGGTTTGAGTACCTATCTACTAGTTCTACCTGATATGAAGATTGTAGTCCCCTCAAAACTCGTATTTGTTTGGCAACTTGAATGGTCATGACTCATATGCCTAGTAGGGTAAAGTGTGGCAAATCAAGCCAGCCAAACGCTTTAGATTACATATTATTGGCAAATCACTGTCACAATAAATAACTTTTTATGGGTTTTTTCAATTTCTTTTTTCTTCAAAATTTGCACAACAATCTAGGGTTCCATTCTACCATCATCTCTCATTTGTCATCACTTGAATAATTTAATTATTTTTTTTCTGTAATTTCCTGTAGGATTATGTCCGAGGAACATGGATATCAAAGGAGTGGCAAGAAATGTAGAGAGAAGTTCGAGAACCTGTACAAATATTACAAGAAGACCAAGGAAGGGAAAGCTGGAAGGCAAGATGGCAAGAACTACAGATTCTTCAGGCAACTTGAAGCACTCTATGGAGACAATAACAATTCAGTTTCAATCCCGGAAACGCATATTGTGGGAACTAGTCTTCGTTTTCAAACTGCAAGCAACACTTGTAATCAAGCAAATCAAGAGGCTTTTCACTCTCAAAAGCTTTGTGATAGCCTTAGTCTCTCTAACTCCTCTGAATTCGATTCTTCCTCATCAGACGACAATGATTTGAGCACTATGGAGAATGATTCAACGGAGAAGAGGAGGAAGAAGAGAGGAGGAAGGAACTGGAAGGCTAAGATAAAAGAGTTCATTGACTGCCAAATGAAGAAACTAATGGAGAGACAAGAGGCCTGGTTGGAGAAACTGACAAAGACTCTTGAACAGAAGGAGCAAGAGAGGGTATTGAGAGAGGAAGAGTGGAAGAGACAAGAGGAAGCTCGGGTCGATAAAGAGCACAAATTCTGGGCTAAAGAGAGAGCGTGGATTGAAGCTCGAGACACTGCTTTAATGGAGGCCTTGCACAACTTGACTGGATCATCAAGAGTACAATTGAAGGCCTCATCTCCTGAGGAGCTGATGGCAGCTGAGATTCGAAGTCACGGTGAAACCCGGAATGAGAATGGAAGTGAAACCATAAACAACAATGTCAAAGTCAGCGATAGTAGCTGGGAAGAAACCGAGATTACAAGGCTAATACAATTGAGGACCAGCATGGAACCAAGGTTTCAGCAAAGTGGTTGCTCTCAAGAGGTTCTCTGGGAGGAAATAGCAGCCAAGTTGGTTTGCTTGGGATATGACAAGAATGCTTTGATGTGCAAAGAAAAATGGGACAGCATCAACCATTATTTGAGGAAAACTAACAAGAAACGCAAGGAAAATTCAAGGAGCTGCGGTTACTATCCAAGCAGTGAGTCTCTATACAACCAAGGAGGAGCAGCCTATTGTGAAATCAGCGAACAAGGACCAGAAGCTGTGAGACTTCAAGCAAATGACAACTCGTCATCGCCTTCTAACTCTAATGTTGGCAATGCAGTGAGTGATAGCTGCTTCCGCTACTTAATGGCTGATGGAGAGAACTTGTGGGAAAATTATGGTTTGAAGCTCAGCAAAGGAGATAACCAATAAATTCAAAAACATAGAAACTTTGTGATCAGTTTCTAATCAAAACAAGAAGACATGTAAAGGGTATGAGAAGATGTGGCTGACTTGTCAAGAGGTAAGTGATTAATTTGACAGACATGCCTCTTCGAATTGGTAATTAATATGAGTCATTACTTCTTAGTACATGCACATTTAAGATGAAAATAATGGGGGTTGATATGGACTTTAAATGGGAATCAAGAAGGTTGTATGCTACTCTACTTGTAACCTTTCTTAAATTTCTTTTTAATGAATATGGAGTTAATTAGATGTTAATTTTTTGCTTTTGGTATATTTGAGATGTAGAATATGACATCTGAACGTGTGACACAAACTTTTAATAATTGTAATCTGAATGAAAATTAGATCTTTAAAAAATAAAATAAAATAAAATAAAAAGTAAAGATCAGGATTTGAATTTATTTGGGATGGACTGTTAGGTGTAACTAATCGGTTAACTAATTTTTTTATAATTAATAAAATAAATAAATAACTAGATTGTCTATGAAATTTAAGTATTTGTCTGAAATATTGTACTATTAAATGTTAAACAGTCATTTTGTGGCAAGTTGATTCACTCCCATTGAAATAGTTGCACAAAACTATTAAAAGCCAAAATCACTTTAATTTTTTAATAGTAACTGATTAATTCGGGAAAGGAATATGAGATAAATTACCTTGCAGCTGTGACTCAGTGCTCCTTGTTGCTCTTGCACTGACAAGGTCTTTAGCAAGTATATATATATAAATGTGCAGTCAAACCATGAAAGCAACAAAAAATACGGACACAGCTATAAATAAGAAGTTACCCAAAGAAATTCTATTGTAATTACTGCTTTCAATTTTTCTTGTCCATTTGCAAAGTAAGCAAAGCTACATTCTTGGTGCGTAAAACTAGCTTGTGTTGTGAGATATAAGACATATAAACTGTTCTGTTCAGCTCATATGAGATATAATTAAACCGTAGTGGACACATCTATAATAGCAAAATATGAAGCGTAAAAATTGATAAATGAACTGTCACACTCATGGTTCTCAAAAATCTAATACGAAAAGTATTATGACTTATAACAGTTATCGAGACATAGGAAACCCATGATGCAAGGTTGTTTTCTCCTCTACAAGCAAATATAAGCTTTACAACAATTCTGTTTGAATAAGAATTAAACACCTATTATAAAAGATAATAAAAATATAATACTAGACCAATTGATGTTCCTGTAATTAATGACTTGCTCCTTCGTTGTTGTATGCAGGTTGGGTACAAACAAGCCAAAATACTGTCTCAAAAAAAAAAAAATATTACCGGATGACACTTTTAAATACCAGATTAATAATTTTATCTCATTTCAATAAAATTAACAATTGAGTCTTAAGTTTTATTTTTTTTTACACAAATACTCTTGATAAAATTGATGAGAGAGTTATATTTTTTTAAAAATGACTCATTTATTACATTTATTATAAGGATATTTTGATATTTTTACATATGATTTAGGACTTAATTATTATATTTTTTTAAAAAATAATATAAATATTGAGTTATTAATATAATGTGTTATTTTTGTATTTATCCCCTCGATAAATGTCAAAATCATTGTCAAAGAAGCTAGCCACGTTTTGGGGCACAATCTGACTAGTTAAATATCTGATGATTCTGTTTCTAATAAATTGGAAAGCTTGATCGACCAAGAGAGATTCTAATTAAAGAAATGGCAACGTTTTTTTATTATTTCTTTTCACTTCAATTAATTTTAAATATCAACATAGATTTTCACAAGGTTGCTGTAGTGTAGCAACATTTTAGTTGCTTTTGCAATAGTCTAGCTTTTAGTGTTTCCTTGGTTTAACAATTAGAATGATTAAATAAAGCATAAACTCAAGATTTTAGGTTAGTCATAAAATCATTAAAAATAAAAATCGAGATATTTCAATAGTTTATATTTTATACTCATCACTTGTGTCAACAAGGCTGTGAGTGAGTCATATAATTCTCTTTCCACTGTTAAATTAATAGTCACAAGAGAATAACCCTAATAGAATATATTTTGTAATTAAAGAAAGTTCGGTGGTTAGTTTTCTCATTCACCAGACCAATCTGCATTTAATGAGAAACGTAATAGCGAAGTGAAGCATCAATCGTAGATGTATTCCCATGTTCCCTTAGGACACTAAGGGATGGAGATTGGAGATCAACGAGTAGACATAGGTTATGACATATAATCGATAAGCAATAAGAGAGAGACAGAGAGAGAGAGAATGAGAGAGATACGAAAGCAAAAGTAAAGCTACCTCGTCCAAACCACTCCGCTCCACCTCATGGTACCATACAAAACATAGTCCATTATGATGATCAGACAGGGACTGTCCGTACTAAGGAAAGAGTAAAGGAAGCTTCCCACCAGAAGAAACCAAACAAAAGGGGGGAGACAAATGCAGTCGTAATCAGACCTAAACAAGTACCAGTAACCCATGTATCTATCAGCTTTATTTTTAACACTATCTCTCTCTCTTATTATTATTATTATTTTACACTCATTTTCCTGAATTGAATCGTGAACCACTCAAGCTAAGTTGTCCCTAGGCTTAGAGACAGTTTTAGACATTTGCAGTCAAAGGAAACGATATTACAATACAATTATGGAAAATTGAAATTAAGCAACTCAGCTTTTCTGGTGATACCGTTTGATGTGACTCCTTACTGAGCTTAACAGAATACCCTCTGCATGTCATGCTACTTCTCCCCAAACTTACATCCATTTGGCAACTCTGTCTCTTCACTCTACTTCTAGTATCTTTCACCATTTATAGCAATTTTTATTTTTTCGACTTTCTACCTTTTTTTCCCCTTTTTCTTCGAAATTATATCAATAATATACAGGCACGTATTTTGATTTTTTTTTTTCCTTTTAAAATTTCCACCGACATATATACGATGAATTTTTATGTAAATGAATTCAACTACGTTGTAGAGTTATTGAATTTCTGTAGCCACCATTTCATGTCTCATTTTGATTTTCTTTCCAACAAGTTTAATTAATGGAAGAGGACGGAGACGAAGAGCCTAAAGAGAAAGAAATAATGTTATCTGGTGACACGTCCTGTTTTAAATGCAGAGAATGACAAGTCATGAAGTGCATTAAAATCAGGGGTAGCGTCAAGTTATTGTATTGGGTTGATTGGCTGGGTCAGTTGATCAGTTGAAGATAGACCCAATTTACATGCTAAGGCCCAGATCGAAATAGTTCGGGCTCGAATCCTATAAAAAGCTTATCTTCGTTTGTAGTATATTAAAATTTCAATACCATGATTGTTGTGGATTTAATTTCATGATAATTATTAAGTATTAAAAATAATTCATATCCAAATCCAAACCATTAAATTACTAATAGAGCTACTAATTAACAACGTAAAAATACAGTAACCTAATTAACCTACATCCTTCCAAATTTAAGAATTATTGAAATGATTGTTTTTGTTTCCTTTTCATTAACATTATGTTAATTTATAACAATTTCATGAACGATGCTACACATCCAAAAAATGGAAAATGCACAACTTTAGAATAAGTGTATTACAGATAAGATATTAGTTTCCTCCAATATTTAATTTCATTCTTGTAATCAAACTTTTCTTATAAATAATTGGGATAGGAGAAAATATTATAAACAAGACACCAAAATAATGATTTTTTATTTTTTCATGATAAAATGATATGAAATTGAAAGAAATGAGAATCTAAAATGGTTTTGATTTATATATGTGTTAACGTCGAAAAATGGTTTTCCTTAGTCAACGAGGTTGTTTTCGGGCCCAAGCTCCAATTTTAGACAGTCAATGGGATGCATGCAAAACAATGAGAATTAGAAATAGAGGTTAGAGGCGAGGAGGAGGAAACACAGGAGATTTTTAGAGTGATTCGGCCCAAAAAGATGCCTACGTCCACTGTTCACTCTCTCACTATTTCGGCAGAGTAACGACACTCAGAAAATTTTTTCCCTTTTACAGTGAAAATCGTCCCCTTTTATAGAGGAATGAGACATGCTACAGTAAACAGAATAAGACAAAGGTAAACAGTTAACTACAGTTACACTGACAAACAGCATTTAATCCGCCGGAATCTCAATTAATGCGGCCGAAAACATATTAAATGCGGCTGAATCCGTCGCATCCGAGGTCTGCCCAAGGGAGATTTCTGCTAACCGAGTCGGATACGCAATGATGGGTTGTCGAGGTCGAGGTCACAGCTTCTGTCGGATGTAGCGTGCATGGCAAGCCTCGGAACTATACTCTGCATGGTGCTGTTGGCTTCTGCTGACTTGAGACTTCCAGAAGCGTGGCGGAGACGGATCTTCCAGCAGGCTGAGAATTGAGTCGGTTGGGGGAAACAAGAGAATCTCTGATAAGTCTGACTTCTTGGAGAGTCGATGAGGTGGATTCTGAGTCGGCACGTCCGCAACTGGTCATGGCGATGAGGTGGACAACATCATGAGTGAAGGAGTTGGTAAGCGGCCACGCTCAGAGGTTAGCGGTCAGCTCAGTCACATTGTCTTGGACGAGGAGGATTTGTCGGACATCTCTGATTGGTGGCTCCTCTTGGCGGATACCCCGATCGGACAGGGATGGCGGACAGACAGGCGGTCAATCATGGCGGATAATCTGGCGGGCAGGCTCAGCTGTCACGGATGATGAATATTCTGGCGAGCAGACTCAGCTGTCACGGATGGCGGATATTCTGGCGAACAGGCTCAGCTGTCACGGATGACGGATATTCTGGCGAACAGGCTTGAGGAACGAGAGCCAACGGCCAGCGATAAGGACCAACGGTCCACCTCAGCAAATAAAGCTGACGGGGAACATGACGATCTGAATGACGGAGAATATAGCGGTCACAGCTAGCTTGCGGAATAGGCGGTCTGCGTTCAGAATGAGCGGTCAGGTTGAGCGATAGCGGTCAGCGACCACAACAAACGCCCACTAATGGGCCCATTTTCTAGGAGAATGGACCGGAGTGATGACGAATAATTGGGCTTCTGGGCCTGCACTGTAGATCCGTCTGGGCTTGAATATTCTGATCGCTATTTTATCCATAACAATATGTAAGTATACTCCTTACTGTTTTTACATAATATAGTGTTATTCAAAATCCAAACAGTTTCTTAAGAAAATATCAAAAGAAATTGCTTTAAATCATGATTAATTTGTTGATCATCACGATCAACAAATTAATCATGATTTTATCACAATCATCACAATCTAGGTTCGTCTGATTGGAACCTAGATTGTCATGATTTGTGTTCGACTTATTAGAACTGAGAGCATGATGTTCCAGGTTCCTCTTTTTAAAACTCATATCATCACGATCTGGGTTTAACTTGTTGGAACCTAAATCATGACAATCTAGGCTTCTCTTGCTAGATCCCAAATTGTCACTATTTGGATTTATTTAGCATGATTTGGTTAACCAAATCGTTGAAATCTGGTTGGATCTCCACCAAATGAAGATTTTATTATTTTAATACTTTTTGAATCATTTCATATTTTGTATTTTTTTAATCATTTTATATTTTGTATTTTCATTTTTTAAATTAATGAGTTTAGAAAATTTCAAAGGAAATTGGACCACTTTTTATCTAAAATTTTTAAAATATATATAATATTAATTTTTGAAAACATATGGAATTAAATGAAAAGTTTTTCTTTTAATAAAGGGCATTTGAAGTAGTGTAAACTTTAGTGTCAATGGAACTTAAATTATTAACTTGTTCCTCGTCCCACATGAAGCATATGAAGCCACCAACTTTATAGAAACGTTCGTCTTTCACACTTGAGTGTTTGCTACCATTTTCTATTGAACAAGACTAGACCGAATAGTTGGAGATTATGGTTTAGCCAATATACAGGAATTGTCTGAATATAAAGGCAATCATGAGATAGTTTAATTTCGTTTACTTTCTATATTAACTTTTTTAATTTTCAGAACCAATAATTTGTATGGACTTACACAGCTCATGATCCTCCGTTTTCAGACATGGAAAAATTCGCATGACGAGTTCAACAATCACACATACTACATACCCTGTTTCTACCAATAGCCCCATGCATCGACGGCACTCGAGCGTCAGTCATTCCTTGCCCGACTTCCTATCTCCCACTCGCATCATTCCAATGACTGGAATGTGTCACGGCATCGAAATTCAACGTCAGCGTGACACAGGTTATAGTAGTCGCAGATATTAATCTCCAAGTCAACTTCATTAACCTCCACGCTTTGATTTTAATTTCAATTGAACTAATATAGCATTATAATTCTTTAAATTTAATGATCATGTTAATAAAACACTCAGTAATTGAAAGCAAGCATTAGCTCCATGACCATACAAGAAAGATGCCGACTTTGTTTTCTTGTCCATAAACTAAATGGTCACTGAACTTTTATATCATTCATACCAATCTTATTTTTTTAGAGTTTAAATTGTTTGAAAACTAATAATTTAATAATTACACCTTTTCACTATTAGTTATTATATAATTTTGATTACTATGATACAAAATAATTACAAATAAATTATTTAACAAATACTAAAACATTTATATATATTAATAAAATTTTTATTCATAATCAAAATAAATTTAATTATTATAATAAAATAAATTACATTTATATATTTAAATAAAAACAAATAAAATAATCTAAAATTAAATTATTTTTATAAAAAAATTAATAAAGAAAATATATAAAGATTTTTATTAAAATTTGATAAAAAAAAATATAAAAATCCATCCATTAAAAAATTTGAGGATTGGATATTTATGATTTTTATGTTTCAATAGAAATATATATAATTAATATAAAATTAAAAATACATTATTTTCAAGATAACAAACTTGAAATAATATATTTAAAAAATTATTAAATAATTTAATTTTAGATAAATATCAGAAATTGTTAAATTATGTTCAATGATTTTTAGTTTATTTGACCACTTAAAAAACTTAAAAAACGAAATAAAAATAACTTGAACAACTTAATGATCCAAACAACCCCTTACTCCTTACTTTAGGAATACACAGTAACAGTTCAGTTCAACAACTAAACCCATTAAATAATAAATGCTACAGACAAACAGCCCCTTACTCCTTAACTGAACACGTGAAGAGTTTATTCAGTTTCGTTTTCGGTATACTCTCAACAAAATATGCAAGCGCAACTCTACTCGGATCATTTAACTCGGAAAAAAAGACTTATGCAGAAACATAAGTACCTAAAAACATTCTCCACTTAAAATGGAAAGACAGTCATAAACGCGATTTAAAAACGAAAAATAAAAAACATAAACATTTTGCAACCGAATTGTCCAAAACCATTCAAACCAAAGCTCAAGCATATTATTTCTCTACCTGTTCTTGTCTCTACCACATTTAGTATTTGTAGTTTGAGACATGGAGGGACTCAGCTGCACCCTCACCAAGGAGGGCATCACCCTTGTAGGTACCCAGAGTAGCTTCTGAGTTAGCCTTGCACCGTACAAGGAATGCGGCCTGGGCTTTAGCCACATTCTCCTCTTTTCCTGCCCATGCCTTGAGAGTGCTCTGCTGAAGTGCACGTCCGAAGGAGAAGGAAAGGGACCATGGCTTCTTTACCTGAAGTTTGTTCATGGCATTAAGGTTGCGAGTAGCCTCCTCCTCACTCTGGCCACCAGACAAGAACACGACGGCAGGAACTGCTGCGGGCATGGTGCGCTGCAGGGCCCGTACAGTGTACTCGGCAATCACCTCTGGTGTAACCTTAGGGGCTTCAGATCCTGGGGTCACCATGTTAGGCTTCAAGAGGGTACCCTCAAGAAGGACGTGGTGGTCATTCAAAGCCTTGTAGCATGCAGCAAGAACACGCTCAGTCACATCAGCACACTTGTTAATGTCATGAGGACCATCAACAAGGATCTCTGGCTCAACAATGGGAACAAGACCATTCTCCTGGCAGATGATAGCATATCTGGCCAAGCCGTTGGCATTCTCGTTGATCGCCAGCTGTGAGGGCTCGTTAGGGCCAATCTTGAGCACAGCACGCCATTTAGCAAAGCGAGCACCAGCTTCATAGTACTTCTGGCAGCGCTGGGCAAGGCCATCAAGACCCTGGGTGGTGGTCTCACCGTTTGTTCCGGCAAGCTCAACGGTACCCTTGTCGACCTTAATACCAGGAAGGACTCCACCTTCCTTCAAAACATCAACAAAAGGCTTGCCTGCATAGACAACTCAAAACGTTAGATCTACATTCAAACTAACAAAAAAAGAAACCAAAAACATCGTGCTTTAGAGACGATACCAGTAGCAGTCTTCTGGTAAAGGGTTTCCTCAAAGAGAATAACTCCACTGAGGCATTGAAGAGCACCGGGAGTGCAGAAAAGGAGCTCACGAAGAGCACGCCTGTTTGTTTCAACATTCTCAACATTGATACTAGCCAGACGCTTGCCAATTGTGCCGGTTGACTCATCAGCAGCAAGGATACCCTTTCCAGGGGTGCCAATGTAGGCAGCGTTCTTGATGAGCTCATCTGCAATATGCCCAAGTTAATTAATTGTTCGTTACTTCATTCACAAAACAACCAAGATCTATTACGAAACGATAAAGCATAATCCAATCTTCCAGCCTTCATTTAAAGATCACAAAACAAGAATGCAGAACAAACACAAGATCTATTACATTGTGATCAAATATAATAAGCAAATAATATTACCAAAAAAATATAAAACTAGTAAATGAGAGGCAAACTTCAAAGCAATACCTATGGTTTCTTCAAATTAACACATTAAGACCTAAAAAATCTTCAATAATTGACTTAAACAGTTTTCTGTGCTGTAAAATGATTGCATACGTTATCAGGAATTTTGGCACAATTTTAAATTTTCAAATACATAATAAACCCTTTGATTGAAATCTAATGCTCATTAATCAGCCCAGTAGCTATAGAGAAACATCGAAGAGGTTCAGATCTAAATATTAGCAAAAAATAAAAAATAAAAAACCAGTGATTAGTAAAAGGTACGGAAAACAGATCTCAGTGTTAGGATTAAATGCATCGAGTTCACAATCAGAAAGATTTACACTCGTGTAACAGTAACAAACGTTAAATCGGGTAAATACGCAACAGATCAGACAAATCGTTCGAAAGAGAAAGAATAATACACCAACCGACATAGATTTCTCAGATTTTGAATCAACATAATAACAAATAGAACTCAGATCTACACACAATAAAACACCCTCATGAAAAGATTCAACGAGAATCGGTGGTGAACAGTGATTAAAAAAAGTGGAAAACATAGTTCAATATTAACAAAATAAAAAATAGAGTTAAACAGAGAAAGAAGAGGAGAGATTAGATTACCGGCGTATTTGCCCTTGTAGCAAGACATGATGATTTAAATTGGATGGATTGAGAAGGGAATCAAAAGTGGAGAGCGAATGAGACGCAAAAAGAAACAGCAAATGAAGAGAAGTGGAAAGGTAGGGATATATAGTAGAGGAAATTAGGTGTTAAAAGAAAAACACACCGAAATTGTCGCACATTGATGTCTTTAGCACCACGTAACGGCGTGCTGCCGTTGGTTTCACGTCCCTCTTTTGCTGTTTACATTTACATTTACTCTTTTGCCCCTCTTTTTGTCACGGGCATCCCTCACACCAAACCTACCAACTTTTTCAGCTACTTTAAACAATTTATTTTACTCTTAGTCTTTGCTACTTTTTCATCTTGTTTTACTTTTACACCAAAATTGTTAATTTAAACATTTACATTAGTAGTGTGATAAATATATTGAATAAATAAGTTTTTGTAATTTATAATTTACCTTTTAGAAAATACAAATTGTGTTAGGGCTCAAGCATTGGAGTTAACGGAAGGGTAGGGTTGTCAAAGATGACTGAAAATATAAGTGGGGCCGTTTCTAAAAGTTTCTCAAAAACAGCAGCCGTGGAATAGGTGGGCAGCAGGGAACTGTGAAAACTGGTAAAACAAAAAATGGAAAACAAAAGCAAAATTTGAAAAAAAATAAAATAATGAAATCCAATGGGCCAGAGTGAGTGTAGCAGGGGTTTGGTTGGAGGACATTCAAACTCAAAACCGAGAGCGACACCAGTACCACCGGGTTAGGTCGTGGTTTTCCTACGACCTTTAGGTGGCCTTTTTCTATTTTTCCTTTTTAATCTGCGGTGTGTGTAAGTGCCACCTGCCTTTCTTTCTTTTGTTTTGTTTTTTGCTTTTTTTTTTTAAAAAAAAAAAATTGATAATTTTAATTTTAATACATTTTTTCTCGATGTTATGTTTTTTTAAGGTACCAAAGTAATCATTACCCAAAAATTAGTTCATTCTTAAAATATTAATGTTCTCTCAAAAAATATATTAATATTTTAATTACGCATAAAGAACAAAACTCACACTACCTACATGTGATGCACTTTCCACTTACTGTATCCTATTTTAGCAAGCATACCAACCATATATGACTCAAACTACATAATTGTAGGGAAAAAAAACTTGATTTTCATAGAATTTCTTTAGGATTTTTTTTTTTGAGATATTGCTATCAATAAAGACAATTAAAATATAGATCATTATCAAACCAAATCAGATGTTTTTTTTCCCTAGGATTTAGTTTCATTGTGATGAAAGAAATACATTTAATTTCTCTTTTCTTAAAAAAAAAATAAATATATTTAGGGGATTGTATTTAATCTAGAGTTTTTTTTTAGAGTTTGATGATTTTATTTTTAATGATTTCATGTATTCTACGTAGAGTTTATATTGATTTTATTATAATTCTTTTAGAAATCCAATAAAATTTTGAGGAGAATAATAAGATTTGTTAAATACCTTTTTTCTTCATAAAATTATTTTAAAACTATTCAAATATATCATTTAACTGAAATATATGAAGTCAATACTTTTTTAAATACATCCAAATTTTATTGGATTATATACAAATTTTAATTAAATATACCTAATCTTTATTGGATTTCATATAAATTTGAATTAAATACATCTAGATTTTGATAAATTTTATATAAATTTAGATTAAATACATATAGATTTTAACAGAATACATTCAAAATTAGATTGAATATACTCAAACTTCGTAATTAATGAAGGCAAAGGTCTACCAAAGATTGAGACCACTTTCGAGTGTATCTTACGGTTTGCAGAGTAGGCCTCCACAAACCTCAAACTATTAGTTTCTCAATTACACATTAAAATTATATTAAAAAAAACAATTTTAGATGAATAAATTTTTGGGCTGCATATAATGGTTCTCTAGGTAAATTTTGACGAACCTTTTATCATTATATTAATAATTTTTCAATTATATTGTAATTATAAGAAAAAATTGAAACAATACATGAGTAATTCAAGTCCATTTGATTTCATTTTAATTATTCAAAAAAATATAAAATTTTGAAAAAATAAATAATATTTCACTTATAACTACTCCGTGTAGTTACTAATCTAGTTAAGTAAGCAAACCCTAAAAACAAAAATAGTAATAACTAATTTTCTGGCAAGCAAATGTTGCATCGCAATAGACGGAAAACGTCTAGAAATTCAACCCCAACGACTGTTTTATACATATACATACATATATATATATATATATATATATTATTGTGCTTCGCGTGATCAGCGTGATTACTTCATGTCAGTTGAGCAATTGATATCTATTTTATGGTGAAAGTTTGATAGTTGGAGGCACATCTAATATTATTTTGTTGACTTATAAGTACTAGTGGGAAAGGGTTGGTGATGAGAAGGAGAAACACAAAGCATGTACTCTTACTTCACCATCACTCTATTATATACAGAAATATTATTTTTTACTAAATGGAATGTCAAATTAATGTTTTAAAAAGTTCAATTATGCAGTGCAAATATATACATATCTCAAAGTATTTGGCCGGGTCTTGTGTCACTTAGCACGCCAATTACTTCCATGTAGAAAGACAAACTATAATAAAATAATTTAAGAAATTAATTTTTTTATTACTTTCTGAAGTTTAGTCAAATTAGTCAAATTATAAACTATTTGAAGTTTACTTTCATCAACAAATTCTATGAAATAAAGAGTCTAATACATTTCAAACCCTGAAGAGTTTTCTATAAATTCTTAACGTAAATTGAATTTATCTATATTTAAATCATATTTAAACAAAAAAATATTGGTGAAATTTATTTTAAAAAAATTACGCACTGCTAAAGTGACCTATCTTGTTTTCTTTCTAAATTATGATCATGGCTTGCACTGAAATGCAAGAATGTTAGACAAGACCTTAGTTGACCACCAAATTAAGTATGCAAAACATTTGGTCCATATAAGTGAAGTTTGAATTAGGTGGCAACACTGACACAGAATCATTATTATAAGCTCATCAATACAGTCAGACTAGACACCAATATGAAGCGTGGATCCAACGCATATTACTGGCAAAAAACAAAGGGGCATAAAACAGCACTTTAGAGGAATCAGTATTAGATCCTCTTAAACGGTCCCTCGAAGGCTCAAACTCCTATTAATTTTTTTCAACTTCTTGTTTATTGTTTTTTTTTTTTTTTTAAATAAACAGTCTCCTCAAATAACATATTGTTTGGTTATCAAATTTTGTCTTTAGAAAATGGACGGATGAGAGACTTTGTGTCTGGGGCTTGCCATCAGATAGCATATTAGCATGTGAGCCATCATCTATTAGTATCATGATAAGTAGTGTTAGTGATAAATCTAGAGATGGCCTGCTTGATGCATGTTGTAAGATGCTGACAGAACTAATATTATAAGTTGTATCTCGTGATCACTCTTAAATTTTATGGTATAGTTTTTGGCCTTTGTTTAATAGAGGAAGATAGAGTTGCTCTTACATTTCTGCGATCAAAATGGGAACAGATTTACAACCGAGAGAAAGATTGCAGAGAGTCTAGAGACAATTTGCAAAATTACATTTTATATTTCGAGGAAAAAGGAAGTCTAAGTCGAATGGTTGGAAATTCGTAAGTTTTGACACAGAGTAGCACCAATAATAAAGATCGAGAAATCACACTTAAAGCCACGTGGCATAAATTTTACTGCCATGTTCGACCAGATGTGATAACTTTTGAGCCTCAAATTCTTAGAAGTCCATTTTCAAAAAACAATTTTTAGAAGTCCTAATCCAATCTATTCATGTATGGGATGTTTACTTTTCAAAGGTCATCCTCATTGACCAGTTGCTCTCACTGTATATTTGGGATGCGGAATTAAATTAGATTATTTTTAAAATATATAATTCTATTGAAAATGATATGATTTAAACTAAATTAGTATCTTAATGTGGAATATTGGATATGATATAATTAAACTTGTATAGATGTAAGATGGGCTCAATGAGAAATGGACACGTTAGCATAGTAGAAACGCGACATATGGCACACGACATAGACATCAAGGGGAAGAAAAATCAGATATGGTAAATTGTATAATTAGTATAATTAATCATCGAATGCATGAAACTTGCCTTCGCAGCCAAAGAAGGCCTCAAACTTGATGAATATGTTAAAGACATTTGAAGTAAGAAATATTGGCCTTTAAGGGAACTATTTCAATAAGTTATTAACAAATATTCAACATGTAATGAACATAATTCAATACGAAAGCAATTCAAATGACAAATAACAAACATCATCGCATGCTTTATGATATTTGGAAAGTAAGTTTTTATCTTTTTATAAAAGGTAATTTAACATTTCATGAGGAAGTTCGTTAGTTTTTAGAGAAAAACATTCACTTATTAAAATAATTCTAAATAGAATATGACTTAAGTATTAGAAGGTGTTTTCGGAAATCACATTTGGGTCACTTAACGAAGGTTTAAATTTGCTTCGTTAGAGTTGCAATAAATAATTGGTTCTACAAGAGAAAGGGTTGTCTAATGGTATTCAGAATTTGTATACCACTATTTAAGCTGCAATTGATTATAATGATTTGGGTTCATGTTAATAATGATTAGGGTTATTGATGATGATGATAGAGTTTGATATGATGAACTTGATAATATTTTTTAAAATTTAAATTTAATTTAATTTTATAAATATTTTATTTAATTTGAATCACCAAACAACCAAATTACCATTTGACCACATTTGAACATCAATTTTGAAGGTTGACTAACGAAGAAAAGATGGTCATAGTCTCATTTTTGAAGGGTTTATTCCGACTGTAGAAATGCAAAGTTCAAAAGGGTTGACAGTCTTTTTTTTTTTTTTTTAAGTAAATCTAATTTCATTAACAACAACCTTAAGAATTATGGACAAGTGGGAACAAACAAAACACCCTGGTATCAAGCAAGTGGAACTCCTATTCGGTCAACATAGCCAAGGAAGCTAGTCTATGAGTCAAGCAGTTTCCATTACGAGAAATGACTTGACACTTACCAACACTCACCTCTTTACTAAGAGCCACCACAACATCAACAATAAATTTAGCATCACCATAGGAGATACAACTAGAAATTATTGTATTAGCAACATTCCTAGCATCTACTTCAATACAATGAACAGATAACCTGCTAGCTTTGGCCAAAAATAAACCCTCACAAAGTGCCAGACACTCGCCAACTTCAGGGGTAAAGCGACCCAACAAGTACTTGGAGAAAGCCCTAATCACAGTTCCATTGTTATCTCTAGTCACTGCCCCAATACCCATGACATTCACATCTTCCCCAACAGCTGCATTAGTGTTCAGCTTCCATGGACCAAAAACAAGAGGGCACCAAGAATGGGAGATCGAAAAACTCAGGCGTTTAGGTGGGATTGAAACGACATTCTTAGCTTTGTGAAATTCTTCCACTAAGCTAACAACCTAAGTCACAACCTGCTCATGGCGTCTAACAACACCTCCAAACACTTTAGCATTTCTATTGTGCCAAGTCCCCCACATAACCATACAAGACTTGGCGAGAGAATCACAAGAACTGGCATTCAGCTGGCCTGCAAAAAAATCCAAAACAGAGGGATGATAGTTATCCACGCAAGGAGACTCAAACCCAGAGTAACTCCAGATTTGAAGAACGGAGGGACAACGAAGGAGAGCATGAAGACCAGACTCCAAGGCTTGATCACACAGAGGGCAACTAGCATCCAGAGAAATACCCCAATGTTTATATGGGTTTAGCTGGCATGCCAATGTTTATACATGGGGTGTTTACAAGTGAGATATTCTCTCTTAAATTCATTAGTTTTTATTGTGTAAACTTCTCATATATTTGAACTATTGGATCGTAATCTAATGAATTTAACTAACATCCTATGGTTGCTCTACTTGTATGGTACTTTTAACTTTCTAAACATATGTGGTACAAATTTTTTGCCAGATATATCTAGATAATTTTATGTAACAAAGATATTTACAAAGTTGGTGCAGTTGAGTGGGGCTGATGTGTTTGAATCATCCATAACAATTTTAGATAATACGACATTTATGGTGCAACTTTTACCATTATAAGTCGCATTTAATTAGATTTTGATAATGTGAAAATTATTACTGTCTGTTATGACTGGATAGTAAGAGCACTTATTAATCTCATAATAACTAGGTTTGAATCACCTTCACTATAAATAGTATTTAAAAAAGGATAATGTCGAAATTGAAACATAACATTATCTAACAATTGGAATTTCCAAATATGACAATATTAAACATTTGGAATCAGTGTGCAGATCGGTGCCAGTTCCTCAACAGTCCTTGTTTTTTTTTTTTCCAAATTACTAGACTTAGGGTGCGTATCATCGTCTTAAAATTTGTTCGCGACTTCATTTTTTGTTATTGTCATGAACTTGAACCCAGTCTTACATTTGAGTATTGAAATTCAAATCCAGCAAGGTTGGTCCATTGCCAATGGTTAGGTTGGACTTTGAGTTGCATTCCGTTCAAAAAGCCCAAGTAGGAAAACGGGCTGCTCGAGATCTGTAGTAGTCCACCCAAATCAATCAACAACCGAGTGACGATATTTTCATCTCTCAAAAATTTTATGTACACCTCTTAATTTATATATTTTTAATATTCCAATATTATATTTAAATTAATTTATTAACACTTTAATTAAAAATAATAATATTATTATTATAATTAAATTTGAATACTCTAACTTCAAATCCCAATAAGAAATTTTACTTGTTTTGATAAAGGGTAGTCAAAGATAAAATTTTTATATTATGTTTTTAGAGATTTTATAAATGATAAAAATGGAGGTCTAGATTTGAAGGTTTTTTTTTTTTGGGTTGGTTAACGCTTAACTTGAATGAAAATGAAAATTTTTAGTTTTGTTTGATAGTTTCATATATAGAATTTCGGTGAAATATAAGAATTTTTAGTGAAGATGAAAGAGAACATAAAATGAAGAAGTCATGACTATAATATAGAGCATCAAAACAAGCTCAAAAAAAAGAAAGTTTAATTTTTTTAATGTTTTAATTTAATTATCTTTATAATTATTTACTAATAATATTTAAAAAATAAACAAATGAATGGACATAATTGGTAATATATAAGGTGTATTTATAGAATATAAAATTTTAAAAATCTTAATGAGATGAAATATACCAAAAAGGGTGTGTATACGGTTTTTAAGGGGTGGAAATATCACCATTCTTAATAATTAATGGGTGACTCTATTGGCATCCAAGAATGTGCTCTCTACATCCATATACATTTAAGTTTTAGTACCCATCTTAAAATATTAGAATTTTCACTTTACTCTTGATACTCTTTAAAACGTCAAAAGTAATTTAAGTATTATTAACCACTTTAATTAATAATTATATAATTTCTCTATTCAAACCCACATAAGTTTTGACACCCAATGAAATCTAAAGAAAACAAATTTCTTTCCTTATTACTGCCTGTTGCCTTCTGTATTCTCTTAAAATCCTAATTTTGATAATTATGAATAAACTATATCACTTCCATTTTATCGTGTTTAGCTCTAGCTAATATGAGTGTATTCTTTGTGCAATTCATAATAAGAGGATAGGGATTTGAAGCTGGGATTCCGTGCTTCGAGTAGTTTCATGGCAGTAGATTATGAGATTCATTTTATTGGTTGTTAAAAAGAAATTGTTTAGCAAATCTTATGTTTTAGGCTTAATTTTGTTTTTAATTTTATTTTTTTTCATACTTACGATTTCTCTTACTTTCGATCTACAACAATTCTATTTAAACTTGTTTTTTTTTTTCGTCCTTGTTTTTGTTTTCTTTCTTTTTCATTTAGGTTTTCTTTTTCTTACTTTCTTTCTGTAGCAATTTTTCTTTAAAGAAAATTCCTACTACTTGAATTCTTTCTAAGATAATATATAATGAAAATTTGGATTTTGATTCTTGTGGTTATATGTTTGCATCTTTGTTCTTTAATTATATCTACTTGAATTGTTGGTTTTTAATTTGAATGTAATTTAGGATTTGAGATGGATGCCCGGTAACACTTTTTTTCTAATAATTGTGTTCTTTTAAGAATTTTAAATATCGACAATGTAGTCATAATATTTTTACTAAAATATGGCCGAGTCTACATGAGAGAACTTTCCTAGGTGATAATAGCAGCACAATGTAAATTCACACGGTTTTGTTTTGATTGATGGGCTTGGCTTATTGGATTCCCTTCGAAGTCGTTGAAATTAGTTCAATTGCTGATTATTCATAAAGAAATTAGTCTTAAATTAATTTCTCATTAATTATAATTCGATTCCAAAAATATTTACCAATTGAGTTAATTCATACAGCACAAAATAAGTTGGATTCGTTTAAGTTACTTGGGATCTCAAATAATTTAATATTAAAAGTAACTAGCTGTTTGTGAGTTGTAATTAGTAATTCAACTAATAAGATTTTATTGAACAATGTTGGACGGTCCAAACAATTTTTTAAATGATATATTAAGTTAATTTAAAATAACCATGTTGATCATGAAATGATATACTGATGGTATGATAGTTATAAATTAATTTATTATATCGTTTGAATAAATTTTTAAAAAGTGTAACATTATTTTTATAATTATTATATTATTTATTGAACCATATCATTCTGAAACAAATTTCGATAAAGTTTTTAAACAACTTAAGATTACTTTAAAATATTAAATTCAAACCTGTCTATATGGCTCTAATCTTGTACACGTGCGGGTATGATATGTTTGGTTTATATTTAATGTAATAAATATTTATATTTAGAAAAAATAAATTTTATTTTATTTGAATTGAAAGAAATTTCAAATCAACATTATCAGATTTTAGTTCAATTTTGTCAAAATATATTAAACATGATGAATGCTCTTAAAATAAAATCCCATGATATGCATGATGTGTATTAATTGAAAAATTAAGTCTTAGCATCTTACATCTTTAGGCGTGTAGCTGCATTAGCAGCAGCCACACCCCTCGTGACCTTGCTGGTTACGAGTTCGACACCTATGCCACCAAAAAAATGATGGCTTGTTTCCTCCTATCTTTATGTGTGAGTTATTTTCCTACTTAGGTGTGAATTGCTCTCCGAATCATGTCATCAGTATCTTATACCATTTGATCCTAATTGTACTATGAATCAGTCCTAATAATTTTTTTTAAAAAAAAAAGTATTAGCATCTTACAAAGGAAACAAACGAGCACTAGCTAAGGCCCATGCTAGGTATTGAAAGGGTAAATTCGTTGTAGTTTGGAAGAGATGATGTAACATGTTTTTTAAATGATTCGTTTTCCATGTTATTTGGTGACTCAAGAAAGGGATGTCATGCCAATATTTTATCAAAATTATTGTGTGATAGTTGACAGTCTGTTAATGTCAATTATGTGAATAACAAATTACCTTATAATCAAATAAGGAGACTTTTCGTCATAAATTTTTTATAAAACTTATCCTTCGAATGGGGTTTGCAAGAAAAGAGTGCTTAAAAGAGAACCAACAACTTGATATGCTTGTTAGTTATTTGGATATTGGGTATTGGTGTTTTAGGGTTAGATTTAATTAGATTTAGTTGAATTTGGCTTGAAATAAAGATTTATAGTGAGATGCAGAAATGAAGACGATGACAGAATTTATAAGGTTTTATGAGGTCACAAAACCTGGTGACCGAATAATTGGGTTTAATGACCTCATAAAACTCTGTATCATTTAAATTCCGTGTTTTTCTAAATTTTAAAGTTAAAAGTAGTTTGATAAACATAGATATAGAATAAAAATAGTTTGTTTGAGGAGTTAAAAATAAATTTTTATTAAAAATAAGTAAAAATGAACTTTTTATTTTGTTTTTGGATAAAGTGAATTGGACCCATGAATAAATACAAAAACCTCGATAAAACTCATCTATGAAAGGTAGCCTACTAAAAATGAGAATAAAAAATTTGATTTAGTGAAAGAAAGTACTTAATCAATATGATAATATTTGATATTCGAATTAATTAAGTATATTTAAAAACATGATGACTAATTTTATTTTTGCCAAATGTATGAACCCATGTATCCAATCTCATACTTAATCATTTCACAGAGCAAAATACAAATAGTTTGTCTTAAAAATTCACTTAGCACTTATATAAATTAATATGATTTTTTTTTTTTTTTATGATTATAACCAATTCAAGGTATAATCGGAACCATCAGAGACAAAATGGACCGACCCATAAAGAGTGGGGGCAGCCCACAAATAGTGGGAGGAAAATGTCAATAATAAGATGAGACTTTTGAGTATAAAACCCTCAACTTTAGAAATGGTGGCTAATGGTCTAACTTTCAAACCATAGCCCAAGCTACTAATATGAAATTATTGTTCCTCCATCATTTAATCATTTTTATCCCTTAAATTGAGTTAACTAACCTTTTGTATATTTTTCAGCTGTAATAATTTTGCAATTATACATACCAATTAGCCCATGCAAATATGTAATAAAATTCACTTAAAAGGTACAATTATAGATGTGAGAGTAATAATTTTATGTAGTAAAAAGTGTGTTGCATCACCTAAAACATACTTTAGTTATGACATAATAAGAAATATGATGCAAACTAGTTTAGTTGTTTTACAAAGTAGCAGGGAGCATCATCCATATTAGGTTGGATGCCTTAATTTATGGTCATATCAATTATCAAACTAAATTATTATATGCTATGATAGGAACTTAAATTTGACAGAAAAGATTAAACATATATTACATTTTATAAACAAAATTGCTTTTGTATGATTGTGTCCTATAGACTTTAGTGATACAAAAACATTGAATTGCTGCTCCAAGTTGCTTGCATTGAACAACAACCCAATAATTCTAAAAAGGAAGTTTAGAATTTACTTTCTATTAATTATATACTTAAGATATTAAAACACATATTAGTATTCTTCACTAAATTTGTTGATGGTTAAAGGTAATTTTTCTTCACACAATATTTATACCAAAGTGATTTTTTGTCTTCGGCTTCACATATATGATCAGGTTTGCGTTCTATATAATTGCGAAAACTTTGGCATCAGAGGCACTTCCTAATGGTCAAAAACAAACTTCAAACCCAATTCGGTTTGGGTGATTTACTAGGCCCCTTCCTAACGGTCAAAACATACTTCAAACCCAATTGGGTTTCGGTGATTACTCCTCACAATTTACTGGCGGTCTTCTGCAGAATTAATTAATTCCTGTGCTAGAGAAAGTGAGAAAGGCGTTTCTGCCGGTAACTTGGCTGGGGATTTCTTTTTTTTTGAAAAAAAAAAAAAAATTGGCTGGGGATCATTTGACCAAATTCAATACAGACCAACAACTCGATCTGAAATTGGCTGGGGATCATTTGACCAAATTCAATACAGACCAACAACTCGATCTCCATTCTCATCAATACAACATTACTGACCACTTCAACACATGCACTTAGTTTCCAAATTTACTTTTTAAGGATAAATTTTTTTACAGGATTATTTCACTGACTGATATAATAAAATTGATCAATCAAATAGTGTTCTTTTGTTTCTTTCAGTATTCTCATTGTTTTTTTTTTTTTTTTTATCTTATATTTTTTAATTATTCATTTCATCAAATCAATTGTGAGAGAGTGTCATAAAAAATGTTTTTCTTTTAAAGAAGCCAAAACAATCCAGCTTCGCGGCATAGAACGAAGAAGTAATAAGAGCTTTCCTTTCATGTGTGTGCAAAGCGAACAATTTATTACAGGATATTTTCATGTGTACAATTCAGATTACCATTTCAAACATATGAGCATGAGTATCATATATTGAGAAGATGAAGCATCCATCTTTTTGCATGTATGTTAAAATTCATAAAATGAATAAACCTTCAAATCATATTATATAGTTTTTGGATAAAAAAAACACCCAAGAAAAGATTAGTCAGGATTCTTACAAGCACAGATCAACAAGGAGAACTGATCAGCACATCCTTTTCCATTCTGCTTCAAGTTGTTCTCCTCCAACCAAAGCCTGCTATCCAAACCACTTCTTGTCCTGAACATGAAAACAGCAAACCCACTTGCTCCCTTGAAAAACCAGTCATGTACGTCCCACATCATGTCCACCAACAAACCATCCAAAAATATTGTCTGGTTCCCTCTAAAATTCCACCTCAACCTCTTCACTTGAAAAATCTTCTTCTTGTCAATTGAAACTGACAAAACTGGATTCCTTGATCCATCCTCTTCTCCACTGCACTTGATCAAAATATCATGAGCAGTTCCTGTGTCACAAAACTGTGCCTTGGTTGAATACACAGAATTGCCTGAAAAGTGCTCGCATCGTGAAACCAATGAGAATTTGCAAAGTGGGTTTTCTGATTTGAGCTTCACTACGTTGGCATCTTCACTAATATCTCCAAGGAGTAGACAAATTTCAAAGTCAACCAAAACTATGACATAAAATTCGCTGCTTGGTTCAGGTCCATTGTCATATTGGGCATTGGACAGATCCCAGAAGACTTCAACTTTTGAATTGCAACACTCGAAATGTTTGATGCCTTTGCAATTTTTCAATTGGTGAGAATTTATATTGAATTCGGATGGAGAGGACGCAGTGTTGTCACAGACATCAATGGTGAAGCCTTGACCTGTGAAATCGTTGCACCATGTGAGGGTAATCAGGAACTGCTTCTGAGAGGAGATCAGACAACAGGCTTTGTATATACAAGTAACTGAATTTGGGATTGAAGGGATCAAGTTTGGAGAAAAATAGGCCTGCTTTGAAGGGCCCGAACAATATGAATCCGATACTTTAATGGCATGCTCACTATAACAAGTTGCTATGCCCCTCATTGTAAAGAAAAACCAAAGCCAAAAGATGAATAAAAAAAAGGTGAAAATATATGAAACTATTGCCTTGTATGAGAGAATGGTTAAAATCTGTTAATCTAGGTTGCCTATTAAAGAAGAAATTGGAAAAACAGATTGTTTTCTCTTCCTATGTCTATGCTATTCAAGAAAATAGAAAGACTGAAGGTGACAAAAGATGGGTACTGTCTTTTTCTGTGTTTTTCCATGTGAACTGTCTTTTCTGATTTCTAGCACTAGCATATATCATAATTGTTAGGAAAATATATATATATATAATGAGTGAAAATGAGAGGAAAATTTAGAACTATTTTTGGGTCCTCGTCCCCCTCACATTAAATGCACCATTATCTTAACCTTAAAAATTTTCAAGAGATCGTATCGCAAAAAAATAAAATAAAAATAAACGAGGCCAAACAGGAATTTCTCTCTTTATTTATTACTTATTAGTTTTCTTGTGCCGGTTCATGCAGAATATTTAAAAACAAAATTAATTCACCATGAGAAGCCAGAGTATGACCTGATCTGAATTAGCAATATTAAAATGATTATATATAAGCAATCTGGGATTTTTTATAAGGTATCTCTGAACTAATCAAAGATTTTGAAACCCAAATAAGGGAAGAACTGTTAGAAATTAATTTAATTAATGGGTCTTCTCATCTTCCCTGAAGTATATTAAATATATATATATATTAGATTAATGGGTGATATAAGCGGACCCTAGTAGGAGCCAAGCAAGTAGACTTTGATGTACAGATTAGTGAAAACGTGAGTTTGGGATGACTTTTAATGAACTTGGATATGCATGGGGCTGGGCTGATGGTAATGATGTTGAACAGACGATAGTGATTGCTGGGCCCTTTAATTACAATTCATCTTACCTACTTTCAACGAAAGACGAACTCTGACTGAAGGATCTCTATAACTTCCTGTCTCTTGCAAATGTATTAGTAATTACGCTATAGTTTCTGTCGTAATTAAATCCCTACTTTTCCGTTTTATTAAAAAGAAAGCGGGAATATCTAGAGTCAAAATGAAACAAGTAATTCTATAAATATATCATTTAATTGCAATAAACAGGTGATTCAGTTACTGTCTGGGGCAAATTAAGTTTAGAATTAAATAAATTGGGAAGTTTCTGAGATGAAATTGAAGAGATACCACATGAAAGAATCTCAGGATTTGCATACATAGAAGTTTGTAAAGTGAACGTAAGTGTTGTGTTGTGTTTGGTGAGTTTGCATGAGAAGTTTCAGGCAGCGAAGTTGGTTTCGGATACATCCATCCACCTGATTGCAAGTTGCAATTACTTTAACAGGGGAAGAAATGGTTGGAGATATCGTCCTAAAACTTTTTTACAAACCTAAAAAGGAAAGTGACTAGTCAACTAACCAAAGACATTAGTTAGCGCAAACTTGGGACAGGATTAAATAACCTAAAACAATAAAGTTTCACAAAATTGATTGGCTTCTTGGGTGGTAGCTGTGCCTCTGGCCTGTGAAGAAGATAACTTATTAGAATATTAGTTTGGAAAAATGTAGACTTCACGCTATCTCTCAATCAATTCATGATGAGAAAAACCACCATAATTATGAAATCTGAAAATAAACCATGAAATTAGTGTCATGATCTATACAAAGAACTATGGTTCATTGTTTTAACCCCTTAACAACAACAACATATATTTACTAGGTTTATATTTATATTATTATTAATGTTTACAAAAATATTGAATATTCTAGGAGAGTTCTTGCTTTTATATTTTTACTAATTCTCTCATACCATATATTGCTTTTCTGTTTAATGAAATTTCCCTAAATTCAGTGGGGGATTGAAGGTCGCTGCAAAAGGAAAAATATTAGAATATTCATTAAAAAATTATTTTTTATTTTATCCAGCTAAATATTGTTTTTTAGTACACTGATACCTTTAAACAAAATTTTCTTCCTCCTACCTTAATTAGTCTTTTCGAGCTTTCAGCTTCGATTTTCGTTAAAAATAAATTAAAACATAATTGGCAATGAAGTGAGGACAAGATACACATTACTTGAATGAGAATTTATCCTCTCCATTGAAACAGGGATGGAATCATGGAAGGTAGGGACAGGAGGAGCAAGAAAGGAATACTGTTGTCCATGCCGTGTTGCCATCCTTTAAGTTATATATATAGCTTGTTATAGAATTTCCAAACACAACAATCAGTGCACATAAAAAGTTGCAACGAAGTTTTAAGTTGAAGAATGTCAATTAAAAAACATGTACTAGCTCTAACAGTGATGGGAAGGAAATTATTTAAATTCCAATTCATAATGAGATAGGACATTATTATTTCTAAAAAATGTGACCTTGCACCCTATAAAGAGGACCTGTCTTTTCCCATGATAAACCATCAATATATTGTTTGAATTTGATTAAAGGCTTCAACCAGGGAAACAGTATAAATTCGTGTCCTGCCGCTCTGACTCATAAAAGTTTCAAGCAAAGAAAATAATATATAACTTCAGTCATAGCCATCACATTGAATTAATAATAAATATATATGGTTTCTGCGAACATATTTCTTTTTTCAATCCTCTTTTTTGTTCTTTCATGAGTGGCTAATGGAAATAGATATAAAAATGTGTATGAGAAACGTGAACAACTAATTGTTGCACTTGCATACAAAAAATCCAAGCCAAGGAAGAATTATTCTTTCCTTGCTATGGAAACAGTACCTTGCACCTCACAAGTATATGAGTATTGATTCTTTAAATGGGCAGGAAAGCTCATGCTTTATATCTGGAAGAGCCATCTGTGCCCATCTACAATTCTCGCAAACTTAAAGCTGTTAAAATAATATTGGAATGTAATTTGATACCTTGTCGGCGTTTATCATACTTGCGGCAGTTGAAACCTACTTGCTGTAGTACCATTTTAGAAGAAACAAAATGGACCCTCTATATCTGCAATAATTATCTATAAGCCCGTGTTTTGGTGGGTCAACTATAAGAATTTGGTCTTCAATTTTTCAATGGAGCTCAACTCTGTGTTTTAGTACTAGATTTCTCATCTACAATTGCATCGCATGTCAGATCTCAACAGCTTTGTACAATAACGACAAAAACCATCCAAGCCGGGTCAACTTGCAAATTAGAGATGATTATTATTTTTTTTTTAAAAAAAAAAAGACGATGATTATTAAACAAATGAATTTCTTATGTAATACTTAGTCACCTGCTGTCTAGCTAACATGGATACATAATGAATCAGAAAACCGTCAACTAGCACCTAATTGAAGACAATATAGATCATAAGGGCAATTTCTTAAACTTCCGTCGACCTTTTTTTTTTTTTTTTTAATTATATTTATTTTTAGGCTAAGACAAGTCTAAGAATTAGTCAAGACCAAACAAGGTTCGACTTTCCTCTCATATTATTCATGGAACAAGAATTGATTATATTCACAAGGTATAAAGAAAATATTCCAAACTTAAGCAAGATATTGAATTAAGCAAAAAATGTTGAACCAACCTATCACAACAAAGTCCTTTATTCTGAACCACTCTATACGCAATTAGTAACGGACTGACTGATTGATATTATTCAAGGGATGAATATTTCTCAATTGCATAAATCATTTTCTAGAAATAACATCACAAATCATTATATGGTTTTGAATACAGAATATAGATCCATATCACAATCACAAGCATGTATTATATATTAGCACTAAGATTATTCTCCAGTTGAGAGTCTCAACCACTTGAATCGACTGTATCAATATAGCAGCAGTCAATTCACTATTATATGCATAATATAGTCGGTTCTCACAACACATTGTAGGTCAAGTGCCGTTCACTAAGGATGGATAATTTACATATAATCCTCCTATAAGAGAACAAATTACACGATAATCTCTCTAGTTAGAATATCACATTTTTGTCTGTTAGTGTGAGGTCTCTCTCCCTGCTACTATAAGAAGTAAAATTTAATAAAGTATTGTGTTCTCTACTAATCTATAAAAGTTAGCATCTACAAAATCTGACTGTTATAACTTTCATTTATAATATTAAAAAATAAAATTAAATTTATACTATTATCTCCTTAATGTCTTTGGGATGAAATAATCTACCCCAAGTTCAGTACCTTCGTCAATTGGCAGAGAAACTGAGCAAACTTCAATTATCGCTGCTGCCATTTTACAGCATATCTAGGACTCTCAATTTAACCCAAAGACTGCAAAAGTTTCCACAGATTGAAAAGTAATAATAATAATAACAACAACAAGTCAACTCGTCAAAATCTCATAACAATTTTCTCACTTTATAAGGATAATCTTCTTCTCCCTACTTGGAAGCAAAGTTTTGAACTGTACCTTAGAATCTATATCAAAATATCCAAACACTTGTAACGATGCTTGTAATGTCAAAATGATAAACAACAAAGAGATACAAAAGAAAAAGGCTTGAAATTCCCTCGTTCTTCAAGTATTATCCTTGGCAATTTTTTTCTTTTTGAAAAGTGATGACAGCGCTGACGACCGTAGATTGTTCCCATGAATCACTTTCCTGCGCTACTTACGTATACTTTTAGCATTCTGTTCTGGTTTGTCATGATACTGGTAGCAATAATCTCCAGATACTCCAGGTCATCATTTCAAAAAAGGTCAACTCTACAAGTTGACTCAATTTAACCCAAGTGTGACAAATTAAGGAAGAAATCAGGAAGGAGTATTAGATATATATTAATATGGGGTATATGAATATGCTTTAGGCAGAAAAAATGTTTGTCTGAAGATGATGAAAATGATGTAGTGTTCTGGTGAATGGCAGCAATATTGCTAGAGAAAATAATTGAATCCTGATGTTCGTGGTGTTGTTATACATCAATCTCTGATTTACTAATAACGTTAAATGTTTTTTAACTTTTGGGAAACAGAAAATTTGAACCAATTCAATTTAAACAAGGTTATGGGCATTGTGGTATATTTTATTGGATTAAATTAAACTAGATAGAACTAGACTGGATATGATTAAATCTCATATTTGGTATATAATAGGATTGAATTAATTGTATACAATACAGTCTCATGTTGGGTGGATTATTTAAGTGGTTAGATTAGATTTAATAAATTAAATAAAAATATTATTTAATCAATTAATTAATTTCAATATTTTTAATTAAAATATTTATATTAATTTATATAATTTAAAAAATTAATATTAATATTTAATATTAAAAATAAAAATATAAACAAAATGAAGTATTTGAAGTAAATTTTATATTCATTTTAATAATAAAGTTGATACTTTAAAATATTTATATTATACAAATATTACAATAATGTGACAGGACAGGACAACCAATAATGCTTCAAAAGACAAAAAGCACATAACGTTGGATATAAGCAAGCCCATAGATGATTTTATTATTATTATTATTATTATTATTATTATTATTATTATTTTATGCAGTGATAGGTACTGTGCTTTCACCAAAAGATAAGCTCCAAAACGGACTAGATCGACAACCCACGGTGAAGAGAAAATGCTCATAACAACGTGGGACTTTTGGTTGTAGAACCCAGAAATTCATTAATGGCCTACTCAGTGGGACTTTGTGTATCCGGTGTCTATCGGATGCAAGCATACTGAAGAGTACACTTTCATCCAATGCATTGGAACATCCAAACAGCTGTAAAAAAATTTTAAGCCGTTCTATCCCCAATCCAGCCTTCATTACTGCGTTCCAAACGCTCCCCATATGTCTTCTGGGCTTTGTAATGTGTCAGTTCTATAAGCCTTAGCTGCTAGGTTGGGAGGTCATACTAACTCTACTATTATCAGTTTATCACGGATGGTATATTTAGTAGCAAAAGAGAACGGTAAGATCAAAGATGTTTTCCTTGTAGACAATAGTATATACAAGAAAACGTTGATCCAAGAGCTAGACAAAGGATGGAATCTGATAAAATAAATAAATAAATATTAAAAATCTACTTGATTGTCAAACCTCAGGAAACATCAACTCTGTTTGCCAGATTTGAATAGCAGAAATATGATTTCTTAGTTATCACATTGCAATTCTCATATCACTATATTGGCAAATTTGACTTATCTTGACCCAAATTGGATTATGTCAGCTATTACACATAAATAATTCACAGATCTAGCAATCTTAACTAGGGTACTGCATGAATAAAGAACAAGCTTTCAACTTAAACCACTTACTGAACGATACCAGATAAAAGACGATGCATACGCTTAGTCATAGCTTTGGGGCAGATAAACAAAAGACCCACCCTCAACAAAAGATTAGAATTTTGCCTAACAGAAGGATAGATTTTTGTTGATTTTCTTGAGTTAACTACTAGTCATGTCTGAAGCCATTCAATCAAATACCACACAAATGGACAGATTTGAACATTAAAAGTTAAAACGAGCATGCACACAAGTTTAAACATATGTTTGCCGGTATTGAACTCTTATTGGTTCATTTCCTAATTATTTCCAAGACTAAATACCACCATCATTCAGAGGGAAAAAAAAGTGCAGTTGAAATAAAGTGAAATCACTAAACAGAAAAAACATTTTAACAAGCAAGTACAGTTGAAATTCCAGACAAAATTTTACGCCCACGCAAATTTTCTTGAATCCTGTAATAACAGTTGCAAATACTGAGTTGTTGCAGCAATATAATGAGTGTAGTGAGAAGAGCCATAAATCTAAAATCACTCTTCCATGGGTTGATTCTCATCTGATTGTGCTTGAGAAACCTTGACTTTGATCTTTGGAAGAGTGAGAGACTGGTCCTGTGCAAGAACGGCTGGGGCTTTGACCAAGTTGATACCCTGTTCCAATTCAACAGCTGCCTCTCTCTGCTCCTTGGATTTCTTCCCCTTCATCCTGCCAACATTTTCCATGTAAATATAAGTTCATATATGAAACATATTATGCTTTTGAATAAATAATGTGATCAATATGACAAACCTCTGTTTATGGTGTCTCTCCTCCCTAGCTACTCTGATTTTATCAATCTTCTTGATGGCCTTTAGAGTGTTTTCAGCAAGATTCCTGTCGTATCTCTCTGGCCTGTTACGCTTCCTCTCAAACTCAAATGTTGAATCCTTGAGACACGGAAAAACAAAATGAGAAGAACAAATTACCACCCAATCTCTCTTATAATTTTTCATGTAATGACTGTCATGTAGCTTGAGAGAGAGTAAAACTAGATAATAAAACCAAACATATATACCTGAGTCATGTCCTTCCCATGCAATCGCCTATAGGCCTTAGTCCATTTTACTTTACGTGGATTTCTTTTCATCTTGAAGTTCTTGTGGCATTTTGATCTACAAAACCGGAAAATCTACAAAAGGATCACTTGTAAGGAGCTAGATAAACTACCAATGATGAAATTATGTTGCAGCAAGTGATATACAAATAACATAAACCTTATTCAAGACACATAGCCACACTCAAATATTGCATAACTAAAAGTCTGTTAAGCATTGCATAGCCTTCAACATTTCAAGACAACAAAAAACATCTAATCTACGAAAGCATAGAACAAATCACAACTCTCCAAAGCTAAAACCACTAAATATAACTGTTAGCCGGACCAGTGTCCATATACTAAATCAGCATTACAGCACACTAAAGCCAACAAAAACTAAAAGCATAGTACGGCATAAACATACAGTAACTACATAAGCAAAACACGAACAACATTCGACAACAAAATTTTAGCTAAAGAATGCAGAATTCGGAAAGCAGTCTTACCTTAGCATCATTGCGGACAAACTGAATACCATGTCCCGGATATACAGTGGAAGAACAGAACCAACACTTCTCTAACCTCATCTTTTCTACAAAAATCAAACACCGCAAAAATTGTAATAACATCAATGCTCCAAATTCAGGCTATTAAGCTGAACAATTTGTGGTTTATTTAATCAAGTAAAAACAAATTCAGATCACTAATAAATATAGCAGTGCATTACTAACGCATCAGAATTCGTTCTAGAAACAATTAGAAATGAAAAATTAGACTACGTTTAGCGACAGAGTTGTATGTAATACAAGAGAGCTCTATTAAAGCATTCAAATATATTTTACAAAGTACTCAAAATGTGGAATTAGAAACACTAAGAGCACAAAATCGCTTTTTTTCCAAAAGATTTACAAGAATATTAAATCAAGATGCAGTGGTCTATAACTCGCAAAATCTAAAAATTCAAAAAAAAAGACAAAAAAGAAAAGAAAAAGAAAAAGAAAAAGATGCATCTAAAAAGTGATACAGATAAGAACGAGTTGTTGGAGTACGATTGTATGACATATAAAGAGACTTACAGATGAGGAATTGGAGTTATGTCTGTAGTAGGATTTAGTCGCCTGCGGCGGATGGTAGAGGTTTTGCCGTGCCTTGAGTGTCTTCTGTCAGGGGTTTTGGTACAGAGAAAAGAAGGTGACAGGTTTCAGTTTCGTTTTAACTTAGAGTACACACTAAACACACCCCAGCTGATGTCTAAATTACCAACTTTTTGTGAACTGGGAAGATTGCGTGGTTTCAATAAAATAGATTGGGTTGACTCAAAACCAATGGGGCGCATATAGTACATATCAGCATGTTTGTGACGGGTACAAAGCGCTTGTGGGCCGCACTTACGAATACTGTATGTCAAGTTGTTGGGTTACAAAGAGGATAAGGAATGAAATGACCACTACTCTTTTTTATCCACTTAAAACTTCTCTCTCTTTGCATTTAATGGATAGTTAGAAGAGGTATTCATTATTTTTTTTTTTTTTTAGTACAAATTATTATTATTATTTTTTAAAATTTTTGATTCAAACCTTGATTCTTTTTTTATTGCGAAAGGAAATTGAAATCGACATCTCCACTTATAAAAGAGAAGTCGGGTTACCATTAAACCATGTCCATCGCTTTTCATTTTTATTTTTTAATAACAATATTAGATATTTTGTGCTGTGTATTTCATTTGTATCATATCTAATGACGTGGCATAAAATATTATTAATAAGCGTCTCCGTTCACTCATTGTCACATTATTAATTGGTATTCGACTAACAATGTTTTGTTGCAACAATTAAGGAAAAGCGTTGTAACGAAAACAAAAAAACGTAAATAGAAATATTTTTAACTTGGTTTGAATTACATCTACGTTCACAGGCCTCGTTTAGATATTTATATTAATTAACAAAGGTTGAAATAGTAGATACATAACTTGATTCTCTCAATTAAGACTCACTATTTAGTAATTACTGTTGATGTAAGGTGTTGCATGCTCTCTACTAATCTAGTATAACGAGCTTTTCTCGACTTTAATGATCTATAGTTTTTTAAACTCCCTTCAAGAGTCTTAAGAACAATCTTCTCCCGAAAACCGAACAACTCTTCCTCCCGAATAACACATGTTGTTTAAACTCTCTTTAAGATTTTGCAAATTGCCTCTTCTCGAAGACGAAATTGTTATTTCTCTTAAAAAATTTATTTTGTATATGCTTAGAAAGTTACACCCTTCTTAAGACTAAGAGACCCCAAACATAGTCATTCTATAAAGAGCGAATTGCACAACACTCCCCCCAGGTTTCTCCAAATACAGACAAAGACATACTTATGCTTTAATTACACGAAACCCCCATTATTAACGTTGACAAAAGTCAACCTTAACTGAACGAATGACATTTTGGTCCTTTCACTGGAAGATCTCTCTTTCTCATCTCACCCGTTCCCCGTCGCCGGTCAACTCCAAACACAGAAAACCAAACATAGCAAACCAAACACAGAAAAAAATCAACTTCGTCATCCACAAACACTTCCCTCTCCAATCCGTCTAGCTCCATCAGACATCCACCACGCAAACCAAACACAGAAAACCAAACACCAAAAAAAAATCATCTTCATCATCTACAAATATAAAACTCAAACATACACACAGAAACCAAACGCAGAAACCAAAAATAAACATGAAAACCAAGAGATCATTGGGGGAGGTAGTCGACGGGGGAGGAGCGGAGGAAGGGGAGATCGCGTTGAAGGCGACAAGATTAAGAATGGCGTCATCGTCCTCTTCGTCGGTGGTGATGGCGACGTCCTTCAACTTGAAATGGGATGAGTTATCGCTGTACAGATGGTGGAGCTGGACAGATTGGGGGAACGGGAAGCCGGCGATGGTGCGACGGTGGAGAGGGAAGAGATCTGGACAGATCTGGACAGATTGGTGGGTGAGAACCGGCGATGGTGACAGATTGGAGGAACGGGAAGCCGGTGATGGTACGACGGTGGAGAGGGAAGAGATCTAGACAGATTGGTGGGTGAGAACCGGCGATGGTGAGGAACAAATTAGAGGAAGAGAGGGAAGAGAGAAGAGAGAGAAATGGGAAGTTTTATGGTGGGTGAGAACCGGTTATGGTGGGTGTGTAAGAACCGGCGATGGTGACAAACGAACTGGAGGAAGAGAGGCAAGAGAGAAGAGAGAGGGAGATGAGAAACAAACTGGAGGGAGAAGAAACGCACCGGCGATGGTGAGGAACGAACTGGAGGAAGAGAGGGAAGAGAGGGAGATGGGTGAGACCGGTGATGGTGGTTGAGATGAAAAAGAGAGGGAAAAGACCTAAATACCCTTCACTCAGTTAGTGTTGATAAATGTAAGGTTAAGTATTGGGGGTCTTGTGCAATAAACATATAAGTATATTTTTATCTGTTTTTGAAGAAACCTGGGGGGAGTGTTGTGCAATTTACTCTTCTATAAATTACAAAATACATATTTAGTGCACATGTTCATTAAGGGTGAGCACAAAAACATGGAACAGACTCAAACCAATCCGCGGATGTTCGAGTCTGTTTCTATGTTTATTTTTAGGGTGTTTGGACTCTCCACTTTAAAAACATTATGTTTTAGGGATTGAGTTGAATCTAGAGGCCCACAATCGACTTGATCCGTGAACAAGGGTACATGCATAATTTTGTATACCCCTATATAAAGACCTTAAACCCTAGATCTCTCTCTCTCATGTTATTCTCTTCTTCATCTTCTCTTTCTCCACAATTGTATCTCTTTTCCTTTATTCTCTTCTTACTTTCATCTCTTATCTCTCACTACGAAGCCGTCGTCATGAAGCCATAACAGTGAAGGTGTTCTCCCTATCACTGTGAAGGATTGTGAAGTCATTGCTGTGAAGGGCCGTGAAGCCGCCACTGTGAAGGTGTTCCCCCCATCATCGTGAAATTGTCACCCACCTTCGTTTTTTGCTAAGCTCTCCTCACCGTGAATCTAACAATTCGGTGAATCTACTTAGTTTACGCTCTGATTTTGCTGCTTGAATCTTGATTTGTATCTCATTCTTTTTCAAAAATTATATTTTTATATACTAGACAACAATAATTTACTTTTGTATCTCACTTTCCCCGTGGGCATTATGATTATGACACTGTATGTGCTCAATCTGAAGGTATGAAAGTCTACCTATTCTGCTTTACATTCGTTCATTGTCTTCTTTGACAAGTTTGCTGATGAAGCCTTAAATTTTTTGGTAGACATGGTGAATGACTATTCATTGGCTGTTCGCTCATAGATTTTGGAAACAATGCATCGTATGGAAAACTATGGCCCAAAAAAGAAGCCCAACATTAGGTCTAAATATAGGACCCGACTCAAATCAAACACTGAGTGTTCGGGTTGGCTTGGTTTCTCTCCCTTACTAGACCATGTTTGAACCCAAAAATACCGACTCGATCACTTACCATGTTCAGGTCGGTTTCAGTAGGAATCAGCCCGAATATGGTAATGTTCACCTGTAAATTGTTCATTGTTTACACATTGAACTTCATGAATTCTGTCGGTATTTATGACATTAACTTATGCTTTTAAATCTTTTTAGTATTATCTATAAAATATAGAACGTAATTAAAAATAAAATAGTTAAAATAAGTCGACCGGAAATAGGAATATTTTCCTATTATCTAGTATAACCCACATGACCAGATTCAGCCAAGTGAATAAATCCTATTTTGAGCAATAAAAACTCTCATAAATCAAAAGATTTATTTTCAAAACAGTAGATTTATTTTAAATCATAATTAAACTATAGCTTAACAAAACACAAATTGATGAACAAAAAGTAGCCAAGCAAACTCAGGTGCGATGGACTGTAGATAAAAGAATGTTCCATTTGCGTCCATAACATAACCCATGTTTCATTTCTTTATTCAACCAATATAATACATAAGATCTATAAAAAGGCATATAATGTTGTACCCACATACAAAGATATATCATATTTCATATATATCTTATCCCAATCAGCTAGGCCCTACCATCTCATCTCAAAATAGACAGACACAATTTTTTAAAAATTTAAAAACCCAATTTGGCCCACGTAGACATCTAGTTAGTGACAAGCCTGTCCTCAACAATTCTTAGTCAAATCCCCCACCAACACTACCCTCCAAAAAATTGTGTCATGCCTTACGTCATCGTAATCTACCTAGCTACGACTATTGCTCATCTCAATTGACCTAAAACTAGCCGACCCGAGATTCTTATAGGGGCCGGGCGACACCCCATCTTCCTCCTCCAGGATCCGTTTAATCCCTCTCTTCCTCGCCCACATCTTGTAACCCCCAAACACAATAGCACCAATAGCGCCAGCTATGGCCACACCCAATATTGCAATTCCAACCCCAAAACCCACGTCCATTTTCTTCTTCCCTGCACCCTCGCGCACCTTGAAATACCCCACCTTGCTGTCATCACCAACGCCCAACACTGTTTGGATCGGGTAGTCCACTATGTAACAAAACCCGGATGCGTTATTATAGACTGCGCCCCAACAGCTACAGCTGTTTTCGCATAACCCTTCGCATTTCTCCAATGACGAGGCTATTTCGTACCTCATTAACTCCTTGAACGGTAAGTCGACGCCGTTTCTTCTCAAAACCCAGAAGTCGTTATCTTTCTTAACGTCACCACCGCAAAAGTCACCTGAACTTGGAGAAAAGCACTTTCCGGACCGAACGTCCGTCCGGTTATCTAGACAAGAACAACCGGACCCGGACGTACAAAGACCGTACGAACCACACGGGCTGGGCAATTCACACGTGTTGGAAATCGCCTGGTAATCCAAGACCCACTTGGACCCATCCCAATAATACCCTTTAAGATTCCCGTCCGGTTCTATCCGGACCAAAAGGAATCCACTGATGTTTTTCTGATAGCTCTTGAAAGCTTGAAGGTCTACCTCCATTGGATTTCCAACTTGGTACATGCCTAAAAACCCGGTCGAGCCGATTCGCGCGTAAATCGGTCCGTTTCCTTCTACTATATTGGCTTTAGCTTCTAGTGCTCTGTGTCTCAAATACATTTGATCTGATTTTTCATTAAACGCTGCGTATAAGCCGATAAAGTCGTTACCCAACCGCATGGAATAGAGCCCATTTGAGGAAACAAGAGACATGTTACTCGTGAAATTTTGGTTTACTACAAGGGTATTAGTGGGGAAGTCAAAACTTTGCCAGACCACTGAAGTAGTAGAGTCATCAAGTTTTTCTACTTGCAAATTTGAGGTTTCGAGGAGCACAACTCTGTCACCTTGTGTTCCGGATGACCAAACCACCTTCGTGTGCGGTCCGGATATAACCAGACTGCCATTGAAGAAGAGTCGAGTGCGGTCTGACCATGGAGCTAACTGAGTTGGGTTAGCGAGCCAGAGAGGTTCCGATGAGGGCACGTGGATGACTGCGAGCGCGAGTTCCTTTGAGTTGACTCTGAGGAAACCTAGTGAGAAATTTCCAGTTGGGTCGTCGAGAATAGCTTGAAATGATTTGACAGAAGGGTTTGGTGTTGCTTTGTAGCCTTTCGAGAGCTCTTGTGTTGTAGCGGCTTCAGTTTTGAGACATGCACATGTACTGTAGAGAACGGAGATGATCAAGAGAAGCAAGTGAGTTGCACGTGGACGAGTCACCGAGTTGGCTGATGTTTTCATGTCGGAGAGCAAGGTAGAGAATGCTGATTCAGAGGTTAATGAAAGAAAGTGTATAGGTTTAATCAGCAATGGCTGCATATAAGTCTTTTCTCGTTTGGCATCGGACATGATGGACTAACAGATAAATCATTTTAAATTCGATATCAAGATCTCATTTGAATATCTTCTACGAATATCTATAATATAAAGTTTATATAAGCTGCAATTATTACAAAATTAATAATTACATGTCGCATCTACCAAAACAAAGTAAATTAATAAATTACTAGGGAAGTATGCTTTCTATTTTTTTTTTGACTTGAGGCAAGTCTGCTTTTGGCCGCTAAAAGTTGCCTCTATACTTGCTCATAATAAAAGTTTCAAAACGTGTTATTGCTGAAAATTATTTGTTGAATTACTTAATATTGTATGCTCATATACATATATATGCCCCGTTTCATCGGGGAAAGTTATGTCTTATATGAAATTGTCCCTTATAAATGCAATACTGTGAATAATAACTACTAAGATTTGTTACATAAAGTCAATGGATGCATGAAGAAATTATGATCATCTATTGATTTGAATTCACTTAAAAGCTTCAATATGTTCGAGAGCTAAATCTAAATCCAAGCACAAATCTAATTTAAAATTAAATAATAGAATTACCCAACCTAACCTAAACTAATCTCAAAACGAATTTTAGAAAAAAGTCGAAAATAAAGATAATTATAATAAAAATAATTCTAAACATGATAAATCTAAACTAATAAAAATTTTAGATTAAATGAAACTGCAAATTGTTGGGGTTCTTATGGCAGTAATCTTTCATACATGTGATTATTCAATAGCACGTGACTGATTTTATTTTACTTTCTTTTTTATTAAATATTAATCGCCAATTTGAATTGTACTCAAGCAAAAGTCTACAAAGTATTTAATCTTGACAAAGAAACCACCTTCCCTTGCCAGCCGTTGAATGGTCTTTACAAATGGTTCATTTAAGATAGTCGCAAGTGGCAATGTTGGTTGGGGTTAGGCTAGCGCCTGTAAATGATGACAATTGTAGAAATATATAATTTGTATATACAGTCCGTAAATATATGATACGACATAGTCATCCAACAAGCAGAAGTCAAACCAATCCAGAAGCGACGACTTCAAAAGATGTCCATGGCATCTCCTCAACTACCCATTGTAGCGCCAGCAATATTTGGGCACTGCATTTGAACTTCTCTCAAAATTCTGACCTTGTGCATGACACGAAATATCAGCAGTAAGCGAAGGAAATGGACTTCACAACTGTGCACTGAAGTTTAAGGGTTGACCATTTTTTAGAGGAAAAGAAATGCGGCAGGTTTACTGCTTCCCATTTATGGTAAGCTGCATAGTCGTTGACTTTGAGGATTCAACCAAACAACCACCTAGAACTTTAAATTATTTCTCTCTCTTTAAAGCCGTTTCTTACTATGTATTGCCTTCTAAGAACTTGACCTCTCAAGTACAATTTTTCGATTATCTCCAAATATCTCCCCTCGCGGCTGCAAAAAGCAAAGATTTTGACCTTCAAGTCAGTACTCATCAGCTGTTTTGTCTTTATCTCACGGGCGTGCGTGCACACATGTGTGAAGAAGTTTTGAACCATTATCAACAAAGCCTAATTTTACGAATTTATGGTGCAAGTTGACCACTAAACAGCAGTAGATATCTCACGATGGCTTTTTATAAATCAATTAATGCCTCCAATCTAGTCTTTTGAAAAAGTAATGGGATGATCAAATTTTCGCATCACAGAAATGCAATGCATGCCGAGTCTCACCCAAAAATATATTCAAATTTCTCAAATATATATATTCAAAATTTAAGGGGAAATTTTAATTTAATCCCTAACGTTTGACAAAATATTACTTTTTTACTAACGTTTGTATTTCGAATTCCCATCATCCCTAACGTTTCGAAAATGTATCAATTTAATCCTTCTGTTAGTGAAATGTTAGTCAACGAGGGTTAATTTGATTATTTTAACTTGAATATATTTATATAATTTTAATATATATATTTAATATAATATATATTTTTATACTTTTAATTTAATATATATATAAAAAATTAAGTTAAACAAAAAAAGAGGAGGTCATGGAGACCTCCTCCTCCCGACGATGGAGACCAGTATTGGTCTCCATCGCCGGACCGAAGACCAGGTCTCCAGCCTGGTCTTGCTGGAGACCTGGTGCTGGTCTCCAGCTCGCTGGAGACTGGAGACTAGAAACTGGTCTCCATCGAGGTTTGGAGACTAGTTACTGGTGACTCCAGCAACTGGGCTGGAGACCAGAAAATTAGTCTCTAGCCTCGCTGGACACCAAACTAGCCTCGCTAGAGACCAGTTTCTGGTCTCCAGTCGCTGGAGACCAGTTTTCTGGCTCCAGCCGATGGACATCGGAGACCAGATCTGGTCTCCGGTGATGGAGACCAGAAGGTTTTTTTTTTTTTTTTTTTTTTACATTAACTTCTTTTTTTTTTAAATTTGGATAAACATTTTTTTTTAAGATTGTGTTTGGTTTGATGTTATATGTTTAATTTGGATAATGTTGATTTGACGAAAATAATGAAGATGATGATTTTGATGAATGTAGAAGATGAAATTGTAAATGAGGAAGATGATGAAAGGTAAAAGATAAAGATGAAGAAGAATTTTTTTTATTATTTTATATTAAAAACATTATTTTTTAATTAAAATATTTATTAACAATAAATTATATTAAAAAAATTGATTTAATAATGTGTCACAATTTTATTGGAATGTGGTCAATGACAATTTTGTAATAATAGGAATATGATCAAGTTTTAAATAGGTAATTATGTCATTTTAATTATTTTAAATTATATTAGGGGTAAATTTGTCATTTTATCTCGTCTAGTTAGTTTAACTGTTATCTTTTTGGTCAGAGGGACTAAATTGATGCATTTTCGAAACGTTAGGGATGACGGGAATTCGAAATGCAAACGTTAGTAAAAAAGTAATATTTTACCAAACGTTAGGGATTAAATTAAAATTTTCTCAATTTCAAATATATAGCAGCCTGTAAAAAAAATGGCTAAAATCAAATGATTGGTCAATATATTTGACATAAATAAATTACTCAAATCATGCCATTAGAAAAACACTAAATAGAGTATATTAAAGAAATTTAAGAAGCTTCTGAACAGGTAAGTCCGGAGTCTGTTCTAAAATATATAGAAAATGCACATAGAAAAACAAAGACATTATTCAAATCACATGAACACATGCAATTTGTCAATTTTATGCTTTCACTTTTCCTTTAGAGAGAGTCTCTTTTATCTTAGTTTATTTGGAAGAATATGGTGTCCTCACGGAACCTCCGGATATTTAAGTCTGTGAAGTGTGAACTTTGGTTAGTGACATAGTTTTGACTTGTGGACATATGCATATAAAATGTAATGACAAATATTGGTTGATCAATCAATAGACTAGTTTAACCATGTATCACTTGTTGAGAGTATTTATTTATTTAGTTATGACTTTCACATTTTCTTTGTTGCATAGGTGAAACATTAGACAAGGTAAAAGGGTTACATGTGTTTAAAGTAGATATTAGGTAACAACTATTTGAAGCGAGTATGAAAGGAAAATAAAAAAGAAAGAAAAAGGTAATTAGTTAAAAGAAAGTCAAAAACTCGATCGAAATCTATTATATTCACTTAATTTATTCTAATTTATATGAGAACGTGCAACTATGTTAAACAACATCAAGTAAGTGCAACTATGTTAAACAATATCAAGTACTTTATCCCATCACTAAAGAAGGACTTCATGATTGAGAGGTGAAAAAAATAATAGGCTGATTACAATTAAATAATGAAATGAATTATACATTAAACAGTGCAATAGATGTGAGAGTACTTGATATGTATTTAGATGAATGCTATACCAGCTAGGCAGGAGTTCATCTTGAAATTATGAGAAATGGTAACGATGCCTAATAAGTTAGTTAAGAAAAAAATTTATGTGTTAGTGTCAAAATATTATATCAAATCATATAGTATAAACAGTTATTTGAATTTTAATTCAACACCATATGACACTTGTTGACGTAAAATATTGGTCAACTCAGGTCCACAAGCCCAAGACTGCAAATGTAATCAAAACAGTGTAAAAAGCAAGTAAAAAACAAAGAAAATGACAAATGAAGAACAAAGAATACCAAATTTTTAAGTGATTCGGCCAATGAATGCCTACGTCCACTGTTTTCTCTCACAATTTTGACAGAATAACAACACTCCTAATCTCAATGTTTCTCTCTTACTTTACAATGAAAATGATCTCGTATTTATAGAAGGAGAAGATACAATTACATATAATTAATCTGACAAGTCATAATTAGTTGCTATTTTCTAAGACTGACATGCAATAAAATCCACTTCAACAGCACTAAATTCTGACATAGCCCATACTTAGTAGTTGAGATTTCCTTAAATTATACTACAATTAGTCTGAAGCAAATCTCCTTAACGCAAATGGTACGTCATAAGCTGGACTTGATGTTACTCGGGGCGAGTTAAAGCTGCTAAGGATGACTAATAATGAGAGTTGTAATAGTAGACGACCTTGGCTTAATGAGCTGAACGTCGTTAGAGCTTCGAACGTGTGAGCTGGAAGCACAACAATCTGGGAGCTTGCTTCTGCATGCTGAGATTTTAGATAGTCAGGTCTTTTGTCCTTTAGTTCACCGAGTCATCTTATTGGACTTATTGGGCTTTTATCAGCCTATTCTAGATAATATAGAAAATACTCATAACAACACTGATGTGAACTCCTTGTTCCACTGAGTTTCTTTTCAAATGCCAAATAGCAAAAGAAAAATTGTGTCTCTTTATAATAATTAATTTTTCTAGTGCTCATTTTTTTGTGGAAAAACAAAAATAGCGTACAATCATATGACTTTATACTCGATCGAGTGTTAAAACCCAGTTTGAACACCTACCAGACAGTAGTCAGTTGGACGGGCATTCCCTGAACCTGAGGGGAGGAGTTCTATCATAAACATTAACGAGGATCATCAGGTCCTACTTCTGGCAAATGTTGTGAATTACTAGTGTTGGTAATCGTAGTCCATTTATATGATTACAATACTCCCGCCACCGTTTACTTGGAGATTCAAAGAGACTCTCAGATATATACTTTAAAGATGGATGTCGTTTATGTGGTTAACACTCGTGAACTGTCAATGAGCTGAATCTGTGCTAAATTTGGACCACATGGACCGCTCATACTAAATACACACTAAACTTTCTTAAGTATACCCTCTTTTAATGGGGTTAATTTAATTTTTAACTTGTTCGTATTTTATTGTTATCTGTGGGTTGTGCTTGTTTGTGATACAATTTTGGGCAGTTTCAACCGACCTCACCTACAAAAACATCAGAGAAAAGTCGATGATTCTGGCCAAAGTTAGTCATCGTCACGTGATTATAATAATTTAATCTAATTTTTCCACTTCGTCAACAAAGCATTCCAAACCTAATAGACATCTAAGATAGTTAATGTCATTTCGTACATGTCACTTTTAAGATAAAAATCCATTTCTAAGATTTGTATTTTGAAATCTATTTTGGCTTTTAGCTTCTTGTCTCTTAATGTCCCAAAAAAGGGATTAGATAATTGCAACTAACAAACCATCATGAATATCACTGATTGCAACACCTCTTCTTATCTCACCAGTTAAAAAATTCAGACATAAGAAATAATAGTTGGCTTCAATCAACTATGCTTCCACATTAATTATCGAAAAAGTTTAAGGTCTAAATAACAGTGAAGCCCAACCCAATACTGAAATAAGTGTAATAAATGACGATGTACCCTAACCCAATATTGAAGCCCAACCCCATACTGAAAATACTTTCAAAAATATATAAATTTTTGTTGAGAGTGGGATTTGAACCCACGCCCTTTCGGACCAGAACCTTAATCTGGCGCCTTAGACCAACTCGGCCATCTCAACTTTGATGACAAGAATTGTAAACCTTTAATTTTGAAACGTATACGGTGGCAGTTCATTAGCCCCAAAGACTAAAAAAATTATAAAGATTTTCAAACTATTTAAAAACAACTATTTTCATTCCTAAACTAATTTTTTCAAAATTCTTTAAAAAGTTCAAACCGTTAGTTAAATAATGGTCAACAGTGACTTTAGATAATTTAAATTATAATTTAACAACTTAAATTTAGAGATGTTTTAGATAATTTAATTTGTAAATTCATTATTTTATAAGGATAATCCAATAATTTATATAATATCAACAACCATTAAGAGGTAAAATATTTTTTTACCTATTTTGTTAGTATTTAATTGATGGTTTAGATCTTTTGAAGAGTTTTAAAAAAGAGAATGATGAAAATAGTTGTTTTTAAAAAAAAATAAAAATCTGATATTTTTTGAAATGTTAAGGACTAAACAAAGTTTTTCGGTTTATAAAATTAGATTTTTACGCAACTAGAAGTCCAAAAACCATGTCTTGTATGACACTTGTTTTATTTCAATGGATTTCTTCGACAAGAAGCGAAACAATTGTTTTATTTTAATGGATTTCTCCGACAAGATGTGAAACAATATCTAATCCCATATTCTTTTTATAGGCATTTTATTTCCTCAAGACTTTTGACCTTATTACTTAATAAATAAAAAGTAAGAACATAAAGCAATCGAGTCAAACCTCCACCATTGGATCTTCCAGATGGATGAGATCATGAGGAGTGAATACGACGTTAATTGTCCAACGTGTCTTTGGGCACTATCAGGGACCACACTTGGACCTTGGTTCGAGACACCATAGTCATATTTGTCAGTGCACCTTTTCCATCTATACATAGTCGTCTCCCGTTATTTTGTGGGACATCCTCTGTCTATTGTGAGTTATCTTATCTTATATGGGAGTCATTTTTCGAATCACATTATCTGTGTTTGATTTTATTTGATCTCGATTATTCTTCGAATCAGTCCAATAATATAATGTAATTAAAAAAAATGACATTAATTTTTTTTTTAGTACAATAATGATACTTGGATCGACTCAGAGGACAATCGGGACCAACCGAGATAGGACATTAATAACACAGTCCGAAAACGATTCATAATGGAAAATGATCCATCCACATAGAGGTAGGGAAGTGACCCACACGAATGTGAAAGATCAATCCACGCTAATAGTGCGAGATCAATTATTAGTATTGTTATTATTATAACATATATATATAATTTTTTTTTTGGATTGTTGGGGTTGGGTGTCGAACCCATACCTCTTACAAATAAAGGCGTGGGCATGGGGCTTGCTAGTGTCAACCACTTACCAAACGATGTTAATTTGATCATTGTAGAGTGCTCTTCCTTTATTTGTTTATTTATTCATTCAGTGCACTTGTTTATGCCAAGACACTTTCTTCGATTAATTAATCTCAACCACATCGGTATGCATAGCTAGGGCACGTTTGATTGTCTTACCCGAATTGACATGACCCCTCATATTATTTTTGAGGAAATCATGGATCGCTTTGTACCTTATTTAAATTAGTGCATGAAACATGATTACGACTAATTTAATGATTATTGATCAATATTATGAAATGAAATGATCTCATTTTGATACATGACTAGAATCAGCATTTTGCACTGTACTAGTTGATTTTTCGCTGAATTTTGACATTGATAGCGAAGAAAAAATAAATTGTTTTCAAAACTAGAAAATGGAGTGGACAATGAAGGTGCATGCATGCATGGTCTTACCAGGATGCTGTACATGTAATAAAGGATAGAAATTAGCACTGCATGTCACTGCATTTATTGTCAAATATAAAAGTATATAGTCACGGCTCATCAGTCATCAGTGAAACAGATCATGAGTGTTAGTATACAGTCACCTCTCATCATTTAATTGGTCATTTTAATTGATCATGATAAACATTCTTCAACTGGCATCTTTCACAGCTACTGCATGTATCTTTGATTTGAACATAACTTAAAACTTATTTTAAGATTGAATTATATATATAGTAATTATATCATCAGTGTCTCATACCTTTAAAAAATTATAACAGAATAATCAAATTCATCAATTATAGTGTAAGTTTCATTAATCAATACAACATAATTGATCATAAAATATAAAGTATGATCATGATTCAAATAATATTATATATCATTTGATCATTAAAAGTAAAATTATCTATGACATTGACGAAATAATATCCATATTAAAGCAACTTTAATCTTCCCAATTGCTAAAATCAAATCTAGAATTCAAAAATGGAGATAAAAGTTGACACAAGAAAGTCTAAAATGGAATTTAATGTGTGGGTCATATTTACATGGTTTTTAGTGCTCAATACTCCACCTACCCATTTCTGACTTTCTTAGATTTATATATAGAGAGAATCGATGCTTATTGCTCGTATATATCCATATCATATCTATTTTATCATGTCTCAATTATGGGGCTTTGAGCCCTGTCTAATTCATACATCAAAAAGCTATTTTCTTGCCCACTTTCACAGGTTGATGCTGATATATCGATTCGCGTCAATGCAAGAGTTTGTCTTCTGCAAATTTTCAAATCCAATTCATGCATGTGTCACTAGGTAATGTAAGGGGACAATGACAAAAATAGCATTATAAAATATTAAGTTAATATTTGAGTAATTTTTCAATAAATAGAATAATTAGGTCTCAAAATTACATATGAAAATATTAAAATATCTTTCTTATAGAAAATGGTTGAAGAGATATTTTACAAACATCAAACCCTCCACTTACAAACATTAAACACATCATACCCTCTACTACTCACACTGCAGTTTTAATATCGATCATCATTAGTGTGAATCATACTGGGCATCATTAGTATGAGTAGTAGTGTCATGTCTTGATATATCGAAATCAGAATGTAAAATACTATTCATACTAGGTGTGACGAGTGTGAATCATACTGATCACCATTGATGTGAGTAGTGGTGCCACGTCTTGATATGTCGAAATCAGAATGCAAATCACTACTCATATCAGGTGTGACGAGTGTGAATCATACTGGTCACCATTGGTGTGAGTAATGGTGCCACATATTGATATGTCGAAACCAGAATGTAAAACACTACTCACACCAGATGTGACGAGTGTGAATTATACTGGTCACCATTGGTGTGAGTAGTGGTGTCATATCTTGATGGAACAAAATCAAAAGGTAAAACACTACTCACACTAGTGTGACCGATGTGAATCATACTTGTCACCATTGGTGTGAGTAGTGTTTTCCCTTTTAGTCACCATTGGTGTGAGTAGTGTTTTGTCATATCAAGACATGACACCATTACTCACACCAATGGTAACCAGTATGATTCACACTCATCACACTTGGTGTGAGTAGTGTTTTACCTTCTGGTTTTGTTCCATCAAGACTGAAAAACAATTGAAAAAACAATAACTATCAGCAGAATAACAATTGTTCAAAAGTTAAGATACATTACCCATAGTGTAGAAGATTAAGATGGATGATGTGAAGAAAAAAATGAAGATGGATGGTGGATGGTGTCACGAAAATGAGAAGAGAGACCAAAAAAGAAAGGACAGAAAAGTAGATCTACAAAATAAATAAATGAAGGAGGAGGAGAAAGTAAAAAAGAAGCAGGGGCTGTTGGCAAGAAAATAGAGAGAAAGAGAAAAGATAATGAAAATATTATTAAGGGTATTTGTGTAAAAAAAAAGGGGGGTTGGGATACAATTATTAATTTTATTTAAATGGAATAAGAATGTTAGTTCAATATTCTAAAATGACACCAACTTACATTTCCTCTTGTTGTGGGCATTTTGGTACTATAGAAAAGCCCAGGAGCGAAGACCCATTGAATCAAGAAGTCCATGACGTATTGGTCGAAATGGTCAGAAGTCAAAAGAAGGAGAATAGCCATTCAGTAACAGATATACTCGAGCACACCTAATTATGCAATTAATTGCCTTAAAATGTTAAGTATGGAGTGATTGCATGAAGGTTTGGCCGGAAGGTAAAAACATGAAGGTAATCTGCTCGTAATCAGAAGGTTGTTCAATAAGTGCCCTTCAGAAGAAACTATCGCAGCGATCAGGAAGTCTGCTCATGAGCCCGATAGTCAGAGGAGTGGTTAAGTCTGCTCGTCTGTTCGGCAATAGAAACATATGATTCTTGAAGTAGTCTGCCCGTTTGATGCAACGTCTGGTCGTTGAGCAGTTTATTCGCTAAAGTTGACCAGTTGACATTCTGGAAGGAGAATCAATTCAAAACAGGAAAGGAGTCGACTTACCTATTTTCATGCAAATTAAATATTTACACTCTTGAAAATTGCTATATATGTGGAAGAGATAATCTCGAAAGATATTATCTTAATTAATGTATATTTTTTTTACTTTATCTGTAAGATTCTTAAACCTATTCTGATTGTAACACATCCGCTATAAATAGGAGGTAGAATTCAGTATAAAAGGGAGAGTGAAATAAAATACAATTACTTTGATAGAGAAAATGGGTAATTGTCATGGACGTAAGCTATTGTTTTTTGCCGAACCACGTAAAAATCTGATTGTGTTCTGTTTGTTTTGGTCTTGGTAATACTTGTTTCGTGTGAGATTTGTTGTGTTGCAGGTATTGGACTTGAAGAACCGAATTGACCGAAATTGAGTGTTAACACCTCTAATATTGAAAATGATAGTAGCTTTAATTGTTTGATTTGCGATTTGGGTTCTTTCCATTTTTATTTTTTATCAAATAAATGGAGAAAAATAACTAAATGCTTTCGATTATTAAACATCACATTTATTGTTTTCAAAGAAGCTTAATTCTTGAAAATCATATTTAAATCAAATCTTATAGAGCCTAGAGCTAAGAAGGATTGGATTGGACAGTCCTAAAATTATCCAAAATGTTAGCTAATAGAAGTAATAACCCATCTATGAATTCTTATATCGATCCAGTCTTAAAGTGCTTAATTATGTAGTCATTAAATTCAAGAAGACCAAACAGACAATAATACAAAACCAGCTTTTGCTTTAGAGAATCCAACTGTTTGTGTCTTCACTTTCAAAAGCACTTTCAAAAACATGAATTAAATTTTATGTACGTTTTATTTTATATACGTTTGTGTGTACTGTGTTGTCCATCATTAGTGTTTTATATATTTTTTCTATATATATATAAAAAAAAAATGTATGTATATATAATTATTAATTAGCTGCGAGTGGATTTGTTACGTTTTCAATTGCTTACTTTATATGTACCGGCTAGGCAAAGACGGAAACAGAAGTGTAGCTAATTTTAGCACTTGAAACTTGAAGCATTAGGTTGTCTGGTTCCTTGTTATATTGACCTAATTAACTAGGCAATGACGCAAATGTCACCCACTCTTTCCGTGTTTCTCGTTTTAATAGAGAAGAGACTGAACTTGTATACAATTGGTTCATTCGTGATTCTACTCATACTCTATTACACTATGTAGAAAGAAAAAAAAGGTTTTTGAAAAACTATAGTTGTTCTTCAATTTAATTTATAAGTTACTTTTTAAATGGCCTGATTATGTGCTTAAAAAATATGTTTGAAGACATATTTATACACTTATCCAACCAAACCTCGTATAAATTTGATAAAACATTTTTAAATGTCAATTCAAGTACCTATTATAAAATATTTATTAAAACATAGAAAAAATTTCCTAAAATAAAAAATGAAAGGATGGAAATGATAAAGTAATTTAACAGTTAATTCTTTAAATGAATCAATGATATTATAGGTTAAAATTGTATTTATTCCTCTAAAAAGCTCGGAAAAACACTTTTAGTAATTAAAAAACATGTTTAATACTAAGAAATAATAATAATAATTATCTTTAAAAAATAATATCACTACACACCAGAAACTATTCAGATGATTTACCTCCAGTGATGTAATTATTAAATTTATTCCCATTTATATTAAATATGGTATTACAAAACATATGACAAAAATTTGAGTTATATAATATTATTAAATGTCTTTTAAATATGATTTTGTAGAGATATTTCAAGAATCATTTCTGAAGAATCATAAATACCATAACCACACAAGATGGTCAATAAATGTACCGACTTTTTTTCATTTATGAAATTAGAAATACATTCTCTCGCTAGTCTCAACTATATAACAGGGTCGATAAAGAAAAACTGAAACCTATATATGTAAATCATAAATAAGAGTTGAAAGAAAAAAAGAATACGTAAAGGTGTGAAGTCCAAGTCAGTGTGCTACAATATGATGGAAAAGTGTGAAAGCATTCACTTTGCATTAAAACATTGCTATCGAAATTCGGAAGTGTTGCCACTCATGGAACTTTGAACACACACACACACACACACACATATATATATATATTCAAAAATAAATTAATGGAAAACAGCTGTCCGCTATAGCAGTCAGAGAGGTTGACTTGTTGACCCTTGGAAAACAACCACGGACCATGCGCGTTGCACTTTCTGCTCCCGGAAACCGCAGGAAATTCTTATTCTATTTCTGTCTGTATTTACAAATTGCATTAAAGCCCGATCATTCTTTCTTTCTTTCTTTCTTCTTTTTTTTTTTTATGTACTGGACCGGCTTTGACAACGACAATCATTATAACTTTCTCTTACTTTGCATTAATAGTGTGTTATACATCAATATGATGCTCTCTTATCAAACAATATAACATAATATAATATATAAACTGGAATGTATCAAAGACAAATAAAAGCTGGCGGGGTCCATCAAACTATTTTTTTATAACGTGCTGGGCCCCGTTGAACCATGTTTGTAACTGTGTACTAACTGCTGTTTTTGGAGGGTACATGTGACTCGAGGGCATTCCACGTTATTTATACGACCCCATCTGCACCACCTTTTTTTGTCATCCATTTTTTTCACTCTCTTTATTTCCCACGCCAGAAACACAGCTGAAGCAATGAAGCAGAGTTTTAAAATATCTTTCCTGTTCCTTCTCCTTATATTTCTTATTTCATCCTACTCCATATCTGCGCGTCATAGCCTACCAGAGAAACAAGGTGACTGATCTAACCCATTTACTCTATTTTGATGGTTTTTGTGTTCACGTATGAGATGTTATGTTAGATATGTTTGAAGCGCATCTCATTTGCAGGTGAAAAGGAGGTGAAGGCTAATGGAATTGTTCATGCAACTATTTCCAAAGGCATGGTCAAAGAAGATCTCTTGAATGTAAGAACATATTTTCTTGCAATTTCTGATCTCATGATGTAAAAAATATTTTTTGAGTGTTTATAGCTTAGTGGGTGCTTTTGCGCAGCTGATGGGATCAGAAGAGTGTGATGAGAAGGACGAGGGTTGCTTAAAGAGAAGGTTGATTGCAGAAGCTCATTTGGACTACATTTACACCCAACACCATAAGCCTTAGATATTGTACGGCCAAAATATGGTCTTTGTAGATAGCTTGTGTTCGGATATGAGATTGTATGCAAGTATACTATTACATCATCGACGCTGGTGTGACTATAGTTATCTGGTGTTTTAGTAAGTTTGTGGAATAATAATCAAGTGATGGAATATTAACAGAAGATTGTGTTTTATTCCTGGTAGGAACTTATCTGATAGACAATAATCAAATTGAGGTTTTAGACAAAACAAAAAGGAACTAGAATTCTGGTCTAACAGATCAAATTGTGATGAATGAGAATCAATCCCAAAACTTTTTACAACAAAAAGCCTTACTAACGAGCTGTATTCTGATCCTTTATCACGGCGTTCAGCAGAGACTAGGTCAAAATAGCCTTGCGTGTGGATAAAATAGTCCACCTGTACGGTTTTGTTAGACGCAGCACGTATTGATATATAAACTTGCATACTGAGTGTTAAAACAATTTTTACACTAAGATGCAAACAAAATTTTGCCCTTCCGGCCCATCAGACATTGGTAAGCCATTAATACAAGTAGCCAAGCCTACAGAAATATTACTGCGATTAAATAATCTACAGACTACAACTTCCTTTGGAATATCGTGTACTTTAAAAAGACAGAACAATTTTTAGTCAGCGCAGCAACACATAGGAAACCCTCACAAAAATAGAGACACTATTAAAAATTGGGTTGAATTCTCATGCCAACTTATAGATAAAAGGTGCTGGGAAGATTGACAAGCAGAGCTTAGCTCGGAAACATGTAAAGATGGGGCACACACTGGTCATGAGTCATGACTCATGCCAAGGCATGCTTCCGAGCTGAACATGCAAGCGTTAAGGCAGCCACATCAAGTATACTAGACATCGCATATACAAGAACAAAGCAATCTAAATATTATTGTTTAGAGTCTGGCCCAATAGGACAAAAACAAAAAAGGGCCATTAAATCCAGAGCAGATGTTACTACACATGTTGAGTGAAACAACATAGTTCGCTCGTCCCAAAAACGAGTCAACCACAGAAACATCGTTGAACAAACAAAAGCCAAATCACAACCAAACTTAAACCAAAACAAATGGAAGCTATATATTACTATTTCAATGGTACACCGGATTGCCATCTGCCACGATGTGAATGGATATGGATGTGTGCATTGCCTCTTGTTGCTAGCACTATATGCTAGTATATGAAGTGCAATACCGCTTTGGCAAAGTGAAAAGCAAACTAAAAGAACAACACATCAACCACATTAGCGAAGAAAGTTGAGGTGCAAATTATCTGACATATATATGTATTTCTATCAGAATATATATATTTTTTTTTTAAAAAAAAGAGAGAAGGGAATAGAGGGCAACCTAAAGATTGAAAAGCAGAAAAGAAAAAAAAATTGAGAGCAGGTACAACTAGTAGATGCTCTACCACCATTTTGGGGCGTAACAAAATTAGCATGAAACGACCATGCTCATTTAAGCTATCTAACGTAAACCTGATTTCCGCTTTTACTGATGCGCTGACACTGTAATGGTGTGTGTCTCTCTCTCTTACCCACCATGAAGCATTATGCATCCTCTTCCTACCAAAAACGTAAAATGCACCATCAAGAGATGAAGTTGACGATAAAGCATATAAATATATAATAAACCATGCCTACTGCATTTTTACACGTTAATGGTGGGTCTGATATACAATAGATGAAATATGAAAGATACATTGGAGTCACTGACATTATCTTAAAAATCAAGGGTCTTACCATTTTAACATTGGTGATCAGTCCCAGGTCACTAACTGAACTTTCTGATATACAATTAGCATGCACAATTGGACCTTTGGCACTCTCACTTGCACCTCCTATCCCATTGTCTCTGGTAGAGACAGTAAGGTACACTGCTGACTTAAACATCCACTGATCCCTTTCTAGACAATAATAATCTTCAAACAGCTCACCACATAACAGACATGCACATTGATTCTCATCTGCAGGAACCATTTGCTCATCTTTGTCGAACGTCTTTTGACACTCTTTTATGGAAATGATAGGCTCAACTTCCATAGATAGTCCAGCCTTTCCAGCAACCCAATCACCTGAGTTTGCATACCATCTCCTCGGTGCCCCAGATGCACCATTGGATGCAGGCTTTTTTGAAGCATGCCACTCCAAGTGTCTGTCAAGCCGCTCTTTAAGTTTAAGTCTAAGGCCACATATGCTACACCTATGAGGAAGATCGTCAAACAGTTCACCGATCACGGATGAATGAAATTCTCGGATTATATCTGGCTTAAACTGCAACCCTATGAGATTTTCTATTTCTGTTCTCGATGATTGAGGTAAGATGACAGAACTTTCGGCAACAGGTTCTGAAAAAGATACATCATCTACAGTGGATGAAGGAGGAACAGCTGACAACTTCAGAAGAGAAGAAACTGGCACAGGACTACTGGAAGAAACAGCCGGGTTATTATTCTGCATCTCAGTAGGCTTCTGAAGTGCCCCAGGAGAGGTTGACCCTGACTTTGATGCAGATATTAGACCTTTTGCAACTAATGTGCTCAAAAGGTTTGAAATGGGGTTAGAAGCCTCACTTTCAACATTGGAAGTTGGTGGTGATGCACTACTTGCAAGAGATGAAGGTGGTGGACCAGGTGGCAATGGTGGCTGTTCCATCTTTCTTTTTGCCGAAGCCAAAGACTTATCATGGGAAGGAGGACCCGATAGAGATCCAGAGAAAACTCTAGGATCTGAGGGTGTGAAAAGAGTAGGAGGAGGCCCATTTGGCAGAGGAGGCTGAATATCTGAGCGCACTGGCAGTTGCCCCACATCCTGCATAGTCCGGTTACCTAGGCTATTAGCAATTGAGTTGTTAGAAAGGATTCCACTCTTTAAGACAGCAGCTAACAAACTACTTGTGCTGGATTGTCCTAAAGTTTCTCCATCAAGTGGAATTGAGTTCTCAGATGAATTTACTCCCACTGCAGGGGTTCCAAAATTAGCCACTTGTGGCAGAAGTGGCTTCCTAGACTGACCAGAAACTTCAGGCTGCTTGGGGTCCAGTTGCAGCGGCTGTGACGAAGGATAGGGGCGGTTCTGCTGGAAAGATGTCATCACAGGAGATGAACCCTTTAAGTCTTGGGACTGATTTTTTTGCAAGTTACTAATCTGGATATTTGAAGCAAGGATAGACGAAGAGTCCTTAGAAGAGTGGCCATGAAGCCCAGTGTTCAAATGTCCTGAGAGTGAAGGTGTTTTAAAATCTGATCGAGGCAGAGACTGAGTATGTGGATAATCCTGATCAACCAAATTTTGCAAATTTTGATGGGGATGATGCAATGGGACAGACGGTGACGGAGGACGCTGGTGCAGGGGTGACTGTGCAGATGGCGATCCAGCTCCTGTGGACTGAAACCTTTGCTGGCCTAAGGTTCCAGTTGGCCCTGATACTGAATTTGTCAGAATTCCAAAACCCGAGGCCCCAATATGCGATGAACTCATTGGTGGACGACCTCCCATCTTGGCCATAGAACTTGCTTTTGTAGGCAACCCACCAAGAGTGCTTGAATAGCCTTCCAAACGACCTGAGTTAATAGTGGATGTTGCAGAACCAGAACGTTTCAGCCCATCCATCGTATGAGACTCCTTCAATTGCCACGGTGATGATATCTGATGTCCGTAGGCAGCTTGGTCTTTTTGTTCAGTTGTTGAATCAGAGGATGTCTCCCTATCAAACCTTGATCCAGCATCTTGTACACTTTGCGGCTTTCTCAGGTGATTTCCAAATTCCTGCAATGGAAATTGTAGATCAGATAAGCAACAAAAATTGCATGACATGTAATAATATTGTCCAGAGTAGGGATCCAAACGGAAATATTCAACTAAGTAAAGATGATTAAAATCAAATAGGAGACTTATGTCAATCTCAATCTCAATGACCGAAACAGAAATTTTGTTAGGTTCCTATCTAAAAAGCTACCACATGTTCACACCCACAAAATGGAAAAATGAAAAATTAATGCACATATCCTTTGAAAAATGAAATTTGTAACAAGAATGCCAGATTGCCTTACGATTTATACTCTGATCCAAGATGAATGAAGTCTACTTGCATGCACAATCAATTTAAAACAAATGCCGCAATGGCTCTATGGAGCAACAAATAAAATAAAAATCAAATAATTATAATGTTTTTGAAAATGTATACACACTGCACCCGAGTTATATGTGCCTGACACTCAATGACTCACAGAAGGGACTTTCCCAATGATATATTTTTTATAATTTTGTCGGCCACGGAATAGATTTATTTACTTCTGCAAGAATAAGTTGAAAAATAAAACTCAGTTTCCAAAATCCTATTCCTCCAAGAGTACCCAAGTCTAGAATAAGTTGGAAAAATAGAACTCAATTCATATTTAAATCCTATTCCAGCAAGATTACCAATTTTTCTGCATCATCCTGATTCCAACAATCTTTCTTTGAGTTGGCAGAGATATTGGCTGCATCATGATCTGATAATCTAGAATGCATATCCCACATAAACTCCTCTTCTTCAGAGTTCTTCCAACTACTAGACATGCTGCTGCTGCTTCTACTTGCAATGCTCTGAGCCGGCTGCAGAAGCATGTCAGTATTTGCAGATTTGAGTGCTGAGTAATTTGGAAATCCATGCTTGATATTATAACCGTTCCTTTGGCCAGATAATGTTTCTGCAATATTGCTACCACTTCCATACCAAGGTTTGTCATGTCCTTGATCACTAATCCTTCCTGTGGCTCTTTCTATTCCCAAGCCAGAATTCCGTGAAAGTTCAGAACCATATTCGTAATCTCCATAAGTTGAACCAATGTTCTTCTCATGAATAGGCTCTGTTAGTGCATTCCTTGGAGAACTCTGGACGCTCTGAAAAAAGTTCATTGTATTATGAGACAATGAAAATGGAAGAAATAACATATATATATGCGTAACGTAAAGCATTTCCATTACATGCATTTTGACAGCAGGATCTACCCACGGCCTGCTGGCACTGACACCGCCTGCTCTGTCTGGCTTCTCAGTGTCTACAGTAGAGCTGGCCATAGTCCCTGTTATGTCATTAACCGTTCCTTTTGCCTTCATCACATTAAAGAAAAAAGAAGAATGAATTCAATTAAACATGAGATGAGGAAGAAGAAAAGAATAAAAATGCAGAATTTTAAAAACTGGCAAGGAGATAAATTTAGAACATTTCTGTGAAAGACTAGAAGCATTCTTCCATTATGGACATATCCAATAAATATTGAGGGCATCCTTCAGTTCAGAGAAAAAACTACTATGTATCTGGAACAATCTTCATTGGTAAAACCTTACCACCTGCTTAGATTATCCCAACAAAGAGATCCACCTTAACAGTGAATGAATAATACTATTTCAAAGACTACTGTTTGAATGTTATATACACAAATAAAAAACATCCTCAGACTAGTAAAGAAAAGTCAACCTGAAAAATTGATTTTATTAGAACACAAGTGCTTTCACTACAGGTCATCAGCACAATTAAACATCAATACAAGATGAAGATTACATAGAGGAAACAAGGTGGAAAATATAAAATTATAATAAAAGATAAAAGAATTTGTATTCAAAATTGATGCATCAAAATGACTCCACATGCAAAAGATATGACTGAGCACTTCCACTTACCCTGCTTGAATGCTGAAGGCGCTGCCTTTCCAAATACTTAGGATTTACATGAATGCTATGTGGTGGGCGCTGTGACTGTGAATCAGGCCTGGATGAAGCAACTCCTGAAGATGAACCATTAGTCATAGGCGAGAAGCCAAGTTCTTTCTCAATCATTTGAAGGGTCTGCGGAGGGAAATAATCTTTCCAAGTTCCAAAAAGATGCCGCATACTTGCGTGAACAGGAGCATCCACCTGCCTATATGCCTTGCAAAATACCTAGAATTGCAGGAAAATATTGACAACTACAAAGCAATAAATAAAGTAATTTGAGGCAACAGAGCAGCAAATAAACGTATCTGTGAAGAATTTGAGGGCACACATTTTACTTATTTGGCAAAAGACAGCTTCTTGTTAGGCAAATGAACAAATGAAAGTGGCAACAAGAACAAAATTTCTGATAAGTAATCAATTTACATTGATGTGAAACTTACAACAATTTGATATTGAGGTTTAATCTAATTAGCATAACATCTACATCAAAGTTTTATCATTTATCAGTAAGGCGCCTCAAGAAGAGGCCACACGCAAAAGAAAAGTCTAACCTCGGGTAGTCTGGGAGCAAAATATTTTATGTAATCCCTCCCAATATTCTTTACAATACTGTCTAAAAGATAAAGTGACGGCAGCTTTTGCTCACTGGGAACCTGCATGTCAATTTTTTTTAATCAGATACGATGTAATACAACCAAATTTCTTCAAACACAATTATAACTAGCAAAATTCCAGTGCACAGTACAAGCCAACAAAAGTAAGAACATGCATGACCATTGACCAAACTTGAATGTCTCAGCTCCAGAGCATAGCCTGTCACACTGATTTACAAGTGGAGTTAAAATTCCCTTTTCCTTATCTAAAATCATTGTTTCAACTTTATTTTTTTCAACTAACTCACTTCAGTATGATACTATTTTTTTCGTAGTGTCATCTCATCTCCTTCTTCCAAGTTATAGCATCCTCTCCTTTGTTCAAATCCTTCCAAAGAAGAGACTCTCAAACTCCAGTCTCAATTCTCAGGCAACCACGCCACTTCCTAACATCATTCTCCACAGGTCCCCACCCCCCCTGCCATTCCCATATGATTTGGCATCCACTACACGAGCATCAACCTCCAGCAACAAGAGAATTTGACTTACAGACCTATTCCAAGATATAAATTGGGGCAAGTGTCCAAAAACATAAGAATACCATTTACATAGTCTGGTCTCCACTTCTAAATTGTTTAGCAATAGGCAGCTTTAATGATATCCAGAAACAGTTAATGCATTTCTCCCACCTATACGCAATAGAATATAACATCTTAAAGTGACAAACCAATGAGATTGCAATACCCAGTAAAACTCACATATTACAACAACTACTTCCTCAAAAGAAGTTGGCTCTCTTTACACACAATCCAAATGAAACACTTGTAAATTCACAGTATCCACTACAATAACAGTTTTATTGGACCAATATGTGAATAGCATTCGGCGAATTCAGCATCACCAGAGAAATGGAGTTGAATCAACGCTTTTATGCATTTGAAACAGATTCACACAAATTTCATATCTTTACGTTCAATTAAAGATCTTGCATTACCCCTCATCTTCATTCACATTCACATTCACATTGGATACAAACTTCAAACATCACATGAACAACACAAAGTCCCTGAATTGATTGGCTAAAAATTCAAACTCAAAAGCTCGACCTTTTCAAAAACACCATCAATTCCAGATCCAACACGATCAATTTACACAAAAGACGTATCATTCCATCACTCCCCATATACAATTACAATCTTATGTATCATCTGTTTCACTAGAAAGTAGAAACACGACCTTAAACCGATATAAGCGATTTTTTTTTTTTCTTTTTATATACCCACAATTTCTTACAATTCAATCCAAACAACAATCGAACACGCAAACAACTACAATAAAACTAAGGGTTCACCTCGAGAATGTTGGTGCAGACAGTGGCCGCGATAGCTTTGGCAGCGTGGACATTCTCGCCGGCAATTATAGTCAAATTCGTAATTATCGGCTTCGAATTGAAAGTAAGCTCGGCTAACGCAGTCTTGTACTGGCTCACCAGCTCCTGGTGCGCCTGCTGAGGCTGATACGCCCCGCCGCCGCGCTCATCGACGTCCAACTCTCTACTTGTAACATCACTGCCTCTACTATACCTTGGAGCCGCAGCTGATCTATGGCTAAAAGGCAGAGTCGTCTCTTCGGCCAACCGCGGCTTCTTTATTAGACCGGGTTCTCTCGATCTATCGAATGATCTACGCGAATTTTCCATTTCCATTGAAACAAAAAAGAAAGAAAAATAAAATAAAAGACAAAAATATCAACCCTAATCCTAACCCTAGATCGTCTAAATCGCTAGTCTATTATTCATTGTTGATATAACTATTACATAGAGATTGTATGATAAATAAAAGAATACAATGATATTTATCGAAAAGAAATATGTAAAAACCCTAAACCTAGTTTACAGAGATACAAAGAGATTTTTAAAATAAAAAACACTAAAACTAATACATGAAAGAGAGAAGAGAATCGGAAATCTGATATACAAAAAGATTAGGGGTTCGAGGAAGGGCAGGATTGGAATTTGAGTGAGAAGATAGGTAGTGAGAAAGAACGAGGAAGGAGGAGGTGAGTGCTGTTCTGGTTCAATTAAGCAGCACTGTGGGGATTCCACCGGTCTTTTATAATATGGCGTTATATGGCTCTTGATGTGGATGGGTCCGGCTGGGTTGGCATGTGGGCTCATCTTTTCACATGGGCTGGGCTTGTGTGGTTCTCCTTTAAGTTTTAAATGGTTTTCGAGCAGAGATATTTACACACCTAAAAAATTATAGGCACACTCCAACATGATTTATTTTTAAAAATCTAATATTATTCTTAAAAAAAAAAATTCTTAAAAGGGTAAATAATTTGTAATTATATTCATAATTATTAATCACTTCTTCGTGTATATAATAAAACTTTTTTATTTTCTCAAACCCTTAATTTCTTTTTTAAATACTGATTTCAAATATTAAATAAATTTTAAGAAAATGAATTAATTACAAAATATTGAGAATGATTTTGAAATACTAATTTCAAATATCAAACAATTTTTAAGGAAACAAATTAATTACAGAATATTTAGAATGAATCAAAATCATAATAAAACTATTGTTTTTAGTTAAAAAATAAAAAAGGGAAACATGTTTGAAGGAAAAATATAACAGTATACATCAAGAAGTTTGTTTTATTCTAAACACTTAAGGAATTACCGGTTAATTCTTTTTTTTTTTTATGATACAATAAATCTGTTAAATCGACATAAAAAGTTACACCTTAATCAAATAGCAAACTTATTTGAATATTATCATATTATCCCAAAAATTAAATTCAATCAAAAAATAAACTGGGATTAAACTTGCCATACATTTTTCAAATTCTAACTTATCTAAATTAAATTTTTTTTAAAATAAAACAAATTAATTGTGAATTATGAAAAACAATTTAAAATCTTCTTAAGAAATTGATTGTAAAATGATAAGTTTTAAATTAATTATTATTTACAAAAATATATAATCTACTTATCTTATCTTTTGGGGAAAAAATCTCAAAATTTTAACAAAATTAATTTAGAAAACAAAATAAGTATTATGGATTGTACTTACAAAAAATATAGTACAAAAAAATTAAAAGAATGACAATATTAGAATTAAATGAGGTTTGTTTACAAACTACAAATTTTTCATAGTTTTGATGAGTTGTACTTATAAAAGAGGTGTACACACAATTTATAAGAGATGGAATATCACTACTCATGGTTTTTTAAATGAATGTCTGAATGGTTATATTTCCACCCCTATAAAATCAAACGTACAGCCCTTAATTTAGACAGTTTTAATATTTTAATGTCACCCTTAAATTAAATTGAATTACTGACATTTTAATTAAAAGATGATATTATTATTTTCTTCTTAAAAAATGATATTATTATTATAATTAAATTTGAATACTCAAACTACAAATTTTAATTAAAAAACTTGATTTGTTTTGATAAAAGGTAGTAAAAGATGAGATCTTTTTTTGGTTTTTAAAGGTTTTATAAATAATAAAAATTGAGGTCTAGATTTGAAGGGTGTTTTTTTTTTTTTTTTTTTTTGTGTTTGTTTTTTAGCTGGGGTTGGTTAAAGTCTAGTTTCATATTCTATAGTTTAATTTTTAGAGTTATGTGATAGTTTAATGTGAAATATTAGAATTTTAATTGAAAATGAGAAAAAACATAAGATGAAGAAGACATTAATATGAAATAAAGCAACGAAACAAACTTAAAAAAGCAAGTTTGATTTTTTTTAATGTTTTTATTTAGTTATCTTAATGATTATTTACCTATAATATTTAAAAGGTAAATAAATGAATGGACTTAATTGATAATATATATGGTGTATTTATAGAATATAAATTTTTAAAAATCTTAAAGAGGTATAAATACAAAAAGGGGTATCTACCATTTTCAACGAGTGAAAATATTGCCACACTATGTTTGTAAAAACTTTAATTTTGTTTTTTTAACGGGGTCCAAGTGACAGTTGAGATCAACTAAGATATAATCTATGAGATGCGACTCAGATAACACCTCTTTATAAGCAAGAGAGAGTAACTCACATCGAGTGAGGAAAACAATCCACAACGTATGGGAAAAATATGCATAATTTTATGGAATTTAAACGTAGAACCTATTACCTATTAAAGACAATTGACGATAATATGGTATTTATAATTAGACCACAGTTTGTTGTCTAATGTTAATTGATTTTGTAAGTTTTGATATTATTTTTTTTATGAGTCAATAAATATGTGCTTTGATCATAATCACGTGTTGATTCTATTTACTAAATGGTGATCGTAATGTATGAAGTGTCAAATTACCTTATTGTCACGACACAATATAACACGTGATGAGAAAGCCGAGAGATCGATGGTTGACAAAATTTTGGGCACTTTTAAAATAAGAACAGAAATTCAATATATCTAAAAAGTTTCTTACAAATAAAAAATGTAAGAATACCAAAGAAATAAAAATCTAGTAATTATAGTAATGCCCAATCATAATGTGTCATCTTGTGTTGTTAAAGAAATAATTTAAATATTTAAAAAAAAAAACTTAAATACAACAATTAAATGATAATAACTTAATATATATATTTTTTTAAAAGCACAAATCTATGTTTATCTTCCAATAAACTCAGTCGGACATGGAAGATGAACAAACTTAGTTAATCCACCCAACTTAAAACTTTATAAAAAAATAAATAGAACAATATGTAAACATGTTGATAACACCACTGAATAGTTTTATGTCAAACACTTGTCTTCTATTTAGATGTTTTGAATATTTGTTCTTCTATATGTTTTCTTTATTTTCAAGGTGAAGTCTACGCGGGTTTGATATGGAATTTTCAAGGAAAATCTTTAATTGTGAACATAGATTTATTCAGTTTTTGAAAAAATTTTATTTTAGTGGATTTGGGAGGAGATTCGAACTTAAACCTTCTCCATGAAGATATTAAGAGATCTTCATTTAAAGCTATCTCAAGCAATCTTCCTTAATGAAAACCATGATCACCATCGATGGAGATTTTCCCCATATCTTATCCAAAAATGAAATAGACTATATCTCTCTTTTTTTTATTACCCCTTTGAATATTAGTTTTATAATTTTTTTTTTTTTTTTGAAATAATAAGTTTACTTCATTGTTTTTGTGAGTTGTGAATTGTGATAGTATAATTGGAAATGCTAGAATTATTTAAAGATGAGATTAAATTATATCAAAATAAAATTATATAATCCTGAAGATAATGAAGAAAAGAATTGTTTATTCTTTTTCTTAATTTTTTACTTAAATACTTACATGTAAAAAAATAACTTTACCTCGGAGGCCTTAACGTGACGATTTAATTAGCAATAGTCAATTTGGTCAAAGGCACCAACCCGTCATTTTCATAAACTCGAGAATTATTTGTTTTTTTATCTAAAGACTGAAGATTGAATAGTATTTGAAATTTGAATGACATATTTGTTTTTTTTTTTCTCCTTACCTCTGAATGTATAATAATCTTGTTTGTTTTTAAAGTTAAATTATATGAAAACTAGTAATTTGATATTTATATCATTTTACTTTTAGTTATTATATAACTTTATTTAATATAAATACAAACAATTACAATAAATTATTTAGCAAATACTAAAATACTTTTATATATATTAATAATATTTTTATTCATAACTAAAATATGATTAATTATTATAGTAAAGTAATTTTTTTTAAAAAATTATATATACATAAATAAATTATTATTGTGAAGTAAATTAAATTTTTATATTTTAATAAAAATAAACAAAATGATTTTAAGTTGAATTACTATTATTATATATTTAAATAAAAATAACATTAAAAAGAATTTACATATTATAAAAATCAAGACAAATTTGGAAACATATTATTTTGAGAATGATAGATTTGGAATAATATATTTAAAAAACTATTAACTTATTTTATATTCAAATAAAAGTCAGAAATTAAAGTTTTTTATTTCAGTGATTTTTAGATGATTTTAAGTTATTTGACCACTTAAAAAAACAAATAAAAATCACTTAGGGATTGTTTGTTTTTGTTGTCTGAATACTGAACAGTGCCGTCGAAGAAAATTGAATAATGACTGAAATCTGAAAAATATATTTGTTTTTTTTTTTCTCTTATTTCTAAATATGTTGTAAACTTGTTTATTTTTTAAATTTAAAATTATCTAAAAACTAGTAAGTTGATATTTATACAATTTCTACTATTTTTTGTTATGTAATTTTAATTAATTTAATACAAACATTTAAAAATAAATAATTTAATAAATTTTAAAATATTTTTTATGTACATATTAATAATGTTTTATTAATAATTGCCATATTTATATTTAAATATATTAATATATTTAAGAAAACAACTAAAAAAATAAAGGTTTAAATTATAAATTAAAATATATTAGTTCAATTCTAAAATAATTTGGGATGAGATGTATTTAGATTTTACTTGTCAAATATATTTTTTATAAGTATCAAGAGAAAAAAAGAAATGAAAATTTGAGTAATAGAAAATTAGGATAAATTTGAAATTATGTTATTTTTGGGAGAATAAATTTGGAATAAAAACTTTTAAATGTCATTAAGTGATTTGTAATTAAATGAAAAGTTAAAAATTCTTATTTAATTTTTTCAGTTGTTTTTTGGCAATTTTAAGTGGTTTGACCACTTAAAAAAAATAAATGAAAACATCTTAACAGATGCAATTCAGTACTATTAAATTTTAAGTGAAAAAAATAAATAATATCTAATATATAAACTCATTAAGTGGAAAGTGATAAAAATATATGTCCATCACATTTTTCATGGAATTACGTAATTTGACATGGTACCCTTAAAAAACTGGTGGAGTATATTCATTACAAGTAAATCCCAATGCGCATCTAACAGGCCCAATACGAGCTGTTACCAAAACCTCGCCAATTAGGCTCCTCCTCGGCGGAAAAACCCTAGCATTCTCCAACCGAAATTCCTGCTCTCTAACCTCTGCTTCTCGTTGCCGCCAACAGTATGTTAGCCACTCTATCTGCATGTTTACCGTTTATCGAATCAAAGAGCAAAACTTGAGACTCGCTTGATTTCTTCTGTTTTAATTTCGGTTGCAGGTACAATCCATGTTGAAAGTTAAAACTCCCAAGAATCGTAGAGTCAAGCGTGAGCTTGAAAAACGTGCTCCCAAGCTTGTAAGCTCCACAAGTTTTTGTTTTTTTTTTCCTTGATGGTTTCTTGGTAAAATGTTATAGTATTTGTTTGTATGGGGTTCGCAGGTTGAAACAGGGAAGAAGACGCTTATACTTCAAGGTACAAAGACAAGCAACACGTTAAACGCAGTGCTTACAGAGCTTTATCTGCTGAAGAAAGGAAGTGCTATTAGATATACCCGAAAAAATGACAAAATTAGACCATTTGAAAGCGGTGGTGAAACTTCCTTGGAGTTCTTTTCCCTCAAAACCGATTGCAGCATTTTCATTGTAAGTCTAATTTTTTGTTGTCTAAGTTTAGTTTCTGGTGATATTGGCTTGGAAAGGTTGGATTAGAATTAATAGCAAAAAGAGGGTTCATTCAATGTTTATTAGAGCTATGTTGGTAAATGTGTATAGTAATGTTTATTTAAACTTGGATTGTCATCTATTTGATTATTTATTTATTTATTTTTAACAATATATGCATACAACCAGATAGGATTGGTGCTTGTATAGTATTTTGCAATGAGAGCTTAGGTTTTTGTGATAATAACTTCTTGCTTTGAATGGTATTACATTTTAGAAATGGCGCCTGTCTCATTGTTTGGTGACAGAAACAAGGGTAGACTGGTTATTTGTAGATGGTCAACATTTAACATGTGTAATATAGTTATATTTTGTGGAAATTGATACAATTGTTAGGATATGGTCATTAAAATATAAATATGAACGAGACGAGAAGCTCTATATCGGATGATAGAATTTGGTAATGGAGCATTGTTGAGCAGACTGCATCTTATGATCATTGGGAGTTTGGTGATGAACGTTTTGAAAATGTTCGGTTCTTTTTTCTTTTTCATTTGGGATTCTAATAAGTGGTTCTCATGTCTTGGTTGCTTGTCCTAGTTTGTGCCCTTATTTGGTTGCCTATGTTTCCTAGAATGTTTGGTAGGATGCGATTGGATACTTTTTTGGTGTATTATCCGGTAGGGCTATGGTGTAATCTTAAACACTGCCTATGTGGTTTTCCTAGGGACTAATATTGGAACTGTTAATGAAAGGAAAGTCTGAGATTGAGAAATGATCTGCTCAATGTTGTTTTCACCTTGCAAATTGTTTAGATTTTTATTTGTTTTGGTTGGGTTATTGGTGCTACTAGAATTTTCTGCAGCATTGTTTTGATATACTTCTATGACTCGTATTTTGCAGTATGGTTCAACTTCAAAGAAGCGGCCTGACAATCTTGTAATAGGACGAACATATGATCACCACATCTATGATCTTGTGGAGGTTGGGGTTGAAAACTTTAAACCCATCAGTTCATTCACATATGACAAGAAACTAGCTCCTCAGGTCGGGTCAAAACCTTTCATCTGTTTTATTGGTGAAGGATTTGAGAATGTAGATGAGCTAAAACATTTAAAGGAAAATTTGACTGATCTTCTACGAGGGGAGGTAGGTCTCTGCTGCCATTGACATTTGTGGTCCACTGTCTCTATCTCTTTTTTTATTATATATTTAAAAAATTGTAATAGGAGCATGGATCTAATCGATGCAGGTGATTGAGAATTTAAATCTTGCTGGGGTGGACCGTGCTTATGTTTGTACAGCAGTATCTTCAAATAAGGTGTTTTTTACTCACTGTGCCCTGCGGCTGAAAAGGTCTGGTACTGTTGTCCCAAGAATGGAATTGGTAGAAATAGGCCCCTCGATGGATTTGGTTATTCGTCGTCATCGTCTTCCTAATGAGGGTCTAAGAAAAGAAGCGATGAAAACAGCTAAAGATCAGCCTAAGAAGAAGGTTGGCTCACTATTCTTCGTTTGATCTTCCCCTATCTTCTATAAGAATGCAGTGATGTGTTGCTAATGGGAACCGTCTGTTACTTGCAGGTGAAAAATGTCAGTCAAGATGCAATACAAGGGAAGATTGGAAAGATTTATGTTCCTGATCAGAAGGTAAGAAACAAATTCCCATTTAATATGATTACATCTTCATGTGATTTTAGTTTCTGGGGTGTAGCCTCATCCGTCCTTGCAAATGACATTCATGTTAGTAAAGTTTGAGTATGCCTTAAGCTTTTTGTGTTTACATTTTTCTCATTGTCAGTATCATCTATTGTCATTCACATCATTGCTTAAAGATTTGTTTGTTTTTTTTCCCCACCTATTAGTTGTTCATTTATGTTATTGCTCATGTGCTTTTAGCTCGGAGATATGGCAATACCTAACAAAGCTAAAGGAGTGAAGAGAGAGCGTCGTGAAGCCAAGATAAAAAACAATGCTAATGAGCCTGTATCAAAAAGGCAGAAGGAAGATTCTATATAATTTTCTTGATGCAGTGATCTGTTGCAAAATTAAATTTCCACCTGCAATGTCTAAGCCAAGCAATTTTGATTGAATGTATATGTAGAACGATATCAACAATGCCCTGTTTTTTTTTCATCTTATTACTCGATCATGAAATGACATTCTTTAAATATCCTTAATTGGACGCGTGAGACATGGCATGATATCACCACATATATATGCGCTAAGATTGGCTAACTGCATGGAGACACCACCTTCAGGTTAGCAGCTTCTCAAAATGTATCCGGAGTGTTGAACTTGCAATTTTTATGGTTTTATGGGTCTTGAGATTTTGTTATGTTATGCAATCTAATGTTATTACTACATTCCTTTAGAAGTATGAACTACCTTCAGATTTTCAGTGCAATTAATTTGGCGACGAGAATGTATGAGTTCAAACGTCTCAATATTTTTCTAAAATAGTGCAGAAATTTTGGTGTCTTTCATAATTCTATCATACTTCTCCGGCATAATCCTAATACCTTTATGTACAATAATCGACTTCAATACCTCGAAGGATTTCATATGAGATTATCAGATTTAACCATATATACAAATGCCAGCAACTTGTAGGTCTTGGTTTCTTTGTTGATTCAAATTGCGAGGTTCAGGGCTTGTGGCCCGAGTGTCTCCTATCTGATTTCACAATGTTAGTTATACTTATTTCACACAAATAGCACAAGCCAGATTGGAGCAAACACAAAATAATACCAATTGGAGCATCAAATATTCATCCATGTATGTAAAAAAATATATATATATATTCACCCATAGTTTCTGACAATTTGAACAAAGAAAGTTCTGGGCAAGAACGGAGAACGTGAGCCATAAACTCAATAGTATTTAAAGTCTATATATGCATACACATTGTTACATAAAGAATAGAGTCTGGTACAGAAATTACAATTTACAAATCTCAATACACATTATATACTGCTTCCCAAGACAAATAGATCCGATCAACAGAAAGTTGAGTCAGACTAATCAGATGGGGCTTATACAACTTTCTACTTGCTTCTAAATTGATTGGGTGAAATTATAACTCCTGTCCTGTTTTTCTAGTTCAACTACTTCAATGGTAATTTCAAACATCCGGTACAAACCTAGCTTTGCCTACAGCAAGCTTCCCACAATCCCACGTCCTCCAAAAGTTGACAAACAGGAAAACTAATCATAATATGCTTTCGAAAGCCAATAAGTAACACAAAAAGCCGAAGAGAACAATGTCTTACGTATAGATATTGCTTACCACTGGGACATTCGCGAGCATATAGTGGTACTAAAAGAGATGCGAATGGACCTCAAAATGATTTTATAACCTCAGCAGGTAAGCTGATCAGAAGCAGTACACATCAAAGCATGGAGTATCTAATCTGCCATTGGATTTAATGGAAGTTAGTAATCCAAATCTGTAGTTTTCAAATTGGAAGTGCATAAAAGAAAAACTGCCACATCACTGATATCATTTAACCATCATTAAAGCATCCAGCAGCATAACACCATACACCTAGATTACGAATATTTAATGGCAAAACAAGTCAACATTTTAGCCCAACTCTTTTAAAGAGTACAAACGGATATAACTGCTGCATCAAATTATGTATGCCAACAATTTGTAAACTTTGAAATCACAAGTTTCTTAGCTCAGGCAATGGTTCATACTGAAATTGCTCCTCTCCAGCCTATAGCTTCCTAGTACTTTTATACCGATATCCACTCCTGTAAGATGTCCTTTAATGCAATTGCAAGATGCAATTAAACTCATCATTTCACCCAAGAGACTGACTATTCGACAAATGGAAAGGGTTCCCCCTCTTTCATTGTCTTTGTACATTGCGAAAACTATTGTGCTTAAGTTCTGTGTCTTATTTTTATCATTTCAAGACTACAGATCCTGCATCAAGATTAGCGAAAAAACCTAGTTTTATAGAATTATACAAGGACACTTTCTCTGACAATATAATTAAAGAAGAAGATGCCTCCAATAGTCCAATGGAAATTGAAAAAAAAAACAGCAACAACATTGACAATGCAGACAGATACCTAGCAGAAAATGGCAAGGCTAATGCTGATATGTAGCTTTTCGAAGGATCATATGATACTCTGTCCCATCTCTAATCAATATAGTAAAAAAGAAGGAAAAGAAAAGGATGTGCCTTAAGCCAGAGATAGCCATAGAACCAAAACAAGTGTCAATCGAATTTTAAGGGCACAACGGTCTATGAAATAACAGAATCAAAGAATGTGTCTAATCATGTTGTGAATTCTTACCAGAATTACAAACACTGAAAGGATGATTCAAAATTTGCCTCCAAACCAAACTGAGTAATGCTTGTCTCATTGGTTACACCTGCAGCATTCAAAACTCAAAAGTATCTGTCAGAATGAAACCCTGCAATCCTAATGCAACACATAAAATAATATAAAGTACTCAAATCATAAAAATAGATCCACAAAACTTTGGTCACAATCAAAGCTAACTAACTTTCTAATTGAACTTCAAGATAAAAAAATAATGAAAAGATTTCATTAATGTATTATAGATAAAGTGTCCAATGAATAGACTATTGACCGACACAAACTAAAATCCAAGGGGCCAACAAGATCCAAAGCAAATGAGCCCTATGGATCCGTTTTCATAGACCTATTGTCTTTCGGCTGGCTGACTTGACTCTCAAGCTCATCAAGAGGGGGTTCATCAGCCGGCCACATATCAAAGCCCAAAACTCCTGCAGCTTGTAAAGAATTTATATCCCACATGTCACATAACCCACCCGATATTCCCAACTCTGGCACATCACAATGGGCAAGATTACCCGAAAACTCATGGCTAGAACTAGACATACCAGCACTGGCATCAAATCCCATGCTCCATATATCCTCTGTTTTGACAATGCTTTCAATTCCAGGAGATGGAAACGCTGGAATGTTCTTTTCCTTCATGACATCCTCAGGGAAAGAGACAAAATTATCTGGACTAACTTCTTGTTGTGGACTTGTTACATTTTTTCCCTTTAAAAGAGGATCTTCACCTCCCAAGCTAGAAGTCCCTCCTCCCGCCTGCTCTGGGGCTTTGATAAACTCTTGCGCCATAGCTAAGTCATCTAAAACAGCAAATTCATCAGCCACAATATTTCCATCTTCAAATGGTATTCCTTCTGAATTCGATCCCATCCCCACCGTACCTTCAAGGAGATAATCAGGAGACTGTTCAAAAGGAACAGGATTTAATTCTGGGTCCAGAGAAGGGATGGTGAGGTTTTTCCAATCAGGTTTGAACTTTACAATCTGCCCTTCCACAGATGAATCTGGTTTACCTAGTTCATATGGCTGGTGCTTGAAAAATTTCCTCTTCATTCCAGAAGAACCAATATCCCCCTTTTCCTTTTTCTGCTGAAGACGGGCTAAGAATGCCGGGTTCTGAACCAACTTGGCCAAGAACGAAACCATTTGCTTCTGCCTTTGCTCTGCTGCCTGAATCCTCTGATTCACCACTTCCACATGGGCTTCCGTCCCACGATGCTGCTGCTGCAGTTCCACAACTTCTTGCATCAACATACTCCTCTCCGTCCTCAACCTCTCTACATCACCTATCATTCCAGACTTTCCCGCTTCACTTGAAGGCCCAATATAGCTCCCAACCTGTTGAGATTGAGCTGTCTTCCGTCTCTGAATATTCTTCAAAAGATGCCTCTTCCCTCGCTGGAAAGCTTCATTAGCAAATTCCCATCTATCAGTATCAATCTTGCGGAAACCCTGAATACAGTACCCAAAGCGACTCAAACATGAATGGGGAAGAAATAAAGTTCTAAAAACAAAATATTACTCAATAGTTCACATAATCACTAAATTCGCAGATGAAGCAATTTAAAGCCGTCAATTTTTCAAGCAGAACTGCACCACATAGATTATCTGTATATCACAAAAACCAGATTTTTAAATCATGATCAGGTAAGTAGTGCAATAATATTAAACAGTGAACTCAACAAACAATCGCAAAATGACAAATGTTCTACCTGCCAAAGACACAACTCCCCACTCCGCTACGCACTCAGAGGGGAAGCCAGTAAATAAAAAACCTTTCATATTTTCTTATAAACCCTGATCCACCATATTAACTTCATATAAACAACACTACACAACCCCAACATATATGCCATTTACAAGAAACCAGTACTCAAGGACATCAATTCTAGATAGATTCAGCAAAATAGCAATTGTATTTACACAATTCTCACCTGCACAAACCACAGAGATGTTGATATTAAATTGCACAAAATCAACATACACAGTTAATTAAACGTTTTACAATCAAAGTCCAAAACTCCACAAGTTACATGTCTCCATATATTACAGAACCACCCTCTGTGAGTACATCAAATCGAATTACACAGTAAATGTCAGAGAAACCAAAAACAACAACAACAGAAATGAAAACAATATACAGCCAGAGAGAAAAAGAACAACAACAGTTACGTCACAGAGATGACAATAGCAGCAGCCATTGAAGGCTCTGCTACATCACTGCAATACCCACATAAGTGTTAAGCTGCCTGACAAAACTCGAGAAGTTGTTGTGCTTGAAATTGCGTGGAAGTATTAGCCTCGCGAACTCCACCGGGTCCCACACCACGAAGCTCTCCCCTGTCGCCCCCCACGAAATGATCGGGTCCAGAGATCCATCCTCCACGAGATCGAAAGTCTTGGACAAAAACGGTGGCACTGGGTTCCCTTGTAAACACTCCAGAGGCAGAGGCATCGCACTTGGTTGTTGTTCCACAACTGGGGTTGCCTGAAACGACGTCAACACTTCAAACTCCGACAGAGGAAGAGAAAGCAAGTGTTGAGAACTCATTGTCATGTCAGAAGAAGAAGAGCTGGTAGCAACTGAAGTTTTGGGTGGAGATTTCGGGCAGTGTTGATCTTCTCGATTGTCCATCAAAGTTTTGTTCGGAGATTTTTATAATAAAAAAGAAGCGAGAGGTTGATTAGGTTTGATGAAATGAGGTTGAAGAGATAAATATAGGAGGGTTTAAGGGGTTTAACCGACAAACTGTTGTCAAAATATCTAGACGAAAGGCGGTGGTGGTGGGGATTGGGGGGGTCTTCCTCCTCCGACACGACCACTGAATTATCACAGTGAACCATTTCGTGGTTTCCTTTTTTTCCTTTCTTTTTTGGCGCTCGCTGCAAATAATATTGCAAATTGTGAGCGGGATAGAACCGACCTTTCCGTTTGTTATGTTGTTTCCTGGCATTTACGCCAGTTCAAGTCAAATTGTGGTTCTAGTTGTGATTTGTGAACGGGCCGTTGGGGCCCACCATTGGCTAGATATTTTTGTCAGGCATGGGCAGTGATTTTGTCACCGCGTAATGGATTACTACGGGTTTAATTTTTATTAAATAAATATAGAAAATCTCGGGATATGACAAAAAAATAAAATAAGTATTAAAAATAGTATGAGAAAACACCGCCTCTAATTTTTTCATACATCTGTCGCTCGCAAGCATGCCGTTGCAAACCAATTTTAGTCCGTGAAAATATGCTTACGAAATGATTGTGTCAAAATCTTCAATAAAATTAAAAAAAAAGATGTGATTTTTTTTAGTATACGAGGATTGTCTCCCATCCAGATATAAATAGCTCATAATCATTTGAAATCTGCTTATCCTAACTATGTCACTAATATCATTTTAACTTAGTCGTGATGGTCTTCTAAACTAGTTTTAATAACTTAAAAAAAAAATCTTCAAAAATCTTTTGAAAAAAATTCAAAAAATAATGGTTGTGCAAAAGAAAAATCAACTCAGTTTTTAATATTATTTTCAAAGCTGACGCTATTTTGTGTGGTTAAACAAAAGTTCTGTCATCAATATTAAATATATTTTTTTAACATCAAGTATATGAGTTGCTGAATATACATAACGAGTGTACAATAATAGCAAGTATTAATTATAATATTTATATATATATATACACGTCCAATATATCACAAACTTGAAATTAAAATAAGTTCGTTCTTATGGAAAAAATTTTAGTATATGATTGCATGTGTAGCGAGATTTCCACCAATATTTATGAAATCAAATAATTTTTTAAAAATATATTATAATCCAATAATTACTATCGATAAGTTCTAACGTGAGAGTATTTATTTCAAAAGTAAATATATATATAAAATCTATAATATTTACTCCTAATAAATTTATATTTATTATTGATCCATTCGATGTTAATTTAATAAAAAAATTGATATCATATAATATATTTATTGATGTTCAAATCTAGTCAACTAAGATTTGTGGTACCCATAAGTGTAAATAACACAAACAAAGCAAAAAATAGAAAAAGCAAGACAAACAAGAAGAAGAAAACTACAAGCTTTATGTGGTTCGACCTTAAGAATGAACCTTAAGAATGCGCTGGCTTCGGTGAGAAGAGACAGTCACTGTTACTATGTATTTTGTGTGATTATAGCGAAAGAGAGAGAGAATGCGTAGAGAATTAGAAAATCAACCTCCTTTACAATGATTTTACTTCTATTTATAAAGATATGAAGGTGCTACAGTTGATACAAGTGAAAAATCATTAAATGACAATCACAATTCCCGAGATTGACCCTTATCATATTTGTCAAAGTTTTATGCCAAGACATGGGCTTTTGACACCAACCCATACTTAACGGCTAATAAAGTCAAGCTGATATTGATCTGGAAAGGTTGAACGTGTACGTCAAGTAATGAACTGATTCTACTATTGGCGAACAGGAGCTAGTTGTGGACGAGCTGGAGCTCGTTTTGGGTGAGTTGATAAATTGATGGACGAATTTATGTAGAGAGCTGATGAACGAACTCATGTAGAGAGTTGATGAATTGATGGACGAATTCATGGCTAACCAATTGGGCCTCTGCCTGCCAGACCGATTCATTGAACCAATCTTTTGGGTTTATGCTAGTCCATTTTATGCGGTCCAAAAATACACACAACAGTATTATAAATTTTTATCAAATGTAAACCATTGTAAACCATTTATTTCTCTTAAAAAATAGCAGTTTTCTTTAAATTTGTATAACTTGACTGAATTTAAAGTTTAAGTGGTTTTAAATTTGTTATTTGTAAATCCTATTTGATTATAAAAATATGAAAATAGACAAAAATTATTTTATAAAATTATTAATTCTTTAACCATAAAAAACACTTCTTATATTTTTAGAGTAATTATAGGCTTTCTAATTTTTTTTTTTACCTAAATTCATATATAAATAACATGGTATGTGAATTTTATCAAGATCATTTTAATTATCATATTATCTCGTTATTTATAAAATGCTAACAACTTATCATATTATTTCAATATAAATGAAATAAAAACTCTGAGAAGATTAACACTACTTATACTTTCAACCACATTTGATAGGCCTCCTTGAAAATTGTAAACAACATTACTCGTAAAAGTAAAATTCATCAAAAGGAGTCTTTGGTGCGCCGTTGGTTGGTGCCAGCAACACCCATGCGCATGGGTCGACAATCCTTCCCAACAATTCAAAAAACATATATATATAATATAATAATACTTATAATAAATATATTAATATTCGTTCTCCCACTATTATGTGTGAGTTGATCTTCCACCTTCGTGTGGATTTTTTCTCCGCCTCCGTATGGGTGGATTCCTCCCAATTGGAAGTGTAGTCATCCGGGTCATGCCTCTAGTGTCCTATCTCGGTTGGTCCCGGTTATCATTTGGATCCATCCCAATTATAGTTCATGTACTGAAAAAAAAAAAAAATTCATCAAAAGGATATTATTTACATCTATGAAAACTCTGTATAGTTTATACATAAAAAAAATAATACTAAATAAAATAAATCTGTATAGTTTTAACTACGAACTTCACATTAATTTAATTATGCGTAAGTAAACCACTTTCTTGAAAATAAAATTATAAAATTATGTTTCGAGTGATATTTTGCTTGAAAGTTGATGGTGATTGCTAGAACTTCACTATTTAAGAGTTGAAATAATGTGAGTGGTCAAATGCTTGGGGACTAAGCTTACGAGAGTAGCCAATTAGAAGGCTTCAATTTAGATTTGTGATGGCGATGTTATGTCTTGTCAAAGAGATTTGGACCAATCATTGTTTTCTATTAAAGCAGGCAACTCGTGATTTTCTTCTCACGATTTTCATTTTTTTTTACATGATTTTAATTATTATAATTATTTTGTTGTTCAAATTTTTAGCACTTTTTGATTGAGAGACTCAAAATTATTTTCACACACAAAATATTTTAGTTGTTTTAACACTTGCAATTATTTTCGATCAAAACTGCTCAATTTTTTGCGCAAGGCTTGATAAGTCTCTTGGATAGTTGTCTTAATAGGAACTCCAGCGAGGCCATTCGTCTTAATGGAAACTCCATCGAGACTATTTGTCATCATTCGATTTTTTTTTTTCTCTTTTTTTGGTTCGAGATTTACTGCAAATTCCACCCACATTGAAACTTTTATAATTTCAATTTTTTTATTTTATTTTTTTAACTTTCAATAATTTATATATTTAAATCCGAAATGAACGAGAAATTTTAAAAATATCTATGGCTTCAAACAACAAATCGAACCATAGTTTCACTATAAATAACAAATAAAAAAAAAAATCTGCAATCATCAAATAAGATTTTTCTATTACAAATACGATTGTAGAGAGAATGTGAAAATTAATACCAATAAATAGTAGGACAAAAAAACTAGAAAAGAGAAAATTGTAGTAAAATAAATAAATAAAAAGCTTTTAAGCCATATTTGATATTGTTTTTGAGAATTTAAATTTGATTATTTAACAATTTTGATATAAAAGATATGTGTTGAGGTGCAAAGTTAATGTGTTAATGTGAATAATGATTGAATGACTATAATAATGAAGAAAAATCAAAACAATAATGTTGTAAGAATAGCAAGTAGAAAGATGAGAAAATTTCTAACTTGGTTTTCCTGGAGCTTGCAGATTGAAATTGAGCCATGTGAACTGTGATCCTACATGTAACATGATCAAACGAGATCAAAATACCTTTACAGCCATCCCGTTTTGTCTGCCCATCACTCAGTTGTCTAAAGTGCTACTTCATCATGTTGCAGCCTCTGCAGACCGGTTCCAATTTTACTTTTTCTTAGGAATAAAAAAGGACTTTTGGCTTTAGAATCCCACATCTTTGAATTGTCATAATTTAATTGCAAGAGTTCTTAGTCTAGACCATCTCTGTTGAGAGCTGACCTTACTTGTTAGTTAGCAACAGTGACTTTCGCGTTACTGGTATATCTTTTCTAATGAAAACATTTGAGTTGTTATCCTACCATCGTGTAAGATATACTTTGGTTTCAAAAGTGGATACTTTCATAAGAATTTTACGTATCTAGCAAATTGTTAGTTTCATTATTAATTTTTCAAACCTTGGTATATTCTTATGTCGGATTTCCCTGTTTTGCTGATTAAATTACTTATGCATTTTAATGCAACAGCTGGAAACTCAGACCTCTGGTACTTAAATCAACTAAAATAACTCAGACCCGGCTGATTTTGCAGAACCAGGCTTCGACTTCTAAACAGTTTCTTACATGATTTTTGGGAAGGCTAATTAAATGAGCCAGAATGAAAAAAGTAATTAGAGTAACAGATCCCGTGATTCATTTTTCATAAGTGTTTCACACACGAACCTTCAGTCAAGGGAAAAAAAACATAGATATCATGTTTATGAGACCATTTCCTACACACACACACATATATATGCAGCAGTTAAAATGAAAAACAAAAACATGACTAAATAATTACAGGAAACCGTGGAATCCCAGAGAATGCAACCAGATAACCACTTCTTTCCATGTTTATTTAGAATCTTTAGACAGGTAAATAGAAACCTCAACATATATGTATTGTCTCGGATAACCTATAAGAAATTCAGCTTAAGTTGCATCCTCTTGCCATCTCCTATTGATCAACTAAGCATGCCTTGGATTGGCAATAGAGGTTCAGTGTGGAGTTTGTCTACAACCACCACCTGACTACTTCCCCGAAAATGAACCAATGCAATCCCAAAACCTGATGATTTTTACAAGAGCTGTAGATGAGAAATTGGAAAGCTATTACTATTTATACACAATGAATATCTGTCCAAAAAATTGCTCAAGTGATGTGCTATGCTGATGCTGCTTCTCATTGACTAATTTATAGTTACAAATATTACATACAAAATCTTGAGAGACAGATATACTTCTTCCTGTATCTTACAACTTTCCAGAATGAGGTGGTGTCATAGACATGCAAACAATCAATACAACAAATATTCTTGTTGGAAGTAGGAAATCTAGATTCTACAGTGATGATATTGGCAATTACTTAATTTGCGTTAAAACCCAGAAATCTCGATCAGCTGTGAGAACACACATGTACAACAATGATTCTGCAACAAAGCAAATGAGATAAGTTTCAGGATTTTGATAGGTGTGCAACTTCTGCTTATAGAAAAACCGGTCCTAGAAAGTAAATGTCTCAACTAAGAGAAAAGACTGGTGGTAACTCATCAAAGACAGGAGGAAGCATATTTCATCCTAGTGCAATAAATCCTACACCCATCCCTCCCTCCCAAACCCTCCACCCCAATTTATGTGTGCTTGTGCACTTACTAGCGCTCATTCACACCCCCCAAATTAACTATAATTGAGCGTCAATACCCACTCAATAACTGCTTTAAATATGACACTCCATTACAGATCCAACTTTCCTATGGGAGGAAGCATGAAATTTCTGACTATCTACCACACCCCTGATGTTGATTGATTAATTGCTGGAAATTCATTGAACACAGGAAACTCAAAACTTGCTGCAGAAAGTTTTAACAATATCTCTGACACTGAAGATAAGTAAAGTTTGGACATCACTCCATATTTATAAATCAGATTAGTGAATGAGGAAAGGGAGAACAGGAAAAAATAGAAATGCATACCTCAGACTACCTAAACAGTGTCTTCCTGCCGGACATAAAATCTTAAAAAAAAAAAAATGATGTATTATGTGCATGGATAAGACTTCTGAGGTGGTGAACTCCTTAAGTAAGTAACTGCATGTCTGCACGACTTGGCTGAGGTGTGGGAGATTTAATCAATAGCCTTAACGAGTCCATAATAGTGGAGAAAGAAGGACGTTTCCATGGCTCACTGCAGTATAACCATTATTGATGAGAAAGAGAAAGTAATTGAAGCTCAAACCTTGTTAACAAGATTTAAAGACTTTTAGACTCACTTAGCCCAGCAAGTCTCAATTATAGAGGCCACATGGGGATTCAAATCGCGTGGAATCTCAAGTCTCTTACCTTTGAAACCAACAGCTGCTACAACCTATAAGGCATCACACATTCAGCCACGTCACCAAAAAAGACTCGATTCATGCAAAAGTATCTTTAACTTAAAGTAAATAAGTTACGTAGAGACTGCAGAATTTACAAATTACTAGTATAGAGGTAAAATCCTAATTTGTATATATCCGGAAAACGTTGAAAAATCTTTAAGGAACAAGGAGAAAAGAAAGCCAAAATTAATACAGGTAAATTTTAGAAAAATGTGGGGATGCAGACACTAATAATGAATTAATGATCACATCCTGTGACAGTAAATCACAGAATTCTGATCAAGTTGTAAAGTTCAGATATGTTTAATGGTTCAACAATAATAACTAACTACAATAATCTGTACCTTACAAGTTACAAGACATATTTCCCTTTCTTTGAATTACCAGGCAGAATATCAAACTTGATAGGCAGGAATCAATATAAAAATTAAAGCACTTAAAATGTGCATAAAAGTAATGTCAATCAACAAAGTTAGAAGCAACAGACCACCGCTACTTAATCAGGAGAAATGTAGATTATGAGTGAAGATTATGAGAACCCTTTGAATGTGAACCTTTTAATTCAGTGAAGTAAAAACTGGAATTTATATTTTGTGCACATAAAAATAGCTGTTTTCATCACTTTAAAGTTTTTTACACTTATAATAAACTGGAATTCTAACTTAATAGAAGATATCATAGGCTCAAATTAATCAAAAGGAATTCAATACACCTTTCAATACGATCAAGCATGTACTCAATCAGTTCACATCCAGCCAATAGACATTAACATTAATACTCATAATATAACATACCCTTTTTAACAACTAATTTCTGAAGATCATTTTACTACTCGGCAAGTTCAATTATTTCAACCAACATATACCAATGAGAAGCTATTTCCAATACCATGATTCAAAATGATTAGTTATGAAAACAAAGCTTGAATTGGTTTTGTAATTTGAAATTTTCAATAACATGCACATCCAAACCTGAGCTGGATTTAAGTTGCCCCAAGGTTGTTGCAATGTTGCAAGCTCCCACAAGATCACACCAAAACTGTATACATCTGATTTTTCATTTGATGGCTCATCACGAAGAACTTCTGGTGCCATCCACTCAGGCTAACATAAAAAATGAATATTGTTAATGTCATATTGAAATAAAACAGTGCCCAATGCCACTCTTAAGATAAAAGACCTGATGTTGCTGTTAGGATAAAACAGAAATTACTCTTATTGCTATAAGAAAATATAAAACGATAAAACAAACACAACTTACAGTCCCTGCAGCAGATTTTGATGATAGAAACGTGTTTGCTTTCAAACGAGAAAGACCAAAATCGCAAACCTGGATGAGCAAATCAGGCAGCATGAAAAAGAAGAAGGTAAATTAGCCAACAAAGAAAAATAAATAAAACAAATTTTCGAGTCCAGAAGAAATGCCGATTGTTACTCCAGCCAAGGTTGCCAATCAAAATTCAGACTGAGTCACCGCAAGACATGGTATAAGCATGCAGAAGTAAATATAAAAGATACAACAACAGACTTTTCAAACATTAGAAAATTACTGGTTCTGAAGGAACTTATGAAGATTTTGTAACATAAAAACATTCATTCTTCAGATTCGAGTAATCACTTTAAACTTGTAGATTATAATAATATCTTTCTTTAATCAAAGTTGCAGCACCATCTTGCATCAGTTGATTTTGATTCAGTTCTAAATCTGTATTAATAAATTGGAAACAACTGTCTTTTGCATAAGATGCACCATTCAAACAAACAACCAGGTAAAACCAAACAGGCTAGGGTCCATTTAATGGGTGAGGTGTTTTGGCAAAATACGCAAGACATTAGAGCAACAAATGGTAACATCAACGAATAAACATAACAGAAGCCATGAGGTCCAGGAATTAGCAACAATCCTTTTTCAGTTCTTCGATGCAAATTATCATGTCAGCAACAAAAAAAATAAATAAATAAAATAACACAACACTGCAGATAGAAAATTGAAAACGACAAATTTAGGTTTCTCAACTTATTCATTAGTAAACAGTAGATTAATAGTCCATTGGATACAGGTGAGAATTCTCAGTGTTACCTTCACTGTATATTTCTTGTCAACTAAAAGATTTGGAGATTTTAAGTCTCTATGAACAATGGGAGGATTACGTTTATGAAGATAATTCATTCCCTTTGCCTGTACAAAAAAAAACAAAAAAAGGCCACATAGCTCAAGGCAATCAGTAAAATATAGCAAGTATATCCTTATGATGCCCACACAAAAGTAAAATAAGAAACATACTTATAAAAATGTAAAGTTGTTTGAAACATACCACATCATAGGCCATATTCAATCGGCGTCTCTCATCCAACACCTCTCTCGCACCCGGTTTATGCAGAAGCCTGTACAAGCTGCCTCTGCAATTTAAAACCAATATACTTAACTCACAAAGCCGATACAAATCATGAGAAAGAAAAGAAAAGTGATTCCTCTTCTTTTTGTTAGCGGATTGGACGAGAGAAAAGTGAATGTATTGATATGAGAAGAAGGAAGAAATTCTGAAACCTCGATAAATATTCCGTCACTATGGACAAGTTTGGGGGCTGAGTGACAGCACCCATAAAAAGAACGATATTTGGATGTCGTAGGCGCTTCATTATTGCAACCTAGCATCGAAAAAAATAAATTCCAAAATTGTAAGTATAATAGATGTTCTCTTCTGCTTCAAACAAAATTTTACTCACTACATACCTCCCTCAAAAATTCCTTGAAGCGTTCTGCATGAAAGTCTTGTTCCATGAGAATTTTCACAGCAACATCCTGTGATCAAACACAGATAAAAATTTTATACCAAATGAAGGAGGAGTTAAATATAAAGCCAATGCCAGAATTCAGATGCTAATTTAATTCATCCCTGAAATTAAAATCTCATGAGAATGAGACAATTCGAAGACTAACATAAAATACCACTCCAGGGAAACCATCAAAAAAGGTTTTTAATTTTAGAATTCAACTCATAAAACCAATAAAATACATCGGAAAGCAAGACAAGACAAAAGGCAGAAAACCTCATACACAGAAAATATATATAATTATAGGTGTTAGTAGCATATAGTGTAGGCATATTTACTCTAAAGTGATGAGTCTTAACACAGATAAGTATATAACCTTAGTGTTTTGTATTTATTTTTGCCAAAAAATAAGTTCCATAACAACAGCTATACTTCTCACACTTCATCAGGGTCTATGATATGTTCAAAAACACGAAGATGCCATCTCCATAGGTTCAAAAACATGAAGATGTCATCTCCATAAGCACTTAAGAAGCCACCACAACAATGATAATATTAAAACTTCCCACAACACACATAAAATCCAGACAGCCAACACGATATTGTTTGTTGGGATCTACAATATTCTACAACAAAAATTAGAAATCATAGTGCCATAAGATGATCCTCATTTCATGTATGAACACAAACGTAACAGTATAAACAAAGGATATTTTACTTACAGATCCATGCCAGTCAGCACGATGCACAGTTCCAAAAGAACCTGAAGATGCACCAAATCAAATTTAAGTTCACTAATATTAACACTTACAATAAATATCAGCATAAAAAGCAGTGCAACCATGAGAAAACTGTAAAGCTTCTCCATGCTACTTAAAAAAATATTAATTCAATTCAAAAGTGAAAAATAAATACCTGCTCCAATTCTTTCTTTCAGGACAAGATCACTCCATGGAATGTCCAAATCTTCCACATCAAGAGAAATCTCCTTACTTGCATTACTGGGAACCAACTGACCACTCCCAGCATACCTCACATCTTTAGAAGTATCTAATCTCTGATCAGTCAATTTCAAACACGGTTGCACACCAGGATGGATATGCATCAAAGGAATTGGATCTTTAACCATGTTTGTTGAGTGTATGATATTCTTCGAGGGATTACTTGTTTTAAAAAGTTCAGAGTCCCTATCATGGGAACCCTGCTGACCTCCTTTTGGCGGTAGAGGTACCTGAGATATTTCACTGATGCTGCTTGAGAACTGTACAAGGTTATTTCTCTCTGTCGCCTTCTTGTCAAATTGCTTAGGATACATTGAGAATTTAGTGCCGTCTTCATCAACAATAGAACCTGAAATAATAAAAGTCAATATAGTTGGCAAATTGGAACTTTATGACACACATATACCAAACCACAGGTCTCATCATACAACTATAATATAATAACTTCCTGGACCATTACATGAAATCATTTCTTCCATGAAATAAAGCAAAACAAAGTTATATCTGACATAGACCACCATATAGAAGTTAAATTTATTTTTTAATCATCTACCACCGTTCTGTTAGTTGAATGGTTCAGGATGGTTCAGTATCAACCACATTTACTGGTGCATCGTAAAGTCATTTTCTTTATTTGATAATTCAGAAATCCCTCGAAACCGCTTAACGAATTCGAGTTTGAAACTGAAGCCCCTGCTGAGAATTCAAGTTCGTAAAGCCTAACATTGATGTCAGCTGGAAACTTGAGAACAACTACAGAAGTGTTACTGATGGATAAGAATGTCAAATGTGAACATAGTCGAATCTCAAATCAGTCACGAGAAGAAGGTCAGCGGACTCTATGTATCATAAACTACCCGTTGGAGTCAGGTCACACCTTTAGCAGTGTAGCACTAAATTTTCCATAACGATACTTAGTAGTTTATATTTCCATCTTCAAAACAAAAAAATAACTCGGCAGGAATTACTTGCCATCATAAGTGGGACCTAAAATCAAGTCCCATTTACAACAGGGAGAATTTTTTTTTTTTTTTAAATAACAACAGGGAGATATTATGGATGGGAGAAGGTTGCATCTGTTTGAACAGACCATAGGTCCAATGTAAACAGAAACTAATAACAAAGGATAGAGACAAGTTAGACAACGACATGGTTTTAGATGGCTGCTTTCTTTACCAAAAATCATTACCTGCTGATGGATCATCAAATACAAGATTTAGTGATTGGCAATCCAAAAAATACTGTTTGGCCAGTGACCGGAAATCAATGGTATGTTCAGCCGGCTTAAGCCGAGGAAAACGCAATGGTGAAGAAATTGATATGGAAGACGGACCATTGAGCAAAGAATCAGGCTCACATAGGTGACCTGGCTTCCCTATCAAGTCAATCAGATATTCCCTGAAATCAGACAAAATATACTTCATAAGATATCTATGGCATTTTGCTAATAACATAGTAATGCTATTAAAATGCATATAATTAAAAGCTGTCACTTTAACTGTACATCAATGTCATTCTAGAAGTGGACAACCAAAGGAAGAACAAGCACAAATAAAGAAGCTAATTTATTGCTGCCACAACAATCATTAATCAGCTGCAACTCAGTGGCAATTGTATTTAAAAAAATCTGTTAATTTTCCAAAAATGTTAAGGTGAACTCAACTAGGTATATGCTGCGATTGTGTTCCTTCAAAATACTAGTAACACAAAATCAACAGACAAATTAATTATTTGTTATCCCAGACTGTTTCATTGGAAATGTCATATACATATATATATATATATATATGATTACCAATGATACAGATGTTTAATCACGGAATTAACTTTCACAAAAAATAATGAAAAATAAAGAACTTTTAAAACCTTGAAAACATTAATTCAATGCTAAATTACAAATTATTCACTCATATGGAAAACTACAGTATATGACAAGTAATTGACAAGGTCACAACATTGACAAATACAAGTACAACAACATTTATCGATGAAGCATACCTGTCAAGCCCAAACCGAACAAGACAAGACGATGCATCATATCTTTTGCAATATTTGCAGCCCTTTGCAATTCGACATGGTAAATCAATTGTGTCAGCTAGCACCTGCACAGATCATATTTGTAGCATGCATGAATTCCTTCTTCTGATTTAACCCAAAAAAAAAAAAAAAAGTTCCTTTCCCCTCCAAAATCTTATGAACAACAGGGAATTCACTAACTCTAAGATATAGCAGGGGCATGAAAGGCTATACTACAAAGCTCAGACCACGTCAGGTCAACATGTGACTTGCATCTCTTTACTAATGGAAAACACTTGTACTTACAAAAGCAAGGCAGGGCTAAGACCATTTGGAAAAGTGTGGATTCTAGGTTTAATGTGGCAACAGAGAAGTAACAAAATTTTCAAGATATCAGGACGGAAGATATAAATTCCACTCTTGATAACATTATAACTAGTCGTCACCAAGGATTTCTCTCTCTTCATCAATTTTGAATACGGAAGGGGTAAATTTTAGGTTCTTGTATATTTTGGGGATTAAGTTGGGGGCCAGCAATTATTTTTGGTATTGTTTCACCATACTGTTGTTTATATGACAAAAGTTGGATCATTATATGATCCTTCTGTAAAGATCATGTAATCACTCCAGATATACCTTTTTGGAATGTGCTGATGGAGGGTTTTCCACTTTGGTACTCATATACTAGTATTTCCTTTTGTACTAAAATATTCTCCCTTTTGTTCATCGGGTTCTAAACTGCAGACTACAATGAGAACCTAAACTTTTGGAAGTTATAAAGATTCTAGGGTATGTGACTCCTAATGGCCCCAAGGTTTTGAATCCATGACCTCTTAGTTAGAAACTAGAGGTATAGCTGTTGAACCCACTCTTCGGGTTTTGTACTCATATTTCACATTAATAGCACTTTTTATCTTTCTATTAAATGAATATATATAATATATCTTACACACAAAATGGTTTTCAAAATGTGTCTCCATCCATAAAACAATAATAATTCAACTTAAATCAATACATGAATAGCCAACCAATTACGGAAAAGGTCAAAAAAGTCGATCAAGGTAAAATTAGAATGCCATATAAGATTTGGATTCTCACTTTGAATAGTAAAGTTCGATGTCTGCAGAGGCCAACAGAGAGGCTACCTATAGGAATTACAACAGATCCTAAGCAATCTTTTATATCATCACTACACTCTTTCCATATGGGTAAAACATCATCTTCTCCTGCACTAGCTGAACACCTTTAAGAGTAACAACAACTAGATAAGCAAGGCATAAAAGAGATTGATAAGCTCTAGAAATATGGAAATATCAAATCTTGATAACTCACCCCATGTGATTGCAGACAAGCTTTGCAAGCTGATCAACTACCTCTTTTGTGGTTACGCAGCTACAGGAAATATTCATGACCCGATTTTGGAGTTCCTTTAAGCTGGAATCACTGCGCCGATCAATCAAAACCACCTCTATTGACGAATCAGAGCTAGGATCAACAGATCTTAGAGATTCAATTGATGGAATACGACCATTCTCATTCAGATCAGTGCACACACTCCATGCATATGGATCCAATCCATTAACTAAGTAAAAACCATCAGGCACTTTATCAAAGTATGACAAACTTCCGTTCACCTGGTACACATTACATTACGTTAGGCGAAATTTTGCAAAATGAAACACATATAAATCATCATTTAAGGATTATAAATTTATTGAGAGAAATCTTGAAAAAAGTAATTATTGTTTGCGCGCGCACACGCGCCAAGCTTTATCAATATTGTTTGCATGCACCCTGCGTTATCAATGCTGTTTGCACATGCACCACATATATCACATCCACCAATAGCCTTGAATTCAAACATTTCAGGATCAATCATAAAAATGATAAATCTGTCAAATCATTTGCCCATGTTCTTGGGGCCTCTCTCTCTTCACAATTTCTACACCCATCTTCATTGTCCTGTTAAACCCAAAAGTGCTAATAACTCTTACATGTCTATCACTTAACACTTTCAATTCAAAAACTGACAGGCATCTATGTTTATCAACAGCAAAAAGTAAATTCATCATTCCATATAACCTGCTGATACAACTCCTTGAATTTCCCAATGTTCACTCTCAAGATATTAAATCATCTAGTACCTTCACTAATGTAAATCTTAACTCTCAAAATAAAAGTCATAAAACTGTTCCCGAATCTACTGTCTTGACTTGAACACTCAATTCATACCAACAGCATATACATTTCACAAACTCAAAAAAAATATCAATCCAAATTACAACAGACAACAAATCAATACACACCCACTCAAGATAAACGAAAAAACAAAGAATTGTAACCAAATAACAACAATAACATACCCAAAAGCGATGAGAAACCACCTCGGCGGAGCTTGCGGATCCTAACCTCAACGCGGACTCATCCGGAACCGGATCCAGAAAATTTGGATCATCCGCACACGTGGCCTCCGAAGAAAGCCTCAGCGCCAACGCCAACTGCAACTGGTAACTCTCCTCAGTCTGCTGAGCCCAGCTCTTTCCCGAAGACGATCCTTCCACCGCCGGCTTCGCTCTATAATCACCGGCTCCAAGTTTGTACACGTCGCCAAACGAATCGATCTCGCCGGCCGCCGCGCCGAGCAAATTGGGAGCGTAGCATTCGCCGGAGAGCGAGCTCCCCCCGAAGCTGCTGCCGCTAGATTGGCGTTGTAGACCGAGCGATGAGGAGAAGAGGCTCCCAATCCGGTTGGATTGTTGACTCAGTTTGTGATCGCCGCCGCTGCTGGAATCCCAATCGAAAGCTCTGTCGTGCTTCGGCTTGTTGCTGCCGCCCTTCCCATCGCCGGAATGAGACTCGTAAAACGACGGTGGAGCGACCGAGAGCTGATCGTCCGGGTACTGGCTGAGAAGAGAGTAGTTGGATCGTCTACCGGGCATTTCCATCGAGATTTTCGTCACAAAACCCTAGAAACCGCCATACTATTAAGCTCTGGTGTGGTCTACTGTGGTCTGGTATGGTAAACTTTTTCCTCTTTTTTTTTTTTTCTTTTCTCGCACTAGAATTTCGATTTGTCGGAGAGAGAAACGGAGGTTTATATACGATGGCTTAATCGTAATATTCTAGTGTTTTCTAAAACAAATTTTAAATTCGGTATAAAGAATAGAAAAATTTTTACTTTTTTCGGCGAGAGGCCGAAGTGCCGAACTCCAATTTTTTGTGTACTGCCGTGTTGTTGTGGCACTTACTGTTTGTCCATGTCAGCGGCCTTCCCATCTCATTCTCATGCATTTGGATATTGATGGTACGTTTACTTCATAGATTAAACAAAGGGAATGGGGAATGAGATTAATTGATGTTGTTTACTTGCTTAAAATTCATTCCGTAATGGGAATGAAAATATGGGCCTCACATCAATTTGGGGTTATGAAATGGGAATCTCATTCCTCCCAACCCACTTGGGAATTCCATTCTCATTCCCTTTATCAAAATAAAATGTCCCTTATACCCCTTTTTAAAAAAATAAAGAAAAATCTATTTATTTGATGTTAAAAAAAAAAAAAACTACATATTATAATAAAAAATTGCACACTATTAATTTTTCATCACCAATTTCTTAATTATCATGATGGACCAATAAAATAATATGTAATTTTTTATTATTATTATATGTAGTTTTTTATTTAATATTAAAAAAAATTACATATTATAATAAAAAACTACACACCAATTAGTAAACTATTAAAATAATATTAAGTTTTTTATTATAATATGTAGTTTTTTATTTAATATTAAAAAAAAGAGCATATTATAATAAAAAACTACACATTATTATAATTAATCCATAATTTTAATTAAGGGTATTTTTGTAACTTATAATTAATTCATTCCGATTCCAAAGTAAAGTAAACAGTTTAATGGAAATAATATTGATTCCAATTCCGATTCCGATTCCTTTAGTTGAAGTAAACAACTTATATGATTCCGATACTTCATTCCGATTCCAAATTATTCCGATTCTAGATCATTCCTATTCCTATTCTGATTCCTCCAAGTGAAGTAAACGTACCATGATATTCTGTATAAATTCACATTATTCTTATTTAACACCAAGTCTAGGGACATCACCTTTAATGAGAGGTGATTATTCATTCAAAATATTTTGCTTAAATTGTCATCAAATATAGTTTAAAGTTAATGTAAATTATTATATTTTAGTTATCTCACATTTATTATCCTAAATTTTTAGAAAATAATTAAAAATATATATAGACTATTTTTTTAAAATAATTACCTTTCATTTATAATAACGGATATTCAATATATATATATCTAATATATAATTTCGATAGTCACAAAGATTTTTGATCCAATCATTAATAACTTTAGAAAATAAGAAAATAAAAGATGACAGTGGGCAAACTAACAAATAAGGCTCGTCCTTCCTACTTTTGATAGCAAGTTTGACTCTTATTAGTCACTATATATGATAAAGTGTAAATACCATTAGATAATACTTTTAAATATTAAATTGATAATCTTATCATATTTTAATAAAATTAACAATTGAGTCTCAATTATTATTATTTTTTTTTACATAAATACCTTTGATAAAATTGATAAGAATGCTATATTTTTTTAAAAAAATACTCAATTATTATATTTATTGTAAGAATATTTTGATATTTTTATATATGATTTATGACTTAATCGTTATATTTTTTGAAAAATAATATAAATATTAAATCATTAATTTAATATGTTATTTTTATATTTATTTTTGTGATAAATTTTTTATTTGTTTATGGATAATTTTTTTTTATTTGAAAAGTAGATTTTTAAATCATTTATTAAGCAGTTTTTATGGATAGTTTTTAGTAGATATGTTATTTAGTGTTCGAAAATATAATATAAAATAAAAAAATAAAATAAAATGAAACAGCCGTCATTGACAGTCCCGTCCGTGCACTACACTTCTGACTTCTTGCCGCTGTACAACATCAACGTGATGGAATGAAACTAGTTAAATGAGTGAAGAATGCAATAACGTGCTCTGATGTGATCAAAAAGGGGACTGCATCCGATGCATTGAAGATTCCTGTAGAAACTTTTATGTGCCCGTTTATAAGTTGAGGAATTCGATTTTCATTAAATGTGGAACCCTTGAAAGTGACTGGTAAAAAATATTGTATCACTGGAGTTAGAGGTCAGTGTCTGGATTGGATCAATTTTAAATTGCATAAATGGCTGAATAAATCTAAAATAATAAAAACAGAAAATTCATAATCATCCCAGATAGTGATTTATTCATAATTTCGGTATTTGCTCTTTGGAAATTGCACGTGGCAAATAATTAAAATTCCAAAATCCATTAACACTAAGATTAGAAACACTAATCATCCGGTCAAATTTGAGAATCAACTCTAAGTCTACATACATCCAGTGGAATCCTCACAGAGGAAAAAGCACGGATATAGAATACCAACGATTTTTATAAAATAGAAAATGACACACTTTTGAAATCCAACACATCCACATAAAAACTAGTAAATGAAACAAATTATAAAGCATTAGAACAAAGAGAAAATCAACAGAAACCCACAATAACTTTATACATTCAGCTCTTTAAGCCAGAGCTATATGGAAATCTTCAAAATAATGGAAATTACCACAAAAACAGTGATGAATACCCAATCTACTCTGCCACAACCATAAGAAGAATCAGGATTCGGTGACATCTATAGTCATTAGGAAAGTTAGAGATAGCTGTCCCACGATGTGAAAACCGATCTCCACACTTTTAAATTGTATAATATACCATTTATTATAAGTGGAATAAATCTAAAATAATAAAAACAAAAAATCCATAATCATCTCAGACATTGATTTATTCATAATCTCGGTATTGCTCTTTGGGAATTATATGTGGCAAATAATTAAAATACCGAAATCCATTAACACTAAGATTACGAACACTAATCATTAGGTCAAATTTGGTAATCAACTCTAAGTCCACATACATCAAATGGAATCCTCACAAAGAAAAAAGCACAGATGATCAGATGAAATATCAACGATTTTCATAAAACAGAAAATGATACATTTTTTAAATCCAACACATCCACATAAGCTAGTACATAAAATAAATTATAAAGCATTCGAACAATGAGAAAATTAGCATAAACCGATAATAATTTTATACATTAGACTCTTTAAGCCAGAGCTATATGGAAATCTTCAAAATAATGGAAATTGCCACTAAAGCAGTGATGAATACTCAATCTTCTCCGCCACAACCATAGGAAGAACCAGGACTCGACGATATCTATAATCATTAGGAAGGTTAGAGATGGCTACTAATCTTCTTCCATAATGCAAAAACCGATCTCCACACTTGTAAAAATAAAACGGTTTTTACATATTAGATTCATATATCATCCGAACGTAACTGTTAGAACCCCAAAACCTCTAAGAAGAATCAAAGAGGAGGACATGAAACGAGAGAACCAACAAAACCTCCAAAAAAGACTTAAAACAATACAATATTTTATGTTACGATGGATGGATCTAGAAAACCTCATGATCAAATCCTTAAAACCTCACATCTAGAGAGAGCTACTAGAAAAATGAAGGGATCCGGAGGAAAATGGTGAAAAAATCGAAGCATGAAGGTGGGTCTTACTGGAGAGGGATGCTTTTAAGGCTTTCTCTCTTTTAAGTGTCCTGGAGAAAGAGAGACTCCGGAAGACTCCTGTGTAGCTCACTCTTAAAAACAATTTTTTTAACCTAGGAATTTTATCACGCTGACATTTTGATTTAAGTATCGACTGTGGGAACCAGGCACATCCACCTTCACCACCTCAGCTAAAGAGTCTGGAAAACACCCACCACCACGATCCAATTCCAGCTACAGAAGCATGAATCGAAAAACAAATAAGAAAAATAATGCTAAGTCCTAAGAGTTGTAAAATATAGATAGTGCAGATTGTCATGTTTGAGCTAGAGAGTTTTTGAAAATTTATTTTTTAAATCACATCTACTGATTTAATCGTTACTAATTCTTCCTGGGGAAAAAGCGAAAAACAAAATCACTCCATAATCAAAGTAAAAAAAATGCCTCTGCATCTCTGCTACACAAATCATCATCTTTTTAATTCCTTCAATCTATATATCTCATCCATCTCTTCTCTCAACAATTTATGAGTTACACTTCTATCCAGAGTACTCTGTGAAAGATACAAAGTTAAGTTGTCTTACACGCTAAACATCAATAGTGATCAATTGATGTCAACTTTTATTTGTGTATGGCATCTAACAAGTGTCTGAAACTCCTAATTTTGGTAACATTGTATATAATTTATACATTTCCGAGTTTTGATGGTATCTTACAATACCTTGAAATGTCAACATTAAAGCAACTAAAAATTTGAAGTCGGTTGTTGCTCGTAACAGGTCACTTATCTTCGTCACGTGAAATCATGCTGTTTTTTTTTTTTTTGAACTAAGTGAAATCATCCTATTGGTTGCATGAAATCATACTTTCTTCCGCGAAAACTCTCCTCCCATCACCAATGTCCTCCTCTACATCTTCTAAAGCGTCCTCGAACTAACTATTACCCAGCGTATTCTATCTGTGATGGTTTCTCTCTATAGTCCGTTGATCCGATCCATCTCTCTACAGTGAATGAACAGTGAAAGTAAATGGGGAAGAAGGTTATTTAAAATATTTTGTCTTATTTGTAATTTTTTTTTAATTACATTAAGTTACTGAAACAGGCATAGAAAACAATTAGGATCAAAGGAGATCAAATATTAATAGCATACCTTGGGATCGAAAAGTAATGATGTAATCAGGAAAACGGCTCTTATACTAAAAAAACGACTCACATGTAAGCAGAGGAACTACTTACACGATAATTAGAAGACTACCTACACATAAGCGTCACAACTGCGCCACAACTTTGACTTATGATTTAATTTGTAATTTTACGACAGATATGACTGTCCTATAATAATTATCTTTAAATAAATATTTGATAGAACAAACTGAATTTAAGTTCTTTGGCTTCCGGTAAAATTACTGTTGTGTGAAGCTATTCACATTAACTAAACTGAAATTTTATAATTTAATTTGAAATAATCATTTATGTTAATACAAGATTGGGGTACGATCGATCCCTCATCTTAATATTTTTAATTACAATTACAAATAACGAAGATAACAAGCCTGTACGAATAAATATCAACACCAAATGGCGTGTAGGATTTTAAACTTAGAAGAAGAGTGCTTGCCGTGACTGGCACCGTCATGCAATTAAAAGATAAATTGAGCGCGAAAATCCTGATTCTCCAGTGGTGGCTTGGCCGGCGGCCGCCTGTTTTACAAGGGATGTTGAAATTATTACTCTATTATTATTAGGTGTATTGTTTAATTTTATGTAAAATTTGCTATGACTGTATATGTCTAGTTGGGATTTATAATCACGATACTGTCACTCATGTAAATATGGTTTATTACAAAAATTCAAGTCCTAAAAGGTGAAAAAATACCGTTTCTGATAATGGAGTATTATGATTCAATTTAACAATAAATTAAGTCAGAATGAGTAAATAATTTTGTTTTTATAAAAAACCACCTCTTAACACATATATATTTCTCAATTGTTCAAAAGATCGAGGATTCAATTCACACAAAATTTAAGTAATTGTCTCCCTTGTAATAGATTTTTGGAGTGAATAAATAATGTTTGATCTCATCAAACTGTTAATTTAATCCATGTCAGTTTTAAAAAAAATGGTGAAAACATCGTATTAATCGGTAGATATGATTTGATGTTGGGGAATACTTATTTAATTTGATAATGATATAGGTTCAAATCATTATGATTTATTAGAGGAATAATATAAAGTGATGTTAATTATTTTTAGTCAATGATGGCTGTTAATCTCTCAAAAGAGGGCCAAAAGGATGGCTGGTATGGTAGGTGTACTTTTAATACTAACTTAATACATAGAAACAATATATATAATTGTTATATATATTACTTGAGAAAGCAAACAAAAAGGCATGAAGGAAAAAATATGAGAAGATAGATAAGAAGTAATTCTTTTTTATTCATGAATATTCATTTTCTAATGATAGCGAGGTTTCCATTTTGTCACGAATTTTCCCCACCTTTGTAATCCATTTACATCACTATTAGTTCAATTGATTAAAAAAATGGTGGGTCTTCTGCCACCCATAAAATGTCTTTCCACAACCATTATAAAAATTCTTAATTCACCATTTTCTTCCTCTCCTGGTTTCAGAAATAACCCCATTTGTTTTTACATCAATTAACCATTTTTCATCCCTTTATTTCATGTCAGCAATTATATATACAAGGTCCACCTCCCAGTTCAAGAAGAAAACATTCGTTTGGAACTGATATAAAATTCCATTATGCTATCTTTACTTTGGATTTTCACCAGATTTTGAGATCAAAATATGCTTCTTGACTTAAATTTTATCCGAAGTCGAAAAAAAAAAATTCGATCAAAAAGCTTGACTTTCTCTGCTTTGTTTCTGCGAGAGTTTAGGGCAAAAATTTATCGCTGCCACCACCGTGGGGAAGAGGAAAGTATTATTATTATTATTATTATAATAAAAAGATAGAAGAGGAAGTAATTATTGATGAAGAAGAAATGTGTTTATATTAGTTGGGTATAGGAAATAATTTTATTTTGAGTTATTTTAATTAGAAAATGCCTCTTGAAAAGTGGGTGTAGAGAGACATTTTATAGCCACCCTTAAACAAAATCATTATGAGTTTGAAGTTTTGTTTTTTCAAAATATCTCTATGCTTAATTATCACAAACGGGCATGTAACGTGTAATTTTAAAAGATAATTACATTCGCAACTGAAGCAACAAAAGTCCTCAACATTTTTCGAATATTAATGTTTTTGAAAAGAACAATGACATACTTTTAAAGCTGACTTCTAAAGTTAATAGGAGTTTAACATAGGTGATAGTAACAGTGAAATTGTATAATGTAATGTTAATTTTCTGAATCACGTGATTAACAAAATTGTTTTAGTCAACTATCCTTTCGAGAACTAAAATTACTAAAGTAATTGAGCGTGACAGCTGACGATTTGTGTAGCAATTGTATTTGTTTTCTGGTCAGATACCGCCGCTCCATTGATGCCCACAATCTGTAACCATTACGTTGGCTACATACACTGAACCTTCAGATATCAGACAATAAAATAAGCGCGGAGAGTTATAAAACAATGCAAAAAATATATACTTGCTGATTGAATTCTTTACTTTTCCTCCCTTTGAAGATGCGTCTCTTGGAAAATTCTTTTTAGACGATCCAAAAACGTGAGCGTGAAAAAAATGTCATTAGGTTTCATGTTCTTTATTTTGATCATGTCAGCTGGCACCGATTCACCAGATTAGAACCTACATTAATTTCAATATATTTTAAACGTTTTAATATTATTGTATAGGATTATGATTTTTTAAACTTGCCTGAATGTCAATAAATTAAATCAGACCTAAGATTAATTTTATCCTTCTCTTGTATGAACCTTCAGACTTTTGATTCGAGAGACAGCAAAATATAATACACAGTCCAACCCCAAGGCCAAAAGTCATCGACTTCTAACGAACCCAATTTCAAAATACATATTTATTTGCTTTGTTGAAAACCAAGTGATTGTAGATTTATTTTTCATTAAACGAAAGAGCATCACTGTCAATTCCTGATTATGAAAATGAAATTTGCCATCGAATTGTCTGGTATGATCCAGCTATTTGGAAAGCAAATTAAGCTGTTCACGTATTCGTTTGACATCCGAAATATAATATCGAATGCTCTAGGACATTGTTTGCGAACCAAAAACAATACTGGTCTTCGCGGTTTTAAAATACTGCATGTCGCATTGTCAATAGTGATATAAACAGAAATTTCTGAAATAGTGATTTTGACACAGCCACCCAAAATAACACCCTTTACAGTTTAGATCCGGACTATCTTGAACGGCAGACAATATTTAGGGCAGCCTTTGGTTACTAAAATAAAGTTTCCTTTTTTAATTGTATTAGTAGATATTTTTTCATGTTTTGAAAGTAGATTTCTGCATCATTGCTTATGAAAGTATATTTTCAAGCCACCGATTCTAACATATTTTTTAAAACAATTAATGTCGGATTTTCTAGTAAGTATATATAATAGATATAGAAAAAAAATAAGTGATGTGTTACCTTGTAGCATAAGTGATGTGTATCTCTCTGATTATGAAGGTGATAATGGTTCAATTCTGACTAAACGTATTCTATAAACTTATATGGTTAGTTCTCTACCTTATTATAAGAGTTGTTATATTTGATTATAATAATACATAATTTAGTCTATGCAAATAGTAGTTGATTTTAATAGATTTAGAATAATCTTTGACTTATATATTTTGATCACGTAAATAGTAATTGATTTCGATAAATTTTGATAAATTAATTTATTATGAGAGTATTATTTATTTATTTATTGTGAAAATAGATATTCAAATCGTGCACTTGTTTGATTTTGATAGATCCTCATGATTTTCTAATCCATTCAATATAAAGTATAAAAGGAAAAAAAGGAAAAAATAAAAAAATAAAGCTCCACTTGGGAATTGTCTTATAAAGTTTGATTTTTTTTAAAAAAAAAAAAAATTTAAGTACAAATAACATTGTTAAGACCTCTAATAATGCTTTTATGAAATGACCCACGTCACAACACTTTCTCCTTATAAGTAAATTTACATATAAATTTTCCACCAATGGTCGGCTTGGTATGCGAACGTGTGATGATCGAGTAAAGCACTGTAGATGATGTGGTCATCACATCACAACAATTGCCAAGTTTTATTATTATTATTTTTTTTTGAATGATTACGAAGTTTGATCCTTTTTTTTTTTTTTGGTTTGATCATCATTATAAAGCTTGAAATTATTCACAAGACAATGAACAAAATTGATTATCGGGTCCAAATTCGATATAGGTATCTGTTTTAATTAAATACAAGTGAATGTGACGGTTTATAATTAAAAATGATCAATACGATGACGATGTTCAATGAATGTCATGCTAAAATGTGTAAACCATTTGAATTTTCTCTCCTATGCGCTCAAGTTGGATCAGACTAAACATTTGTTGACTTACCTTGCCACCACAAACCTACTAACACAAAATCTACATGCATTTGACTACCTAGCATAGATCGGCGACTGCGATTTCATTTTTTAAAGAAAAAGAAAAAACCTAACGTTTAAGTTTTGGCCAAAAACCATTTAACATTTGAGTTTTTCTCAAAAACACCCCTTAAAAGTTACAATAGCCATTACAAAAATTAATGGAATGAAGTATAAAAAAGTAAATACACCATATTTAGTAGATTCTTGATAAATAAAAAAGTAGACATACACAAGATTTGCCTTTTGCCCTAGTGGTAGGCACAAGCACCCACTCGGTTAATTTTACCGGCAGCATGTTCGATCTTACCTCTCTCTCAAAGTCCTACTATATATGTGGACATTTTCTTACCTATTTTGGCTCGTTTTCTCCTGTTTCTTGTGAGGTGATTTTTGGACTGTCATAGGAAATCATACCTCAGTTGATTTTAGTCAATCTCTGGGTAAGTAACGGTATTTAAAAAAATATATATAAATATGCACATACATACATGCACGTATACACAAAATAATAATATCAAATTAAAATGAAAAAAAATATTATCTTTTAATAATATTGAATGAAACATAATAAAATGAGTTATCTTTTTCTTTCTCGGTCTATCTTCATTTTCTTCCTATCTTTTATTCTTCTTTGAAAGTATGAAGTTTTTTTTTTTTCCTGTCTTTTCAAATCTCTCTTCCTCTTCTATGAAAATACACAAAAACTCATTCTCTCTTCTCGGGTCTCCTTAGTCTTCTTCTCCTTTGATCTTCCCTTTATTTATAATAAGGATATTTCTAATATACCCCTCAAATGAATCCGTATATATCGTTTTACCTCCTAAAATTTTTGTATTGGATATTTTACCCCATCATCATGTACATGTTAGAAAAATGAATCTTTTGTTAAATATCAAGGATAAAATGGTCATTGAATAATAGAAAAAGGCTAAAAAAATAGTAGATTAATTAAATCCATCACACCTAATCTCCACTAAAAACCCAATCACCATTCATCAACCCTAATCGGCATCGTCCATCAACCCGAACCCCAATCACCACCATTTATTGACTTGATCCCTAATCGACACTATTCATCAACCGAACATCAATCTTCATCTTTTATCAAACCAAACCCTAATCACCATTGTTCATTATAAAAAATTCAGACTCATTTCATCATTTATAAAACCCGTATATCACCTGCTATTATTCTTCATCAAAAACCCAAATCTTAACCCCTTCATGCTCCTTAACCTATATTACCAAACTCAAGAAAACTCTGTCTTTTATGCTCTATTTCATCATCAAAACCCAAAGCATTAAACGCAAACCATCGTCATCAACCATATAAAAATCACAATAAATAAAGAAACAGGGATATAAGAAAGGAAAGAGATTAGTTGTCGATCTCTATCTCATTCTAATGGCACAATCTCCTTTGTCGGAGATCGAGCTTTGCTCTCTCTTATCGGGAAGAGATCCTACTATTATCTTTTGCATCAAACAATGATTTTTCATATTTTCAAAAATAAAATAAAAATGAAAATGGGTAAAAGATTGAAATACCCTTCCTCTAGTTAAGGTTGGCTGTGTTGACTAAGGGGAGGGTGAAGTGCAATAAAAAAGTAAGGTTTAATGCCTTTGTAATTCAGCAAACCTTAGGTGGCTAGGTAAATTGCAATTCCTTCTTTTGTATGATATAATTAAAATGATATATAAATGTAATATAATATATACTAAAGCATCAAATTTTCACTTTCCTAAGAGTTTACTAATAAATTTTTAGCTAAATTACAAGTGATTAAGAGTTTGTATTAAAAAACAACTCGTACTCGTGTTTTCAATTATTGATTTTGACTGTTTTTAGTTCTATGTCTTTAAAATTGTTGAATATATTGTGAAATGATAATAACATTTGTTGTGGTTTGATTAATTTATAAAATGTGTACATGTTACATTGGTATGTAAGCGATTTATAAATTCAACATTTTTTAAAGTATTAATTTTAATTTATTAAACTGTATTCTGTTTATAAAGTCTATGGCGGACTCAAATATTTATATTAAGGGGTGCTTTATAATAAACTAAAATAAAATAAAAATTTAAGATGAAAATAATTATGCTTCATATGAGTTTTTTTATTTGTAAATTTTATCACGTAAAATAATTTATGTAAAACAAAAGTAGTTTATATTAATAATAATGACTAAACCATGACTTATTAAGATTAAACAACATTATATATTTTATTATAAAACGAGGGAAAACTGTCTATGTATTAAATAAACATGATGAAACTCACACTTTTATTATGAATGTGAAAGTATATTAACTATTTAAACTATAAATGGAGTTGTAATTCATACATAATTAAACATTTTATTTTTAGAATTTGGTCAAGATAACTTTGATCAGTTTAATGAGTAAACCTTATCAAATAACATTAGAAAACTAATGAATTTATTCAGTAGTATTAAAGAACAGAAATAAATTCACAACAATTATTAAGCCACAAATAAGATGCAAGAGAAATAAAAAGGATTGAGAAATTAAAGAAAATTTATTCAATAGTTTGTATAAATATAATATATTTTGCAATAAGAAAAATAGTTCGCCGTAACTACATAATGAAAAATAATAGTTTATATTTCGTGACAAATATAAAACTTTATGTGGTCAAGATATTATAAGTTTCAAGATTGGTTTAGTTGATAAGTATTTATGCTATCTTCTTGCGACCCAGGTTTCGGGATCGACCATCCATACAAGCAAATGTTATAGTATTTTTGAATAAAAATGAGAAAAAACAAATGTGTCAAACATCCATACAATCAAATGCGTTATAAGAATGAGAAAAAACAAACAGTGGTGGGAGAGAGTAAAACACGCCTCCTATTATTGATTCTTTTATACTTTTTGTAAACATATTCACTTTAAAACTATATATACCGATTTATTATAGATCTAAATATCAAACAACTAACATCATAAACTTAATAAATTTTCACAAAATTCTAGGGGGACATATGTCCTATCTAAGCTAGGTTCGCCCTTGTATAAAGTATCTGTGTTTTCACTTTTTTTTTTTTTAGAAATTTATAGTAAACATTGAATATATTAATTACTTAATTAATGTTAAATATATTAATGACTTAGGAAATGTTTTTAACTTGATGGATAATTAGCCCCAATTTTAGTTGGCTAGTTCTGCTCCTAGTAATTCTCCCCGACATAAATGATTAAGTCTGTGTATGCATAGTGGTTGATAGATTAATTTTTTTTGTTTATCATAAATATAATACTTAATTTGGGCAGATTTTAATAAATGTCTAACAATTTATTTCAAAATTTGAAAAATAAATACATGTGATTTTTTTTTATTTTTTAAAAGTGTTGTAGGCTTATATTGCATATAAAATCTTAGTAAATTTTTTTAAAAAAATAGTAGTATTAACATTCCTAAAAAAAAAGTAGTAATATTAACAAGTGTTGTAATAACATCACATCTTGTATGAGTAATTGAATATTTTCTTTATCCTAAAAGATCATTGAACATTTTTTTTATTCTAATAGGTTATAGGTTTAAATCCTACTCTTATTATAAAATATCAGGTGTGGATATTTTTTTTTTAAATCTAAATATTTGTTCCATCATAGGAAAAATGTCTTAATAATACATAATATAAAGTAAAAAATAATATTTATTGATACATGAAAAGAATAGATTTTAAGTTATTATTTATTTACGAGGTTGTGATAAAATATTACAGAGGCGATACGACGAAGATAAGACGCCAACGTCCCGCCAAATCTACAGAGCACCGAGCACTGATCACGTGCCGCGCGTCTTTGAAAAGCAAAGGCCCATATCCAGCCTGTCACCATGTAAAAATTAGGAGGGAAAAAAACATGAAAAAAAAGGCGGCAAATCCCCCAACCTTCTTCCTCTCCAACTCTTCTCATCGCATGCTCCTTATCTCATTTCAGTCTTCCACTCTTCAAATTCAAAGGTATGTTCCTTCATCATCACTTTATCGAATATTTTAAACAGAATCGACCTATGACTTTTTTTTTTTTTTTTTAATTTTTAATTATTATTTCTTTTCCACGTTTGATTGTGTTTGTCCCGATTGGATCGCTATTCTCGCGAGATCTATTTTTAATGTTTTCGATGTAAAAACTATGGATTTGCAAGGAGTTCGGCTAAAAGGATCTGAAACCATGGCTGTTTAATGCGAATCATTGGATCTATATTTGATACAGTGCGTTTTTCTTTTCAAGGAAGTTTCATAAATACAAAATTTGCGTTAGAAACTGAAATTGAATTGGTAACCATGTAATTATGAATTTTAAACCGAACAATATTGATTGAGTTAATAATTTTATTTTCTTCTCTTTATAGTTTGATAACGCCCATATATATTTAAATGTAATATCTGAGCCCGAAAATATCCTATTAATGGGGGATTTCGTGCACTTAATTATGATTTTTGACGAAATAAAATGTAGCTGTAAGTTGTGAATTTGAGTTTTGTCATTTAAAACATGTTTAGGCATACCGATCTTCTCATTCAGGTTAACTATTATCAGGAAGATGAAAAGATCATGCCACCAAAATGCGTTTTCACTTGTTGGTCTAGGTCCAGTTGACACATTTCTTTCATTCTCTGTCCATTCTTTTTAGTCGCTTGATGAGAATGTGAATTCCTTTTAGACAGCGGAAGATTTGTTTTTAAATCGAAACGATAAACTGTCCATTCTTTTTAGTTGCTTGATGAGAATGTGAATTCCTTTTAGAGAGCGGAAGATTTGTTTTTAAATCGAAACGATAAACAATAAATAAACGATAAAACTAAAACATAAGTTTATTATCAGTGGAGAAAATAATCAATAACATACTAAATTTAAACAAATCAAACCTTTTTATAATAACATACTAAATTTAAACAAATCAAATCTTTTTATAATGAATCTAGTCCTAAAACTACTACAATTAGAAACCTAATCAACTCTTAACTTTCTAATTTAAAATTAATTAAAACAGGAAAACTTAACAAATATTAAAGAAATTTAAATCCTATTTTAATAAGAACTTGATTTCCTAATTTGTCCTACATCAGACACCATAGACGGAATCGAATCCATCAATTGCAGGACACCTAAAGGATATGACAATCTTGTTCACATCAGCAGCCGTCGGTAAGATTTTATTGTCTGCTTTGCTCAAACCGTGCTGTTCTTTAACGAATATATCTGCATACACACCCACATAGACACGCTAGTCTGCTATTTGGGAAAAGGAAAAGATATTAGTATTTAAGTATTCAACAACATCCTTTTAAAATGGTCTAATTTTAAACTTTATTCTACATTCGACATAGATGCTTAAAACTCCTGTGCTCACGCACCATTTTAGTACATGCTTTTGTTTCTTTACATAGTCTTCTGTGTCTATGAATGAGAAAGGACTTGCTGTCTGGTATTATATGGATGTATCACTGATGTTGCCTGAGATTGGAAGAATGGCTCAAATTTGAGCATGGCATAAGTTACAAACTCTTCAACCATTTACATGCTACAAGTAACCTGGCGGGTCAGAAAAACTTCACAAGATCTTCAATCATGAGCCACTAGCTGTCAGTCTTGTTCACGTACATGGTCGAATGGGCACGCATTCTTGGGGGGGCAGGGGATCTGTTCCCGCTCATTACAAATGCATCATGATCTATGCATCATTTCCATCTGTCTTACCTTGTGTCCTGCTCAACTTGCTAGCTGGGAAGTGCAGTCTAGCTAGCAGGGGCCGGGGTGCCCGTGTTTTCTGGTCAAACCCCCTCACACAAACAAATCCTGCAAATTAGTTGCTCATAAGAGATCAGGTTAATCAAGAAATGCTTTCAAAAATATTTATATGGTTTATCAGCAGCAAAGAATTAAATAATAGGTTCCAGCATTTTTTGTTTCTTTTCCCTAGACAAGCCTTCTCTAAGCGAAGACCTATGTGTATGTCTCTGTGCAAATGGTAAAAGGTTTTAAATGATCGTACTAGATGAACAAAGTAGGACTGGCAGATATTTTACGAGGGTGATATATTAAATTGATGATTGTTCATTCCACCTAGCGAAAATGTTATTGATTTACACCACCCATCACTCATTGCTCTTTAACATTTGATTTCTGTTGACCAGCTGTTTAATTAAGATGGCAGGTTGCTGGTATATAAAAACATCTATTTCTCTCACTCACTTACTTGCACATGCACACATCACTAGGCAAATATCTATGTTTTATCAAGATGGCATTTCGTGTTTTCTTAGTTTATAGTTTTGAAGATTTCAGGTATGAAAGCCTCTTCCTTAGATGTAATTGCGTAAGATCCTAAGACCATTTGCTTGGTTTCAATCTCTTATTAATAATATTGTTGATTGTATTTGATAATATGATTTACCTTCTCTCCTAGATGCGTGTATTATGGCTCTGAGATGTAAGTGTAATACTGTTATAATTATTCACTTCTTTGAAATTCTACAGTATGTATTAAATTCCAGTACCCAATGACCCTAATAATCAAACCTTTTCACCTCTGATTCAGTTCCTTGTGCCTACTTGATATGGGATCTATTCGTTTCAATCTATAGTTTTAACATCTAAGTTACATTATGCTCTCATTCTGCATCATATAGTGAATTTTAATCATAACTTATCTGAAGGCATCCCTACCAGTGAAATTAACAAAATTTGACTTCGACCCACTTGCAAAAAAAGATTTACTAACAATAACAATGCATCTATGACTTTTAGGTAAGTAAAATGTTTATCATAATGTAACCAATCTTTGTTTACTTATGAACATGCACGTTTAGGTATGAATTAATGACATACTAATCGTAAAGATTCATATCTGATGGTCTCAAGTGTATCACTGTGTCTACTCTGCAGTATATTAAAAGAGGCATATGTTTTCTGGGGCATAGGCATCTATCTTAAATTGCATTTGTCTGATTGTTGTACATGTGCTCAAGAAACAAATAGGTTTGGGTTACTAACTTTATAAGCAGAGCTGCTCAGAGTGACAAAAGTAAGAAAATAGACACTGTGACATACCTCTCCAGAAGCAATGTTGAATGCCTTCTGTTGTTAAACCTAACAGACAAAAACAGAAGTTGAATGCCTTTGTTTGACTGCACTTAAAATATTAGTCATTGTGTACTACAATCTTTACCTTTAAATATTGTAGGAACGGAGGTTCCAAAATAGACAGTCCGCCTTGGCAGGTTCCATATCCATTCCCTTGGAACAGTTATGGGGCACAAACTGGAATCATGGTCGGCAAATACCTGAGTAGAAATGATGCGTGTAAGTTCAAGTAATGGTTATAGGAATTGCTAGTTGAGCACTGGAGTTGCGCGTTTACCTCATTAACTTGAAAGTATGTACCATTTAGGGGAAAGCTCCCTCTCATGGCTGTTCTGCACGGTATCTGTTCATGAAAGGTGGCTACCATTTGTTAGCATTTGATATCTTTAGAATACTCATATGCAGCTATTTAATGCATGTTCTTACCAAAAGTGTCCCTCTAACAACTTGGGACTCTGATTCCCGGAAATTGTTGCATGAAAAACATGTCGTCTCATCACACAATCTGCCATGCTCTTGAGAATTGCACTTTCTTTCAGGTGGTTGAATAGAATTGGCGGTTTCACCTAAAGTGAGCATTATGGTATTTGATGGAACCAATTAGCTGAGTTCAAATCTATTTCAAAAATGTACAATTGCGTGGCCATATTGACATATCTTTTGACTTCAATAAAGCTTTTAAAGAACAATTTTTTATAGGTTGCTTGCTCACCTGGTGTCCATATAGCAAGGAGATATCTGCCTGGATCATCAGGTTCCCGTTTATCTAACTGTAATTTGAGTAAGAGCAATTAGTAAGAGAAGAAATTTCAACTTAGAATGTTAAATAATGTTCCCCATTTTACTTTCACCTCTGTAACAAAAACAAGAGCAGAAACTTACCCCATCCAAAAGAGGGTGTGAATCTGGTAGTTCGTAGCTGCAAGATAACTAAGAATTAATACAGTGCCAAAGATTTTTTCTACTTTTGATTCTAAGGTAAGTAATGTTGCAATGTTTTTTTTTTTTTCCTATGCTAGATAGAGTAGCTTCAGTTTGACATTGAATTTTACGTCATTCTTTAGAAGAGATGCTCTGCTTTTGGTAACCACATCTATTGATTTAATTGTGCATTGTCTACTTACACTCGGTGTTCTGTTCGTAGACGATTCACATTTTTGAGCTTGGGCATAGGAATAGATGCAGCTTCCGGTGTTAAAGCAACTAAAGCCTTGGACATATCACCTTCTTGAAGTTCCATACTTTTTTGAATATGATTCTGCAAAGTCTGAGTGAACTCTTCCAGGTTAAGTTTGATTGTAGGAATTTCATCAGGATCCTCGCATACTGTATCCTCAATATCATTTTCCGATATTTCTGTGCACTGTGGTTCTGCGCATTGTGGTTCTGGTGTTGCTGGTTCTTCAATAATAGGCTCACAGCTATTAACTCCAAATTTTGCCTCTGATTGCAGGTTTCCAACCGATGATTCAGTTGCCTGGGGTAGAGGCAGGGGCGGTTGGTTGATCATCACTGGAGGATTATTGTCAGGTATTCTGTTTTCTTCTACACTCACTATAGCTTTTTCCTCTGGCCCTGGAAGGGCAAGTCTTGAGCTGTGTTAACAATACACTGTGAGTCAACTTATCAGATGTATCTGATATTACAAATTATAGGGATATTTGTTCCAATAAATTTACTGTATGGGATTCTGGTGTTTCCTAGAATCTATGATAACCTATGTATAAGCAGATTGATACCTTGGACTAACTTGACTTCTTAATTAGATGATATATTCTGAAATCTATATGATAATTCAATGTCTATAGATTACTGGAGGGTGGTCAACACATGAAAGTGACTGGTGCTTTGTTAAACTAGAAATGCATATAATATAAGGTTCAAAACTAACAATTATAACAAGTAAGAAGCAAACCTTGCAAATGCACTTGCAAAATGTCTACATTCTCCTCTCATTGGGCATGCGTTGCAATTTGGTTTGCTTTTTGTGCAGAAGACCTGCACAAAACTCAAAAAAATATAGCCCACCCTTAGCTTGATATTGTATCAGCACAAACAATTTTTTTCAAATTAATTTGTGTACTTGTGCAACAAACCTTTCCAAATGTAATCATCTGATAATGCAACTCATACCTGTACATAAAACAAATTTCTAAGCACTAAGTTCTAAGAATGGTTATTTATTTCCTTGCAAGAAATAATGGATTTTGAGAGTCGCTATAGTAAGATAAAGTGGAGTTTATCTATACAGTGTTCTTTGGTCAAGTTTGCATAGCCTGGGCCATAGATATTTTTGAATGGATTCCAGCACTGGGTACCTGTATATGAGACAAGAACATTAGCAGTTCCATTGAACAACTATAGTTTCGATAAGCAATCTGATTATATATGGTACTCACAGTTCTAGGAGATGCAACTGAAGCGACTCAGGCAGTGGCTGAAGAGGAACCCATCCAAGTCTTACAGCTATGCGCCCAACATTTGTGTCAACCTGTTATAAAAATCATGATAGTTGAGATCTTTTCTCTTTGTTGTGGATATATTTGCAATCAATTTTTAACTTACTGGAAAGGCAAGATGGTGAAGAGTTAGAAGTCGCACACACTCCACACTTTTCAAGCCTAGTCCTCGTATGCTCAGTAGATATTCTCTAAGAGTACAAATAGTATTAGTAATCTTAATTTTGTTTATAAATAACACAGTAGGATGTTTTGCATGTTTAGTACATATTACGTCAACAAAGCTTTGTACTAACAAAGTTTTGTATATTAATATGATATGAAGTGGTGCTGTAGATTGAGGAAACAATTATGAGTTGAAGAGTTACTTTGCTTTGTCAGGTGGAACATCCCTCAACCATTCCAGATCAATGCTTCCATGTTCTCTAACCAGTCGGTTCAGAAAATCCTGCATGCATTTTCAATTAAAATCATCTGACCTGAAGAGCTTTCCCCTCTTGAGTTCATCAGTAGTTTCTAGATATTTTGTGATGGAATTTTATACTTGTACCTTTATTCGTTCAGCAAGCATGTTGTTCATACCTCGATCCTTGATGGTGTTCGCAATCTTACCAACATCAGCGCATCTTACAGCTTCCCAATCCAATGAGTCCATGGTGTTTGCTGGTCTTTCTCTTTTCCTCCCATTTGCTTCCGCTTCTCTCCTTAAACTATCCCAGTCATAGTCATGTTTTATCTCCTTTCCAACTCGCCTACTTTTTGCTTTCGAAGAGGCATGATTATATTCTTTAAGTTCCTTGTGAAATGAGTAATCATGCTCATTTAAGTCTGACACTGATGTTTTCTGCTGAATGTTATTACTGTTATCAAATGCACTGCTTCTTTCTATGACATCTGGGCTTTCTCCTGAAAGGTTTAGAGAACTCTGATGTTGTGGCATCTCATTACTTTGTGGTTGAGGCAGTGATCCAATAATACTTGCAGAATCTCCATATCGGTCATTTTGATGCCCAATAGTTATATTCTTCTCTTTGTGCATGCCGTTGCTTGATTGCTTATTGCCGGTGGAAGACCTTGGTGCTTCTTGAACATTTGCAGTCAGCTCAATTGCATCTGTAGTTTGACTTGTAAATTCTGGAGTTGAAGGAATTTGTTCTGTGACACCTTTTTTGTCATTAATGTTGGAAACACTAGAACATCTTGTTTGTTCTCTAGTTATCTCACAGCATTCAACTTCCACTGCTGATTCTTGGGTAATATACGAACAGAAGTTATGGTGTTGGACACTTGTTACTCCTAAAAAGTTTTTAGGGTGTTCTAAATGTACCACCTCCTGTCTTTGGTTGCCATGCTCCATAGTTTGTAGCTGGTTCTGTTCATTCTGTGAGTTCTCATTAGAAGAAATATTGCCACTTCCCTGATTGTACACTTGATGTATCATTCCATATCCAGTCATCTGTAAAAGCTTCATAAATGAAGTAGAGCCATTACAGTTAAGTTTCAATCCATTAGTCAGACTACCTGGCTCTGAATTGCTATCGGAGCTTGATCTTGTTCTTTCAGTATTTTGCATTGAAAAACAAATGGAATTCGGAGATGAAACAACTGGATTTTGAAATGAAATTCCATCTTTGGTTTCTGTCTTATCTCCTATAGAGCATACTGTTCGCATTCCATTGTTCTCTGCGGTTGATTTGTTGACAATCAAATCTACATGTGCTTCTGGATCACTTTCACAAGAATTCAACAACATGCATTTTGACGAATTTGTCATGCTAATGCCAGTAGAGCTTCCCGAGGATTCGTTACTGCTGACAACCTCTTTCTCTTCATTATGCTCGAACTCCTGATGGGTAATAGAACCCTGGTCACAAGTTGGTTGATGTCGTATCTTCTGATTCCATTCTATGGTGTCTTCTGGATTTAGGATGTAATTTACAACTTCTTCAACCACTGAGCTAGACCCTTCTACATGGCATGGTTTTGTGTTCTTTGATTTGAGGGGAAAATGTGCAGCAAGTGACATGAATGCAGAACTGCAAAAATGAATTTGACAAGGTAAGATGTTTCCTATCTACCCTTACTCTTATTGCATTAGGTTATCTAAGATTAACAAAATTTTTTAGAAACTATCTTGCCTGGAAAGATGATCTGAAACATTCTGAGTAAGAAAGACCCCAACCACTGAGTCCACAACCGATCCCTTCCATGGAGAGAAGCGTCTATCCCCTGTGGAAATGGCATTTTGCTGTTATGACATGAATTTTTTACTAAATTCAGTGTAAAGGTAACCTTCTGAACAATAGAGCAATGTAACTAAAACTTCTAAAAGTGCATGCATTAAAGTTTCTTGGAATTCTTTAGATGCGAATGTAGATTCATGAGTTGACCTGGGAAAGGCTGAGCTTTCACTAAGAGATTTCTTCATTTTGCCTAAACCCGAGGCTCCACTGTTGAAGAATGCATACCTATACCCTTTCTTTCCTTAAATAATAAATGATTATAGTTACAAGTATATGGGAGCATGTGACCTTTTCGATTGAGATGCCTGTCTGCTTCAGCATTAATTTGTTTGGAATCTAGACTTTGCACACTGTTTGACAGCCTAATTCTTCACTTAACTGAGTTAAAACTATTTCTTCTTGTCTGCTGGACATTGTATAAGGGGTGCAGATTATTATCATGTCCTTTTTTGTGCAAAACAGCTACTGACATATTTAGTTTTGACTTAAAGCTTTGATCCTATCAAAAAAATCAAAGCTTTAAGGTGCACCTTATTTATATTTAACTTCGCAGGAAGTCAAATTTCTATTTTATAGGAATGGTACTTAATTACTGAAGGATGATTGGAGTTGTGGCTTGATTTTGAGAGTACTACACGGTATATCAGGATAACAAAAAAAAAAAGAGGAAAACAAATATTATTACTTACATTCTATCTCGGATGGTTGTGGTCCTGTTACTGTAATATCCTAAAATCCCATGTAATTATTTTTAACCCTCACCATTTTGAAATGTAATATGGCAAATATTAGGACAATGAACAGCTACCTTGAACAAGATGCATACGGGCAATAAATGAGTCAACACGGCCACGAAACACTTTCCGCTCCTCTTCCCACCACTTTGTGCTCCCTTCATCTGTTCCATCAATACCTTCATTGTTGATATTTTCCAGTAGAAGTTTCCATACTCTATTAGTTTCTTCATCCAGCTCTACCTTTGGCCGTGGGCGCCGTTTCTTGACAAAATTAATTGAACCATCAAATGGTACAACTGTGCCATCTCTACCATAGAGAACAAGTGCATTCTGCTCATGATTTCTCATATTGTAAGGGACAAGTGCATATTGCTCTTGGTATTCAGTGTTGCTATTTTCCCTGTTGATATCTAGATGCTTTAATTGCTCTGTGATTGCTTCAATAGAAAACATCTGTTTCCATGCTAGTTCTGGAAGAGCACCTGTCATCAAATGATTTATCTGAAATTAGTAAGAAATGTTTGGTAGAATTCATAGGTTGCGTAGGTTCTTTCAACAAGTACCTAATGCGGTGGCAGAGAATTGGTGGTCTCTATAGAAAATGACGTGTTTTTGCTTTTCATTTGTCCTGGAGGATGTTGAATTAACAAGGGAGTTTCTCTTATTAGTACGCTTCTTTCGAGTTAATGTCTCACGCACCTTTGCTACTAGGATTTCTATGCATGTGTGAGCTCTCTGTGAATTCCCAGTTTGTTGATTATCACAATCCACTGGTGCTTGGCTTTCTGGGCAAGTTGGTTGCATTGTGCATTCTGCAATTCTGGTTAGTGAAGCTAAGTCTCGAACCCGAGTGGGGCATCTGGATCTCTTTTTCCTTAGTTTCTCGGTTGGACTTATAGCTAGGATAGTCTCAAAAATTTGACTTTTATCTTGAAGACCAGTACTTGCTTCTCTGAGTGTAGCTGGAACTACCTTATCATGAGGTCCGGGAGCTGAAATCCAGTTATCACCTTTTGATGCCGAAAAATCTGTTTGAATTTCACTTTGAGAACAAGTTGTTTCCAACGTGACATCTTTTACAGCAATAATAGAAGATGATGTGCTAGATGAGGTTGAATTTTGCCCCTTCTCAGTTCGCTTTTTCTTGCTGACGATTGGAAGATTTTGCGGATCCATCTGGTATGCTTGTAAATTATGATAGCGAATACCACTTAGGTTACAGCTGCTGGTGTCTGCATGTTCAATAGCATCACAAAACTTTCTCTTTGATCCCAGTGCTTGTCCTTGCTCAATCAAGTTTGCGTATACGCCACATTTGGAATCATTTTGTGATGATCGAGTACCAATTTGCAGCATGACATGTTTAATGCGGTCCTGCCGATCAATTGTAGTTCCTTGACCTTTACTTTCTGTATTATTCTTTCTGGAACCAGCATTTCTTTTTTGTTGTCTGGGAATTGTCTTAGTAGGAAGTGGTGTTGGTGGTGCTTGTCCTTCAGGCGACAATGTGCAATCTTCTAACATTTCATTCACTGAAGGGGCAAGCTCATACGTAATGCCTACTTGTGTGTTTTCTATAATCAGCTCAATTCCTTTTTCTGCTTGCATGGTTGCTGCTGATTGAATTCTTGTATAAGAGTCCTTTGCCTGCAATTCAGAATCTAAATCAATTGTTGACTTACATGTAGGGTTTTCATCTCTAGGTTGATCTTCTAAGCCAAATTTTAAGGTCCTTCTACATGACTTCTTGGAAGGCTCAAATGTTTTTGGGCCATTAGATTCTCCAGCTGGTTCAGTTGGGGAAGATGTTGAGTCTTTGTTGAGCCCCTTCTTTCGCCTGTACTTTCTCTTGCCTGTTGAATTTGCCCTAGAGCCAGCAGGTTTTGGAGTCATCACTTCGATCCCTTCGCTGAGCTGCGTTGGCCTGCCTGTGGAGTTTTCATCTCTGGACTGTCCTTTGATATCAAAATTTGATTTTTTTTCACATGGCTCCTTGGTAGATTCGAGTGTCTCTAGATCAGTGGATCCTCCGGCTGCTTTGGTTGGGGAGGTTGTTGAGTCTTTGTTTAGCCCCTTCTTTCGCACGTACTTCCTCTTACCTGTTGGACTCTCTTTAGAAACAGCAGATTTTGGGGTGGTCACTGGCTTTCGGGTTCTGGGCTTGCCTTCAGTGATCACCTTTGGCCTGTGCTTTTTCCTTCTTGGCTTCTGCTGGGGTGTTTTGTTCAGGTCAATACCATCAATACCTCCCTTGTCAGGGTTGTGATTCTCCATATACTCTGTGGATTCAGCTGCAAGTGACACGTCTGTAACAGGATCCAGGAGATCTTTATTGCACTGAATCCTGTTGGAGTCAACCCTTTCAGCCGCAATTTCATTATTCTGTCTGTGTCTTTCCAGATGTGTTTCATCTTTGGTGCTCGAATTTTGTAATTCAGAAACCTGTTTGCTTTTCAGTCTGATGTCTTTATCTGGTGTAATGGGAGCAAACTCAGAGATAGTGCTGTTAGAGACTGAGTTCGGCATTGTTCCAGGAGGGAAATTTAGATCATAGGAATTCTGGTGAGGCATAGAATGTTCATCTGCAAAGCACCAATTCTGCATGTCAGGTCAGTCATTTAAGGGACAGCAGCCAAATTTGAAGTTCCAATGTTGAAAGGCAAGCATAACATTCACTATTGCATTTACGCATATCATTGCTTTTGGAATATATAAACAAATTCTCATCTAGTCAACTGCATTTGAAGATGTATAGTGGCCAAAGTTTAGCAAGACAAGCATTTGAAGTGCCATTGCTAAAGGCAAGCATAATATTTTTTATCTTGTTTATGAGCATGTTTTAGGTAAACATTCACAAGTTTTATTGATTCAACTGTGTTGAGAGATACCAATGAATGTGAATGAAGCTTAACAATCCTCTCAAAAGTGTGGAAAATGACACAAAAAGTTTTAAAACGCATGTGTGAAATGCAGTAATGCAATGGTTGTGATGGCCATGGGAAGGCCTCTCTTGGTGGGATGCTGTGCTTAAGGTGGAATTTAAAAGAGAATTTCCAACTTTGGTTTCATGATCTCCTAACTGTGTACCAATTGTTACAGGTTTTTGGCTTCTAAGATGGTTTATTTTCTTACTGTCCCTGCATGTGGTTAAACCAGTTACAACTTCTGGCTGACACTAATGTGTATACAAGTGCATGTGTGAATAGCTAAACATAGCTGCGTAAAGGAGTAATTAAGAGCAAACTTAGTTGTGCTTACATTGAGATTCTGTGCGAGCATAATTACCATTTGTCCAATTGTTTGATCTAAATGAAAAATTCGCATTCTCAAGCAGGTGATGTGGGTCACTATCAGTCTGAGAAAATGCACTGGAAATGCAAGAACCTGTTGGCGTGCTAACATTCCTTTGTGCTGCCATATTGGCAGATACTCTCCCTGCCGCATTTGCAAGAGCCAAAAGATTAGAACAAGGTACATTTTTCCATTGAGCCATGGGATCTGTGGCAAACTCCCTGTTTTCTTCAGTACTATTACAGCCAATGCCAGCTGAACTTTCCTCCCAATTATTAGAGCATCCATTCGTTTTTGTGTAATTAGCAGGGTGCAAACATGCAAACCCATTATTAGCTTGAGGTCCTCGACTACTCTCAGTAGAAAAGCACTCGGATTCCAGCCACTTTGCTTGGTCTAGCTGGTTTGCTTGCCCATCTGCATAGATCGGCTGTGGTTCTGGCAGAATGGGCCTGTAAGGGGTTGCCGGAATCCATGAACCCTGACTTTCATACCCCTCTCTGCCTGGTAAGCCAGTATCCATTGCTTTACTTCTAGAATCTAACTAGTACTGTGAACTTGCTCTCTTCTTGACTCACTTGTAAGAAAAACTGCCTTTGCATTGCTTATCAAATTCAATTTCTATCAAACGCCAATTTTGGGAGCAAATTGCAGTATAACTGACAAAATCTCTCTTTCTCTCTGCCCCATGCTATTGAATCATGCTAGAAAAAAATTAAAAAAAGAAAATCATCAAAGAGAAAAATAGTTTAAGTGACTGAAAGGAAAAAAAAAATGACAGGACAGCAGGCAAAGAGACTCACCAGTCACCCCTGTTTGAGCTAAAACACAATCCCGATTAAACCCAGCTTACTTGATTCCTTGAAAATACTCCAAAAAAGCTCTCAATTCCAATAGATCTGTCACAAAGCCCAGATGCTCTCATGCTAACACTGCGGAAGTAGAATTGAAAGGGTCATAGAATTCTGTTTTTTTATTTTGAGATGTAAAAGATCACGGAGTTGCCAGAGTGCAGATGTATAAAATTCATTCATTTCACAACTCAGCTAAATTTCCTTCCATAAATAAAATATAGCAACAGAAATAGAAGAAAATCCCTACGATTCACTCAGTAATCTCCAGATAAAATGCCACTTTATTCTCTTCTGTTGCTAAATATTTTTCTGCTTATAAAAATTAACTAATAGAAATGAAAATTTTAAAATAAATAAAAAACAATTCTAAGGCACCATAGTTACCGTAAAACCGAGTCAATGCCGGAGATCTGGTTGAGTCACTTGAAGGTCAAGAAAGTGAAAACGAGGCATCTCTTGGAAGTGAGAAATTTGGAAAAAAAAAGGAACCATATACAAAGACCAGAGCTTTTATATTATAATGACCTCTTTGAACGGATAACTCTTTTTCCCGGTAAACAACCTTAGCTTTATTATTCAATATTCTATTGTCCTAAGTTATATTAATATTTTTTTAATAATATTTCATGTCAGTAAATTTGTCTTTTTGTTTTATGTTTTCCGGAAAATATTAGTAAAATATAGCTGTGTATTTCGTGGGTATTAAAATGTGTAGTTAAGGGTATAATCGTCTAATTGTGTGGCCAATGACCCCGGCGAGTGAGGCGTCGAGGCAGGACCCAAACACGTGACCGAACTGAAAATCAAACAAGCTTATGTGGCAAGAGAAGGCTGACATTTGGCACGTGAAAGCGTGTCAAATGTCAATTTTGGGGTTAGTTTGACGCCGTCAGGTGCGCTATTGGGGTTGGGCGGTGTGACCGAGAGCATTGCCTGCTTTTTGTTTGTTGTTATTTGTCGTTAAATTCCAAGTATTTCCGGGGTTGGGCTTTAACGCCGTTAGTGGTCCCCCCTTCAGTGGTGCAATGGGGCACGCTTTACAATTTAAGGGTTGGTGATGTTAATGAGATTCGGTGCGTACGGTGAGAGGAATTTATTTTTGGCATCAGAATCAGATGATGGCGGGCGTTAGTGTGTTCTAATTTTTATAATTAAGTGCTGATTTTAAAGTATTCAAATCAAAATATTAATTGACATCACATAAATAAAGATAGATTGTATTAATTTAAAACTTCGATTTGAGGTTGTGATTTAATGTTGTACCAAATTATTAGATTTTACTTTAATGTTGGGAAGAGTAAATAGATTAAGTGTAATTAAAATCTTTGTATTAAAAGTAAATTAATGTATTAGATGTTTAAAAAAAATTCACATATCCTTGTTTAAAAAAAAAAGTTTCACATCGTGAAATATGATGTATGTATAACCATTTGATTATGAGTAACGTTAGATTTTTCAAATATTTTATTTAAATTCATGCTTAAATGATGTTGCATATGAATTATTAATATTTTATAAATTATAAGATAATATAATAATTAATAGAATTTTAACGATTTATATGTCATATAATTTAAGTATGAATTTGAATAAAATATTTGGAAAGTTTAACATTTCTTTATGATTATCATGTAATTGACATATATTAAAATCAAGATGATGAGCTTCTTTACTCTTTATAGCTCACACCATAGTTGCTCACTCAACTCATTCAACGGGGTATTTAAATTGGGGATCCACAAGTCAGTTGGATTGGAGCATTGATCCTTAAACCTTGCACTGTGATTTAAGAATTCTAACCAATTGAATTAAAATTAACTAGTTTAAAATATATAAATCATTTTAGGCCATGTACTTAAATAATTGGACGAATGATTTTCAAGTCAAGTCTAGTCTTTTTATATGAATAAAAATAAAATTTGTATATCACATGGGATAAAGCCAAAGTAGGATAAGTTAATGACAATTTTATCTTGTCATTAACTTAAGATTTTTAAAATTTATGATTTTTTTTAACATCCATTGATACTGTGTTGTAATTCAAAATTTGTCATTTATATTACATTTATTTTTTTTCCACCTTTAAATTGCATGAATAAGAATAGATTAATTTTTCTTGTGAGATGCCACTACTATAAGGTAATTCAATTTTGAAATATTATCAAACTGAATAAACTATTTCTCATTAAATTATATTGAGTGGTGAAAAGGATAGATTGTTATTGAAATCATAAATTTAAGTCAAAATCTTATATTAATGTAGTCAAATACTTAGTTTAAAAAACCATATAAAAATAAAATTATATTAATTTAAATTTAAATATATTAACATTTTAAATTTTATAATTTTATATTTATTGATGATCGAAACCAGTCAATGAATGATTTATGTAGGGCTAGCGAACTGTGGTTTATTACCGATCAGCTCGAGCTGTTGAACCCTCTTTGACCTTAAAGCATTGCGTCTGGAATCGAACCGTTAAAACCTTATAATTATTTTGGATATAAGACTCCCATCTATCAAATATTTTAAAATGTTAAAATATATTGATATTTTAATTTTTATAATTTTATATTTATTTATTAATTTATAAATATTAAAATTATAAATTTAAATTAAAATTTTAAATCGATATAATTTAACTCTTTAAATAGAGATAAAAGTTAGAACAATGAAAACTAACCTCATATAATATAAAAATATATAAAAGTTAGTTAATACCGTTGAATAAAGACACTTTTCAACCGCCGCCTTTTCAAATAGCCATTCGAAAGAATAAATTTTTTTATATGTAAGGAAGGCAAGGTAGGGTACATGGTCCCCACACTCTAGAAACAAAAAATGGATTACTACAAATATCTAGGTTGGATAATTTAGAAAATACTAGCTGCTCGGCACCTAAGCGAGTCTAATGCTAAAAAGGTAAAGTGTAACCGTTCAACTCGCATCTGGATTCTGGATTGCGTAACGGCGTAACCCCCCATTTTTCACAATCTATTCTTGGTCAGTCGATCACCACTTGCCACCACCGCTTGTGACTCACGACTTATCAGGGAATCTTATCTGACCTCTTTTGGCGTGCTCTGACTATTCTGTTCCTGAACAAGGATACTTTCACTGCAGGCAACGCTTCTCGTTTCGTGCTGCTTGCTTTCCTATCATGACACGTGTACAAATTGACACATGCCCTGACCCTTTTTTTTCGCTCTTGTTGGTCTTGTCTCATCGATCGAATCATGTGGCCTTCTGATTTTGGGAGTCTCTATAATGTACAGTGACTCAAGTGTCTCTCCTTATTGTTGCCTGTTTAAGTTGGATAGGTGCAACTTTGAGATCTAGCTCTGTACTTAACACTGTAGGGAAATGAAAATCATGCATGTCACCAAAAGGAGTTAGATACATAGACAACATTCCAATTTTCAAACATAATTGATTTTTATATATAATGAATTGTTTATCTATATTTTAAAAGTAATCAAAACACTAGCTAAAACTTGAAAAGTTGGTTGTCGATTTACTTTGGGAGAGGATAGAGAAGGGTTACTGTGTTTACCTACTTTATTTATGTCTCTTCTGTTAAAGAAGTTTCCAAAACTTAAGATAATGTTAATATATATGCTTTAAATATATATTAAAGATCGTGAAAGTGAAATAAATATTCATATATGTAAATAAATATATAATAAATTAAAATAATAAATATAAATTTATATTAATATATTATTATTTTAATAAGAATAATGTTATAATTTTTTTAAATTTATTTAAAAATTTGATTCAAATAATATGATAAATTTATTTATAGTTATTATATTAATTTTAAGATGACGTATTGATAATATTATGATTATATATAAGTTTATTATATAATTTGAATAATAAATTTAAATAAATTTTTAAATAATATAATATTATTTTTTAATATGTATTTTTAAGATAAATATAAAGACACGTGTTAACGGAATTTTTGAGGTAGTTATAATTGATATAATAATCCTTCAATCGTGTAACTTGAAATTTAGTAGGAGATCCTTTTAATATCAACTTTTTGAAATCTCGATAAACGTGCTTTGTTGACCTTTGTGTTTGAGACAGATGACTATCATTGGATTGGAAATTTGATATTTTGACTTTTGTAATCGTCAACTATAAGGGAAAAAGAAAATGATAGACATTCAACATTTTTATTTTTTATTTTTTACAAACTTTAAATTAGCTTTTTTTTTTATCAATCCTTAAATGGTAGCTAGTACATTATTCTTATAACAACTAGTTGGCCAACTTCAAACTCAAATATATTATTTTTATATCAATCATCCTGTTAATCTCAAACTCAAACATAATTTCATATTAATTAACTAGTCAAACTCAAATTCAAACTCGAATACGTTATTTCCATATTAACTATCTGGTCAACCTTAAATTCAAACAATTTTTTGATTGGTGAGGGAGAGCCCACACATTTTGTTTTAGAAAAGTGTGCAAACCATATTTACTCACCGGGTGGTATGCTCAAATTCAAATATTTAATAATATACTAATTTTTACGTTCGATTAGATGAAAAAGTTGGATAAAAATATTAAATATCTATCATTATCCGAAAGAAAAATATTAACATTTACTTTTAAAGTATATATTAAAGATTAAAAAAATAAATAAAAAATTAAGTTTTTTATTTTAAAAAATATGAATATCAATTTGATAAAATAAGGAGAAATAATACTCTTCTTTTATTTTTTTGTCATAATATTGATTAATTGTTTAATATTTAGCAGCCACTAAGATTGTAAATTTATCCGTACATCCTTAATAAAAGATGACAAAAGGATGTGAGTTCTTACCCTTTCTTCTCCTGCCGCTGCTTCTTCTTCTTCTCTCCATCTTTTGAGCTCTCTGTTAGAGTGTGATCGATTAACCCCTCTATCTCTTAAGCTCCAATATTACTCCCTATGTTTCAACAAATCAAAATTACTAATTTGTTCATAAACTTTCTTTATTTAAGATTTGCAGCGCTCACAAAGATTTGTGCGCTATTGTACAGTTTTTTGGAAAAAGTTTGATCTTTATGTTATTAAAACATTCTACGTACAGCTTATTGAGTATTGTTTTATTTCTACTGTGAAGGTTATTGGGATGGACACGGACGGGTTCAAGTCTCTTTTAAGCAAATCAAAATTGAGTTAGAGGTTTTGGCAGGGTAACAACTTGACGTGAGCCGGGCAGGATGCATTTAATGCTCCAATGCTTCCAACTGTTCTTCCGAAAAAATCAATTTAGCAATTTGACGGTGGACGTGCGACGCTAATCATTGCAATATCATTTTGCAGTGATTTTATCCACGGTCAACTCATAATTTTTTTTCTTAAGATATATGAACCGTAAAATTAAATTTCAAAAACGGCCACTAAAATTAGTTTAAATTTTTAAATAAACACCAAACTTTTAAAATGAACTTTTTTAGGATCATTAATATTCACAATCCATTATTTATGAATAAATATAATAGTTTATGAATAAATGATACTAGATGGCGAGCAAATAGCATGAAGTATGATTATTTTTGCCTTTTGTTTGTAAACTATTATCTTTATCCGTAAAAATTAATAAAGCTAAAAAAAAACTCTTATTTTAAAATATTGCTGTTAGTTTGAAAACTCATATTTATTTTAGTTTTATAACAGAAAAAAAGGACTCTTTGACGGGCCTCGTTTCCAAACGATTACAGCAATTCGTCTGTAACTCCACGGTGCCCTTTCAATCGAGATCTGTTTTGGCTGAAAGGTTCCCATGAAGTTAAACATTTTTCTACTGAAAATCTTTTATGAATTTTTAAAAATCTATTTTCAAATTAAAGAGGTTGAATTTTTTTTTTTTGTACATTTGTAAAATAGGTTAGTAAAAATTTTGACAGCATAAATGTTGTTTTTCTAAAAATTTTACCCTACAAAAGTTTATATAAAAAAAAAAATTGTACATTTTTATATCGAGAAAAGTTCTCAACTTCTGGGTCTCAGACCCTCATTTCAACAATCAACCACAACCATACATTTAGTTTAAAATACAGTCTGAAATAATTTAATTTATACAAAATTTTTCTACAGAAGTATTTATATAACTGAAATATAAATATATCATTAAAAATATTTACATGTCATGCACATTTTCCAAAACTACATCAAATTACACGTAAATATTAATATACAGGTTTTCAAAAGCATATAAACATATTTGCTTCCATAATTGATGCTATAAACATTTCTTTAGATAATATCGTAAATATATTTTCGTAAACTAATAACTTTCATAAACTTATTCGAATTTCAAGATGTTTTAATATTTATAAAAACACTTTAAAGCATGTATTTTACATTTATAAAATAATTTTACACTTACCATTTCTTAGCTCACGATAATTCACAATTCCGGATTTCTTTGCCTCCAAGTTACCTACATATTTTCACATTCTATTTTTAGGTAACATCGCAACTAAATTTATTCGTACATATACTTCCATTGTCATGTTTTAATACACCCAAATGTCTAATTACATAAGGATTTTGACACACCATTTTTCAAGCTATATCAACCTCAATTATTCGTATATAATTTTTATTCGAAATTCTTAACATTTGTGAATGTAAAACACCAAAATCGAAGTCTAAATTCCACATTAATACGTCAAACATATTTTTGAACCATTTGATCATATGTCGGCCAAACCTTGACAAACTTTTACACCATTAATCTCATTCAATTTTTTTCATCATAATCACACTCAAATACACGTAAAATGGTGTAAAATCTAATCCAATTCATAAAACATCACATTTGTGCAACAACCCAAAATTTGGCCGCGAGATGTGTCCTATGTTACCTAATAGATTTATTTTCAATTTCATGATTAATTTATCATCAACACAAGTCATAAAATCATTCAAAACATCTAAAAACAATTGTCTAACACTTTAATACATTTATGGCCGAAACATAGCAGTTTAGTATACCATATTTTTGTCTCTCATTTCAACATCAAAACTTGTAATTTTAACATATTTACATACATGAAAATTTCATGGCAAAATAACCAAACTCAAATTGAATAATTAGATCCCTTAAAACCGAATGTATTGCATATATATACATATGACTCTCTTTTTCATTATTCTTAGATTACAATCAACTTAATCACATATAAATAAGCATAAAACCCTATCAAAATCATCAAATATAATTTGAACCAAAGAATATAAATATAGCTGAAATTTTTTCTTGGTGGAATATCATCATTTTTCTTTCGATTTCTTGGCATGTAATTATCTCAAATCATGCAAGACTTCTCCCTAACACTTAAATATAACTCTAATCCAAGTTTAGGCATGAGATTAGTATGCTTACCTTGATACAAGTCATTTGAATAACTTTTTTGTTGAACTCCTTAAATCTCAAATCCAATTACAATACAAATAACCTTACAAACATGCCAAAAGTTTAATTAACAACCTAAATTAGAAAACCAAACAAAACTCTTGAAAACTCATTGTTATGGGTATTTTTGGATTCCCCAATTGGCCCAGTAAAGGCCCATCAAAATGGTGGCCCAGGTTATCAAGACCAAGTGTGAAGCACTATTCCTCAGCCCGGTAGGTCGGGCCCGCTAGATTGCTTCAGTACTCGACTACCAGATCGAGCCCGTCAGGAAACCAGCGAAGATAGTGTCAAATCGTCCTCATAGCGACGTTGAGGTTGCATACCAGTTATTGCGATGTCGAGATCGCCGGACGGCTCGAAGTCAAGATCGTCACGACGCAGCTTTAGTTCGTTTTCTACCCAGTTCGCCCAGTTTCAATGCAAGACAGTAAAATGGCGTGTCTTGCACGATAAGTAAGGGTTTTTCACCTAATGACAGCTTAATTTCGGGAAATCTCACCAAACCAGCATAGGCTAGCAGTCGGCCCACCTTTTGTCAGAGTTGACCTGGCACAAGTCAGAAGCATTAAAGACTCTCCAGAAGCATTAATTACACCAAGATCAGTCCTTTTTGTCTGTTAGTTCCATCTGTAGCCTCTTCTCTTCTATAAATAGAGGGAGGCATTTATTGTAAAGGGATCCAGAAATTGGAGAGTTGAGAGGGCTGTTACTCTGTCGAAATACAGAGAGAGTGAGCATTTAGTGAGAGATACTGCTATTAATACCAGAAAAGTGGACGTAGGCCGTTCTTAAAAGGGCTGAACCACTTCAAACTTTTTGTGTGTTCTTTCTCCTTTCTTTCTTCTCTTCCTTGCCATTATCTGGTCTGTCTATTGCAGGTCTCCTCATCTGTGCGGCATTGGGCTCAAGAATCTGGTTGGCTGGTTTACCACGTCAACACTTATAAAACCCTAACTTAAAAACTTACTTATTTCTTCAATTTTTTTTCCTCAAATTCATCCCTTCACACTTTTGAACATTTTAATAAAGACAAGAGGAAGAGATGATGAAGAATCACATCTAGATCATTTGGAATAACTCATGACAGCTCACTTTCTTCTTATTCTTTATTCTGCCAAACTGCACAAGATAAGGGCTGAAATGTGGTTTGCTTTATGCTAGAACACCCTATTTATACCCCCTTTGATAGTGCTAAAGGACCAAAATGCCTTTTGACCATTATTTAATTACAAAACTTAACTTTTATATGCATCACAATTTGATTTGCTCTCTTTAATGACTCATCAATCCACTCACCATTATAATAATTAAACTTAATTCTTATGAAACATATGATTGGTTCTTAATATGAGTTATACTTCCACTAATTAATATTTTCATGTCAAAAAGTCTATTTTGCCATTTAATGCATTAAATTCATATTCTTACCTAAACAAATTCTAAAAATATTCTATAATTATTAAATTTTCAAATTGACCAATGTATACTCTAATTAGATATAAAATCTCTTAATTGCATTCTTGAAAAAATTTTAATGACTGTAAAATCATTAATACTCATTATTTAAAAAAAAAAACATTTTTATCCAATAAATTTCGGATTACTTAAAACCTATTCAAATGAATTCGTTTTCGATCAATTTCAGTTTCTTTTAACTCAAATAGTTATTCCGTAACTTTTGATTTGTGAGGTCCCCTTTTCAAAAATTACTATTCACATAGATATTATTCATCAAAAAATACTATTCGTCAAAAAATTATTTTACATAAAAATGAAATTTTGGGTTTTACAATTCACATCTCCTTATAAAAATTTTGTCATCGAAATTTAAATAGATTTACTTGTCTCAAAAAGGTATGGATGTTGATTGTGCATCTGCTCCTCGTGCTCCCACGTGGTCTCATTCATTGTATGATTTCTCCACAGTACTTTTACAAATGAGATAATTTTATTTCGTAAAACCTGTTCTCTCCTATCGAGAATATGAACTGATGCCTTCTCGTATGTTAGGTTTCTTTGAGTTTCATTGGTTGTTTCGTCAAAACATGTGGAGGGTCAGCTAAATACTTACGAAGGATCGAAACATGAAATACATTATGTATTTTAGAGAGTTCTACTGGCAACTCAAGTCGATACGTTACTTCCCCCACTCTGCCAATCATCTCATAGGGACCAATAAATCGTGGACCTAACTTACCATATCATCCAAAACGGGTTATTCATTTCCATGGTGATATCCGCATAAATACTTAGTGTCAAACCTGGAGCTCTAAATCCTTCTTATGCTTATCCGCATAACTTTTCTGTCGATCTTGGGGGACTTTCAATTTATCTCCAATAATCTTTATCTTATTTGTAGTCATTTGCATAAGCTTGGGTCCAATTAATTTTCTCTGGCCCATCTTATCCCATATACTGGCATCCTGCATCGTCTCCCAAAAAGCGCCTCATACGGTGCCATGTTGTTATTAGCTTGATAACGGTTATTGTAGGCGAATTCGATCAATAGTAGATAAGTATCTCAACTCCCTCCGAACTTTATCACGCAGGATCTAAGCATATTCTCCAAAATTTGAATAGTATGCTTAAACTGTTCATCCGTCTGCGGATGAAATGCTGTGTTAAAATGTAATAAAGTGCTTAAAGCTCTTCGTAGACTTGGATAAAATTTTGATGTGAACCTAGGATTACGAATTAAAACTATGGGAACCGGCATACCATGAAGTCATGCTATCTTAAAAGTTAATATGAATTATATTCTACATTCCAAAATTTTAATCATATAAAACTCTTAAAAGTTAATATGAACTATATTCTACATTTCAAAATTTCAGTCATATAAAACTCCAAGTAACATCTTCTATTTCAGGTATATCAAAACAATCCTTATTGAAAATACTTTAGTTTCAATTTGCTATAAGAGACTAATAATAATTCGCCTCTCTTAATATCACATTTCTCCAATGAATATAAAAATATTTCATTAACATTTCCTTAGAATTCTATTACTCTTTTCACCCAAATAATTATAAAATAATAATCAAATTATCCCATGTGGAACCTCGAGTTAGGAATAATTAGTAAATACCATCAATGTACTTAAAGTATAATATTATCCAAAATCTAAGAGAGGCTTAGACCATTAAATTCCATCTATATTCAACTATGAAAAATTATGTCTACATATAACAACTCAATCTCACCTCATCAATTATATCAATTTGAAGATAATCTAAACACCAAGAACTTGAATTTTATATTTTCTTTCTCTATCTTTTTTATCTATCATCATTCCAGTTGATCCTATAAATTTTTATGATCCATAATATCAACATTTTCAAGCTTCATCATTTATGCTAAATAGCAATCAAACAAAATACACCATATTTATTCTAGTTGATTAAACATATGGTCATATCACCTAAACGCATCAAAACTCAATCACCAAATACTCATATCAATTCTTAATTCAAAATCCATTCAAATGTTATGAACAACCACGATTTTATGACTTATTTAGTAGTTACATAATTGATATACTTATCATCAATATATATGCCAATAATGGCTATCCTAATATTCGGATTCCTAGACAATCTAATAAATCATGTATTATTAGCATACATTAAATCACATTTTTCATGTCAAAATCAATTCAGTATAATCTATCAACACTAACTATAGGTGCTAATCTAGATCTTCCGAAACATTCTTATGAGTCATCATTACAATCATCAGACTAGTAGAAAGTATTTTTCGTACCCCACGAAAAACAATATCTGGCTCTCTGAATCTAACAAATCTTACCTCATTTTGGAAGTAATCCATAGTGGTGTGATACTTCAACACCCAATCCATACCTAATATTATGTCGAAGTCATGGATATCTAGCAATAGTACATTCAATCGTAACTCGTGTCATTCTATCGTCACTTTACTATCCCTATACATTTTTTTTTTACTATAATTGAACCTTCTATGGGGTTTGACATTACCATACTATAATCTAAGGGTTTCAATTCAACATCCATGCTTGCAATAAATTTGTGGAGACAAACGAATGAGTAGCCCTAGGGTCAATTAATGCACGTGCATCACAATCAAATACAGAAATCATACCCTTCACCCAGTGGCGGACCCAGACATTTATATCAGGGGGGACACTTTATAATAAAATAAAAAAAATAAAAATTAATTAAGATAAAAATAATTATAGTTCACATAAGTTCTTTTATTTATGAAATTTATCATATGAATAAAAAGAAAATTCTCTACATATATTTTTAAATGTACATTCAAACTCTTATCACGAGTATGGAAAAAAAGTGTTAGTTAAATATATTTTTATTTTTAAAATTTGGTTATCATAACCTTTATTATTTTAAAGAATAAATATCATAAAATAATACTAAAATACTAGCGAGTTTACGCACTAATACTAAAGAACGGAAATAAATTCACAACATTCATTAAGTTATGAACGAGATGTAAAAAAAAACCCAAAAGATTAAAAAATTGAAGAAAAATTAGTCAATAATTTATATAAATATAATATAATTTACGATTAAAAAAAATTGTAATAACTAACGATAATTGTTCATAAATATAAAAAAAAAAAATTGTTCATAATTCATGATAAATTATAAAACTTTTCGAAGTCAAAATACTTCATGTTTGAAGATTTTCTTAATTGATTAGTAGATATCATTTATTTTTACAACTTAGATTGAAACACCAATAAACCCATAAGTCCATTATCTTAAAAAAAAAAAAAGTATTGTTCATTATTTTCCAAAAAAAAAAAGAAAAGGATATAGCCTTTGTAAGTGGGAAAGAGAAACAGCATGTGTGGAAGGGAGGAACAGCACCCAAACCCCACACGTACTGACCATTGTCTATTTTTAAAAAAATAAAGTTACAAATATAGAGCAGTAACACTTTTGGGGATCGAACTACTGACCACGCAAACAAAAGAAGGCATAACTCGCCTCTCCCCATCAAACCACTCAGGCTTTAGTAATCATGTTTACTTCGAAAATATATTTATTAATTTACTTATATATTTAAATATCTAATAATTAGAATATTATACCTAACATATTTTCATAAAATTTCAGGGGGGGCACGTGCCCCTCCTGGCCCTATACTAGATCCGCCTCTGCCTTCACCACTTCCGGGGTGGCATTTGTATTCTGTCGGGTAATTGCGAAAACTTTGGCTTGTGCCTAAGGTCTGCCTATCGGTCATTTGGGTGGTTGATCTCAACCAGTTGGTCTATCTAGCTTACTAGATTAGTGGGACCTTTAGCTTATGCACCTCTCTGCTCATGATCCTGACCAGCGTTGAATGACCTTTGTCTTACAATCCCCATAACCGGTCTACTATCGGAAACTTGCTGTGGACAATCTAATGCAAAGTGCCATTTTTGTCCACACTTGTTACATATATCCGTGCCCGATCTACACTCGCAAGGGTGACATCTATCACATTTCGCGCACTCTGGCCAGGTGTTCCTTGTGCTTCTAGTAGTTTTGAATCCGGTTGGTGATTTTAAGGAACCTTGGCTTGATTATGCTCCGTAACCTGACCAACCACCACTAGACCACTTCAATTTTTCCCTTTCGTAGCTTGTTTTTTGGGCCCTCTTTGCACTGATCCATTGTTCTTCAAACTCTGGTTATCACTCCGAGGTTTTTCATCCATACTTCTTTCAACCTTAACTGTAGTCTCTACCAATTAACCATATTGATCATGTGCAGTTGATGCCACATAGGTCCTGATTTCAAGATTCAGCCGCACTGCTTTTCTGTTCCTTATCATCTCCTATAAATGGAACATTTTACTAACTCTGAAAATTTCTTCTCATATTCCATTACAAAGAGAGCATCCTGTTTCAACTTGAAAAATTCCTTAATCTTAGGGTCTTTATAACATTTCAGGAAGAATTTGTCCGTGAACTCTCTTTTGAATTGAGTCTAAGATACCCCTTCTGGGTTATGCCTCTGTAATGCCTTTCACCAGTCATTGACCCTATCTTTCAATAGAAAGGCTGAAAATGTCACAATTTACTTTTCTGAACACCTCATAACTTCAAATATCCCTTCATTATTCTTCAACCATGATAAGGCTTCATTTGGTTCACCAGTTCCATCATAATTTCTAACTCCTAACTTTCAAGCCTTTTCAATGGTACCCTCAGCTTTCTGCAGCTGATAGAATGCTGTTGCTGACAACTGAGCCATCTGTTCTAATCATACATTTCCATCTTCAGGCTCAGGAGGCTGGGATGGTCCTGGATGGAACGGTTATGAGAGAACTAGATCTTGAAAAACATTTATGGACTCATCCATATGTTCCTTTACTGGTGTAAGAGTCTCAGTGACGGCTTTCCTAGTAGTGTGGCGACCTCGATGATACATCTTCTATGAAATTTAATAATGTATAATATCAAGTAATGTATATGATCTTAAAAAAATGTTTGAAAAGAAATCATGCTATTTTGGAGAAAACATTAAATCATTTTTAGAAGTGAAATGACTTTTCGAATATTTCAAACATCTTTTCAAAATCTTGGCTCTGATACCAAGTTGACGTGTCCCGTTCCTAAACAACTACGGTAGCCTGTCGACAATCCCACGGTAACTTTCCAATCGAGATTTGCTCTGGCTGAAAAGTTCTTGTAAAGCTAAATCTTTTTCTATTTAAAATCCTTTATGACTTTTTAGAAATCTATTTTCAAATGGAAGTGGTTGGAATTTTATTTTATTTTATTTTTTGTATATTTGCAAAACAAAGTTAGTAAAAATTTTGACAACACAACGATTATTTTTCTAAAAATTCCACCTTGCAAAAGTTTATAAAAAAAAAAAAACTTGTACACTTCTATATCAATAAAAGTCTTCAACTTCTGGGTCTCAGGCCCTCTTTTCAACAATCAACCACAACTATACATTTAGTTTAAAATACAGTTTGAAATCATTTAATTTATACAAAATTTTTCTACGGAAGCATTTATATAACTGAAATATAATATGTCATTAAAAAATATTTACATGTTATGCACGTTTTTCAAAACTACATCAAATTACACGTAAATATTAATATATAGGTTTTCAAAAACATATAAACATATTTGCTTCCATAATTGATGTTATAAATATTTCTTTAGATAATATCGTAAAGATATTTTCGTATGCTAACAACTTTTATAAATTTATTCAAATTTCGAGATGCTTAAATATCATAAAAACACTTTAAAACATGCATTTCACAATTATAAAATAATTTTACACTCACCGTTTCTAAGCTCATGATAATTCACGATTCCGAATTCCTTTGTTTCCACGTTACCTATATGTTTTCACATTATATTTTTAGGCAATGTCGCAATTAAATTTATTCGTATATACACTTCCATTGTCATGCATTAATAAACCTAAACACCTAATTACATAAGGATTTTGAAACACCTTTTTTCAAGTCGTATCAACATCAATTATTCGTATATAATTTACATTCGAAATTATTAACATCTATGCATGTAAAACACCAAAATCGAAGTCCAAATTCTACATCAATGCATGAAACATATTTTTGAACCATTTGATTCAATGTTGGCTGAATCTTGACACCATCAATCTAATTCAATTTTTCTTATAATAATCACACTCAAATACACATAAAATGGTATAAAATCTAGTCCAATTCATAAAACATCACATATGTGCAACAACACAAAGTTTAGCTGCGAGATGTGTCCTATGTTATCTAATAGATTTATTTTCTATTTTATGATTAATTTATCATCGACACAAGCCATAAAATCATTTAAAACATCCAAAAATAATTGTCTAACACTTTAATATATTTATGACCAAAACATAGTAGTTTAGTGTACCATATTTTTGTTTCATTTCAACATCAAAACTTGTCATTTTAACATATTCACATGCATCAAAATTTCATGGCAAAACAACCAAACTGAAATTGAATCATTAAATCCTCCCTTGGCTGAATGTAATGGATATATATACATATGACTTTCTTTTTCATTATTTTTGATTCTAATAAACTTAATCACATATAAATAAGCATGAAACGCTATCAAAATCATCAAATATAATTTGAACCAAAGAATAAACATATAGCTGAAATTTTTTCTAGGTGGAATATCATTCATTTTCTTTCAATTTCTTAGCATGTAATTGTTTTAAATCATGCAAGATTTCTCCCTAACACTTAAACATAACTCAAATCTAAGTTTAGGAATGAGATTAGTGTGCTCACCTTGATACAAGTCACTTGAATAACTCTTTTATTGAACTTCTTAAATTTTAAGTCCAATTATAGTACAAATAACCTTACAATCATGCCAAAAGTTCAATTAACAATCTAAGCTAGAAACCAAACAAAACTCATAAAAACCCATAAAACTTTAACTTAAAAACTTACTTATTTCTTCACTTTTTCTTCCTCAAATTTATTTCTTTACACTTTTGAACATTTTTAATGAAGACAAGAGAAAGAGATGATGAAGAATCACACTTAGATCACTTGGAATTACTCATGGCAGCTTACTTTCTTCTTCTTCTTCTTCTTCCTTATTTTGCCGAACTGTACAAGATATAGGCTAAAATCTGGTTTGTTTTCTACTGAGACAGCCTATTTATACCCCATTTGATAGTGCTAAAAGACCAAAATGCTCTTGATCATCATTTAATTATAAAACTTAACTTTTACTTGTATCACAACTTGATTTGCTCTTTTTAATGACTCACCAATGCACTCATCATTAAAATAATTAAACTTAACCCTTAAGGAAACATATGATTGGTCTTTAATGAGTCATACTTCCACTAATTAATATTTTCATGTCAAAAAGTCCATTTTGCCCTTTAATGCATTAAATTCACATTCTTGCTTAAATAAATTTCAAAAAATTTTATGGTCATTAAATTTTCAAATTGACCAATGTATACTCTAATTAGATATAAAATCTCTCAATTGCATGTTTGAAAAAATTTAAATAGGTGTAAAATCATTAATACCCATTATTTTTCAAAAAAATATTTTTATCCAATAAATTTCGGATTACTTAAAATCTATTCAAATAAACTCGTTTTCAATCCATTTCAGTTTCATTGAACTCTAATACTTATTCTAGAACTTTTGATTTTTAGGGTCCGCTTTTCGAAAATCTCTATTCATACGGACACTATTTATTCGAAATACTATTCACTGAAAAAATTATTTTTCATAAAAATAAAATTTTGGGTTTTATACTCTTAATATAATTCTTTCAAGCTATATATATATATATATTGTTTAACATGTACTTGAGTCCATGTGTAACTTAGAATTAAATGTTGTTATGCTATTATACTTAAATTTTGTTATCTAAATAATGTAATATATGATTTGTAACTAATATGAGAGTTCTTTTTTCAAATTAAAATAGTACTTTGAATTGGATGAGTTAATTCTATTATCAAATTATTATTTGAGTTTTAATTGCATGTGAGTTTGAGACAAAAATATCACGTATATAAATTTTAAAAAAAATCTTGCATTTTGAAAAGAATGAACAAGTATAAAGTGCTCATTTTGAGAGTGGTATTGATGGTGAGTTTGACAAGAGTGAAATTTTACTTCCAATTTGACTCCCCAACAAATCAATTCATTTTTGACCGGTTCTGACAGAGAGAAAACCAACAATGGAAGCAAAGGGGAAAAAAAAAATGCTAAAAACATGGGGAAACTGAAAAACTATAGGCTAAAAAATTTGAAGTATAATAGAAGTTTGTTCTCCTTGTCAAGATTATTTAAATAGTATATTATTGGTCTAAATTTGCCATCATTTGTCCCTTCAAAAGTTTTCAAAAGTTCTTTGTATCAGTAACAAAAATAGATTTCGAACAAATAAAAGATGAGTAATGTTAGTTTTTTTTTAAAAAAATTTTAATCAAGTTCATGTTCGAATGATGTGATATATGATTTGTTAAAATTTTGTAAACCATAAGATAATGTAATAATTAATAGCATTTCGATAACTCACATATTACATCATTTGGATATGAAATTAAGTAAAATTTTTAGAAGACTTAGCATTACTGATAAAAGATTAATATCAAACAAAGAATAATAGAATTCGAACAAAGTAAAAGAATGAAAAATTAAATTCCGAACAAAGTCAAATAGAACAAAAATAGTTCCCGATCAATTTACAAACAAGACACGAAAAATCTCTAATTTAAACATAAAACAAATATTTTTTTTGTCTTCAGTGGCTTCTCATTACTTTCAATTTCCATTCAATTTTAGTAGTCCCAAAATTTCCGTACACAAATACACATCTTTTTATAGTTTCAAAACTAAAGAAACCTTCAATTTTCTCAAACAAAAATTTCAAAACCTGTAACAATTTTTCCCAAATCGCTACATATGACAGAAAAAGTTGTTTCGAGTTTATGGGCTCTGATACAGGACAAGTTGGGGGTAGATATGTCAGCTCTTCTTTTGTTTCTTTTTGACAAGGATTCTTATTGAGTTGTTTGAGCTGCTAGCGGTGCTATTTTGGAGTATTTGGAATAACAGGAACACTAAGGTCCATGGAGGTTTTGTCATTCACTCGTTTACTCTTGTGAGTTATGCTGCTTCTTTCCTCGTTGAGTTTCGCTCCTCTTAGGACATGTCTACTGTTAATGCTTCCTCTTGTGGTGTTGGTTCGTCCTCTTTATCCTCTTGGCGTCCTCCTGGTTTTGGAGTTGAAGATGAACGTAGATGCTGTAGTGTGTAATGGGATTAATTACATTGGGATTGGGGGAGTTTTTCACGTTTCTTCCTTATCTGTCTTAGCCTGTTGGACAATCAAATTTTCAGGTTTCTTCTTAACTGCATTAGGAGAGCTCATTGCCATTCGAGAGAGTTTGAAGATTGTCGTGGAAACTGGTTTTTTGGTTTCTGAAATTTAGTCCGATGCTCTTAATACAATCAAGGCCATCTAGACCTATCATCATGAGTTTGTTTCTGAGTATTTGATTATTGAAGATATTAGGAATTTGTTAGTTTTTATTGGGAATAGTTATTGTCGTCACTATTTAAGAAATACGGTGGTCCATTCTTTGACATCTTCAACTGTTGACATTAGTTCTGATCAAGTTTGGGTGGATTGCTGTCCAATTTTTATATTAACATTTGTAAGAGCTGATCTTTGGAATAAGATTCCCATTCTTTTCAAAAAAAAAAAATTGTAAGTTGTTATATATTTAAGTTAATATAATCTATTCATTTGTTATACGGTCGTGTTGTTACCAAGTTGTAAAAACGTTATTTTAATGGGCTATACATCAATAGGTGCTCTCAGAATATTTAAGCAAGCCCTATCCAAATTTAAATGCAAATTATTTGATGCACTCTATTTGTCTTTCAACAAAGTTTTGTTTTAAGAACAAAAGATTGTATTTAGGTTCTATATGTCAAAAGGTAGGAACAAAAACATAACTGAATATTTGAAAATGCATTGATGATTTAAATGAAGGAGATGAGATTTAGGATTTATGTTAGAGATTACACTTGCACTCATGTTAAATATGAGAAAATAAGATACAATATCACTCAATATATAAATCACTTCTCTAATCCAATATCAAGAACAAGATAAAATAATAAAATGAGTTGATCCAGTAGTATGTTTCTCACATTTATGTCCTTAAAATTGTAAGTTCAAATTATATCGATTTTTTTTTAAACTTCGAATTATTATAATAATTTAAAAAAATATAAGAGACCGAACTCCAAACCAGATATATCAATTAAATAATAAATAAGAAGAGTGTCCAATCAAAGTCAATTAGGGTTTACATGTGAAGGGGGTACCGAAAATTACATTTATATGTGAAGCTAGAGAAAATAAGCTGTGAATAAATTTTAAATTGAAAAATAAAACCTAAATAGACTAATATTTTGGGTTACAAGAATAAAGGTAATCGATCCATATATAAACCATATTTATAGTATAAAATGTTAACAAGTTTAAAAAAAAGTATCAAGTTTTAAATATCCTTTAACCTTTCACAATTTGGATTTAATTATATAAACATGTATCTTATAGTGAGAGTTGGGGCATGCATCATAATTATAAATTACCCAAAATCAAACTTTTATGTAACCTAGCGACGAAATTGAAGAAAGATTGCATAATGGCCAATGGAGCAATCATTCAAGCTTTTTAACCTTATCAAACAATAAACCAAAAGGCACACACTAAAGCAAAAGTAGATAAAAGTACTTGTACCTGATTCTGCTTCCATCATTATCACAACACAATAAAAATTTGCACCCCATATCTCTTTCTCTTGATGGGTTTGAGATTGCTCAATTATGGTCGACATACAATGCTCGATTTTGGTCCTTTTTTCCAGGCTCGGATTTCTAGGAGTGAGAAGCTGCCTCACTCATATTTTACTTTATATTTACTTTTAACAAATTGCAAGTATGATAACTACATTGCCCATATTCCCTCAACAAAAAAAAAAAAAAAAAAAACTACATTGCCCATATGAAGTGCAAACGGGATTCGAACCCACGTAGAGGGATAAAAGTTTGTAGACCAAGTCATGACTTACAACCGAGTCGGCACACAATATTCAACCTCACTCATGTTTGTTTTCACTTTCCATTTATAAAGCAAGTTGTTGTGTGGCCCCATTCTTGCGTGTCAACCTCGGTCAATCTGGCTGCCATTGTAGAATTCACCTTCGTTACGGCTGTTTTATTTACCTGTTGTGAATGATGCCTTCCACCATGCGTCTTGCCTTTGGTTTTAGCTAATTAACACTACAATCATGTTGCAAGGACATCGATAAAAATAATTCAAGATGGCCATTGTATTGATATTTATGTAATTTGATTTCTATGAAGTTACTGTATCAACTACGTAATAAAAGAGTTTAAATAAGAAGATAAGATTAAGAGTTATTAATAATACCGAATTATATTGGACTATCTATATTATTTGTTTAAATGATGTAACCTTTGAGTTATAATTAATACATCATTCAATTAAACAAATAATTCGGGCAAGTAAAAATTTTCATCATTCCTTAATTTTTTATATATCTGTGAGAAATCATATATACATTGATGGATAACCCTAAAACAAATGAATTAATTTATTGAATTATGACATTCATTAGGGGGCATACCATTTTAATGTATTTTATATTTTTAAATTATGTGAAATTCATTTTATTTTGAATGCACACGTGGACTCTCTAACAGTACAGACTAGCAATTTTTCTACTATAATAAACAAGATGAAGAAAGTGAGAGTTGAATTTGAATATTTTTTTCACAATACTGTCATGGCCGTCTGCAATTGGTTAAAGAAGAAAGCAGATTAAAATTGATATACTTCTTGGAGAGGAGGTGGCGGCCGCAGAGCAGCTCCTGTGGCTGTGCTTTTTTTCTGAAAATGGACTGAATAGCATTATTCTTTATATATATATATAGATTACAATTATTTTAAAAATATAAATTCAAATTTATAATCAAAATAATATAAATATTCGAAACATAGTATTATAAGTAATAGTATTTTTTAAAGTAAATACTATTTGAGAGATCAGGTAAATTAATAGTTGCATTGACAGTTATCAAATTGAGATGAACTTGAAGGCAGTTAGTGGATTGAAATAGATTGCAAGTTGGAAACAAATAGTCGGTATTGGAGCATTAATAAATAAATAAGTTTTTATAATGTAATTAATAAGTATGAATTCCACATTTTAATGATATCAATCATGTAAAACAATTTTATAACAGGAATAGTGGCCAGTAGCCACCGTCCCTCTCTTCCTCTCTGTCATTTGTTTTACTAATACGAAAAGGAGGAACCATTGATAAAAGAGAGAGGGTGACAAAAGAGGTAGCACCGTCACCTCCTTTACTCATTTTGTCTGTGCATATGACTTGTGAGCAAAACAAGGCGATTATCGATAAGCTTTCACAACTACCAATCAACCACTACCATCAAAAATGGCTTATTGGTGTAGGTTGGATTTCTGTCAAGTTCATTGATGACTTTCATTATAATAATTAAATCCTGTTTATAACAAATGTTGAAATCGGTACCTATTCCATCAATTCGGTACCTATTTTGACAATTTCGGTTCCTACCTCCAACAATTCGATACGTAATATCAAACAATTCAGTAAAATTGATTGATATTATCAACTTAAGTGAAAAGTCAATTAAAAACAAAAATCTATCCAAGTAGCAAAACGGGAAGGTGCATGAGAGAAAGCATCTGTGCTCCACAAATTACCTTGTTGCAAAAACACATGCCTTTATATCAAACTTCCTTCCTTTATTTTTTTAATGCGAGACTTTCTTCCCAATCGGTGTATATTGAGCTTCAATTTCTCATTTATCTAAACACTATTTTGATCAAAAGAATATATCAATTTGATAATCTAGTGAAGGAGAATATAAATCCATCTTGATCTTTCAAAACTGAGAAAAAATCTAGTCAAAATTGTTCATAAAAATGAACTTTTATTTTTTGTTTTCCAACAAAAATGAAAGAGAGAGAGATTTAGAAAAGAGTCATACTTTTCTGTCTTATTTATCAAGGTTGAATTTGGTAGCTTACACTTTTAAGTGATATAAAAACTCAAACCATTAGTCTAGTAACTTTTTCGTAAGGAAAGCCAAATTTGGTGACAATTTCCACCATTTCCACATGCAATATGTTTTTGTCACTTTACTAACTTTGATAAGAACTTAAAGTACATATATTCAATTCAATTATGTTACTAATACAGTAATTTCATTGGATTAGATTATTGTTCTCTTAGTGTCTATTTATCTTGAATACATGTTTTCTCTAATCTTTATATGTAAATATTAAAATTATAAATTTAAATAAAATTCAATATATTTACTTTTCTAGAACCAAGACATGATATTTATATTCAGTTGCACCTAACATAGGCAACATAGTTAATTATAATTCCTGCACTCATGATTTACAGCACCGGCCAACCGATATTAAATTAAAATATCCTACATTGAAATGGTATTGACTTGTGGTCCTGATATAGACTTTTTTTATCCTATTTATGGAGTCCTAATGTAGATTTTTTCTTTTTAAGATTTTTTTTTTTTGATTTACTAGAACTAATTAAAAGAATTACTTAAACTAAATGAGATGAAATAATTGTAACGTAATTCGAAGAACAACTCTTATACAAGAGATATTGACCCACACGAAGACGAGAGAAAGCAACCACATTTGTGGTTACACAGTACTAATTGTCAAACCCATGTTTTGGGAGAACATGGGCTTTGCTACCCACCACTCCATATTTACTTTTTTTGAAGACTTGAATGTTATATAAATAAAAAAACAAATAAGTAAAAACAGTTGGGCAAAAAATGACAAAACCTGCGTCGTACTGTTGCAGTTATTCAATTTTAACATCCTCAATAATTTTATTAATTTTAATCTCTTTAGAATAAAATTACCCCTCATCTAACAAGTTAATTATCCACGTGCCATAAAGCAACTCCATCTACGGCAGGAGACTGTTCCTTGCTGGAGCACCGGTTCCTCTGTGAGGAGCGTATTTTGTTTGCGCGTCAATGCCATTGCGATGTAGGATATCTCATAACTCTGTTCAAAGTTAGAGACTTGAGACACTCATGGAACCTAACACATTGGGCCCAATACATAAAACTGTCGTGGTAAATGAGGAGATCATCAGCTTTTAATTGTGGCCACCAAAACCGTCAAGGTCCTGTACCTGCTACCACATAGCAGATGCACCCTTTCAGGCATGTTTGAAAATGCTATGGGTAAAAGAGCCACCATATTCATTGACGCCATCACCTTAAACACAAAAAATCTTGGAATGGCGCAATGCAGCGTGCAGGGGTACCATTATTATAAGACATTTCCCCAGTTCAATCATTTCCTCATCCAAGAAACCGACCAACATTCAAGATACAGGTTAAATTACAAAACTGTTTGGTCAGGACCGAATAACAATATTAAAATTTATGCACCAAAAAGTGTGTTTCCCGATGAAATGGGGAGATCTACCAAGAAAATTACATAAGGATACAAAAAGATCCACAATGTCTCCGGCAGGAGACTGCAGAAGCTTTTGTTAATAGAAGTATGGTAATATTCTCCAAGGAACAAGTCTACAATATTCTGCCCATACTTCTCTATACTTTTCCGCACAGCGAGCTTCATCTCTTCTTTCCCTCCATATTAACAGAATAAGAAGATAAATTGGATAGAAGTAAGGAATTGGTGAACTGCAAAATGAACAAGTGAAATCTCAGAGAGGAAGCTTTTTACAAGTTAAATGGGTTGAATTATCAATGTATTATTAAAAAAAACAATTCAAAAATTACCTTATCCCACAAGGTAGACTAAAGGACAGAGCCAGCAATAAGTCTCCAAGGTAATTACAGTGCCTTGCCATTCCCCTTAAACACAACAATTTCAAAAACATAAATTTTCAGGGAATGAGTGTCAAGATTATTGCATGTAGCAGTGTCTGAGAGATCGTTTGCCAAGAGAGAGGTGTAAATGTGGGGAGGTAGAATCACTTGTTACTCTATGTTGGACAGTAGTATCACTAATTCATGATGCTGGATGCAGTATGAGTCACAAGCAGAAGAGTCACCATATCTAGATGTTCACCCGTTCATGCATATGATGGGAATGCGGCAGATGGACTAAACAAGAAATGTGAATATCATATATTAGGATTACAGCTTCAATATGTAGAGGAAGGATCTGGATATGCTAGAGCTAATGACATAATGATTGATCCATAAGTATAACTAAGTCATTTTCGGAGATGCTCCAACTACACAGCAATAGAGCCCAACTTATAAGTATTTTTTTCAACTCAGATCATGAAATATAGCTAAAAAATCTGTTGTCAATATAATGATTATTAAGCATCCTAACCACATCAACTCTTCATATGTTTGCCTATTGATATCATTTATGATTTCTATTAAAATCTTGTCACTTAAAAATTTGCAATTGCAGCAACACCTTCAGATTATGTCCCCAAAAGTATTTATCCAACAGAACAGAGTAACAATATCTAACGATGATGAACGAATAAGAAGAAAATTATAAAAATTAATAATGGAAACCTTACCAATAACCAGAAGCAAGCAACTTGCCCCCAATTACCCTGGGAGGCTTACCCCATATAAGTGCTTTGGGATTCTTTTTGAACACATGCTTTTGCTTGTTAGCTCCTCTGAATACCAGATACCTGACGACTTTCAATTGTTAAAGGTGCAATCTCAGCAAAAAGTCTCAAAACATGCCAGTTTTTTCCTTTGAAGCAACAAAGTACCGATTATATCACGAGAAAATTACCCAATCGCAAAAGCTATGCAATTTGCTATAACAGCAGCAGTTGTTAGCTCCACCTTGTTATGCAAAAGCCACCAACCCTGTAGCAAAGAATTGATCAGTATGTAAAACTAATCAATATTGATATGGATCCATGAAGGTTAAGCTGGCATTATTAAAGCATCCATATAGATCAAACAATCTAAGCTTCTTACAAACACCGGATGGACCACTGTCAACTTTGCCAAAAAAAAAAAAAAACTTCATATAAAATAACCTTTAATAATCAGAAGGGCACACAACCAAAGACATTAAAAGACATGGGAAGCTGCCCATGATAACTTTGAAACCCATTCAGCAGAGGATAGTTCGACCAAATTTAAATTGACACCATATGGTAACCATGAATGGCAATTGATCTACAATTGACAATGCATGAACTATAACCTTTCAGTCCTAATGTAATCGAGCACTTTTCATGAGCTAAATAGTTTGACAAGTGAGGGATATGCTCTGCGATACTCAAAAAAACCTTAGAACTAAGAATAAAAGCTAAGGTTTAGTCCAAATGCCATTATGGTGCCTCCTAAAATAACATTTGTGTAAAAAGTCCTTTTGCGCTACAGAGTGGTTGCTGCACAATTTACTAGCAGAGATTTAACAGCTCCTATCCCACACATCATCTGATAAGGCAGTGACAGACTCAATTGTTAGAGTTATCATGTTAGAATTAATATATAACAATGGCAATATGGAGTTATCATGCTAGAGTTATCAGTTTTAGTCCAAATGCCATTATGGAGCCTCATAAAATAACATGTGTAAAATGTCCTTTTGCACTACGGACTGATTGCTTCACAATTTAATAGGTGATTTAACAGCTCCTGGCCCACACATTATCTGAGAAGGCAGTGACACACTCAATTGTTAGAGTTATCATGTTAGAATTAATATATAATAACGGCAATATTTCAAAAAATTTGCTCCTATTTTGGTTATTGTACAAGTGTCATCTTGTCATTCTTAAGAGACATGTCACCTTTATTCTTAAATAGTTTACCTGTCTTTCTCTTCATTTTTCATGTTTTATACAACCGATATGTAACATGATAGTCCCAAAGAAACTGAGAAGTATAAGTAAAATTGCCTTCAGATATAATGTGGTCAAGTATCCTACAATGGGCTGCAATTTTTTCAAAATGACTTGGCTAGCACTTCCTTATTGGGCTTCAGAAACAAGAGACCCAAGTCAATGCCAAAACTGGTAAAACTTTCCAATAAAAGCAGCTAAGGTATTTATATAAGTTTATAAAATGTTTATGCCTTATCCAAGGACTCATATAGTCAGCATCATTTATAATACATGAAGACAGATTCCAGTAACCACACAACCTTTTTGAAGAATGATTTAAAATTTGATGATGGGCTATTTCTAAAGTACAGAAAATGCAGCTTCACAACAGCTATGGCAAATCAAAAGCACTTAAAACTTAATTGATTGTGCCTGTGTTTGTGCACACTGCACTGATGGGGAAGCATAAAACTTCCAATCATGCGACGTATAAAACAAATTCAGCTCCCTCCGATGTAAGAATTAAATCATTCCTTTTTTCCTAAAAGGAGTCAATTTTTATTTTGTAATCTTTTTGCATACAGACATCAATAGAATGTCCACCAGTCTATAAGAAATGCTAAGACATAATACCAACAAAATATGGCAATACTTTCAAGCTCTAGTTAGTAGTTATATACCTGGATGCTAAAAGTGAAAGGAATCCAGACTAGATCGCCAAATACTAACATGAAGCCCAACCTCTCGGCAATTATGTCCCACCTGTAGAACATAACCACATACAAACAGATGCAATGTGTAAACTGTAGATTACAATGTACAAAAATGATCAGATAAATTCACAACTATTCAATCAAGCAAAGGGGACAACAGTGTAGTAAGAGAGAACTTATTAGATTTATAATTATAGATCTTACCCAGAATGGAAAAAGAATCTGATACCATAATGAAAAAAAGATACAACTACAGGTGCACGAGAATACAACTAAGATACATTAATAAACACAAATGTCATTTATGTGGTTTCAACAGACAAATACATGTGCCATAACTTTCAAGAAATATGCTGGCTAGATATAAATAGCAAACCAGATCAATATAAATTCTAGGTCCTGATTAAAAATTTTAGATAAAGCAACATTCTAGGTACTAATGTAAATTCTGGGCAGTTGCATTTGCTTGTGTCTTTTGACTATATGTCAGACTGGACTAACAAAACTTGTTTGTACATGCCAGAATTGGAAAAAGAAAATGAAAAAGTAAAATTTGAACCTATTATGTGCTGACATGACACCTATGCCAAATCTACTATCAGCTCCCTTGCTACTACTTTGAATCCTCAGCTTTGCTCGGATTCTGACTTGTCCTATATAGCAGTGTTAGCGTAAACCTTTTGTGTTTAAATGTACTATGCCCCATCAAACATGTAACTTTTATTTGATCAGAAACTAAAAATTCATGAAAATGATAAAAAATACAGAATGGTGAACAAGCTGTCTACAAAGTTAAACAACCAGAACAGTGATCATCACAGGCATCACTAACAGAGTTTCGAGTCTTTTAATATATTACACATTCCAGTCATTTTATCACATCATTGTGAAAGCTCAAGGTTACATTAATTTTCGTATTTTTCTCATAATTCTTTGCTTTTAGTTTCCCCCTTTGTTGCTTTTTTATAAATTATCGTTGTGTAGCACATCAGATAGGCTAACGTTGGATGGCATAGTCAATAAGTAATTATATAGCCAGCCAACATCAAGAAGAATACCAGTTGGGATAATAACAATAGAGAATGACCATTGCATGTAAGATATATATTATCAAGCTCGTGTCATAAAATCAGAGGAAAAAAGGAGCTCCTGGAATACCCAAAAGATTACAATAAAGAGATACTAGTAATGCACTTACGTGGAGGTCATGTACTCCTCGTAAACAAAATAGTCCAGGATGTATAACTGGAACAAAGAAAAAAGCAGAAAGAATACTCAAGAATTGAAAATGACATGAACAGTATTATAATAAAAAATAAAAAATAAAACGTGTTACTTGGCATCACCAGATTACCGCAGAAAGTGTCTGGTAAAGGATCACCGATCGGCTTAGGGTGCCATCCACAACACTTTTCGCTAAAATTGATAAGTTGATAAGTAGCCACCCCATCATTCCAGCTCTAACAAAGAAAAATCTACAAATTTCACCATTGTTAGAATTTACATTTTCATCACAGCAAGTGACAATGGTTGTGTATGCTACTCAATCTGTAAATTCTTAATGGTATTCATTACGTACTTGAGATCAATTCCCATGAACTGAGGATTCAGCTGTATTCCAAACCACCTACAGAATTAAATAGAAGGTGGAAATATCAAGATAATGTAACCAAATTTGTTGAAAATATCAGCATGGAAAACAATTAAATAACAGTAAGACAATTTTCCTTTTTGAAAGACAAAAAATTTGAAATTTGGTAAAAAGAAAAGTCTCTCACAAATATCAAATTCACTGGTCACTTCCCTGACAAACCAGACAGGTGAATGGTACAAAAAAAAAATAATTCTCAAGCATATATTTTTAGAGTACCAGTCATGTATTAGGTATCCAGTGACATGTGGCTTCAGGGAAGATCCCTGATTGTGTGACCTGCTACCAGCAGCATGGAGAACCAATGTCACCTAGCGATAAAAAGGGCAAAAGGAAACTGTGATTAGAAAAGAAGTTGTGACTTCAAAAGCCAAATTTGCAAAGGATATAACCACTATAAAAATGCACAGAAGTAGTATAGCTGTAGAGACCTACAAGGCTACAAGTATGCAATCAGAAACAAATCCCGAGACAAATATTGAGTTAGTATTTGAATATGATTTAAACTCTTTTACCTCCTAGAACAAAAAAAAATTGACAATCCGGAAAGATGAAGGGGGAAACGAACTGAAATTAGGAAAAAGAAGCAATTAAATGCTGCACAACAAAAGCATTTAATAAGTCAGGTAAGTTTGCTCTTAATGATCAAGTCAAATAGTGAATCATCAGGCTATTTGAGCAGGATTGTGTTGATTAACATGTTGCATACAATACTGGAGCATGGTATAGTGAGGGTGAGATAGAGGTCAACATCATTACTATCCAAAAGAAATGAAAATTTGAATGATAGAGTTGAGATCAATTCTGCTATGAATCTCTTCAGAAATCAGTACAGTACTCTGCTTTATTAAGAGCTGACGGAATTTTCCCAATTTGATAGCAGAATTTGAATTGAACTTCACATTCTTAAAATCAGAATTTCAAAATTAACAATCTGCATGTTTGAGGTGGTGCATTCATAGAAGTACCTTGAATCAACCCTACACCATTTTAAGTTAGAAATCATGTACAAAGTTCAGTACACAAAGAGGTCCTCGATTATGATAAGGCATCTTCTAGAAAGATGCAAAACACATAAAACTAGACATCCACAGAAGAATACTGTTTTAGTGACAAGTGTACTTCAACGGCTGCAACTAATAACGATATGCCAAAATTTACCAATTAACAAAACACGAAATTGGATCACTTACAACGAAACTGAATATAAAAGTTGTTGATAGCAGCTCAAGACCTCTATCTGATATCACCTGAAAATATTGTCACAAATGAGAACATATGTGCATATCAGCAAGATGTAAGCACCCATAATCAACAGTTCAATAATCAAATAAGTAATCAATGCTCCCTTCAACTTTCCAATATGCATTTCTAGTTCAAGTGGATACCCAAGTCAATTTATACCCATTTGAACCAAAATATCAAACAAGAACACGAGTACATACAGTGGGCGATAGAAAATTCATCCACGCACCAAGTCCAAGAAGTCCAACCAACAACACAAGTGACAACAAACCTAATTCAAAACAATCACAACCATTAAAAAACACACAAAACTGATTTCTTCAAAAGCCAAGCATAGAAACTAACCATTGCATCGATAATGAAGTCGAGTGCCGTCCCGCAACACAACTCCTTGAACTACTTTACCGGGTAAAATAGACCCGAATGTTGCCAAGTAGGTGAAAAATGTCGCCAGTATCGCAACCTGATAAGTGAAAAGAGGATGCAAAGAGTGAGCCGGATATGTAAATTGGTGTTGATGGAGTAAAATTGCTTTGAAGAATAAACAACTTACAGAGTCTAAAGAAGGAGTTAGAGCATGCAGAAGAACAGCCAGATCCATTTTGAGGAGATGTGAACCGGTGCACTCTCACTGGTCTCCACTTGTTTCCAAGTCGGAATGTGTTAAAATAGTAGTAACTCTTACGAGTTACAACTAGGCAGATTCTGCGGCGCTTTCTTTTAAATTTTAAATAAGACGGCTCGTCGCGCATGTCACAACAATTGACACACTCGATCACACGTTAACTTATAATTATTCTATTTATACCAAGTTAGGGCTCATGAGAGGCTGATTGCTACCATAATATGATAAAATTAAAAAATAAATAAAAACATATTTCACTATAATTCCATCAACAATCAACATACTAAATCCACCAAAAAAGGTAGAAGAACATTAGAATTCCCTCTTCCATGATTTATTATGTAATTTAAAATGTGAAAAATATATACTTTTATATGTAAATTAAAATTAAACGGGGCATCGGGGAATGGGTGATAAGTCCGGTCTGAAAATTCGTGGAATATACATTTAGAAAGGCTTTACCGACAATATAAAAAACAGGGACAGTCAAAAATACTGTGGATTAAATTTGGGCCTATGAGTTGTCGAAAAAAATTCAGGCCCATAAGGTTGAGCCTGAAAATAAAGGTGGCCCAACAAAATACTTTACTGAACCTGAACCTGGAGTTAAGAAGAACCGACTATCCAATGCAGCCGTAGACATGATAGGACTGTTGTGCGCGGCACATCAAAGTTAAACCTCTTCTGTCCTTCATTTTGTCGAACCCTAAAATAAATTTTACATTTCCACCACCAATTCATTTTATATTCCAGTACAATCTCTTCTGGAAGGGAAAACCCAGAAAAAAAATAAAAATAAAAACACTCTCCTTCACTCTCAGTCTCTGTGTCTGGCAGTGCCATGTCAACGCCAATGGAATTCTGGGGTAACATTTGAAGTTTTTATCTTCGATTGTGTTTCCTTAATCCAATTTTGATTTTTTTTTTTTTTACTTTTATGGTCAATTTTGGCTCCTGCGAAAAATCTAGAGGTGATCTTAGCTTGTCTTTATAAAACATGCTTGAATGTATTTGTGTTTGTTTTCTCATGGATTTTCTACTCTTAACATTTTATCTGTTTGGTTGCCGAGAAAGAGTAGAAGAATTATTCGTTATAGTGGAAGTTATTCTTCATATTTATTTTGTTTATTTATTTGATTCGTCGTTTATTAGGGATTGTGGCTTTTGTACAGGAGTGAATATAAATAGTCATGATTTTTTACTTTGTTTACTTAGTTTATGTATCAGCATTTATGTTTTTGTTGTGTGTTAGCTTTGGCTTATTAGTGTGAGTTCTGTGTTTCGGCTTGTTTGGCGGCACAGCATTTGCTATATGCTTTATACTGTGACTGTTATTAATTCTTTATAAATTAAACAATAGATCCTTTGAGCTCTCAATTATTGCCACAGTAGGTTTCTACTTGGATATGTGCTGTTGTTAATTTGCCTTTTGCAATTGTGCTTCTTGTTATTTGATTCTGTGATGTGTAATTCGGTCCTATATTTTGTTTCATTCCCTGTTGTGTGTTTTGGCATCCAGGTGTTGAAGTAAAAAGTGGGCAACCACTCAAGATTAATCCTGGTGCTAACAAGATTGTGCATCTTTCACAGGTTATAATTCGATTGTTGATGGCCATAAGCCATTTTGTTGGATGTTTCATATTTTTTGTGCTACTGTTTTGATAGTTTCTGGTGCTTTTATTGCTGATCTCAGGCTTCACTGGGTGAGATGAAGAAAGTAAGTGAACCTGTATTTTTGTATTTGAAAGTTAATGATAAGAAGCTTGTTCTTGGAACGCTTTCGGCTGAGAAATTCCCTCAGTTGAGTTTCGATCTTGTTGTTGAAAAAGATTTTGAGCTGTCTCATAATTGGAAAAACGGGAGTGTCTATTTCACTGGATATAAAATTCATGTTGATGAAGGATATCCTTTTTGTCTCATTTCTTCTTATTTTAAAATTTAAATTGTGTGGTTAAATAAATTTGTGCTTGTATCATATCATGCATTTGTTCGATTACTGGAATCTCCTTGACTGTATTTTTTTTGTCCTCACAACTGACGCTGAGGAAGATGATACTCCTGGTGAGTTGGTGTGAAATTGTTGGTTTGTTATTTTTCGTGTGTGTTCAATCTTGTTCGAAATTATATGTTTGTTTTTATCTTGAGACTCGCAGAGTATGATGAAGATGTGAAGGAGGTTCCACTTACTAACAAAGGTAAAAATAATTTTCTCTCTGTTTCTTTTCTTTTTTGTTCCATTTTTTTTTTTTTTTTTTTTTTTGGTGCTGAACTTTTAAATTCTGTAAATCTGAAAATCATTTGTTAATTTTCCACTTTGTAGGAATAGATGCATCACAACCTAAATCTCTCCCTGAAAAGACTAATGCTACCAAGCCTGATTCTTCTGCTGCCCACCAAAAAGTGAAGGATGCTAAACCCAATCAGAAGGCTGAAGATAGTGATTCTGATGATGATGATTTGGAAGGTTCATCCACTGATGAAGACAAGAGTCAAGATGATGAGGTATTTTCCTTACAGCACGTTGCTTAATTCTATGGCACCTAAAGTCTTTTTTTTTTTTTAATGAACTACTACATTCATACTCAGAATTCCTATGTTGTTTCCTTTGTCCCCTCGACTCTAAATTGTGCCTATTGTCAGTCCCTACAACCTTGATCATGCTGAACTCATAGGTGGCAGCAAGGGGTTATTGAACCCCTAGCCTTTTGGTTGAAATATTTAAGAGGAATTGGACTTATACTTGTTTAGGAAGGATTGGTCTGTGCTATTGTTTTTATGCAACCGATTGTTTCTATTATCTCTATGCAATCAAAATCTATCATTATGTTCATTGATGCAATTTAATATGTTTCTGTTTAGAATTAAACAGTTGAGGCATTATTTTTCAGTAATGGAACTGAGGAAATTGTTGTGTATACTTATCAAATATGAATATATATTATGTAGTCTACTTGAGGACTAGCCTATCATAGTCTATCACTCTATCGTTGTTGTATTTTATTTATCACAAAAGGAAGTTTGCCTCCTCTTATATACAATTGGCACTCACCGATTTCCTTAGAAGTGTCAACCTGCTATTGGGTAAGGGGACCACAATTTAATATGCCAGTGCAAATAAAGAGTTGGGGAATGTGGCTTCTATTGCTACTGTTTGCCATTGTCTCTGTGTGTATGTATATTATGAATTATTTAAAGTGTATTGTTCGGATGTGGTTTAGAATCCAAATCTTGTTAAGCGTGAGGCTGAAAGTGATGGGAGTAGTGGCGAAGAGGATGAAAGTGATGAAGATGACGATGAAGACACTGATGATAGTGAGAGTGATGATGAGGAAGAGGAGACACCAGCAAAGGTGAGGGCACTACTATCTATATCTTTTTGGGACATTGTACCTAGCTGCTTTGTATGGTCGTTTATTCATTTTTTTTAATAGTTCGTATCGTCCAAGCATCGCTTACTAATTATATTTAGTTTCTTCTCTTGAAGGCTGAAGTAAGAAACAAAAGACCCGCAGATTCTGCTACAAAAACCCCTGTTCCTGATAAGAAGCCCAAATTTATCACACCTCAGAAAACGGGTGATCTCTTTGTCCATACATGTTTTTGCAATGAGAGTTATTTTTCTTGTTTTCTTTTACTTTTGATGGTTAAAATGATTCATACTGGTGTTTGGCATTTAATTGTCATCTCAGACCGGACTTCTTTATGTGAACAATGAATTTTTTTATGAAGTATGGTGTTTACCTTTAATGTTTCTCCCACTTAGGATTCATAAGTTAGGCTTTGGATCTCTTTCTCCTGAGGGATGGTTCCTATCACTTTTTGTAGAAATTCTTTCCATGTAGGACACTCACTGTAGTATATATTGTGTTATTATCCACTAATTAGAACTACATATTGTATGTGCTCAAGCTTTATTGTGTAATATATGCTCTAGAAATATATATAGGTTTATGTGTTGCTGAAGACTTGGATATAATCTGGTGCAGAAGGCAAGAAAGGGATTAGTTACACTGCAACTCCACACCCTTCAAAGCAGGCTGGGAAAACACCTGCCAACAGTGACCAGACAAAGCAGCAAGTTAAAAAATCGGGTGGGTCATACCCCTGCAAGTCTTGCAACAGGTAAATTTCCTGCATTGAGCTATTTTAAAATTTCTTCTATTTTTAGTAATCTTGTTCTCTTATATTCTTCTTCTGCAGGTCATTTACCACGGAAGGAGGTTTGCAAGCTCATACAAAAGCTAAGCACAGTGCAGCAGCGTGAAGGGTAGAGTTCAAGTAACTTAATGCATTTTGGTCACCTTTAGTCTTGGGTGGGTAAACTACTATTAGAGGAAGAGTGAGAAACAGGCTAGTAAATAATCATGCTAATCTTTTAATGCTGTCCTGGATATGTATCTTCTTGGATGCCTGGATTGGATATGTTTTGATGAAAACTTAATCACAGTATATATTCGCTAGGTCACAAATACTTTAACCACCATACGAAATGTTCTATTCTGTCTAGTTTTAGTTCTCATATCATGGTCAACGCCACTTGAGTCTTTTTTGCCCCTTAAGTCTAGAATTAAATTCAGATAAATTCGTTAAGATGGGATTTTAGTGTAGGGATGTAAAAGAAGTCTGGAAAATTCAACTTTATTTCACCAAAAAAAAAAAAAAAATCTCAACTCTTTAGAGTAACATTTAACGAAACAGAAGTATGGTTCTTATTTTATTAGTTGTCTGTAAATAGAATTTAGGTAACGCAGAATTTTTTTTTTTTGTTTTTTTGAAAGAGAGTAACGCAGAATTTGGTTCTAAGAAATGTGGTGTCAAGTCTCAATGTTCCTTATTTTGTAACATTTTAGAAGCGGAAGAAGGCAAATAACATTGAAGCTGACCAGTCCCCTCTTTGCCTGGATTGTTTTCACAATTACACGGTAAAAGCTTCTGCTTTAGTTTCCCTTGACTGAAAAGTTGACGATGCGTGCAAACGAGTGTTAAATGTGAATCGTTTCAATTTAAACTATCATTCAATTAAAACTCTTTAAAAAAATTCTAACTATCATTCAATTTATGATCAACCATGACTTTAAACTATTTAAATTATAATTTAATAATTTAAATTTAAAAATATTTTAAATAATTTAATTGATAAATTTATTATTTTATTAAGATAATTCAATAATTTATGTGAAACTGTCACTCATTAAAAGTAAAAATGCTTTTTTATGCATTCCACTAATATTGACCGTCAGGTTAACTGACGATTTGAATATTTTTAATGACTTTAAAAAAAATTAAAAATGAAAAAAATTATTTTCAAAAAAGTTTTAAAACCTGATATTTTTTGAAAATCTAGAAATTAAAATAATTTCTTTTTTATATAGGTAGGATACAAACATCGATTTGGACTTTAAAATCCCAACCAATCCCACTTATATAACATGGCCTAATTGTTTCCCTCTCCAACTATAAGGAAGCAAAAATAGAAGCTCCAAAAATTTTTAGGATTTCAAATTGAAACAGCAGGACAAAACCCAATTGAACATCCAGCAGCACATGTAATAACTACTTTGTTGTGAAACTGGCATCATTAACCTTTCAACATGTACTTCCAAAATCCCACTACAAACCACGTCGGCACGTCTAAATCTAGGCACATCAACAGCAAATATTAAACATTAGGCGATCTAGCAACATAATTTCATAACTTGCATCTACATTGTCATAGATATAAAACATTTCCACAGCCTCGCAACATAATTTCATCAAATAGAGTCTCAATGTTGTAAATAAATAGCATGAAAACTCAAAATGGAGTTTCTAGAATTCCAAACACATCATATATGTAATCCAAACAGCTGATCCTATATGATATGAGCAGATTCATTTAATAGTTCTTTTGTTGAATATAGTCCACCAGCTTCCTCGATGCTTCAGCTCAGCAGCCTAACATAACAATCCTGCAAACCTGCTCTGCAGACAACGACAGCAACCTGTATACAAATATCATGGTAAGCTGCAATAAATATTGAGGCCCGATCCTGGGGTAGCAGGAAAACCTGAACCTGCAAAACTTGTAATGTAGGTAAGATCACAACTTCCAAAGAAAACACTTGATAGCAACTATTTATATTCCCACAAGATCAGACTAACAAAGCCTGCCTGTCAATTAAATGTATTATTCAATGACACTAGTAAAATTGATCAATCACACTATTCAACTCACTCCACTTAGTGAAGATAGACGAAGGAAAATCATGAATTATTTGATCTTGACAACATATTTCCATCTTTCTAGGCGGAAAAACAATCCTGAGTCTCTCTCGAGATCTACCATTGTAGATGCAAGTTCAGTATAAATTAATTACGATGGGAACACAAAACATTGTTAAGCGACCTTCTTTAATGAGCCACCATTATCAAGGACTACTAGTTTCATTCTCAAATTTTACAATAACTAGGGAAAGATTGCAAATGGGTCAAGCACCAAAACCACAAGTGATTTGACAAAGAAGAAACAATTCCATAAAATAGCAATCAAGAAAAAAGTGGGAAAGTTCCTCAAATCACCAAATATGAACTAAGGAATTGTGTAAGGGGGAAAATTTTGGAAAAGCTTGGAAGGTTATACTTCATGCCTGCAATCAATTTTGTTTTGTATGTTTGACTTATTCTATGTCTAAAATGTATGTTCTGTTCGCTTCTTTAAATTAGAGGGGAGGAGAAAATCATGAAAATAGGATTTTACTTTCACGACAGTGAACCTGTACACCTGCACAGTGGAAATGGGTAATAAGCCATATTTTATAAGTGGGCCCTCTAACCAAAAAGAGTTTGTTCTTGAATGTTAAGAATTTAAATTTTAGAATCAATTAAATGTAGAAAGGGGACAAACCAGACAAAATCCAGACACGCTAGCAATCGAATTCACCACCGCCTACTCTTGCTGGGGATCAGAGTATTGATCTCCATTCTCAGCATAGCCATTGTTATTCCTGTCATCATTGCTATTGTCCGTCTTACTACCAGATTCTGCTTGCTCCTTTTCCCTATTCCATTGCTCGATCTTCGCCCGTCTTTCAACACTACTCTCTCTAACTGGGCTTCTATTCCTCCTTCCTGGAGGGCTTCCACTTCGTCCACCCTTACGTCCAGGGCTACGGCTTCTAGGCCTCCTACCCCTTTGATGGTAGCGGTGTTCTCTGTCATCATCTCTTCTACCAGAACCACGACCACCATGTGAACGCTCCTCATAACCACCACGGTACTTATGCGGACTGTGACTTGTGCTCCGACTGCGGCTGCGCCTTCGCCTATTTCTCCCAAACAATCGCCGCCTGAGCTCCCTAAATTAATTGAAAAGAAAAGAGTGCATAAACCATCAATTCTACATTCAATAGATACTGATGAAAACATATTGAGAGAAAAAACACACCCATGTATATAAACTGTATACTCATGTACACAAACTAACCTGCTAATCTTCTTCAAATGCATGAAGTTACAGTAACCACCTCGATTGCATACATTCTCCTCATACTGACGGCAAGTAGCTTCTCGAAAGTCTGTCACTGGAGAGAAGTCAACAATGATGGGACGCCCTAATACATTTAACATTCATGAAAACATAATATGTTAAACAGTGAACCACCATAAATAAGTAACAATTCAAGTCAAGAAAAATACAACCGTGAGAAACAATTATAGCTAACAGAGGTTGAAAAACTCATAATATGCAGTCTATTATTCTTCCTTAACAACTAAAAGACATGCTTATTATTTATTTTTGAGAAATCAATCATGGGATGCAAAAACATGATGAACAAAATGTAAGATAAAATATCATACTATCAACTATACCAAACTAAACCAACAACAAACTTGTTATCAAACGAAAAGAAGCGAAAACAAAATGCAAAATGTTATGTAGGCAAAGTCAACCTGCATAGAACCTTCCATTGAGATTGCGAAGGGCATTGGCAGCGTGCTCCTCCTCTCTAAACTGAACATATACATTACCAACCTGAACAAAAACAAAAACATGTGATGTCTGTTTCAAATAACAATTTCACAAAACAGGAATAATAATACGAAAGAAAATACCATGTGGTCGGCCAAATTGTCACAGATGTTCAAGCTCTCGATTTCGCCGTACTTGCTGAGCTCCTCGAACAAATCCTCGTAAAAGTCCTCGAAGTGGTCCTGGATCTTGCGGGGGTCGAGGGCCTGGCCCTGGGGGTCGACGCCCGGAGTGATCATGTCGGGGCGCTGGTACATGTTCGAGAGCAGTAGAGTCGGGCTGATGCTCGGCTTTGTGTGCAGCCTCGAGCACCGATCTCCATGTCTACAGGCTCCGATCTTGAAGTAGAACGGGCAGTTCACTCTGTCCTTTTCTGTTCCGAATATCGAAGCTAAGTGTTCGGCCATTGACCTCGATCTCTTGGATTGGACGGATCTCAATTTTAGGGTTTCAACTCCCCCAGCACTCAATTACATCGTGAAGGAAATCATGCCTTGTTATATTTATACGGTCCTTTGAATTGGTGTTATATAATATTAAATCGCCTTTACACTTCGCCAACGCAGGTTTGCCCGAGAGGTTAAGGGGGAAGACTTAAGATCTTCTGCACATAAGTGCGCGTGGGTTCGAACCCCACAGCCTGCATATCTGTCTTTTTATTTATCTATTTTTTGTTTTTGTGGATCTCCGTTTGCTTTTCGTTTTTAATTTGAGAAAATTCCCTGACTTTAGATAAAATAACACTTCTTACAAAATAATCTGTAATTGTACAAATCTCCTCTAAAATTCATCGACCGAACGTTATTCACAATATAAAACTGACTACCCTTAACCCATGAAACACTTTTGCCCTTGATTAAATGGCCACATTTACCCTATCAATTATATAATCAATAAAAAATATATAAAATTTAAATATTTTTGTAAAATATCAATAATGAAAAAAGGAAAATTAGTACTATATAAAATGTCAAAAAAATAAAATAAAATAAAACACCCAACAAAAAATTAGAAAAAAAAATAAAAATCAAACGAACAAAAATTTTTTCAAGATCATGTTGGACCATCTACGGCTAAGATTGCACCTTATAGGTGCTATTAGTTGTTTGTGGTGGATACTGGTATTCCAAGTTTTGGTATGTGGGCGAAGATAGCGTGATAAAATGTTACTTGGTCATTTGCTTTTAGTTTTTTGCTTCTTGTAGTCCTTCTACAAATCGCCTACCATAGAATGAGAGGGTCTTCTATTTAATAAAAGAACAAAATGAGGCATTTTGTGGTGTGTGTCTCTATATATATAATTTGTATTTATTAATCTTCACCTATTTGATTATAATAAGAAGTGTGAATATTAATTGATACAAAAATGCAGGTGAAATGCAATAAATAAATAATACGACAATATCAACTCATGTACTACATCATTCGTTAAGATCAATGTGGTAATTTGGGATGCTCAACAGGTTGCAAGGTCTATCAATTTCAACTGAGAGCCAAACCAAATATCGATAAATGACGCTCAAGAAAAGTATTACATTAAGAAATGATTTATAAGGTTCTTGAACAAATGAAGAAACGAAAAAAATGTACTTTTCAGGAAGAAAAAAAAAAGTACATATATATATGGTAAAAATATATATTCCTCTCAACAAAATTTGTAAATACTACTCACGTAACCTAGAATCAGTCAAGTATCCGGGATTCTGTTTCTCAGGGATTCAAGGTAATAAGCCTAGTTCCTTTTACCATTGTTTCATCTAGAGAGACTACAGTCCATTCATCATCTTCCGCTGCCACCAAGAGCCTCAAGGCCCTCGACTCACTGGTCAACCACATTCATCATCGTCATCTGCCACCTGCCACATGCGCATATCAATATGACCTCTAAATTCTTGGTTAAAACAATCAGGGTAGATTTGTGAATCAAAATAGTTTACCGCCATAAACACAATTTTTCTTGATTATCACAATCTAAAAATGCTATAAAAGTTCTTTCTTAAAAGTCATTGTTAGTAAGGCTAGTATGTTAGAACATCCCAATATTTACGCTATTTGAATTGAGGGGTCCAGATAGATAGAGAAGAGCAACTTTGTGTTTATTCCATAATCCATTTGTGCTGAGTCCAGAAAGAAGAACAGAAATGCATACTGCAGACTAGAAAAGTGATGCCATTGAATAGTAGTGGTCATTTCTATGTTTATTTTTGACACTATAGAAAGTACTATTAAGAGGAACAAGTACATAAATTCTTGCCAATATTGTATTTGAAGCATTCAAAATGGAAAACATAAACAGAAGCAGTCGCCTGTTTAATAAAATAGTATATTTCAGAACAAAGAAAATAAGTGATATTTTAAGTCTAAGCTCTATCAAATGGCGTACTGGATTAATTTTCCATCGTCACAAAGCATGCTAAAAAGTCTCTCAAACAACTGTCTCCGAGAGCAGGTCGCTTTGGTATTCCCTTCAAGGAAGTTGAAATATACCAATACTTGGAAACAAAGAGACTACTTTAACTCGGAACAGGTTCAAAGGTGACTCAAAACCAAGGACATAACAGAGGGCAGTTGATGAATAAACAGGGGCACAATGCAAAAAAAGCTCAAATGTTTACTAAAATAAGACAAATTTACTAACGTAAGCAAAAAAAAGGCATTCAAAATGGAATACATAAACAGAAGCAGTGGCCTGTTCTGTAAAATATTATGCCTCAGAAGAAAGAAAATAAGTGATACTTGAAGTCTAAGCTTGATCAAATGGGCGTACTGGATTAATTTCCCATCATCACAATGGACACTAAAAGGTTCAAGTAACTGTCTCTCAAACAACTGTCTCCGAGAGTAACAAAGTTGCTCTGTATTCCCTTCAAGGAAGTTGAGATATTCCAATTCTTGGAAACAAAGAGACTACTTTCACTCGGAACAGGTTGAAAGATGACTTAAAACCAAGGGAACATAACGGTTGATGAATAAACAGGGGCACAAAGCAAAACAAGCTCCAATGTTTACTAAAGTAAGACAAATTTACTCTACAGAGCTTAGTATTCAAAGCATACTGTCATAGTTAAAATTGGTTATATATTCCACCCAATGTCAACTTTACAGTTTCTCCAATAAATCAAGCTTCAATCAAATAACTAATCCATCATTGTTATCAAAAGAATTTCTTCTTAGAAAAAGTTGATAATGACATATACGCTCGTTTCCAAATTCTGTATTTATTTCCACTCCCTTGTCAAGATATAAGGTTAATAATATAAAAAGGCAAGTACAAGAAGAGAATAGATTGAGACATCATACTAGAAGACGTGACATCATCTTCACAATACCTTTTATTTCAGAAAAGAGGATTAAGTTAAATTACCTGTCTGACATAAGAATGAGCTCCTGCATGAGAAGAGCTTCCCTCAATTTTACAATAGACTGGTAATTACATTCCAAGCATTCCTCGTGCGGTCGTGCATGATCATTAATTTTTCTGCTACCTGTAAAAGGTCATGGATCACGCAAAATTATAAGCAATTCAGTAGTAAAAGCTGCCTGGATACCCAAACTTGATCATCAGATAGAAATATCCACAAACTAATAGACTGGCTTAAAAATTCATTTTGATAGTTCACAAGTTAAGAGGAAGAAAAGTCACAAACAGCACAAATAACTACTAATTGAATGAAGTCATAATTCAACCACGATTTCGATAATTGAGATATTACAGAGCCTCATATGTACAAATCCATTTCACCAACTCAAGACCGAAAAGGCATTAGAACGCATACCTCCTCGATGCTGCCATCCTCAGCCATAATGTTTAGAGAAAGCATAGCTTCATGGAGAATCTCCTCAAGATCATCAATATAAAGCGGTTCTGATCAAGAAGTGAAAATCATAATCAGAGAAAAAGCAAAACAACCCCATTGACAGTTAAATTATATTTTCCTATCCAAAATAATAATAATAATAATAATAATAATAAAACTGACATGTTCTTCATATAATAGCAACCACATTGCAAACATGAAACCAAACAAAGAAATCTCTATACTAAGCATATAATTCCATGAAACAATCTCTGTTCACACAGGCTTTAAGAGCAAAATCCTCAACAAATTGTGGCTCAAAGATACCAGTGAGTAGTGTCAAACTTTGCCCACAAATCAACATTACATAATCCAATCAACTTCCAATCATTAAATCTTCAAAAAAAATACAAAAATAAGAACGCCCGATGTGTAATGCAAGTCCTACTAGAGTGCTAACAATTCAAATCGGTTCTGTTTCCAACAGGAAGCCTACTTTTAACACTTTCTTCAAATTCCTTCAACCAAGTAAAGCAAACCAAGACTATAATCCCAAAGTCCTAAATTTGATCACAAAACCATTCAAATTTGGAAAATTTGAAAAAATGAACAAAACATGACTAACAAAACAATCAACACGAACAAACCATGCCTCAGAAACCAACTTCGATTTCTTAAATCTTCAACGGAAGACCAAATAAGTACATTCCACGCACAATGTGAGAGTCCTACTAGAATGCTCACACATTCATGAATAAATTCTGTTTTCACCACGAAGCCTACTCATCATCACTCTCTCTTCAAATATTTCAATCAAGTAAAGCGAAGCAAAACAAAACACTATAATTCAAATCCAATATCACCAAATTTTATCACAAAACCATTCGAATCCAAAAAATGGGAAAAAACTTCACAAACCATGCCTAACGAAACTAATCAAACCATAAAAATCCCAACTTTATAACAAAAGCTCCAATTTTTATCACAATAATCAATCAAATCACCGAATTCCAATCACAAACACCAACTTAAACCAAACAAAAAACGCATGCGAACTGAAACAATTAAAGACCAAAAAAGTTACCATCTTGAGATTGGTTTTGAAGTAACTCTGGACTGAGTAAACCACGAGAAGATATCGGAGGAGAGTTGGCCAGCGACCGCGCGGGAGCCGCGGTCTCCCCACTCGTTTTCGATTGCCATGTTGCGAGCCCACCACCAGGTGAGAATCAAGCCTATCCCTTCCCTGAACACCGGCACCGACTGCGGCGGCAGAGGTGGCGGAGGCCCGTCTGCTCCGGCAGTTCCGTTGACGGTCTCCATCACTGGATTTTGGTCTGTGTTGCGCGAGAGTGAGACAGTGACTGATAGTCTGATACCATGGTTTGAATGCGATCTTTGGAATTTTGTTTGTAATTTTACGATGTGTTGAGGGGCAGTACTGTCCTTTTACCTCTTCAAACTATTAGGAAATCGGAATACCCCGACAAGACAACCTTTGGTTTTGAATAGCCGTAGCTGGGACATACTAGATTGTTACTTGCCAATACATTATTCTCATTCTCTTCCGGATTGTAATCCTTAATAAAAAAAATAGCTCCATGAGCAAAAGCTCCTGTCATGATGAATCCTACAATGTATTGGTGATGAGTATATAATACAGCTTGAGTAGTAAAGTCCTATGTTATAAAGGCATAAGCAGATAAAGAGTACATGTGTTGAGCTATCAAGGAAGTAATTACCCCTAAAGAGACTAGAGCAAGACCTAATTGAAAATGAAGGGAATTATTGATTGTATCATAAAAACCCCAATGCCCGCCCCCCCAACCATCCTCCTAGAAGAATATGGGCTTCTAAATGATCTTTTATACTATGTCCAATCCCGAAATTTGTTCTATACATATGGCCAGCAACAAGAAAAATAAATGCAATAGCTAAATGATGATGTGAAACGTTACCATGTCATAATGTGATGTGCTTCCAATGCCAATAAAAAGTAACCCATCCAATGGTATTTAACATCCAGAAACTGTCAAATAAAATGTGTCCCAAGTTGAAATATCACAAGTGTCACCTCGTCTCGGACCGTCACAAATAAAACTATAACCGAAATAATTTTTATCTGGCATTAACTTGGAACCACGTGCATCTAAAGTATCCTTTACTAAGATCAATGTAGTTGTATGTAAACTTAGAGCAATAGCATGATGCACCCTTTACTAAGATCAATGTAGTTCATACATGATGGGGTTTAAGCTTGGCTTTGAATTTTGACGCACTATTCTCTTGCAAAGATGGCTACTACCAACCAACCTGTGACCTTTATCTCGATTACTTAAAAGAGTAATAAACCATTTTTTCCCATTTTTATCGTGTTTTATGGTGCATTTATTTCACTTGGAAGAATCGGAATAGGTATTGGAATGATCTGAAATCGAAATGAAGTATCGGAATAAGAATAAGTTATTTACTTTAACTGCAAAAATTGAAATCGGAATCAACAGTATTCCCATTAAACTGTTTATTTTGCTTTAGAATCAAAATGAATTAATTATAGTTACAAAAATACTCTTAATTAAAATTATATATTAATTATAATAGTGTATAATTTTTTATTATAATATGCAGTTTTTTTAATATCAAATAAAAAACAACATATTATAATAAAAAAAAACTGCATATTATTTTAATAGTTCATTAATCTAGCGAGCAATTTTTTATTATAATATGCAGTTTTTTTTTTAAATATCAAATAAAAAATTGTATATTATAATAAAAAAATGCATATTATTTTAATAATGTATAGTCTTTTATTATAATATGTAATTTTTTTTTAATATCAAATAAAAAACTACATATTATAATAAAAAAAATGTATATTATTTTAATAGTGTATAGTTTTTTATTATAATATGTACTTTTTTTTAATATCAAATAAAACAGGTTTTTTTTATTTTTTAAATAAGGATATAAAAGACTTTTCATCTTGATAAAGAGAATGAAAATAAAAATGAGATCCCAAGTAGGTTGGGGGAAATCAGATTCTCATTCCACAATCTCAAATTGATGTGGAGTCCACACTGTCATTCTTATTACGGAATGAATTTAAGTAAGTAAACATTATCAATCAATCTCATTCTTCATTCATATTCCTCAATCCATAAAGTAAACATAATATTATAGACGGCAAACAAATCCTATATTTCCAAATCAACAAAAAGCTTTGAAGAGTTTCGTTTTGAGTAGCAATATTTCCTCCCCTTTACAATCGTATGTGTGTCCTTTAATTTATATATTTTTAATATTTTATTATTATCCTTAATTTAAATTACTAACATTTCAATTAAAAGATGATATCATTATTATTATTATTAAATTTAAATTCTTCAACTTTAAATCTAAATAAAAAATTTGATTTCTTTTGATAAAGAATAGTTAAAGATGAGAGTTTTTATTGTGTTTTTAAAGATTTTATTAATAGTAAAAATGAAGGTTTTTAGTTTTGTTTGATAATTTAACATACAAGATTTTAGTAAAATATAAAAATTTTGAGTGAAAATAATAAAAAACATAAGATGGATAAACCAAGAACATGAAACAAAGCATCAAAACAAGTTTTAAAAAAAAGTTCGACTATTTTTTAATGTTTAATTTAATTAATTTATTTATCTTTATAATTATTTGAGTTTATTTACCTATAATATTTAAAAGATAAATAAATAAATAAATATAAGTAATAATACATTGAGTATACTTATATAAAATGAATTTTAAAAAGGAAATCTAGCAAAATTACCCTTTTAGGACAACTTATTTATGTAATTACCCTCTCACTCAAAAGGATTGTAAAATTACCCTAAGTTATCCAAAATACCCCTAGTAAATTAAAACCAACTCATTAATATAAATAATTAATTATTTACCAACTATTAAACAATAATAAAATAAAACAAAACACATCATCAAGTAAATATACCATCAACTCACATTAATCTATCATCCATCATGATTTTACTCTAACAACAATCAATTTTTCTTTAAAATTTAGTTTTGAGTGGAAGAAAAGTTAAAGATATTTGGGTGTTGATAAATGTTAGTTTTTATGATTGAGTTTTTAGGGAATTAGATGGTTAATTTTTTGAAAAAAAAAAATAATACTCAGATTAGAAACTGATCCGATATCGTTTCAGAAACTGACTCGATATCAGGTTGACCTAAATTTAAGGTCACTTTCTGATCTTAAGTAATAATTTTGACATGATCAAATCAAAATTATCACTTCAGGTCATAAAGCGACTCGAATTCGGGTCGACCAACTATCAAGTCACTTTTTGACCCGATGAGATAATATTTGTTAGCCCAATTTGGGTCAAAATTTCTCTTCAGATCAGAAAGTAGTCCGATATTAGGTTGACCCAAAATCGGGTCAGAAACTTACTTAAATAAGAAATTTTGATCTGATTCGGGTCAACAAATAATATTGACTCGATTCAGGTCAAGATTGCTTTCTTAAGTCAGATTCTTCAACTTCGATTTGGGATGACGAAATTAAGATCCTTTTTTGTTTGGATATAAGTGATGATGAAATCAAGATATAATCATTAAAATGCATCTCAAACCAGCGACATCATATTTGTCCTTCCAATATTCAACAATCGAAAAGGTTTCTTGGCTTATCCCACTCAATAATCACAACAAACTCCCTTTCAAAATCAAACTACTATCAACAACCAATGTCATGAAATGAATTTGGATAACACATCTTCAAAACATATCCACACACAAACCGAAAAAAGAAAGCAAAGAATTAGAGAATGAGAATGCTTTAAAAGCATTGAATTCTTCCATTAATATTAGTTATGATATAATCCAAACACATTATTTCAAATAACAAATCCAACATAGAACACAAAACAATGAAAACGAAATAAAACACTAAACTCAAACACTAACACACCCCAAATATATCATTCTTTAAACCACCATAAACCATCACAATTAGAAACCATATATCTTTATCTTTATCTACTCCTTATCAACAATCTTGCCCTTAACAAGGAAATTCATGACATTCACAGGCTGATCGCCTTGTAGTTGTATGACCTTACCAAGAACCTTATCCCGTATCACATTCTTGTTATAGCAGAACTCCTTAAGGTCTTTGAGGATTTTCTGGTTGCTAAAGTCCTCTCTCAGTTCTTGACTTTTCTGGTTGCTAAAATCATGTCAAACACACACACCTATATATCAATTGCAACATAGTGTAATAAATTAGTTACACTCAACCCTATATTAATCAAAACTTACAAAGTGTCAAGATCATTTTAGGTGTACAACTAAATTACAAAAACTTGAAAAGTCCATTGGTCCAAATGCTTCTGTTTTTTTTTTTTTCCTATTCTACTCGAAGTTGATCAAAACCTCAACCCAATAACAAGAAAGGTTTTTTAACATCACAAAACAAATATTTTTTTTAAAAAAATGCAAATTTTACTAGGAAAAAAGCAATCAAAATCAGGACAACACGAAAATTAACACAAACACACAAAAATAAACTGAAAAGATTAAACATTTTAAAGCAAAGTTATACATAGACTACAAGGGTCAAAACCCAAAAACAAAAATCATTAAAGACGAAACTGAAGAGAACCCAAATGAAGAAGGCTGACCTTGAGAGTCTGGAGAGTGCAAGCTTTAAATTGTAAAGACAACAACTTTCAACATCAATCATTTAAAGAGAAGCCTAAAACTGACATCCACTTTTCTCCCTCGATTATCATTGAATAAGTCTGACTCATCATGTTACCAATCCATTGATTTATGGGCCTCGTATACGATCTGATTGATACCTAATCCAAAAACAAACCCAAATACAAAAAGACACAAAATTTAAAACCCATTTATATATAATGTTAAAAGAGAGAAATTTATCAAAGATATGGACATAGAAACAGAAGAAGGTGTTGTTTATGACTTTATTTGATGATCTGTTTGTTTTGACGGATCTCGTGGACGGTGGTAGAGATTTTTTAGTAGTAAAAATAATAAAAACAACCGTCATTGCTATGTGAAAAGACAGTCTCATTGTTGATGATGTCGCCATTTTTTTATTATTTTTATTTTGTTTGTGTGATTTTCAAGCAAGCAAATGTTAATATGAAGAGGAGCACAAAGTGGAATTTGGACTTCAAAGCATTGTCGTCTTCACGGTTTGATGTTAGAGGAGTTGACGTCCCCGTCAACAAAGACGATGACGCCTCTATTCTAGTTCGTGCGATGTGCATAGGGTTGGTGTGGCTATTGAGAATGAGATGAACGGAAAGGGGCTGAAATTGTTTGAAGGGTATTTTAGTAAATTAGGGCTAGTTTTGCAATATAATTGCTCCAAAGGGTGCTTCTGTAATTATTTGGTGTATTTGGAGTATTCCCTTTTAAAAATTTTAATCGGGTGTAAATACAAAAGGAGTGTATATACAGCCTTTAAGGGCTGGGAATATCGCCACTCTTTCGTTTTTTGCAAGTACACCATGCATGTTATCTACACTGAGAGAATAATATCCACTCAACTAATTCGCTGGCTCATTTATTTAAAGTGGTTAATGTGGGTAATTTTATTGGGTGAGGTTATTAATGAGTTAAATTTTAAAAATCTACTAATCAATAGTTTAGATTAGAGCTTATGTCTTAAAACCCATAAAAAAAACAACTCATTCATTTTAACAATATTAATTTTTAAAAAAAATTAAATTATACCACAAAATAAAACCTAAATTTTCTATTTTAATTTAAACAACAGTAATTTTTTAAAGCTGCTAACTTCGAAATCAATAGTTTTCTCCTCGAATCTTGGGTTTCCATTAAAATATTGAATGGGTTTGGATTTTTATTTTCAAACCCAATATACAAATGGATTTGCATTAAGCAAAATTTGACACGCGTACAATTCCACCCATCGCCGCATCCAATGTTGTGTCAAATTATGCCGCAAGAATCTGCTGCAACGTTTTTCAGCCTCATGGACAAATTATGCAAGTAAAACTTTGCGACAAAGCTTCAGATTTAAAAGCAATTCCTGTAAAGAAAACCAACAAGAGGGAAAAAGGGTAGCCAATAAAATCCTGATAATAGTGCTCTAACTAACACATATCTTTCTGATACAGCACTACTGTTCTAACTCTCGGACAAAAGTTCATCCAAAATTATTGCCAAAAAGTCTTGGGTCCCATAACATAAAACCCATTTTATATATAAACTTATCGACTGGAAGCAACTCCATTACTTGAATCCCGCATCACACAATAGATCAAACTCAATGCTTCACACTCTAGTAGGGTGCCATAACATAAAACCCATTTCACATATAAACTTATTGACTGGAAGCAACTCCATTACTTGAATCCCGCATCACACAAAAGTTCATCCAAAATTATTGCGAAAAAGTCTTGGGTCCCATAACATAAAAACCCATTTTACATATGTTATTGACTGGAAGCAACTCCATTACTTGAATCCGGCATCACACAATAGATCAAACTCAATGCTTCACACTCTAGTAGGGTGCAACAGGCTTGCGGAAGTTAGCTCCAGCATAAACTGCTTCAGCACCAAGCTCTTCCTCAATTCTCAGAAGCTATATATAATAAACCAAAACAAGACATTGAGTTCAGTCAGGCACAACACGTTTCTCAGATACACAAAAATTAAGTTATGCATCTTTAAAGAAAAGGAAGATGCTCGAAAAAAGCCTAAAATGCTAACCTGATTATACTTTGCAAGACGCTCGGACCTGCATGGTGCTCCTGTCTTGATTTGACCCTGATCATAAGAAGAAATGGTGGGAAGTGATTCCAAATTAGAAAAACCATGAGTTAGGATGCAATGGTCTCAGATTCAAATTAAAAGTAGTATTTATATTACCGTGGCCAAGCCCACTGAGAGATCAGCAATGAAAGTATCTTCAGTTTCACCACTGCGGTGGCTGGCCATCACACCCCATCCAGCTTGCTTGGACATTTTGACAGCTTCAATGCTCTCAGTTACAGATCCAATTTGATTGACCTTTCCCCAAAACAGAAAATGAAATTCAGATTTAGAATTTCAACATGGGCAGGAAACCAATGACTCAATTAGATATGATAAAGAAGGCTTCTAGTGGCACCTTGAGAAGGAGTGCATTGCAAGTCTTCTCTTTGATAGCCTTCTCAACCCTCTGCAAGCACAGATAAGATAATGCTGACTACTGAGTGGTTCCCAAAAGTAAAAGAAAAGAATAGTGTTGATGTTTTCATACTTCATTGACTAATACAATTTAGTATACCCAATATCCATGCATAGTTTCCTCTTAGATGATCTCAATGGGAGGATCAGACAAAGATAATTGTGCATACCTTAGGATTGGTGACCAATAGATCATCTCCCACAATTTGTACTTTTTCTCCAATTTCAGCAGTTAGCTTGGCATAGTGCTCCCAGTCATCCTGGTCAAATGGATCTTCAATTGATGCAATAGGATACTCAGACACAAATGACTTGTAGACATCCTTGAGTGCATTTCCTGAGATCTTCTGCGAACCATCGTTGTTCTACAACAACAAACCACAATATAAAAGGAAAAAAAAAATTACTACATACATGGAGTGTTTATAATTCTATTGACCAAAAGATTTATCTGAGGAATATTTGTTACAGGTGATCTAGATACAAGATGAATTCAATCTTAATTACAAGCAACAGAAAACTCACCTCCTCTTTAAAGTTCAGATCGTAGGTCTTATCGGAACCACAGTAAAATTCAGATGCAGCCACATCCATTCCAATGACAACCTAACAAAAACAAAATAAACTTCATTAATTTGTCATCCTTTTGTAATGTCAAATTTTTGGGAACTGAAAATGATTATAAAAAATAGTCATGGAAGTTAACACTAACTTGGTTAGTGTAACCGGCTTTAGCAATGGCAGTCTTTAGCAATTCGAGTCCTTCCTTGTTCTCCTGAAATCCGCATAGCAATGATGTTGATAATCAAACTAGAAACCATACAAAAAAGCGCATCAGAAGTACTAAATTATAAGAATTAATATAATTGCTGAAGAAGACCTGAATGTTAGGTGCGAAGCCACCCTCATCACCAACATTTGTTGCATCCTGACCATACTTCTTTTTAATAACAGACTGAAAAGAAAACGAAAGTAGTTAGCAATTGGTAGGCCAACTAAAGGGCAGAATGAACTTTATGACAATGCAGGAGAGGTTTTCCGCGAAAGAAGAGGTGTGTTTGTATAAGACCTTTCTTCTCTATTACAAGAGAGAAGAAGCGAAATTCACTTTGCAAAGATAACAAGAAAGGAATTACGATTAATATATGCCTGCAACGGAACATGCGCAGCATAACAGAAAGGCATGCTCAGTTCTCTCAAAGGCAATGCATGAGAATGAGTGAATATGCTGAAAAACTTTTTCTGGAAAAAGTATAATTTCAAAAAGAAAGAAAATACATATTTATCAAAGATCCAACACTGCAGATCAAAGCAAAGGAAAACTCTACTAAAATTATCATAATGTTGTGGCTATGCTCCACATATGAGAGAGTACCAATGAATAGCAAAGACTAAACAAGGAAAAAAATAAAGAGAAGCATTAGATTGTAATCTAATAAGCTAAAGCCGAAAAAAACAATCCTCTAAAACGAAGATCGCAAGCAACCTTCAAATGGTGGTATACTTCCACACCCATCTTCATTGCCTGTTTGAAGGAGGAAGCTCCAACAGGAAGGATCATAAACTCCTGTAAGACAATAATGCATCAGATATTATATATAGAGAAACATAAAAATCCTTATAATCATAAAACATTTAAAAAAAAAAAAAAGTCAAAAAACATACCTGCATAGCAAGTTTGTTTCCTGCATGTGATCCACCATTGATCACATTGAAAGCAGGAACAGGCAAAACCAACTTGCTGTTACCAGCAAGTTCAGCAATGTGCTGCACTCAAAACATCAAATTATCAATACTAAAAAATTCCAAATAAAATATCGTAATCATAATGAATCAAACAACGAATTTAAATACGAAAAAAAACCTTGTAAAGAGGAATTTTCTTGACATGGGCTCCAGCTTTGCATACTGCAAGAGACACTGCCAGAATGGCATTGGCTCCAAGCTGTAATAACCAAATCAAATGCAATGGTCAATACACAACAAAATATGTATATAAAACAGAAAAAAACTAAAGAAAAGGAAAATCAATCAGACACCTTTTGTTTGCACCAACCCCACTCGTTTACAGTTCCATCAAGTTGTTGAACCATGTAATTGTCAATGTCGGTCTGCTTAGTCGGGTCCTTGCCAACAAGAGCAGGGCCAATGATAGCGTTAACATTCTCAACAGCCTACAAACAATGAAAATCACAATCAAATTAAAAGGAAATACAACAACGCTTATCAACCAAAACAGAAGCCAAAACTAAAAACTAACCTTCAATACACCTTTTCCAAGGTAGTCAGAGCCTCCATCTCTCAATTCAAGAGCCTCGTAGACTCCTGAAAACCAAACCACTATTTTACTAAACGCGAAACAAATACAAACTCTTCTACTATAAAAAGACAAACAAGGAAGCGAGTAACATACCGGTGGATGCACCACTTGGAACAGCAGCTCTAGAAAGGAAACCATCTGATGTCAACACATCCACCTAAGAAACCAAAGAAACCAAACAAACAATGTTTATGTAAACAGTAAGACTCGTTAAAATGGGTGACATGGAGAGCATCGAAAGAGATGTAAGATCTGATGAGAAACGAACCTCGACGGTAGGATTTCCACGGCTGTCGAAGATCTGTCTGGCTTTGACGGAGGCGATCGTTATTGCCATGATCGTAAAGAAAGATTGGCAGATGGATGATAGATCTAAAAGAAGGGTAGGTCAGGGGTTGTTGTCAATAGTTGCGAGTGTTGAGTGAGAGTGTGGAGTGGGGCGTTATAGAGAAGGTTGGGCCGTTGGGGGCCAATATGGACCGTCCGATTAAACAACTAGCGTTAGGTTAAGCGTTAGGTTTAAGCTTTTATGAAACGATGTGCTCATGGTGATGATTACGTGTGCGTGATTTCTGTGGGGGTGCGTGGTTTTACCTAGTTACTTCCACTGGAAATGACTTATGGGGGCACCGGATGGTTGAGATTTCAAACTTTTGGTAAAGTCTGCTCTTTCTCCGTGACTTTATCCGTGATAAGGGTTCCTACCGATTTATTTTTATTAATTTTTCCATAATTTAGTGAGATATTAATAATTAAAAAAATAAATGATTTAATATATTTTTTCCTTGAGCAAAATACACCAAGCCCCCCTCAGGTAAGACATAAATACAGTTATAATCAAAGATTGAGTTTAATAACACAATAACCCCAGTTTAACGGTCAAAATGTGTTAAAATTGACGGTCAACTTTAATTTAAAGTGTAAAGACGTAAATACCCTCCATTTTTAAAATTATTTTTTTTTCTTTTAAAATTTAAAACTCTCTGCAACAACCATCTTCATTTTCATCTTCATCCAGAAGGTTATGAAGGTTTCTACTCATCCAGAAACCTTCATCTCCCAAACATCAATCTGCATCCAGACATAAATGGCCACTACATACAAAAACCCACATCAATATGTAAAAACCCAAACATATTATTAATCATCTGCAAAAATCCAAACACATTATCAATCATCTTCTTCAAACCCAGATAAACCCATCCAGATATCATCTTCAAACACATCCAGACATCATCTTCAAACAGATCTGGGTTGTCTGGGTTCGAACCCAGACGAACCCAGATCTGGGTTCGGGGAACCACGACGGGTTCGACGAACCCAGATCTGGGTTCGACGAACCACGTCGAACCCAGGTCTGGGTTCGTCGAACCACGCCGAACCCAAGTCTGGGTTCGTCGAACCATGACGGGTTCGACGAACCCAGACGAACCCAGATCGATCTGGGTTCGTCATTAGGAACCCAGACGTCTGGGTTCGTCGTCGCGAACCCAGATCTGATCTGGGTTTGCGACGACGAACCCAGATCTGATCTGGGTTCGCGACGACGAACCCAGATCTGATCTGGGTTCGCGACGATGCGAACCCAGATCTGATCTGGGTTCGTCGTCGCCGAACCCAGATCAGGAAGAAGAAGAAAAAGAAGAAGAAGAAGAAGAAGAAGAAGGCGGTGGAGATCAGGTAGAGGCAGAGAAGAAAAAGAGGAGAAGAAGAAGAAGAAGAAGAAGAAGAAGGTGGTGGAGATCAGTGGAGAGAGGCGAGGATGTGGGAGTGAGAGAGAGAGTTTTGGAAAAATGATTTTAATAATTTTTATTATTAGTAAATGACGAAATTACCCTTGATCAATCCAGAGTTGCCTAACAGATACTGTTAACTCGGGGGTATTGTGTCATTAAACCTAATCTTTAACTATAGCTGATTTAGGTCTTACCTGAGAGGGGTTTTGTGTATTTTGCTCTTTTTCCTTTTATATATTTTTCAAACTTAAATTCTTTTCATAAAAGTATTAAATACTATATAAATATTGACAAAAAAATTTTATCCAAGAATTTTATTTGCCTTCCTTGTTTGATCTTATGATGAGGACAAGCTCTATTGTAATTATGCTTTTATTGTAACCTTAAATTTGGCTTGTTCAAGAGTTGTAATTTTGTGGTTCCCAAATTTAGGAAAGTTGGTTGATTTAAAAGTTACAATCTTGCAGTTCCTAAATTTAAAAAATTTGGCTGGTTGAAAAGTTATGATCTTGTCGTTCCCAAATTTAAGAAAATTATTATGTAATTTTCAGTATTTCAAAAAAAATATATTATAAAAGGAATTGTTTTAAATTTAGGATTTGATTAGATAATAATATAAAAAATATAGGTCAAATTTGATTTGACCAAAATATATATTAATTAATGTATTTTATAAGAATTTTCTTTTAAAAATTATTACCAAATAGGTTAAAGATTAGACTTTCGAAATTTATCATTATTTACGTAGATCAAATATTTATTTCATAATGAGGGACAATTTATCTCGTAATAAAAAAGAAACCAAACCACATAAAATTTATAAAAATATGTTTGGTAGGAAATAAACTCTCATTAAGTGAATAATACATGTATAATCATTTACACTAAACAGTAATAAGCTAATGCATTTTGTAAAAATTAAATGTAATTTGATATTTAAGAATTTCACATCACAATTTAATTTAATCTAATTCAATTTCAATCATTCAAACTCAAAATTAATGTCATTTGTAAATGGGTTAAAATTGAATTCATCATATTTCCTTTTAATATCATTTGTGGTGTACTATTCAAGTCATTATCAGCCTTAATGAGTTATTTATCATTAGGGCTATATTCACGTTAAAATCTTTACAACCAACCAAATTCAAAAAAGTACAACTTGAAACTTCAAGATTTATGCCGTCGCCAATGCACCATGCACCACAAAACGTCAGTGAATTAAAATACTAGCTAGCTGTCTGAAAGTAAAGCATAAATTTAATTCGTTGAAAATTAAATAAAACTAACAAAACAAAGGGGAAACACAAGGGCTTACGATTGTTTTCTCGGTTGACTATTTTGTTTACATTTTATAAAAGAAAATGGCATTAGACCGTATATCCTACCTATTCTCATACATGTCCTCATCGTGCGCATGCTGCATTGCAAAAGCAAGCCAGTTCAAACTCAGGTCAACCCAACAAATTTCAGGCAAAAGGCGAGGTACATGTCTGTTTTGAGGCATCGTGTAGACCTGACCACCGCCCCGCATGAGTAGTGACATCACCATTTGCAGACAGGGACTTAATTTCATTTACTTCAATTGTTGTCACCATCTAAGATCTGCACCTAATTAATTGTTTTTCTCCACCACATGAATGTATAGACGATCGACTGACTCAGACCCGACTTTTTCAGAATAATTTTTGCCTCTTATTTTCTAGAACATATATGGATATATTAGTATTACACAGAAATTGAAGATCAGACTAAGAATGAAGTAAAAATCTTCTCTAGAAGCTCATATTTTCGTTATAGCCATTGAAATTGAGGGATTATTTATTTATATGATAGTTAAAAATTGGGTAATGTCATCCAATGGAGTCAATTCTTCATGTTGGCGTGTGGTTCTTAGTAGTTCCATTTATTCTGGAAGGAGGGTGGTATTGGCATTATATTACATATGTCGATGGAGCTTTCAACAGGAGCACTATAGTCTGCATTTCCCTCTTCGATGGATTTCAATCACTTGAATGTTAGGATGAACCGACCCAGTAGATAATAAAGAAAGAGTATTATTAAATTATATTCAAATTTATATATAAATGATGAAATATACAGGAAGTTGTAACTAACGCGACATCTTATAAATTATATAGTATATACAAATTATTACTAGGATAACTTTATTAAAATTTAGAATATCTAATATTATTAATGAAATGTATTGAAAATACGGAAATAATTCATACATTTTTAATTATGAAATAATCAATTATTTCTTAATAAAAAGTCAATAAAATCCTTACTTTAATAATTTATTTTAATCACGTTTTTAATTATGAAATAATCATTTATTTTTATTTTAATTAATTGTAATATAAATTATTTAAATAAAAATTAATAATTTATTTTGATTTTGAAATTTTTCGTTTGTAAAATTATTATTAAAGTATGAGCATTATTAATTAATTACAATATAAATTATTTATATAAAAATTAATCTTTTTTTCAAATTTGAATTTTTCAATTTGTATAATTATTATTCAAATATGAGCATTATTGACTTTTAACTATGAAATAAACGATTATTTCATAGTTAGAAACTATCTCAAACATAAATATTCTTACACGAGCTTTAGTTAGGTCTCAATTCTCAATATCATTAAAATTATTATTATTATTGTCAAAACTTGAAATGAAATATTATTTAGTGGCAGTTTGACTTACAGTAATATAAGAAAATTTATTTTTTAAAAAAAAAAAATTGGCAAAATCCATTTTCTAGAAAAAATCGTAAATAAATTTATTACTTACCATTAGATCAAGGTTCACCTCTCAGTGTTAGGTATGAATAATCAATTAAATTTAATCCTTTCACATATGAAATGATATATTTCTTTTTAGTTCAACAAACTGTTGGAACACTATGAAAACAGAGGCTCTTCCAAAAACTAACATTCCCCTTTCGTAAATAACGTAATCGTGGATGTATGTATAATTCAAATGGGTTGAACCATGTTAAATATTCTCTCATATCTTCGCTTTAATTCTTACATCTTTATTGTTTAATTTACTCACCGATATTACACACATTCATTCATTATTCGCATTGATACAAGTGTTGACCAATCTTTTACCTTAATAAGTAAAACTCAAACTCTTAATTTATTAGGATAAAGAGAGATACATGTGTCCATATAAAATGATATTATTAAAAGGCCGACCAGTCATTATGCATATTGAAACTTTTCTATAAATTAAAGACAACTGCATCAAAGTTCATGTTTCCCACTCGTTTTAAGAGTCTAAGAAAATAAAAATAAATAAATAAATAAACAAGTGGGAAAAAATTAAAACAGAATATTTGTATCCATTGGAGTCAATTGGACGGAAGGTTTTTTTTTGTTTTTGTTTTTTTAAGATAGTCAATTGAACTGAAGTTGACGCAAGGGTTTTGTTATATCTCGGCGGTCACATTCGCAATTTGTTAATAAATTGGCGAAGATATTAGATGCCAAATCAAGGCCTCAGAAACAGAAATAAAAGACAGCCGCTAGTCTAATTAATTGTATCAATCAGAGCCACACGCGCATCATACTGTAGGAGCGCAGTCACCAGGGTGTGATCCACATTTGTGTAGATGCCTAGGTGGTTTCGTATCTTAAACTTCGCTTGCGATGATGCCACGAGTTTCTCCGCCACCTAACTTAAAATTCTTGCATTCCCAGACAAGCCTGTAGCCTGTAGGTGTCTCACCGTATATCATGCCGTTTGGGCCTTGGCACTGGGCTTTGATGTGAATACGATTGGCTACCTGGATTATATAAAATGTACATGCACTAAAGTTTCTCTACTTTAGGAAAAAAAATATTATATGGGACAGTATCAAGCATATTCCCTTAGTATTATGCTTTCGTTTCTTAACATCAGTTTTAATAATTAATACCCGATATGTTTAAAATTCGAAAACTATAAAAATTAACATTTTATTTTTTAATGAATATCAAAACAGAAAGCAATACCAACATGTTCCAATAGATCTGAATAAAAATATTATACTCTAAATTCAAATAAACTTTCCTTTCATATGGACAATAGAAAGTCATGAACTGATCATATGATCTCTTAACAACACAACTCCAGTGATACGACATACCTTGAGAGTACGCCAGCAATTTCGCAAGCAAATATGATCATAGTGACATATTCCATCGTTGTTATAAATTATTCAAATATTTATATTTCTACAATTCTATCATTATTCTTAGAGTATACCTCTTCGTAATATTTTCCCGCATTTCGAAGTACAAATAACTCTGACACCATGTCCTAATTTCTTTACAGTAGAAGTTGGAAAAATCATAGAGTGAATGGATTCATAACAAAATCCCTCTAAAACAGATTTGTATTAAACAATATTAACATTGAAAGGTGTTCATTGTGATGGCAATGTTGTAGAATGTGATGCAAGATAACATTGACCTGTGATATACTTTTCACACTTAAAGTTGTTGAGATTACGGATTCGAGACATTTCCTCTTTTCCCAGACTTGAAATAATTGTAATTGCTCAAAAAGAATGGTTATGGGTTCCAATCGATTCCCCTTTTCACACACTCGAATTAATTGAAATTGCTAAAATAGAATTCAAATGCATTAGACAAGACAAGGTTAGTCCAATAAATGGCCCCCCATAGCTACATGGTTGAGATTGTAGGTTTGAGTCGTTTCTTCTTTCCCTAAACTCAAATTAATTGCTCAAAAAAATGCAGACGCAATAGGCAAGATAAGGTCAACTTGGCGTTATGCCCCACACCTACACCATTCAGGTTATAAATTTGAGTGGTTTCCCCTTCCCCAAACCCAAATTAATTGTAATTGTTCAACAAAAAGAAAAGAATGCAGATGCTTTAGCAAATGAATATAGTATTTCGCCGAAGGAGCAAAGCAGTATTCAGTTGTAAATAAAAAGTTGCAAATCAAGTAACAAGGCCATTCCTAATTTAATCTCCTGCTCCAAATATTGGTAATTAGATGGTTAACATAAACATTTTTGTCTTGCATAGTACTAGATGTATATCAAAAGCTTCAAAAAGCGGGAAGGCGAAGTAAGCAGTGGTTTCTATATCTACCACAACAAACTACATATTTGCATATGATAAATCAACACATCAATTTAACCTTCTCTAAATGAAACCAAACTGTAAACTCTTATCCAGTTACTCCTTCGGGCCACTTATTGTGAGCTCGTAATCTTCAGATCAAACTTCTAAGAGATTGCAGGTTGCCAATTATTCTAAGCTAGTATTTATTACACGAACATTCCACCTAAAGAATGAATCGAGGAGTGTGCATCTTCTTATGTCTTATGCATTAACACTTGTACACTAGCAAACTACCTTTAAGACTGCAAATTGATGCATGGATTACACACAAAATAGTATATGGAACCTTAATTTTTGACAATCCAGCTCAACAAAATGTCATACAAACGCTAACTAAGGGTGTAAATGTATCAAAAGTTAATCAAACTGCTCAAGCTCAATTCAATGTGTCTACAAACACCGTAGAGTTCTACCTGTTAACTCAACAAAGAATACAAAACTGTCAAAACATTTTTTTTTCCTATTGATTTAATACAATTAAAATAATAATACTATTATTTAAGGTTGTATCTGAATTCCAGTTCAAGCTCAAATTAACTCAACATGTTATCAAATAAATTTGGTTTCATACAGAACAAAGCTCACGCCTGAATTTTGAGCTCCATTAAGCTAAACATTTGACAAGCTCAAAGGTTTTTATTCGGCCAAGTTAAATAAGCCAAACAGTCCAGTATACTGCCCAGCTTATTTGCGCCCCTGAAGCAGATTCTACACGGACAGATTACGTAAATCAAATGCTTCCGTTTTCTTCAAGTCAATGATCCTATTCTTTGTATACCAAATACTTATCCATCAACATATGTCCATCTAATTAGTTTTCTTCTTTTCTTATTATGTACATACAAGGCAAGAAATTGATAGATAATTTGGTGACATAAGCTATTAAGCTACTATATATCATCAATATTGCAACTTGGAAAGATAAATATGACCATCAAGTACCATCACAAGTCATATTCCTAAAGCATCTTCAAATCAGCAAATAATTAATTCAAACGCATTTCGATCAAGCAAATGCTTTTCCAATTCAGCTCATATAAAACAAAACAACAAGGAAAAAAAGTTTCAAACTTGTAATGGACTTTATTATTCAACTCTATCAGTAAAGCTCACCAAAACCGGAATTTAAAGGGCATTAAGCATTTCCTCAGCGGAGCTAAAAGTGAAAGCGCCGCCCTCCTCCAAATTGAGGACCTTAACGACGCCGTCCTCCGCCAAGAGGGCGTATCTGCGTGACCTGATCCCCAATCCGACGGGCTTGTCGCTCAAGTCCAGCTCGCACCCAATAGCTCTCGTGAACTCTCCGTTGCCGTCGGACAACAGAAGGACTTCGTCGTTGATGCCCAGATTCTCCTTCCAGGCTTTCATGACGAAGGCGTCGTTGACGGAAACGCAGGCGATGGTGTCGACGCCTTTGGACTTGAGCTCGGCGGACTTCTCGACGAATCCTGGGAGGTGCTTCTGGGAGCAGGTGGGGGTGAAGGCGCCGGGGACGGCGAAGAGGATGGCTTTCTTGTTGGAGGTGAGGGAGGAGACGGTAGTGGTCTGGAGCTCGTCAGCGGAGTCGAAGTAGGAGAAGGTGGCGTCGGGAAGCTTATCGCCGACGGAAATGGAGGCGGAGACGAGGGGGCGGTTGGTTTTGGTGGAGAAAGGGAGGGTGGTGAGGGGCTTGGAGAAGTGGCAGTGGAGGGAGGTTTTGAGGGGGAGGAAAGAGAGGGATTTGGGAGGGAGGAGAGAGGCTCTGGTGGTGGTGGTGGTTGCGGCGGAAGAGAGGAATCTGGACATGGTTAGAGAGGTTGCCATGGTTAATGAGTGTGTACGGTGGTTTGGGCGGAGGGAACAATGAGCAAGATGGAAGGTCGGAGAGATTTGTAACAGGGGATGACGTTTTGTTTGTTTTTGGAACCTTTGGGCTTTTTGGGCACAATTGTATGTGAACTGTGATGCTGTTAAGTCAACCAAATATCCAATTTTTATTTTTTTTCCCTGCTTTCCTTTTATAATCTTGTCTGGTATCAGAATTCTAAATACACTCTTTCACTACAATTTTTAAGTTCACACTAATAAGTGTACAAAATTTTATTTTTATTGTGCTTTTAAATATGAAACTTATCATAACTTTCATATTCTGAACATATATTATTAAGTACAATAAAAATGTAAGTTTGTATAAATATTATATGGTGAATTAAGAGAGTGTATTAGAAGAGTCTATTTAGCATTTACTTCCTAGTAATGTAGGAATAACAAGTTTGGTGATTGTTTGGAAGCATTTTCAAAAACAGTTTTTTATTTTCAAAAGTAAAATAGCTGTAAAGTGTGTTTAGCAACCTATTTTCAAAAATATGTCTTTGAAAATGAAAAACGGATTTTTAAAAATTATTAGGTGGGAGCGAAAAATGATTTTTTTCCACCATTTTCAAATGCTTTTTTATTTCTTTTGTACAGTACAACTTAAAGCGTAAACACTCAAAAATCAGTCATTTCTTCATCACCTTTTCTATAAAGTTTATAAAACAAATTCTCTCTTCTTTGTTCCTCACTTCTTCTACGAATAGAAAATTTCGAAAAATAGATTCTCTCTTCTTTGTTCCTTCACTTTTTGTATTTAGAGAAAATCTCGAAGAATAGATTCTTTCTTATCTATTCCTTCCCTTCTTCTACAGAAAATAATCTCTCCATAAACACTTTTCTTCATTATTTCATTCTGCTTTCACTTCTTATAAAATTTACTTGCAAAATGATTATAACTAAAATTTAAAATTACAAATATAATTACACTTACTTATTTGTAACTAATTCTCGAGTGGCGATGTTTACACCCATTAAAATTTGTATCCACACCTCCCACACAAAATAATATATAAAATTCCAATATTGCCCTTAGGTCTTGATGGTTTTTGGTGAAAGTGAGATACTGAAGCATTCAACATCTCTTGATGGTTTTTGGTGAAAGAGAGAGACCGAGGCATGCAACATCAGAAAACATAAAACTCAAGACTAAATTCTCGTAGAATCGCATAATGCAGTGAACCTGAAAACAGTAAAAGAACATATATTTATAGGTAATAATAGTAATCTCCTCAACTTTAACATAAGAAAGTAGACAAGCAAGGCCGTATAGTTGTGCCAAGATGAGGAGTCCTAATTTGACGTTCAAAGATCCTAATAACAACATTTATCTTCCTAAACATAAAACATCTCTAAACATCCTGCACCATATCCAATCAACCTTAATTAAATTCTAGATTTCCAATCTAAACATCAATTCAAAACCAAATTATGAATTATGATTCATAACACTAACTGAGTTGACTCACCAACCAACCAGCACCCACCACCCAGCGAGCGCCGCCTGTTATGTGTGGATCCTTAATAATGTTCTATCTTAAAGAAAGATATGTGTTTGGTCATGGTGTGGAGACTGCTGGAAAGCTTTCAGGATCGACCTCACATGACCAATTGCTCATCTAGATTTCCAATTCTTTCGCGGGTTTGCTTCTCTTGGTAGTGGGGTTTTTGCTTTTCATGTTGGTTTTTGTGAAGGATGCAAAGTTCCATGGCTTTTTACGGCCATTATTAATTCTATTCAAAATTATTAACTATTTTGGTATATTGAAAATTCAAATATTAAATTTTTGTGGGGGGCTGCAGAAACGGTTTTGAGGGTGTAAGCATCGCTCCTCTTAATTCTCTTCCACATCCATGGCCCATTACTATGACAGATTGTCATTAAATAGGCGAATAAATATAGATGGCCCAAAGTTGGAGAAATTAAAACTTAATGTTTGGCCCAAGGAAGCAGCTTTGTCTTTCGATCATGTAAGGCGTTGTACCATCAATTCTATTTCGTTTCCTTTATCTGCCTTTTACATTACTGTTAGACCCAAAGCGTTTGTCAGTCTACAAAAGGAAGCCTCTCACCAAAAATGCAAATAACAGGTACCATTTTGATTTTTTTTTTCTCGAGATATCATTTACAGTGCGGCGATTCGAATGTTATTTCTAAGTTAAATGAGTGCGATCAGAACACTGACTGGTGGTAACAGTTCTTTTAATATTATTTAAAGTGTAGCTATTCGAATTTAGATTATTATCAGATTAGATTGAATTAAGGTTATTTGTCACCCATCGAATTGGACATTGGTTTGCAAAATTTTGTTTCTTTATAAAATACAGTTAGTATTAGCCTGTGACATCAACTAATAAACAGTTGATATTTCACGAACAGTAAATTTATATAAATAACTGATTAGCAGGTGAGGATAGAAGTTAATTTAAAAATCTCAATGTCCAAGTTGGGTAAACCGAAGTCTATACCAAACAAAAAATAGGACATCTTCTTGGTACTGGGAAAACTGGTTAGTGTGCCAGCGATGCATAGTTTGTCAGCGTGACATTAAGAGGATGATGAATGATACAAACAAACGAGACCAGCATTGAATTTCTCAAGATGCCAAAAGAATATTACTTGGGATGTGTACCTATAATTGTCGTTTTTTAATAGTTACCAACATGGCTCGATAATCCTTATCTTTTTAATCCCAATTGAAGATACTTCAATCATCTTTGGGGTTAACTGTGTTGTATATGAATTAAGTTAAAGATATATAAACAAGATTTAGGCATACAAGGCTGATTTCATTCAGAAGTCGGATGTGATCACCAGGGTGATCTGAATAATCTGATTTGGACATTTCATTATTGCAATTTTATATTACTATTTATGCATTTATTGAGCGAAATTGGTATAGGTTATATAATTTAATGGCACCATACAGATATACACAACAAAATTGGTTGCTGCTAGGCCAAAACCATTATATATCATTTAAATCAAGGTCTGGATGGATATCAAATTGTGGTACATTGGAGCTATTGTATGATTTTTGGGCTCTAGTTCTAATTTATGCAATGAAAGATTACAACTAGAAACGGAAGGAACCACAATAAGAGAATGGAAATTAACAGTGAAATTTATCACATTTTCTATCGGTTTATTCCCCTCGAAACAAAAAAACAACCGCAACAAAACAGTTAAAAGGACCAAAAAAAAAAAAAAAAATAGTAAATCTACAATTCTCAGGGCACTGAACCACCCATGAACTGCCTTTTTTCACTTGATCCTTTTTATCTTCTTTGTATAATGCATTCCCATGACACGTGTCTGTTTTTGTAACTTCATTAACTTTCTTGGGTATTCACAAGAGAAAAACTAATTACTTCCTTCCGAGTGCATGCCCTCGAATTCTTATGATCAACTTAAAAGAATGACCTCCTAGACGTCTCTCTATACAAGCTAATAAAATTGCAAGAGAAAAAAGCCAACTACTATGAACGCCACATATAACATTGCTGAAGAAGAAAATAACCTGGTCACAGGGCGACGGATAGCCAAAAGAATTGCTCAATTGTCGCTCAACTAGGAGTGGGGGACAAAGGTGCCAACATAGCCGAACCCCATGATGAAGAATGCTATGGCTTGCACGTAAAGGCAAATGTAGTAGTGGTTTTTTCCAAAGGCAAGGTCATAGCAGCCAATGAAGAAGAGGTATGCACCAACCCCAAGTTCTAACATGTGAAGTCTGTTGACATGTAAACATTAAATGGCATAAGAAAAGTGTGTTGATGTAAATTGCAACCTGTTCGATTTTGTGCCTAAACTGTATTGGGACATAAATGTAGAAACTAACATGCAAGTGTTTGGTATTTCTAGGATGAGAACATATACCTGTCTCCAAACCTGATTCGGGGTTTCCTGGTGGCTTTTGTAGCCGCTTTAACCTTGAGAGCGTCTCCTAGTTTCTCAGTGACAATCCATTCATTTACACGACCAGCCTCTAGCAGACCAATGAAGGTTGCCTTTGTCCGATGCAGTGACATTACATTCTCAAATAAGATCCAAAAAACTAATAGGTGGAATGATCTGCGTGAACAACAATTCAAGAAAAATTAATGAGATTTGATGACCCATTTTTTCCATCAAAAAAAATATATATATATTTTTCAAATTATTGAGTGGTCAATTGTCACACAAAATTAATTCAAAAATCAAGAAGCTAGTGCCAAAATAGAAGGTTTTAATTGCAGCTGATTGTTCTTCTAAATTTGAACACCCTTGTCAGCAGATATAAATTTACCTGAACCGATGACAAATGACAACCAACAAGATCATACAATTATATGAAAGGAGACAAAACGGACCTTGGAGTCCCAACTGCATTGAGGATGGTGATGACAGAAGGTATATAAACGGCTGCCCACTTCGGGACCTCAACTTCAGGAACCAGAACAGTTGCCGGTAACACGACACAGTAAAAGATAAATGTAACAAGGTGTGCTACTATCTTCCTGACCATGAAGAAACTATAGATCACATGTACCTTCTTCCACAAAGTCACTCTCTGGTTAAACATAAAAAACAAGGCGTGAGCTACCAATTTGATTTTCATTTCACTTTCTAATTTATCATTTAAATTAGGATATTAGAAACAAATAATCCTTTAAAAAAAAATAAAAAATAACCTTGTTTCTCATAATCTCCATGATCATTTTCCTGAAAAGATTAGCAGGACCACAAGACCACCTGTGCTGTTGATACCGGTAGGCCTTGAAAGTACTAGGCAATTCATTTTTCACCTGTAGTAAAACAGAAATTAAACAGCATTCATTCAAATTATAAAAGAAATAATGACCAAAGTAGATCAAACTATTTACTTCACATTCTGTTCAAAGTGTTTAAAGCCAACAAATCAGTTGGTAACAATTAATAATCACCAAGTACTTGGAAAATTAATCAAATGACCATAACCCTTCTGTTCATTTACTAGTTTTAGTTGGATGCTATTAAAATATGGATGAAAATGAAGGTTATAGATTCTTAAATGAGACAGCAAAAATCAGGTACCTTTACATCACCAAGGTACACAAATTTCCAGCCTTTAAGACTAGCCCGGACAGCCAAATCCATATCCTCCACTGTGGTCCTATCTTTCCATCCTCCAGCCTCATTTAGAGCAGCAATTCTCCACACACCAGCCGTTCCTGCATCATCACAAATTCAATATCCATCCATTATTGTCATTCATCAATCACATTTTCCTCATCTCATCAAACAAGCACTTCCTTATTTATTATTATTATTATTATTATTTTGGTTTACATTTACTAAAGCTTGATGTAAGAATTCAATGTTAGATACCATTGAAGCCAAAAAAGGCATACGTGGAGGACCCCACTTCTTGTTCCACTGTAAAATGGTAGTCCAAAGACATCTCTTGCATTCTTGTCATCAAGCACTCATCAGAGTTCACTGCAAACACATACAGGAAAGCCACTGCCACGTCACTACCTTAGCTGGCATTGATTTTAATAAATCACATTACTAAAAAAATATAATTATGTATAAACAATGATATCAAGAAAAGAAATGAATAAATGTCGGTGAGTATTAGAGATTGAACACTTGGACAGTGACAGGGGCACGAGGGCCACCATAAAGAGAGCACATGCAGCTGCCGGGAATATCATAAGAAAAGATTTTGCGAATTAGACATTTGTACCCCTGAAATATGTTCCCAAGTCCAAACATGCCCCTCCTGTGCTGTTTCTTTACATTTATGCTCGAGATTTAGCCTGACCCACCTAATATCTAGCACTTCCACATACAGTAAATTCGAGAGGCTTTGCAGCTTTTTCAGCCAAAAAGTGCTTTTGCATTCCCTACCAGATTAATGGTTTCACTTCTGGGTAGCTCATTCGTGAATCATTCATGGGTTATATCGAGCCAGTACTGCTTTTTACAAAAATCAACAGCCTAATAATATAAGGTCATGTGACACAAAATCCTTTGTGATTTTTATAGCACATGACACGATAATGTTTTCAATGACATGCTTAGTTCATGTATTTATCATAATAAGGGATAATCAGAAGTTAGTTTATATATTATAACCAAAAACCAAAATGACTAAATTTGATTCTAAACTTTGAATTAGAGAAAACAAAAGTGAGTCAAATAATAATTGCCCGGTCCATGTGCACGTTCAATACTTCCAAATGTTTCAGACAAATTAAGATTGAACAAAAGAACAAAACGACACCTGAACATGGCGTTTTCAGCTTTTACACAATCTGTCCAAACCGGAGTCCGGTTTGGCCTGGTGGGGTCCTATGAGTTTAAGTACCAATAAAAAATGCTAACGTGTCCAAAAACGTGGCTATCCAGCGAGCAGTGGACCAAATGGGACCAGCCTCACCCCTCCCTCAACAGACCCACCGACAATATTGAAAACAGTTCCTGTTTATAACACTAACCAAACCAAGATACCAAAAAAAAAAGGGGGATAAAAACCAATGATGACTCAACAAAATCTATCTAAATTAAGCAAGTATCTAGACTCATAAGCAAAGCAAACCAAGTCGTTTAAACTAAAAAAAAAAGTGAAGATTTATTTAGTCACCGAATTTCCAGCGGGTCTGAACGAGGGCCAATTCAGGGTTGTGGACGAGGAAGGGTATGGTGCGCCAGAGAAAATCAGGCTCGGGCTGGAAATCGGCGTCGAAAATGACAACATAATCGCAGTGCTTGACGTAGCTGCGCTTCATGCCTTCCTTGAGAGCCCCTGCTTTGTACCCATTCCTGTTGTCTCTTATCTCATATTTTATGTTTATCCCTTTGCTTGCCCATTTCTGGCACTCTAGCTCCACCAAATCCTGCATTTTCATGCACACACAACCCACATCACAAATTGATGGTCCATTTCAATGAAAAATTTGATAGCTTTTTTTTTTAGTACCTTGATTGTTGGGTCAGTAGAATCGTCAAGGACTTGAATGATGATCCGATCAGACGGCCACGAGAGTCCACAGGCAGCTCCAATTGAGAGCTGATAGACCTGCATTAATGTGTAGTACAATAGGACATCAATGAACTCAAATCTAAAACGAGACATAAACTAAGAAAATAAAGGAGAAGAAAAGGACCTCTCTTTCGTTGTACATGGGGATTTGAACAAGAACCATAGGATATGCTGAATTGCCCAGCTCAACATCGTCTTTCATGGGCTCCCATTTGTATCTCTTATCTGGTCTGCGACCAAAAAGCTTGACCAACACAATGACAATGCCCATATAAACTCTCTCAATGAATAGCATTAAAGACATGACTAAACAAACCAAGACTGCGACTCTTAACAATGGTACAATCAATGGCGCTTTGATCTGATCCCAAAGCAATTGAAATTGCATAGTTATGTCACCTCTAGCCCCTGGAAATGCATCAGGGAGGAGGCTGGTGGTGTTTGTAGTTAACCGATCCATTTATGATGTTTTTTGTTTTGGAAAATAAAACAGAGCAAAAAACAGAGGAGAAGCAAATGTGAAGCTAGGAACAATAACAACGTTAAAAGATGATTGAAAACGGGTTTTGAAGGAAGCCCACTAGATCTGCACGGATTTAAAGAGCCTCCTGTGCCAAAAGAGCAAGAATATTTTCCACTTTTGTTGTGTAATTTTGCTTCTTTGGTACGCAAAACAATGGAAGTTGCAGAGCTGGAATGTCAGCACTGACTCATAACCCCACTATTTTCCAATAACTTGAACCATACAATTACAAATCACAATCTATTGAACCCAGACAACCCATACATTACATCAACAACCTCAACTTCAAAGCTCTATCAAAATCATCTGTCTTCAAAAAAAATTTTTATAAGCAAAAAAAAGTGGCCTTTTTTTTTTTCTTTTTTGTCCTGCTTCTGTAAACAGAGGAAAACAGAAGCAGAATAATGTATGTATATACAAGGTAAAAACAGAGATGAAGAAATGGAAAAGAAAAGAGTAGCAAGGAGAAATAGAGAGAACCGTGTCTTTATATAAACTCTCTTCTTTCTCTTAAGTGTTGTTTGCTGTTGATTTTTATTCATTTTTATTTTTTTATTCTATAATGGTATTTTTTGTTCAAAACCTCTAATACCTAACTCCCACAACAACAAAATATGCGGCTTACATAATAGAAGTAACAATTAAGTTAAAAATCAGTCAAACTGCCGGAGGTCAGGCTCTGGCGTTATTTTTATACTTTTTTTTTTAAAAAAAAATTTCCTTTTGTTCCCAATTTGGCCTCCATTTTTGGTATTTATAATTGGATCCTTTTAGTTTAGAATCTCAAAATTTGTTTAAAAACAACTACCATAGTGAAGGCTCAAGGATTATTGCGTGAATTTTATAAATATGCAATTTTTCTATTTTATGGGAATAGATAACTATGGTTGTGAGAGTTTCTATTTTGATTGCATTAATAGTGTAGTGTTTTGATATCGTAAGATTTTGATAACTTCATAATTCATTTAGTGTCAATTTAAAAGGGCAAAAAAAAAAAAAAATACACAACACAGGGTTTTTTATATTTCAAACCAACATTGAATGATCTGAATGGTATTTTTACGGAGGATCAATTATTTATGTCACTAATATCTGTATTAACTTTACCATATTAAAATTCTATTGAAAAACAATTATAAAGTATCGTATTTAATAGACTAAAACGACGTCAGAAGAATCCAACATCCAAGGACATGGATTTACAGTGAGAAAAGGAAAGAAAACAAAACAAAACAAACGATGCGTACTGCTCAGCGATAATATTTGAACAAACTTTAACGTATTAACAGAAATGCCATGGTTGCTGTCTGCTTCAATTTGACAGCTCAAACGGTTGTTGTTTTATTTCTTAAAAAAAAAGGTTATTGTTTTAATTTTTTAATTAATTTACAATTATGTCCCTGCTTTGAGCATTTGTTTACTAAAATGGGATGGCCTTGTTAATTTCTATGCATTAAATGAAAAAGGTACAATTACAGGACTGGTGGTGGGAAGAGAAGCGTTAATCAGAGGGCAATTATATTTCTGAAATGTACCTCGTTTTACTGTTTTGGGCTGATAATGTCTATGTCAATGTCGGAAATTATTAGTAGTGACATAAAAAGCTATAATTACTTAAATATGCAACCATGTAATGGTTTTTATTTTAATTTGGTTTCTTCATTTATAATGTTAGAGTAAATTGTCTTTTCAATTTGGTTTTTTAGCATATTATTATCCTGTTAATTATCCTTAAAACTGTAACACAACACATTTAATATAACTTTATTTTTTTCGCTTCTAATCTTCTAATTATACATAGACTTCAATTTGTCTCTTTAGGCTAGATTTGACAGTGTAGCTTTTATAATGTCTTTATTGGAAGAGTATTAATATTAAACATCAAAACTCTTATTTTCATGTTAGTGACAATTTAATGTATATTACATATATTAAATGAGCAGGGTTATCATTAAAGATTGCATGCATGTAGTGCTCAAGTCACCACAGTAGACATGACCACGGTTCGGTTCGAACCGTCCGATTCGAACCTAATCGGATCTTCAGAATCGGAACTGGAATAAAGGTTTCGGTTCTGGTTCAGAACAGGAACCGGAACCGGAACCGAAACCGAAACTAGAACCGTTACTGTAGTGGTTCCGATTCCGGTTATTTAAATAATGGAATCGGAACCGTCGGTTCAAAGAACCGGTGGAACCGGAACCGCGTTGAACCGGTGGTTCCGGTTCTAACAAAAAAAAAAAATTAAGTGACAATTGGTCACTTTTTTTTACATTTTACTCCCTCCCCTTAATTTCTCTTTAACCCTCCTCCCCCATAAATACCCTTTCCATTCTTAATTTCTTCTCACACCTATCTCCAATCTTATTTTATTATTTTTAAATTTCAAATTGTAAATTTATTTTTAAATTCAATCAAAGTTCAAATAATTAAATTTCTTATTTCTTTTGTGTATAAATTTATTTTTTTAATATCAAAATATAGTTTAATATTAATTTTTAAATTTTATTTTTATTTGAAAAAAGGTTCCGGAATGGGAACTAGAACCGTTACAGAACCGTTGGTTCCAGAACCGAACTGGAACCGTTTTATTTCTGTTAAGGTTCCAGTTCTAGCTTTTTCAGAACCGAAACCGTCGGTTTAGAACCGGAACCGGAATCGAACCGAACCGAACCGTGATCATATCTACACCACAGTGACAATTTGTCAACAAAGGATTTTGGCCTTAACCTCAGAGGGGTCTGGCATAAGCCATGCGTGGTCGAAGTTCTTCTTGAACCACAAGTGAATAAGGTAGCGTTTTCAAAATTTAAACCAAAGATCTATAGATATTTTAGTTGCAAATCTAGTACCACTAAATCAAGTTGACTTGGTGGTATCAAGTTTACAATTAAAATACCTATAGGCCTTTAACTCAAATCTTCAGAATGTCACATTGTTAACTTATGATTTAAGGAGAATTCCAGTCACACCCGACCTTTGCCACACCCCGACTTGTGATTCTAGTCAAAACCTTCCGTGGACAAATGATAATTGTGGTGACCTAGTCACTACATACATTGTAATTATCATTCATGAACACCAACATCAACATACATGTAACTCAGCAAGATTTACGTTTCCATAATAATAAAACTTTCTTTATCTAATTGAATTGTTTTAATGAAATCAACAAAGTTGTTTCTGGAGGAATAATCTAAAGAGACAAAAAGTGCTTTTTTAAATAGATAAATTGATGTACCTTCTAAAAAAAAAAACAGAATTGCTTTATAGAATAAAGCTATATATGAGATGGATCTTTAATTGTTCACCGGAACTGAATACGAAATCATTGATAACAACGAATATTTTCTTCTGTAATCAGTGTATTTAGTTTGGCAAACATCACACACACCTGATCAACGTGTTCGGGTGAGGAAGACAGGTAGAAAGATGAGAAGATTCCAACCTTTTAGACACATGAGATGGGGTATAGCTGCGTTGGTTGAGAAGCTGATCTCTAGAAAAAGGAATGAGAACCATTTATGGTTCTGACTCATGACCATTCACGATTAACCTATGTTACTCCCTTTTATTTATTTATTTTTTAAATTATATTTTATGATTCTTACTTTTCATAAAAAATCTTATCAATGTCCATTAAATTTTGTCAAATAATTAACCCATGTTAATACAAAAATTTCTTACCTAAGCAAGAACTCTATATATATATGTATATATTTATGGACTACAAAATTTAAAAATAGTATCATAATGACATTATTAGATAAGTTTTACTTTTGCCGGAAGTAACTTTGCAAATCAGCTTAAGTGCATCCCTACCTTGTTTTTTCACAGTAATATATTTTGGATTAAAGCAAGTTGTCGTGATATTTGTAGTAGGAATAAGAATGTACTAAACTCTTTGTCAAAAAAGAAAAACTCTTTAACAATTGCAGATGTTTATATTACTTAAACTGGTTGTAAATGGTGATGACAATGGTGATTCATCAACAAATAAATTGATAACGGTAACATTTCAATTTGCTTTCTAAAAATAATTAAGATGCCAGTACTGGAAAAAAAAAAAAAAAAAAAAAAACCAAAGTTTTTATGATCTTCTTACCATATTAAAGAATAGACCTTTGATGGGCCATGGCCATTGCATCATCGATGGATCATGCACACTCTGTTACTTCGTTTTATTTTCTTTTTGTCAACTTGAAAATGATCAAACGTACCTCATTCGTCGTAATAATTCAATCTTCTAAATTTGAAGAGAAAAAATGGAATAGGGATAAGCGAGAGGAAAACTGTAGCCGTATTGGCCACAAAAATTATATATAAGAACTTGCAACGAACATCACAATGTGAGCTTTTAATCAAGGAAACCTAGGAAGAACAAACAATTAAATATGTATACGCGGATAACTTTTAGGTGCGGTATATTGTTGATAATTACCCTTCACTGAATTTTCTTATTAATTAGGCAGTAGAGGAAGATAGGAAATCAATTTTAAAAAGATTAAATCTGATCAATCAGCAGCAAAGGAAAGGAAAGACAAAGGTGATGGACAATCTAGAAAGGGACCATTTCATTGCCGATGATGAATATATACCTTACAAAGTCTCTGTATACACGAGGTTTCAATTTTTGGGATTTAATATATGATAATGAATAATTAATTACTATGATTGCTATATGAAATAATTGCACAACACTGTTCAACAAATTGATCGTGCATATGCGATGCCTTGACTTGACTTCAATTAAGTTTATAGGCTTTAAAAAGTTAGCATATTTAAATTATAATAAGCATACATATCCATGATCTGCATGCCATGCATGAAGCATCCTGCACAGTTTGTAAGGGTAACACTATTGGGACACATATAAGAAAACATGTGTGTGGAATGCAAATAAAAATTTTGAAATCTAATCGAGAAATTGTTAGCATGGATCATTTGTGACGAAACGTAATTATCAAACAGGTTATATGTATCTCGAATTTTTACTTTTAACATCATATAAAGAAATTTTCACATATTTATAACATAAAATATGGGATACTGTCCAAAATTTTATTGGTATTTAAAGTACCACTTAATGCATGAAAAATAATAATAATAATAATAAAGAAGATGCGAAAAGTAAATACTCTGATGATAGGATTTAAGCTTCAAAATAATAAAACAGAAAGCTGTTGCACATATTTAAAAAAAAAGCTGTTGCACATAAAATACCTGTCACATCAAATTCTACTGTACAGCTACAGTTAAATATATTATATAACCATATATTTATTTCTAGCTTTTTTTTTGAATCACTGGATTGAATCCAATTGTATAGAACCAGATGATGAGATGAATGATATATATAAAGAAAACTTCTAGGATTGGCCTATTTTGAACAATTTATCTGGAGAGAAATCCTCACAGCATGCATGGCGTGCACAGATACATAATCCAGCATGGGCCACCGAAGCTAGCTTTGGTCCTTATTTTGTGTAGCACATGCTTCTACGTTCTGCATCAAGACACAAGCACGATTAAGAAGAAAAGAGCACATCTCACAGCTGTATTAAATATAGACATCTGAACTAATGATTTAAGTGTTTATTAGCTGACCCAGCTGGCACGGTGTCATATTAATTCAGCGATTATGTTCGTAATATTTACTCTTAATTCATTTTATAATATTAATTATGGTTGGGATTTGGATTTATTTGCATAATTAATTATTATACAAATTTATGTATTTAGAATATAATGTAGTAGTTGGACAATTAAACCAAGGAGGAAGCTAGATAAGCGTCCTATTCTTCCAATTCAAGAAAATCGACACATTATTAAGCTGTGTGGAACTTTGAGCTGTCAACATCGTCTTCGGTCTTGACTATTCACTACTCCCTAGTGAGTACTCACTAGTCGATAGTCACCCCATTCTAGCGGGTATGTGCTTGCTCGGCCGAAAACTACACCTTCAAGTGTTGTCGGCAAGGACCTTTAATTTTGTATTTTGTAGGCCATAGCCCTTCAACTTTATAGATTTACATGAACACTCCAAAACCCCTAAATTCTTGGACTTTCAATTTTGTGTAATTAATGCAAAAACCGCAACCAACTTGAGATCCTTTGTCACCTTTTGGAGAGGATCCTCCGTAAGGTAGGTGTGTGTAGTTGTAAAAATCAGTCCCATATGGGCCTCGTAGATGTAAATAGAGAAACCCTATGTAGCACCCTAATTGATGAGCCTAGAAGTCGATCTAGTCCATAAATCGTTCCAACTTAAACATTCAAAAGCCCACAACTCGTTATATCGTATTTCAGCTCACGACTCTATTAAAAAGAGTTGACCGCACTAAAGAAGGATTTCAAAACAGTTGAAATGTAAGCATTCAATATGGACTTTTGGTTTAAAGAGGGAATTCAAACATTAAACATAGAGGCAGGAATCAAGGGGGAAAGGATCCCTTGATCCCCTCTGCCTTAACATTCCAATGGTTTTTTCCTCACTTATAAAAAGGAAGTGCAGTCATTAAGTAGATGGGGTAATTTCTTCCTATAAGGTTACTTTGCCAAAATTCTTACACACATCCAACCAAAAAACCTTTGTCGTTGCACTCCCGCCAACCGCCCCCACAACCAGAGCACAGCTAGCTATCATATGACATCAATCGACATATAATCTCAATGAACTCTTATTCCCTTTTTTATCGCACGACGGTTTTACAGTAATTAGTTATACATTTTATTCCTTATTTTCATCCTATTTTTTTTTTTTAACTAGAGTATCGAAGTATCTTTGACCCGGCACCAACCCGATGTTAAAGTAACTCACTCTATTTGTTCGACTCTTGTATAGGTAGTTAAGTTCCATAAAAGCTTATTGTTGAAACCTATCTCCACGTCAGCAATTATAGATCTAACTCTCTATAATATACATACATTTATCCACTCAAAATATGTCATATGATTGGATAAAAATTAACTCCAAGCTATATGGTGTGTTTTGAGTTGGTGTACACATATTTGTTCATCTCACTTAAACATTTTCCCATTATTTAAGTGGAATCTCTCTGAAATTAGTAGATATGAAAAGTATTGTACTAAGCTTGCTAAAGAGACAAAAGGATTGGGATTTTTGGCTAAGCAATCGAATGGACATGATGTATTAACCTTTAAAATGTTAAAGAACTTGAATAGGGTTGGTAGCTACAAATTCTGTGTATACAATGAAGTGAGAAAAGAAAATAAGTCGTTGATCCCGTTTGAAATGCATTGGCGTGTTTGATGATATAGTAGTATATGTGCATAAAAAACAGTCGACCATAAACTCATTGTTTTAATATTTTATAAGAACTATAATTGAGCAATAAATACAGCAGGCTAAGAAGATTTCCATCGCTTTTGTAAGCTTTATTTGTATTTAGAATTTCGATAGTTTCTTTAGGGAGTGTGAGTAGCAGTTGCAAAGTGACTGGGTTCACTAAGAATTGATTGTAAAATTCAAATATAGAATATAATTGTGGAGGTTGTCATATTAACTTATCCATTATTTTTAACCAAAAAGATTAATGATGTGATATTTTATTAATTCTAACTACTCTATATATATTATCAGTTATTTTAAAAAAACTGAACCACTGTAACTAAATGTAAAGAGCAGGGAAATCCTAACCAAAATCTCTCTTTCCTATCGTTTAAATATTTAATTTATGATAAAACAAATCATTTTCCTTTTGAAAAAAAAAAAAAAAAAAAAAAACATAAACTTTCATGAATTTTCACTTTAGTCAAAATAGAGAGAATGATTGGAGTGATTCAATGCTCATAGAGGTGATATACATCGTTTTGTGGATTTTATGTCAAATATGTTACAAACAATTGTAATTGAACATTTTAGGTATTGAATCTTTTTTTTTTTTTTTTTAAAGTAGGGTATTGAATCTATTGATGAACTATGGATAGCTTAATTTTGAAGAGTTTGAAGAATTAATATAAGTACCTAAATAGATGCATGTCAGACCACTATAAATACTTGCAATTTGATTTTTCTCAGTCCTGAGCTATTTAATTTAATGCAATTAATTTATTGTCGGACTATATAGGTACAATGAGTTGTTATTGTTAAAAATGTAAACACTTAAATTTAAATGCAACCATGTGATTCGTTAAAGCTATTAATTAATACAATTTCATAAACAGGCAGAAAATTTTATTTTAACTTATTGTTTGAAAATCGAGCATTTTATCAAAATTAGGTAGTTAAGGGTGGTTAGTTTTTTCGACTTAAAACTTAATGGTACTAAATTATACTTATTCAGTTGTTTTTGTTTTTTTTTTTTAGCAGTCAAACCACTTAAAATTAACTTAAAACAACTGAAAAAAAATTAAATAAAAATTTTTAATTTTTCACTAAGGTTTATTTGTTTTTCCCACTTAAGATTTAATTCGTATTTAATTGCACCTACTAAGTTATTTTTATTTATCTTTTTTAAGTGATCAAATCACTTTAAACTACCAAAAAATAACTAAAAAAATTAAGTAAGAATTTTTAACATTTCATTTAATTGCAAATAACTTAATAATATTTAAAATTTTTTATTCTAAATCTATCCTTTCCAAAATAACATAATTTTAAATATATCATAATTTTATATTACTTAAATTTTCTTCTTATTTTTTTTTCTTGATAGTTACAAAAAATATATTTAAAAAGTAAAACTTAAATACATCTCATTTCAAATTATATTGGAATTAAACTAATATATTTCAATTTATAATTTAGATATTTAATTTTTAGTTATTTTCTTAAATATATTAATATATTTAAATAATAAATATGATTAATATTACTATATTTTTTAATAATATTTTAATTATGAATAAAATATTATTAATATATCTATAAATATTTTAGAATTTATTAAATTATTTATTTTCATATGTTTGTATTAAATTAATTAAAATTATATAATAATCAATAGTAAAAATGGTATAAATATAAACTTATTAGTTTTCAGACAATTTTAAATTTAAAAAACATATAAATCTACAACATATTCAGAGTAAGAGAAAAAAAATAAATATATTATTTAGATTTTCGATTTTAATCACTATTCAATCCTTAGTATTCAACAACACTATTCAGTTTTCAGACAAAAAACAAATGACCCCTTAATTGTAAATCACTTAATGACCTTTAAAAGGTTTTATTTCAAATCTATCATCCTCAAAATAACATAATTTCAAATTTATCCTATTATTATATTACTCAAATTTTTTTCCTTGATACTTATAAAAAATATATTTACAAATAAAAGTTTAAATACATCTCATCTTAAATTGTCTTTGAATTAAACTAATATATTTTAATTTACAATTTAAATATTTATTTTCTAATTGTTTTCTTAAATATATTACTATATTTAAATATATAAATATAATTAATACTACTATATTTTTCAATCATATTTTAGTTATGAATCAAATATTAGTAATATGGAAATAAAAAAATGTTTTAGAATTTATTAAATTATTTATTTTCAGATGTTTGTATTAAATTAATTAAAATTATATAACAATAAATAGTAAAAATTGTATAAATATCAAATTACTAGTTTTCAGATAATTTTAACTTTAAAAAACAAATAAGTTTACTATATATTCAGAGGTAAGGAAAAAAAACAAATACATTATTCAGATTTTAGGTTTCAATCATTATTTAGTACTCAATCTTTAACAATACTGTTCAGTTTTTAGATAAAAAAATAAACGATTCCTCATTTATTTAATCAATAAATATTTTTGTAAGCTTTTGCGAGGGAAAAAGGAAAAAGAATGTGGGGTTATTTGACCTACGAGTACTATGACGGGTCATGGTGGGCATAATATGATAATATGGCAACATCAAATGATGGAAAGATACACCAACCAAGACGGAGGCAGGAGACATAATATTTATTTAGTACTTGAGAGACTACAAATCTCAGATTAATCATCCCTCTAGAGGAGTCTTGGAATAATATCGGTGATTTGTTGTATGTAAGTGCATATGATTTTCTTTAATTGGCTTGTTGATTATTTATTTGCTCTTTGTTTGTGCTTTTCTCTCTTTTTATGTGGTTTTCATTAAATTTAAGGTTAATTTGATTCCAGCTTAAAATAGTGAAATATTTTATTAGTAAAAATAATTTTTGATCAGAAGTTGGCATACTCTCTGTCACATTCACAAACCTTGACGAGAGAGCATCAGGAGTGTGAAAGTTTTATTAGTTGCAGGGGAATTTTTGTTGGATGGTATGTGGATCTAGAACACAGAAAAGTATGAGAAAATTGCTGGCGCCAACAAGTGACTCTAGTTCCAATGCAATATTGCCACATGCTGTTTAATACATTACACAGATACAATGACCAAAAGGCCTCTTCCCACATGCTTGAATATGCTCTAAAGATGTCAGCTTCTTCCGTTTAACAGTTGTAGTTGCTTGTTTGTCCAAACAATTTCAAATTTTAAGAGCTGATGGATTCTATTTTTTAAACCATATATATATATATAGGGGGACACAAATTTGACATAATTTTTTAATCATTAAATTAAAAAAAAATTAACGATACAAATTTAATTTTCTTTCAGAAGATGAGAGTTATTAGAGAGTTGTGTTACACAAATAATCGCATGTGCACCAATTTTTCTCTTTTTATTCATGTTATTTCCTATTTTCTCATTCATCTATTTATTTATTTTTAATTAATTTTCTATTTTGAGCTATTTGGATCAATATATTTGTTTAAATATATGCAATATCAATCTTATTTGAAAGTTTATATTGAGAGTTTCAAATCCATATATTGTTTTCATAATTTGGTTAGTTGAATAGGGAGAAAAGATTAAATCAAAATTAAATTAATAATTTTGTTGTTTAGTTTAAAGGTAGAGACGAATTAGGATGAACTTTACCAATTTAAAATTAATAATTAATCTACATTATTCAATGCTTTTCAATCCAACGATAAAAAATTTGTGTCAAAATTTATGTCCCCCGATTCTACCTCATATATGTATGTATATATATGTGTGTGTGTGTACTGCAGTCTAAATCGTTGCACAAGGATTCTCAATACCTACGGATGATCATTTCCTTTGATGGAACAATTATTTACTACAACTCCATCGACAAAACAAATTAAAATTTTCGTTAAGATAGCTCAGAGTTTATCTTCAAGAGGGTTCTCTGATACTTAAGTCAGTGTTTATGATTTTTTTAATAAACGTGAGTTTTCTTTAAAAACTAACTACCTGACTAATAAAGCGCTAAATCAACATTTATAAGAAGACAATAACTTACTTTCCTAGTATCGAGACATACGTGATGACGTTTACCATTTGTTGCTTTAATCACCTTCATGTTGACAGGTTCGTTGCATATTGGATATTTGTCAATAACCTAGTGGAATAGTTTGCTCGAAGGTCAATATTACTTACATTTGAATTCCTTCAGCTTACTTCTTCATTCGTCAAGTTTGAGACCTAATTTGGTTGTAAAGACGAGCATGGTTTAAAAACTCAATTGAGTTGATCGAGTTCTTGGTGAAAAATTGTCGTTCGACTGGTTACCAATTCGAGAACTCCTGATTGGAGGGTTCAACTCTGATTTGGCCCAACTCGGGTCCAACTCAACTCAACTCGGCCAACTCGAGCAAAATTTTTTTTTTTCAAATTTTTTTGCCAATTTTGGCATCACATACAAAACAAAACAGAGTAACCATATATATAGTAAGAATAATTTCACTATAGCCCCTAACTTTTAAATAAATTTTAGTTTATGCCTTTAAATTTCAAAAATTATAAATTTTTTTCCTAAATAGTGCTTTTCAATTACTCGCTGTTCGTTGGGTCACCAGTCGACTAGTGAGTAGTAAGTTTTGGAACACTAAAGACGAGTTTCTTGCCTTCGATGATGATGAAGCATGCTAACTGTATGACTCTAACATACTAATTAAAAGTTATTATCATTTTCTCCTTTGATGATTAATGAATCATTATATTCCCTTTTGATAATTTTAAAAATGTCAAAAAATTCCTAAAATAATATTAATTTAACTCAAAAAAATGGGTAAAATAATATTTCTTGAGTCAATAGAGGAAAAATAACAATTCATTAATCGTTAAGTGAAAAAATGATAATAATTCTACTAATTAATTCCTTATTCACTAATAGTCTGCGTAATATACCCTGTGTCCTGTTTCTATTACGTGAATGTGTACACTTCCATTGATTTCATTTTACACTCATACAATGTATGTATGTGAGTCGGTTTGCAATTTTATGTTTCGTGTGCCATTTTGTGTAGCTGAGGTCAGTTAATGACTCACCTAGCTGTACTATATATACATGGGCAAGCTTTGCAAAACTTTAATATATAAAATGAGATTAATGTTCTCTGCTCTGTCATTTGTCTTCTTGTTTCTTGCTTCGTCTTTTCAGGCTGCTCACCGTTTCTCATCTAATTTCTTTTACTCCATTTAATTCACTTATACTTTATTGTATTGTTAATCTAATTTCTTTTAATCCATTTAATTCACTTGTGCTTTATTGTATTGTTAATTACACATATGTATTGATAATTCTTTTATATATAATTTCTTTTTTGTAGAGTGCAGAAAGTACCTAAAAAATTTTTATTTTTTCTCCTCTTTATTGTTCATACAGGCACAAAGAAAGAAAAAAAATGAAAAAACACTGATTTTTTAAAAATATTTCTTTTCTATCCTTGTCATCCGTCATTTAAAATAAAATAAAAAATTATAAATTTAATTTTCATTTAATTTTTTTCTCTTTATTCAATTAATTAAATCATACAAATAATATATAGATTTGAAACTTTTAATATAAACTTTCAAACAAGATTCGTATTGTATATATTTAAACAAACATAATGATCATAATGGTCTATAATTAAAAATCAATTAAAAAAAATCTTGTCCTGAGTACATGTCTAATAGGGTGAGAATAATATTAGTCGATAACTTTTAATATTAATAGAAGAAGAGAGAGATATTGTAATTAATAATGATGAGAGAGTAGAAAAAGCAACATTTATGTAAAGTGTAAACTTAAGTTGTATATAAATATGTGAGTAGATTTAAGCCATTAAAATTATAATAATCCAATGATTAATAAATTATATCAAAATTTGTATCCCTGAATCCTAACTCTCTCTCTCTTTATATATATAGTGTTTTTATAATCATGTATACTTAATTTTAAAATATAAGGACCAACCAATCAAATTTATTTATTTCATTATCTCTCTTTAAATAAATTTTCTCTTATATTTAATTCAAATACAATTGATAAATTTAATTAGTTGGTATTTACTTTTTAAAATAAAATATTTGAGCATTATATATATATATATATATATATTCCCAAGTACTATTTAGATGAACAAAAGAAAAAAAATTGAAAATATTGTTTTGCATTTAAAAAAATCTAAAGAATAATTTGACATATGTAAGATTCATAATTTTTTTGTATTTTTTTCAAAAAATATTTATGAATTTTTGTTTGTTTGGTTAACTTAAAATTAAAAAAGAAAAATTGTTTCAAGTTTTAAATGTAAACAAATTGTTTTACTAATATGTATTTATCCTTTTTTGTAATTTTATTTAAGGATAATTTATCATGTAAATATTAAAGAAAAATGGATATTTAAACTATTTTTAAGGGTGGTAATAACTCTACCCAATAAATAAGATTTTTTTTTTCTTGAAAACATAAATAAGGGTATGTTAATACTTATATATTGAAATATTTTTTTGGGAATCTTTTTACTAAGTTTGAAGAAGCATTTATAGTCTTGTTTTATAATATAATCAATTTAATTTTAAATTATTATATAGGTGGTATAATTGTCTTTCTAAACAAAAGTCGACTAAAATGGTAATGATAAAATATAGCAGGACTAATTTACTACAAATAGAAAAAAAAAAAAAGAGGCACTATTTTGATAGTAAATGAAAAAAATTAGAACTTAATTAATAAATGTCTAAACTGTTGCATGAGATCAATAATTTTCAGATAACAATAATGATTTTAATAGAATCAATTCCTTATAATAAAATAAATAAATAAAAATCAGAAAATGCGAGATCCTGTGTTGGATAAAAGTGATATACACAACTTATGCAAATTGTTGGTCTACGATTGCTAAGAAATCTTCATCGATAAGTATTGTAAGTAGGTACCATTTTGTTATTATCGATCACCACGTGTCTTAATATCTTAAATAAACAATTACTGTTTTATTTTATAATTAAATACTAATTGATGCATAATTAAATTATATTGCATAAATTAGTGTTTTGAGTGGTCTATTAAAAAAGTCAAGTGTGTATTTAGTATTTAATCTTTCTCAATCATCACCTAATACTATTATGTTAGTCACAGTAAATTAATGAGCAGTCCGTGGCACCACTTGCCATTAATTATCATCATTTAATTTGATTTCAAAATGTGAATCATCTCGGCCCAGACATCAGTGTCAGTCATATTATCTACTAAGTATGTACATACCTGTATGCACTGTGCTGCAAGCCTACATTAGCTGTACACTTCCGGCATGTATCTAAACTCAACTCATATCTTGAATCGATTTGTATATCAATTTTCAAAAGTTATATAACGTTTGTTTTATATATATTTTAATTTATAATGATTTAATTTATATATTTTTTAAAAGTTAAGGAAATAAAAAAAATGTAAAGGTTGGAGTCTTCCAAATCCAAGATTTTATTCTCTCTCTGTAATAACGTTTGTTAGGAATGAAGATTAAGGATAGTGTTCGTAATGGATTGTATATTTTATTTGTAATAATTTAATTTTTATTTATAATTATTTTATTTATAATCAAATTACTAAAACTATAAAAGTTACCAACTTGACTTTTTGTACATTTGTGACGGATTGAATTCGACTCGATCAATTAAACTCAACTATATATTATTAAATTGGGTTGGATTGGGTTGAAGAATTTTTTGGATTGGATTGAAATCCAATATAATCGAACCCAAAAACGCCTTCCGCTAGTTAAAAAATTAAGACACTTTTCATATAAACATCCATTTCTAGCTTAACTGATTGTACGACTTTTCATCTACCCATAATGACGGGGGTTCAAGTTTTACTATACATATTTTTTAAATACACACAATGGGGAGTTTTCATCTCTCTATGGTAATAAATATTTTCTAATTATAGAAGTAGATATATAATCTGTACAAATAATGATTAATTTTGATAAATTTCAATATATTTATACTTAGCGCTTTCGGGTTAGTCTTAAAAAGCGATTCATTAAATGATATTATCCAATTAATAGGGTTCAAACTGATGATTCACAGAAATCAAACTTTTAAAAGAACATAAGAATATAAATTTAAAAAATAAATAATGAAAAAACTTGTTGATTCTCCACAAAGAGCTTTGTAAGTATACATTGAGTGTTTATCTAGCAAAATTAATTACATAAATACAAAGATCCGAACTTCTTAATATTTTATAATTTATTTAATATTATAATTATATATATTTTTATTTTCATTATGTAATTGGAACTTATCTAAGATATAATCGAGATTAAATATAATTAATATATATTGAATGTACTGTCTTTCTTAAATGGAAGAAAATGATTTATATATAAACGAAGAAATTGTCTCACATAGGAAGAAGAGAGAGAAAATTAATTTTTATTATTTTTATTTTAGAGTAAATTACAATTTAGCTACCCAGTTTAAACATTTTCACAGGCGGAGCAAATGTTTCCATGTTATTGCAATTCACCCCCCTATCGTTAGTAGGATTCGTTATATTTGACGGTAGACGATATCAAAACGGTGAAAAGACGAAATTATCCTTTGACTGGAGTTGACCAGTTGACCAAATATATAGTCCGCTCAACTCCTCACTCACCATTCAGCCGTTCTCTCTCTTCCTCTCATTCTTCTTCTTCTTCTTCTTCTTCCGCTTCTCCTCATCTTCTTCCGCTTCTCCTCTTCTTCCGCTTCTTCTTCTTCTTTCCTTCTTCTTCTTCCTCGGAGTGAACCCGGGTTCACTCCAAGCTGGGTTCGCTGAGGAACCCAGATCTGGGTTCCTGAGAACCCAGATCTGGGTTCTTGACGAACCCATCAGGAACCCAGATCTGGGTTCCTGATGGGTTCGTCAACGAACCCAGAACCTGGGTTCATCAGTGAACTCAGTCTGGGTTCACGAACGAACCCAGCTGGGTTCGTCAGGAACCCAGATCTGGGCCCAGACTAGGTTCGTCAGTGAACCCAGAATCTGGGTTCACTGATGAACCCAGATTCTGGGTTTGATGGTTTTTTTCCAATTTCATGGTTTGATTTCAGATTATATTGGGTTTGATGCTTTTGAGATTGATAATGTTGGGTTTGATGGATAGTTTGAGGTCATTTTTTAGGTTTTCAGAAGTGGATTATGAGATTGGCTAGTTGATTGATGATGGTTGATTGGAATCATTTTACGGTTGATGATGGTTGCGGGTTGAAGATCTTTGAAATAATATGGTTGATGATAGGTTGACTGTTCGGGATAAAATTTAAAATAAAAAAAAAATTAATATGAAAAGACAATTTTACCCCTCGCTCAGTTAAGTGTAACTGAATTCATTAACGGTCGGGGGGTAAATTGTAATAACATGAAAACATTTGCTCCGCTTGTGAAAGCGTTTAAACCGGATAGCTAAATTGTAATTTACTCTTTATTTTATAAAAAGGGTGGTATGCTTGATCGAACCCAACATCGTCGTTCAAATGTGTTCAGCTTTATTTTTTATCACTCAGCTGATGCCGAAGCGCTATAATTATAATTTTCTGCATGCAGAGAAGGAGTCTGTTGGCGGGACCTGAGGTCCACGTTGCACAATGAAATGACGTATCAACGACTTCGTCTGTTCTGCGTGTCTAGTGAGCCATTCCAGAGGGCTTTTCTCATTAAAGAATTACCGTCAAGAGGATTGTGAATGTCTGTGTTGAACACGACAACTTACTTCCTCATCCTCATAAAAGCCTTGCCCACATAACTATTCTCTCTCTTAATAATAATAATAGTGATGATAATAATACAGTTATTTTGAACTGCACATCTCCATATTCAATTTTTTATTTTTTAGAAAAAACTAATTCCCTAGGTTAAATGGCATGATCGTTTCATTTTCTGATTGAATTTATAACATAAAATAAGATTTAAGGGTGCATTTTGCATTGCTATATGAGAAATAATTACTTTTTGCATAGATTGGAGGCAAAATGGTGTTTGGTTAATTTTTTTTTTTTTTTGGTTTTGTTAATTTATTAAAATCTACTTATTTTATTCAATATTAAGTTATTGAGAAGTGGATGAAAGATTGCCTTTTTGAGGATCAGTTATGGAAGAAATTATTTCGTTAATCTAGAAATGTCCGTAATAGTTGGATCATTTTTATAACGATAATGATGCCTCTCATACTAAGAATATTTGAAACTGAAAATACAAAAGATAAGAAAAAAAATAAAGTAAAATGATTAAAATTTCGTTAATTTAAATAAATTTAAGCTAATTTATTAAATAAAGCAAAAAATCTAGAAAGATAACTATTTAAAAGAAGTTGGATCAGTGAAAAAAATAAAAAGCTACAAAAATGAAAATGAAAAAAAAAAAATGTAAAAGTCTTAGTGACTGGTTATATTATATATCATAGGTAGGTTAATAGTGCATTACATTTAATTAGAATTAACATTTAACTAATTTTACGTAACATGTACTATTAAAATTCAATATTATTAAAAGTATTTTTCTTGTGTTTTAGAGTAGATTATTTCTTCGTATGAGTTTACCAAATACTTATATTGTCATTCAAGTTTATTATTATGATTTTTTCTTTTCCTTTTTGAGTTAGAGACTCTGATCAGATTATTACAGGGATCAATTGAAATAGGATTTTAAGACATGATCCGAATATCTACTTTCAAAAGATAAGAGATGATTGTCTACATAAAAATAGAAAAATTTCTCACCATTGATAGAACTTTACTACTTAGACCTGTCACTCAATTTGTAGAAAAATAAAAGCAGGTGTTGTGTCGCTCCACTTAAGAGTAAAGTTGATTATTTCTTAAACAAAACTAAAACGATTAACTTGGCAAAAACTCCACTCCAACCATAGCCTTAGTAGACTGAAAATTTTTTAGTGCGGAAGAGGGATGTAGAAGAATTGTATACATTCGGGTGCTCTGGCTTTGGATTCTTGTAACATCTCTCTCAAATTCTAATGTTCTGCTCCACCTAATCATTCTCATCATCAACATTTAGGCCAAGTGAAACTGCAGACATACTTCATTAATTCTACGCATGGGTGTTTGTAAAAGTGATTGACGGTGAAAGCAAGGAAGATAGAACCGTTCCTAGTCTAATCAACGACTAACTAATTACTAATAAATGACTTTAATATCCGATAATTATCAAAAGGCAGTTGACAAATTGGGTTCAACTAGCCGTTAATTAATTTTATCACAAACTGTAGTTGTCCTTGTACAATTTGAAACATGTACTTGCCATGCCACCATTAGGCCCCACTTTTCACCATGTTTGTATATCAACAACTCTGGATCTGGGATTTTTTTTTTTTTTTAATTTGAATATTGAACTAATTAGTAATTAGAAAACATATTTTCTTCTGTTTTGGCTGCTGATACAGTGTCATAGTATTGAGTGGTTCTTGTCAGCTGTTGGTTAACCATAATGAAGTTTTTGAAATCCGAACCTCCCATGAATTCTCAAAAATTTCAACTCAGCTCAATTAATGAAATTGTCTTTGATATTGACTTTTATTTTTTATTTTTAATTTATATTTATATAACCAAATGAACTGTAGATGCGATTTGATTCATTGGAATACAACATGACGCATTATAATGTGTCAATTGTCTAAGCAACAAACGTATTTTCATAGTAATTTAATTAATGTAACAAAGAATTTCTTAGAATTTGGCTTAAACATTTGTATTTTAGAAGGGACTCTTATTTGAGATCCAAACAACTGGAGAATCAAATGAACACTAAATGACATAATTTGTTTTTGAGTAAAGAGGATGATCCTTCTAATCTGTCCTCCATAATTCTAAAATTGATACATAATTTTGCTGTTTTTAGACATGTAGGACAGAAAAACTAGCCCAATGGATGCATCTTTGAAATCAATACATTATACATAATTTTGCTGTTTTTAAATCACTAGGATAGAAAACTGAACTCAAATGGATGCATCCACCCCACAACTTCGATGACTAAATCAAGAACTCATGTAATTACATAAACTCTAACCACATTTAAAGGCGACACATTTTTTTAAAATATGTGGTTGTACACCTTTATATCTAACTTAATGGTGGGTGGTTTAAGTCTTACTAAAGGCAAATTTTTTGAACTTTGTATGATTAGTTATCCTATTTTATTATCGAAGTATTTGTTTTCTGATTATAAGAGTAGATATCCGACAATAAGTATGATTGATTGTAGTATATTTTGGTAATATCAGTTTTTCCTTTTGTGGAGAAAAAGAAACTACAGTACTCACAGGTATCTTGAGTTTACAGCTCACCAGTCACCACTTGAGACTCCCTGCTTAACCACTGGGCTAATGCCCCTGGTGAAGGACATAATTATCGATGGGTTGGCTGTAAATGGATTTCAAATACTAACTACAAACATATTAAGATCACAGAAAAGGATACCCATCTATAAATTATAAAGTTGGGACTGACTTTTTGCTGCCAAAAGAAACAACATGTAATACTATTATTGTGACCAAACAAGGGCATGACTCAAGCACTAGCAACCGAGTCACTCTCACTCTCGGTCCATCGATCACTCAAACCCTGTGCTGTCATCCACCCATTTTCTCAATACAAAATCCTTCCTTGATCTTCAATAATAGGGTTATATGATTCTGTTCTTGTACCGGTGGAACATCAGCAAGTGTAACACGTGCTAGGTTCATTAACCAATGATAGCCAGCTTTAACTACTACCTCCAACCATCATCAAACGGTAAGGAAAAAAAATATGGCTTATAACATGATAATGTGAAAATAAGGTGTTGGTAAAAAAAATGCTATTACAGTATTTAGAATATATTCTAATTCTCTAAAATGTATACAAAAATCATATTATAAATCACGGATTTATAGTTCTTGTATTGTGTAACAAAATTATTTAAATTTTCCTCCACAATATTGAAATTCATAACTCTAATTTATTGTGTTAAAATTGATATTATAATCTAATAATATCCTCAAAAGTTTAGTGGAATATCACATTCTAAATTATAAGACACCTACAACAGCCTTGGGACCCAAAATATCAACAATTTCTTCCCAACCAATATTCTTGCTAATTACATTTCCGCACATTGAAAATATGGAGTACCTGATTAACAAAATTCAGTTATACTGTCCCTTAATTTTCTAGTCAACGTCCAGAGGGTAGGCACAATAATGTTGAATTGAATATCCCACCTCTTCATTATTTAATTTGGACCGCTTTCTAGGATTATTATAAAGAAACTTTTTCAGATGAAAAAAGGTTGCCAAATTTTAAACCATTGCTAAAATCACATTTCCTAAGATAATTTACTAGTTACCTTCGTGATGACAATAATTTGGGCCATTGATAGACAACCCATTTTAATCATACAACAGCTTTATATATGTGGCTTAAGCCCACTTCAATATATATATATATGAGTAATGACATTGTATTCTAATAAGACAGATCACTCTCCAAAAATAAATCAAACTTATTTTTATCATACATTAATTTTAATCTAACTGCAAGACTAGTCCTTCAAATAATAATAACAAAATTTATTTCCATATTAATTTATCTTCATTATTTCTGATTTCAATACATGCAATAAGACAACTTATTTTTTTTTTCCATAAATAGGATTGTTTCCACTTGTGCTAGAAATTGTTTTAGAATAGACAATACAAGCAAGAAGGCAAATGTATTGTTTAACCATTTATTTTATCTTCTTAATTTCCAATTCATTTATTTGGCTGTACTTGGACAGTAATTTTTAGTTTTTAACTTTACTTTTTATTGATAATGTACAATGTATGTCAAAAATTATTTAATAATATATATTATTATTAATAGATTTTAACTTGATTTTTTTAATAATAAATATAAATTAGTTGATTATCTTTGAATTGATTTTCAGTTAATTCTTTGAATTGACATCCTAGCATTACTCTCTCTCTATTTATATATATATATATATATACACTCACGCCAAAGTAGTCTCTCAACAATTGAAAATTCGAGATAAATAATTTATAGCTTTGGACATTCAAAAGAGAACCAGAGCATTCCATATAAAACAAAGAAACTGAAGGATGGTTCTGCAATCTCATCAACTTGTTTGTTCTTCCAAAAAGCGACATTAATTCGGGTTTCATACATGATTTTCGCCAGAACATTCGAGTTTTCAGGTGTACCAGTTCCTTAAAATCAACCTCATATACTAAATTAGTCTAATTTAAACAAGTATTTTAAGAAATCGCAGCCTATTGCCCAGGCCGTCCAGGCGGTGACTAGCCGCCGCCTAGGCGATTTAATCGGGTGCTCTATTAGGTGGTGGAGGGGACTGACTGGGTTGCTCTGTTTTGGGGCCTGTTATGTGTGAAGAAGAAAAACTGAGAATGGAAGGTTAAAGAAACGGTTTTGGGTTTTATGATAAACGTCAAACGGCATCGTGCTGTTTTAAAGAATCCAAAACGATGCCGTTTTGAAGTTTTCGAACGTTTCCTATTGAAAAACGCCTACGTTAAGCCTTCATTTTTAAATCTCCAAGTCTCCCACACATCACCAACGCACCAATCACAAACACTCACCAAATCTCAACCCTATCAAACTTCAAATCGCACTCACCAGTCGCCACTCACGCTTACCATGCACACGAAACCCCAATGCCTAGGCCGATAGCACTACAAAAAGCAAAAAACAAAACAAAAAAAATACAAATAACAAACACCCTATTATGTACAAACATCGATTTGTAAGGAAACAAAAAAGGAAAAAAGCAAACCCACAACGTTACGGAGAGTTTCCACTTAACATAGTTGACAGTGCTACTCTTCAACTCAATGGATGCAATACGCATGGTTGATACATCTCTACTCTCTCCAAATAGAATAATAATGATAATCATGAACGTTAAAGATGATCTTGCGAGGGTAAGCATCCAATTTCAATTTAAAGAAAAAAAAAAGACAGAATAGAATTTTATAAAATGGTTAAAACACATAAAAACACTATGGTATTAGTTATTCCAAATTATACAATACATTTCTCATATTAAACACCACCACAAATTAAACCTTAAAGAGAAAAAACAAAAACACACAACAAGAATTAAAAGTTAAAAACACTTTCAAGACAAACTAGGCTGCAACAAGTGAGGATCAACATCAACCCTCGCAACACCTTCTCTATCCTCAGCAGCTTTAGCCACCTCAACTTCACCAGCAACCAAGCCCGCCATGTCACTGTCCTCTCCTCTCAGAACCCTCTTCTCGGCCTCCTCATCCACATAGTTCGGGTCCTTCTCGTCAATAGCCGGCGGAGCTGCCATAAACTCGACCTCCGCTGGATCATCGGGCCCCTCCCACGTGTACTTGCCACCGTGTCCCGACTTCGGCGGGGTCCGACCGATCCCGATCCCGTCTGCCGGGTGGCGCTCCATGCGCTGCAAGCCTTTGTCCCTCAGTTTCTTCTCCATGTACTTGATGGTGTCGCTGTTGTGGGCTTTCAGCCCCGTTTTTTCCACTCTTTTTGGGCCTTCTTCATCGTGACTCACGGCGCGAATCGTCACCGTGTCTTTCTTGTCATCGATTGGTTTCATTCTGCTTGGATGTCGTGAGCGCTTCGAGTTGCTTGGTGCCTGCTGTTGTTTTCGTTGTCTGTTATGTTGATTAAGCATGCAGTTTGGTGGGGTCTTTGTAGTGTAGAAACCGAAACTAGTTTTAGCTGCTAGAAGGTGCTGGAGACGCCGGCACAAGAGAGGCCAAGGTGGTGCCAGAAGATTCTTTTTTTCTCTTTTTTTGAAATAGGTGCCAGAAGATTCTGCCACCCCGTTCTTATTACTATATCTGTCATGCCACGTGTGTTATATTTTGATTTCAACCTTTTATAATTTGAGTTTGACATGGACTTCCCACCTTATCTTTTATTTTAGCTTCAACCTCTTCTCTTCACAGTTTAGAAAGTAGATAGGAGATGAGAAAAAATATAAGAAAAAATATCATTAAATGACACTTTTAAATATTAAATTGATAATTTTATTTTATTTTAATAAAATTAATAATTGAATCTCAAGTTTTATTTTTTTAACATAAATACCCTTGATAAAATTGATAAAAATGCTACATTTTTAAAAAATAATTAAATTATTACATTTATTATAAGGATATTTTGATTTTTTATACATGATTTATGACTCAATTGTTTTATTTTTTGAAAAAAGACATAAATGTTAAGTAATTAATTTAATATGCTATTTTTATATTTATCCCAAAATATAATACAATTAATCATCCATAAGTTTTTATATTGTCACTCAGTTATAAAAACCTAAAAAAAACTTTTGAAGAAAAATCTAAAAAAAAAAAATTAGGAAAAGATTCTTAGGTGTGTTTGCTTTTTAATCTTTATTTTAAATAATTAATTAATAAGACTTTAAAATTAAGATATTAGCTTTTATTTGTTTTTTTAATATTTCTAAACTTAAATATTAAGTTATTAGATTATTACTACTATAACCTTTTTATAAAATTATTTTTTATTTTTTAAATAAATTATTATTATTTTGTGATAAGTTAAATTTTATTTTTAATATTTTATATTTTAATTATTTATTTTATATAAATAAATAATATTTGATTTTCTTATATTAAATATTAAAAAAATAAAACTGAACAATGAACAGAGGAGGAGCTCCTCCTTTGTCCACTATTATTGGTGCAACAGAAGGCCGTCTTGCACTAGAGATTGAGGTCACCGACCTCCGACCTCAACATTGGGAATGGGGGAGGCTAACAATTTCCTCACATTCAAATGCAGGAGGCTGTGGCCTCTTTTTTTTTAGGCCTCCTCCTTCTCCAAACGCAAGTAGGAGGCTGACTAATCTCTTCTAATGACCTATTAGTGACTCGCGACCATCGTTGTTGGTCTTAGTGAGGTTAGTTTAGATTAGATTATGGTTAGGGTTTGAGTTGGATTAGAATTGGAGATTTTTTTGTTAGGGATAGTTTGATAATAGTGTAATAATAAGAGGTTAATTTAGGAAAGTAATGTATATCTATTGATAAAAGTTTTTTTATTAAGATAAAAGTCAAAATTTTTTACTTTTTTTTAAAACATATATATACTTACATATACATATACATGTATACATAACTTAATTTGAAGATATAAATTGGAAAAAACAGATAATATTATATACCTTAATTTTAGTGACTTGCTCAAATAAAACTTATTTTAAGAAAAATAGACAACCCCTTACTTTTTTAATTTTGGGTTAAAGGAAAGAGATAGAATTGGGTTTTTTTAATCCAACGATACATAGCATAAAAGATAATAGATTATCAAGATTGTAATATTTTTCTTTATTATATATCATTCAAACTCTAACCTCATTTATAAAAAGTCAACATAAAAAATAAGGTTACAAGATAAACTCAATTCTAAAGTAAAAATCAATGTTTCTGGCAATTGCAAGAAGAATTATGTTTATATAAATATATGATTAAAATGTACTAATTTGACTTTCAGGCTTTGTATGGCCATAACCAACATGCTTTTGATTTTGAAAAAGAAATGGTGCTTGTAATTAGTGTGTAATTTACCATGTCCGTGAGACAGCTTCTAGAGTATTCTTTGCAAACGCAGCACGCTTGTATAGGAAACTGAGAAGGAACATCTATAGACTACGCGGTACGCACAACATATATATATATATATATATATATATCCACATAAATTTATGTACACCTACCTAGCAGAAATTAATCTTATAGAGATTAACTTATTCAGATGATACAGAGTAATTATCCTTTCGAGTTTCAAATAGACATCAAATAAGGGACACTTTGAGCGGCAAATTGCCTCAAAATTTTCTCGGGTTGCAAAACAAAAACAAAATGGGCCGGGCTTTCGACACCGTGCACTGGGTATGTCCATTTTGCATTAGGGTGGCAATGTTTCCAGTCCTCAAAAATTGAACCCCAAATTAATATATATTTTTTTAAATATACAATATGGGTTTGTAGTTTACAAACGCATCCACCAATTATTAATTTAAAAGTATCATTTATTTCATTAACCTATTTTACTGTCTTAAACCCTAATTTTTAACTTTCTTAATTCCATATTTTTCCATCATCAGAAATGGAGATTAAATGTGTCAGGAAAGAAGCAGAGTATCATCAGCAAAATCAAAAGGATTGTCATAATCCACATTCATTGAATCAAAATAAAGCTTCCCAACATTCTTGAGGATGGTGGACTCTGATTGGGCAATGAGAACATCAAGAATTGAAGGAGAAGGGATAGATGTGCCAATTGATGGCATCAACTCTTCCATTGTGCACATTATGCGCATCCGTTCTCCTCTGAGATAAAATTTATTCGAGTACGTAACATTGAGGCACGTCTCTCGCCATCTCTCGCCTTCCGTCTCCAGTTCGAACAAGCAATCTCCGCTTCTCTCGCCAACATCCCTTCCACGTCATCATTGTCATCCGCCACGTCATCTTGACAATGTCATGAACAACAATCGCCACCGCAAAGCGAGACCATCGTCACCTCCCTGTCGGTCGTCCAGGAGCAGCTGATGATCGAAGATGGAGCTGTAACTCGCCAACCGTGTCCAGGCCAAGCTCGAGATGCGCAAGACGAGGGAGCTCCTCTGAGATAACAGCCTAGTGAAGATGAAGAAACACATGCAGACGCACATATAAATTGAGAATGGGAACTAAGAAACTTGAAACACTACAAAACTTCCAGTTTCAGAGTGACTATAAGAAATATGGATAATAAAATCTCCATTTCAAAAGCCAGTATCTCCGGTTTTAGTCACCATACTGGCTCGCAAATTCTAGACTGGTTTGTGATGTGGACGATCCTAATCCTGCTTGTATACAGATGTATTAATATTGATGGGGTGTATTTACAAAATTATATAAAAAAATTAAGAGAAGGATAGTATTAGTATTAAGTGGAGTTCAAAAACAAATTTAAAAAATTTTAAATTTTTTATCAAGTGTACAAATAAAATGGGTGTACATACAATTTTTTAAGGGTTGGAAATATCGCCGGTCTTTGCATTAAGTTCAGATCTGGACTTTCAGGGGCTATGTTTACTTGTGGATGGAATTGAATGTATATATACATGGGTTCGCTGTTAGGCAAAAACTTCTTCTGAGATAATGTAATTGATATAAAATTCATTAACCACTTTTCATTTTCCATTTTGTAGAATTTTTAGTGTTTGTTTTAAATTTTCTTATTTATTGAAACCATTGAATTAAAATCGAGGGAGATTTACAACCTAGCATAGTTATTTATAATACGAAGATGCAGAAGACGACGCTTTGCTTCACTGATGATGATGAAATAGATGAGTGACAGCGATTCTGGTTCGAAACAAGTTGTAGCAGATTACGCTTTGCTTTCACCGATGAATTTGATGAATGACAGTGATTCCGGTTCTGAAGAAGAAGTTACTTTGCTTTTACTGATGAATATTATCTCTTTACCGTTACAGGTCCCAAGTGGGAACTGAGGTTATACTTGGACGGTATGCTGGATGCTTATGATGATCCTTCATATGTGAAGAACAACCCCGTTTAGACAACCTTAGATATCGTCAATGCACAATGTTGAAAGTGTATTAGCAGTTGGTTTTGTCCAGCTAAGTTCTTGATTATCTTTGTTTTGTTTAGTTATAGTTATCTGCAGTTACATTGATTGTTAAATAGATGTGTGTTTGTTTGTTTGTTTAGTTATAGCATATTTGCTTCAAATATTTTATCAACCATCTAGAGGTGTATGAAGCCAACTTAGCCAGCTAACCCATTTTGTTTAGCACTGTAACAATCATAAGCCATTTAATCTTCCATGGCAACACATCACTAACTACTTGCTGACGTCACTGGAATTTACTTTAATCCCCTTATTGATTGAGTGATTATAAGCTTCTTGATCTTGAGCATATGTAGGTGGATGCAAGTACACTTGGCACTGGCAGGTTGAGAGTTGACCCATCCAGTAGTAGCTCTAGCAGGAACCTGTATCATGTTACATGCTCTTAACTTAAAAAGTTTGTTCAGTTATTTTCATATTAGAGATAGGGCTGTTGTCTAGTCAAATTAAAATTCTAACCTTAAATTCATATGTAAGTTACTAAGTTATCTTACGGAACTTAAAATAATAATAAAAATCTCATTCATGGGAAGATGGTTGATTATATTCTAACATCTTCATATGGTTTATCCAACTTTATTTTGCTAACCAACTTTATTTTGCTAAAAAGTTATATAAATACATTTATTAATCAATCATGAATAGACAGCAATGGAAAAGTTATAAGGTTACAATATTTTGGATTTGTTGATCTTAGGGAATTAGAAATGAAATTAAATGAAATTCAATTTCTAGTGATTATTAAAGAATACAAATGAAATAAAATTAATTATAAAAATACCTCTATATGACACGTGTATTAATGGAATTGTTTTTCTTAGTATAAGCCAAAAGTGTTTTAATCATCCTAATAATTTAGTTCCATGACTTTCATTTTGTTTGAAGAAAATAAAATTTAAATATAAAAATTAGGGGTTAGGCTTGCAGCGTTTGTTGTTGCTGGAACAATGTGTTACCAGGTATGGTTGAACAATTATTTACATTGAATTATTTGGTCCCACACGACCCGTTCATAATTTAATTGGATTATAGGCATACATTCATCAGTAAGAAATATATCAAAAGTTACACTAGACTTGCCTTAAAATCAAAATTTATGAAAAGGTTAACAAACATTTTCTAAAAAATTTAGTTTTCTTGGAAATAATCAAGTAAAAGTGGGTTACTCAGAACATGTTAAATGGATAATGAACACAGAATAGATGTCAAGAGGTTCGGACATCCTCGCTTTAAAAATAAGGAAGATCGTAAATCTTTTGTACATATTTTTTATCAACTTAAAATTTTGATTTAAAAAATTATATATATATGCTTGATTGGCAGTTTTAAATAAAATAATTGTGTTAAAAATAAGTTTAAGTCGGTGACTTAGATTTTTTAATATATACAAATTACAAAAAAGCTGGATTACTTATAAATTCTTGATGGAAGCAGCTTCTAGGATTTATTTATTTATTAGTATTAGTCTAAGAGTCCATCAGGATTAACAGAGACATGACTTTAAGCACAATACGAGAACAACACCCAATACTGAAGGGAGCAACCTACAATACGTCGGGGAAAAGAAACCCACGTATATAATGGGGCGAGTGTTTGAAGACATTATCTTTGCATGGATGGAGGCTACATTTATCACTTCATTGACCCTGCTTTGCGCTTCTTTCTGTTCATTTTGTTGCATCATAAATTCGTCATTTCATAATCCGCATGCAACAACAATAATTAAAGTGACGTGAATCCAGTCAATTTCCACTCTTAAAACCTTAATGGAGTTACTTTTATAAAGAAAAAGAAGAAACAACCGCCAATCAAGTTCCAAAGCAACAAAAGCTCCATCAATATTCTTCTCCTAATTAAAAATTGCAACGCAAGTTGTCGTTCTTTAGTTGGGCAAGTTTTTTTTTAAGGCATTGTTCCTGTATTGCCACAGTAACATTAGAATTTAGAGTCCTAAATATCAATGTCATAAATAAGATTTAGCATATCTCCTTAAAAAAAAGAAAAACTGTGCATTTCAATACTATGTGTCAGTTTCTAAACCTTTAAACCGTGGATCCCTACTGCACCGAAACAAAACCAAAACAATTATTCCTTCACTACAAGACAACTGCACCAGTTGTTGGCATGTAATTCCGAAAATGGCAGGGACTACGAAGAACCAAGAAGTGTATTTGGAGCTCAGTGATGGTAAAGAAGACAGAGAAGATTGTTCTGGCCTTTCACTGATGAAGCTGAATGCTAGTCCAAAAAAGAAACTTCTGGTTATTGGACTTGGAGGGCTGCTGTGCCATAGAATCTGTCGTAAAGAAAAGTTAAGCGTTCCAATTTATCGCAGCCCTGATGCTGCCTATGGAAGCTACACGGGTGAGCTTCTACTTTTTTGGGTGACTGCTTCTACTTCTCTTTGTTTATTGTTTTTCTTTAATTAGAAATTATTGTTCCCTTTCCTCTGCAGTTTACAAGAGACCTTACTGCACAGACTTTATGAAATTTTGCCTCCAAAGATTTGAAGTTGGAATTTGGTCATCGGCAAGGGAGTCAGTTTATAACTTACTCTAATCTCGACTTTAATACATTTTTACATAGACCCTTGTAGTTGTATCATTATAAAATAAAATGTTTTTATTGAAATCGTTCACATCAACGATTGTTCTTTAAGACACATGTTAATTATGTTCTTTATATTTTTTTTTCCTTTGAAGCCTTTGCATTTTGCGCGTTTATAACCAGGTGGTATATGAATAACGCTTTGGACTGCATAATGATGGGTTTGAGAAGCAAACTGTTATTTGCTTGGGTAAGTTTTATAAATATTTTTGGCGTGTGATTTGATTTTGTAACTGATGGCCACCATGAGAAATATATGGCTTCCTGCAGGACCAAAATGAATGTACCAATTCTGGGTTCCCAACCTTGTTAAACAAAGACAAGCCTATCTTTCTAAAGGAGCTGAAAAAAATATGGGAAGACAAATACTCTAATCTTCCTTCGAATATAAGGCAGTATTCTTCGTCAAACACATTGTTAATAGATACTGATGCGTATAAGGCACTGCTAAATCCGGTAATGAGCATTTCTGCATTTTGTTGGTCACATTTGATTGAAGCTGCTCAAAGAGTTAAGGTATACTTTTGTTGTCTTGCAGCCTCACACAGCAGTGTTATTTTTTGTTGTCTTGCAGCCTCACACAGCAGTGTTTCCGACAGAGTACAAAGCCAATGATGTCTATGATACTGCTTTAGGTGAACTATCATACGTACTTGATATGGTCTAGCAAGAATTTCATCAATTGGGGTGTAACTGCAGGATTTATATCTGATTGTCAAGTTTGTGTATTAGGTCCTACGGGCGAGCTGAGGTTGTATTTGGATGGCCTCCTAGATGCAGATGATGTTCCCTCTTACGTGAAACAACACCCTTTTGGACAGCCTGCAATAACTACCATGCACCCTGACTGGGATTATTATTCCAAGGTCATCTGCCATAACCAACCGCCAGGAGTAGCCAATGTTCAAAGGAAAGCTTGAACAGATGATTGATAAGAACGTAACAAACTCTAAGCTAGATTGTGCAGGCTTTGCTTCTGTAGTGTAATCTTATTTTGTCTTGTCTTGATCAAGAATTGCAACTATCAGTTTCCATATCAATGAACTAATATTCGGCAGATGGACTAAAATACTTTGTAAGACCAGGGTTGATCACAGAATGGCAAACAAGGAAACGATATATGCTCCGTACTTGACAAAAAAACATAACCTGAAGTAAAGGATTAAATAGTCTAGATATAGCACATTTAACAATCAGTATTTCTGTAAAATAATAATGGTTCTACAACAATGCCAATACATTGCAGTCCGCAATTGTTTCTAATTTCTAATAATCAGGCAGCAGGTTTGGAACTCTATGTTAATTAATCCAACTGTTACAATATCAATCCAAATAAGATTAGTTCATTAATTCAGTTTGTCACGTCAGCCTCCAAGTCTCCCAATCCACCTGAAGATGAAAATTTTCTTAATAGATTTGCCATGTTTCATTAATCCAACTAGTAAGCAGATATGTACATACCTTGTACAAACTATTCAGTTGCTAAAGACACATTGATATCAGGAGATGGACCGAGAATTGATGTAGTTTCTGAGCCATTCCAACCAGCACCGTGCGTAGAAGTGACATTTGCCACTTGTTTATCACTGGCCACATTGTCTGGTTGTCCATGGCTTGGTCCAGCTGATGGAGTTATTGGGACTAAAAAGGTCTCATCAGGTTTTGCTTGTGAGATTGGTCTTGCTGCTGTCACTGTATCTTGAGCACTGGGGGACATAGAAGGAGTCATATGCTCACGATGGTGTTTTCTCTTATGCACCTTGTAACCATTGGGCATGAAACTTCCAACCACAAGCTAACAAATGAAGTAGAACCAATGCAAGTTATATTAAAGATTAACTCTTTACTGCAATTTATCAATTCTTAAGAACAAGAAGCAACAAAGCGGTGTAGTTTCATGTTTCATCCTAGAAAACCAGCAGATCAAGTCTTGTCAGTTGCAATTTAAGTGCTTTAATTCATATATTAGAATAAAGAACATTTAAATTCTTGTTAGGCCACAAATCTAACATGCATGTTGTTCGGAAAGGTCTGTCAAGAGTGTCCTTACCAAGATAAATTCATACTGCAAATGGTACACAAAGAATTTTATAAAATTAATGGTGCACACAAGTATCTTCATAAACCATGACCATGGTGAACCCCGCAATTGTAGTTTAAAGCATTATGAGACATTTTGATAAATAGTGAAGTTTTCAGTGATTCTTTTTATTATAATCAAAGATAGGCTCCTTATGATGTTTATTAAAGTGTGCGATTACATAGTTTGTCCAGTAAATAATATTTTTCACATGCATCCTCCATATATACAATCATACTTCAATAGATCAGTCAATGAGATGGCTGCAGAGTAATTGGTTCAAGACAGCAGTTAAAAAGTAGCTTAATCTAGGAAAATGTGCTGGAAAATCCTGTTTAAATTTTATAGGTTTAATTTTGAACAACTTAAATGGAGAAAAGCCAATAATGTCTGACCTGGATAGGACTAGCGGCAAGTAATAAACCAGCAACACCACCACCTATAACGCGTCCATCAGGTCCAGCAAGTGAAACGCTCAATCCACCGGTCCGACTTTTTACACCACCAGCATCATTTGCTGTAAATGAACCAGTTAATGACAGTAACTCAAAGCGACCCTGCACAAAGTATTTATGTGGAAGGTTATATGGAAATATATATTTCAATGGAGCTGTTTTAATCAATATGAGTAAATAATCATCAAACAGACAATATCAAGTGGCACAAAAATAAACTACATTGCATTTAACTAAGTAATTAACAATTGATGAAACAGAAAAACTCTGTCCGGGAACATTTTGAAGTTAGTCTAGTAATTAATTGGCTGTGGCTGGAAGAGCATGGTATCAATTTTAGAACAACCAATTGGGAATCTGTGTTATATACTTTGACGTCTATTCTATGACCTGCTCCCATACAAAACTGGATATTAGCAATTAATGACTTCAAGTTGAAATTGGAATCGAGAGTATAAGTTTTTCCTGACATCACGTAGACTAAAATTCAGGTCCTAAAATGAGGCAGCCAGACAAAACAAGGGTTTTGTGTACTGCAGTCAAGTCCAACTAACTACATTATAATTAACAGCAAAACAAAGTGGGAAATAAAAAAAAAAAAGGCCACCATTGAAAGGAAATATCTCCAACTTCAAATGAATTACATTCAATTGGTATAAAAGTAAACAACCAACACATGCATGGATTATCATTATTAATAAAAAAATATTTCTGAGCATGTCCCGTTGCAGCCTTGGGAAAATTCAGTCTTATTATTACCACTTAAAAACGTAAGTAGTTCTATAACTCAATCCTTTGCCCTTTGGGATCTTCCTTTTCTTAATTTACAAATCTGGGGGTTTGGGGAAGGAGATGTAATTTAAACCCACCAATAATCTTAATAATGTGGGTGTGACAAGATTACCACTAAGCTACCTCAACTTCTATAGGAATTTTCGCTTTAGAGAAACATAAATGCCTTAAAATTTCTGTATGGTTCTGATCATTTGTAACCAACTGGTCACGGTGTTCGCACAGATTGGCAGAGAGAAAGAGAGAGAAACTATGAACAGAACAAATGTCCACCCTTATCTTGAGAATCCGTTGGGCATACGAATTAAAATAGATTAGATTGAAATTGAATGGAATGGATTAGATTTGATTGAATTGGAATACAAAATTATTATCCTATGTTTGGTGGAACTTGGAATTGGATTAAAAATGTCCTATATTATGTTTGGTGTAGGTTGGGATTGGATTAGAATAAAATTAATTTAAATACCTTATTATATACTTAAATTTAATTTGAAAATTAATTTTATAAAAAATCTGAAGAAAGAGAAAAAATATTTTTTATTAATTTAAATACAAGGATTAATTTTAAATAGTAAAATGGAGGTTGGGTTTGGATTGAAATAAAATTAATTTAAATATATTATTATATAACCTAGCTTATATCATACATAAAGTTAATAATGTTTTAAATAAAATAAATCCTATAGATCATTTTTCTTAAAAATTATGTTTATTTTTTTTAGAATTATATTATTTTAAAGTATGAGTAAATAAATATTAATTTTGGAATAACTTTTGTTTGAATGATAACATTATTTCCAAATTTTTGTTTGTATATAATAAAATTAATTTCACAAATAAATAGGGTCGGTAGAAAAACAATTAATTAGGAGAGAGAAAAATTCCCTCTCATTCTCTTTGAATCCCATGGTAAAGTTTGGGATTCAATGTTCCCATGAGAATGAGATTAAAATGAAGATGGGATTGAGATTTTATTTTTAATTTAGTCACTTTAAACATGAAATTTGAGAGTTCGAGATATTTTAAATCTCAAATCAACTTTAAAATCCTATGTACCAAATATAGCTTAAGGGAAATTGGTATCTGCTAACATATAAGATAGAGATTAATTGAACTATGAAAATGTAGAGAAGAGTTCAACTTGCACTGAGGTTATCCACTCAGACAGAAAGAAAAGTGAGAAACTTAAATAATCCTCCTATGGTACAACTAGGTTTACAAAGCACACTGAAAGAGTACCACACATGTCAGGATCACATTTAGATGTTATATCCGAAATAAATAAATTTTAAATACGAAATGTTCATAGGGTTTCATGCTAGCACAAGTTTGAGATCATACCTCATATGTAAGGATACCACCAGAGGACCCGGGTTGGCGAATAGTAACATTAGAAACAGCTCCATTGGCAGAGAGGATGCAAATTCCTCTAGGACCCTTCTGCGACAGTGAAAATATCTTCCCTGCAACATCCTGCAAGTAATAAAGCAAGATCTCCATAATGCATTTCAATAAAATTCTCTGTCCCATGCAACTGAAAAAAAAAAAAAATCTAACTAGTCATGCCAACTAATGAATCTGTACATTACCTCCCCAGTATTAACGGTGACAACATGCGGTGTGAAGTCCCCTCCTGCCGTGTTTGCAAACAACTCACCTTCATGATCAAAGTTCAAATGTATAAGATTACATCGAATTAAAACAATCTAGAGCATATATGCAACTTTGTCTTATTGCCTTCGGCCAATGTGGTTTTATCTTCTTATTATAAGCATATATGTACTAAAACGATTATAAATGAAACAAAAAGAGAGCATGCCCCCTAATGTTTTTCACATTTACAGTGAAAAAAAAAAATAACCAAGTCAAATACCATCCAAGTCAGCCAAGTTGCAACAACATGAAAATTAATTTTTTTTTTTAAAAAAAAAAAAGAAAAAGTAAATTCCCTGCTAAGTTGAAAAAAAGATCTCAGGCCCACCATACATCAACCTAATCTTCAATTGTCCAACCGAGATTTTATCAACTAACCTCCTAATGTAGTTGGTGAGACAATGAAGGACCAAAATTATACTAAATAAAGAAGCAAGATTTATTATTTATCTCTCTCCCAACTGGTTTCCCTAAAAAAAAATAAATAATAAATAAAAATGCAAAAATATTCATCCAAGAACTGAAGTTAAATGTCCCTTATTTTCTCCTACATTTTCTCACAAAACCAAACAAGGAAAAAAAAAAAAAAACATAAAACTTAAAGGTAAAACGGACCTAAAGAGGCAAGAAGCTGCCAGTTACCAGAACCAGGTGGTCTACCACGATCCCTTTTAGAGGAAGAAAAATTAAGAGAAGGAGTCAAAGAGAAACCAGGAGGAGACGATGCAGCCAAAACTGTGTTATTATTATTACTACTACTATAAGCTGGCAACCTCAAGTTTCCCTCTGAGTCATATTTTCTCGGCCTCCCTCTCTTTTTCTTCCCAAACGAGTCGACACTCCCGCTGTTCCCATGTGGGGTGGTCGCCACCACCGCTGCTGATGCAGCTGCTGCTGAGCTCTCCATGCTGGCCACCACAGGCGGTGGCTGCTGTGGTAGCACCACGCTGCTGCTCACTGGCGGAGGTGAGTCCGTGTATGAACCACCGCCACCACCGGGTGATCCAGACACTGTGCTCTCTTTCTCCTCCATTGGTGATGATGATGTTAATGTCAAGAAGAATGATCAGGGCAATGTTGTTGGTTGTTTGTTTTCTACAAGTGGAAAATGACAAGACTGGTGTTGTTTGAAGAAATGGCGCCAGAAGTAGAAGGTGGTGTGGCTTTTTTTGAAGTTGGGGTGGTGATGGGGGGTCTAAGACAAAAGACTATAAGAGTCTAAGAGTGAGACATTTTATGAACTTCCCTCCATTAATGGAGAACATATACACACTCTCTGCTCATAAAACTTCTCTGTTTCTTGTCTGGACTCTGGACTCCACACACTCTCTCTAATACTGCCTTTCACTTTCCCCTTTTTACCCTTCTTTTTTTTCCTTCTTTTTCTATTTTTGCCCCTACCACCTTTTTTTTCTCACAATCTTCCTACTCTCTGGTTTATTGTTAATAAATAATAATTCATATATAGATTTTTTTTTTTATATATACAGATTTATTTTTTATGGCAGAATTAAAACAGATTTAGAAGATTTGCGTAATTATTTTAAAATTCTATTTGTGAATTTAATTCCTTTCATATTAATCTATTGTGGCCATATATTTTATTGAATTGAAAAAAAAAAAATCTAATTTACACGTAATAATTACTGTTATTTATTAAAATTTTAGCTGTTTTATATGGATTTTACTAGTAAAAAACCTAGAACTATCTTCATAAAATAAATTTAAGTGTCTGATTGAAACCATTTTTAATTTTATGTTACAGAATCATTCGTTTGGATTACACTTAATAAATTTGTTAAATTTAAGGAAAAGTATTTGTTGAATTTCAGTAAGAATTACAATAAAGGGTAAGATGGTAAAATGACAATAAATTTTCTAGGAATTTGCAAAAAGAGAGAAGTAATAAGAAAGCAGGCAGGTTTGGAAGTCCACAAAACAACTTTTGTTTGGATTAAAAATGCAGTCAAACTGGTGCTTTGCTGTTAAAGCTATATAACCCGCCATAAAATAATGCTTTATTTTTTTATTTAACAAAAACAAAAAGTTCAAATCCTATCTTACGTTTCATTTCTGAATATAAATTGAAATCCGAATTTTAATTTGTTCGCATTTAGTTTTTTTAATTATACATAATGATAGTTTCTTGAAGAGCCCACTGATTTGATTTGGGCACCCATTGTTTTTTTTTTTCTTTTTAATGGGGAAGCCACCATAGTTGAAATTTGAAAAGGCATTTAGACCACCACTTCCATTCTTCTAGTCATGACTCATTCATTAACTTCTTTACCCTCTTTTGGTGTTTTTGAAGCATTCTTTACCATTTTATTTTATTACAAAGGAAAAAACGTAAAACAAATAAATCTAGTTTTATGGGAAAAGAATGGTGCAAAGTGGAAAGCTTGAACACCTTAAAATTGATAAGTGAGAAAAATTATTAATACTTATAAGGATTTTTTATTTTGGACAACTACATTATAAGAATTTATACAATTGGATTAAATGCAAATATTTGCAATGAATGTCAAATATATTGTCTAAAAGATGATTTGCTTTTTTAATTATATTTTAATAATAATTTTTGTTACATTAAATATTAATCAGATCTTTCCGGTATGAATGTGTCCAAACACAAAAAGGAAAATCTTGATGAGCTTCTTCCCTATTAAACTATATCTACTTAGTCGGAAACTATGTGCTTGAGATGAAAATATTTTTTTTTAAAAAAATGAAGAAATAAATCTCAATTGTCTATTTTATCACTTACCAAGTAGATTGAAATTCTTTGACTTTAGATTTTCAATAAAGCTTGTATTTGTAAGGAATTTAAACCCATGAAAATAGCTAGTTTAGCATACTATGTACAACTTTATTTATAAGTTGAGAAACATAAGTAATAATTACATTAAAATTATTAAGACTTAGACAAGTTGAAATATCTCTCATTTTGAAGTGACCAATACTTTAAAAAAAGAAAACGAAAAACAAAACTGATATAACCAAAATAGATATTGCTAGTTAATCTACCTAGTGTGTATTTATATATATATATATATAAACAAATGAATAATAAAAAAAAATATGAGATTAAATGTAAAAATAATCTTATTTAACAAAAACTTATGCATTAGCTCTTTCACTTGCACATTGGTAACAAAGTTAAAAATCTTTTTAATACCTTAAAATCTGGTTTGCTGGTAGATAATGCTCATTTAAAGAAATAATGTTTTAAATTCGTATTGTTGCAATGCTTATTATAGTTGAAAAATAAAATATTATAAGCCTCCTTTACACATTATGATACACATTTTTTCATTCAACCTAATAGTCATGGAATTCAAGTTTTACTATACTTATTATACATATATGTATGGAAAGTAGTATTCTTTAACTGTATGAATAGATATATCACAGTTATAAGAGTTAATATATAGGTAGAAAGTAATATTCTCTTGTTATATGAATAGATGTCTTTTAATTATAAGTATAAATATTCAAACTATATAAATAGTAATTAATTTCAATAAATAAATTTATAATTTATTGATGTCAATTTTACAAAATGTAAATATTAAAAACTATTTTGAGATAAAATGAATTGATTTGTGATTTGTTTTCCTCAATAAAATAAGCATTCCTTCTTTTTTTTTTTGAATTATTATATCAAGATTTATAATATTGCTTTTTATATAGAATGGGAAAAAAAATGTTTTTTATTGGCTGTAATTTTATCCCAAACACATAAAGAGGCGCCCGAATACTTAAATGAGTTGGTCCCAAGGAATGATGAATAAGAAAATACAAAATTAAGGAAAAAAATAAATAAATAACGTTGAAAAATCCTATTTTAAGTTTTAACTCTGCATAAAGCAACAGTAATTAAAAGCTGTCGGTAAGACCGTTGACGGCCCTCCCCGACTAGACACGCAATCTTTTATATTGTTTTAAAAGAGTAACGATTCCCTGCACCATTTCACTGTTTCAAACTTTTACACAGTCTTTGACCCCCTTGTTTTGATTCTAGAATATACATCTGACGCTGTTGACAATTGAGATATTGAGATATCATGGCATACCTTGACATGCCCTCAGTAACGTCAACCGAGTTCGTGACATGTATCAAAAGCTATCTGGAGTTGCTCGTGACACATTTGTTTTCTCCATATTGAAATTCATGAGAAGTTTGGTAAAATGCCCGCTGACGTTTTATTAAAATAATCCCTTTGATTTTAATTTAGATAAAAATTTGTGAAAATTTTGGACACTTCCCAACTAACGTTTATATATATAAAATAGTTTTGGTAATATAGTAGTTTTAATTTTAAATTTTTAAGTTAGACGTTTGTTTTTAAAATAATCAAATCTCATTAAAATTCAATGTAAAAGTGCGGTAACTTCTACCAATATTAAATATAATATAAATGAATATTGTAAAAAAAAAAAAATATTTACACGTAGTAAAAGTCGCACGTATGAGAACTTATACATTTTTCCATAATAAAAATTGAATAAAACGATTGAGGGAAACATAATGAATTAAAAGAGAATGGTTGAATAATTTATATTATTTATTTTTTTAAAAGTGAATTATCTATATAGTTAATCTGTCTTATTTATATACAATCATTCATTAAACAGAACAATTTCTTTTTATCTTATAAATTGTTATTATAAGTAGAAGATGACATATTACATTTTTGAGACGGAATTTAGTTGTCTAAATTAAATGGGACCATAATAGTAGAATGTAACGTAGCGTTGTTCAGGTTTTTATAATTGAAAGACAGACATTACCAATATCTTAAACAGAAATTATGGAGATTATCTAAGAAAATTATCAGGTACAGTACCAAGTGTTAAGGACTGACACGCACAGTGTCATACATGTTGAATTGCAGACCAATGAGGCAATGACCAACGAACCCTTGCCAACTGCTTCTCTGAGTCGCAAATTTAAGAATCTTCTATGTCTCAACATCCATGACATGAGGACTTTTTCTCTAATGGAAAAATGAAAAACACAATACGTTATTTTTAATTATTTAGCTAACTTGCATGCATGATTTGCATTCATAAAAGTTACTAGCTTAAATTTTTTATTATATGTTGTTTTGTTTACTAATTATCTTTGATCACCAAATTGATCATACTGAGAAAATATAGTTTGACTCAGTAGAATATCATTCAATTTCAATCTCGATTCTATATTACATTAGAGTAATATATACAGATATTTGACTCATGTTCTCAAAAAATCCAAACAAATTTCAATAAATTTAAAAATATGTATAATTATATCTTCAATCATCGCATTAATTATATTGAGAAAAATTAGTTTAATTGTAAAGTATCATTCCGTTTCGAATTCGATTCTATATTACATTAGAGTAATACATAAAGATATTTGACTTGTGTTCTAAAAAAATTCAGATGAATTTCGATAAATTTTAAATTATGTATAATTATGCTTGATTGAGGCGAACAAGCTAATATTGTTGGAAAGCTTAGCTCTAGACAAATCTAATGCTGCAAAACGCTGTCGAAAATGGAGACCAAACTTCTCAACATGCGCTCCCATAAGGCGATTGGTCAATTTGCATGTTGACTAATGTTTTTGAAACATTTAGACCCATGACCTTGATCTTAATTTATACATAGCGACAATTTGGAGGCCAAGTTTTAGGGATACTTGATGATCAAGTCTTGAGTCAGGGCATTCCCTTTTTTGGACAAAGTTTATGATTGTATAGATATGCCTCCTTATGTGTTGTGTGATACCTGAGAGACACCTGTAATTCAGAGAGAGTTGTGAGTTTATGATGATTCTGCGTCAGAGCGAAAATTCATTCGAGTGTGTCAATGTAAAATTTTTTAGCATAATTTACCTTATCTCATTTATGATATTTTAGGTTTTTTTACATAAAAACTTGTGTTTGTGTTATTGGATTCTCTTCCTTTATTTTTCTGTTTTATACATTATCTGTTTTGTGGTTATTAGGCACAAATTTCGCATCAATTTTTCACAACAATATTCAAGTTTAATCTAAGTCTAGTTTCGCTTGACATGAAATGTATCATTATTGCTATATTTTATAATGTGGAAATTACAAAATATGATCATTCTATAAAAGAAAAATTTGTTTTTACTTATTTTTTTTTAAAAAAATTGTTTTTAACCCCTCCACGAAATTAATTACAATCTATATCCAAATTATCCAAATTATTTCTGCATATCTTCTTCTTATCTTTCATTGCTCATGGTATGAGATCTTTGGTTTCATTTATTGATTATTTGAGTTTCATTAGGATCATTTGAGTTTTTTTTTTTTTTTTTTTTTTTGGATGTTGGATATTGATATTTAGGGTTAGATTTGGTTGGATTTGACTTGAAAATAGAAATTTTTAATGAGTTACAATGTGAAGACGATGACTGAGCTGTATCAATTTTTAAGTCCACTTAAAACCATGCTCCTTTTTTTTTTTTTTTTAGAATTGATGGTATTTTGATAAACTTGGGTATATGATGAAAATACTTTGTTTGAGAGGTTAAAAACGAATTTTTATAGAAAAGTATATATAAACGGATTTTTTTTTTTTTTTTTTTTTTTTTTTTTTTTGCTTTTGATAAAAGTAAAAAGCTCCCAAATGAATTATATTTAACTAAGAGCCAACATGATATTGAATTTGCTTGTAACTTTTTTCTTGTAATTCGACATTTGTGCAATTTTCTTTCTCATTATTATTATTTTTTAAAATGTACTGGCATTTATTAAAATCACCCAAATTTGGGTACTTAAAAATTACAGACACCAATCACCTTAACAAATTTGGGAGAGCAGAGACTATAACCATTTATTAACAACCCAATCCTCTGCAGAGGAGAATGCAAGGTGATCAGATGGAATGTCAAACAATTCTTAAAACATGGACATGACTTGACACCTTTGGAATCTTGCCACCCACATACAAACTCAAAAGCCTAGAATAACCCACAAACAGTATTAAATCAATTTTACAAATGAGTACTTGCTCAAAAGGAATTTACGGATATGATTCCTTGACTGAAAACGACATCAACAACAAAACGGTTATCTGGAATCAGAGTGACAAACCAAAAGAGAGTTTTCTTATATAGCAATCCGATCTCCTACTGCTAATGAACTATAAGAGGGCCTTGAGATCCTGGATTACTACATTGTAACCTGCAATGATCATTTCAGGAATCATCATTACTATTGGCCGTATCGTAAGCAAGAGACTGCAAATCTCTACCTAATATAGCAAAAGACCGGTTCTAACCGGCACCAAGAGCTTCATTATAACCTGTCACTAGAATTCTCATAAGAGAGTAAAGACTTAAGAAGCAATATTTTCAAAATTTTTTAAAGAGAGCTTCACCGGAGTTTCTCTCTCCTCCTGAGAGGGAGGAGGCTCGAGAAGCTCATATTTTTTTCTCTTTCTTTCTCATGTTTTATTTTCTTGAGTTTTACGCAATACAACATAGTTTAGAATACTATATCCATTTTGGTTCTCTATTTCTTTTCTATATCTTTTTAGAAAAATTTAAAGAGGTTGATTTTACCGAACACGAATCACAATATTAATTTTTATAAACAATTGTTCACCTACCCTTAACTGCATTTTCGAAAGTCGAATAATTTCTAGACCCTTTTAAAATATTATTTGGAAGCTACAACAAGTCAACACTCTTCAATTGTCCTGGAGTTTGTGCACATAATTATTTTTAAACTAACATAAATAATTTTTTAGTTAAAATAAATAAATAAATAAATCATTTTTACATGCTTAATAATAAATATTAAAGTAGAAAAAAATTGAGATATTCTAATAGTAGATTTTTCACTTGTATATTAATAAAATTATAAGTTTAAATTTTGTCTACTTCCTTTCATTATTGAATTTATAATCATTTAAAAAAATAATAATAAATACTGAGACAACAAATTAAAACGCATTTGATTCAGAAAAAGCTCCAATTTTTGTAGGTGTATACTTAAATTAAACATTAATGCACGGGACAACCATCGACCCTATGCAAGAAAGTGGCATTGGATAAGCAAAGTATAGGATGTCATAAATAAATGCGTATTTTTCATTAAAGTGCTTTAAAAGATAATAAAATAAGATCCTTTTGGTAGTTGCAGCACATTCAAGCAAATCGGAGTAAATAAATAAATGACCAACCAAATGAGCTGCAAAGTCCCAGGAACTATAGATTTTATTATTTTTTATAGTTTACTGCATCATCATTCATCATGAACACGTTCATGCATACTCTACATATAAGTTTGGGAACCATTCATTACCATACATGATACATCACACATTCTTCATTTAATTAAATTATATGTAGTTTAAGTAATCAGTAATAGCGAAGAATGATTCTATCAATGAAATCAAAAGGATAAAACAGAAGCTCTACCTACATTAAAAAATAAATAAGATTCAAGATAATCTTTATCAAATTATTACTTCATTGGTTTGATCTTTGTTGTTGGGATATTTAATTAGAGTACTGTTACATAAACTGAACAAAAGTAAAAAAAAAAAAAGAAGACATAAAAACTCAACTCAACCGATACCACAAGTAGTTCGTCCTAGTTAGATTTTCATATTTTATTTTTTATATGATAAATATTGTAGATAGATTTTCGCTCTAAAAGCCTAGTCTATTGGACAGTGGCATTTATTGGTACATCTGCCATTACAAGTTTTATATTTCAATGTAAGATTTATTCCATCCCCTGTGACTTCATGTATGAAATAATCTATCACTCCTAACTTTACTATAAGAAATTAGGCATACGATAACGCGCAAAATACGTTGTCATAACTTTTTAAAACATGCAATAGCATGTTGTTGATGTTCATATTGCCATAGTGCTGAGGGGCTTTGACAATGTGTAGTGCTAGTTACCTTAAAGCTTATGGCAACATGCACTACATGTTGCAGTATGTTAGAGCAACACACATCTAATATTGTTGTAGCCTCTCTTGACTCATGTATTCACACATTTTCTTATTTTGTATCCATACCTTCTTTTTTTTTAGAACTGATAAAGTTCATATTTGAAAAACTTGAAACTACCAAACAAGTTCAGCTCTTCTCCTTTTTCAATGGATGCAACTTGTACAACACTTGATTTTCTCCTAGTTCTAATTACTATATTATTGATGAAATTTATAATTTTGGCTTAAGATGACAAGTAACATGTAAGACTGTAATGTGTTGGCAACATGCATCATTGTGTAGCATCATGCTTGTCATTGTATTTCTACCGTAAACCCCTTCCATAACATATATTCTCTGCACATTATCATAGATGACCTACGACAATATAGAACTTATGCACGTTGTCTTTTGCATGTTTTCGTAGGTTTAGTTTCTTGTAGTGATGTATATATGTCAATATCATAATGCGTGTTCCTACTCATTCATTATGGCACAGTTTTTATGGTAACAATAGTCTTCAAATGTGGACAATTATCGTGATTATCATAGCTTAAATACTAGTGATAGACTTATTGTCCGTTGAAGAGTGATCGATGGCGGAGTCGGAGGAGGCTCTTCCATCGGAGATGGTGGTTGTGGTGACGGTCACAGAGACACGCTCCTCATAGAAATCAGCTGGATTGCTTGGTTTCTCTGATGACAAAAAGAATATTAATTAAAAAAAAAAAAAAAAAAGAGAACGATGATGGATATCTATTTCCATAAATAAAAAATATTTATTCCTACAATTAGATGAGAAAACTATCTACATAAATTTTATAATATAATTTGTTGTGGTAATTGAACTCCAATATTTTAATGAATGAGATATGTCCAACTACTTATACGGAGAAGTGAGGTGCAATTTAGAGCTAATTAGTTTCATTGAAATTTAATTGATTTATTATTTGATAGTTAAGAAAATATTATATCAATTTATTTAAATTTGTGCTGGTGCATCGAGCGAACTATGTTCTAAATTAAAGTCTTGAAAAAAAAAAATTCAGTTAGAATAAATCCAACTTTAAAATGATATTAAATCATAATATAACGACGAAACTAATAATTCGAATTTCAAAATTTTAAAATTCTGTAAATAATTTAATTTCTATGAAAGTAATTATTCAGTCAATCCCCTTCATTATTAAAATGACTGATTTTGTTTTAGTTTTTTTATACGGTTTATTAAAACTTCAAGCTTATCCAAAGATTGCATGCTTGCATTCAAGTCATAGAAGACGGCAAGGTCGCCAAATGATCTCAAACAAATCAGCACTCTAAACTTTAATATTACTATTATAATTTCAAATCCATTTTTGTATGGACATAATACTTTATAGATCTCCCGTAATCATGTATGTTTACATGTAATCCCCATACCCACCATATAAAGAAAAAAAATGTATGTTTACTTGATTGGGATTGTTCTTTTCTTTTTCTACCAAGTGTCTAATATCATAGAAATTTTTGGATGTACATGTTATTAGTGCACCTCCCAATTCATAATATGTCACATAATCAAAATATTATATATATAATTGAATAAAATGTTATATTCACACTGACTGTATTGCCTCAGTGACAGCAATACTATCTTTACTTTCCGACAGGGGGCTAAGTGCATGGTTTGAAGTCTGAACCCTTTTGGCACTAAGCAAAGCGGTAGTTTTGCCCCTGTCTGTGTGGGCTTCTCCTCCCTCCTTGTCCTTGGGAGGCATCCTCCCATGTTCAAGAATCTCTATTTCGGCCGTACCTTAATAGATTTTGTGAAGAGAGCCCGATTGTATTATTTATGTATGTAATATATATATATATAAAAAAAAAAAAAGTTATATTCATTTTATGAGATATGTTATATAAGATACAGCTGTTAAAACAAAAAATTTGCTGATGTATGCTATTTGATTAACCACTAATTTGTTTTTTTCTTTTTTCAAGAGTGGTTGGAAAACGGAGATTCCCTAGTGAGGGGCATGTGGAGCTAAAGACTTTCAGAGCAACAAATTAACAAAATGCTAATAATTTTTTAATTTCCATGACAGTTCATTGTGGGCTTCTGCTATTAAAACTACAAGTTTGGCTTTTCAAATTCCAATACACGCCTTGATAAAAGTAAAAACTCAAATCAAATATGTTGAAGTGTCCCAACAAAAAATATAGGTGGGGGGGACCAGTCTAAATATAATTATAATTTTAGAAGAGAAATTGAATGAACGAATGAGTAAGCATGAAATAAAGCTGCTGCGCAGCTATAATTAAAGTTGAAATAGAAGAAACCAAAATATCCTTTAACTCCATGTGGATTTGATTCTGCTACACACGCTAATTGTTAATTAATTTATTAATTTTGATCAACCAAGTCGGCCAGTTGGTTGCTCATTTTTCTTCCTTTTCGGGTAAGAAAGCCATTATATTCTTAATATTAACTTAGCATTTATCTTTCCTCATAATTGCCTTTGATTTTCTTTGGTATTGTTCAACATACTTTACTTTTTAGGAACAAACTGGGTTCCACACACGCATTAAGGCCCTCGGTTTAACATAGAAAACCTTTTAGAGAACCATCAAATTGAGAACCCCAATATGTTAATTTTTTTAATTCCACTTTTTTTTTCGTCGATTCTTTTCATTACACATCTTGTTTCTTCGATTGGTTTAATGCACATTAAAAGAAATTTTGTGTGTTGGAAGCATTTTCAATGAAAATATATTATACAAATCAGATAATCATATCTTAGTAGAGGTGATTGGGCAACTTCTCATATGTGTTCAATTTTCACAAATTCATTTTAAAGCTTACGTGGATAGTTGTCTCGATTAATTTTTAAATAATTTCAAATAAATTATTTCATATTTTTCGTTCCATAAATTATCTTTGGGTGGAGTTTGATTTTAAATCCAGGGTTCAGACAAAAGAAGTACACCATGCTATTGTTGTGCCTTTGATGATCATCGTCTTAATGTAAGGGGCCTAGAGAGGACATTAATTTTTCTTTAGAAAAATTTTGGATGATACAAATTGCCATATCATTTATACACATGCGAAATAAAGGACTATAAAATCATCTAAGTTTCACATTAGACTTTAAAATCTCATTTAGATGGTGATATTGTATTTTATTGAATTGAATGCGATTAGATTGGACATACATTATGATATGTTTGGAGTACCATACCATTAGACTTGTAATGAATTGAACAAAATTTGATTAAATTTATTTTTAATTAAAAAAAAAAATAAAAGGGATATTAGCAAAAACTCCTTAAGTTTGACTTTTTTAAAGACAACCCTCTAGTTTAGAATTTGGCCTTTTATTGTATATCCTAATCGCCTTCTACTTTCAAAAATTAATTGAAAACCCCCCTAGTTGTGGCCAAAACTCCCCTAGAGGGTGTTTCAACCAAAATTAAAATTAAGAGGGTTATTTTTAAGAACGATAAAATCTTAGGGGCGTTTGCAAATCTCCCATTTAAAGACTAGTCTTAAACTCTTAATAAAATAATATTATTGAAAAAATAAAAATTATATACTATATTTTTAAAAGTATATACGGTGCGTTTACTTCACTTAGAGGAATCGGAATGAGAATCAGAATGATCTGGAATCGAAATGACTTGGAATTGGAATGAAGTATCGGAATCAAAATAAGTTGTCTATTTCAACTGCAGGAATCAGAATCGAAATCAACAGTATTTCCATTGAGATGTTTACTTTGCTTTGGAATCGCAATGTATTAATTATAAATTACAAAAATAACCTTAATTAAATGGATTAATTATAATAATAAGTAGTTTTTTATTATAATATATAGTTTTTTTTAATATCAAATAAAAAATTATACATTACAATTAAAAAAAAAACTGTATATTATTTTAATGGTCCATTATGATAATTAAGCAATTGGTGATGAAAAACAAATGGTATACATTTTTTTATTATAATATGCAGTTTTTTTTTATATCAAATAAAAAATTGTACATTACAATAAATAAAAAAAAACTACATATTATTTTAATAGTCCACTATGATAATTAAAAAATTGATGATGAAAAATAAATGGTGTACAATTTTTTATTATAATATACAATTTTTTTTAATATAAAATAAAATTATTTTTTTTAAAAAAAAATTAAACAAGGGTATAAGGGACTTTTTGTCTTGACAAAGGGAATGAAAATGAGATTCCTAAGTAGGTTGGGGGAAATGGGATTCCCATTTCATAACCCGAAATTGACGCGGGACCCACATTTTCATTCCCATTACAGAATGAATTTTAAGCAAGTAAACACTATTAATCAATCTCATTCTCCATTCTTATTCCTCAATCCATGAAATAAACACACCCATATATTATTACTTATTTTTTAATAAAATAAAATTATTAAACATTTAATAAATTTTTTAATTTGAATAAAAATTAAAAAAATAAAAGAAAAATGAATAACACAACCCATGTTAACGGATTGTGTTAAAATCCATCATATAGATGGATTTTAAAATAAAACTAGAAAACTCTTCATACATGTTAATAAATATATATGATGAAACTTTAACTTAATAGAAAGATAATGTATACTAACTGCTTGAATTGTGAGTAAATGTGTATGTTTCCAACATAGTTGATAACCATTGGAATGCACATATTTTATTAAATACAGTAAAAAAAAAAAAAAAAAAGCTCTATTAAATGCATTTGAATGGTTCTCATAAAATTGTTACATTGCACGTTGTAGTTGAGTGACAAAAACACATAATGTCTTGTATTTAGGTTGCATTCGCTGCAGCTTGTAGGTGTTATCTAAAAAATTAACAAGTTATATAATTAATCATTCAAATATTGATTTGACAGAGTTTTGATGTAATGAATAGTAATATACAGACCCAATAAAAAATTTGTTACTCATGAATGAGTCAATAAGAGTATACAAATCGAGTTATTATATGATTACTTAGATATTATATGAAGGGTCTTGTTAATGTACACCTTTAGTGCACACAAATGTGAGCATTAAATGTAAAATTTTTATTCTTTTCAAGATCTCTGAGTTTGTGAAATTTTATCTTTAAAAGATTCTTTAACGTTAGATATTGATTCTTATTGATAGGTATCAATGTAAACCTAAAATTTTTATTCTCCTCATAATCTGAAAGTTTTTGAAAACTTATGTGTCTTTATTTACCTCTGTAAAACTAAAAATTGTTCATTAGCATATGTATCTTTATAAAATCAAACAACAAAGTTCTAATAGAGATAACCTAATTATAATAATATTTTATGAAATGATAATATTTTGATATTTACTATAAATGGATTTTTTTGGACGCTACATACAATAGGAACGAATTGAACTGAAGATTCAGATTAAATGAATGTTTTTTATCATAAAATTACATTCGATGGTAGTTACTAGAAACACTTTAAAAGTGTAAAAATATGTTTTCATTGATATAACATACTAATAATAAATTTGTTGCACTTAGTGGATCCCAAGATTGCCAAGAACATATTCTTGTATCAAGTACTAATCGACTAGTAGATGTAAATTATTAAGAAAAAACAATATGGCATATTTTTAAAGTCCAATAGTTTCGATTCTATATGAGGGATAATTTTACTTCCCTCTTGTAGTTTGATATAATTGTTAATTGTCTATATAGTTTTAAAAAATCTCATTTTATATCCCTTATCGTTATTACCGTTACTAAAATTATAAAAATGATCAAAGTGTCTTTATAGTTTTGTTCATCTACATTAACGGTTAAACTTTAATTTCAGAATCAATTTTGACTGCAAGGGTTTTTTGGATATTTTTATAAATTAAATATATTTTATAAATTGATAAAGGGAAATTAGTGATTTGAAAATTTTCAAGGGATTTTGGTATATATCAAATTATAAGAAAATAGAATTATCTCCATCTATATATAATTGATCCATACGGAATTTTTTGTTCATATTTCCTAATCAATAATATGTTTTTCTGCAGAAGGGTCACGTGACACGCATACATCACAGTAACCATATGTGTAGATGGACAATAATATATTGACCAAATGGTCACAAAAACGTACAACTAATCTATAAAACATTTCAGTCTTCAGAATTCAGACACCAAATTTAAATGGATAAACGAAATCGAAAAAAGAAAATTTAAATGAATAAACACCAATATAATAAACACGTTCCTTTCCCATGTATAATAAGTAATTTTGAGTCAAGGTGTACTCAAATGAAGGGACAAATTATGCTTTTACAAAAGCTAAAAAACAGAGACTTGATTATATCCCAGTAAGACAACCAAGAATCTAGACTTCCTATTCAATGTTCTTGTCTCCAACTTGCCTCAATCTAATCCATTCATATTTTACTCGACAATCGTGACTTATTTTTATTTTTTTTGAAGCAAATGACCTTTTTTTTTTTTTTTTGATATACTTAGGAAGAGAAGCAGTTAATTAAGTTCAAACCGGCAAAAATACTAAATTCTGAAGAGTTATTAATTTTAAGTATTTCAAAGGCTAAGGCTATTGCCATTCAAAGACTCCTTCCTACACCTATTTACTTCAAATGCCCAACATCAAAATTTAAAAGTAACATCTTTACTTTATATACTCATTCAAATTCAAAATATAGCCTCAATTGAATATTCATCGTTATTCCTCATTATTCTCTTTATATCCGCAATTTTTTTTTTAAAAAAAGTCATTCTTCTTTTATTTTAATGAGATTATGAATATTTTATGTAGTTATGGTAAAATTTAAATATCCTTCAAACTTTTTTTTTTCATTAATCTTGTATAAAACTGCGAAGTATTTGTCAATTTTTTTCTTATTGTGGCAAAGACAAACAAAAGAGATTAACTAATAATTAAAAGAAAATGAAATAAGGGCTTCGACAAACATTTTTATGATTAGAATTATTGGGAAATAATCTGTATAATGATCATTAACGCAGCAAACAAAAGTGGAAAAATTTTGAAACCAACTTAGAAACAAAATTGGAGTGGGTGAGAAGAGAAAGAAGAAGAGGAGTTTAAAGTAATTTTAAGTTAGATTATTTTGTAAATTAATGATCTATAAATTATGGGTGTGAAGAGTAGTATTTTGGTGACAATAGAGCTACCCCATTTAAAATTAGAAAAAAAAAAAAAAGAAAAAAGAAAAGAAAAAGTCCCTTTTATCCACGCGGGATATACTTACGTCATAAAGGCTTGCAGCCTTGTTGCAATATATAAGTTTTATTCTTTATTATATTTTATTATCATTAAGTTTTAGGGAATAAAAAAATAATAAAAAGAACAAGACGAAATTGACATAATAGTGAGTCCCGTGCATGTATATTCCAAAGTTCCAATCATGTCCCTTTCCCAAACCCTTCCCAATATTGGACACTCGATTAAAACAAAATATAAAAAGAAATGTTAGACGCTTAATTTGTAAACAAAAAATATAATTTCGATTAATTGACAGGTATAGTTTAGACTTATTATTGTAATTAATATAATTAAATCAATATTATAATAAAATGACATTATTAGTAGTAATGTAATTTGATGGTAAGGAGTTTATAAAGTCCTCCCGTGTTGCAGGTTTGAATAGACACCACCTTAGGTGATGGTGGAAAAAAAAAAAGAAAAGAAAAGATATCATAAATTTGATTAAATAAAGTCGAACGACAGCTTTTCACCATTACATGTGAGTTCTCTTCTTCATCTCATTGTGGGTAAACTCTTCTCATATGGGATTAGTATCTCAGGTCGTATCATCAGTGTTCCTATCCAAATTAGTTTCGATAGTCTTCTGGATCAGTCTTTATCCTAAACAATAAATAAATAATTTTCTATTACATTATGCAACAAAATGTTCATCTCACGTGCATCCGTGGAATTAAACAAATTACAGGAACTTGTTGAGCCAGAACCCAGAAGTCCAAGCGAATCAGTTAATGTTGAAAATGATGTGACCAACCGATCTCAAGTACTTTACGCCAGGAAGCTGATACAGAACATCTTCAACACAGTTCTAACTTCTAATAGTTGTCGTTCACTAAAAAGATTTTGATTTTGGGTCTGGGTCAAACCATAAAGGACTTAGAAATCGCATTTTCCGAGAAAAATTGAAGGCCAATATCTTTTTGAAAATTTTGTCCCAGTAGAAACACACTCCTTGCTATTTCAAAAAAAATAAAGAAAAAAAAAAGAAAAAAGAAAAAGAAACACCTAGAAAAAGACAGCCAACTTGATTACAAAAAGAGTTGGCATCTCTGCGAAGAGTAAGTACGATCTCGCATGTCGTATATTTTAGTCATTGAATTGTTTCAATTTCTTTCTTTTTTTAATCTTGTTTTGAGTTTGTTGAAAACTTGAAATCCTTTGTTCTTATTTTTATTTAAAAGATAAATTCAAGAATTTTTGTTTTAAATAATATATTTATATTTGTAACAGTATTTTGTCATTTCTTTGTTCAATCCCAAAACTGTTAAATGTTAATATATGGTGTTCGTGTCATGTCATAAAATCATATCGATTTTGGCCCGTTTTCAGTTCTTGTATTAGTTTATATATATATATATATATATATATGAAAAAGCACATTTGTAAAATATTGTATGAAATCTAAATGGGCAAAAAACAATTGAACTTTTGATTAGGCCTAAAAAAACGATATTTTTATCAAAAATGAATTTGTTACTTGATTTTGTTTTATATAATATATATTTATTAATTATATAACTTTGTAATATGAATTTGGTAAAATGAATTTGAAACGTATTTTGAATATGTTATGAAAGTTAAAGTGACAATTTGTGCAGAACATTATTATAAAGAAATAATATTTATTAATTTTATTATTATTATTATTATTATTATTATTATACACACATATTAGTCATAAGTGTAATGATAGATATTTTAATCTGTATCCTAACTTTGGCACCTGTTATCACATTATTAGTTGTAGTAATACTATACATTCTATTTTATTCAATTAGGAGAAATGAAAACAAAAATACAAAACATTGAAAACATTAAAATATTATTTTCAACGAAAATGTGTTTTCTTTGTTTTTCTCATATTTACTGCAAATTATACTTTCCAAACATGTTTCACGCTAATTTTTGCTTTCATAAATGGAAATGGTGTTTGTAAAATGACAACGACAAACAACTAATAAATCACAATAAGATTTCTAAGTACACCCAAAATCCGAATTGTAAAAATAAAAATTACAATGCCCTAATCTAATTCACCTAATCACATTGTCTGTCCAATTTAGTCTAAACTGAATTGATTAATCATATTTGGTGAGAATATTCAAACATTATTAAGATGATTGACTATAAATCTATAATGAGCTCAATAAACTGATTGCTTGTAAGTCGTGATAAAGCTTACCATCAATGTTATGCATTGAAAGAGATAAAAAAAAAAAAAGGTTTAATGATGTGTTATTTATCTATATATTTGGGTGAGTTTACGTTGACTTAACTTTTTATTTAAATTTAGACTTGAACATCTAACACTTATTTTGATTTAATAGTTGTATAACCTTCAACTGTATTTTTACAATGTAAAATATCAATAAAAAGTAAATGTACATTAGTTTTTTAGGAGTAGTTTGGGTGTTTATATCAACACCATTTTCTTTTTTTTTTTAGAAGAAAACATCAACACCCTTTTGAGGTTTGGTAGATCAATTATCCTCTGAATTTTATAGGTAATATTCTCTTGTGAATGTAATTGATATTTTAAATGTCAGTCTTATGGATTTCATGGTAACAAACAAAATAAGAATTCTAGCTTTTTAAAATTTGATGAATGAGATGGGTGAAATGGTGTTACTGAGGTTTTTTAATTCGCATTTTACTTCTATTTAATTTACAATTTTGAAACTACATATAAATTAAAAGTTGATTCTTAAAATCATATTTTTTAAACAATTCCCAACTTACTTCTTAAAATCAATTTTTTACCTAACATATTTATAGATTGAAATTATAAAACAAGTTGATTTCTGTTCCCAAAAACAACACCAACCAGGTCTTCAAATGAATTACTTTATCATATTTTGTTGGAATAAATCATGTATTATTTAGATGATTGAGGGTGATTAATTTAATAACAATTCCATTAATTGTAAATTTGTGTTCAAGGACGAAAAAAGAAAGCAATTAAAATTTTCTTTAATATAATTGATAACTTCAAATTAACTAACATTTTAAGAAAACAAAATTATCTAGGTCAGGGTTCTTGTATAAATGTTAGTTTATCATTTTTTTTTTAAATGTTATTTTACAAATCATATAAAGCAAAGAAAAGAATAAGAAAATAGATGTAATGGTAAAAATTAGCCCGATATAGGCCCAGTAGACTGGTAAATTGGAAGGCCCAGTACAGCAACCCAACTATTGAGCTCACAAGTTGGTCTAGCCCAAACGAAGCCCATGACTCGTTACGGCGTTTGCCAGCTCAGATATTTTTAATGAGGTTTGACCGCATTAAAGAGAGAATTTAACGTATGCGTTCAAGTGAGGACAATTGATTTGAAGTGGAGATCCACCCATTTAACATAAAGGTGAGGATTAAGGGAATATATCTCTTGATTCCAACAGTCTTAGCTATTCAATAGTCCAATACTCATTTATAAAAGGGGAACAATCAGAAGGACAGAGGGATCCACTTTTAGACATCATTATTCTACCAAAATTTTGTTAGACACTCAACTATCATAGACCACATCGTCGCATGACAAACACCCTTATCTCTTATCCTTAGCTAATACCCTCATCGTTTGTCGTACGCTAATATTGTAATCGATAGTCACACGTTCTTTACTTTTTGTATTTATCTATTTTACTTCGTATTCTAACTTAAGCGTCGAAGTGTCTTTGACCAGCACCACCCTGGTGTTAAGATAATCCACTCCTTTCGTTCAACTTTTTTGAAGGTTACTAGATCTCTTACAACAATTCAACCTCCCCATCAACATTTGTAAAATTTGACCCTTTACAACATATGTTACAAATTGCTATGAACAACTATTAAATTACACATAAGAATATACCTAACTGTACCAAGATAAAATTATGATGACATATATTATTACAACGATTATAACAAGAAATTGAAGGCTGGAATGTCACATAAACGGTGGTGAACAATCATTACACTCATAGAATCTTCTTCCATTCTTTTTTATAAACAGAGATTGATTTTATCCCAGAGACAAAAACCTAACAAATCTTCAACAATTAAAATAACATAATCTTGCTATCATTGATTGTCCGATTATGTCTGGAGACGTAAAAAATTGTTAACGCAATTGTTTTTCCCTTTTTTTTTTTCTGACACATGAATGACGTGCAAAGTAATTTGTCATTAATTGCCATTGAAGTCTACACTTAGTTGTTCCATTAACAGTTGTGCAATGATTAGTGCGCATATCCCCCACTAAATTCGCCTGTCCACATCACCCACTGGCCCCCAAAACGCCACACCACTATAGCAACTATCAAAAACGGCGTCGTATGATCAATCAAATCACAGTCACTCCCTACTCTCCTTGATATCCACAAGCATAAACCAGTGCCTTTCATTTTTTAAAAAAAATAAAAAATCCTCGGTTTGACCGATTTGAACCGCTCTCCGTTTTGTCTCCATTTATCCAGTTTAGTGGCTATATGATGCCGCTGGTGCGCACGCTTTTATCCTCCATACTCACTCAAATGTTGCTTCCATTGCAGTCTATACTCTTCCATTTTCTTCCAAATTGAGGTCAGCTGAATTTCTATCTATATTTAGCTTTTATTTTTTTATTTTTTGTAATTCGTTTTAATTGTTTGGATCTATTGTTTATTTATTTTATAATCTATTTTTGTTTTATTTCGGGATCCAAGTAGACTAAAACAACCAATCAGTTTAAGCTAGTTTGACTACAATTTATATATATCACATTTAGCGGTTTTATTTACTTTTATGAGTGTTAATTTGATTAGTACACGGTCATATGATCAAATTTTAGTGTTAGAGAGGATATTGATTTATCGAGTGGCATGATTATAGTTATGAGATTGGAGTTTGTGTTTGGTGCAGTTGAAATTTCAGTTCTCATGTCTTGCATAATATTTGAGCGACTGTGTTTTCATTGTGTGATGTTAGATATGGTTGTTGCATTGGGAGAAATGTATTGTCAGGAGAGTGATCCTTGTTATGTTTACATGTTTTATTCCAGGGATTGCGAGATCTTTTGAGATCTGTTATTAGGTTTTGGTTTGTAGTACGTTTTGTTGAATGGGACTTGAAATGGTGATGGAATCATGGTTTGATAGTTTGCGGCGGATTTCGTGGAAAAATGTGTCGGAGACGGAGAAGGCTGGAGTGGGAATTTTGGCGTATGAAGTGGCGAGCTTGATGTCGAAGGTGGTTTGTATGTGGCAGTCTTTGAGTGAGAAGGAATTTAATAGGTTAAGGGAAGAGATTGTGAACTCGATTGGGCTTAAAAAGCTTGTCGCTGATGATGATGATTACCTTATGGATCTTGCATTCAGTGAGATAATTGAGAATTTTGGAAATGTGGTGAGATCTGTGGCTAGGTTAGGGAAGAAATGCACAGACCCTGTGTATCATCGTTTTGAGGCTTTTATTGAGGATCCAGTTGTGAATAATTTTGAATGGTTTGGATGGCAATACAGGTTGAAGAAGATGGAAAGGAAGGTGAAGAAAATGGAGAGATTTGTTGCGGTTATGTTGCAAATGTCTCAGGAGCTGGAAGTGCTGGCAGAGCTGGAGCAAACTCTTAGGAGAATGCAGGCCAATGCTGAATTTGATAGGGTAAAATTGCTTGAGTTTCGGCAGAAGGTGATGTGTCAGCGTCAGCAAGTGAGAAATCTACGTGATATGTCTCCATGGGCTAGAACTTATGATTATGTTGTCCGGCTTTTAATAAGATCTCTTTTTACCATACTTGAAAGGATAAAATGTGTTTTTGGTGTTAACCAAATCTCATTGATAGAAGGAAACAAAGACTGTGAACTTAAGAATAAGGATTTTCTTTCTCGCAGCCATTCCTTCTCTGCATCTATGCATTCTTCTGTATATCCTTCTGAGAATAACGTTTGTGGACCTTTTGGGAGGACAGTTCCAAAACCAGGTGTGACCTCTGAAAAGAGTAGAACACGCAACAAGCAGCATCAATTTGTTCTTCAACCTGATACTGTACATGGACAACTTTCCCATTCAAAATCAAAACGGTTGGGTCATGTTGGACCTTTTAAAGGATGTATGATGGGTGCGGCTGATTCCCCTATACTGCTGAGCTGCAAGCCCACTGGGGGTGGTTCTATGAGGTTTGGTACTGTTTATACCAAAAACATTGAGAAAGTGGAAACTACAAACTCAGGATCTCTTTCTGGCAACAATAAAATATATCACAAATTATCCATCTTTAGTTCCAAGCGTGGGTTGTTAAATGCTTCTCCATCTACCCTTGGTCATGCTGCTTTAGCACTTCGGTACGCGAATGTGGTTATATTGATTGAGAAACTAGCTTCATCTCCTCACCTGATTAGCCTTGATGCTAGAGATGATCTGTACAGTATGTTACCCACAACTATTAGAAGTGCCCTGAGGGCTAGGCTTAAGCCATATGCCAAAACTCAGGCCTCAGCTGTCTATGATGCTTCTCTAGCAGAAGAGTGGAAACTGGCTCTGGAGCAGATATTGGAATGGTTGGCTCCACTAGCTCACAACATGATAAGATGGCAGTGTGAGCGTAATTTTGAGAAGGAAAGTGTAGTTTCCAGGACAAATGTGCTTTTGGTGCAGACATTCCACTTTGCAAGTCGAGCAAAAACTGAAGCTGCAATTACAGAGCTTCTTGTTGGTCTGAACTACATCAGCAGAATTGGTAAAGAATGTAATGAAAAGGCTTTGCCAGAGTTTGCTGGCAGCAGAGTCTATGATGATTGTCTGCAGAAGAGGCAAGACATTACTTACTTTGTTGCATAAATATGACAGATTACCAGGCTGACTAAGATGGTAAGCAACTCGATAAACAATCTACTCTATTTCAAGTTGGTTCAGGCAATTGACAACACTTCCACGTGGCTGATAGTCTAGTTTTCAGAGCTGCCAAGGTACTGGCCTCTCCGTTGAGGTACTTTGTTATGCATGTAATCCTCTTCGTACCTTTCAACTTGGAGTAAGGATTTATTGGTTAGTTGTTTCGTTGGGATTCAGATATTCTTTTATTTGTTTATATAGTGGATGACTTTGGGTCCCTCTGGCCATTTCCTTGTAAAGCATTTTGTATGTAGACTCGAAACTCTCTCCCTATAGGGCATATGTACACTACTCTTTTAGTATGATTGTAATTTCAATAGTCAGATGTTGCCAGCATATATTGTGTTGTATTTTCAGAAATGTTTCTTCTTATTTGATTTCGTGTTAGTGCTGGTGTGAACTGTTTGCCGCATTGTAATTTGTAGCACAAGAATGCTTTTGTTGAAATTTTGAGCATGATAATAGAATATCTAGATTCTGTTTCCAGTTCTATATTGGGTGTGGTGTCAATTACTTGTTCAACTTCAATAATTCAATAATAATGTAGTCGAGTGAACAAGAAACTAAAGATACGTTTATACTAGAGAGTTTACTTGTCATAAATGACAAATTATCATATTAGACTTTAATAACCATACAGAAAAAGATAAAATTTTATTTGGTTGGCCTCTAGCCACTAAATTGTATAGGCCGTACATTTTTGCGAGTAAACCAATGATATTTTAAGTGTCAAGCTTATTTGATGGTTTTCGTGGTAACAAAAGAATCAGATATTCTAGCTGATCAAATTTCAGCAATGGGATGGGTGCACTGCCAATACTAATTGCTGGGGTAGGGATTGCCCTCGAGGTATAGGATAGGTGGTGGCTTCTATTAAGCAAGAAACAAATTGTGAGTATTTTACGAGGTGTGGCTGTGAATAAATTGGTTCTCAGAGAATCTGATTGAGTTGATGTTTAAAGCTGAAACTAGGTGAAGCATCTGAGCTACTGACAAAACCGTTGCCTGATTCTGGATTTTTGCATGTATACAGATAGATGATAGGCAGGGAGAATCATGTTATTGATTTCAATATTATGTAGGTTGCAGTTACACTTAGAACCCAAAGGCAGGTTGATGCAGCATAGGAGTAGAAATAACAGTTGAAATCGACTACAAACACACACGTTCAGCCTACCATACAGACCTTGCTATTGCATTGTATACAATACTGGAACATTTTCTGGTATCTAGATCACCACACCTTCCACAATGGCTCTCACATGGCACGCTTCTTTAGTACTACTTTCAGGGGTATGAGCTTTCGTAGAGTTATGCCCACTCTCTCGTTCATGTCCATGGTCTCTGGAGTGACATCCTTGCCTAACTCCGGGTCAAAACAGTGAAGCAGAGAGGCAATACCAAGGTGAAGTATCCGCTCAGCGAATGAGATCCCTACACAAATTCTTCTTCCTGATGCAAATGGAATCAACTCAAAATTCTGCCCCTTGAACTCGATGTTTGAGCCTAGAAACCTCTCAGGCATAAGCGACGTGGGATCTTCCCAACAATCGGAGTCTCTTCCGATTGCCTATGCATTCACAAAAACTTGAGTATCTTTGGGCATTAGGTATCCCGTTAATTTAGTTTCTTGCATTGCATTCCGCGGAAGCAGCAATGGAATTGGAGGATGCAACCTTAGTGTTTCCTTCACCACAGCCTTCAAATATGGCAGTTCAACTATGTTTTTCTCTTCAACCTTTCTGTTCTGTCCAACAACTAGGTCAAGTTCCTCAGTTTTTCTCGTACACTCAGGGTTGCGGAGTAGCTTTGCCATAGCCTACTCAATAGTGCTGCTAGTAGTTTCTGATCCAGCAAAAAACATTTCCTGCAATTGAAACAATTTATAGTCAATTTGGATTCAAGATATTTGATGCTTTCTTAAAGATGTTTTCTATTTGATGAAAATAATTGCACGCCATAAAAAGTTTTACCAGTACGATTATATTCACATTCTGATCCGAGATTCTATCAGGCCCGCCTTTTCCATCTCTCTCATCTTCCAATAATCCATCCAGGAAGACCTTGTTTGTCTTCTCTCTGCTGAACTGTTCCTCAACCCTCTCCTTGACAAACCCAGATACCATCTTCAAGCAGCATCCCAGGTCCTGTATCGCGTTTCTTTTGAGCCCCTGAGGATCCAATCCTTTCAAGAATGGCAGGATATCTGCCAAATTTGGCTTCCCAGTCCACTCCATAACCTTGCTCATGGCAGCAAAGAACTCCTGCCCTTTTTTATACTGTGAATGCAGAAGATTCCGCGACAGTGTAAGTTTGCCAACAAGATTGAATGCCATGACGAAGCGGTAGTGACACAGTTGCACCTCGCCTGATTCTCCTCTTGCTTGTGCTGCACTCACATCCCCCTCAATTTCTGTATCTTGTTATCAATGCACTTTTCATGTGTGCAAGCCGTCTCATTGATTCTATTGTTGACCAAAAGCTCCATTGAGCAAAGGTGCCAAAGAATGCGCCAGCACGTGCCATATCGACCCACTGCAAGTGACCCCTGATGGTAATTATGAGCTGTCAGTACATGCATTCACTTACGGCCACAAAAGATATGATCGTAATTCTTGAAGAATTCTGTAGCAGCCTCAGCTGACTGTGTCACCATGGCATTTACAGACCCCAGCTTCAACCAAAGTACAGGTCCATACTTTGATCGGAGCTTGTACAAGTTCTGGTGTGGAACTGTTCCATGGTCCAGGATGTTACCAATTATTGGCCAACCTGGGGGCCCTCGTGGTTGTTGCTTACCATTTCTAGAGTTTTTAAGGCTAAACAGGAGAATTAAAGCTGCCAACAAGACAAAACTGGACCAAACAAGTAAACTCATGCTGCAGGTAATGTATTCCATTCCCTTTGTGCTTGCCACATTGTTTTCCTGGACCTTATCTATAGTTACATATATGCCGATAACATTTTTCAACCGGTGACATGCTTATGAGAAAATCGAACAATGCAAAATCGGTGGAATTGAGATGCATAACATAAAAGGGAGTGCCTGGGGCTACTGAATTGATAATATTTTTCCCTTTATAATAACATGTGATCACTTGTTTTCTTCCCACAACAAAAATTGAATAATTCAACAGCGGTGGAATTGAGGCGCATGGCACAAACCAGAGTGGGGTTGCTGAAAATCTTTGGTAATAATAAATAACTTACCATATTATTTAACTTAAATTATGGATTATTTTTTTATCAGAGTGTGTTGGGACATTGTATTATTTTGCAGCCAAACAATCAGATATTAGTTATATGCCGAATTCTGATAAGTTAATAAGAAAGAATTTAACTACAGTATTTAATACTTGAGGTTATGATATGTTAATACGTTCATTCACGTGTAACGTGGACAGATAACAGATGACGGATACATGCTAAATGTTCATACCGTATAACATGTGTAATCAGAGAAGAATTTTAGATAGAGGGAGGAGAGAGAGTTTGAATTAGGGACTTCTAAGTTCTAATATCATATTATTTATCATCAGACCCAAAAATTTAAGTTAATAGAAAAATGATTAAACTATAGTATTTAAAATTTGAGGTTATGACACGTTAACATAAGATTATTTTACAGTATGTTCGCTCGTGAGGTCAAAGTCTCTTATGCTGTTATTTCATGCAATGGTAACCAGAACTCTGTGGTTGGACTTGAATATAAAAAAAGATGACTGAAACAGCAATGTTGCCATTTTTATGTTGATGTTGAACATGTCAGAATGGTAATCATAGAGGGATCTGAGAGTTAGGATTTGGGGCGAAAAAAAAAAAAAACCTAAAGTAAAGCTGCATTTGGATGACTATATTGTAACGTATTTAATTGAATTTGATACGTTTAGATTAGATTGATTTAGATATGCTTGAATTTAATATAATATCATAATATAGTGTAACCATTGCATTCAAAATTGGATATAACTAACTAAAATTCTTTTTTTAATTAAATAAATTATTTTTAATAATTTAAATAAATAAATATAATAATGAGTTTGAGCATTTTACTAAACTACTAATCTTAATCTTCAATTAAAATTCTTGGATTAGTTATAATGATGATTATTAAAACTAATTCAAGAGCTCCAATAGAGAAGTAAAATTAGTGGTTAGATAAAATAATTAAACTCATAAATAAATCATATTTTATTTTTTTAAAACAAAAATCATATTTTAAATTATAAATTTAAAAATTTTAAAGAATTTAATACTAAAATTCAAAATTAAATAGGAAGTATTTAATAAAATATAATTATCTAAAATTAGTTTAATATGTACAAATAAAAATAAATAATATTCATAAGTCAAACAAAAATAAAAATAATTAAAAAATAAAAGAAAATTTAGTCCCATCACCACTGATTAGGACAAAACGCACACTGCGGGATGGGTTGGAACCCATAATTGCAATTTGTAGTACATATCTGTACGCGGTGGTCCTAGTGGACATTCATGTCCAATACAGTCACTAAACGCCGGCCACAAAATTTTATACCTTAGCCAATCCAATGCAACCTTAAGTATGACCTTTCAAAAGCGCCCTAATAATTTGGTGTCCCCCTTGTTTATTTAATTTCTTTTTCACCATCTCTAAGATCGACACTCATTTTATTAATTCCATAATTCATATTAGACTCCATATTCATACACTTACTTTTTTTCTTTGAAATTAAATATCAAATAAATAAAAAATCTCTTAGTACGTATTGAAGTATTTATTATTTTTGTGATCACAATATCTATTTTTATAATAAAGGGTGAAAACTGTTGAAATTTTTTATATTTTTTATTATGAATTTATATATTAAATAACAATTATATTATAGATTATTTATTTTAATAGAACCAGATAAATTATTTATTAATTAGTCTCTAGAGATATTCATTGGATAGAGATTTTAGTGTGTAAGAACCTAATGCTAATTAATTAGGTTTAATATGAACTTAATTAAGTTTGTATATAAAGAATATTATAAGGATTATGGTCCCTAAATCAAATTAACATATGTAATATTTTGCTCACCTTCTCTTTCTCCATTCAAGATAAAAACTATAGAATATATTAAGGAGATTTGACCGTGAAAAACTCAATCATTCTCAAATTTATCAATATGGATTCAGACATGCCTTCTCTATAACAATTATTAATGATATAATATGAGTTTTCGGATTTTGGTATAGGTTTTCGTCTATTAAAGTTATATCCAACAAAAGATACTCATATGAAATTGTAATCCTCACTGCCTAAAAAAAATGAGAATACACACGATCACATATACTAATATAAAATGTGATATCTATCCATGCACTGATACATTATCCTTGCCTGCCGTGGTATAATTTACTGATTGGATGGTGTCCAACAAAATTTGACGCAACACCATAAATGAAGAGAATCCGCACGAGTGCCGTGATATCAATTTAGACATTTAGTTCGGCTATTAGGGATATGTGCTTGTCTTCATGTTTCTCGGTTCTTCAACACTACGCATAATTTATTACTTATCGAGATCTATTTGTCTCAGTCCGAAGATTGGTGCGATTTGTCTCCCTTCTTGATTTGTATAAGAAAAGGCTAAACACCTTAGGAATAATTATTCATTCTTTGAACCTGCAAATGAAATGTTGTTATCTTCGATGTTCAATACAAATTCCAAACTTTGGTCATATTGAATTGAGAAAAAGCCAGCTGTTCCTTCCTACGTTATTAAGTTAAAATGCTAAACTATGGGTGTCCCACGACGAAACCATAAGATTGAAATTCGAGGTCACGGTACATTTAATAAATTATCTACGTAAATTTATGTCATAATTTAAAATTAAAATTTAAAATAAATTAGTTACATAAATTTATATCATAATTTAAAGTTAGAATTAATTAAAATGTTAACTTACAATCTTAAAAATAAAAATTAGAATCACACATAATAACTCAAATAGAATATATAACTCTTTTATGTTTTTTCTTTTTCTTTTTTTTTTTTTTTTTTTTGGTAGAGCTCTTTTATGTTTTTGTCGCAAACAAATTTAAATCTTCTAATTAATCCTAGAAAACTAACGATGTAGAAGAAAAAAGTAATTAAAATAAAAAGAGAGAAATTGCATTAATAATTATCTAAAGTTAAAAGTTACAAGAATTCAATGAAAATCAATTGTATAGTTTTTTTTTTTTTTTTTTTAAAGAATAACAGTTGTTTAGTTGTTAATATTAAGGGAAATGAGTGTATTTGAGTAAGAAGTATGAACTAATAATGTTTACATTGGTAATTTTTAATTTACTAGAATGTGAGATACAAAACATAAAATTACTAAGTTGACATTAGTGTAAAATACATACTTATAACACTTAGTTTATCATAAACTATTAACATTTACAATACTTAAACACATATTTTAAACTAAATATCCATAAATAACTAAAAACCATTAACATTTATATATGATTTTTTTTTCCTAAAAGTTCTGGGGCAGGGTCGCCTCTAGCCTCCACACTCTTCCGCCCCTATGCATGCTTGTAGCTGCTTTGGTACATGGTAAGACTTCCAAAACAAAAATCGTGTGCGTCTGCGTGTGTCTATATATATATATATATATATATATATATCATGTGTTCGTTTAATGAAACTTATACGATAAATATCAACTTTATTGAGTCGTCATAAGGAAAATACTAGGGGTGAGCGTTTTCAGGTTCGGGTTAGATTGGATTGAAAATCTCTCAACTCAATATGGGTTGGATTAAAAATTTTTCAACCCAATCCAACCCAATAAATTCTTCAACCCAACCCAATAATAATCGGATTGATTTATGTTAAGTTGATCGGGTTGAATTTAATCCACTACGAAGACATAAAAAATTTAGTTAGTAACTCTTATAGTCTTGGCAATTTGATTACAAATAAAATGAATACAAATAAATATTCAATGATTAAAAATAAAAGATTTAATCTATCACATAGACTATTCTTGATCTTTATCTCTAGCAAATGTGCTTTTAGAAAAAAAAGAAAATTTTGGATTTAGAATTAATGATGAACATTTATCGGGTTGAGTTAAAAATTTTTCAACCTAATCCAACCCAATTTAATTTTGAACCCAACCCAACCCAATCCATCTTAATTTTTTTAAAAAATATAACCCAATCCAACCCAATAAAAAGTGATTGGGTTGGGTTAGAGATGCCCACCCCTAGAAAATACAAATTAATGTTGGTCTGCTCTGAAATTTTGAAAATATAAATATAAAAACTATTAAGTTATTTCAAATATATAAACGTTCTTTTGTATCCTCACAGTAGTAATATAACGAAAGAATATGTGTGGTTCTATTTTTATATTTATTAGCTTACATAGAAGAAATTAATATATCAAACTCCTACTTCCGTCGTGTGGTGTATAATAACTTCACAGAATAATGACAACATGATGCTCCTGTTATGCATATTGTGATCTGATTGCACCTGTTGTTGCAACTGATTCGTTTCTGGTGAGTTACCTTATTCGTTCGACCCAAACTGTTCTTTCCACCTTCAAAGAAAATTAACCTTATTCGTTTCAGCATCAAGCGCCAGGTGCTTTGTTGAATAATGAACAATTCAGCTACGGTGCTTCCATTGACTGGTAATTCCGGTATCTTTCACTCGGCAAGTGATGCTCTTCTTGTCCTTTCGTCCCCGACTAGTTTCCAAAGTTGCTGATAAACATTATTGGGAATTGAAATAGTATTTGTCCACGTTATGTTGAGAAATGAAATAGTCTTTTTTTTTTTTTTAGTACATAAACTGTATCTGGGACGAGCCCAGAAATGACCGGGACCAACCGAGATAGGACACAAGAGGCACGACCCGGATGACAACTTCCAATTGGGAGGAATCCATACGAAGGTGAGAGATCAACCCACGCACGATGGTGGGAGATCGAACATTACTATATTTATAATTATTATTATATTACTATATTATATTATATGAAATTTGGATGTTGAGGGAAAGTGTCGAACCCATGCCTCTGACAAAGGAGGCATGGGTGGTTGTTGGCGCCAACCAACTGTGCCAGCAACCAAGTGACAATCAAATAGTCTTTTTGTTACCTTAAAAGAGATCAATTAACCTTTTAACAGGTAAAAAATGTACTAGTTTAAACTTTAAACTATTTTGTAACTAGTGTCTATTGTGACAAAAATGGAACTGTATATTAATTCTTTACAGAAATTATCTGATAAATTTTGAATTATCATATTAATAAATTTTAAATGGTTATTATGGATTGACTAGGGGTGGGCACCAAAACATGGAACCGACCCGAACAGCCCGATCCGACCCGATCCGTGGGTGTTCGGGCCGGGTTCCATGTTAAATATTAAGCTGTTCGGGTCGGTAAAATAAAAAACATGGTGTTTGACGGATCGGTTCGGTTTCATAGGGTCAAAACCGAACCGACCCGTGAACAGGGGTATAAGCGTAAATTCATGCGTCCCTATATAATGTCACACAAACATCAAACCCTATCTGGTTGCTGGTTCCTGTCGCCGCGCACACCCGATCTGGTTGCTGGTTCCCGTCGCCGCGCACACCCGATCTGGTTGCTGGTTCCCGTCGCCGCGCACACCCGATCTGGTTGCTGGTTCCCGTCGCCGCGCACACCCGATCTGGTTGCTGGTTCCCGTCGCCGCGCACACCCGATCTTAGTTTGTTTGCTGGTTCCTGTCGCCGCGCACAGCCGATCTCAGTTTGTTTGCTGGTTCCTGTCGCCGCGCACATCGTTTCCCCCTTCTTCCTCCCATCGCTCGCCGGCCGTCACATTTCGTCTCTGTTGCGGTTGTCGTGGCCCCGTCGTCAGCGTGAGTCATCTCCAACCGTTGCTGTCGACGGCGTCTGTCCCCGATCTCAGTTTTTCGACGCCATCACCCTCTTCTTGCCGTGACCGTGGCCGAGCTTCTTCTCGTCGGCATCGTCGCGGTGAAGCGCCTCCCATCTCTCATCTTTCATTTCTCGCCTCTACCGTCGCTGTGGAGTTCTCCTCGCCGTAGCTCTTCTCGCAGTCGCCATCACCGTCAGCCCTTCTTGCAGTCGCCATCACCGGCTCGGTACTCATCAATCTTGTATATATTTGATATTTCAGATCTGTTAGAGGTTAAATATTTCAGTCTTCAGATTTGTTTCAATTTCAGTAGTTTAGTTTAAGTTTTTTATGGTTTTACTCATCAATCTGTTTTGGACATTGATGCAGAGTAGTAACCAGCTTGATATTCCTATTCCGACGCTCATCCTTGGCAGCCCCAGTCACTTAAATCTGCAACTCGTAAGTGTACTCATCAGGCTCTTATTTTGCTGCTTTAATCTTGATTTTTACATGCTTAGTGGCTTTTGAGGTGTTGAGTCAAATTGGTGTTTTGACGTTTGTTGTTTTGATAAAAATGGTACCATGTTAAATAACTGTTGACTGTTTTGGTTTGTTGTTTTGACGTTTGAATCTTGTTTGTTGCTTAGTTGTTGACTTTTGTGGTTTAATTAGTTTTATTATTCATTATGTGTTGTTGTTGTGAATAGATGGGAAAAAGTGTTGTGAGCGGTTCCGAGTCTGAATTTGATGATGATGGAGTTAGTTCGGTTGGAAAAAAGAATGATCTTGGGGTGAGTAAAAAAATAGAGAAGAAGAGTGAAAGTAGTAGTAGGCTTAAGGCAGATTGTTGGGATCATTTTGAAATTTATGAAACCCGTGAGGGGAAAAGAAGGTCTAGGTGTAAACATTGTGGAGCTTCATATGTTTGTGATTCCTTCTCTAATGGGACCACAAACATGAACAAACATATTAAATTTAGGTGTAAGGTACTCAAAGCTAAACAAATAGATCTCACCCCAAAAACATTAGGGAGGCAAAGAACTTTAGAAGGATATGGTAGTAATTTGACTACATATTCCTTTAATCCAGATGAATGTAGGAAAAGATTGGTGGAGATGATTGTACAACATGAATTGCCATTTAGATTTGTGGAGAACGAGGGATTTCGAAGGTATAGTGAATCATTGTGCCCTCGATTTGAAATACCATCTAGGAGAACACTAGTGAGAGATGTGTACAAATTATATGTTGGTGAGAAGAAATTATTGAAAAAAAAGATCAAGCAAAGTAAAGTAAGAGTTTGTCTAACCACAGATACTTGGACTTCGATTCAAAATATTAATTACATGGTTGTGACATCTCACTTTATTGATAATGAGTGGCAGTTGCAGAAGAGGATTTTGAGTTTCACTCCAATAGAAGATCATAGAGGGGAATCAATTGGGAGGTGTATTGAAAGGGTTTTGCTTGATTGGGGTATTGATAAAGTTTTTGCCATTACTGTTGACAATGCAAGTGCAAATTCAGTTGCCTTAAACTATTTGATTCGAAAATTAAATAGTTGGCATGTGCATGGAACAATTTTAGGAGGAAAATATTTGCATGTTAGATGTTGTGCCCATATATTGAATTTGATTGTGGGTGAAGGTTTGAAAGATATCCATGAGTCAATTGCAGCCATTCGAAATGCAGTGAAGTATGTTAGATCTTCTCCTAGTAGATTGGCGAGGTTTAAAAAATGTGTTGAAGATGAGAAGCTTGGGCAGTCGAGTTTGGTATGTATGGATTGTCCTACACGGTGGAACTCGACATATTTGATGTTAGATAGTGCTAACAAATTGAAAAAGGCTTTCAGCCGATTGGAGGAGGAGGATGGGTATTATGTTAGCTACTTTGCAGAAAATGAAGACGGGAAAAAGCGGGTTGGACCACCTTCTTTGGAGCATTGGGACTGTTCCATGGTATTTGTTGATTTCTTGCGGACTTTTTATCAGATTACTTTGACATTTAGTGCTTCTTTGCGAGTGACAGCAAATGAATATTTTTCAAATTGGTGTTCGATATTTCAAACAATTGTTGAGTTGGAAGGTTTATCTGATCCGCTTCTGGTTAGGATTGCCTCTAACATGAGGCAAAAGTTTTTTAAGTATTGGGGAGGGTTGGATAAAACTAATATGATGTTGTTGGTAGCGAAAGTGCTTGACCCTATGTTCAAATTGGATTATATCCAGTATCGATTGGAGACTTTTTATCCTTTGACAGAAGCACAATCCATTACCTTACATATAAGAAGGTTGTTGGAAGAGTTGTTTGATTATTATAAATCAATGCAGTCTAGTGGGGAAGAAGATGATAATCGTAGTGGTGATTCGATTGTGCTTCGTGCTGATAGTCAGAAGACTCAAACTCGCAAAGCAGACATGGCTTTAGCATATAAATTATGGGCAATCAAACAAAAACAACGGAATGCGAGAGTGGAGAAGAAGACTGAATTAGATTTGTATTTATTGGAAGAATGTGAACCTGTGGATAATGAGATGTTTAATGTGTTGCATTGGTGGAAAAATTCTTGTACTAAATACCCAACTTTGGCAAGCATAGTAAAGGATGTGATGGCAATGCAAGTTTCAACGGTGGCGTCGGAATCCGCTTTTAGCACGGGTGGTCGTATTCTAGATCCATTTAGGAGTTCATTAACTCCTAAAATTGTAGAGGGAATGATTTGTTATCAAAATTGGTTGACTGCTTTACACCCAAAGCGCGAAGTTGTTAATGTAGATGAGCATGCGGCATATGAAGACAATAGTGTTGCAAATATTCAGTTTTACGAAACCATTGAAACCAGTGAGTTTATAATTTAGTTTAACATTCATATTTTATGTTTTATGCTTATGTTTATATAAATATTACTTGATTATTTGATTTAACTTATTTCTTCATGTAGTGTCCTTCAATGCAGCAGCAAATGAAGTTCAACTTCATTGGATAATTTGGATTTGCTTTAAAATTTGATGGTAAGATTTTATAGTTTATGTTATTTTGAATATCATTGTTCATTTATTATATATATTGTTTAGTGTTTATGTGCTAATAAATTTGTTTTGAATGACTAGGTTCAAAGGTGTGTGAACTTTGGAGCTAATTTTCGATTGGTTGGAGTTGGACTTAGAGCTAATCTTTGGAGTTTGGAATTGTTTACTTTATGTTGTATTTTTATGTCTACTATGTTGCTATATTTTTTTTAAAAAAATTATATTTTGTTATATGTTTATGTCTACTATTTTTTGTAATATGTGCATGTGGACATTGGATATTGTTGAGAATTTAAGGATGTAATGTGTGGATGTGAACATGGAATGATGCCATTTGATATTGCATATTTTTTCTTAGTATGTTGTATATTTTTTCTTAGTATATTGTATATTTTTTCATAGTATGTTTGAACATTGGATATTTTTTCTTAGTATGTTGTATCCATCTAATATTTTTCTTTATCCATTTAATTTTTTTGGTATCATCCACAACATAAAGTAAGTTTAAAGAATCCAAAAACACTTAAATTTAAAGGTCCAACAGTAATGGACTCAAAAACAATTAAAAATTAATAAAAATTTTGGCCCAAAAAATGAAGCCCAAATTTGGGCCCAAACATGGAAACCGATCCGAATCGATCCGAACACTGGGTGTTCGGTTCGGGTCGGTTCCTCTCCCTCATCGGATCATGTTCGGATCCAAAAGTGGTGATCCGTGAATTTATCATGTTCGGGTCGGTTCCAATAGGAACCGATCCGAACATGGTAGTGCCCACCCCTAAGATTGACGGTAGAGAATGTTTATTCAATATGATAATATTATAAGTTTGAATAGCTGTATTATATATGATAGTCAAAAGAAAGATTTGGGATTGTGTTTGAGATGTTTTATTTTTGTTGTATGTAATCTATATAACAATGCACACCGAAGAGAAAAGCACCGATATTGAATAGTTTTAACTTCAATGAGTGTATCTAACTATTGAAAACTGAAAAATTAAACTTATTATTAGCGCACGCACATATATATAGAGGCGCAGCAACGTTATACGCTATACTAGGCCATTTTCTGCTATGCAGCTGATTACCACCCTTGAACAATAACTCTCACATGACATGCTTCTTTGGTACTACTTCCAGGGTTATGAGCTTTCGTAGAGTTATGCCCACTTTCTCGTTCGTGTCCATAGTCTCTGTGGCATCCTTGCCTAACTCCTAGTCAAAACAGTGAAGCAGGCAGGCAATACCAAGGTGAATTATCCGCTCAGCTAATGAGATCCCAACACAAATTCTTCTTCTTGATCCAAATGGAATCAACTCAATATTCTGCCCCTTGAACTCGATGTTTGAGCCTAGAAACCTCTCAGGCTTGCAAGACATGGGATCTTCCCAACAATTTGGATCTCTTTCGATCCCCCATGTATTCACGAAAACTTGAGAGTATCTTTAGGTATTAGGTATCCCATGAATGTAGTTTCTTGCATTGCATTCCGCGGAAGCAGCAATGGAATTGGAGGATGCAACCTTAGTGTTTCCTTCACCACAGCTTTCAAAAATGGTTGTTCATCCATGTCTTTATCTTCAACCTTTCTGTTCAGTCCAACAACTAGGTCAAGTTCCTCCTTAGTCTTTCTCATACACTCAGGATTGCAAAGTAGTTCTGCCATGACCCATTCCATAGTGCTGCTAGTAGTTTCTAATCCACCAAAAAACATTTCTGCAAATTAACATGATTATTAGTTAATTTGGATTCAAGATATTTCATGAGTTCTAAAAGAAGTTTGTTTCTAGTTGATGGAAATATCTCCAAGCCATCTAGCTGTATTAAGTTTTACCAGTATGATTAAATTCGCATTCTGATCTGAGATTCTATCAGGCCCTTCTTTTCCATCACCATCGTATTCCAATAATCCATCCAGGAAGTCCTTATTTGTCTTCTTTTTGCTGAACTGCTCCTCAGCCCTCTCCTTGATCAACTTGGATACTATCTTCATGCAGTATCTCAGGTCCCGCGCATGTTTCTTTTGAGCCCATGAGGATCCATTCCTCTCAAGAATGGTAGGAAGTCTGCCAAATTTGGCCTCCTAACCCACTCCATAACCTTGTTCATGGCAGCATAGAACTCCTGCCTTTCTTTGGACTCTGAATGCAGAAGATCCCGTGACAGTGTAAGTTTGCCAACAAGATTGAACGCCATGACGAAGAGGCAGTGACGTAATTACACCTCGCGGGCTTCTTCTCTTGCCTGTGCTGCACTTACATCTTCCTCAATCTTCTGTATCATGTTATCAATGCAATTTCGCTTGTGCTAGCGGTCTCATTGATTCTCTTGTTGACCAAGAGCTCCGTTGAGCAAAGACACCGAAGAATGCACCAGTACGTGCCATATTGACTCATTACAAGTGACCCCTGATTGTAATTAAGAGCTGTCAAGACATGCATACACCTACAGTCACAAAAGATATGGTCGGAGTTCTTGAAGAATTCTGCGGCCACCTCAGCTGACTGTATCACCGTAGTACTTACAGACTTCAACCAAAGTACAGGTCCATACTTTGATCGGAGCTTGTACAAGTTCTTGTATGGATTCGTTCCAAGATCCAGGATGTTACCAATTATTGGCCAACCTGGTGGCCTTGGTGGTTGTTGTTTACCATTTCTAGAGTTTTTTCTGTTGAACTAAAGAGTTATATGTCATAGTCCGCAAGTCTACTAAGCTAAAAAGAGGTCATTTTGCCTAAAATATCAGGTCTGGTCCAATTTTCATATTTGGTCAACTTACTTCCCAAGTAATCTACTAGTTTTTAGAAGGTTTCTAGAACCTTCCCATCATGTAAATATCATATATTATTATAAAATTCTCTAGGATTAGCTAATAGATATTATTATGTCAATATCTAGAATAATCCTAAATTTTTCTAGTGTTAATTAGTAAGCTATTAGTTGGCATCCATTAATTATACTCTCGATAATTGTGCTCAAGTGTTATAATTACCAATGTAAACTTTATTTATAAAGTATCTCAGAAAGTTCAATAAAAAGTTTCCTTACAAAGCTAGTCTCTCTCAAGTCTTCCTTTGTCTTTTTGCTCTTAACTTTCATTCTACGTTTTCGCAAGATTTACTTAGCAACTAAAAGATAAAAATTGTCTAAATGCCGCACAAGTTAGTGGTGTCAAGTCTAACTTCATGACAGTTGGTATCAGAGCCATGTTGCAATATCCTAGCAATAAGGTTCGTTGGTAAAGCAATGACATTTGACAACGAAGTCATATTGGAGGAGCAAGTGTGTGGTCGCGAGGAGCAATGTAATTAAGGGAAACATGGCAAGTCCAAGTCCAAGACTTCCACCATAGATGCTTTAGAAGCTTGCCTTGCTAGATTAGAGCAGGTTTTTTCCGAGATGAAACTAACTCTTGATAATCAAGTCGCTCGTCTTAATGGCCTAGAGACGGAGTATGGTGAGATTATCCAAGTGATAAAGTCTACCATTAAAGAGATTAGCCAATCCATCTAGAAAGAGCTTCAAGGCATAACTCGAGAACTCTTTAACCTCCGAACCTTCACGAAGCATGAGATGCAAGTCGTTCACATTGAGGTGGAGGATATCCACACGAAGTGGAATGGACACAAGCACACCTTTGATATCAGGTCAGGTTAAACACGATCCATGTACCTAAACCTGCCACCTATAATCACACTCACAATGCTACCAAAGTCAAAAATTTCTTCTTTGGTCTTGAACAATACTTCGAGACCGAACTTGTTAAGATAATGCTTCAAGAATCAGCAGTGCTCCCACATTCCTTCGGGATGCAACACAACTATAGTGGTGACATGGGTAAGGGAATTTGTTCCATCAACATATGGGACGACTTCAAGTGTGAACTGAAGAAGTAATTTCGCCTAACTAATGCAAAAAAGGAGGCACAAGGTCATCTATGTCGACTTAAACAAATAGAAAGCATTCGGGATTACATCAAAGAATTTACCACCCTCATCCTTGAAACCGAAGATATGTCCGATAAAGATTCACTCTTCTACTTTATGACAGGCGAAACTTGCAGAATCTCGATGAACTATCGCCAAAGCAACGTCACTCAACGAATACACCAACCAATCTAAGGATAAAAAGGCCAACCAAGGTAACAGTGGGAGAGAGAAGAACGTATAAAGGGACTAAGGATGCAATAGTGAGGGATAGCGTAAGTCATCCTAATGAGACAAGTAGGATGGAGGTAAGTCTGGTATTTTTAAACTTAAATCTTCTTATTTCATATACAATGGTCCACATTGGGTGTAGGATTATCCAAAGCGAAAAACCTTAATGCCCTAGTCAACCAAATAGAGGAGGACCATTCCAACTCCGAATCAGGAATGAGTTCTCTTCTCATCTTTGAGGCTTTTAAAGGCAAAATTACATCACCCTTACCTATCAAGAAAGGTCTAATGTATGTCCATGCCACTATTAATCGGAAAGATGTTAGTGCAATACTGGACACCGGGGTAATGCATAACTTCATTTCCAAAGAAGAGGTTAAGCGGCTAGACCTTAAGATAGTCAATGTGGGAGGTACACTCAAAGCCGTAAACTCACCAGCCAAGCCAATATCTAATGTTATTAAAGCAGTGCTCACTAAACTTGACACATGGAGTGGAAGACTTAACCATTCTATCGTGCCAATGGATGACTTCCAAGTGGTGTTAGGCATGAAGTTCTTCGAACAGATGCATGTCTTCCCCTTTCCCGTAACCAACTCTCTTAGCATTCTCGATGGGAGCACAACTTGCATGATCCCAATAAAATGCTCAGTCAAGGTAGAAATCTAAGGCATTATCCGCATTGCAATTCAAACGAGGGATAAAGTCCGACCCAAACTACCTTGCTACCATTCAGGAACTCAATGATGGGGAGGATACCCCCTTAACTAAGGATCTTATGTCTATCGATATGCAGTACATCCTAAATGAATACAAAGATATCATGCCCCAAGAACTGCTAAAGAAGCTAATATCTAAACAAGAGGTGGAACACTAAATTACATTGGAATCAAGTGTCAAACCTCCACCCATGGTGTTTTATCGTATGACACCTCTAAAATTAGCAAAGTTAAGGAAACAACTCAAAGACTTGTTGGATTCAGGCTGTATCCAACCATCTAAGACACCTTATAGAGGACCAGTATTATTTGAAAAGAAGAAAGATGGGTCGCTCTGCATATGCATCTACTATCGGGCATTAAACAAGATCACTATCAAGAATAAGTACTTGATACCTCTTATCTCTGATATTTTTTATCAGCTTAGTCATGCCTTCTACTTTTCTAAGCTTGATTTGTGATCAGGTACTACCAAGTGTGCATTGAACCAGAAGACATGCCCAAGACAGCGTATGTGACAAGGCATGGTGCTTTCAAGCTCCTTATCATGCCATTTGGTCTCACCAATGCACCAGCTACCTTTTGCACACTTATGAACAAGTTATTCCATCCCTTCCTTAATCGATTGCAAATGGGAGCCAAACATTTTACCAACAAAACTAAGACCTAGCTACTATCTTCATTTGTCTTGGTTTTTCAACACTGCACATAATTTATTTCTTATCCTATTTTTTTTTTCAATAATTTATTGCTATTTTTCTCCCTTCTAGATTTGTACAAGAAAAAGCTAAACAACTTTTTACGAAGAGTTATTCATTATCTAAACCCGCAAATAAAATGATTTTTGACATAAGAAATTAAAATAAAATAAAATGATTTTTTATTTTATGTTTGTGATGACAATCTGATACTATTTTAATTCTGACATAAACCTAAAATCGAGAATAATATTGAAAGAAAATAAAAATAATAAAATAAAAATAGTAATATGAGATTTATATAGTAAACCCTCAATGTGAGAAAAACATTAATGGACCAAGATTATAAGGATTTTACTAAACTAATAACATTACAATCTCTCTTTAAAATTTTAAGAGAGAACTAAGAAGAAAAAAACTATTCACCAAGACAGAAAAGACAGAAAAATTTGGCTCTCTTAGAAAAACTTTAAGAAAGATCTTATGTCAATTTAACATATAAGATTGTAAGCCAATTTCTATTCCTATTCTCGTGAATTACAAATTATCCTTAAGTATGAATCCTAACAATAAAATGGAGAGGATAGAAATGTTTCGAGTGTTGTATGCATCAACAATAAGAAGTTTAATGTTCGCTATAATATGTACAAGATCGGACATTGCACAAGCAGTGGGAGTGGTTAATTGGTATATGGCGAATCTTGATAGGGAACATTAGAATGTTGTATAAAAGATTCTAAGATACATCAGAGGATCTTCAGATGCTGCATTATATTTTAAAGGATTAGAGTTTGTTGTCAGAGGCTATGTGGTTTCAGATTTTGTAGGGGACCTCAATAAAAGAAAATCCACTACAAGTCATGTGTTTACGATTGTAGGAGGAGCTGTAAACTGGATATCTAGGTTACAAACTTGAGATTTGGGATATGGGATGGTGAATTACAAAGTTCAATTGCCTATTTATAGACAATATGTGGAGGTAAAAATCAATTAGCTCAACCACTAAATACTTGAGGCAATGGAGGTTAAGAAATTAATAAGGGTGGTGATGAATTAATTTACCTCCCATGAACTCGTTTCTCAAACAAATTCAAGCCATTTTCCATAAAAATGGCTTGATCCTTAGCAATGTTCAATACCAGTTCGCATTGAACCGAGAGAAAGCGCAGCTGCGCCTTCCAATGTTATCAAGTTAAAATGGTAAATTATGTGTGCCCCTAGCTGCTTTGACGCGACTACATGACTGTCTAATTATATCGCAACACTCACAACATGCCCTTATATATGTTTGAATTTTATATTGAAAATATTATTATAATTAAATATTTTGTTATTTATATATAAAATAACTTCACAGAATAGTGATAGCGAATGCTCGCGTTATAAATCGTGACACATATTCCGGTGTCTGCAAGTTATCCGTTTCTGGTGAGTTATCTGATTTGTTTGACCTGAACTGTTCCTGCGACCTTCGAGATTTGGAAATTAACATTAATTGTTGGTGATAATATCACACAAGATGATTTGTTGAACAGTGAACAACTTTTGTGCTCTCTTTGACTAGTAATGAAGATATCTTGCGCTCAGCAAGTGGTGCTCTTCCTGTATGTTCTTCCGTTGCAGACTAATTTCCAAACTTGCTGACAACATTATTGGGAGTTGAATTCAGATTTGTCAGCCGTAAGTTGAGAAATCGCCTTTTTTTTTCCCTGAAAGAAATCAGTTGCCTTTTTAGTCGGTCAAAAATGTGAATTTGTGTCTCCTAGTTGAGATTGTGGAAAGTCTTGCTCCTAAATTGTACTTGTCTTGTCGAGAAGATGTGAAGAACCATAGAATAGAGAAATCTTTAGTCCATTGCGTGCATTTTTGAGTGATGCACTTACCCCCTAAAGATGCGACTGATATGCGGTAATATCATATGTGAAACATGCATATTATCTTTAGCACACTAAGATGGGATTAGACTGTTTCAAAAAAAAAAAAAAAAAAAACATGGGATTAGATTGGAATTGATCCATTCATCCAATCCCGTGAAACAAATACACCCTTCACTAATTATCTTCATTATGCATATAATTATTTCTCATTCTAAAACCACAAGCACTAGCCCGCTTTCTTTCTTGTGGACTACTGGCCCAAGAATTAATAAAGGAATTACGTTAATTTCATCTTGTTAAGTGTCATGTGATGATTCCATTTTCACATGTGTGGTAAATATATACTGAAAAATAAACTGATATGCTAACCGATAAGATGTGAATTATGCCTTCTACTAAAATCATAAAAAGGCTTAGGCTAATAATACAGTGATATAATTATTCTAATGAAAATATCTTTATGAAGAAATTATTAATTTCCAATCTCATTTGTTTCGTCTGGAGTAACGGGTTTCCATGACTATAAGGGTTATAAGATGAAGATCTAATAACAATCCCAATTTAGAACCCGTGAATTTTAATAAGTTGCATTATGAGTCTCACAGTGACCTTTTTGGCACGGCAAACAATGGCTCTGCCTTTCGCATAGTTATGCCCAACATATCCTTCATATCCATTTTTTCCTTGCAAACATTATCACCAAGTTGCCAATCAAATTGGTGAAGCAATGAGCCAAGAATAAGGTGCAGCATTCGTTGAGCTAACGGCACACCCGCGCACATTCTTCGCCCAGCTCCAAATGGAATGAACTCATAGCTCTGTCCCTTGTAATCAATATTGGAGCCCAAGAATCTGTCGGGTTTATAAGACAAAGGATCATCCCAAACATCTGCATCTCGTCCGATTGCCCAAGCATTTACAAGAACTTGTACGTTTTCTGGTATATGATACCCCTGGAAAGTGGTGTCTTGCATAGCCCGTCGTGGGACTAAGAAGGGTATTGGAGGGTGTAATCGCATAGTTTCTTTAATGATTGCCCGTGAATATGGGAGATTGTCGATGTCAGTCTCTTCAACCCTTCTGTTTGGTCCAACCACCTCAGCAAGTTCAGCTTTGGCCTTGTTCAATGACTCGGGATTGCATAGGAGCTCTGTCAGCGCCCATTCAATGGTACTGCTTGTTGTTTCTGAACCGGCCAGAAATATTTCCTGTGTAAATACGTGAAATTAGTGACAACTAGAAGAAGTTAGCTATGTATGTGTGTGGAAATGAGAACCAAATACCACGCTTGCTTATGAAACTACAATCCAATTAATCATTTCCATTTCTCTCAATATGATGATCATTTTCAAAATCTCAACTCTTTATCAGGCCACTTACACTTGTATCCCAATAGTCAAAATATATTAAATCGTTAATGATTGCCAATATAAAAGATCGTCAAAGAAGTACGCTATTCCAAGCAACTTATGCCATGTCTAGTGACTAATCATCATCATGGGCACTTTTTTTTTCGTCTTTTACAACCTCGTCGATAAAATAAAAAAAGGCCATACAAAATTAAATTGGGATCACTTTCTAAGAAAGCATCATATAATAAACGCTTTTCATAAAAATAATAAGTACCTTTAAATCTAACAATGAATTAGTAGATAGCGAACGCACAAATTCTACAAAAATTGAATATGATCCACTTACCAATATGAAGATGTTGAGGTCCTTATCAGAAAGTTTTGCAGGCTCATCGATTCCATTACCTTCAAACTCAAGCAACACATCCAAGAAATCCTTCTTCTGCTGATCATTATTCACCATTTTCTTCTCCTCCACTCTCTCTCTCACAAACTTAGAAGCAATTTCCAAAGCCTTTCCAAGATCTCTCTCCATCTTCCTCTTCAATCCCTGAGGGTCCAGCCACCGCAACCAAGGAAAAAAATCAGCCAAATTCGGATGTCCTGACCACTCCATCATCCTTTGCATCGCCCCAAAAAACTCGGCTGAGTCCTTCGCATCCGGATCCAACAAATCACGTGACAGCATCAGGTTCCCCAGCAAGTTAAACGTCGACAAGAACACAAAACGAGCCACATGGATCCCACGCTCCTGGTCCCCTTGACGTGCTGCCTCTTGTTCAATCCATGACAACATGTCATCCACGCATTTTCTACGTACAGAGGCCGTTTCGTTGATGCGTTTGTGGACTAGCATTTCCACAGTCACTATCTTTCTAAGCACACGCCAAAACGAGCCGTACGGAGCTAGGACCAGTGAACCCTTGTCGTAGTTGTGAGCTCGCATGATCTCCGTGATGGAGCGCTCCGCGAAGGTGAGGTCGTGGTTCTTGAAGAAATCGGTGGCTGCCTTGGCCGAGAGAATGACCATGGTGTTTGTGGCTCCGAATTTAAGCCATAAAACGTCACCGTACTTGCTTCTAAGTTCAGTTAGGGTTCGATGTGGCATTGTACCGAGGTCGAACATGTTGCCGAACAGTGGCCATCCCGGTGGCCCTGGAGGGAGCTGTCGGTTATGTCTTGACTTCCTCCGGCGGAGGAGAAGTAATGTTGAAATTGAGAAAATGACAAGGCACAGAAAAATACTAATGATGGACCGCATAATGGGGATTTTTCTTGGCTATTAGTGAACCTTGATAACATAGTATATAGAGTTCTAGTGTAGCTTGCAACAAGAAGTTTCCCTGCTCATCCATTTGAGTTAAATAATTTAAGTTAAGTTTTGGAATATTAATATTGTTTAATTTGATTAGTATGCATGTTTAGAGATGGTATACCTTTTAAATTCTAAATTTGGATGTTATTCTCTTCTTTTCACCTCAGTTATTTTTTTTCACTTTCTATGAGAAATGGTCTCATGATACATAAATAATACAAGAAATAAGCAATTAGAATGTATCTATTTTTCTTCATTGTTATACATTATTAGTTTATCAACAATTGAACGTATACTTCAAAAATAGAAAGAGAACAAAAATGAGATAAGGATTTAGGTGAAATTTAATATCTATTAAATAGTCTTGGATACACGGTTGATATGATTTTTGCTGATGCCTTAATGTAAGAGGAGAAAAAAATTGTATTTAAAATGGAATAAATTAAAAACAAAAACAAAAAAACAAAACAAAAAATACATTGATAAGTCTTGTCTATTTATTTGTAAAATTCGCAATATCTTAATAGATTTTAAAAATATCTGTAAAAATTATATTAGCACCGATCCAAATAGTTCTTTTCTATTTATAATCCCAGTAATTTTTACACCATAATATTAACTTCATTGAATTAATATGTTATGATTTATAAATACAAAAGATGACGCATGTATATCCACCTGAGCGTGAAAACAATTAGTGGTAGGGTAACATCCTAACAAACTTAGTATTACATATATATATATATATATATATATGTAAATCTTTTAAATTGATAAAAAATAACACATTAAATATTAGGAATAAAAAAGTAGATGGCCGGTGCTCTCGTTCGTTAAAGCACCAACAACCTCATGTTAAGAGATATGATTCTACATCCGATAAATATAATTTTCTTATCAATTATATGGACAAACTCCTAACCTTAAATTTGTATATGTATATGAGTTGATCTTTCTTGTATGAAGTAGTTTTTAAAATCGTATCATTAGTGTTTTCATCTCTGTTGATCATAATAATTTTTTATATCAGTTTCAGTCCTAAATATATATAAAAGAAAAAAAAAAATTATAGGGAGTATGTGGATAATTAATAGTAACATGTCGAGCATTGAAAGTCATAGAAGAGAAACATTGATTTGTTTTCTTTTGATAGGATAGTTATCAGGAAATAAGTAAATAAATAATTTATTCTCCTCTATTTTCGGTGGTTTTTCTTTCTTTCTTTCTTTTTTTTGGGAAACGAGATCTCGAAGGTTGCTATGGCATCTTTAAGAGAGAAAGTTCATGTGTGTTCGCATCTAGTTTTGTCATGACACCAAGAAATACATTGTAATAAAGGATTATGTGGTATGTATATCAAAAAAAGAATTATGTGGTGTGAGACTTCCTGATACTTTTTTTTAAAAAAATAAAAAAATCTTGCTTCTCTAATACGAAATTTTAATAATATATATATATATATGGGTTTGATTGGCATGAATTAAAATCCTTATAAGCATGTTTGTTACCAAGTATTGGATTTTTGTCCAAATCCTGTGTTTGTTGAGGACGTGAGATTGGATAAAATATAATCTCACCTTCTCTTTTATCTTATTAGAATGGGATAAATTTGTCTCATCTAAAAGAGTCGGACTAATTAATCTCCTCTATTGTCCCGCTTTTATTTTTGTTTAATTGTTTTTCTTTCTTTCTAGTTATTTATTTATTTTATTAATGATTTATATTTTAATTATTTATTATTTTTAAAAATTGATTTAATATATTTTATTAATAATTTAATCCTAACAGTATCAAATATATCGTAGTATTAATTTTATCCAATCCAATTTTATCCTATCCAATCTCTTAAAAATAATCTAATCTAATCTCGCGTAACAATGCACTCTATGGGTATATGCAAGCCTAGGTTGTTTGTGATCAGGACTCATGATTAATGAATGGATGGTTCTATTGCCACCAAAAATTTTTCTTGCTATACCCATTTTAAAAATCAAAATTAAAAATTTTACTTCTTGCACCCTTTAAAATTTCAAAACTATACTCACATATTGTTTATAGCTTTAATCATTTTTTTTATTACACCCATTGATAATATAATGCTAGTTGTTGTTATTCCAAAACTATTCTCATATATTGTTTACAGTTAGGTTTTTTATTTTTTTTTTGCTTTTATACATGTTAGAGATTTTGTTGTTTCCTAAATCAATATTATGCTCGCTTAAAATTATATTTTCATCACTTTCCATCATTGAGTGAAGTTCTATCTGTCTTAGAGATTCTGATCTTTCTTAAATCAATAAAGTTATTTAAAGTTATTTCCATCATTGAGTGAAGTTCTTTTTATAATTATTTGAGCATTGTTGAACAATTGATAAAAATCAATTAAATCTTTATATCCGTTGAATAATATGCACCCATGGCATCGAAAAAATCAACACTTTTTTTTTTTGTTTTGAGAAGGAAAAAATCAACATATTGTGACTATCAATTGCATCAACTCAATAGCATGTATTGATGCCCACAAGGAAGTCCACACAATATTTAATTGCAATAAATGCTCTAGCTACACAATAAAAATGTTCTATTATATTTTGTGATATCTCACCTACTGAATTGAAGATAACATCAAAGTTAATTTGTCAGCAATTGCATAATGAGTTCCCTTGTAGCAGCTCAGTGGCACATTGCATGTTAGTCTTGTCAGCCACCTTTTTCAATATGCCAATATTATACCACAACCCAGCAGTAAATTGGAGTGAACAAAGTGCATTAAAAGAAGAAGTCTATCATAAATTACCCCGCCATGTAGTTGAAAACTATTTACTGAAATCTAAATTCACCTAGCACTATACTCTGAATACAGAAAGTTACCATATATGGGTAGTTACTCAGGTCCAAAGATTTGCCACCATCAATCTCCACTTGACTCTAAAAAGAAAGAATTGATCCGTTGATGATTCTGCTGCAGAACGAAGTTGTATCTCTTACAAAGCAACATAAAGACAAAATGTTCCAACTCCTTACCAGCAGAGGAGAAAAAGATGGGAACTTTGTCCAGTGCCTTACATCATCTTCCGGCCTGCAAAATGTTTCAGCGACCAATTATGTTTGTCACTAATACTGCCAGAAGTCATGAAAGTGATGAATTATTGTTCATTATTGATGTTAAGCAGAAGCTTCCACCCTCGACTAAACGAGAGAAAAGAAGGAACATACGTTGCTTCCCATTTGCCTGTGCAGAAAGTATAATTTTTTGTATCAACAATCTCTCCTTCCCAGAAGGTTACAACCTGAAAGAAAAAAAAAAAAAAATTATAGAAGACAAGTGCTCAATACAGTTAGAAAAGAAATTTAGAAAATTTGACTAAAATTACATACACAATAAAGCCAAAATGGCAGTCTTTACAATCTCTTACCTATGTGCTATGGTAACATGTAATGCCCTATAACGTTTGGTGCCAATAGAAATATCATATATAAAATAGCAGAAACAGACGTACAATAATTTGTATCTTACCCACTGTAGTAATCAGTCACAATAATTGTTCGATTAAAACTATCAACAGAGATCGAATTCTCTTTAAATATATGAAAATTTCAGAAAAAATACAAACTGTTGTATGTATTTTTAGCCTGCACCAAATGGGCTAGTAAAAGCTAAATAGATTGACCCAGCAGACAAGGGCTCAGGTTGCCAAGTCTCAGCTCGCAAAAGCAATCCAGCAGAACATTGGACAAGCAGCTCGCCTACAGGTGTTTATAGAAGCATCCTGCTCGCACAAGCGAGCTCGCTTATGACTAGCAGCTTATGGCTATAAGCCTTCGAAGGCTCAGACCATACGGCCACAACCTCAACTCGCATGCAGGAGTTCTCTCCTTTAGGTCCCTACTCGACCAGAGCTGTCTAGCTAGCTCCAGCTCGCCCAAAGTAGGGTTAGTTCACAGATCAGCGTGGCGTGCACAATAAAACTTCCCAAAATAGTAGCAGTACAGATTAAGAAACATGTAATTACCTAATCAAGACCCGGATTTCATGATATTTGATCCTACAATTAATGGGTGTCAGTTTTGGGAGAATATAATCAATTATTTCCTATTGTAACTCAACTGTAGCACCTCTTTCTCTCTCTATAAATAGGGGTAAAAATTATTGTAGAGGGAGCTGGAGAGATAGATCTGACTCTCTCTCCCTCTCTCACTGTAACTCAAACCAGAAACTTAATAAAAATGATTGTCTCTCCTCACCGGAGCCGGCACCGTGGACGTAGGTCATTCTTATGACTGAATCACGTAAAACCTTATTATCTATTCTTCTTCCTCCTCGCCTCTTCTCTCTCCCTTTTTGCTTAGTTTCCATTAATTTGCAGTTCTGGACTTCAAAGAACACGATTGACAGTTATTTCACATCAACACAAATGAATGAGACAATGAGGCTGTATTTGAAATTTAAGAATATATAAACTAATTTTTTTTTTTAAAAAAAAAATATTGCAAATGCTTTGGAGCTTAATTGGGGAGACATAACTTAATTTTACAATAAGAATGGTGTAAATATGAGAGATATATTATTGAACGAACCCATCTTGTCATATAAATTAAATAGGCATAAGTACATAAGAGCAAAGGTATAATACTACCGTAAACCAAAAGATTTCTCCACTTACCAATATACTCTGTAGTCTGTACACTCAGCTTTAAAAATTTAAGATTTGATGGGTTACTCTCACACACCTTTTAAAATGAATTTTCTCTTGAAGCACCACCTTGAACATTAGTAGTCAGTCAAATCAAAATAATCACTTTTCTCAAAACTTATTAGTTTAGTAGCTTCGGAAACCCATTAAAATTCTAGAAGGAACACAAATTCATATTCTCTCTGTTCGACCAGTAGATGCTCTAGAGACTGAACGACATTAGTGCCTTTTAAATTAAAATGGGAAACTAATATAGAAAATCTTATTACACGCCAAAGTTTGTTGTGTTTGAAACAAACGGATATATGAGTTTGTTTTCTCATATATAAAAAATTCTAAGTGTAAGGTTTTCTCATGCACGTAGATTGGCGAGAAGAATGGGTTTTGATGGGTAGGGCCATTTCAACTTAATAATCATGAAGGGGAAAAATACAAAGAAATACAGGTTTGATTGGTAGAGCTATTTTAATTTAATTAGATTTTAATAACCAAGAAGGTGAAAAAGAAAAAGCAAGTCCAGAACAATATTGTACATAAAAATTGATTACATAACCACTATTTGCAGAAATTACAAATTTGTGACAAGATTCATGAGTGAATACGGCTCGCAAGTAATAATTACTATCAGATTCAAAAGTTTATGCTAATAGGAAAGAGTTCATCTAACGTGTCCCCTCACGTGTAACGTGATCAGATAATAGATATCGAATACATATTAAACGCCTCTTACCATCATAACATGTATAATAAGAATTTGAGATAAATGAGAGAGAGAGTTTGAACCAGTGACTTCTAAGCACTGAGTTACCATCAAATCCAAAAGTTTAAACTAATAGAAAAAAGTTCAACTATAATATTCAAAACGTGAAATTAGTATGTGATAGGAAAATAATATATATATTTTTATTATCATGTTACACACATATATGTACAATTCATAGAAACCAAGGATGAAGCAACTAACTATAATTAGCGACATTAGTTTAGGAGCAAAATGTGCTTTGATCAAGAGATCGATTGTGCAATGATCAAGGTGCTAGCTGTTGCATAGTGGACTCTGCTATTAACTTGGGGAGATTTGATTTTCAGTTTCTTTCCTTGTAGAGAATTCCAATTAATAATTATACACTGCTAATCGCAGAATTATGTTCGATTTTTAGTTAGCGTTATAGCAATAACAATTTTATCAAGTTGGAGAATCTATGTTGTCTTGCGTTTAATTTTTATTGTTGTACTCTTAATGCAGTTATATGTCAAAAACTGTATTTTTTGTTTCGATTTTTAAAAATCTGGTGCTGTGTAAATTTAAATATCAGTATAATAATTATGTATTAACTTAATCAGTATATTAATTGACATATTATTTGTATTTTATAGAAGAATAATGTACCAACTGTTTTCATTTATTCTCTGTTACGTTCAAGATTCATTTTCTATTTTGATGAATAAGGCAATAGGATTTCTTTGAATAAAACAAAACGGCACAAACAGAATCATTTTACCTTTACACAAATTGGATCAAATATGTATAATCAAGTTATTTTATTACAGCTGCTGTTGCGTATAATATTATGACTGAATTATAATGACTTTCTAACCATCAAGATCATCGTTGTATAAATATATATATATTTTGGCATCAGAGATCAGACAAAAAGAATCAATAGTTGACTTTTGTTTTAGGTTGGAGAATCCACCGGCTAATTAAATTACACGATTACTTTAGGTTGGAGAATCCACTGCCCAATCAAATTATATGATTACATATGGTTCTCTCTATTTTGTAAACCAAATAAGGTTCTGTTGTCTAATTACCAAGAGCTCATTTATTGTCGTGCTTAGTTACTTTCTTCTATCTAAATGTGTACAAATGGGGAGAAAGTTTAAGATATATCAAATACAATAGCTCAACATTTAATATGGTGTATGAGAATATAATGTTGGATTGTCTAGCTGAATTAGTACACATTATGTCAATTACATGTTTTATTAAGAAAACTTATATAGAAAATCTTGAATTTACACATCACACCTTAATAGGAGTGTTTGAAATTTTTTTTGATAATAAGAAGTTAAGAGTCCAAATCACACTGTTGTCCTAAAACACAAGGTGTGAGTAGTTTTCTTTGAATTTAATCTTTTTCTTTTACTGTAAATAATAATGATAATAATAATAATTTCCTATTTTATGAAGGAGTTGCAGTTTTTTACTCAAGGGTTTAAGTGTTTAATCTTGTGTATTTTAGATTCTATATATGTGAGACAAGGAAAAAAAAAAAAACTGAAATTGAGAAATCACTTCACCATTATAATGATTGTAATGTATGCTCAATGAATATTGGGGTCACATTGATCTGGGAACCTTAGAAAAATCTTGTGTATTTTTCCTTTTTTATATTTGTGTGTCTTTAATTCATATACTATTTGTTGTAAAGGTTTTGTTATTTTACCCTATAACTAACTTTACTTAACGATCGAAGTTTTTGGCTTGACTTCAATTGTCTGTTTCTCTACATATAATATAATCAAAATTTTGACATATGTTGCAATGTCTATGAAGCGGCTTAAATTCAAAGTTTTTAATTTGAAATTTCAAGTTCGTTGATAAATCATAGATGTAATCATGTGTTAAAATTTAATTAGACTATCTGCACCTTAGTAGATGTTATTAACTTATCATTAATTAACTAGGAACTCGAGAATACAGGCAAGTTAACTAATACCCTAACGAAAGTAAAAATTAAAGATTTAAAAATAAATAAATAAATAAAACTTGTAAATTAAAGCAAATGATTAAGATTATATGTATAAAATTAAACCCAACGTTTTCTATTGATGTTCGGAAAAAAAAGAATGACAGATTTGTAGAGAAAATAATTTCTTGTATATATTCTACACATAAGTACATATATATGTAGCTCAAGAAAGCTATGTACAAGTAAATTATTGAATTGAGAAAAGAAAATACATATCATGCTTTTATATTGTCTAGAAAAATTTTCAAGATTGATGGCCTAAATTAAATCCAAAGATTAATGGTAATGGAGCCTAAAAAAGTTCTTGTCGAAGGAATATGATTAAATAAAGTGATATGATCATATATTCAGGATTCTCTATGAGAAGATATATAAAAAAGATAGTGCACCCTCACATATTGAAATGTTATGACCCCTTTGAATAAATCATGTCTCTCCACGGAAGTTGTCTCCATAATTAGACACAATTGCTCAACTGAAGGTTTATGAATAAACCTTAGATTTCTCATTTTCAACGTAACACAAAAAAAAAAAAAAAAAAAAAAAAAAAAAAAAATTGGAGAAGCGAAAGAGGTGAGCAAGCTTTGCATGCTACTAACAGCCCAACGACATTTGATCACTTAATTTGATCGTGAGATTCAATTCTTTTCACTTGTCACACAATTTTTTTTTTATACCTATACTAAAAAATTAAATTTTGCTTTCTACACCCATCAAAGTACCAAAACTATCCTCACATGTTAGTAACTAAAACAAAACAAATTTAAACAGATCATACTAGTTTTTCAATTTTCACAACCCAAAAATTAAATTTGTACTCTTTTTTTTTTTTTTTTTTGTAATTATAATTTAGAGGCTAATGTTTGTTCTATTTCTCAATAAATTTATCAAATTAAAAAATTTTAAACATAAAAAGAAATGTTTTTATAATGGACGTCAAAAAAATGTTCAATGAAATGTTCCAAATAAATCTTTGTTACATGAAACACAACAAAAGCAACTTATAAAACAAAGTCCAAATTAAAAATGATTTTTTTTTTTTTTAATGAAACTGAGAACCATATATCTTCCAAATTTCAGACTACATTTTTTTAAAACCAAAGCAAAAAACTTGACTACTTTTCCTTTTTACATATTTGATTTTTGTTCAATAAAAAAAACAACAGTAAAAATTAGAACAAAATTATACCTTTGTTGTGATATTCATTTTGATTTGGTATAAATTATAAAGGTTTATGATAAATTGGGTGTAAACGTCAATAAAATATTTAGTTTGTTGATTATATCATTATGAACTTTTCAATAATTGTATAAAAAATAAATAATTATATCTATGGTTATTTTAGTAAAAAAAAAAATTATTAAAACGGAACTTTTTTGGGTGGCAATAGAAGGACCCTATTTATGATATATATTATAACACTAATATTAATTAGAAATATTAGATTCAATTGTCAACATATAATCTAATTATTTTTTTCCACAGGTGACCAATGTATATTGTACAGAAAAGAAAAGATTACGTGCGATCAAGATTAATTTCCAGTACTGCCTCTTGTAATCAGGTATTGAAATGGGCCCAACGGAAAAGATTTCCTTAAAGCTAAGCCCATTTGCTCAGCTCTTATTCGTTAAGACCTAATCAAAGGAATGTAAGAGTGAATACAAACCCAACTAAAGCACACTAGAAGCTAGAGAATTGACTCGGCACATTTTATGGCCGGACCCAGATGGTATGAACTAAATTAATGGCTCTTGCGATTTACTCCTATAAGCCCTAAGGCAGTAAGGCTTGAACACCAGTGGCTCTTCCTAAGTTTCCGGGCATATCGTTTGATTGCCCAAAGGTTCACCAGAATTTGGGTTGCTTTGGAAATATAGTATCCCAACATGTTGCAAGAGTTCATAGCCGCATGTGTGGGACTAAGAAGGTCATTGTGGGTGATAAGAGCGAACCCAGTCCCATCAATATGGGGGTTGTTTAAAAATTTGATAAAATTTTAGTATTAAAAATAAATATTCAAAAAAAAAAGGTAGTTTAAAAACTGGTAAAATTTTAATAGAAAAGTATAAAAACTTTTAAAAAACAAAAATAGAGTCAATTTTAAATCAAGCATAAGTGCATAACATGTCTTGGCTATCCGTGGGTGAAATCTCAATGTTTCTTTCATGACTGCTTTTGGAAACAGCCAAATGGCAGCTTTTCAATATCCTTTTCCTTCAAGCTTTCTGTTGGGCCTACGGTGCTCCTCACTTCGTCTTCGACTTTCCTTTGTGTTTCTATGTCCTGTGGCCAGTTTTTGGAGATAAGTTGGCACCGTATTATATAAGCATATAGGGATGGTAATTTATTTCCCCTTTTTTTAAATATAGGGATGGTAATTGTTGACACCATATAAAATTAACATGTATGGATTATACTTTATTAGATTCAAACCATTAAAGGGTCAATAGTCAACACATTAAACTCTTTAAGCAAAGAAGTCGTGTTTGGGTTACGTCTATCCTACTCTTTTAATCCATTTAAGACAATGAAGTGTCAATTATAATCATATAAATTTTATTTTAAATCAATATTATATCATAGTTGATAATTTTGACTAATTAGATGAGTTTAGTGGATTTAATTATGTAATTATATTAAAAAGTTATAAATAAATAGATTAATTGTGTTGACGATATAAATCGGCCAACACTCGAACAATTTGTGATAGGGCCAGCTCGTAGACCGTTGAACCCCGTTTTTTGGCCGAGCAGAGTAGGTGTAAGGTCAGCCCGAAGGCCGATCATTACAGCCGGAGGCCCCTTACCCTCACTCAATCGCGTCCGGAGTCGAACCCTCAACCTTATAGGTTTATTGGGTTGCAAACTCCTACCCACCCGACTGATCAGTCGGGTGGGTAGGAGTTTGCAACCCAATAAACCTATAAGGTTGAGGGTTCGACTCCGGACGCGATCGAGTGAGGGTAAGGGGCCTCCGGCTGTAATGATCGACCTTCGAGCTAACCTCACACCTACTCTGCTCTGTCAAAAAACGGGGTTCAACGGTCTTTGGGCTGGCCCTATCACAAATCGTTCGAGTGTTGGCCAATTTATATCGTCAACAAATTGAATTTGTGGTTTTTGATGAAATTAATAGGTTAAATGGATTTTATTAGGTAACCAATTAATTTAATCATTTATATTTGAATGTAGACCAATGACAAGCTTAACAAGTCATGATTGGGTTGAAATTAAAAATGAATGAATCGGATTAGGATTGATGCAAACACAACATGTGAATCTATATTGCCACATTTAGCTAGTTCTTTTAATTATGTCTATACATGATTTAATTTTGAATTCAGATAAACACTCAGTTACTTATCACACCCATCAATTAGATTTAAAAGTTTTGTTTTTACTCTGTGCATCTTTTAATATATCAAAACGGTCCTTTAACATTTATGTCTTCTTACCTTCACAATAAAGAAATAAATAAAATTCTACTCTCTTCAAAAATTTTGTTCTACACCCATCATATATCAATTTTCTATTTTTTTTTTCTCTTATACTATGTAACTGTGATCTATATCATGGGACTTTGATAATTTTTATGTTCATCGCTCACAGCTGTTATCTTATATACATTTTATAGCACTTCAAATTTTATTAGATATCTTTTAGTGTTCATGTTTTATACCTTTCTTCGTTTTTCACTTAGTTTTTTCCCCTCGATTTACTAGTAAAAGGATTGTTAAGATTATTTCTTTCCTTTTATTTATTTTTTAGTTTTATTTGAGTTTTTTCCCACTTAATCATTAATTTGAATTTACTTTATATCAAATTATAATCCAATTTATGGAAATTATTAAAAATATCCCCAAAAATAATACAAATTCGTTTTTGGCCAAAAAAAAGTTATTTGTTTCCCATGAACAAAACTTCAATTACTTTTTTTAGTTCACACAACATTTTATGTACTTGAAACATTTCAACATTTCGAGTAAGTGAAATAAGTGTATAAAATTTTCACCTACATGAAATATTGTGTAGAATCCAAACAATCTAAAAATGATTGAAGTTTCATTTGAAGCTAAAAGTATCTAACGTTTTGTTTTTTATTAATTTTTTTTTTCCATTTTGGCCGAAATGAATTTGTCCTATCCAATTTCCGTTCTATGTTTTGTATTTCAAACAATAATTTACAACTAATGGGTGTGCGAAACGTGATTTTGTAAGTTTTACTAATTAATTCAGTTTGTCTTTGAATATAATTTATGGACATAGTAGGAATAAAATATTGCACTAAAATGGAAAGTAGAAAGAAATTTTTGGGAGGCAGTAGACACACCTATTAATAAATTTTAGTGAAACTAAACCATCAAAAACTTAGACCCTTGAATCCATTTGGTTATCATAAATTGATCTTAAGTTCTTTAAGTTTACACTCTTGTTGAAATTTAGTTTGAATTTCAAAAATCAAAGTGTGGTTTTAGGATGGCTTCAAGGTGGCTTGACCGTCTATGCTTGTCCTGCCAATATGGTTTCAAACCCCATTCCGGTGGTTATAATAAGGTGAAATCAGTCTGCGACTACACCTTATAATGCAAAACCATAATGACTAGTTTTTGCAACCCAAGTTCAATTCCTACGAAATCGATGTTTAATCGCTCCTTATGAAAACTTCTTTAACGCGTGAAAACGGTTACTATCTCAAATCTTATACATATGCAAGCCTTAAACGCACAAATAACGGTTGGAACAGTTCATGCCATGGCCCTTAACTTTCTTAATATCAATTCTTGAGTTTCCATCGTTACGCTTCACTTAAACCATAAATCTTCAAAACTTTTGAACTAAGTTTGAGCAACATTGTCATATCTACACTTGCAAGAGTACCTCCTTGTATCCTTCTATAATTTATCTTGATAATTTGAAAGTTCGAAATCCAAGTGTGAAGTATCGTTTGCTAGAGATTTGGATTATGGTAATGTAACCACATAGTTATAAAAGTTTTATTCACACATCGAAGTCCCATTGAAGATTTGGTAAGCTTGGGGGCATGGATATAGGTAAATTTGTTGGATCACGTAAAAATTGTTGTTTGATCTCTCTATTACTTAGCCTAGCTAGGTATAATTAAACAACTCATAAACAATCTCATAATAAGTTCAGATCATTGCCATATGAGACCTGAAATCAAAAACAAGATAATACGCCATTTAAAGAAAATAAAAAGGGGATAAATTCAAAAGTGAAAGAAAAAAAAGTCAAAAAGTCAAGCACCAAACCAAGCTAGAAGCCATAAAAAAGTATATTAGGCAAAAGACCACCAAAAATCCTAGCTAGGTACAGTTAAGCAACTCCTAAACTCACAATAAGTTCATAGTATCGCCATCTCAGACCTAGTATCCAAAAAGAAGACAATATGCCATTTAAAAGAAAATAAAAACAAGATAAATTCAAAAAAGTGATAAAAAATATGAAGAACTTAGTTTTTGATGAAAAATAATTATTCATTTTTAGTTTCAAGCAAAATTTTGATTATTTATTTTAACTTTTTGAAACATTTTACACCTCCGTAAATTTCTTTTGAGAGTTGAAAAGGGCTAAAAGCAATTGAAATTTCATTTGGAACTAAAACCGAACTCTTCTAAGGTCAACAATAGATTTTCACTTTATTTGGGACCATTTCTGATAATTTCCCTCATAAAAAATCTGAAGGAAAATTTTGAAAATGGAGTAGATAATGTGGAAGGATCGGGTCATCGGGTAAATGAGAATCAATTTATCATATGATACATAGAGACTGATATTTGTGAGTCCAAAATAATAATAATAATTTTTTTTTTCTAGCACTAGAAAAATGAAAAACTTAATTTAGGTTTTTTTGGTACCCTATTTCCTGAGTAGAGTTTGCACAGCCTTCACAAATTAACAACAGTTCCTATTTGTTGGGTTTTGAATAATTTAATTATAATTAGTAATAACAACAATATATTTACTTAATTAATTAAACAATGCACTAAAGAAAGAAGGCGAGACACCTAGTTGATTGATTGCACTCATCATAATCGAACTGTTAAATGGTATAAAAAGGAAAGCCAAATTAAAGGCCCATTTTCCTAAAATAGCACATAAATCAATAATTACACTCTTTTGTTATAAAATGATTGGTCCCCCATTGGATTTTCTGTCCCTTGTGAGATTAAAATTTGTAATATAATCTTCATTAGTGATAATATACTTAATTAATCAATTAATAAAATATTCTATTTTTTTTAATTCGAATCAATATTTATATATCAAATATGGACATTGATTTATTTAATCAGTTTGAATTTGATAGACTATGAGCTCTTGCGTCACTATAAATATTCTATAAATATTGTACTAGAAAAGATAATTATAATAGAATTAATCCAATCCCTACTGCCCCATATAGTTTTGAACAATACAAATTTTCTTTTATTTTTTAACAATATTGTTAATTTACACTCAAAGCTAAGCTATACGAAGCCAATTAACTAGAGTTTATTGTTAATAAAAGCTTGGCTCGGACAAAACTTGATTAAAGCACAAGTGAGCACAAGTACAAATTAAGTTGGGACCAGAAAACTTTGTTTTCAATACTTAATTATTGAGAGTTGATATGAATTAATTATCACAAAAAAAAAAAAAAAACCTCAATCAATACAAATTGATAGGATTAAGATCAATCAAGCTGGCCCTTTCAGGAGAGATCAGATTCTGGGACCAAGAAAATTGCGCCCACAGTTCACACGTCCAAGTTGATGTAATTAGTCTAATTTACCTTGACTATTATAAGGTCGGAAGTAGATAAACTATTTTAACAAATGAAATGCACCAAAGTGATGACACTGGCTTTATTATAGCCAAACTATACCTAAGCAAATTGAAAAGTTTGGGGTTCAGCGAGGTGACCAAAAAGTGACTTCATCTCAACTATTAAGTCCAGAATTCTCATGTCAAAATCTGATTGAAAACAAACAAATCATTGTTGGGATTTTCATCGACAAATAGTATATATTTTGTTGAGTGAGTCGGCATAAAGAAAATAACGCACACGGTTGAATAATAGTTTTATTAAAATGTGTATATCACGATTGATGTTGATGATACGAAGAAGGTTTTGAAATAAAAAGAGGAAAAATTCTAAAAAACTTCCTACAATAAAAAATAATATTATTGAATCCCATTTTTGAATATAAAGAGATGGTTTCATGTTAATTTTATTTTTAGGAATATTTTGATAATAGCTCGTAAAAAGAAGTAGAGTCCCAATTGTGTATAAAAGATGCAGACCAACCCAGAAAATAGAATGAGAAAAACAAGAAAGAAGACATGATGATGAGCGCGCATTTAATATATTTTGAGAGTTAGAATGAGTTATAATCAACATAAATCTCAGATTTGTTTTCACGCAAGAAAAATGTCAGGAACAATTAAAAATCGGGATTGTTACGATCATAATTTTAGTCTTGACACTTTTTTTATTTTCTGCTAAGAGAATAATATCATAGCTATGTAACCGTAATTCACAGAAAAGATGTGGATTGACGTATTGCATGAATCACAAAAGTTCAATAAATATTGCATAGAAAATATGTACTGTGTGATAACATTGAGATTAAGTAATAAGATATACGTGTGTATTAATAAATATATGAACCTACGTTGTACAACAATTAGTTTAATTGTCACCTCATGCATTTATCATGAATATAATGACGAAAATAAAGACAATATCCTAAGATATGGTGTATCACCTCATGCATTATCAAGAATATAATGACAAAATAGAGACAATGTCCTAAGATATGGTGTATCACCGTGTGTGTATATATATATATATGGTCCCAACCTTGGTCTTATGAAATTATTTTGTGTGTGATGTGCAATTCTAGTTACAAATGAAACCTCGCCCAAAAATTTAAGTCCACACTTCACAAGCTCTGTTAGCAATATATTACTAAAAGGTGCACAAAAGTTTAAATTTGATTGGATTGTAGCTAGCTTTGTTAATGAATTTGGAGAATAAGACTTGTTATTCTTTAAAATTTAGGATATCATGGGATTGTTTGTTTTATTATTTGAAAACTGAACATTTATAAAATTTATTGAAAACTAAATAATGATTGAAATATGAATATAAATAATATGTTTGATTTTTTTTTTTTTATCTGAATGTACTACTAATTTCATTGTCTTTTAAAGATAAAATCATCTAAAAATAAATAATTTGACATTTATACTATTACACTATTAGTTGTCATGTATTTTTATTTAAAATAATTCAAATATAAATATTGATAAGATTTTATTCATAATTAAGCTATAAAAAAATGTAGGAGTGATTTTATAATATTTAAAAAATTAAATAAACGTTCAAAAATAGTATTGAAATGTCAATGACTAAGTGCAACTTTCAAGTTATTTTAATGAAAAAATTGGTTGGAGAAATTATTTTTTGTTTATTATAGATATTGCATTACAATTAAATATACACACACAATATAATATTAGAATGAAATTGAATAAATACTGTATTTGAGAGGATAGAATTGAAAGAAAATATTTTAAAAACTTTCATTTCAATCCCTAAAGTTTCCAAAAATATCAAGTTTTTAAAGTTCTTTTGAAAATAATTTTTTTCATCCCTAATTTTTTCAAAACTCTCCAAAACAGTTCAAACCATCGGTCAACAATGACTTTAAGCAATTCAAATTATAATTTAACAACTTATATTCAAAAGTATTTTAAACAATTTAACTTATATATACATTTATTTTATGAGAATAATTCGATAATGTGTATGTCATTAACAACCATTAAGGATAAATATATATTTTTTTTACGCATTCTATTAATGTTGACTGTCAATTGACTGATGTTTGGACTTTTTTGAAGAGTTTTAGAGAAATTAGGAATGAAAAGAGCTATTTTCAAAAGAATTTTAAAATTTTAATATTTTCTAAAACCTTAAGGATTTAAATGAAGTTTTTCCTTTTAAAATCAAATCAAATATTTAAAATTAAGTGAAAAGTTAAAATTTTTAACTTTTTTTAGTTTTTTTTTTAATATTTTAAATTATTTGATTATTTAAAAATATAAACAAATCAATTTAAAAGATATAATTTAGATTCGTTAAGTATTAAGTAAATAAACTTATCTATACGAATAATGAGAAATATAGAAAGATTTAATTTAATTTGTCCAAACCACCCAAGTATGATTTATGGGTGATAGACGATAATGATGAAACTGCATTTTAGGTAACAAACGGTGATGATAAGGTCAAGACTGAAAAGTAATAGATGGGCTGATGTCCTTAAAAGGAACATAATTTATAACTAATTCATTTGTACCACCTTCATTTACCATATTATCCATTCACATTAACAAAAACGTCACTTTTGACTGGTAGACAGGTTCAGTAATGGCTAGGGGAATTTGGTGAATATATTCAAATTGAAGGATCCCTTAACATTTTTTTTTTTTTTAAAACAGAGGGATTTTGGTAGTATCCTAAAATAATATTTTATAATTTGCACTAAAAGGGCTTGCAAAGACTGCAACCAACAAAAAGTTTTGTCCCGTATTAACACCACTGTAAAAATTCTTTAACAACGAATCTTAATCAGAAAATGTCTTTAATGAAAGACACTTAAAAAATAACGGCAAATATATATATTTTTTCATGCTAATAGCGGCAAATATAATATTTGCTAGTAAATCTACATTCATCAAGTAAAATATTTATTCTGAAAACCTTCTATCAATATAAAAATTCTTACACTGACGAGATAAACCACTTCATTCTGTTCTTGAACTGATTATTTTATTTTATTTTTTATTTTTACCACAAATCAACACCTTTCATAAAAATTAAAAAAGTAGATGAACAAGTTTAGTTAATGAAATCTTTTATACTTGATACAAAAGATATAGAAGAGATATCGAAATTTCTCATTCATATTAAAAAATTTCGTCGATTGATTTTATTTGCATTTATATAAATCTAATATGATGTATATGATATAACATGACTAGCTATAAGAAACAGAACTACTTTCCCCGGACTTTTTTTCTTCGTGTGATTGATTTCCTTCTTGCTACCCTGCTTCCAACAGAGGTAAAATGTTCATCAATCATCATACATCATGGAGTCACAAGAACAATTTACAAAGACAATTTAGTGCTTACTAACAGACACCTTATAACAAATTAATTGAAAATGAAAACAAGAGAAAAATTAAAAGCTGAATTGCTTTACTAATGATTTATAATTGTCTCAACTTGCTAACTTAACATCAAAAGAGAGGTTTTTCTAGTTAAATTAAATAATATAGCTAGATTCCCTGTAAAAAAAGGCATTTCCCCTATCCAAAATATTTGTAGTGATATGTAATGTTACTGCTATAAAAGCAAGCTAGCTAGCATTGTTAACATCTACAAAAACAAAATCTTTCCAAAAATATGGATTACGAGATGTTGGGAATAAGCATAGCTCTCTTGCTATGGGTTGCATGGGCGATGGTGACCGAGCGTCGCCATCGTCGCTTGGAAGAGCAAGGGCAGCTGCCACCGGGTCCAAAGTGGTGGCAAGTGGTTGTTAACATCTTCCAATCACCCCATGAGTCATTTGCTAAGTTGGCACGCAAGCATGGACCCATCATGACTCTTTGGCTGGGCTGTATGACCACTGTGGTCATCTCATCAAGTGAAGTGGCTCGAGAGATGTTCAAGAATCATGATGTGGTTCTCGCTGGAAGGAAGATATATGAGGCCATGAAAGGTGATCATGGCAACGAAGGCTCCATAATTACAGCCCAATATGGTCCTCATTGGCGTATGCTAAGGCGATTGTGCACCGCCGAGTTCTTCGTGACTAGCCGTCTCGATGCTATGCGTGGTATACGCAGTCGATCCGTCGATAGGATGGTGCAGTTTGTGGAGGACGCCGGTGTGGGTGGTACCAAATCTGTTGATGTTGGGAGATTCTTCTTCTTGATGGCTTTTAATCTAATCGGAAACCTCATATTCTCGAAAGATTTATTGGATCCAAAATCGGAAAGGGGAGCCCAATTCTTTTGTCATGCAGGAAAAGTGATGGAGTTGGCTGGCAAGCCAAACGTGGCAGATTTCTTGCCTATGTTGAGATGGCTTGATCCTCAAGGTTTGAGGAGCAAAACCCAGTTCCATGTTGAAAGAGCATTTCAAATCGCTGGAGGGTTCATAAAAGAAAGGCTGGATGCGGAGGGTGGTGGAGATTACCATGAAGGGAAGAGAAAAGACTACTTGGACGTGCTTTTGGAATTTCGTGGCGATGGTGTGGATGAGCCATCTAGATTTTCTCCGAGAACAATCAATGTTATTGTCTTTGTAAGTTTATTTTTTCTTTTTTTACTGAATACTGTCTACCCATATTGTTAGATTGAATAAGTATTTTTTATCATCAAATCACATACTATCATCTTACTTAATATTACAACTTTTAGTATTTGTTTGATTGATCTGTAGCATGTATAATTGTATGTATCTATTAGGAAATGTTCATTGCGGGGACTGATACAACAACAAGCACTTTGGAGTGGGCCATGGCTGAACTCCTCCACAACCCAGAAACACTAAGGAAAGTCCAAGATGAACTGAGGAGCACCGTAGGCATAAACAAAAAGCTTGAAGAGAAGGATATTGAAAACCTTCCATACCTAAAAGCAGTCATCAAAGAAACATTGAGACTTCACCCACCATTGCCTTTCTTAGTCCCACACATGGCCATGAGCAACTGCAAAATGTTGGGTTACTATATTCCCAAAGAAACTCAAATTCTGGTGAACGTTTGGGCAATCGGACGAGACCCGGGAACTTGGAAAGAGCCCTTGGTGTTCAAGCCAGAGAGGTTCTTGGAACCGAACGTGGCGGATTATAAAGGACAAAATTTCGAGTTTATACCATTTGGGTCCGGCCGTAGAATGTGCCCTGCCTTACCGCTTGCTTCTCGTGTGCTTCCTTTGGCTCTTGGTGCGATATTGTACTGGTTTGACTGGGTCTTGGCAGATGGCCTTAAACCGCAGGACATGGACATGAGTGAGCGAATGGGCATAACGCTTAGGAAATCCGTTCCATTGAAGGCCATTCCAATACCTTACAAGGGGTATTAGTAATAGGTTCTGTAAATTTAGCTTGTGAAATCTATGTATCAACTGTTCAAGTAGTGTCTATACTGAACTTGGGTTTGTATTAAATTTCAGTTTCGTAGTACATTATGTACTTGTCAGCTTTTTATTGCAATAAATTCTCCTATGTAATTAAATATATTATCTTCTTTTTTTTTTTTAAAGCAATTAAAATATATTATGTTATATGATGAGAAAAGTTTCAGTGGCATGGTCCCAGAAGATGGGATTTTATTAGATGAAGATATATGAATAATGTGATATATCCATTGGATGTATTCTTTTTTTTTCGTAATTTTCATTGTTTAATTAGTAGTATATATAGTAAAGTGAGCTATACTGTAAATCATAGAATGATAATTGTTTTAAAAAATGGTGTTATTTTTTTAGAGAACAAAAGTTAATGACAGCTTTACATCTATGAAGAAACCCCAAATTATTTTTCCTATACAAAATTATAGAAAAGACAAAATTGAAAAATTAATATATAAAAAGCCAAAATTATGGAACGAAAATTCTGAGTTGTTAAGAAGTCCTCACATCTATGGATGGATTCGATATAGGATTGAGTGCATGTAATATAATGCATGTACATCTAATTGTAAATACCAGTGACATTCCACCAAGTAGCTTTAATGAAGTTTATTTCTTAAAGAGAAAAAGAAAATTGGAAAGTGGGTTATACTGTAAATCATAGAGAGATAATCGTTTTAAAAAATGGTGTTATATTTTTAGAGAACAAAAAGTTAATGACAGCTTTACATCTATGAAAAACCCCTAATTATTTTTCCTATACAAAATTATAGAAAAGACAAAATTGGAAAATTAATATATCAAAAAAGCCAAAATTAAGGAACAAAAAATTAGAGTTGTTAAGAAGTCTCACATCTGTGAATTGGATTTACGATTTAGTGCATGCGTACATAATGCATGTACCTCTAATTGTAAATGCCAATGACATTCCACAAACGGGCTATAATGAATTTTATTCCTTAAAGAAAAAAAAAAAAATACTTAAATGAAGTTATGTAATGTGATAATTATGGATTTACCACCTCTACAAGCAACCATCTTTAATTATATTTGTAAATGGACTGTAGCTTTTGCCTATATATAGACATATATATCATTTGAAAATGTGTGTAATTTTGCTTTTCTAAAATCAGAAAAGATACAAATACTCTTCTGCTTTCTATTATATCTTATATGTGTTGTCCATATATTTTCCAACTTCTACACATTTGTTATTTCATTTTATACATTATCAGTATGATAACTGGAAACTTTAACTATGCCAACCCAATTTCTAATTGAAAAGTTTGGTTTTATCAACTTAATCTCTAACTGGAAAGTTTGGCTACGCCAACCTAATTAATGTACGGCTTAGCCGATTCAATTATTATACTAACTTTATTTATCGTTATTATCATACAATATATATCTCACTACCTAATTTTATTTATTATTGTTATCATATATTGTATGTACGGCTATGCCTACTGATTAATTCTATTGTTATCTTTATTTATTCTTATACATGACTTTATACATCATCTTTACATATATAACTCCATATGTGATTCTTATTATACATAAAACTAATTATTATATTTTGTGGTAAATAAAGCTATTGAAAAAATGTCAAATCTCAAAAATCTACAATTTGTTGCCCTCAATATCTTTGGAAAAAATCACCTCTCTTGGATCCTAGATGCTAAGATGCATTTGCAGGCAATGCAATTGTAGGATACAATTAAGGAGGAAAATGAAACGACTTTACAGGATAAGGTGAAAGCTATTATATCTCGCCAACACCACCTACATGAAAATCTTAAGGCTGAGTACCTTACTGTGAAGGATCATTTAACCTTATGAAACAACTTAAAAAATAGGTTTGACCACCAAAGAGATGTATTCCTCCCAAAGGCTAAATATGAATGGATCCACCTGAAGTTACAAGACTTCAAAACAGTTCCCAAGTATAACTTTGCCCTATTTAAAATAATTTCATAGTTAAATTGAGTGGTGAAACTGTAACTGAACAAGATATGTTAGAAAAAAGCATTTTCAACATTTTATACCTCAAATATGCTCTTACAATAATAATACCGAGAACGTCGATTTCAAAAATATTTAGAACTAATCTCGTGTTTGCTTGTTGCAGAATAGGATAATGAACTGTTGATGAAAAATCATGAGCTATGACCAGTAGGTTTATTGGCACTCCCAAAAGTGAATGCCAACACATATAATGGGCAGGGACAAAGTCGTGGTCAAGGGTGTTGTTAAGGATATGGAAGAGGAAGTGGTTCTTGTGGGCATGGTAGTTATACATTTTTAAGACATCGTAATACCAATAATTCATCCCAAAAATGAAATGTTTACGTGGCTAAACAAAAAAATGACAAAAGCAGAAACATGGGAAATAAAACCACTAAAAGGACTGAAAGTCGCTTGTTCTAAGTGTGGTGCATTAGTATTTGTCGTACGTCCAAATATTTGGTAGAATTTTATCATGAATCCATAAAAGGGAAGAAAAAAGAGGTTGACACCAACTTTGCAAAATTTGCCAACCGAGAAGATGTCATTCACTTTGATGTTATAGATTTCTTTGAAAATATAGGTAGAGAGATTGACCTTCTCATGAATGGTGATGGCAAAGAACAGACCAACTAGCATTAGCATCTGAAAACTATTATTTCTCTTTTTGTTATGCATTTCCTTTCATAATCATCTTTTTATAAAATGGTGATTGGAATGTCTATACTAATTAGGACATGACAATCTCTTACTTTCTTTTGATTTCTTTTGTATCAAGTCAGATGTACTTTTATATTCATGTTTTTGCTGCCTTCAATGACTAATATGGATTTCGTTTAAATGAAAATGATATGGATGGACCATCTGTTCTCAAAGAAGAAGGCGAAAACATATGTTTGATTGATAGTGCAACTATACATTATATCATTCATGATAAAAAATGTTTTTTAAATTTGACACAATATAAGGTTAAGGTAAATACTATATCAGGTCCTACAGACCTAATTGAGTGTCATAGCAAAGTCATAATCTTATTGGCAAATGAGACTAAAATATGTATCCATGATGCATTATATTCAAACAATTCTAGAAGAAATTTGTTCAGTTTTAAAGATATACGCAATAATAGATATCATATTGAGACTATAAGTAAGCATAATATAGAATATCTATGTATTACATCTATTGTCTCAGGACGAAAGATTATTTTAGAAAAGTTCTATGCTCTCTTATCTGGTTTATACTATACAATCATAACTCCTATTAAGACCAACATGGTGATAAATCAGAAGTTTTCAGACCCTAAAATTTTTCAACTTTGACATTATCGTGTTGAGCATCCTGGGTCTGTTATGATGTGTAGAATCATTGAAAACTCTAATGGACACCAATTAAAGAATCAAAAGATTCTATTATCTAAAGAGAATTTTTGCACTGCTTACTTGCAAGGAAAATTGGTGATTAAACCATCCCCTTCTAAAATTAATTTTGAATCCCCCTTATTTTTACAAAAAAAATCAAGAGAATATATGTGAACATATTCATCCACCAAGTGTACTATTTCGCTATTTTACAGTTTTAATTGATGCATCCGCACAATGGTCACATGTTTATTTATTGTCAACTCGTAATGTTCTCTTTGCTAGACTACTTGCACAAATTATCAAACTACAGGCACAATTTTCATATTACTCAATAAAAACAATTTGTTTAGATAATGCTGGTGAATTTATATTATTCAAGATATTTGATGAATATTTCATGTCCATTGAAATTGATGTTGAGCATCTGGTACTACATGTTCATGCTCAAAATGGTTTGACAGAGTCATTTATCAAACGTCTTCAAGTAATTACTTGAACTTTACTTTTACGAACGCAATTACCAATATTTGTGTGGGGTCATGCCATACTACACGTTGTTAGGTTAATTTGCATACGATCTACTGCATATCATCAGTATTCCCCATTACAACTTATGTTTGGTCATCAACTCGATATATCTCACCTAAAAACATTTGGTTGTGTTGTATATGTACCTATTGCACCCCCACAAAGGTCTAAAATGAGACGCCAACGTCGTTTAGAATTTTATGTTAGCTTTTAGTCGACCTCTATTGTTCAATATCTTGAACCCTTAACGAGAGACATTTTCACTGCACGTTTTACAAATTGTCGTTTCAATAAAAATTTGTTCTCACAATTAGGAAAAAAGGAAACTCCTTCTATAGGAAAGCGTGAACTTTTATGAAATTTGGGTCCTTTATCTCATTTGGACCTTCGTACTAATCAATGTGAAGATGAAGTACGAAGAATAATGCAATTACAAGTGATTGCTAATTAGTTACTACACGTATTTATAGATACAATAAGGGTAACTGGATCTTATATATTTGCTGCCAATATATCAGCTCAAGTGATTATGCCTATTGAACAATCAAAACAAACGGCAGCAAATAATTCATCTGTTATGCATCAAAAACATGGTAGATCATTTGACTCAAATGATACTATTCCGTAGAAACGTAAGATGAAAGATCATGATTTTGTTGAAGATAGTACTAAAGTTATGAATAAATCCACTTTATCCAAAGGCATGTTCTTGAAAGAGATAACGACCTCTGAAAATTTGCAAACCACAGAATTGATCAAAGTCCCTGAAGAAGGACAAACATTTGAACAAATATAAGAGTCAAGAAATGAAGAAATTTCGATAAATTATGTAATAGAAAAATGGAATCATGAAGATATGGTCATTGATGACATGTTCTCTTACACAATAGCTATTGAAATCATGAGTGATGATCATGAACCACGTATTGTTGATGAATGTAAGAAACAACATAATTGGCCTAAAGGGAAAAAAGTAATTCAAGCAGAATTAAATTCATAGGCCAAACGAAATATATTTAGACTCATAGTTCAAACATCTGAAAATGTTAAACCAGTTGAATATAAATGAGTATTTGTTCAGAAACGTAATGAGAAAAATGAAATCATAAGATAAAAGACATGATTTTTAGTGGTACAACGTTTTTCACAAGGACTAGGAATTGACTATGATGAGACATATTCACCCGTGATGGACACAATTACTGTGACAACCTGGGTCCCTTATCAAGATATTGTTCGCTTTGGCTCGAGATCGCCCCATACAGCCTCACGGTTTTATCCTTTGGAACGATATTTCAAAATACACCTCGACAAGTCTCCAAATCATCCCACTTATATGGCCTTCCCCGAATTTGTACTCTATCGATATGGGATTCAGGACGTTACAGTTCCCCTTACCATCGTGTAGAGCCGTCCCCGGCTCTGATACCAAATGTGACAACCTAGGTCCCCTGTCGAGGTATTGTCCGCTTTGACCCAAGGTCGCCCAATACAGCCTCACAATTTTCTCCCTTAGAACGATATTCCAAAATACGAGTCGACAAGTCTCCAAGTCATCCCACTTATATGGTTTATGGGTAAATTCCTAATGCACTAATTACAATAGGTCGCGTGCAAGTATACACAGTCACAATGTAATATAATGACAAATCAAGGTCGTTCCCACAGGGACAATTGCTAAATTTTATATATCAATTACCAAAATTGATTGAGACAATTTTATTCAAACTATCAAAACTCAAATAAAGGTGAATAAAATATAGTAAAACAAAATTAAAAATTAAAAATGAAATAAACAACCAACTTAAATAATGGAACTAACAGCAGATTTAAAGATCTAAAGCACAATTTCACCTTTTTATTTCATTAACCTATTCTCATTTTATTCAAAAATAATTACTTTTATTTTGTATTTAATCGGGTAAAACTCTAAATTAATTACCAGCCTCTTTCGATCGGTCAAGTAATATTATCCAGAATAATTAATCTATTATATGTCTATATAGATTAAATTAATTCGGACTCATTAAGCTTCAATTACCCACATATGATTACATAATCCTATAGGTATATGTCTATCCTATACAGATTATGCTATTCTATTGTCGTCGAACACATGATACCTTTGTCAAGCGCATCATAGTCACCAGATCTGCCAATTAACAGACCTTATTTGATTGACAGCATTAAGATCCAATAGAATAGAATACAAATATAAAAGAAAACAATCATTCATTAATTCGAAAACTCATTGAATAGGCGATGAAATAAATCGGCTACATTGTAGCCTTAGAAATTGAAATTAGCCCGACATAGAGTTGAATAACACAGTATAATAAATTGAAGGGAAAATAAACGACATTAAAACAATCAATGAAAGAAATGGAATAGTCACTGTGTTATATTTTCTGAGTCTGAAGCTTGAATAAACTGAACTCTGGCTCTTGAGCACACCCGTTTCTGACGATGTTGAGATTGCCTTGAGACTCCGCTCCTGTGCAACCCGCTCTGGTGCCGTCCGAATGAGAGACTAGAGAGGTTTTTTTTTTTTTCGAAAACTCCACTCAGTCGTCACTCAAAAGAACCCTCCTGTTGTCGTTCCAAAGAAAATGATCAAAGAAAAAAAAACTAAACTTTTCTTTTCTCTCTGTCTGCTGACCCTTGTCTGCTGCTCAACAATATGATTTTATATGAGTAGGGCAACCTCTTGAACGCATCGGTTGACTTCCCTTTTCGTTCTTGATTCTCTGTCAATTTCCAGTGCAAGTTTCCTTCCAGAAAAATCCTCCCAATTGCTCTCTGTCAATGCTCCAATCACTGCTTTGACTGCTTACCAATTTAATTAAAAATCCTCCGCAAGACCACTTGAATTTTCTTCAAAACTTTGATCCATTGCCTAAATTATCTTCCACAAATTAATTGAGAAAAGCTTGGTGATTCTCCACGCGTGAAATATGTAAGGAAGTTTTGCAACGCACGATTGGATCACTTCCCGCTGGCCTGCAAGTCACTTACACGCAAAACACGAAAAAATCACTGGATGCAGCCCAAGGTCGCAGGCCACAAGCCCGCGTATGCTTCCCGCGGGTAGCTGCTGGTGTGAGCTACTGGAAACCAGCTAGCAGCTATGACCTGCGGGGTAAATTACAAAAAGCCTCCTTAAGTTTTAAAAATTACACTTTTGCCCCTAAACTTTCAAAAATTATACTTTTACCTCAAAAGTTTATAAAATTTACAGTTCAGTCCCTGCATTCAATTTCTGCACAAAACACTCAGAAAATATTAGAACACCCCTATTTTACTCAGGTTTTCATCACAAGAGTATAGGTTAAGAATATAAAATCGTGCATAATTTTAGCCCGATCAATGGTCTTCTCTGGATCTGTACTCTACCGATGTAGGATTCGAGATGTTACAACCAAATGTGATAACCTGGGTCCCCTGCCAAGGTATTGTTCGCTTTGGCTCGAGGTCACTCCGTACAACCTCATGATTTTGTCCCATGAAACAATATTCCAAAAGGTGCCTCGACAAATCTCCAAGTCATCTCACTTATATTGTAACATCCCGAATCCCATATTGGTAGAGTACAGATCCAGGGAAAGCCATATAAGTGAGATGACTTGGAGACTTGTCGAGACACCTTTTGAAATATCGTTTCAAGGGACAAAATTGTGAGGCTATACGGGGCGACCTCAGGCCATAACGGACAATATCTCGGTAGGGGACCTAGCTTATTACAATTATGTTTCGATTTTTAATTAGTTTGACAATGATAGAGAGACTTGAAATGCATTTAATGGATGTGGTAATTGCATGTCTATATGGTTCACTTGATACAAGTATCTATTTGAAAATCCCTGAAGGATTGAAAATGTCTGAAGCATATAATTCAAAACCTCGTGGATTATACTCAATAAAATTGCAACAATCATTGTATGTGTTGACGTGGTAAACCAGCCAACCAGATTCTTGAGCCCAATGCCGTACAGATAAGGAGACCTGCAACAAACACACCCAATAATGGCAAAAAAGAGGAGAGGGAAGCAAGAAGAACACACAAAGTTTAAAGTGGTTCGGCCTTTTTAGAAGTGCCTACGTCCACTGATTCTGGTATTAATGACAGTATCTCTCTAAGTATTTGCTCTCTCTATGTTTCGACAGAGTAACAGCACTCAATTTTTCTGGATCCCTTTACAATAAATGTCCTCCTCTATTTATAGAGGAGATGAGGCTACAGATGGAATAAACAGACAAAAAATGACTGATCTTGTCGTAATTAATGCTGCTGAAATGCATTTAATGCTTCTGACTTGTGTCAGGCCAACTCTGGCTTTACGTGGGCCGACTGCTAACTCATGCTGGTTTGGTGAGATTTCCCGAAATTAAGCTGTCATTAGGTGAGAAACCCTTACTTATCGTGCAAAACACGCCATTTTACTGTCTTGCACTGAAACTGGACAAACTGGGTAGAAAACAGACTGAATATTCGTCGTGACGATCTTAACTTCGATCCGGCCTGGCGATCTCAACGTCGCAATGACCGGTATGCGACCTCAACGTCGCTAAGATGGCAACTGGCGTCCGACCTTGTATTTGCTAGTCCCCTTTACGGGCTCGATCTCGTTGACTACTAGAGCGATCTCGCGATCTTATGAATAGTGCTTCATACCTGGTCTTGGTGGCTTGGGCCACTGTCTTGATGGGCTTTTGCCAGCCCATTTGAGGAATCCGAAAATACCCATAACAGTATGGATTAAAACAATCCAAAAGAATGTGGTATAATCGCTTTAGCGAATATTTGATCAAAGAAGGATATATCAATGATCCTATATGCCCATATGTGTTTATGAGAAAATCAAGATCAGGATTCACCATTATAACAGTATATATCGATGACATGAATTTAATAGGGACTCATAAAGAGCTCTTAAGAACTGCTGAATATTTGAAAAAAAAAATTGAAATGAAAGACTTAGGGTCAATAAAATATTGTCTTGGTTTAGAGATCGAGCATAAATTATAAAGAGTACTTATCCATCAAAAGAGCATATATTGAAAAAATCTTAAACGTTTCAATATGAATAAAACACATCCCTTGAATACCTTATGGTTGTTCGGTCTCTTGATCTTAAAATGATTCATTTCAACCTAAAGAAAATAATGAATAAATACTTAGTCCAGAAGTATCATATCTAAGTGCAATTGATGTTTATTATATTTAATAAAATGTACTAGGCCTGATATTATTTTTTCAATAAATCTATTGATCAGGTTTAGCTCTGAACCAACACAAGGTCATTATAATGGAATCAAACATGTTTTTTGTTATCTTCATAAAACAATATATTTGGGGTTATTCTATTCAAAATCTGTTAATGGTGCAGGTCTAATTGGTTATACTGATGCAGGATATCTTTCTGATTCACACAATGTACGTTCACAAATTGGATATGTTTTTACATACAATGAGACAACAATCTCTTGGCACTCCATGAAACAAATTATTGTTGCTACATCTTCTAATCATTCTGAGATTCTAGTATTTCATGAGGCAAATTAAGAGTGTATATAGTTGAGATCAGTCATTCATCATACACAAAATATTTATGGACTCCTTCAAACCATGAAAGGGCCAACGATAATCCATGAAAATAATACAGCTTGTATTGCTCAAGTCAAAAGAGAATACATCGAGTGAGAGAGAACCAAGCACATCTCACCAAAGTTCTTTTATACTCTTGAACTTCAAGAGAGCAAACAGATTGATGTAAAATCGGTATGATCAACAGAAAATCTAGCAGATTTGTTCACGAAAACTCTCCCAACATCAACATTTGAAAAATTAGTACACGACATCAGCATGTGTTGACTCTCTACGCTAGATAGTTAGCTTAGTAGAAGTTTCATCAGGGGGAGCATATCATCTTTCATTAGAGAGAGCATATCGTCTCTTTTTATCTTTATATAATGTACTCTTTTTCCCTTAGATGAGGTTTTATTCCATTGGATTTTACTAGTAAAGTTTTTAATGAGGTAATTTATCTTGAGAGGTATAAATCCAAGGGGGAGTATTATGTGATAATTGTGGATTTACCACCTCCATAAACAACAATTTTTTTACTACTATATTTGTAAATGGGCAGTGGCTTTTGCCTATATAGAGGCATATATACATTTGAAAATGTGTGTAATTTTGTTTTTCCAAAATTAGAAAAGGTACAAGTACTCTTATACTCTCTCCTTCTTTTCTTTTTCACGTTTGTTTACCTATATTATTTCATATTCATTTGTTTACTTCTATTACATCTTATATATGTTATCTATATATTTTCCAACTTCTACACATTCTTTATTTCATTTTATTCATTTTATAATAGTTTATAATTTGTTGTTTATTATAATATGGATCTATAATTAAGATGCTTTTGTTTTTTCTTCTAGCAGGTATTCATCCATTTGACAAGATATTATAGATATCATACTAATTAACCTGCATTATTATAAATGATGTTCAGATCTTAATAATTGATATCACATTATTAACTTACATTGTTCATAATATCCCTATTACAAACAATGTTCAACGCTTTAATTTTAACTAACTCACAAACAGTCAACAATAATTCATCATGTATGACACTTTTAACATAATATTTAGGAGAAAAAGGGAAAACAATGAAAGAAAAGGAACAAAAAACAAATCTTACCAATTATTGAATGGCTTTTGCAATTTTTTTTCTAGCTAACAAATTTTGGATTTTTGGCCTTATGTTTTGGATCATATTAAGTAATATAAAAGATAATATATCTACAGTAGATATATATTTACTTTATGTAGTCATATGTGAAAAAGTTTTTTATACAATCTCATTCCATAAATATAGACTTATTCATTGTTTTGAGTGGAAGCACATACCTATGATTATAGAAAGAGCAAATTACAATTTAGCTACCCGGTTAAAACGCTTTCTCAGGCGGAGCAAATGTTTCCATGTTATTACAATTTACCCCCCCACCGTTAATGAATCCAGTTATACTTAACTGAGAGAGGGGTAAAATTGTCTTTTGATATATATTAACAATAAAATAAAATAAATAAAAATTAAACATTTGTTGAAACCCAATCAGTTCAAAATCATCCCGTTCAAACTCATCAACATTATAATCCCAATCAGTTCAACATTATAATCCCAATCAGTTCAACGGATTACTGAAAATCCAAAAAATGATCCCAGACATCATCAATCAACTAGCCAACATCATAATCCACTCCTGAAAACCCAAAAAATACCTCAAACATCATTGATCAAACCCAACATTATCAATCTCTCACAAAACCATCAAACCCAACATCATCTAAAATCAAAACCATCAATCAAACTGAAATATATATATATATATATCTGGATTCAAATCTGGGTTCACGAGCGAACCCAGATTCGTGAACCCAGCCTGACAGGTTCGTCACGAACCCAGTTGGGTCACTGGGTTCGTGAGCGACAGGAACCCAGATCTGGGTTCGTCAGCGAACCCAGCTGGGTTCGCTGACGAACCCAGATCTGGGTTTCAGACGAACCCAGTTGGGTTCGTCAGCGACAGGAACCCAGATCTGGGTTCCTGGAACCCAGATCTGGGTTCGTCAACGAACCCAGCTGGGTTCGCTGGAACCCAGATCTGGGTTCTTGAAACCCAGATCTGGGTTCGTCAACGAACCCAGCTGGGTTCGCTGGAACCCAGATCTGGGTTCGTCAGCGAACCCAGCTGGGTTCGACGAACCCAGATCTGGGTCGTCGAACCCAGAATAACAGAAGAAGAAGAAGCGGAAGGGAAGAAGAAGAGGAGAAGAAGAAGAAGAATGAGAGGAAGAGAGAATGTTTGTCAGCGAATCCAAAATAACAGAAGAAGAAGAAGCGGAAGGGAAGAAGAAGAAGAAGCGGAAGAAGAGGAGAAAGAAGAAGAAGGAGAGGAAGAGAGAAAACAGCAGAGAGACTGATGAGTTGACCAAGTTTTATTTGGTCAATTAGTCAACTCCGGTCAAAGGGCAATTTCGTCTTTTTAATGTTTTGATACCGTTGACCGTCAAATGTAACGAATCTTACTAACGGTGGGGGGGTAAATTGTAATAACATGGAAACATTTGCTCCGCCTGAGAAAGCGTTTTAACCGGGTAGCTAAATTGTAATTTGCTCTTATAGAAATGAAGGGACAGATAACTGTACCACCACCAACTCAACTTCCCTTGATGGTGGTATCAGGTTTACAATCAAAATATCTACAGGTCTCTGGTTCAAACACTGGAAATGCCACCTTGTCCATTGATTTGTGATTCAAGAAAAATGTGCCTCCACCACACTTCGCTCTGTGCTATGCTCTGCTCTTTGCTCTACATTCTGCTCACCTTTGTCTTAGTCTTATGGTTCAAGAAGGGACAAACCTTGTCACACCCCTCTAGGGAGAAGGTCAAACCCCAAATGAATAAATGGCCACTATGATAATCAATAGTCACTAATATTAAAAAAAAAAAAAATTCATTTGATTTCTTTTTGACTTTTTTCCATAACGCAAATCTTTTCAATCCGATGGAGAGAGAGCAATTGGCAACAACGGTAGAGAAAATTGACAAGTGAAAGAGGTAAAAGTTGAGTTTGAGAAAAGATGAAGAGAAGAGATGAGATAACGAAAAGAAAAATTGAAAAGAAATACAGAGGCAACAGACAAACATAAACGATGAAAGAGAGAGAGACAGAGAGAAGTGATTTAGGTTTGTGTGCAAAAAGTTCGCATATATATATATGGAGATCGAGTCAGTTCTTTTTGGGTTCGAACCTCCAAACCAAATACAAATCAAATTTTTATCGATTTTTGAAGTCATAAACCGAACATGAACTGACCCAACACCCAAAATCAAATTTTTATCGCTCGAAAAGTTGGTCCTTGTTTGGTCATAAGGATAATCATTCGTATTAGGTCAGGGGCGGCCAGTATTGGTAATGGCATAACTAGAAGAGGAGAAGGGTAGGGGAGAAAAGGTTACGTACTGGGTAGCGTAGTGTATCCGTTTCGGGTTTATTTGCTAGCCCTATTATAAACTGCTCTTTGGATTTCAATTACCAAAGAATTATTTGCAAGAAACATTAGTATAATAAAAAGAAAAATGGACATTTGAAATCTAGAATAAATTAAAAAAAAAATCCAAAATACATGTATCTCCTCAATTACCTATAGTAACTTTAACATGTTCCATCAATCAAGTTATATGTTTTACTTGAAGAAGCAAATTGTTTGTCCTTTAACAAACCTATGTAATCTTAGGGATTTGAGAGTATTCGACCAATAAAAAAACACGATATGGGCACAACCCACTAGCCAACAACAATTTGCTGGAACTTGATTGATCATCATGCACTTCTTGCTGTAACCTACAGTGATCATCTCTGGATGAAAAATATTACTAATAGTTTCATTTCATATAGAAATAGCAGGGTCCTTTGTATTCCTCAAGATTTTGTTTACTAACTCTGAATCTGAAAGTTAGACAACAGCATGAGTTGTTGCAATAGAACAAGAAACATTCAACTCTAATCCCTATTGCTGCCCTCTGGCTTTGTTTCAGTCTTGTTATCATAGAGACTTACATGGCTATTTTGTTTGTTCTATCCACTGAAATTATATTTTTCTATGCTTGCATAATATATAAAAATTAATGTTCTTAAAACCAATTTTGGTGAGTTTGGTGATATGAACATCTCAGGCAGAGAAATTCCATTAACTTCAATATATAGTTTCTAGACAACTTATTGATTTTACAATATATTATTCTATTTTTCTATGGTCTTTGTTTTCGTCATAATAGATGGATGATTTAGTAAGCACTACTACCTTTTTCCAAAAAATAACAGGATTACTACAACATCAACAATGACAAATGTAAGATAATTCAACACAAAATCCAGTTCACTGTCTCAATACAAAATATACAAGTATACAACAAAACAAACATTCAAATATTATTCAGCGAAAGAAACAATAGTAATCAAATATATGACACTATTTATAATACAATAAAATGCGTTATCAAAAATTTCAATAGTAGAAGATTATAAGAGAGAGAGACCCAAGAAACCGAAATTTTAACAGCGATAGATTCAAAAAGATGGTAGAAACCCCAAGAGAGCAATCAAACCATGAATATAGGGAAAAAAAACATTTCAACAGCAGATGATTAAAAAAGATGGTAGAAACCTCAACAGAGCAATCAAACCGTGAATGGAAAAAAAAATTTGGACCATTTCTCGATTTGTGCGTGTCATCCTTGCGCAGGGGCCATGCTAATCTTCTCTGTATCGTTCCAATTTTATCGGATGTCTCCGAAGAGACAAATGTTGCTTGCTGCCTGTTTTCTTATAAAGAAAAAGTTTTGTTATAACTAGACGATGTGGGATCTGGTTCTCTCCTAACTAGCTAAAAGCAACCAGTTTCGTTTTTCTAACTACTTAATACACCTGGACTACTTGGATGGGTCCAAAAGTTTTTTTTCGTAGGACCCATGTTTTGCTCATAAAGTCTGCAACTATGAAAATTTGTTGTAAATAACAAGGCTTAATTGCACAAACAACCTTCACTTTATCGAATCTGGTAAAATTCAAACAAATGCTTGAAACCACCACAAACAACCCATGTTGTTAAGCCAATGCATTAACATTAACAGTCGACCAACCTTTGACGCCTAGAAAGACAAATTCACCCCTATCATATCATCCCAACACCTTTTTTTTTTAGTTTTTAATTAACAATTAAAAATGATAAAACCAAGGTCCACGATAGATCTCGACCAATCTATCACCGGTGAAAACCTCCTCGGTTTTGTAGCCTGCTTTGCAATGTTGAGGAAGGTGATCTCTTCTTTTTAGAGGTAATCTTAAGTTCAAGGAGGAGTTTATGGTGGGAAGGTCCATGACGGCGGAGCTTGTGAGCTCCACCACCAAGTGTTTGGCTTGTTGTGATGGATTTTTTATATAATAGTTGGTTTTTAACACTTGAATATTTACAAATTGTTTTCTAATGATTCTTTTTTTTAATCATTGCAGATTAATTTAAGGGCATTTTAGAATTATTTAATTTCATGGACTAAGAAAATGACCATACTACTTTTCTCACGTTTATCATAATAGAATGAATTTTGATGTATGAGTTGTTTGAGTTAATTTTATCTGTGAATTTAATTATATCTATTAAACATTAAGGATATATTTAAAATAAAGTACATTCTTAAATTTGAGAATATTTTTTAATTTAAATGTATATTTGCATTTAAGCGAAAGTTACAATTTAAGTATAATCCTAAATTAGAATTGTTTAATTTTTTTAAATAAAATATAATTGTTTGTTAAAATTTGTATTATTATTTGTTGTTACACTTTTTTATACGAATAAGGTGAAAACAAGTAAGATATAAAGTATTTTGGCTCAAATGAGTTTGGGTTTGGAAAGAAATTGAAAATGCGTTTGAACCAAGGCCAAGTATAAGGCACACCACTCAAAATGGATTTTAAATTTGGAGTAAGTTTATCCAACCTTAATATGATCCGTTGTCATCATTAGCTAGCAAATGAAATAATGTTATAAAAAAAGTTGTGTTAAGAAGTTTGAAGGTATTTGTTTCCATTTATCAAAACAAATTTCTAAAAATTATTTTTTGAAAGGAAAAAAGAAGAACATCTTTCTAAAATTGAATTCACTTTTATCAAAAAAAAAAAAATCATTTTTATCCACTTTTTTATGAAAATCTATAATAAACTATTTTCATTCTATACTTAAATTTACCAAATTACTTTTAAGTCAAAATTTAAAGTACACGAAATTTAAACTCGGAATCGGGTTTTCTAGGGCCATAAAATCCGGTACTAGATTGTGTGAGGCCGCAAAATCTAGTCATCGTTTTCAATACTGTATCTTATCAGAAACCTCAATTTTCAAGTTACATATAACCAAATTTAACTAAATCTAACTTTAAACATCAATATCTAATATTCAAAACACAAAAAACTTGAAAAATCATCCAAAAAAAAAAAAAGAAAACTAAAAATACCCCAACAAAACTCAAACAATCAATAAAATAAGTCCTCGTACCATAAATAATGGAGGAGAAGAATAAGACAGTAAAGGGGAATTTAGATAAAACAGGCATGGTGTAACTAATTTGTTTGAGAAATTGAAAAATTTTTAAAAATATGGTTAAAAATGAATTTTTGATATTCTTATTTTAATTTAATTTATTTATTTATTTATTTATTTTGCATTTTTCATTATTTTAAAATACGTAAAATAATTACAAGAAGCAAAGAATGGTGAAAATTACCAGAGCAGTCCAAATCGTTTCTTAACCGAAAATTGATGCGGCCCACAATTCGCTCTCGACGAACCTTCTCAAAATATCCGCGAAACTTGTTGCTGCTCTGTCACACAGCAATTTCAAAATCTTCCACTCTCAGTCTCGACACTCTCGCAAAGTCCATGCTAATAAAATATGGCTTCTGCAGCCAAAGGAAAGCTCGTGTACAAGCTATACAGAGCGCTGACCTACGGTCTCTCACCGCTGCTGTACCTCCACCTACGCTGGCGCCAACTCCGAGGCCGGGAGCACCCTCGGCGCTGGCCGGAGCGTCTCGGCCGCCCGTCCATGCCTCGTCCCCCAGGCTCTCTACTCTGGTTCCACGCCGTCTCATTAGGTACTCATTCTCCATCTATATAATCGAATGCTAAGCGTATTTTGATTATCGTTTGCTTTTTCAGGAGAAGGCATGGCTACGATTCCTGTGATCAAACACTGCCATCGGTTGAGGCCTGATTTCACCATTTTGATGACCACATCCACTTACTCTGCTTTGTATGTACTCTGTTGTTTTTCAATACCTTACAAGAGCTTGTTATTTGTTGAAGGTATAGATATGTTTTCGGACTCGAGAAGTAGGCATTTAAATAGGACTGTAATTGAAATTTGAAACCAAATGATATCTCCAAGATACCTAATTCAATTAACAGAAGTTATTGTGTCCCAAACTTTAATTCAATTGATAGTTGATAGTTAGGGTCCATTGAAATCAGTTGAAATTAGGATTTTAGTTGTGCATTGTAGAGGAATACATAACATCATTTTTTTTTCTTTTTTTCTTTTTTTAAATTTATTGTCCAGTGAAGTGATAAAGAATAGACTTCCAAGTGGCGTCATATATCAGGTATAGCACTTGGGGTATTCCCGCATGATTTTAATTTTTAATCAACATTTACATTTCCATATTATAATCATGCTTTGTTGATTCAATACCTACTTTCTAAGAGAAGGATGCCCTACTGTTTTCAGTATCTATGATGCTTTATGTTTCTGTAATGGTTTCAATTGTAATATATTAGACACTGTCATAAAGGGCTGCTTTATCGGATTCATAGAATTTACTGTTGACTACGTTCTTGTACTCTTTATGCTATCACTGCATCTTTTGCCTTTTCGTTTCTTTTTCTTCTAAAAACATCAGATATATAAAAAATAATTAAGGCTGATTGCAGAATATGCAGTTAGTGTTCTTTTATTCCATGAGGATGGCTCTGTGGTTTTTGTGAAATGAAGCTTTCCATGCCATTATTTAATATGTTACACATTTATCTCCTTTTTTTTTCATTCTTCTTTTCTATGGCATGCCGCTTTCTCATTTTAACTAGTTCAGAAGTATTTCTTGTGACAGCTTTGATGTCCTTTCCATGACTTACATTTTTCTTATTTAAATATAAAAAGGAATTATAACATTGTCTTATGGTCGATGCAAACGTTATTGTGGAACCAGTTTTGCCCACTTGATATTCCTGCTGCTGTGGATGCTTTTCTTAGCTATTGGAAGCCAAGTGCAATTATTATAATGGAGAGTGAACTGTGGCCAAATCTTATTATGGGTGCTTCAAAACATGGGGTAAGTATCCCTTCTTGTTGATATATGTGCTACTTCATGTTAAAATACTTCTAAGAAATAACATTAAAAAGAAAACAAATGAGTGCCTTTTTATTCATATGCCAATATTATTACCATACAATGCTTTGATTTTCAGTTCATCTGGTTATTGTAGTTTCGTAATCAATTGTTTAAGCAGGACGACCAGTTTTCTTGATGGTCTTATCTTTATGCAAATAATGGTTTCACATAGCGATATATCTATATTTATGTCTTTATATGTTGCTAATTATGTTGTACTAAGATCTCACCAAATGTCTGTGTTTGTTGTTAGTTATGTGGTATTGCAGCTTTTACATAATGTCTTGTCATCCATGGATTTCAGATTGCATTAGCATTGTTAAATGCTCGGGTATCTGCCAAATCATTTAAACAATGGTCAACACCGATGTTTCTTCCATTGATATCGTTGTTGCTGTCAAAGTTTTCCTTAATTGCTCCTTTGGTATGTGCACTGATATCGTTTATCAAATTAATACATGCTTTTTGTTATTTTGCCACTGATCTCAGTTCTATGTCACAGAGCACCTCCCAGGCAATCCACTTTCAACTACTTCAGGCCCCACCTTTCATCATCAACTTTTCTGGTGACTTGAAATATGGTATCCATATTCACACTTTGTATGAATCTCCTTTGCTATTGTTGTATGTTGAATCTAAGATGGTCTATTCAAATAAGTTTGTTTAAAGTAAATAATACTCTTTATTTCCCCTATTTGGTATATTAGTTTAGTAAGAGTGTTTGTCTGAATTTGTTTCCTTCTAAATTCTATGCATCTGTTTCTTTCATATTTCTGACAACACTTCAATGATTGTTCAATAAGAATAAAAGATAAAATTAGTTTTATACTGATCAGGAATTTTCATGGTTTCCACTGAACAGTACATGAGTATGAAAATTGTGAGGAAGATCTAGGAAGTTTGGAGGATCTGAAAGTACAGCTTGCTCACAGGCAGATTTGGATGGCTTCTTCCATACATAGAGGTGAAGAAAAAGGTCAGTTCTGGCTTGAAATTTTATGCAAAACTTTACCTCAATGACGTGGTCAATGCTGCCAGTAATTGGTCTCTAAAAAGTACATTGTGACATTAAAATTTTTGGATGATGGTAACCTGTTAGTGCTAGAATTGGCTTGTATTTTCATCAAATGCCAAATTATCATTTATTTTTCTTCTTAATTATTATCACTGCTACTTTTAAGGCCATGGCTTCCCATATATTCGCCTATTGTAAAACATGCTTTGCTCTTCATGTATTTCAGAATTAGTTGCTTGCATAATTAAAATTTAAGTAGCATAATTCTTTGTGGTCCAGTTGCACAACATACTTTTTGGAGTGCTGTAATTATCGTAAAAAGTTGAACAAGTACTAAGAGAAGGTTTACTTTCCTTGAGTTATACTCAAATAAATAAATAAGCTCACACGTTTTATCTGCAGTAATATTAGGAGTCCATAGTGTGCTCAGGCAAATCAATCCTCAGATGGTCACCATTATTGTGCCTCGACATCCTCAACACGGTAAAGAGATTGCTCAAGTAATAGTCTGATGCCTTGCTTTTCCTTTCAATTCGACTCAATTCCTAGTTTCACACTTAACATCATGTATTTCTGTCCCAATTTGAAATAGGAACATCATAATGTGCAACTTGTTATAACTCTAGTCAATCTAGGAGCGATAGAAGTTAGCTTGTTGTCTAATTTTTTTTATCTGTATTTAAGACTGACTTAGTTGGAAGAAATGTTTTCATGTAATGAAATGGGAATGGGAAATGTGAATAGGCTTCTAAGTTATTGATTAATATGATGTAAAATAACTCAAAGTGTTGCTTGCCATCTAATTGTGAATTCTTAGGTCTACTTTGCTTCAATATGAACCTTGTTACTAATTGTTAGCTACCCCCAAGAAGCAAATATCATCGACATATTTCCTTCTGGTGGAAACTATTTTGCCATTTTTTGTGTGGGGGTGTCTACAATCTTGATTTCTGAACGTTATCTACATAAGCATATTTAAATTTATTTTGGTATGGGATAATATGATATTTATAGTAATTTTGGAAAATATTGAAAAAAAAGAAAAATAGCGGAAGTTAAAATTTTGTAACTTGAAGGAGGTAAGGATTTTTGTTTTCTAGTAATTTTGGAAAATACTAAAAATGAGTGGGAGGTTAAACTTTTTTTATTTTGAAGGAGTTTAGAGGGTTTCTATAAACAAAACATGTCTCTTGATTTTCTTTCTGTAATTTAACTTGATGAACTGTGAGTTGGTGATTTGTCTTTTTTTGGATTTGTTCATGTTATTATGCATATATGTGTGTGATTAACTTGAAAAATTAGTTCCGCTATTGGATGATCGAATATATATTTGAATGCATAGCCCATAATTACGTGCTATCACGAAAATAAACTTTGGCTCTGAATGTGTACTGAGGTGGAGCAGGAATTGTTGAAAGAGGGGCAATCTGTCGCTTTGAGGTCTCAACATGATATGCTTATGCCAGGAACAAATTTATATGTGGTGGACACATTAGGTATGCAGTTTCCTTCACTTTTTTTCTCTTTCACTTTTGTTTTTTTTTTTTTTCACTATTTGTGTGTGCATTTTGTGTTTCAAATTGTTCATTTGCTTTTTTGGCTGTGAACTTCCTCACTGTATTTCATGTATTTTAATTATAAGTGATTTGTTATATTATGATTTTAGCTCTAGTTGAGATGCCTAGGAATTCTCTCTATGATATAGACTTGATTATAATTGTACATAAATAGGGAGATTGGCTAGATTTGAACAAGTTGACGTAACTAGAATCATTCTATGTGCAATTTTCAGATATGCCTTACATTGATGATATTGTAAAGACAGTTATAACACATGTCATGCTTTAAATTGCATGCTACTAAGCTCCTAGTAAACAAGATTTTGATGAAATGACTGGTTCATTTGCATATGTCAATGACGGATTGATGGCAAGAGAAATTTGAGGATGTATGAGACAGTTAGACAGATGATAAATTCAATGAGAAATTGTTGGTCCGTGCATCTTGTTAATGAATTTGAATTTCATCTCTGCCTTTTCCATTAAAATTGTGCTCCAGAAAGAAATTTGGCAGACCTTGTTGAAGCCTCGTTATTCTAATAGGGCATTCTTAGGTGAAAAGCAAACTTCTGTGTGTTGACATTTTCATGCTTGAGGTTTAGAATAAATGGACCATAACATCATTGTGTCCTATTTCAACTTGTTTTATAGGTGAACTGAGACAGTTGTACAGATTAACTCCAATAGCTGTAATTGGAGGTTCTTTCTTTCCTAGTTTAGCTGGACACAACATATCAGAGGCTGCTGCTGCTGGCTGTGCTGTTTTGACTGGTGATTGTTTGCTTTCATACACCCTAATTACCACCATGTCTACTTAACCATAGTACTGTTAGAGGTTTCACCATTCCATTACTTCCAGGTTATCATGTTGGACATTACAAAAACATGGTTTTGGAAATGCAACGGTTAAATCCTTTGTCAGTTCTGCAGGTGTGAAGAACCTCTTTATTTCCATCTAATTTATGTTTCAGAATTAAATGCATTGTTTGGTTAGACCATCTAATAAGACTTTTTTTAGAATCATACTTCAAAATTATGACTTTCAAAACTGTGTTGTGACTTGTGAGCTTGTGCTTGACTTGGTTTACTTCTGGGGCCATGTTAGCCTAACAGTTAATCCAGTTCCAAGATGATTTGCTTCATGATCTTTTTGTAGTCTTATGAATCAACTTTGCCTTTGTTCAGAATAGTTCAGAATGGGTACCTCTGATGCTGGACAAAGTGATTCAACATGTTAGTGCTTTAACAAGTCTATATGGAAACTAGATTCTGAAAAAAAAAAAAAAAATCTATATGGACATTACATAACACATTAAAAAGGTTAAACCCAGCCCAATGTTAAATTGAAATCTTTGAGGATGATATCACATTTTTCATAGGTGTAAGTTGCTGATGTTGTGGCAGGAAGTTTTCAGTCAACAAATAACACATTTAGTTGTCCTATCGCTCTCACTTTTAGAGGTCAAACATCAATGTGGGTTTTTTCTTGTCACTGATTATGCAGGTGTCTGGAAAATTAGAGCTTGAAGAGGCTCTTGTGGAGCTTTTTGGTGATACCAGTGTATTGAAAGCACGACAAATGGCTGCAAAAGAAGCATTTTTAGCTCTGTCAAGTGGCATTCTTGCCAATGCTTGGAATCTACTAAATTTTCATGCTTTCGGCAGACTTTGTATTAGGAATACATGAGGACTTGCATGCTTCATATATTAAATTGGAGAGTGAGCTTTGCAGCTGTCTCCCGAAAGCAATTTATAAATCAGTGCACTTGGTCAAACTTCAGCAAGATACAAATTTGATCATAGCTCTTGCTTCATCCTTTTCATACATTGTAATTGGCAAGCACTGTACACAATTCTTTTAGTACATTCGGTATACTAATCAACCTTAAGCCACCTAGAACAGCTTACAGACCGATTTTGTGAACCATGTACTTATTATCAATATTAAAATCAAAATTAGCCTCTACTCCACCAAGAGATGCTTTTGATGAACAATATAATCATCCCTTAAACTGCTGCTGGCCTGGATGGCTTCAAAAACTGCAAGATGATCATATGTATGATCGACAAGTCTATGGAAGCTTTTAGTTGAATGTTATTGTTCCCAAACAAACTGCTTGACTCCACTTCAATGGCCAATCTCTGATTTGCATATCTCCATAAGTTAGATAGTGGAGCACAAAGATCAAGTGCAAAACATGGTTGAAAGAAAGAAATCACAGACAGATGGTAACAAATTCCGCTCTTTTGACATATGTTTATAGTGCACTTTTTACACCTGTTCTTAATTGGATGCTACATATATTAGCATTTTGTTATGCATGCTGTTTTTACTTCTGGACCCATAATTTGTTTGACAAGAAAGGTTCTTAGTGGATAAATTGGGTGTATTTTATATGACAGATTGCTAATGTGTAATCAGTTATGCAATGGTAATACCAGTTTTGATTACCAGCTAGAGTAATTCATATTCTGTTAATTCATTTGTTTTTTGGGTTGCTACAAGTTTGTGAAGTAAGCCTTATGGGGAACTTTCCAACTTCATGAATAATTCCATTATTGTACTTTTCAATGTCAAATTGTTGTTATGTTCCTTATTTTTCTATTAGAAATATTCAACAAATGCTGCAGTTGATATTGATTCTTGAAGCACAAGCAAAAATTTGCAAGAAAGATATTTCCTCCTTTCTCTTCTAATGTAAATTGGTGATACAGGGGAGAAACACAACAGTCACTCAAAATGCTGCTCTTGCGTCTATCATGCTGCAGTTGCTCTAGACTCTAGTATGTTGAATATCTCACAATACCGTGAGAAGTGGTTTCGAGTCTTTTTGCAAGTTCAGTCCCACTTGGTTTTCATCCACATGGCAAGGTTATTGCCTCTGCTGTACTACCTTGGAAAGAATCAATGATATGTTCAAAGTGAAACTCATCGCAAGGTATAGCCAGGGGACCATCTTTGTTGGGACTGCAATCTTCATAAGCTTGGTCTAGCAACTGCCGGAAAGCTGGCTGGTTTAAGTAATCTGCCTTTATGACAAACCTCTAACCAGCTTTACCTACAACAACAGCTAAGTGGCCTGGAGGGACATCCCTGGGCTGCTGGGCGGTTACTTCTCTGCACCTTTGGCAAGCTTGTGCCATGCACAAGGTATTATTTTGCGCTTCACAATGTTGAAGATGACACAGTCAAATTCTCTTGGAGGAGTCATGGAATGAGGTTTTAGGTGGTGTTGTCAACTTTTGGGCAGTTGAGTGAAATCTTTTTTAAAAAAGAAAACTAAAGCTAGTGTGTATTTATCAACACAGGAAAAGGTCTTTTACGGTTGTATCCTCTACAAGTTTCTCATTTACATACCATGACCACATATTAACATAAAAGTCGATGTCTTACCTCCTTATTTAGGTTCTATGTTTTTCAGGTCACTGTTAACCTCAGTGGACAGTGGTGCTTTCGCATAACAGAATAAACATGAAGGATATACTCACCTGCCCATATTATCGAGTTTTTCACATGTTGAATCACAAATGCTTGCCGGTTGCAACATGACGTGGTTTTAATAGCAATTTTCACATTTTGAATCACAAACACCTCATAGATTCCTAGGAATCGAAGGTAAGTAGAGTATCTATTAGCAAGCGGAGGATGAAGAGAAATTCACGCTCATGCATGTGTTGGGAGTACTTGGATCTCTGTTCCTTTGTCCTGATATGTGGCACCTTTATCTTTTTGGGGCCCAGGACGACACTCTTAGATGCTCACGCGAGGTCGAGGTGTTTGTTTGTCTAGCCTGATTGACATTGGTAAATGGTAAATCCAGGCAATAGCAATTTTATGACAATTGTTTTGTGATCCTTTTGGTTAATAATGTTAGAAGAAATTAGGTACTGTTATTGTTAATAGTATTGTTTGATATTTGAATAGAGTTGAATTTGCCTGCAATCTGATCGGTCTTAAACTGTTCTTAAGGAAAATAACTAAGAAAAATGAGAGTAGAGAAGGATTAGAGTGAGAGAAATCTGTAGCGCCTTTAATGTCAGATTGAAATTTAATAAGAAGAAAAATAAATATTTCTGTTCTCAAGGTCAGATTGAACTTTTCATTTGAATTGTTATCTTAAATTGACTATTAAATTAGCGTGCAATCGGTACCATCTGAGCGATCGTCGGAGGTCCCAGTGGCTGCTAAAGCCTAAAATGGGTTTTAAAGTGAGACATGGACCGGAGGGTACTGTTATTATGTATTCGTTGAGTGGTGATGTTTCCACCCTTCTGAATCCGTATATTCACCCTAAACTATAATTATTTTTAAAATCCCAATATTATCCTTGATAATTGAAACTTTGAGATTTTATAACTGTCAAGCAAAAAACCTTTGTTTTGTTGTAGGAAGAGGTTGATGGGATTGGGCTTGATGATGTTTGGGAAGCCGAAGTTGATGACAGAGCATAGAGATTAAACTATAAACATCATTCTCCCATAATTTCATTTTACAAACCTTGTTAGAAATACTTTTTTCTAGATTCCTCCATCCCCCATAATTTCTTCATCACACCAACCAACCCTTGCTCTTCCTCTTTCTTCATCACACAAGCCTATTAGTTTTGTTTTCAATTAAAATTATAATGGGATTTTTATTTTGTTTTCATTATTTGTTTTTTATTGGTTTGTGTTGTTGTGAAGAAGTTTTGAGTTTGATTTGCATATTTGTGAAAAAAATGAAGCGATTATACGGTTTGTGATAAAAAACATTAAATGGTTTATGATATTATGGCTTTGTGTTGTTGATGAAAAAGTTTTGGAAAGAGACTATTTTTTTTTTTAAAATACAAACTTTGTTGAAGAGTATGATGATGATGATAGTGACGATTAGTAAGAAGAAAATGATATATTAGTAATTTGTGATGTGTTATTACAAACTTTTAGTATTTTTTTTTTTTTTAAAAAAAAAAAGGGGAAAACATGCAAAAAAGGATTCATATACAATATCTTTGGGGTGTCAATATTGCCACTCATATTCCTAACCTAAAATAAATATGTAAGAGAGAATTTTTTTTTTTTTTCTCAATTACTCCATTTTTTTTTTAACATTTTCATTACTCTACTTAGGTATAATTTTTTTATTTTTTTTGGGAATGTACTTAGGTACAGTTTTTATATTTAATTGGTAATGCAATTCGAATAACGAACACCATCTTATGTATGTATTGAAGAAGTTAGAATTTTCTTGATATTAGGTTTTGTTTGTTCATTGTCGGTCACTTCATGAGATGTTTTGAATTTGTAATTTTTATTGGTTTATGTCTTAGGCTAATAATCATATTTATTGTAAATTTTTATATTTTATCTTACAAATGTTGCCAAGAGTTGTTACATATATCTTTTCTTTCTCAAATTTATGGAAGGCAGCTTCACCTTGCCCTATGGTAACAATAAAGAGAATTAGAAATCGATATTTTACTGAAATTCAGTCATTGTAGATAATCCATTAGGATAAATTCAAACATTATAATTAACGGACCATAATCAACAAAACGAACTTTGGTGAGGCACATCAATTCTATTACAATATTTTTGTGACATGAATACATGTTGAATGATCGGGTGGAGACTGAAGCCCCAACCCAAATTCTTCACCATTTTAGCTTTCTTCAAGACCACCTTTGTGCCTTCTACCATACTATTGATATTAGAAAGTAAAGAAAAATCACTCAAAATTACATTACAAAGCATATTGTTTTTCCAAAATCAAATATTTGAACATTGTCAAAATACTTGTTAGAAGCCAAATAAATCCAAACCATACTGATCAAAGTGAAATTTTCAGAGCAGGACTTTCTTAAACTCAAAAAACACCAAATAAATGCTGCATGCTTCATTTCCCAAGAACCAAATTAATAAAAAAATATATATAATGTTAAAGGTGTAGTACGATGCAAAGTTTTTGTCCATATGTCGAACAGAGTGAAAATTGGAACGCCAATCCCGCCTGCAATCTCTCTTTTTATCATGTTTGATAACAGAAAGCAAAATGCTTTATAAATTATAATAAACAAGAAAAGTTAAAGCTGAAGTGTTTCCTCCACTTTTGGCAACACCATCACTGTTCTCGTGCACTACCTGTGCCCCACCACCATGTGCCCCTTTCATTAATTACTTCATTTTTACCCAATACCAATCCATTCTTTTCTTTTGTTCTCTCAATAAAGATTTCCATTTGTCATGTAGTTTAATTCTTTTACAATTTTAACATATCGTGGATTATCTTTTTAAAAAAAATAAATATATCATTAATATCAAGAAAATACATATCCTATGTGACATAAATATGAATTGATAGACATTCAAGTCTAAAAAAACTCTCCAATGCTATTCTATTCATTTCAATGATTAATAGTTAATGAATAATATATCATTAAAGTAAATTATTATAAAATATTATTTTATGGAAGTTTCAATTATTTATTGTTGACATGGCTGTCAAGGAGACTATCTAGAAATAGACATTGAGGTTGACATCCTCTATTTTTTTTTTGACACGTCAGCTTGATAGTGATTATAGAAGTTTGCATTGGAGAGCTTAATTTTAACACTCTATCAATTTATCTCATGTGGCACTCCATTTTTTCACAATCCATACTTGCATTGGAGATGCTCTAAGATGGTGATTTTGCAACTTACAGAAGTAGCAATTAAAACAAGTGGCTTATGTTTGTATTCAACATTAGTAAACATTATTCATTTTTCTTTAAAAAAAAAAACATGATTCATTAATGTGTAAGTATAAAAACCACGTTTAGAAATGGTAATGGAGACTGAAGGTTTGTGATACAATTAGAACACATTTTTTAATTTCATTTTTAAATATTATAAATGTTAGAACACATTTTTTAATTTCATTTTTAAATATTATAAATGAACTTCAAAAATGTTGATGAGATGAATAAACAATGGTCAAAGATTTATTTCTTTAATTTTTGTTAAAAGAATATACATCTAAAGCATCATATGATAGTATCATGTTCAATTGGGAAAGTTACACAAATTCCCCCAAGTTCCTCATTGCTACTGGTGAAATCTATTGATTGAAATTCCATGAAACTCCATTACCATTAGTTGACTTCCCTCCAAACTAACAGTTGACCAACTTTTGAGGGTGAAAATCTAAAATGGTCTCATTTAGTTATTTTATCGTATAGTTTTTTATTACCTTATAAATTATTTTAATACACACGTTAAAAATGAAAAATAACGTATACCATTTGATATCATAAGTAGATCACTCACGGTGGAACAAATATGTTCATGCCTCCACAATGGAAATGGTCCACCAACAATGGACTTCTAGTTTTCTTTAAAACAAAAAAAAGATAGATGATCTCCTTCATTTATTTGATATACAATCTATCTTTTTTTTAGTTTCAAATTGATTATTTTTAAATATTATTAAATAATATAATTTATTTAATTTTAAATATAAAAATATCATTTTACCCTCCTAGCATTATTTTTTAAAGGTAAGGGAGGTGTGAGCAATTTTGATCAGAAGGGTGTAGCAGCAATTAAACCTAAACTCAGGGGCGCTGTGCAATTTATCCTATTTAGAACATTCAATCACTATCAAGGTTGTACAACATTTATTATCTTGGACTGTCATTGTCCATTCTGTTATGAAATGAAATTCAGTGCTTATTGGGCGTTTTATGAACATAATTGATGGGAACCGGAAGAAATAACAGGAAGTTCGGATATCTTCCTAGAGAGCACTATTGATTTTTGCCTCGCATAATTATTAATGGAGTTGGAGTGAATGAAGGTATTTCTACAGTGACACACTGGACAATAATGATTTTTCCAACCAATTTAAAGAACAAAATGGCTATGGAAATAGATGATATAAAGTGGTTGCCAATAGATTCCTCAATCAAGCACAGTCTTCTCTAAAAGGAGTGAGGTTCCCGAGGTTGTGATTACAAACTAAAAAGAGTTGGTTTGTTAGCGATTTACAATTAGTTTGAGATTTTGAGATGAGATACAACTCAGGCTTTACGATCTTATTGGTATTGATGTGAGAGGTTTATAGATAAATCAATCCTTCTTTAAAAAAATAATAATAAAAAAGGAAATTTTAACAACAAATTTTTGAAGAAAAGTTTCCAATAAATTTGTAAGAATTACTAGTAAATATTGAAGCAAACTCTTATTTAATTTTAAAATTTATTTTAGCCAATTACCTCATTTCATATCAATGAGATTAAACATAAAATTAGACTGAAATTGCAATTGATTAAGTTACATCATGAGTCATGACTGTTTTACAACCCATTAAATTAAAGAGTAGGTAGATTGTGAGATAGTACGTAAAGATAAAAGAGTCAATCAAACTAATGTTAGGGGAGAAGTAGAGTCGTGCATGTTTGCTTTTATGTAATTTGTTGATGATCATCCATGCCAAGGTTGGTCCAGCACCGTTGCTTTCTCATGACTTAAAGTTGTAAACTTTTACCTTCCATTATAATTAAAGCAAGAGACCAGCAGGCAAATCAAATTAAGTGCTTCCATCTCTTTTCATCAGAAATCTCATAAAAGTTGTTCAATCAACAGAACCCATCAATATTTTTTTTTTCTTTTTTATTTTGAAATGTAGTAAATGTGAGTCAGAGGATGGATTTCTATAATCTTTATTTGCAAGCTATATATGAGAAAATTATTGTGCATTTAAATTGATTAATTGGTTTTCCATTCTTGATCATTGTCGGCAGCCTTGCCAATGATCAATGTGTATTAATTCCATGGACAATAATAACACTCTTGAGGGGTAAAACAATATATTACTTACAAGTCAACCATGATTGAAAAAAAGAAGTACAATAATTTCAAGGCAATGACAAGTGTTTAGATATAGATATTCTGACAATTGAAGTCCAGAGTAACGCGTGTATGTGTCTGTGGACTTCGGATACAGACTTAGAATCTGGGGTTTGGAGAAAAAAGACATGGAAGATACAGCCCATTTAGAAGTATGAGATGCTCTAGAGAAATGGTTGGGTTGTGTCGTGGATTTTAACTGGTAGAAAACCTACTCTGTAAAGAAATTCATGGCTCTGTCAAGCAGAATTCACTTTAACAAACACTTATGTTTTACAACCTGGTAAAAGATTTATAAAGCTCCTTGACTGTCTTGAGAAAATGAGGTCAAAATAGGGATGGTGATGTTACGACTATGTCATAAGTAGTAATGGAAACGAGTAGTGTTTCCAACTTCCCTAGGAAACAATTCAAATAACTTAAAGAAGGAAAAAAAAAATAACTAATAGGAAATAAATACAATTAATAATAGAAAATAACATTAATTAAATTAAGAAATAATCCTAAAAATCCTAATTGTCATCCAACGGTGTACTTCCTCCTCCTTTTTCTCGTAGATCCTCTAAGGTTCTCAATAAGATTATAAAACCTTTAAAAACATTTAAGCTTGTATTTGTCACATCTAGATCTTCTAAGAAACACCTAGGAGCTTTATAAAAGCTAATGATTTATACAACATGTCTAATAGAGAGAGAAAAAGAAATATAAGAAGGAACTTTCTCATTTGACTTGAGTTATATACAGTCAATTAGTATAATTATTACTCTTAAATCAGCATCATTTCTCTCATCTGGTGACAGCGTGCTCATCAACAGCAAAATGAATTGCATTCCCTATTGAGATCATATGAAAAATCAAAATGCTCTAATTGGACATTGAGGAGCCACAAACAAAAAGAGCAATCCTCCCCACATGCAAAATGTTGGAAGCAAAAAATATGTAATTGGTGAAGAAAAAGCTGTAAAGTTGAAAGTCAGAAGAATAGAGCGAAACTTTCGCCTTTATATTTTACTCATTCCATATGGGAAGCAGTGGAGAACAGCAATCATTTGCACGACCATATCTCCATCTCCTGATTTCTCCTTTAATCATTCTTCCACATAAAACACTTCTCTCTCTGTCTCTTCCCTCCTTTAATCGTTTCGAAGTAATTCTCTCCTTTGTCTTTCTCTCTCTCTATCTCTCCACAACAACACATGGCAACACCAAAAAAAAACTTTAAAATGTATTTTTTTTAAAACAAAACACAATCGCTTATCTCTTACTAGTATTATATTTTAAAAACACTCCCTTGACTCTCTCTTCCCGCCCGCCACCAAAGCATGAACATCAACCACAACAACACCGCCACCACCAAAGCTTATCTCTTCCTCCTATGTCTACTTGTCTCGCTTCTCCCTTCTTCCTCTTCCCCAAATGACACATTTGCCCTCACGCAATTCCGCCTCCAGACGGACGCTCACGGCTACCTCCGCTCCAACTGGACTGGAACCGAGGCCTGCACCGCCAAGTGGATAGGAGTCGTCTGCTCTCCTTCCTCGAAGCGCGTGGTCTCACTCTCTCTCCCTTCTCTCTCTCTTCGTGGCCCCGTCACCTCTCTCGCTCTCCTCGACCAGCTCCGCTTCCTCGACCTCCACGACAACCGCTTAAACGGCACCGTCTCGCCTCTCACCAACTGCACTCACCTCAAACTTGTCTACCTCTCCGCCAACGACTTCTCCTCCCAAATCCCACCCGAGATCTCGTCCCTCAACCGAATCCTACGGTTGGATTTGTCCGACAACAACATCCCTGGCCCCATCCCCGACCAGATCACCAACTTGACCCGCCTTTTAACTCTCCGCTTGCAAAACAACGAACTCTCCGGTCCAATTCCTGACCTGTCCGGTTCTCTTTTGGACTTAAAAGAACTAAATTTATCAAACAACCAACTCTACGGTCGCTTGCCAGATGGTTTGTTGAAGAAATTCGGTGAACGGAGCTTCGTCGGAAATGAAGGCCTCTGCGGGCCGAGTCCCTTACCCGTTTGTTCGTTTAACGGCAACACTCCACCGGACGTCGCGCCCACTGAGACTGTGCCGTCGAACCCGAGTTCGATGCCGCAGAATCCGAGGCTCGGTAGAGAAAAGAGCCCACCGAGAAAAGGAATGAGTCCAGGCGCTATAGTGGGAATTGTGTTGGGGAATTGCGTGGCGATGCTTGTGGTGGCTTCGTTTCTCGTCGCCTACTGCTGCCGTAAAGACCGGTCGTCGACGAGCTCGAGTGAAAAAAGGAGGAGCGGAAGCAGTTACGGGAGCGAAAAACGAGTGTATGCAAATGGAGGGAACGAGAGTGATGGAACCAACGCGACTGATAGAAGCAAGCTTGTGTTTTACGAGAGGAAGAAGCAGTTCGAGCTTGAAGATTTGTTGAGAGCGTCAGCGGAGATGCTCGGGAAAGGAAGTCTAGGGACTGTTTACAAGGCGGTTCTTGACGATGGATGCATTGTTGCTGTCAAGAGACTCAAAGATGCAAACCCATGTGCCAGAAAAGAGTTTGAGCAATACATGGATGTTATTGGCAAGGTTAAACATCCAAATGTTGTTAAACTTAGAGCTTATTATTATGCTAAGGAGGAGAAGTTGCTTGTTTATGATTATCTTCCTAATGGGAGCTTGCATTATCTTCTTCATGGTGGGTGATGGGGTTTAATTTGTTTCAACTTTAGTTTGATTGATTGTTTTGCACGTAATGTATTGATTGAGTGATTGTTTTTTTAGGGAATCGTGGACCGGGGAGGATTCCGTTGGATTGGACTACAAGGATTAGTTTGGTTTTGGGGGCAGCGCGAGGACTTGCTTATATCCATCAAGAGTATGGTGGATCGAAAATTCCACATGGGAATGTCAAGTCTTCGAATGTGTTACTTGACAAGAATGGCGTGGCTTGCATTTCTGATTTCGGGTTGTCGTTGCTTTTGAACCCCGTTCATGCTATTGCCAGGTTGGGTGGGTACAAGGCTCCTGAACAGAGTGAAGTGAAGAGGCTATCTCAAAAGGCAGATGTGTATAGTTTTGGGGTGTTGTTGTTGGAGGTGCTTACAGGAAGAGCTCCGTCTCAGTATCCTTCACCTACACGTCCTCGTGTAGACGAAGAGGAGCAGGCGGTGGATCTTCCCAAATGGGTGAGATCAGTCGTGAAGGAAGAGTGGACAGCAGAGGTGTTTGATCAAGAACTATTGAGGTACAAGAACATTGAAGAGGAGCTCGTGTCAATGCTTCATGTGGGGTTGGCCTGTGTGGTGCCACAGCCTGAGAAGAGGCCTACAATGACAGAAGTAGCTAAGATGATTGAGGAGATCAGGGTGGAGCAATCTCCTCTAGGGGAGGAATACGACGAATCGCGCAATTCCCTTTCACCTTCCCTCGCAACCACAGAAGATGGTTAGCTTGCTGGATACTGATTTTCCATTGCCAGAGCTAAATTAATTAATTTCATGGGTGGTTGCTCTACCATCGTCCTATTTTATTTATTTGAATTTTCTCACTGCAAATTATCTCTGTTATTAGATTGATAATGGATTGCCCTTTGTGTTATTTGTAATATGTACAAGCCCTGTGTTCTCTTCTTGTTGAGGGTGAGAAGATCTGATGATCTTGCCACCAAACAACAAATTAGTTTCATTTTAGTTGTCTGTAATGTAATTTAATTTTGACTTCTCAATTAGTAATCAGTATTGTTCAAAACAAATTTTGTCTCTAGACTGGTAAGAGGAAGCTTTGGTTGCATATTATAGACTTGTTGCTCCAGAGAATTGAAGCCTTATTACAAAACCTGCAAGTGTTTCATTTGCATGCTTCATTCTGATTTTGTGGCATTGCGCAAGTGTTATTTTACCTCCTGTTTAATACTGAAGTTTACACCTGTTTCTTCCTACATATTTCCCACACACCTAATTGTGTTGATACTCTTCATGGTTGATCATGGTTTTGTCTAGATTTCACAAATTCAAGGGAATAAATTATCTTCTTCTCTGGATTGTACCCTCATTTTTCACTAGCATTTTCTAGTATAAATATACCCCAGGGTCTTGTTAAGGTGTGGCCCCCGTAATTTATCATATTCACTAAAAAGGAAACATTTTTATTTTATTCCCAAAATATTGGAGTCCACAAATTTATTTTTAATCAATATGTATCTCGTTAACGCGTCTCCTGAGTCCTAACACAGTCCAATTACTAACGACAACTTCATTTTTTACTTTGTTCTTTATTTGGGTCTTACACAGACATGTCAATTTCTGTAAAAACTAGATTCTTGTATAAAAAAGTTGCAGTTTCTCAGGATTTCTGCAAAAGCAACGATAAGCAACACTTCTAAGCAAATCTGCAAAAGCTACTTGTCCTTTTATTTGTCTCAGTAAACCAAAACATGAAGAAGAAGAATACTGCCATGTCAACAAACAACAAAAATCCATGTAATTAATAGAAACGGTATGACTCATATTCCGGCATACTATGGCCAAGGGTTCGTTATTTCTTATCAATTAACTTTCAAATCTTTTTGTTTTTTAACATAGTCTTCTGGATTACAGACATTGACCTTCAAATTTACTTTCATACAAACCGTAAAAATAATACTAAACATTACACTTTTATAGTCTCAACTCACGATGTAGCTTTTCAACTCATGAGCAATATGATTTAAGTAGTTTAAATAATCATTAATGTGTATTTATTTTTCAATTACCAAAATACACAGATCAAGAACAAAGTAAAAACAAGAGTGAGATATTTTTACTTTTAACTTAAAATTTGACATTAATTGTTTGTTTTTTCTACTTAAGATTTAATAATACTGAATTATAACTTGTTATGGGCATTTTCGGATTCCTCAAATGGGCTGGCAAAGGCCCATCAAAATGGTGGCCCAAGTTACTAAGACCTAGCGTAAGGCACTATTCCTCAGCACGCTAGATCGCTCCATTAGGTCGATTAAGATCGAGCCCGTCAGGAGACTAGCGAAGACAATGTCAGATCGCCCTCATAGCGACGTTGAGGTCGCCCGGTCGTTGCGACGTCGAGATCGCCAGGCCGGCCGAAGTCAAGATCGTCACGACGGAGATTTAGTTCGTTTTCTACCCAGTTCGCCCAGTTTCAGTGCAAGACAGTAAAATGACGTGTCTTGTACGATAAGTAAGGGTTTCTCACCTAATGACAGCTTAATTTCAGGAAATCTCACCAAACCAGCATGGGTTAGCAGTCAGCCCACGTAAAGTCAGAGTTAACCTGGCACAAGTCAGAAGCATTAAATGCATTCCAGCAGCATTAATTACGACAAGATCAGTCCTATTTGTCTGTTAGTTCCATCTGTAGCCTCATTTTCTCTATAAATAGAGAGAGGCATTTATTGTATCCGGATCCAGAAAATTGAGAGTTGAGAGGGCTGTTATTCTGTCGAAATACAGAGAGAGTGAGCATTTAGAGAGAAACTGCCATTAATACCAGAAAAAGTGGACGTAGGCCATTCTTAAAAAGGCTGAACCACTTCAAACATTGTGTGTTCTTCTGCTTCCTTCTTCTCTTCTTTGTCATTATCTGGTTTGTTTGTTGCAGGTCTCCTCATCTGTGCGGCATTGGGCTCAAGAATCTGGTTGGCTGGTTTACCACATCAACATAACTATTAAGTTGTTTTCATTTTTTTTTTTTTTTTTAAAGTGGACAAATCACTTGAAACTACTAAAAAACAACTGAAAAATTTAAATAAAAATTTTTAATTATTTACTTAATTGCAAATCACTTAATAATATTTAAAAGTTTTTATTCTAAATCTATTATCCCCAAAATAACATAATTTTCAATTTATCTTAATTTTATATTACTTAAATTTTTTTTCTTGATACTTGCAAAAAATATATTTAAAAAGAAAAATCTAAGTACATTTCATCTCAAATCATCTTGAAATTAAATTAATATATTTTAATTTGCAATTAAAATATTTATTTTTTAGTTGTTTTCTTAAATATATTAATATATTTAAATATATAAATATGGTTAATACAATTATTTTTTTAATCATATTTTAATTATGAATAAAATATTATTAATAGATGCATAAAAAATGTTTTAGAATTTATTAAATTATTTATTTTCAGATATTTGTGTTAAATTAATTAAAATTATATAAGAACAAATAGTTAAAAAGATATAAATGTCAACTTATTAGTTTTCAAACAATTTTAACTTTAAAAAACAAACAATTTTATAATATATTTAAAAGTAAAGAAAAAAAATATGTTATTCAGATTTCATATTTGAGTCACTATTCAATCTTTAGTTTTTAACAGCATTGATAAATCTTTAGATAAAAAAACAAACGATCTCTTAGGCGTACATATATCAGGTACAAAAGTGTATATTACGCTAAAATAATGTTAAATTATATACTAATGCACTTCTTATCTCCCAAATAGTTAGTGAATGTGCACAAATTAAACCTATTACATCATTTATTTTTTTTTTTGGGTGTAAGTTGCATATTAATTTTATGGTCAATCTCAAGATGTTATGTTATAATCATATTCTCAACAACTTAAATAAAAACTTCAGGTCGATAACATCCTTCAAATGTTGCACAATTTGAACTCCAATCCAATTGTCAAACTGGTTTATACTCAAACAAAAAATAGACAAAAAATATTTCATTTTTTTTAAAATAAAATAACTTACTATCTGTCGACGTCTGGATTTAACCGACCAGATTCTTTGAAGCCCAAACTGCGAGCATGGATAGAGAATGGAGAAAAATAAGTAAGGGAAGAGGAAGAAGCACTGTTGCGACCAGATTTTTACGCGGTTCGATCAAAAAATGGCCTAGGTCCACGATTGTTCACCGTTATTTCGACAGAGTGACAGTATCTCTATTTAGTATTTTCTTTCTATTTTTATAATGGGTTTCTGCCTTTATTTATAGATGAAGAGACTATAGTAATATACAATAAAATAAAGTAAAATTATGATAAATTACATTTTCGAGATTGACATTCGTCAGGTCAATTCTGTCAAAACATGGTTTAGACGTTAAACTCATGCTGGTTAGGTGAGATTTCTTTAAATCATACTGTAATCTCTGAAAGGATTTGCGTGTATAATATGCGTAGCCAAATTTCATCTAACAGTTCTGACTGAAGTTGACTTGTGATTTGCGAGCTACAATAGCAGAAAGCTCGTTTCTACGAACTGGAATATCTGAAGTCTGACTATGAGCTTGTCTATGCGGATTGAGCATGTGGAGAGTTGAGAATATGCGGTTTGAAATCGGCTCTGGATGACCTGGAGCTGTTAAGGATGAATGGTGATCTGAGATATGTAATAGTAGACGACCTCGGGTTAGTGAACTGGATAGCTTCTATGAGCTGAGACTCAAGCAGACAGAATCTTTGCCTTCTAGTTTATTGGACATTTTTATTGGGCTAGTCTTAAACTTTTACTAGCCCATTTAGATAACTCCAAAATATCCATAACACTATCAAAGTATTAAACCTCTCAAACTCAATCATACTCAAAAGTAATAATAAGATTTCACCAAATAAAATAAAGTTTCGTTCGAGCATATTGCACTAATTTCCCCTTGACTTTATCAATAATTATGTTTAATCATTAAACCACCGTTCGTTAATAACCACAAAAAGTTAATAACTTTTTCTTGTTATTTTCATTATATAAATAATACAAAGAAATTAATTGTTCTCCAACAATGCTCAGCTACATCATATCCGAAAATTTAAAAAACAAAAATAATTAGAATTTTATTCATAAAAAATAAATCAAAAACAAAATATACCTTCCAAAGTAATCTTCTCTAAAAACACCGGCCACCATCATTGTCAACCCACCATTCACCCACATGAGCTCCCTTTATCACAGAGATAAAGCGTTGCTCTAGCTTCATCTCCAACTCTATGGATGGATACAAAGCGGCTCTCCATTCATCTCCATCTCTATTGAAAGGGAGCTGTTGATGTTTGATACTCAAATAATGGAATTGGTTTCAAGTAGAATTCGATTCAAATAAGTTAACATAGATGGTTGTGATTAGGAATTGGAGGGCCAAATCGTGCTATCCATGGATTTGAGAGACAATTTGGAAATTACTTGTTTCATGAATTTAGTATTGCAAACTTTGTTTTGCCTCATGCACTTTTTCCTTTCTGAAAGGGATAATTTCAAAAACCTATTCTAATTTGTAAAAATATTTATTTTACCATTTATGATTTTATTTTTATCCAAAATCCTCCATGCATTAATAATAACATTCAAAATACCCTTAGAGGCATGTAAAAAGACGATAATACCCCTGATGATGACAAATTAATAATGAAGTCATAAGGGGTAAAATAGTCATTTTTTGTTAATTTTTTAACATCAAAGGAAATTTTGGACAAAAATAAAATTATAGTGATAAAATTGACATTTTTACAACCTATAATGAATTTCTTATGATTATTCCTTTCCGAAATCGCCCTTTGAGTGATCAGCATAATCTTGAAATGTGCAGGAGTAGATACTGGTGTTATCTTCTCTATTGGAGACGCATGAAACTCAAAATTGGAGCTGCAACTTTGTTGATGGCATCCATCTTCACCATTAGAGATGGAGCACAATCTAGTGTTTGCAAATCTAGAAGTCCTAGGACTTTTTAGTTGTTTTTTTTTTAATTAAATCTTGAATTATTAATTTTTTAAAAGAAAAACTAAAATAGGTAAAAAGATGGAATTGTCCCTCGTTTGGATTGACTGAGTGGTTAATCATTAATCAATAAAGAGGATGTTAGTGTAATTACATCAACACATCGAGATTAGGTGTAATTATATCATTATATCCAATTTACCTAAAATTTTATCTTCTCTTAATATCAATATCTTTTTTAGGGAAAAAAGTCCCTAAAAATAATCTGTGGTTTGAAAAAATCTCTATTTTATTACCTCTAATTTGAAATTTATCCAAAATTCTCTAACATTAATTTAAATACTGAAAATACCCCTAAAAACATGTGAAAGAACATAATACCCCTAACCATCACTAATTCTAAGTTGAAAATGTTGACTGTTTGACTTCAAGGATAAAAAAGGAATTGCATTACTCAATTTAAATAAACATATTTTGAACAAATAAATATATATATTAATAAAATAAATTAATAAACTCCTTTTTTTTTTTTTTGAGTGAATAAACTCTGTAAATGTTATTCTATATCAAATTCCAGTACCTCAGGCCTTTCAACTGTACATCCACTTTAACAAACTATCAATACACCACGATAACGACACTCAATCGTCAATCAATTTAAATATTCCCTGAACTACTACTTCTAATAAGTCAACAAAATTTACAAATTTAAAATAATAATAATAATAATAATAAATGAAAAGTGAGAGGTGTCAGCACCAAACTACGAGAGCATACTATCACTAAAGCAATCAACTATCAATAATTAAATTATAGCATCATGCAAGTCAAACCTAGAAATGTACGTTGCAGCCCAGCAGCTGAATTAAGGTCCATTCATCTTGAAAGGGTAATAGAGATGGTCAGAGCCTATAGAACCTGATAATGCCCCAGGAACTATTAGCCAAGCCTTCCGGTTTGATCAATAAACGTACCAACTTGGTCTCCACATAAAGCTTTTGAGATGTTTCCAGGCTCAAGAAGATTAAAGACCACAACTGTAAGAAAATAAAACAAATCGGTTAGCAAGTGATATAATCCAAAAACAATAAACCAATTACGGCAAGGTTCCTTTCTTGTGTGTGTTTCCGGACAGCACATTAACTGAAGCATCAACTACTACAATCTATTGAACGCAGTTGTAAGCAGTACAACTACTAGATGATCTTCCTACTTGAAATTCTCTGAGCTTCAACATAATGCAACGAGGCAAACCACCAAATGATCTAGACATGCCTGTATCAATATGTGAATGTACTGTAAATGGGAAAATAAAATTGCAAGAAGAAATACCAACCAGGGATGCCATTTTCATCACAGAAGGAAAGAGCCCTTGTGTCCATAGGTATTGCAACTCTAGAGCTCAACTCCCTGAAAGAGAGGTGCTCAAAAGTAGCGTTGTTGTCGCGGGACTGGCAGTCATAGACACCATCAACATTGGTACCTTTGAGAACCACCTCAGCATGAACTGAGCGGGAAAAGAATGTCAAACGGATTTCAAATAAAGTGCAAGGCAGAGAGAATTTGCGTGTACACCTCAGACTATCAGAGAGTGTGAGAGACAGAGACAGAGAGAGAGGGTACAAGACAGAAGAGTATGAGATTCAGCAAATCAAAAAATTATGCAGAAACTGTAGTTGGAAATTAACCATACTCTCAGAAGCTCGAAGAGCTGCAGCTGTGTCAGTAGAAAACAGTGGATTTCCAATCCCAGCACCAATGCCACCAAATATTACGACTCTTCCTTTTTCAAGATGCCTCACTGCCCGCTGTCTATTATATGGTTCAGTAACTTCCTGCACAGCAAATGCAGTTTGCACACGCGTCTGAATATTGTTCTTCTCTAATGCTGACTGTAGCAAGATTGAATTCATAACACTTGCCATCATACTGGTACAAAAAGCAAAGACACAGCTTATTTAGATCATAACCAAAAATATACATCAAAATCACAAAACATTAATCAGCTATATCACAATCAACAAACAGCATTGGAAGAAATTACACCTATTGTTTCATCTCAATGAATATGAAGACAATTCTGCTCTATGAAGTTAAAACAAAATTTCAACCTTAACTCTTATCATCTAACAAATAATCATCCAAAGCTTGTTTAACTGTTATGCATCATGTGATGATCAATAAGATATGAAATCTGAAAGAAACTTATTTGAAATTGTTAAAAAGTAGAAGAAATAAGAAGTTGGTAGCCTTAAAATTTTTCTGTATGTGCCTGGTTTTTCTTTTGGGAGCTGTTTCAGGCTATTTCAAGCTAATGACAGCTTCTTTCCATACTTGTAGATCGTTTGATAAGTACATCTTTTATTTCTCTTCGAATGAATAGAAAAACATAAGAAAGAATTAAGTAGACTCTTGCAGACATTCTACTTTAATAGAATTAAGTAGACACTTGCAGACATTCTACTTTAATAGGGTTACACCTCCATCTTTGGAGTTTTCTGTTCTATCTTCACTTATCAAAAAGAAAAAGGAAACCTATAAGAACAGAGAATTTCATACACGTGCAAGAAGTTACTTCTACAATAACAGACAAGTGTGTTATTTAGTAATATCATTCTAATACTCTGATGTCTGATCACATTACTACTTTCACAAATAGAAAGCAAACGCCTGGAAAGAACACTTCATTATTTTACTAATGGATTGGGCAATATCATCAATTAATTACACAGACTAATCCAAGGAAGAAACAAACAAGATTATCAATTCAGAAACAGACAAATGACTCAAGCTTCATCTTGCATTTTGACTTTAGTTACTTCAAAAGAGAGATTCCTTAAAATTTAGGGAAGCAAAAAATATGTTGTACTTCAAGTTCAGATCAAACGTAATACCCAATTTGGTATGCGGTACTTCTATCTGCACCTGTTTCAGTTACCCATGTATTTCCACTAAAGAAGTTACTACCTCCAATAACAATTGCAACCTGAAATATCAAGACAAACATTATGTTGCATCAACTTTAAAAATTTAGGTAGTAAAGATCAGTCTTGTCGCAACAAATACCTCTACACCAAGGCGGCAGGCAGTTGCAACTTCTCTCGCAATCAACATTGCCACCTAACAGTCAATGAAAATCAAGTTAGGCTCAAGGACATCTGTGATTAGATCAATTTTCATTTGACAAAGAGGTCAACACACTTGTTATGCCATAGTTCTAGATGTAAAACAATATCAGGATTAACCTTGGGGTCAATATTGTTATGGCCACGGCTGGCAAGAGCAACACCACTAATTTTGAAGACCACTCTCCGCCACCTGGGGCTTGACTTGGTCTTCATATTAATTATCTGACCTATTGAGGTAGGTGTAGCTGCAATATATCTACAAACACAAACGATATATATTAGAGGATCATAATCATATTACTTACTTTTCACACAAAAAAACAAACAAATGAGCATAAATATTCATATTTGCTGGATGAAATAACATAAACTGGCGAACACAGAAAACCAATATTCTATTCAAGACGACAAGCTTATAAAATTCATTTGGAATCTGAAACATTAAACTGAGGAAAAAGACCAAAATTTAATCACCTCATCTCACTGGAGGCAGTACACTGAATAGAAATGAAAGAACCAGGACATTTTGGGATGACGCACCATTAACTAAAGCATAAAATACAGTAGTATGGTGGAAGTATGAGACCAGTGTATATGCCTTTAAAATCTAGGATTGGTATTTTAGATTAAGATAGCCAGTTCATCCGCAAATTCAATTTTCCCTTTGTCAAAAAAAACATGACTGCAATACCTTGTATATATTATAAATTTATAACATGCACTTCTAATTCAGTAAACACATTATACTTACAAATTTGTTCAGCTACGAGCAAATATAAAATAAACTGTCAATAAATATTGCTACAGTCTAATTAAGATAAATTCAATAATCTTGACAAAGCACCTAATAGTTCAACCGGGAGGAGCAAATTAAACTAAAGGCATGAAGCAAACAGCCAAAAAGAAAATATCATCCATAAGCATCTTATCAAATTCATGATCAATGGCAGACCCACATATATACAAGCTTCTGATCAGCCCTGTCGTCTTTCCAGGATAAGTCAGTTAGGCCTTTCAACACAAGCCTGATAAAATTCTTTTCGTTGTTTAAGCAAAAACCTAAACTAAATTTCACACTCTGTGATGGCCTAAAACTACTTCTAAGCACTCAACACAAATTTCAATAAGTCCAATCTACCAATAAAAATATTGTATTTCAAAAAAAAAATAAATAAAAATATTGTGATATAATATACCTCTTGGATTGCCTGATGGAATTGGTGGAAGAACCGCTGACTTTATCGTCTTCACTGACAGACTTCATTGGCAACGAATTTCCAACAATGTCCTCCATCTTCTTGAACCAAGGCCAATGACTAGCTGAGACGCCACTGTTACTCATCCTGTGACGCTCCAACTTGTACCGCTTCTTCAAGTTATCGACCTTGTTCTTACACTGCTCCACGCTCTTGCTCTGCTTCTCCGCTCGCTCACTCACTGTCGCCGCCACCTCCTCCCAGTCTCTCCCTCTCAGATTCCCTCGATTCAGCTGCGTGAACTTGTCCAGGTAAGCGTCGAGTAGGCAGGCGATCGCCGCGTCGCTCCACTCCTCCCGATCTTTCCGGTACTCGCTCTGGAATGTCTTTGTCTTCTTGGAGCCGAACGGACTGCTGCTGCTGTTGTTGTTGATGTCATCCTTGCTGAGGTCGTCTGCTCGATCTTTCCTTTTCTCTGTGTGGACATCGAGAATTCGAGGATTGTTGCTGTTGTTGTTGTCGAAAACGAAGGCCGGCTCCGTTTCGTTGGCGTCTTCTTCTCCGTCTCCACATTCGACGCCGATGTTGTCGGTGATCGGCTGCGACGTGTGTCGTGACGTAAAGCCGTGGGCCGCGTAAGGCTGTTGTTGAGGGTGGAAGATGTGATGATGGTTATTGGGATTTGATTGGTGGTGGTGGTCGTCACCGAGCAGAGAGAAATCGTCGTCACAGGAGGCCATTATGGGGACGTTACAGTTAGGGTTTGTGAACGGAAACGGCGACGTTAGGGATGGAGTTGAAACGTTGAAGGAAGAGAAGAGAGCGTCTTAACGGAAGAGGAGTATCGTGAAAATGGGTGGGATGGGCCGTCACGGATTCTGACGGTACCGTTAAGTAATGGCGACACCTGACGACACGTGGGTGGGACCCGCACATTTTTGGTACTTTTTTTTTTAAATACATTTTTGGTCTAACGGATTTGTATTGCGATTGGTCGCTGGTGCATTCTTTGCCTTTTTTAGCTTTTTTTTTTTTTTTTGGCGGTTTGGTCATGACTCATGAGTTGTAACTTGCATAGAACGAGGCATTTAGTTTTCCAACTGTTTACTATTTTATTTGCCAGTAGACCATCACCACTTCACTAACTCGTGATAATATTGTACTGTATCTGTTTAATTTGAGAGACACATTAACATCACAAACGGAACCTTTTAATATAACTAGTTCTGTCCATTCTCGTCCTCTAAAAGATTGAATATTCCGGGCCTACTTGGGATCCACCTATAAGAGCTTATTTTGACTCTTTGAAGCCCCATAAGTCATTATTTATACTGTTTGGATGCTTTTCTAAAAATAATTTTTTAAGTTTGGGAAGAGCTTTCAAGTGAAGCTAATATTCTTGAAAAATAGCTTCTTGGTGCAAACACGGGAAGCCAGAAATGTTTAATGAAACTTTTATAATACCAAATTTACCCTTCAAACTATAAATTCGAAAATGAAATTTCCACTCATATCCTTCATTGTGTTTTGTACTTCTTCTTTCTTGCCTGATCTTGTTCTTCTCCTTTCTTACCAGCTCTCGCTAGAGAAATCTTGTTTGCACTTTGCATTAACAGAAAAGTAAACCAAATCTTCTGAAAGTAAATAGAGAAGAAGCAATCCAAAACAATTTTGCATACCATTAACGATACAACACCCAACAACATACCTGAAAGTAAACAGAGAGAGTTAAAAGACGCAAAATAGACGGAGGAGCAGGTGAGCCCCAATCGACGGACACCGATATGGGTGAGGCGCTCTTGGACCCACATCATTAACATTAACAGTAGCAGCTGGTGGCTCGAGCCGGGATGGAGAACATACCGACCACTTTGAGCCACGATGGTAGGCTTATACAATACAACATATTTGGCAACATTTTCGAGGTGACTGCCAAATACAAGCCTTCGATCGTGCCTATCGGCAAGGGAGCTTATAGTATCGTTTGGTACTTCCTTCTCTGTATCTCTATTTGCGATTGTGTTTGTTTTATTGTTGGAATTTAATCAGAATTCCCGGCTTCGAATGGGTTTTTAAGGCATCCTTTGCAGAGGAAGCTTAGCTGACATTTTTTGGTTATTAATTTTAAGAAGAATTTAGTATTTTTAGAGATTAATTCAAGTTCATTTGAGTGTTTCTGCTTGATGAGATTTGAAGGGCTGTCTGTTTGTTTCACCTTAGTTGTATGTATCTATTTGTTGGTAAACATATTATTGTCCTGCAGATACGCTCAAAGACGAGAAATAAATGTATTAGCTCAATTAGATGTTCTAAGACATGCTAAATCTTAGTAATCTTGACGTGTCTATATTTGCAGCATTTTTTTTATGTGAAAGATATACATTACATTCGAAAATTAATGTTATAACTCAGTTATATTAGTAATTTTAATTCATTTTTAGGGGAATGGAGTATCCTTCTTTTTCAGCAGCCACTTGATGTCTGGTACAATAAAACCTGGGATGGCATTTTTGCACAGATTATGCCCTTGACCACAAAGTAATATTGGGTACTTACATGACATTTTAGAGTCCATGGCACTAATAAAGGTATAGCAATCACTTATCATGAATGCATTGGATGATTTCTGAAGTAATTCTATGAGAAATTATGTAAGACATCATATGAGAGTCCTTTTGGTTATGGTCTTTGCTAGATGATTGTAAGTAATGAGGTGGTTTTAATATAGGATAATGTTTCTTTAATATTCTTATTTCACCTGGAACTTAAACCTGTTACAAGAATGTTGCTTGACATACCTATATGCCATCTACTCTGTGCTTTAGAATAGTAAATGAGTGAATTCTGGAAGGGGTAGGTTGTGGAACTTTTGAAGTTGATGTCTTGCTAATTGTATGCATAAACAATAATAACATTTATTGTTACTGAACAATGTTAACCTGGGTCGCTTGTTTTATTTTGACTGTTGGCATATGCCAATTGTAGTTGGTAAGGCAATGCCTATGCAATTGTTGAGTTATTTATTTATTTTTTTTTGAGATAGTTGCTAAGTTATTTTTGCACACATTATTTTACAGTTTAGTAGAAGTGTTTCCCCTGTAATATTGTAGGGTAGACGTGGAATCTCATTTAGTGTGAAATCTCATAAGTGTGCGTTCAAAGAACTAATGAAGGTTACATTATAATTGTAGGGAACTGCCACAGGCTGCTGGAAGTGTTCGTCATGGTGGTGGCCGAGGTGGCGCCCATGGAAGAGGTGCTCCAAGAGGTGGCAAAGGTAGATTTTCTAAAGGTGGTGCTCATGGCGACGGCTTTAGGGGCAGAGGAAGGTTTCAAAAATACATTGTGTAGTGTTACTAATTAATTTTTCTTATAGATTGAGAAATAGTCCATTTTTCCTATTGTAATGCTTATCGAAATTTGGCAATGCACCAGTTGTGACTTGTGACCATCTTACCTTTACACTTATTTTGTTGTGAAAGTAGGTGCATTATTCTCTTACAGAAGTTACTAATTTGAACAATATACTTAATTGTCTTTGAAGGTTCAACAATTCCGACCACTACATTTGGTGTGCTTGATTGCATTTAAATCAATTCATTCAATGATAAGGAGTTGTAGTTTTTGTGATTCAAATACCCCTATATAATTGTTTTAAAGTGTTGTTGAAGATTGTAAACGTGATCAGACAACAGTCTAAAGTTGGTGTATAATTCTCTCAGAAAACTCATAGCTTTAATGACTTCTTATGAATGATTAATGACATGAAAAATATGCAAGCAGTTGAGGTTGGTCATCATGCCTAATAATACAATTCAGAATCTGCAAATTACGTTTGAAAGTGGTTCATCAACCAATACTTGTGTTAATTTCATGACAAACTTGGTGAAAAGAGAGTGATATTGATAAGTATTTATGTTATTTTAATGTAAACTTATTGAGATAATTTGTAATATGCATAAATGTATATGTAATTTTAATTTAATTTTTATTACTTAATTTATTTTAATAACCAAATTTTAGGTAAATTTAATTAAAAACAATAAGTTAGACTTATGTTTATTTAGTAAATTCTTAAATTTTTTATAACGTATATATGTGTGTGTGTGATCATTTGAAATATTTCAACCAACCACATTGAAAAACTCTTCTACAAAGGTAGAAAAGTCATATTATGATTAGAAGAGATTTCAGTAATATTTCAATCAAACAGTCTCAAAAGTTCTTTTAAGTTTAAAAGTTCTTTTGAAATATATGATTCAAACAGTATCTAAAAAAATTTGAGCTTTTATTTTTCTTCTTTTACTGTCAAAAGTCAAAAGCAAAAGTTATTCCAAACGAGGTCATTAGATGCTTCTCCAAAAAGAGCTTCAAAGCAAAAATTGGGTAGCCAAAAACTTTTAATAAATCTTTTATAATACCGATTTTATCCTTCAAACTGTAAATATAAGAATAAAATTCGCACTCATATCCTTCTTTTTTTCCCTTTCTTGTCTGATGTTGTTCTTCGCATTTCTCACTAGATTTCGCCAGAGAAATCATGGATTTGCTTCAATCGATCTCATTCTGGCTCTTTATTTTCGCTCGACGTCGTGAATCCCCCAGCGTGAATCTAGTTGTGTCACTGTTGCCGACCCAACTTCGTTGCCTCACACCTTCGTCTTTTTTTCATCTGTCGTTGTCGTGGGTCTCACTCTCGTTGCGTGGTATGTTTTTCACTTTTAGTCACCCCTTCTCATTTATTAACATTTTGAAATTTTTCGCTTGTACTTTTATTTGTTGTTTTGAACTGATAAGACCATATTTTTGGCGTTCCATGTGTGTTTTCACACATTTGAAGAACAAGCGTGATTGTCCTTACTGTGGCTACTATCTTGCCAGCAACCATATTTTCCCTAATTTGTTGCTCAACAGGGTTAGTTCTGTCAATTTTCATGCAAATTACTGTAATGTCGATATTTAGAGAGCTCGAAATTGTGAAATAATGACTCTGTGTGTAATTTTGATTTGAATTATTCCAGTTGTTGAACAAAACATCTGATAAACTAACAGTAAGAACTGCATCTCTACTTGAACATCTCCATCTAGCATTACAAGAGGTCTGTTATTATATATAGAGTTCGACATAATGTCCTTATAAACATAAAACTGATTAAAATGTTCTCGATTTGGTTTTGTAAGATTGTGATTTATAATGATTGGTGTTGAATTGTAATTGTTTCAGATATGAGCTTGTGATCGGTTGTTTATCGTGTAATGGAGTGAGTATATTTGTTGTGATTCTTATATGGTTGTGAGTTGTCGGTTAAGGAGGTAGATAGATTGTTATCTATGCTTGCGGATAATAAAAGAAAAATGGAGCAAGAAGATGCAAAGACTAGTATGCAAACACTTCATGACTTCTTGCATTGCCTTAGAAGGCAAAAGCTTGATGAGCTTCATGAGGTTTTTGAATTTGAATTTGTATTTTTGTGGTGTAGTTGTGTGTATTTTTTCTTGTTGTGGTTTATATGATTTTGTTTAGAATTGTAAGGTATTTTGTTTTCTGTCTGCAATGTGAATGTTGTTGTGGATGCTAGATGTTTTTGAATGAATGTATGCTAAAATACAAATTTAGCCTTGTAGACAGTTTAGGAACAAAAGCATTGTTGGAGAAGTGTGATTTCTGATGGATTGTCAGTTTATTATTCAAATGAAATTGCCGATGTAACATGTTTTGAACCTTAAAATCGAAGTTAAATTGATTGAATGAGTCTTTAATTTGTTTTGTATATTGATTGAAAATGAATGAATAATAAAATGGATTCTTGGTGAATTTCGACTTTAGTAGTACAATATTTGTGGGGTGGAACCAATTAAGTGTCTTGCTGTCTCATGTGTAAAAAGCACTTGTGGTATCTCAATATTGTTATCGGTTTCTAATTTACCCTCTCTCTCTAGAGTTCACAAATTGAAGTATTTTCATTTGAAACCCATTATGAAGTAATAGCGAAACCTCAAGGCAGCACACTAACAACTACAAGAGGAACCTCAAAGAAATTTAGCATGGTTCTTTCCCTGTCGAACAACTTCATGTACCAAGATTTGATACCTCAAGCAATCTTTATGTTTATATTCTGACAATAAGGGTTGTACACAAGTGGTTGGATGTAACAAGAATGTTATTTATTTTTGTTTTCCATATTCGATTCCTATAAATAATTGATCAAGACTGTAAATAGATTTGGTTTTCTGTAACTCCTGTTCTTTCGAATATTTCTCTACCAATTTTACTGACCTCGTTTGCCTCTTGCTTAGATATGCATATTATATGCAGGATAATGTTTCTTCATTGCAATTTCATTTACCTATAAACAATATCTAATAAGACCAATATAACAATCTCTTATATTTTCTTAGTGTTGTTTTGATGTTTGTGAATTCTTTTGTGATTATGGTTTGTGATAACTTTTGTGTTTATTGCAATATTAAACACAAGGCATCCGGAATTGCTTCCCTTGATGTAAAGAAGCTTAAAGACGCATGTCTTTGCACAATCGAATTTGTTAGGTACTCCCTCAAAAAAGAACTCCTGCAAATTAACGAAATATGTGAAGTAAAAGTTGACAAGATTATTGAAGCAGAAATGTGTCTACCATATGTAATTTAATTCATTTTCCACTTATTTTTGTAAATGAATTTTATTGTCATTTGTGAAATGACTTGTAATTTTTATGTCTATTTGATTGTAATAGAAAGATTGAATTCAATTGATCGAATATACAAATTAATTAGTGAAATATGAATGGCTTGTTTGGATTTCCTACTATTTGAAGTTATGGTGTCATCTTAGCTCTTTTATAAGTAATGTAAATTAAAAAGTGAGGTTAACTTTGTGACTCACCTTGTTTTGAGGCATTTATTATCACAAGTCTCTGTATGATATTTGATTTAAATAGGTGCACTGTGTTATGCTTATAAGCCTAATATATTCATTTTAACTGATTTAGAAAGGTCTTGAATTGAACCCGATAACACAAGGTACTGATTTCTAGTACCTTATTGGTTGCTAAACTGTTGCATGGGAACTTATTTTTGGCATGAATTGCAAGAAAATTAATGTTTAGGTAAAATTTTTTTTTTTTACCTTTATCATTGTAATTTTATGTAAAATTATCGACATCATTTATATGAATTATTATGCATGAATGCATGTGTAATTTTAATTTAATTTTTATTTCTTAATTTATTTTTTTAAGTATATTGCTTAATTTATTTTAATAACTGAAGTTTAGATAAATATAATTCAAAAAAATAAGATTCATATACATATTTGTGTAGTAAATTGTTAAATTGTTTATAAAGAACATATATATATAATATTTAAGTGATAATGTGAAATATTTCAACCAAACACATTTAAAAATTCTTTTAGAAGGGCATAAAAGTTATACATAATTAAAAAAATTTCAATAATATTTCAACGAAATAGTCTCGAAAACTTTTCCAAGTCTAAAAGCTATTCTGAAATATTCAATCCAAACAGTATCTGAAAAAGCTTGGACTTCTACTTCTCTTTTTATACTGTCAAAAGTTACATCTGAAAAAACTTGGGCTTCTACTTCTCTTTTTATACTATCAAAAGCTACAAACAAAAGTTATCTCAAATGAGTCTTCAATCCTTACCAAATGCACTTTATAATCTTATAAGAGTAGTTTTTATTCTCTTATAACAAAAATAATTATCTCTCGTTCATTTGAATAAATATTCTTCCATTTGTCGGGGTAAATATGCAAGTAAGTAATTTTTAATCTCGATAAATTTTGACAAACCTCTAATTCTTTTAGGGTTGGCTTTTAAAAGAAAAATTATAGTTTGTATATGTAGTTATTCTCCTTTTAACTGTACATGTAGTTGTTTCTCGTTCATAGGAGTGCATATTCTCTTATTCACTATAGTAAATATCTGGACAAATAATATTTATATCAATAAATCCTGATAGTTTAATTAAATAAAAAGTTCAAAATGTAGTCCCAAGTATATAACCAACGAGTAATGCTAAATTTTTTAAATATTTTAATCAAATAATACGATATATGAGTTGTTAAATGATACTAGATTTCCCAAAACTCTAACCCTTTTAGTGTTAGCTTTTAAAAGAAAAATTATAGATTGTATCTGTAGTTATTCTCCTCTTAACTGTAAAAGTGGCTGTTTTTCATTCATAGAAGTGTATATTCTCTTATTTATTATAGTAAATATCTGGACAAATAATATTTGTATCGATAAGTCCTGATGTACAATTATATAAGAAGTTCAAAATTAACCAATCAATAATGCTAGATTTTTCAAATATTTTGGTAAGATAATGTGTAATGTAAGTTGTTAAGATCTTGCAAATCATGAGATGATGTGATAATTAATAAGATATTGACAACTCACATATCACGTCATTTTAGCATAAATTTTGGCAAAATATTTTAGAAGCTTAGTATTCGTATATGTTTGGTACAGTTTATCTACTGATTAAAAATATTTTTTTAATACTCAAAACTCTACTTGATTTTTTTTACGTTGTTTGATTATCATCCTAGTAGAGCTTTTCGACAATCAAAAAAACTGAAAAATGTCAACTTGTAGAAACTCAAATTTTAAACTTTTCCAAACAGATTTTTTTGTACTTTTAAAAAAATTGAAATGTCTAATATAACTTTATTAATATCATTATATCCTTAAAATCATTTAATCATTTTTAGTAAATTTATAATTTAAAATATCTCTTTTAATTGACAACTAAATAACCTACAATTTTTCTTTTAAAAGCTCTACAAATAAAATATCTACTTTCAAAAATCTAATTCTAAAATATCTATTTTGAGAAACTATATCAAACGAAGCCTTACTCTAACCAATTAGTAACCATTCATCTCATAAAGTTCCAAGTTTGAATCTCTTGATTGTTATAATTGTTATTATAATGATGATAAGTTTAACATAATTTTTGTAGGAAGTTTTAAACCTCTGATTCTACCAACTAAATAATAATAAAGGAGTGATAAAAAAGAAACGCAAAAATGGGTGTGGCCTATGGTATGAACAGGACTTGAAAAGGTTTTAAAAGAAGAAAAATGGATCGTTTGGAATAATTCTATAACATAAAACATACCATTCTTCATGATTTAATGCTTAAAGTATCTGATATGTAATTTTAAAATTGATTGTTGTACAATTTAACTTGCAATTTAAAAGAAACGAATCAAAATTATGTTATAATCACTTTTTTTTTTTTTAAAAAATATTATGAATAGTATAAAGACTCAAACTTACCATGTTGTCAGATTCAATTATTATTCTCTAACCCCAAGTCATATTTTGGAATATAATTTTGAGAGAAATACACTTTGGTCTCTACCATATAGGGAAATATCACCCTTTTACACATTATATGTATATTAAATTTTTCGGTCCTCAACTTTTGAAAATGCGTCACTTTTTGTCTTTCGGTTGATCAATAGTTAATCAAATATAATGAAACGAGTAATAATATTATCTTTTATTAAAAATTTGTTTTATGAACGTAACAAGGTTATACTAAAGACTTGTTTCTTCCTTTTAAAATATGATTAGATGTTAACATTATACTAAAAACTTGTTGACATCATTAAATCCAAGAAGATTTTATGCAACAAACTGAGCCGTGAGAGAGGAAAAAAGGTTTTTGAAAGAAAAACAAGATTTGTAGCAATTTATTGTTAAGATTTGTTATTTTTTTAGTCTAATATACTCATTGGAGTTGTAACATCATAAATGTATATATATATATATATATATTTTTTTTATTGTATGTTGCATGATTTAGGTTGGCTGAATTGTTGATTCGAAAACCTTATTTTTTTGAACTTTTTTAGATGTTTCACGTTTATATAAAAGGTGCAGCATCAAATAACAACATTAAACATTTATAATTAATAAGCCTAAACATGTAAAAAATTATCATGAAACTGTTGACACTTATTTTTGGTCAACCCTGTTCTTCAAGCCCAATACCTGTGACACAACAAACCTCATACAATGCAAACAATATAGGATCAAAACACACAGGACACAGCAAGACTTTTACGTGGTTCGGCAAAGAACGATGGCCTACGTCCACGATAATTACCCTCTCTCGGTGTAATTGTATTTTTTTATTTCACTCTGTCTTTTACCCTAAATTATATCTCCTATTTATAATGGAGATGTTATAATCAGAATAGGCTTGAGAATCTTACAGATAAGGCAAAAAATAATATACATTAATTAAGATAATATCTTCTGAGATTATCTCTCGTATATAGCAATTTCCCAGAATGTAGAGATTCGATTTGCATGCAAATAGGTAATTCGACTCCTTTCCCGTTTCGGATTGATTCTTCTTCCAGAAGGTCTCGGATTGATTCTTCTTCCAGAAGGTCAACTGGTCAATTTAAGTGTTTCGCCTGTTCAACGATCAGACAGCAAATTGAGCGAGCAGATATCTCCGAGCAAACGAGCAGACTTATTTATCCTTTTGGCCGTCGAGCAGACGAACATATCTCCAGTCAGTAGGAATGTCCGAGCAGGTTATCTTTGTGCTTTTAACTTTCCTTTGACTATTTGACCAAGTGTCTTCTTGGCTCTTAATAAGTCACAATGGGCCTCCATTTTTGGGCCTTTTCTTATTGCACCAAAAAATACCCATAACAGAAACATTTTGAAAAATGTCATATAACATTTTAAATATTCTAAATCATTTAGTTAACTAGCCTAAGCGTGTAGAAGAAAATATCATATAATATGTTGAAAAATATCGCATAAACATCTTAATTATTTTGAAAGTTGAAGTATCTATCTATTGTAAAATATTGTAAATATTACGAAACAAGTTGTAAAATGATTATTTTCTACAAAATCATTTTGAAAAGCTAATATTTAAGGTTTCAACTGTCTATTCATAAAATAAAAATAAAAAAATAAAAAGCTCAATTACCTCTAATACTGAAAATCACGATCCTCGGAGTCGTCCATGGCTCGGTTGCCATTTTTACACTCTCGCTGGGACAAGGATTTACTCTTTCTCTCTATATTTCTCATTTTCTGACTAGTTTTAAAAGTTAAAAATACATAGAAAGAGCTAAAATTAAAGGAAAGGGGGGGTATTATTTACTTATTGCAAATGATAAGTGATTAAAAAATATTACAATTTTGTTTTTGGTTAGTATTTTAGGTGTTTAAAAATGATTTTTAACCTAATAAAATTGTGATTAGAGAATTGATACGATTAACTACAAAGGCGGCTATAAATCTAATTAACAGTATTATATACAGTAATCACAATTGATTCGTGAGTCTTGACCAAATTCAACTCTAGGCATGCCTTAGATCATGTCATGAATCATGATGTCAATAGTGAATTGTAATTAGGATACAGGAAATGATAGAATTTGACATTTTATTTTATATTTTAACATTTAAAATTTTAATATTATAATTTTGTTTATATAATATATGACAAGTAATTTACCAATTTGGCTTGACACATTCATTGAGTTTTCTTATCAAGACAAGTGTGTCGATCGGTTTTTCTAAATGGACATAAGTATCTCTTATTAAAAACAAAAAGGCCATTTATGACGATATTTTTGTAATTAAATAATAAACACAAATAAAGTCGATTAAAAGCTCTGGCAACTCAACCAGTTACAAACGTCTCCATTTACAGATGATCAAAATTGAAAAACAAGTTGTATATATAAAAGAGAGATTTAAAGGGCATATTCAATGTAAAATTTATTGAAATTTAAAATATTCTAAAAATTTGGATGTATTCAATCCAAATTTAAATAAATTTTATTAAAATATAAGTATATTTAACTTATATTTATATAAAATCTAATGAAATATAGATGTATTCAATTCAAATTTATAAAAAATTCAATGAAATCTTGATGTATTATAAAATTATTGACTATATATATTTTATTTAAGTCATGATTTTGATGGATTTTATAATGATTTTTATTTAAAAAAAAATTATAACAAATTTTACTATTTATCCAAATATTTAATTGGAATCCATAAAAAATTATAACGAAATCAAATATAGAGTGTATGAAATATGTGAATTTCACTAAAATCTATCATTTATAAAAATATGTGAATTCAAATTTATAACAAATTCAATGAAATCTTGATGTATTAAAAAAGTTATGATTTACACATTTTATTTAAATCATGGATTTTGATAGATTTTATAATAATTTTTATAGAGAAAAAAGTCTATAACAAATTGTACTATTCTCTCAAATATTTCATTAGATTTCATAAATAATTATAAAAATCAATATAAAGTATATGAAGTCTGTAAATTTTTCTAAAATTTATCATTTATAAAAATTTATCAAAATCTAATGAAGTTTAGATTGAATACGCTAATTTTTGTAACTTTAAAAACTATAATTTTTGTGAATCATTTAATTAAAATCCAGCTACTAATAATCATTTTTATAATTATACTAAATTTCTAATTAGAATTCAAATCTAAAATATTAAACATTATTACAAATAAGAAAAATCTGACAGGGACTTGAGAATCAAACCTTTAGCAATCCCAAGGGTCAGAAGCCCGTAGCAAAATGACAGCCCATTGGATTTACAATTGACCCCTCTTGTAACTTGTCAAGCGTCAAAACTGCTCATGGCTTCCTGTGGGAGTGTACACTTTCTGCTTTCCCAATCTAATAAGCCCGTCTGACCTCCGCTTTCAAAAGAAAAAATAAAAAGAGAAAAGGCATAAAACAACTCATTTTTTAGAGTCCATTTGGAAATTAATCTCTTTTTTAGGTTGAAAAAATCTCAATACTTAAGTTGAGATTGATTTGAATTAACACTATGACTCATAACCTAAAAGTTAAGATTCCGAACTTAAAGGTTGAGATTTAAAAAAAAAAATTATTTTTTAAATAAATTATTAAAAAAAAATTAGATTTCAATAAAATCCTAAAAAGATTAGGTTTTAATAAAACCCGAATAAAAAATCTAAGAAGCCCCTCTCCACCTCCCCCTCGCGCTCGTTGAAAGCACAAACACCACCACGACCACCACCTACTCACCTTTCGCGAACCACGTGCATATTTTCCTAATAAGCACGCGCAACACCGCTTCAACCACACGCTCCTCCCGCCGCTTTAAAATCCACTGCCCGTTTATCAACCCGCAGCAGACACTCGTGTAATCCACGCGCTACAATGCCAAGTGGTTCCCCCCTCCCCCACGAAACTTTGTAATTCGAAAACTCGAAACAACTCTCGCAAATACCGAGCTCTGGCTCGGCATGGAAGTGTCTATGTCCCCACCACTTGTGCCCTCTGATTGCTCCACGTCTCGCCACGTGTAGTACTGAGATCTTTTTCTTATTCATATCGGGAGAAATTGAAAATTGAAATGGTCTTTTACATTCTGGTGGCTGCGGAACCAGGTTTTTTAACCTATACAGGTGTTTTCACCTATAAGTCGTGACACTGAAAAGAAAAATAAAAATTTTAAAAAATATATTTATTTTATTTGCCGAGTGGAATAAAAAAGAGAGGCACAAGGGAGCATATTCTAAGGTTTGAGGTTTTGAAGATTGAACCACGCAAGTCATTAGCTTCGGTTGATTTACGCGAACCTCTCCGTCTCTAATCGAAGCGTCTCTCTCTACGCGCGAACACACACAACAACAAAGATGCATTCAAGTCACTTGCTTCTCGAGGAGCCAATCAGGATGGCATCCATCCTCGAGCCATCCAAGACTGTGAGTTTTCTTTTCTTTCTTTTTTTGGATCTGTAATGAAATTTGCATGCGATTAGATTGACAGATTTGGTTGTTTATTTGATTTGAATAATATGCAGAGTTTTTTTCCTGCAATGACGAAGATTGTGGGGACACTTGGTCCTAAGTCTCGATCTGTTGAGGTTATATCTGGTTGTCTCAAAGCTGGAATGTCTGGTATTGTATTTGATTGTTTTTGTGTTTTGTTTTGAGGAGTTTGTTAGTTGTTTTGTGTTTTGTCATTTTGCTCTATCTGATGCATGTGGATGTGGTGGTGGTGGTGGTGGCAGTGGCACGGTTTGATTTCTCATGGGGTGATCCTGAATACCATCAAGAGACTTTGGAGAATTTGAAGTTGGCTGTCAAGAGCACTAAGAAGCTTTGTGCTGTATGGTTTTATTGCCTTTGACTGTGGAGAATCTCGGTTTTGTCAATGTGTATTTGATGTTGACTTGATAAGTGAGTCTAGAGATATTGAGTGACTGTTGTTTGTTGTTCTGTGGCTTTCAGGTTATGTTGGACACAGTTGGTGCTGAGTTGCAGGTTGTTAACAAGAGTGAGAAACCGATTTCGCTTAAGGCTGATGGTTCTGTTATTCTCACTCCTGATAAAGGACAAGATGCCTCTTCAGAAGTTTTGCCCATCAATTTTGATGGGTTGTCTAAGGTTTGGCAATTTCCGTTATTTTCTCGTTTAGTTTCGACGGATGTGTTTTGTGTACTGTCTTTTAGTGCATTGTCCAAAATATGAAGCCTCTGGTTTGGTTTTCACAGGCAGTGAAGAAGGGAGACACCATTTTCATTGGTCAATATTTGTTCACTGGAAGTGAGACTACTTCAGTGTGGCTGGAGGTAAGAGAAATTCAGTGGGGTGGGTGTGTGTGTGTGTGTGTTCAATTAGAGACTTTATGTTTATGGAAATCAAGTTGTCAGTCAGTATGTTCTATTAAATCCATTACTATGTTGTGGTAAATGTCTTTCTGCAAAAGCAGTTTAGTAAATCTAATTGTGGCTCATTTGTGACTGATAAGTTTATTGACATTGAGCAGGTTTCTGAAGTGAAAGGGGATAATGTGGTTTGTGTGATAAAGAACTCTGCAACATTGGCTGGGTCATTGTTCACTTTGCATGCCTCTCAAATTCGTATTGAATTGCCAACCCTCTCTGACAAAGATAAGGAGGTAAAACCCTGTTTTTGGCTTACACGATTAATTTGTTGATGCAACTTATTATAGAATTTCTATTTATTCCCTTTTCTTCATGATAAGGTGCTCAGATTTTTTCTTTTTTTTTAATAAGAAAATGAAAATACGGTGGCTAGAGTTTTCTAATATTGACAGCAATGTTTGCTTGCTACCTGGGCCTTTTCATTTACTGCTTTTATGATGTTTCAGGTTATTAGTACTTGGGGAGTTCAGAACAAAATTGACTTCCTCTCATTGTCATATACCCGGCATGCTGAAGATGTCCGCCAAGTAATTATTGTTCCCAGTATCACATCTTTCCAAAATTGACGAGTTCGATACATTTTGCTGATTTTTGTTGGGTTATCTGATCAACTTGATGATGAGAATTTTTATGTTGTGATTTAGGCTCGTGAATATCTCTCTAAGTTGGGTGACCTGTATCAAACTCAAATTTTTGCGAAAATTGAGAATGTAGAAGTGAGTCGAATATTTTATTTCTTTATAATTTGCATTGGGGTTTTTTAGAATTATGATTTTCTGTTGCAGTGAAGTTTGAAATAATGTTAATGCATATAAACTTTTGTCTATAGGGATTGACTCATTTTGATGAGATCCTTCAAGAAGCTGATGGTATTATTCTTTCTCGTGGAAACTTGGGTATAGATCTCCCACCTGAGAAGGTCAGTTTCTTAAGTAGAAGACAGCATAATTTTTTCAGTGTTAAGTTTTGTAGTCCCGATATGTTGGTTTTGTAAGGGTATAGGTATGCACGTACACACATTGCATAAAGTTAGAAATTGCTCATATGTGGTGATCGGCGATTGCAGATCATATATATTGATAAATAAATGGACCTTTCCAACATTGCTATGATACTAAAGAAGATATACGGAGCTGGACTTTATCTATACCTGTTATATTAATAAGCATATGGAGTTGATCTTTTACTTTAAAAAGTAAAAAAGTTATTTAGATAAGTTACAGTTACTTTAATAAAATTTATTTGATAGTGTATTAGTATAACCTCTACATATCAAGTTGGACTGTAGAATATGTCAAGAGCATAAACTTTACTTTTAACAGCAAATTCTTAATTGCATTAATATTTTAAAAATACCAGTTGATTTGCTTACATTTAAAGGAGAGCAGAGTAACTATTACTAGACACTGTAAATATATTTATTCCATCTACAGATGAGTAGAAGCAAAAATCCCTGAAATCCTTTTTTCTTTTTTTTTAAAAAATTTTTCTTGTAGTACTGGGGAAACACCATTCAAATTTTCTGTGAGTAAAAGAGGATTTAAAATTAATAATTCTAATTGATAAACATCTAAAAGAAGTGTACATGGATTACACAAAGATGTCATGCACACAAACATTTGCAAGTCATTTCTTGTGTTCGTATAGCTTGCTGATGAAGGTTCCCTGTGCACTTTGCAGGTGTTCTTGTTTCAAAAGGCTGCCCTTTACAAGTGTAACATGGCTGGAAAGCCTGCAGTTGTTACTCGTGTCGTAGACAGTATGACTGACAACCTGAGGCCGACTCGTGCCGAAGCTACTGATGTTGCAAATGCTGTATTGGATGGTGTGTTTGTATCTTTTAACTCTTAAACTGTTTTTGCTTTTGAGTCGCGTTAGAATTAGTGAGTTCAAATCCTATAATTGGGTAGCATATGTGATGATTAAGGTTGCTGGGTACTCTTCATTTTGTTGTTGATTTTTATTTTTAACAAGTCTTGTTTTGGTTGTGTTTTTCAAGTGGACTCAGAGAACTGGCAACTTACTGTTACTCCATTTCTTAATGTAATGCAGGAAGTGATGCAATTCTTCTTGGTGCTGAAACTTTGCGTGGATTGTATCCTGTTGAAACAATTTCTATTGTTGGTAAAATTTGTGCTGAGGTAATTATTCATGACTATAATTTGTCTGTTTATAATATTAAGCAGTTTTTTTTTTCTGAATGCAATTAGATTGTGGAAGTTAAAGTTCGGTTTGTTGTAAATGGTTCTATAGTCATGAAAATCTAACACATCACTTAAAGTTGTTTGTGTTTGGATTTGCTCATTTGCATGTCCTTTTTTGCATTATTGGGCTAGAAAAAATAGTAATTTTTTTTGGTTGTGCATGTGTGTTTCTTGAAAGTGCAATTCGTGAATACTTGATGATCAGATGTTGCAGTTAATAAAATTTTATATTTTATAAATTAATCCATTATTATTTATTGAAGCCTGAGCCCTTTAAATGACAAATGAATAACTTTTTCTTTTTTGCTGTATCTTCAATAATTAAACAATATAGGTCAAATAGTTGAAAAATATTTATATTAACTGATGACATACCCAAGAACGATTGATCTTTTAATTGACGTTCCCTGACCTCTCTTCTTCTTTTCCGCATGGAAATTATTTCGTTTATCTTAGTTCAAAAAATCAAAGCAAATTAAATGCTTACACTATATCATTGCTGCAAAGCCCATCATTGTTACCTGTGTAATCTGTTTGTCAATTAAGATACCGACACATGACGTATTAATTATCAATCTTGGTTCTGATGCTTTATGCATATAACTGTGCAACCTATTTGACATTCAGGATGATTAATTGTGCTGGGTTTGACTTACAGTGGAATGACCAGTAGAAAATATGCTCAGGAATTAAAGTATCGTTGGAATGATGATTCTGTTTTGGTTTTATCTAGTGTTCCATTAAAATTGTTTTCACCATTTTTCGAACCTTTTGTAGGCAGAGAAGGTCTTCAACCAAGATCTGTATTTCAAGAAGACTGTCAAATATGTTGGAGAGCCAATGACCCACTTAGAATCTATTGCTTCCTCAGCGGTATACTCTCTTTGCTATTTGTAGTATTTGCTTTCTATGGCTTGGTAATCACCTCAGTTTCTGTGATTTTGATTAGTAAGAGTTGAAACACATTTTAAACTGTGTTCTGAGAGGCCAATATTTATTTATTATCTAGGTAAGGGCAGCCATTAAGGTGAAGGCATCTGTTATTATATGCTTCACATCATCAGGAAGAGCTGCAAGGTATGTCATACTGTTTTCATCAGCATGCTGTGTTCCTTGGTGATTTTAAGTTTCACACTTTTCACTAGGGCTCTTGTTGACGAGACTAAATATTATTTGTATACTGCAGATTGATTGCTAAATATAGGCCAACAATGCCTGTTCTGTCAGTGGTTATTCCTCGCCTTAAAACAAACCAACTAAGATGGAGTTTTAGTGGAGCCTTTGAGGTAATTTTTTGATATACTGCAGTGAGGTTAATTATGTTTGTTCACCAGCTAATTAGAATAATTCTTTGACTCACTGAATTAACTGCTTTCTGAGTTACAGCAACATCAATATTTTTGAAAGATCTTCAAATTACTGCATTGTTTGAGCTCAAGTTTTCTTATTGTTAAACATACATTTTGTGATTTTTAGCAACTACTATTTAGGTGAACTAAGCTTAAGGTTTAGTTTTAAGGCCTGTGCATTTGAGGGCTAGTGGATGAATTTATTTTTTTAAACCTGCATCTAGACATTAAGAAAGGCAAATTATTGTTTGAATGTCCATCTTGTTGCCGATAGGATGCTCCCGATAATTTCAGATTTGTGGAAGTTCTGAAGTAGTGCTATTCTGTTCACATTAAATTCAATTGTCTTGTTTGGTTTGAAACTTTGGTTTATTCTATAATCTGTCATTTTATGTGGGGAAGCCGTATGTTTAATATACAACTTGAATCAGCAGCTTTACAGATGATGAGGTTTAGAACTCATGTATACCAAACAAGAGTATGCATGTTCAATAATTTCATTGGTTGGATGATGTTAATATCACCACAAGTCTTTTGACCCATTCATCCATAATGTTAAGTTATTAAATTATTTCTGGAAGCTGGTTTGTACTTAAAAAAGTGCATCATGTTTATCTGTTTTCTGCTCTATTACAGAGTTTCCCTGATCTGTCACTTGGTATACAAGCCAATGGAAAATATGTTACCTTTTTTTCTCATTTTTCAGGCTAGGCAATCACTCATTGTTAGGGGTCTCTTCCCAATGCTTGCTGATCCTCGACATCCTGTAAGTTATCTTTCTTTACTTATGCTTCGTTAGTGCTCTTTTTTTTTTTCCAGGGGATGGGGAATATACATTGAAGAAGGTTTATCCTTGTTAATGCATCGTGATCATAATAAACTGTCTGTAGTTACACTCCACCACATAAATGCATATGTATATATGTGCCTCTCATTTTCTGATGGGCTTTTGTAGGAACAACTCTTGCTACAATATTTACCAAACATGTGGACTGTATAATTAATTAATATGTTGTCTTGGTTTATTCATGGTATGTCTTTGGTTGGTCGTAGTCCATCTGGCTTGATCATCACTGGTACAGTAGTTAACTCTTGGTTTTAGCAATTCCCTTTGCGCCTTATGGGGCCAAGAGGGATGTGTAAATGTACCCTAAGGGGATGTGTATTCTATGTTAAATAGAGTGTCCTCGTCTCCCAGTTCAGAATTTTGTACTTTGACTGTCTTTGAAAAGTTGTGATCACTTGCAACCTATTGCTTCTCTATGTGGATATAACCTTGATCCCAAAAGATTACTATTGACCGTGGGAAGGAAGTATATATATCTTTAGGCATGGCCTCCTCTAAGCTAATCTCCTTTACTCAAAACAAGACAAAGACCTCTATTGCTATTTTGGCAAAGTGTACTCTTTATGCAATTCATTCCTCTTTTTTCCTTTTTACCTCTCTTTTTTTTTTTCTTTTTTTGTTCGCTTGGGACTTGGGAGTAATGAGGGGTGAATGTTCTACTTTCTATTTTCCTTGACATTTAATATCCTCTTTATGACCCTCGCAGGCCGAGTCTACAAGTGCTACAAATGAGTCAGTTTTAAAGGTAGCTCTGGATCATGGAAAGGCTTCAGGAGTTATTAAGTCACATGATCGAGTTGTTGTTTGCCAGAAGGTTGGGGATGCATCCGTAGTTAAGATTATCGAGCTTGAAGATTAAACAAACTTTTTGCCTCTGTTTTGTGACATTTTTTCTCAAGCGGTGGACTATGTTGCTGGCACCTGTGAGGTATATCTCCAGGTTTTGGGAGTCCAGCTTTTGATGGAAATGTATTAGAAAGTATACGGGTAATTATTAAAGTTCGTCAGAAAGGAATGTCTTGGACGATGTGCCATAATTTGGAAATGATTTGATAAGTGATTTTGTTGGTATTATACCAAAAACAAACACATGGCTGGACAGCCTTATGAGTTAAATTACCTTTGCAAATCATTTTATTGATTGACAAATGCATGGCTTTCTCATAATAATGTGGAGGGATTTTATTCTTTGATTACTATGGTGCTGTTGCTATTTTGTTGGTTAGTCACCATTAAAATATGCCAAACCCATAAAATAGCAATGGAAAAAATGCTCCAAGTTTTATGCTAAATTTTATATATTTTCTTGCAAAATAATTGACATTTATATATGCCGTTGAATAGGACATTTTTAAGCTCATTTTAATTCTGTTAGGCCAGGAGCCAAAGATCCATTGGCTTCTTTTACATGACTTATAACATGATTTATTATAGTGGGTAGAGCTCTTTAAAATTTACATATTAAGCAGTTAATTTGACGCCAACAACGGATGCGAAGATGTAGTTGACATAAACTGAAGCGGGTAGTTGAAGCAGCCTCTGAGCAGTCATTCGTTTGAATACGGATTGTGAAAAACATTCATTATCATCCAGGCATCCAAAAACGCCTGTGGCCTTAAGGATAGGAAGCGTCTGGATTCTAATAAGACGATCGTCGGTTTCGAATCCCACCAAGCATGCCTTGTCCCGATCGTTTTTTTTTTTTTTTTTTTTTAATGTAGTTTGATTTTTAGTACTTTTTTCTGCCATGCATGTCGATTGGTGAATGTATTGAATTTTATTTTTGATCATCAATATATTGTTTTCGGATTCAGTTATTTTGTTTCTGGTCATGAATGTAGTATGGTTTTTAATACATAGATTTTTCTTTTTTTACCATGTATATCGATTGGTGAATGTATTGAATTTTGTTTTCGGTCATCAATGTATTGTTTTCGGAGTCAGTTATTTTGTTTTTGATCGTGAATATAATTTAGTTTTTAACACACAGATTTGTCTGTCACGGATATCAAAGAATTAACGAAGTTATTTGCATCCTTGTCACTCGTCAATAAAGAGTATTCGTAGTAAAATTGGAAACTCATTTGAAAGAAATTTAAGAACCTTAAGTATTTTTTAGCCCTCTGCAAAAGATTTGCGATGCGAATTAACCTATACATTTTCAAAACTATAATTCCAAAATCTGACGAACTACACGAAACTACAAAATTGTAATCATCTGGGGAAATTATTTTTTTCCCTAACACTAAAAGAATAGCGAGTCTTGAAAATGTCACTAAAAAATTAGAACAAGTTGTTTTAGCATCTTTATTTAGTGGGAACTATAATTCTCAAATAAAAGAAATTGTTTTAGCGGGAACTATCTCACTGTTAACAAACTTTATTTTAGTTTTTGGATAACATTTTCAAACCTTACCCTTCTTTTTTGTGCCAACATACACGATTTTCACTTTTGAAAAAATAAATACGAGTTTCATTTTCAAATCAAATGGATGGTAAATGAGTGGTCTTAAAGTACCTCACCTCGTGGGTAATGTATTTACTATTAAGGAAGTTCATCGATAGGCATGCAAAACCATTATTCCAAAAATGTGGCGCTTCAAGATAATATATTTGTGTTTCATTTACAAAAAGGTTACTCTATAGCCACCTAAAATAATTCTTTCCAGATCCATCTACTTTTGACACCCATAAATATATTTGAAAGTTAATATTGTAGTAATTTATAATAATTTGTTTATACGCTTTAAAATGTCAAAATTAGCCTTTAATATTATTGATGACTTTAATTAAATTATTTCCTTATACCCATTTTAAACTTTAAACAAATATAATTCTTGTTTGATGAGAACTGAAAGATTGATTAAGAAGTGAAAAAGATGGAACTTGTCGAATTCAATAAAAAAATTATAACCTAAAATAGTTGTGAATGAATTACCAACTCATAAAATAAAATAGAATGGTTTGAATTACAAGCCCCAAATCTACAATTTCTTTTTAACCTTGGAATTTCATTATAAACCAAACCAAAATTGACGAACAACTTGCATATCAGCCGACAACAAAGCCTCTAAACAAGAGGAAAATCTTTCATCCAACTCGAAAATAGCATGAGCAACTGAATTTTAGCAATCATATGAAGGATTGAATCTCCCTTAAAAAAGCACACAAGAGAAGTATCATCTTACTTACGATACAATTTAAGATTTGTAACACTGAAGGTAAGGTTTGGTGCGAGGCAACAAAAGAGAAGTCCAGAGGAATTGATTAGATGAAGTAAACAGAAGAGTTCAACACTCATGGACTTGAGGAAAAACAAAAATAAACGGCAAGATTTATGGTGGTAAAAGAATTATTGGCCGCAAATTATTTGTTTCTCAATTTCATTTAATTAGAGGGTTAATCCTAATACATTGCTGATTAAATATAATAATTTTGATTTAAAAAATTAGGGTATATGATAATGTGGAGATTTTGGATGTCAAGAGTAATTTTATTGTTTTTTTTTTCTTAGTTAGATAATTATGTCTATTTTAGTAAAAATCATTTTTATTAACAAATGGGTGAGAGGAGAATTATTTTGGATGGCAATAGAGCCATCCTTTAAAAAATTAAATGGATTGTATATGAGTAGCCCTAAAATAATTGTTGGCTTTGTGGGCAAAATATTCGCTAATATATAAATCAACTATATATGCTTTCAAAATTGTTGTTCTAAGAATCCGGCGAACTACACAAACGTCAAAATCGAAGCCATTTGAGAAAATATTTTAAAGATCAAACGGATTGTCAACAACCAGCCCTCAGCTTTGTGGTCAAACTATTTGCTAATAGGCAAGTTAACTAATACGTTTTTTTTTAAAAAAAAAAAAAAAAAAAACAATTAATTAATACGTTTTCAAAACTGTTATTCCAAGAATCCGAGGCACTACACAAACCGTCAAAATCGAAGTCATTTGAGGAAATATATCTTTGTATATTATTTAAGTATTTAAAATCAAATGAAGGTAACCCCTTAACTCTGTGGGCAAAGGATTTGCTAATATGCAAATTAACTAATGCGCTTTCAAAACTATTGTCCGGAAATTCCACCCAAAAAAAAACAACAACAACAATAGTCCGGAAAATCTAGTAAACTAACACAAGACGTCAAAATCAAAGTCATGCAAGAACATATATATATTTGTATTTCCGGAAAATCTAGTAAAATAACACAAGACGTCAAAATCAAAGTCATGCAAGAATATATATATATATATTTGTATTTCATTTGAAAAATCAAATATTCATGTTGCAAACATGCACTACCAATTATGTTGAATCTTGGATTCAGAAGTCTACAAAACGTCACTCTACTCTGCATGACCAAGCAAATCGTTCTATTTTGGGGGAAGCAGACAGGAGTGTTGAAAGGAAAAGATTTAGGAGCAATAGAAAACTGTCAAGGCAAATATTTACATGTCAAGATCGCCATTGATGTTAACAGACAGATTTGAGAGCAAATCAAATTTTGCATCAGCAGCAAACAATTAGTCAACCAAGGTTCGCATGGGGTTGAAACTGGTTTGATTTATGTCTGAAGCAATTGGCTTTGATTATCTTCTAGCAGGTCCTTTGATTAAGTTAACGTAGCGAATAAAACGAAACATAATGGACTAATATTAGAGTTCCATGGTTGATTACCAAAATTTGAGAAAATAAAAAGATAAAAACAAATTTTTCATCTATCACAAACTACTATATATTATAGTTATACATGTCTGATCATGATCCTATTTTACATTTCTATCCGGTTATGGAAGATGGGTCACTCCTCTTGTTTGATGAATGCTGTTGTTGATGCTGGTGATGAAGTTCAATCAACTCAAGCTCCTTCTGCTTAAGAGTAAGCACCATCCTTTCGTTCTCCAGTCGCTTTCGCTCGTTTTCCAGCTTGGCTCTCTCCATTTCCCTTTCCTTCTTGGAGCTAAACTTCACCCACTTCAACCTTTGCTTCTCCAGTTCAAATGCTTGGTACTGGTAGTTCACTTGCTGCTCTTCCAATTGAAGTAACTTCATTTTCATCCACTGCTTCTTCTCCCAGCCACTCTTTGACCCGTCTTGCATCACACCCGATACTTCGCTACTCAATTGCTGCACCATTGGTGTCAAGGATGTGGTGAAAATGCCCTTTCTATGCCTTTTATGTGGTCTTTCATCATTGTTGTCATCTTCGTCATCATGTCCATGCCCATTTTGTCCCCTTGAGTTTCCTTCTATTGCATCATCATCATCATAATCATCATCCTCATCATCAGAATCATCCTCCTCTACATCATCCTCCTCCTCACTGGCCACTCTTACGATTTTCGATCTTCCTGTCTCGTTTCTGCTTGAATTAGCGCCAGTTTGGACATTCTCCGAAGAATGTGAGCACCGTTGTTGTGGTGCTTGTTGGTGCTGAACCTGAGACAGCTCAGTTGCAACGTCTGGTGAGTGATTCGCACCAGTAGAGCCACCATTACCACCACCACTATTACCATGACCACAACTATTATGGTAAGCACACATTTCCCTAAAAAACAAATGCTTAGAATTGAGTAACTTCTTCACCTCCTCCTTCATTTTCGGCGACAAATCCATTGTATCAAGCAAACTCTGATTCTCCACAACACGGCAAGCAGTCCCCTTACCAAGAATTTCATTAACCCTTTTGTACCTCTTATTCAAGTCATTGAATTTGTCCTCACATTGCTGTGGAGACACATAAAACCCCTTCTCCATCATGGCCCTCGAAACCGATTTCCACTTCCCCTTCTTCTGCAATAAAGCCCCAACCTTTTTCTTATCATTCCCTTCAGATCCAGCCTCATCACCAATGTAAAACACAGCCATTATAAGAAGCTTAACCATGTTATCAGTCCACTTCATCCTATGCCACGGAGACACTTTCCTCTTCCCATCTCCAGTGCTGTCATCAGGGGCAAAAGCAAGCTCATCCTCCTCACTCAGTGGAGACAGCTGTTGTTGCTTTGTTTTGGAGGTAAACAGGTAGCCAGATTGGTGGGATTGTGTGTGGTGGTGGTGGTCAGTTTCATGATGGTGGGGATATGCAACCATTTGGGGGTGGTGATTCAAGTGAAGAGGGTTTTGTTGGTTTTGAGGATTGTGAGAATTTTGAGGGTTTTGTTGTTGCGGTTGTGGATGCAGTGGCATTTCTAGTCCCAGCATTCCTGAACCAATACCAGAAAACAACAACCCACCATGTAAACCATTTGGTTCCATCAAACTACAACTGTTTTACAAGATATTAAACACCCAGTTGAGAGATACATGTCATAGACTACTATTCTATTAAATTTCGAAAAACACAAAACAACGACAGTTTGTACACTTTCTACAGACTCCAAAGCAATCAAATCAATTCTAAACAAGAACTAAAGATTAAAACATAACATACCCGTAAGCGGCAGTAGTTATCAGAACCAAACTCGGCAAAGACAACAGCCCAAAGCACCAACTTCTGGAGGATTGGAAAAGAATTGTGACAACCCCCTGAAGTAAGTTGTTCTTCAACAGCAAAAGCAGGTGACTTTAGAGGATTTGGAAGCCAGAAGAGTTGCAGAAAAATGTTGAGAGAGAGAAAAAGAGAGAGAGACACACAGAAAGAGGAAGGTAAGAGCGGTTGGTATGAAAAGAAAGAGAGGTCGTGAGAGAGAGGAGAAAGTAAGGACAGAGTATATACGCGGAAGGTAGCAGCTGGTTTTGGTTTTGCAGGTTTTAGTTTGTACAAACACAAAACTGCCCATGGTTTTGTTTTGCTTTTTGGAAGCAAAACCCACAGGATTTTATCAAAACTGAGGGATCGACGCCTTTCTTAAAATATTGCCCACGTCACTTGCCATCTCATTTCATCAAAATCTCTCTAGAATTACCTGCCTTATTTGTTGGGTTTGATAAAATTAATAACAACTTTAGACTGATGGCAAGATTAGTGCTGGGACTTTTGAATAACTACGACTAATTTAAAAATTTTATTGAATAATCTTTATTCAAACCATTCAGTTAGCCCGACCCATTCTTCTATGGACACTTCCATGACTGCCAAACTTCTCACTTAAAAATTAGAGTAATTTACACCCAACAGTCTCAGCTTTGTTCAATTACACGATGAATCAATTTATTCAAAAACTTATAATAGTTTCATTTATTGTTAGCCGTTTATTATGATAATTGATTATTTAACACATAACATTTGGAAGGTATTTGTATTATTTCTCCCTTTCTCTTAATATTTTAATCTAAAAAGAATATAAATAATAAAAAGAAACTTTCCGCCATCCATCTTTTATAAAAAAAAAAATTTTAAAAAGGACAGATTGTGATGGAATAACTTGAGGTTTAGTCATACTGCAACTTGATCATAATTTCATGAAATAACATATCAATACCTTAACCTAATAATCAAGTGTTGGAATTAACTATTAGCTGGTCAAAGAGTTTGAAATGTCCAAATTACTCCTCAACATCCTATTTTATATATTATTCTATTAATTTTGTTTTAAACAGTATATTAAAATAATGAAATATTTATAAAATTAAAAAAAAAAAAATGGATGGAGACAAATGATCGCCGCCGAGGAGATCGATCTAATATTCACGAAGGAGATCATAGGATTCTTTCAATAGAAGGGATTAGGATCTCTATTAAAAGAAACCTCTACCAATCTCATTTAATGTAAATCATGATCTCCATCAGTGGATATTTACCCCTAAATCTCCTTATCTCATTATATTTATATATATATATATATAATACTAAATTTTTTAAATATTTTATCAAAATTCATGTCTAGATAATGTAGTATGTAAATTATCAATATCTTATAAATCATAAGATAATATGATAATTAATAGGATGTTAACAATTCATATGTCATGTCATTTCGGTATAAATTTAGATAAAATGTTTAAGAAATTTAGCATATAAATTTAGACAAAAAAATTTCAGAAGTCAAACATTAATTATATATATATAAATAAATAATACTAAGTTTTTTAAATATTTTATCAAAATTCATATCTGTTATGGGTATTTTCGAATTCCTCAAATGGGCTGGCAAAGGCCCATCAAGACAGTGGCCCAAGCCACCAAGACCAGGTATGAAGCGCTATTCATCAAATCGTGAGATCGCTCCAGTAGTCAACGAGATCGAGCCCGTAAAGGGACTAGCGAAAACAAGGTCGGATGCCAGTTGCCTTCTTTGCGACGTTAAGGTCGCATACCGGTCATTGCGATGTCGAGATCGTCAGGCCGGATCGAAGTCAAGATCGTCACGACGAAGATTCAGTCCGTTTCTACCCAGTTCGCCCAGTTTCAGTGTAAGACAGTAAAATGGCGTGTCTTGCACGATAAGTAAGGGTTTCTCACCTAATGACAGCTTAATTTCGAGAAATCTCACCAAACCAGCATGGGTTAGCAGTCGGCCCACGTAAAGCCAAAGTTGACCTGACACAAGTCAGAGGCATTAAATGCATTTCAGCAGCATTAATTACGACAAGATCAGTCATTTTTTGTCTGTTTGTTCCGTCTGTAACCTCATCTCTTCTATAAATAGAGGAGGGCATTTATTGTAAAGGGATCCAGAAATTGAAAGATTGAGAGGGCTGTTACTCTGTCGAAATACAAAAAGAGCAAATACTTAGAGAGATACTGCCATTAATACCAGAAACAGTGGACGTAGGCACTTCTAAAAGGGCCGAACCACTTCAAACTTTGTGTGTTCTTCTTGCTTTCTTCTCCTCTTCTTTGCCATTATTGGGTTTGTTTGTTGCATGTCTCCTTATCTGTGCGACATTGGGCTCAAGAATCTGGTTGGCTGGTTTACCACGTCAACAATATCTAAATAATGTAGTATATAAATTATCAATATCTTATAAATCATAAGATGATATGATAATTAATAGGACGTTAACAATTTATATGTCATGTCATTTTGGTATAAATTTAGATAAAATATTTAAAAAATTTAGCATATAAATTTGAACAAAAGGAATTTCAGAAGTCAAATACTAATTTTATATATATATATGAAGTTTTTACTGCTTCCACTTGTTTCAAGGATAAAATTATCATCTTACCCTTATACGAGTATAATAAGATGAAATAATTCTTTTATCACCATAAATCTTGCCATTTACAGTTGTCTTTCCTCAAGTCCATCGGTGTTGAACGCTTTTGTTTACTTCATCTAACCAATTCCTCTAGCTACCTCATGAACTTGAGGATCCTTCTCTTTTGCTGCCTCACACCAAACCTACATTCAATGTCACAAATGGTAAGTTGTATTGTAAGAGGATACTTCTTTTGTTTTCTTTCCAGTTTTGATTTTAAAGGGAGATTCTTCCTTCCTATGACTGTTAAAATCCAGTTGCTTATGCAATTGCCGAGTTGGCTTTTAGTTTAGATTTTGATATGTAGGGATGAATGAGTTTCCTCTTGTTCGGAGGCTTTGTTGTTGGTTGATATGAAGTTGTTTTGTAATTCTAGTTTGATTTATGTTATGAATATTTTCGCGACCTAGATAAATGGGTCGCTAAAAACACAAGGGATAAACCCGGTAATCAGATCGCCACATGAAGCCAATTATCAGGTCGCTGTGTGAGCCTGATAGTTTGCTCGATGAGTAGTATATCTGCTTGTCAGAATATCAACTCACTGCGATTGCTCTAGTTAATCTTCTAGAAGCCTGAAACAGTCTAATTTGAGAAAAAATTAATTTTCCTAGTTTGAAGCAAATCAAATCTTAAAATTCTCGAGATCAGTTGCTGATTCAGTGTAGATTATTTTAGAATTATAATTAATGTAAATATTTATTGTCTTATCTGTATGTAATTCAACTTGATTCAAATTGTATCACCCCTTGCTATAAATAGAGGTGCAAATTCATTGTAAAGCATACATAGAAAAATATATATTATTACTCTGTCAAAATCAAGGGTGACAGTCGAGGACGTAAACATTATTGTGGTCGAACCACGTAAAAAAGCTATTGTGTATCTTGTTCTTCCTCCCTCTCTTTTATTATTATGTGTTTTGTTTTCAGTGATTCGTAGGTATTGGGCTTGAAAAATTAGGTCGACTAAAAAACAACATCAATAATTTATAATGAAAATTCTAAGTTCAAAAATAAATTGTAGATTGGGGCTTGTATTCAAATCATTTTTTTTATTTTATTTTATGAGTTGATAATTTAATCTAAACTATTTTATGCAATAGTTTCTTGACTAAATTCAACCAGCTCCATTCCTTTCACTTTTTAACCAATCTTTCCGTTTTCGTCAAATAAGAGTTAAGTTTGTTTGAAGTATAAAATAGGTTTATAGAGAAACAATTTAATTAAATTCATCATAAAAATTTAGCTAGAAAAAATAGTATTTTTATTATTTTTCTCTCTAGAATTTCTTCTTGAATACAGTGAAGAGAATAAGTCCATTTATAGAAGATGGACTTGGGATAAAACAAAATAAAATTACATCATTGCTTACATCACACACTAATAATACAATTAAAAGTTAAACAACATTATTACAGACATAATAAAAGACTGTCACACTTTTTAACAAACTTTTTAATTATTACAAACATATTTTTTGACTTGTAATGTCCTTATTTGATGATGACACTCCAACCTATATCCCTAACTTTTGTGTTGCATGTGGACTCGATTATCATTATCTTGAACATTAAAATACGAGTTACACCTGAGGTGATGAGTCAAATGACCCCAACAGAAACTATTAACAGATTCCCTCTTATCTATGTGGATCTAATTATCTTTATCTTAAACATTAAAATATGGATTACACCTTAAGTGATGAGTCACACGATCCGTCATAAACTTTAATTTGACATTTTAAAGCGTGTAACTAAAAGTACAATATTAACCTTCGAATATAATGTAAGGCTGTAAAAAGCAAACGGAGAAATTATTTTTGGCGTCAATAGATCAACCTTTTTTCCCCCTTAAAAAACATGGAAAGGTTGGGCGGTGCTATTCCACCCGAAAAAGCTTTTGTCACGCCTAGTAACTTTTTTCACCCCACCCAGATTAAAAAGTTAAAAATTAACGTCTTTGCTTTCTACACCCATTAAAATACCAAAACTATCCTTGTATGTTAGCAACTTAAAAAAAAACAACCACAACGTTAAAAAAAAAAAAAAAAAAAAAAAAAAAAAAGTTAAATAAATCATATTGGTTTTTCAATTTGCACAACTTAAGAATTCAATTTGTACTCAAGTTTTTGTTTTTATTTTTTCCATTCTAATTTAGAGGTTAATGTTTGTTCTCTTTCTCAATAAATATATCAAATCAAAAATTTTTAAACATAATAAGAATTGTTTTTATAATAGATGTCAAGAGGAGTTTAAGGAAATGTCCTAAAGAAAGCTTTGTTATGAAACATGACAAAAGCAAATTATAAAATGAGGTTCAAATTAAAATTGATTTAAAAAAAAAAAAAAAATCTAAGAACCATATATTACCTAAATTATAACACTACACTTTTCTAAAACCAAAAACAAAAAACTAACTACTTTTCATTCTTACAGATTTGATTTTGTTCAATTAAAAAACAACAACAATAAAAAGTTAGAACAAAAATATTTGTATGCATTTAAAATTCGTCTTATCAATTTTTATCCATTCATTGATTACAAATGAAAATTAAATAACTTTATTGTGATATTATTTTTATTTTGTATAAATTATTAGTGTTTATAATGAATTGGGTGTAGATTTCAAAAATATATATATTTACTTTGTTAATTATATAATTACGTATTTTTAAGTAATTATATCAATGGTTATTTTAGTAATAAAATTTTTTGTTAAAACATGAATGTGCTAAGAACCTTTTCGGGTGGCTCTACAAATAATGTAACATCAATAATTAGAGATCTATCAGGGATTCAATTTAATCTTTACGTATGCAATACAAAATTAATACATAATGGGTCAAATACCTATCCTAAATATAAAAATGTGGTGTATTAACTATTTAAGCTATGAATTGATGTATAATGAAAAAATATATATATATATATTAGAATTTTTTTTTTTTGGCATCGGATATTAGAATTATGAATTAGAATACATGTAGGGTTATTTTTGGTAAATTGAAGAGTTTGTAAAGTGAAATCATCATTTTTATTAATGAGTGTTTATGGTTTTGTGACTTTTGTCATAATGAGATCAAGAATAAAACTTTTGGAAAGAGAATAAGATATTTTAAGAAAATGATAATTCTTCGTGGCAATTCAAGCTTATGCGAGACTTCCGGAAATAAGACCAGATTCATATTTATTGTTCTCGAATATATATTTCTGGGTAATGTATGTAGACATAGAAAGAATTATAATAATGAGAACACATGATTGATGGATGGGATTCGTTTTGACTTGTGAAAAATCAATGAGGATTACGTATTTAAAGCATGTAATTATAGTGCTGGCAAGCAGTTTTGAATTTTGATTTTTGATGATGATGGAAGGGAAAACAAGGTTAAAACTTTTTATTGAAGTCAAAGAGAATTGGACCTCACTTAAGTGCTTTTGGATTTGGCTAATACTTCCATTATTTTCATGTCTGATGGATTTAGTTGGATTATAGCCTAAAGACATATAAGTAGAGGAAAGGTTATAAGGTCGTTAATATATCAGATCGGACCCTTCAAGACCAAAGCCACGGGGAAATAAGGCGTTTAAGTTGTAGTTTTTTGGAGCATCTTCAATGCTATGATACATTTTTTAGTTTCCACTAGTGATACATCAATACTCTTTTAAAATATGGATGCATTATCGTAAAAAAAGAAAAAATTATAAAATGCATATCCTCACATTCTCATACAATTATCTAAAACAAAATATGCATTAACTTTTGATCAATTACCATAAAATATATGTTTCACACTCTTTTCTTTTCTTTTAATTGTTTGAAAAATGTAAAAATTTATATTGATATTTCTGTGTGAGTTTTTCAATTGAAAAACTCATCTTCATATTCTTCTAAAAAAAATGTCATATTAACTTCGTATTTGGGTTAGATAATTACATTTGAGAGAGTTTTATGTCTCATTATTTAATTTATCCTATTTGGCAAGATATTTAATCAAATAGTTAATTACATTAGAGATGCTCTTATCTTCACATTAATAAAATTATGAATTTAAGTTATATTTTCTTTTACAAACCTTAAATTATAATATTTATTTATTTATTTAAGATAAAAGACTTATAATAGAAAATGTCACGATGCATAACCAACAAAAGAAATTTAGGAAAGGTTTGAATTTTGATAGACTAAATAAATAAGTTTGGCAACTTTAGCTCATCATTAAGCTTACTTTTTAATTGGAGTCCTTCGATAGATTGTAATGACAGTTATTTGAAGTCAATCCAATGACTCCACTTGAGGAATAAGGTTAGTGGCTTGGTAAGGTAATTAGGTTTTAAATATAATTTTTTGAAATAATTATTGTAAGATTATTATTCCATAACAGTAAAAAGAAAATAAAAATCTTGCCATATTTTTATTTTAGGACTAAACAGCGTTACTCTAAACCATCCATCAATTCGGAGCCCGGTTGTTTTGGGCTTTCTACAATCAGACCCAAAAAAAAAAGGCCTTGACCATGTCAACCAAAACAATGATCTTAAAATTTTGAGTTATTGAGTTACATGTACGGTATAACACAATGTTGTAGCATAAAAATTTTTGAAACTTTTGATCCAATTCATTTATTTAGCTTCCAAATTCATATAAAAAATTTACGACTTACAGGTATGTGAATTATAAAAAGCAACTTTTCAGCTAATTAAAACCTCTAATATATACTCTCTCTTTTTTCTTAATTTTTTTTCCCCTTGTTTTCTCTGCTCCTCCTTTCATTGTTATAGCATATTTCGAATATATTTTCTGTTAAACTTCATCTGTCCCTGAATTAAGCTCTCTATGTATACAAAATATTGATATCTTTCAAACTGGGAATTTTATGAATCTAGAAAAATTTTAATGATTAATTGGATTAAATTCAAAACATAGATATTTCGATAAAGATTTTTGTTTAGCTGGTTCATATATATATATATATAAGCAAAATCATCCAATTAATTATTAAATTTTGGATTAATCATTAAAATATAGATATTCCCATAAAGATTTTTGGACTAAAAAAATTGGATTTCTCAATTTTATTCATTTAACAAGTACTATTTATTAACAAGAAGCTAAATGTTTAAATACTGTAAATGTCAGAGGCAAGAAATAGATGCAAAAATGAATGAAGAAAGATTAGAAGACAAATGATGCCTTCAAAGAGAGAAGACTCACACCAATGGCAGCTTGACCATTGCCGATGCCCACATCCCAGGCAGAGAAGTGGTGAGTGGTGCGAGAAAGCCAGCATTGAATACCACTTAATCGGATACGTGGGCCTTGCATCCAAGTAATCTTTGGCTCGTTTGTCAAATAATCCTGCCATTAATTCTACTCCTTCTTGTTAATTATTGGAATGGTTTTATCTATATTATAGGCTCTTCAACTTGAAAAAATCTTTTATAAAACTATCTCACAATTAATATGATGGGACGGACCAATGAAAAAATATTATTTATTTTTCTCTTACTCTTTTTATTGATTTTTTTTTCCTTATATTTTTTATTAGTCTATCTTATCACATCAACTGTGAGATAGTTCTATAAATGATTTTTTCTCTTTAACCTTAACGAAGCCGATTTTGTCATTAGAATTGATCTTTGATCTTTCTGTTTGTACCTGCCTCATTTTTGCAAATAATCGTCGCCATCCTTGCATTGCATTGGAGGTCTTGTCATGTCTCCTAACTTATGAAAAAAATACAAGCACCATCTAATTTATGAGTAAGGATTCTCTATTAATTTTTAATTTGTGCTAAGCTTTTTATAAGATAAGTTCAAATTTGAATTATTTATGAGAGAGAAAAAAAAAATAGTCTTGATTATCAATTATTTTTTATATTAATGTGTCACTAAATTATAAAAAATTTAATAAAAAAAAATGACAGAAAGTTTTTAATCTTTATACGGTGATAACTCACATATGTCAAATGGAGAGAGAGAAACAATGGTTTTTTTTTTTTTTTTTTTCCAAAAAAGTTATTAAAATAGGTCAAAACTTAGTGAGATTGAATAGTATTTAAAAATTGAAATTTAGATGTTATTTTATCGTGCCTCTAAAAGTTGCTAGCAAGACATTTATAGTATTGTTTAATGTATTTGTTTATGTATTTAGTTTATTCAAATATCTATAGTATTTTATAAATATAAATAAATTACAATATATTAACTTTAAATAGTATAACATAATAAACGTTAAACTATTTATAACTTTCTATGAGTAACGTGTTTATATGTAAATTATATATCTTTTGTTATTATGAAATTGATGTACTAAATATAATATATGTTATTTAACAAATAAAAAAATTGAAATTTATTCGATGTGACATGTTATTAAATTTTGTTTTTATTTCTAATAAAACAAGTGTAAAGTTTATTTATTTATTATTATTATTATTTTTTGAAGATTTGTAAAGTTTAAATTGTCATAACGCATAAGGTAATCCCGTAAGAAATGTAGAAAAGCTCATTTAGTGTTTTCCAATTTCCATCAAGTGAAAAGGTGAACATGTACTTTTTTAAATTTTATAAATTTGTCATCATTAACACTATTTTTCCTTTTATTATTAATTGTCTATTACATTATAATGTCGTTGGAACATAATAAAAGTGATTTGTTAATATCACTTTTATATAGGTGAGGCTATTGCCACAGAAGAAAATGCTTCTCACACTAATTCTAAAATAAATTTTTTAATTATAAAAATATTTATACTTAAAATTGAGTTATATATTTGCTAGTGTTATGGGTAATTTTACGATCAGAATAATCATGCCCAAAAAGATCTACAGTGCAGGCCCAAAGGCTCTAACAACCCATCATCATTCCCATCCATCTTCCTGGTAAGGGGCCCCCAATTGTGACCGCTTATCGCATTCGCCAAGTCTGATCGCTGATCATACTCGCTCATTCTGTCCACTGGTTCCGTCTGCCAAGCTGACCGCTGATCTTATTCACTTAGTCTGACCGCTGATCGCTATCTGCCAGCCTATTCGACGGTCTATCCGGCGTTTTGTTCGCCATATCTGTCCAACAGTCCTGTTCATCTATACTATCTGCCAAAAGCGGCCATTCCTCGGATATATTCGCCAGTCCTGATCGCTCAAGATGATCTGCATGGGTTGATCGCTGATTTCTGAGCGTGTTCGTGTACCCGCTTATTCACTTACGAGATTGTTTGCTTATTGTCATGACTAGTCGCAGAGGTATTGATTCATAATCTGCCTTCTCAATTCCCCAAGTAGCCGGATTCATCAGAAACTCGTCGATCCATCATGCAAACTTGATATTTTATCTGCTGGAAAGTTCATCTCCGCTATACTCCTCAGACTCCTAAGTCAATAGAAGTCAAAAATGTCATGCAGAATACAACCCCAAAGCGTCCCATGCACGCCATTTTTTGCCAGAAGCTATAGTCACTTATGACCCGTACAGATCAGCCACCTGAAATCTCGTTTGGGAAGAGCTCGAAACTGACGGATTCGACCGCATTAAATGTAAATTCGGTCACATTTGGTGCATTGTCTGCCGCATTAATTGTAATCCCGGCGCATTAAATGCGGTCCATCATTGTAACTGTAGTTTACCGTACTCTTTTGTCTTATTCTGATTTTACTGAAGCACCTCCCTTTCTCTATAAATAGGGGAGGATTTTCACTGTAAAAGGGGAGGGATTCTGAGTGCTGTTATTCTATCAAAATAGTGAGAGAGTGAACAGTGGACGTAGGCATCTCTTTGGGCCGAACCACTCTAAAATCTCTGTGTGCCTTTGCTCCTTGCCTCTAACCTCATCTTTACATTCCATTCGTTTTGCATGCAATACACCAATCACACAAAACTGCAGTTTGGGCCCGAAAATAACCTCGTTGACTAAGGATTCATTTTTCGACGTTAACAGCTAGTATATTTTAAAGTCATTGATGAGAAAAAAATAAAAACAATGAAAGGGGAGATTGAACCATAAAGAAAGAAGAAAAGAAAATAATAATAGAACATGATAGATTGGAGAATAATAAAAGTCAAAAAAGGAGGAAATTAAGAAAGAAAGCAAGAAAAGGAAAATGTATTTATAAATGCGAATTTAATAACTTATATATATATATATATTTATTGGTTTAGGGATGTTTTGAATATTTTAAAGGGTGGACAAAGAAAAAAAAAAATCTTAATATTGAATGCAATGTATATTATAAAATATATATATTATAAAATGTATGAGGAGTAAATTTTTAGATGGCAATAGATCACGTCCTTCTGTATTGTTCCTCGATTATATATAGGTAGTACCAAATCTTATACAATATTTAAACCATAAAATAGTATTTATTACAAAAAATATATGCAAGAAGTGATAGAACGGAACTTTAGGAAAGATAAAAAAAAAAAAAAATTACTCTTGATAGCAATTCAAAGCATTATTTATTAGAAAAAATTCAAAACATAGCATTACTTCTAGAAGCGGAGCTAAAGTCTTGTTTCTTGTTCTCGAATATATATTTCAAGGTAATGTACATAGACATAGAAAGAGCTGTCGCGTTAAAAACAAATGGTTACTGGATGGCAACCACTTTTGACTTTGAAAAATATTAAAAAGGATTACGAATTTAAGCATGTAATCATGGTGCTGGCAACAGATCTTGATTATCGTTGATGATGGAGAAGAAAACAAGGTTTACACTTTTCCATTGAAGTCAGAAAGAGTTTATACTTACTTCAGCGCTTTTGATTTCGTTGGATTATGGCTCGATGGGGTTCTGCCAATGAGTTACTATATTTGCAACCAAAAAAATGTAATGTGCATCCTTTTCTTCATATTGCATCCTGTTAAAATTTTTTGAATATTATATTTTATAAATAAACTTCATATATTATAAAATATTATCATTTTTCAACTTTTTATTAAATGCAAATTAATAAATTATAAAATAAGTAAAATAAAAATTATGATAGGCTCTCAATGCTTACTTTCTTCTTCTTCTTTTTTAATTTTGATTTTTACTTGAATGTATTTTTTACTAATTAAATAGTTTTCTATATTTAAAATAAAGAATTTTATTTTAGTCTTTAAGGTATTGAAGATTAGCAGGTTTAAAAAATTCTTTCAGATACAGCTCATTTCATCTCTAAAGTAATGAAAACTCTTTAAAAAAAAAAATTAAAACCATTGGTCAACTAATGGTTAATGGAAACAAAATATCTAGATAAAATAGTACTTCTGACATTTTTCAAAAAAATAATTAATTAAATATAAATTCATTAAAATAGAATTTAAGCAAACGATTGATTAATTAAATATAATTTTAAAAAAATGAAAGAACTCCACCGTGAGATTAAAATATGCATGAAAAAAAATTTTACAAAGTAAAATAAATAAAATCTATTGAATCCATATGAAGATCTGAGTTTGAACCTAGAATAATTATATTTCAAGGGAAACCTACAAAGGTTCAAATATATTATAATCATCTATTACTGAAATTTTATTATTTTATGTAACTTTATCCTTTTTTATTTTTATTTTTTTTAATAATTTGATGGTTAAGACAAGTTCAAGAATCAACCGAAACCAAGCGAGGTTTAATTTTGTGGCGAGGCTTGAGGAGCAACTCTCATGCGGGAAGGAGGAATCCACGCATAGGTGAGAAACCAGAGTCCACACTAAATGAGAGGATAACTCATATAATTTTATATGGTGATAGAAATGCTTCCTTTATCGAGAGTCAAATAAGGGACATGAGGATGCCAAAGTAATCAACAAAGCCACCAACTGACTCTCACTTTTTATTCATTTTGTTGTTGAATTCTTTTTCGTCCTGCGTCTCTCACACATTTATAATTATTTCCATACATAACATTAAAATATTATATTGATTAAAAGGGGGAACTAAATAACAATATGCTATTAGCTAGAGGTAATAATGTTAGACATAATTAATCATGCAACTTTAAATACTTATTGGAATATTCCAATTCAAACATGTGAATCAGAAAAATCAATCTCCAAGATTCAAATGATATATATATATATATATATATACACTCACACATATAGATATATGAATAATACTATATTACTAAAAAATTTGCCCAAAAAATTTATCCAAATAACGTAATAAGCTGATTTGTAACTACCATATTAATTTTAAGATGATGTATTGTTGATACATGTGAATTAGAAAAATCAATCTCGAAGATTCAAATGAAATATATATATGAATAATACTACATTTCTCAAAAATTTATCTAAAAATTTTATCAAAATGATGTTATAAATTAATTTATAGTTATCACATTAATTTTGAGATGATGTATTATTGATATGATAATTACATATAAATTTATTATATTATTTAGATAATAAATTTAAACAAATTATATACGTATACTCAATAATTGAATCGGAAACTTTAATAAGAAAAGTTATAAACACTTCCGTGACAATGAAGCCATCTAAAAACGAAACTTCTTTTAACTTGTTACGAAATCATGCATCATTGGGAGGCTCTGGCCTCTGAGTCCATTTTTGTCGTGGTCCTGAAGGCCGGTTTTTAGCCTATAAGATATTTCCTGTCCCAAGACCTTGGTGAAAAAGAACAGTGACTGTTGCCTTTTTCGACCTTCAGTCCTCCCTTTTTTTTTTTTAAAAAAAAAAAAAAAATTATAGTCTTACTTTTATTTACCACCCTTATAATCTTACTTTTATTTAGCAAGGTTCTCATATTAAGATGACAGTCCATAATATCGCACTATCTAAATATAAAATTCATTGCATGAACCGAAGAAGCAATTTGAAATTGGAAGTGACTTCTATATATATATATATATATATATTTAAGTTGATATCGAATAAATCAAAAGACCGTTAAGATACAATGTTATACGATCTAGAATTTTTATTTATATATATATATATATCTCTTTTAAGTTGATATCAGATAAATTAAAAGACTATTAGGATATACTGTTATACGGTCTATAATCTTTATTTATATATATTTTTTAAATTGATATCGAATAAATTAAAAGATCGTTAGGATATACTGTTATATAATCTAGAATTTTTATTTCTATAAATGGATGATAACTATTTATATAACAAGAGAAGAAAAAGTTATCCACATAAGTTTTAATGCATCCGTGGGAATTGAACCATGAATAACTTAGTGAATAGAGAATACTTAAATTGTAGTATTAAGGTTTGATGTGCTAAAATCTTGAATTTTAGATACATGCATGATATGATATATATTCAAAGTTGTAACTTGTCACAACACGTCATCTGTTAGTGCAGTTAGTTCAGTACCGACTTCTCTTATATGATCAATCATACTGAACGATTACCGACACTAGCGTGGGCAGCGCTCCAAGGCATGAAAGTAAACAAAAAGAAAGAAGTTTCTTAAACCAGACAATCCCACCCACGGATTTGTGATGCTGTGAGAAAACCAGAGCGAAAATGCTAGTTGCCAAGCGCGACCAGAGCACGACAGGATCACTTTTAAAAGCAAGACAGAGGTCTAGAAAGGCTCCTCAGACTTTCGGTTAAAATATTCCTTTCGCGCACGAGAAAAGAATAACTCTCTCCTTTCCTTGTCTGACCATTTACAAAATAATTTATCTTCTTTCTGGAAAAATTTTTGTGGTGTTTATGCTTACACGTCTCCCATTTATGATTTATCCTTTTGATTGATCAAGTTCATAAATTATATGCTAAAATACAAAAATCTCTCCCTAACCTTTCTAACATTAAATGTTGAAAAATAATGGATGATGTCCAGATATTTATCGTCTTATTCATAAACATCTCTAACCTAACAGCCATTATTGAATTTGGATATTGTTGAACACTCACTTTCATCTGGGTCCTGTACGTTCACTGCCTCCCCATTTTGCATTCATAATGATAAAGTTATTATTCGGATGGCGTTTGTAACAACTGAATCTGTTAAGTATTAGCAAACCTTTAATTTAAATTATTATTTACAATCTGAGAAAGATCTTTAAAATTATTTTCAATAGTTGTAGTTTGCTTGGCATGGGATGCCTTGTCGTTGGTTTTGGAGTGAAAGAGAATGGAGTAATTAAAAATAGGAGAGTAAGAAATTGATATTAAATTTGTAAACATTGAGGTGGCCGTCCACCAATGTGGAGCAGATCAAAATCTCCTCCACACTAGCCACCAAGTCATCCATTTCTGATGGCCATGGCAGGTCAAGCTTGCCAAAATTGTTATATCCTTATTATTTATGCAAATTATTTCTATCAAAATTAACAAGTTCCACTTATTTTTATCCTTTCTGAAAAATTTTGACAGAATTTTTAATTTTTATGTAAAATTTTATTTTTAATTAAATTTCTCTAATTTACGACAACTTATATATAAAAATAGGGCTATCTCTGTCTTTTCCCAAGTGAATGCTGAAAAATATCTAGAATTGCAAACTTTTATGAATAAGAGTACAAGACAATAAATCTCGACAAATCCAACACTTTTTGAAAGGTATGTCAAAATATTTTTTTTAAAAAAACACTGTTTGCAAGGTGGAGAAAAGATTACGTATTTAACCCCACATATATATATATATATATATTTGTTGAAGTATATTATGTTTATTATTACTAAAAGGTTGTCCTATTGAATAATAGGGTAGGAATACTTAGGGTTTGGAGTAATATATGTCAAACAATTTAGGATTAATGATCCTGAATGATTTCTTAAATTAAACGGAATTTGCAAATAATCATCCAACTTCCCTCTAATGAAAGTACATATATAATCTTTTATTTTTTCTATTAAATTAAAATATAATAGATATTGAACTGCATATTTAATAGTAAACTCTAATCAGTAATTAGTAATATATATTATTTATACAGCATTGGTATGCATTTATATATATTATAAAATATATGTGTATACTATATGTCATTATGGTAAAATTTTTCAAAATACAGTGTTGTTACACACTAATCACCCATGAGCATATCTCAAATGTTTAATTCTGATGAGGTTCAAAGCACTAAGTCCATAAAAATCATGGTCGATTTTTCTATTAAAATGTGGGTAGACCTTTCTCAGCTTCTGAAAGTAGTAAGATCGTACGATGGAGTTCTATCTCAATTAGATCTTAATATTTATCTGATCTAATATCGTAAAGTAAAAAAAAAAGTATAGATATTATAAAATCAAATAATAAAACTGTTAACCAGTCACAAAGGATTATATGTTGCATTTGTTTTTTAATATGCATATAGTCTATAGGTGGAAAATATAAATGCTCTATCTAAAAAAAAAAATAGAAATGAATTTGTTAAGTTAGTGGGGTAGGATACACTTATACTGTTATACAGCAAAAATTAGGAGTGAAAAAAAAAAAAAAAAAAATCTAACTTTGTGATAAAGCAAGTGGACTTTAAAACCCCACTCCCAGATATATATACTGCCGTTTAACACGTGTTCCAACACGCCACCTGATATTTTGGTTCCACTTTTCCAACTGTACAACACAACAATGTCACAGCTCGCGACATCAATTAACAACAACAACAATATCAATTCTAATGTTCCAACGAAGAACAATTGGACCCCAGTTTTTTTTTTAATATTTTATTTTTTTAAAAAATAAAATAATATTAGATTTTGTTATTTTTATAAATGTGATATATAAATTATAGATATTATAAAATTATCATTATATAATTATAATATGTGAATGATGAATATTTTATAAATTATTAATTTAACGTAATAATTAATAATTTATTTATAATATTATTTAAATATAAATTTTAAAAAATATTAAACATATTAGAAAATTAAAAGCTTATCCGGAAAAAAATAAAAAAGAAGTCCCCCAATTCACTCTCACTTGTTCCCTCGCCGAACGCCCCTCTCTCCCTCCTCACTGTCTTTCACACCACCATGACTCAGGACTTGTAAAAACCAGATGTCATAACAACCACACCACCCACAACAATAAAAAAAAAAAAACGAAAAACAAAAAACAAACAGATTGCAGAAGGAGAAGAAGAAAGAGGAGGAGAAAGGAAAAGAAGAGAGAGGGTCATGGGCGCGTCGCTATCGAGCCTCACCGATAACGGTGCGACCATGGGTCCGGGTCTGGGAGACATACCGGAGAGCTGCGTGGCATGCGTCTTCCTCTACTTGAGTCCGCCGGAGATTTGCAATCTGGCCAGGCTGAACAGGGCCTTCCGTGGCGCCGCCTCCTCCGACTCCGTCTGGGAAAAAAAGCTGCCCTCTAATTATCAAGATCTGCTCGATTTGATGCCCCCTGAACGCTACCAGAACTCCTCCAAAAAAGACATTTTTGCCCTCCTCTCAAGGCCCGTGCCTTTCGATGACGGCAATAAGGTCTCTTTCTTCTGTTTTGAGTTCGTTTTGGTTGGGGGGTTTTTAGGGTTTTCTGGAGAAACAAATTGGGGGGTTTTTCGTTAAAGAATTTGAGAATTGGAATTTGTTTTCAGGAAGTGTGGCTAGATAGAGTGACAGGAAGGGTTTGTATGTCGATATCAGCTAAGGCCATGGCTATTACCGGAATCGAAGATCGCAGATACTGGAATTGGATTACTACTGAAGAATCCAGGTTACCAATTTCACCATCAATTTACAAGCTTTTTTATTCATTGATTGTCTAATGACCTTTATTTTTGTAGAGGAAGATGGCCATGTTGTTTGCTTTTTACGTTAGTCTTAACTTCTCTTTTCTTGACTGGTTTGATATAAAATAATGGATGGGTTCTTGTAATGTGCTTTTCTTGTGTTAAGTTGTATGCTTGGTTTCTTTGTATTTGCATGCTGCAGAATTTTGAATTGGAGACCAGCTAGAATGTTTGAGAATGGTTGAAGCATGATCTTATAGCAACTTACTGTATCTTGTCTTGAAAATCTGTCAAATTCTTGTGATTTTATCTAATCTTTTAGCGAGTGTATTTTGCACATTCTCCCGTAGAAAGTGAGATACTGTTAGTAAATCCAGAATGTGATTCATTACAAAGCTCACAATTTTCAGACACTGAATGCAAATTAAATTTGTTTCTTAAAGTAGTGTCTCTATTGCAACAATTGACCAAATGACTTGGATGTATATAAACAAGGTAGTGATGCGTTAAGGCGGTCTGGATTTATTTAGCATGTAATGAACAAGGATTTAGCTATCAAATCATGCGACAGTTATGGCCTAACTAGTCTTAACCAATTGCTTCTTAAATTTCAACTTGTGTTTGAAACTTTAATCAACAGACATAGTTTGTCTATTTGAGAATCATCCTCCACCATAGTATTACATATTGATAATTGATATAGAGTTTATAGTTGTGGTTACCATTGTTTTGCTTTCCATTATTTTCTTGAATTTTGATGTGCCGCCAGCCACTAAAAGGAATATAATGACCCTTTTGTCTACATGCAGAGGCAAAGATTTTTTTGTATTGATGACTGAATTAGTCTTGTATTCCCTCGCCAGTTTTGTGGTCATTTTTACCTGGAGATAAGCTTTTTCTTAATTGATTTTGGACTGGCTAATGATCTTGTTGAGTTTTCCTTAGCTGGTCTTAAGATCAGTATATTAGAGTTTCTAGCAAATTTAACTCACTGCGTATAGTTAGTTTTTCTTTTCAACAAATGTTTAAATGTCTTCAATCCTTTTTTTGTTGGCTCAGGATTCTCGTTCTTTGATTGTATAGTAATTGAAGTTGGTTTATTGCACATGCCTCACTACTATGGTACTATGCCACATTCTGTAGTTGAATTTTTGGCTTGTTAACTGTTGGTGGGGAGGAAGGGTAGGACTGTAGGAGTGGATTGGTATCCATATCAATATGTCCTGTATAATATGGTGCCTGTATTGGCAGTGCAATATCCAAGTTGTTGGGACTAAAAATATGTTGCCTTTGCTCAGCACCAGTTTCCTTAATTTGCTTTTTGCTACGTTACTATTATGTCTTTTTCTCTCTGTTTCTTTATTGGATTTCTCTGATGTTTTACTCTTACTTTTGAAATTGCTCAACTCTGCTTTTTAGCTTTTTGCTAATAATTGGATAGGTTTTTGCCCCTGGTTTTTTCAGCTATGTTTAATAGTTCTTTATCTAGTGACTTGTTGCTTTATTGGACTTGGCTTTTTTCAGATTAATTCCTAAATTAGTAAAAATTTGCTCGAGGCTTTTGAATTGCCAAGTTGATTGTTGATAATAGTAGGAGGTTCCATTCTTTAGAGGTGGTATCAACTTAGTAGGCATGTTCAAATTTGGGGTCTATTAAAACTTGTTTTCTTCTCCATACAAGTAAAATAGATCTCAACCTTTAGATGTATCTAAAGGGTTTAGTTTTGTCACCTGAATGGAGCAGACATTTGCGCTAAAGAATTACTGTATATGTATGTCTGCGTATGTGTAAGTTCTTTGATTAATGAGAGTGTGGGAAGAATTATTGTTGCATTCTTATAGTGAACCAATATTTTTATTAATAACTCCATTCATTGAGGTGTCTGTATATATATATATATATATATAACTATTTCCGACTGGTTCTTTCAACATCACTAGGCTTTAACTTTGCCATTATCTTCCTAATTTGGTATGAGTCAAGACTAGGCTCCTAAAGACCTCATTAACATATTCTGCTGATCTGATGTAGAATACTTGTTTAGTTTCCTGCTGTGTATTTAAGCATTTTGGTAGCATGTACAATCAAGATTGTCAATAACTTTGATGGGCTTGGAGTTTGAGTTCCCTTTTTGGTGTTAATTTTCTTGTTAGAAATTTGAATGAATATGCCCCATTTGTTTTTGGCCTTCTAAAGGTATTAGGTCAGAATTCTTTTATGTTCTAAATTAACAGATACAGTCTCTTTTGTTTCCTTTATACCTTCGTGAACAGTTGGGAATCTTTCAGTGTGCTGTCTATACTTGTTTGAGCTGAATATGCTGTGCTTACAGATTTCATGGAGCTGCTGTTTCAATGTTTTAGTTGGCTATCAGTTTCTTAGATACTGTCGATATTTGTTTCAGCAGAGTATAGTGTTCTTACAGATTTTGATGGTGGTGCTACTATTTTTGTCTACTTTTGCAGATTCCACGTTGTGGCTTATTCGCAGCAAGTATGGTGGTTTGAGGTGGATGGGGTAGTGAAGTTCCCACTTCCTCCTGATATCTACACACTGTCATTCAGGCTGCATCTTGGAAGATTTACCAAAAGGTTGGGAAGACGGGTGTCTAATTATGAACACACCCATGGTTGGGATATAAAGCCTGTGCGATTAGAGTTGTCTACTTCAGATGGTCAGTATGCATCAAGTGAGTGCTGTTTAGATGAGACTGAACAAGATGAAGCAAATGGTAACCATAAGCGTGGATGCTGGATAGAGTACAAAGTAGGTGAATTTATCGTGACTGACTCAGAACCAGCGACTGAAGTCAGGTTTTCAATGAAACAGATTGATTGCACACATTCAAAAGGTGGGCTTTGTGTAGATTCTGTGTTTATCACCCCCAGTAATTTGAGAGAGCGCAAAAGAAGAGGGGTTTTGAAGTATTAGGTCAGTCTTGTGTACGATGATTCAGTTTTGTTTCATTTTATACATAGTGTATTGGCTTTGGTTTTGCACCTTGTTTTTGTTAGGGGCTTTTTAGCGTTTTGTAACTTAGCTGTGATACAAATGAGATACAGTGCATTCTTAAATCTTGTCAAAAGCAGTGTAATTGCGTTTGCTGTAATTGCTTTTAACAAATTTTTATATAGTTCACTTGTTTGCGTTCTCTCCCTCACTGATACGGATTCATGATAAATGTTTGGACAGTTGATTTTGTAATATCCTTTTAGCTGATATATATTTCTAACGATAATAAAAACAGAAAACCCTAAAAACCCCATAAATAATGGGTAATATTGATTATTTGTCAGATGCTATAATTTACCAAATGTCCTTAATTCAAAATCTGATGTCAGAATTTCAATTATTGTTCTGTTCCTTTTATTATGACATGAATTAGAAAAATTTTGTGAATTAAGACTGAATTTGTAGGAGTAATTCAATTTTAATTCACAGGTTTTCCGTTACATGTCACAATAAAAATCAGTAGAATAATACTGAAGGGGACTTGTTTTAATAAAGTATATGGCATCGGGAATGTTAGTCAGTGGTATTAATGAATCATTTGTTTTTTCAAATTTATTGCGACAAATATGTATTAGCAAATGGTATAAGAGTAATACTAGATTTTGCAAAATTTTTAAAATTTTTATCCAAATGTATATTTCAATAATGTGGTATGTGAGTTATTAATGTTATACTAATTATCATATCATCACAAAATTTATAAAATATTGACAATTATTTGGACATATATTTAAATAAATTTTGAAAAGTCTAACATCACTGTTCATCGTATAATATTGTATAATATGAGCCAAATTGTCATAAAACGAGTTCAACCAACTATTCAAACTCAATAATCATCTCTAATATAGTTTGGTAGTAAAAAGTTTTTATTCGTTTTACTAACTATCCAAATTCGAATAATTATACTATTTGAGATATTACCAAAAAAACAAAAGAGCTATGCCACTTCATGATTTCAATTTTTAATCTGTTATCAATTACTTAGTGGAGCGAAGGTCAATGTCAATTAATAAAAAAGTTGTTTCAATTTGTGAAAAACAAACTTCAAGCAGATATATATTAATTAGCTGCTGCTCCTCCTCCTTCTTCTTCTTCTTCATTTTTTTTTTTTTTAAATTTTTCATTTTGAAGTACAAACTAGGAAATGGGGGAGCGAGCTAATAGTTGAACCCACGTCTTTAATGTGAGTATGTGAAGGATTGACCACTAAATCATATAAACTTTTGTTTATATTTTCTTTTAAAGTTTGATATCTTAAAGAGAAGCATTATATTAAAAATAAACAAACTTTACTAATCAAGAAAATAAATATATATTTTTTTCACACCTATTTATAACTCAAGTGGCTAATAAATTTTCTTTACATATATGTTATTAAATTTGAGTCTTGCTATACACATTTAATATAAATGAGTAGTTTTCTTTTTTTATGATGAAAATAAATATCTTTTGATGTTATGAGAATAGATTTTTATGTTGCACTTGTATTTAATTACTTTATCATTAATAACAAGGACAATAAACATATTTTGTTTGGAAAAAATAATAATTAATTGTATGGTTTGCTCGTGGATAGTGGAAGGGCTACTAGGATGTTGGCCTTTTTTTTAAAAAAAATGTTTTTATTTTTTCCATAAATGACCACTTTTTTTAGGTTCAAATTGAACACTAACCATTTTTTCATAATCTTAGAAGAAAAACTGTTTTTTAGATAAGAATACAGTTGGTAAAAATATAAAATCTCAAAAAATGGTTACTTTTTAATTTCAATCTTAAAAAAGGGTTATTGTGCAATTTTATCAAAATAATTGACTTGAATAATTATATATATAATCACCGATGTTGAATAAAATTATTCTATTGTCTTTAAATATTGTATATTATTGTTAACCTCCTGAACACGTTTTTCTGGCCTCACCTCTGTCCATGGATGCATTTTCATATTAAAAATTTGGATTCTCTTTTGTGCAAGTGCGCCGATCTTTGCTCTAATCACAACTATATAAAATCTCAACTCATAAAATATAACAATTAAAAAAGTGATTAAATTTTAAATAAACAAAAAACGAATTATCAATCGTTATAAATTAAGAGAAGGCCAAAAAAAAAATCCGAATATTTTAACCTTAGACAATTAAATTTGACAAAGTTATTAATGGAGTTAAATATCATGACATATTAGAAAATTTAGCTAGTTATATAGCTTTCTTTTAATATAATAAAATAGGCTTAATCATCCAATTTAGTGTCATACTAGAGAAACTCATTATTAATTCTTACTTTTTAATAACTAATTATAGAAAAAATATTTTATAAAATTGTCTTATAGTTGATGTGATAAGATAGACTAATAATAAATGTAAGATAAAAAGAAAATATCAATGAAAAAAATAAAATAAAAAAGAATGATCATCGGAGAAAAGCAAGTGAAAAATGAATGATACTGTTATATTGATTTGTCTCATCATAATAATCTTATGAAAGATTTTCTTATAATTATCATAAACTATTTCGAGGGTCGAGAGAAGAAAATATTTAAGGAAAAAAAAAAAAAAAAAGAGGAAAACAAAAAACCATCATCAAGATAAGAAGTGAACAACTCCACATCGTCATTAATTAGTCTCGAAGTCAAGAATAAAGTGTTCAGCATTCAACTCCAAGTTTTATTATAAGTTTGACTGTCTCAATAAAACAGAAGGACGGACCGGTTTCAGGACAAGTGAACCCAGCTAGTACAGTGCTGTGATAGAATTATGTATGCTAAACTAGAGCTAGGTTGGACCAAAGACTAAAGAGGGTGCGTGAGCTTTGCCTACTCTACAGGTACAACTCAAACACTACAAGTTCTTTATGTGATCCACCGAGTTGTGGTTATCAGAAAAAGAGGCTCTTCTTCTCACTTTTAATTTCTTTGACTGCTTTAATTAAGTACATATATGTTGGTGATTGCTTAGCTAATTGTTAATAAATTGCGGTCGGGTACAAGTTATTATAATTTGATACACCTAGTTTAATCTGTCTATTAATCATGAACTGGAAAAATGATTAAGAGGGAGCTTTTGATGATCACTGACCTCGACCTTCCTCAGTTAATAAGTTAATTAATATTATTAGGAGACTGCAAAGGCATAGCTATTTTTAAAAAATAAGGATCTAGTTATGTGCTGTAATCTTTTGCACAATTTGTTTTTGAAAAATTAGTTTGGACTTGGAGAGTGAAAAAACAAAGATATAAGAATTGAAAAATGAAGAGATTGATGTATGATTAAAGACAAGATCAGGGAAATTTTCATAGAGAAACCTCTATTAACACAGCAAAGACAAAATGTTGCTTGAACAGAGAATTGTGTATTTCCTGAATATTGTTGTACATACGCAAATAACATTGATTATCGTTTTATATATCAAGAATCATTCCCCAACCACCTCAGAGTATATTGGCGGGAAAAAAACCACCCGCTACCACATCAACTTAACAGAAAAAGTGGCTGGAAGCCTAAAGACTTTTAATCAGAAACATAATGATCACTTTGCAAGCTTGATTACTTGCTGATCACACTTTAGTTTGTTTGCACCTCCATCTTGCATGATGGATACACAAGCAGTGTAGTGAAACCTGCCCTTTGATTTCCTGTATGTTCTGCTTCCAGACATGTTAGATTAACAAAAGATTTATGTTCTTACTATTTGAGACTTCATTGTACATTTCAAATCTTTTGTTGATAATGAAAATAGTTTAACTATGGTTGCATTGTACGTACTTTAGAGATATAAACAGATTGAAGAAGAGTTTTATACTTTTGTAGGTTATTCTAATATATTTTTTTCAAAAAAAACAAAAAACTATCTAATTAAGCATAAACCAGATCTTAATGTACGTGAGTTTATATCATGTTTTTGGAAAATAAAAAAAGTATTTATTTTATTTTTAAAAAGTGTGCTACGAATTTTAATTTCACATAAGGAAGTTATTTTTTTTTTGTCAAACTATAGACTATAAAATGAAAACACAATATTTGGGATTGGAATTTCATCCTTACTGCACCAGCATGTGTATGATATTTATACATTATCCTAACTTCTTTCTACAGTAATGGTGGTACTCGAATTTGAACTCTACTTTTAGACTGAAAATAGAGGTTCTTTATTAAATCATATTGGACATTAATATACATTGGTTTTATTAATTTGTGTATGGACATACTAATACCTTAAAAGAGAAACATTCTGAAGGATTTATTGTTATTATTAACAAATTAATATTTTAAAAGGAAAGAATTATGGAAAGTTTAGTTATAGAGTTTAAACTCTAGCTAGGACATTTAATACTCTACAATTAAGTTGAATTTAGGATTTAATCATCTATAAAACGCCTATAAACCCCATTAACCTCCATTCTGCCTGGAGAATTCAATTAGCCTTCTTTTAAGTATGCAAAAGCAGAACCTAGGTCTTCTGATCAAGATCATGATCATGATTCATGAACCTTCATCAAATCATGGAAGCCAAACATAAAAATTTAAAAAATAAAAACACGAATTAAATATTTTCACAACGGGCCATTTAATAATATTAACTTCTTGGGTTAAAAATATAGATACGGGTCCATAAATCGGCGCCGCCTCTCTCCAAAGATGAGGCGTCGTTTTTGCAGGTAGTAATTTATTTAAGCCGAAGAAGAAGGGCCTCGGTCTAGTGGTGGACTTTATATTAATTTACACCTGGAGATTGTCTATTTTAGCATGTCCAAATTTAAAGTTTTGGCCTGGCTTAAATGGGACCACCCAAATTTCAAAAATATATAAAAATTAGTAGTTCAAAAAAAAAAAAAAAAAAAGAATCAATCTAGAGTTCTGCCAAGTATTTATGTTTAATTAATTTATGTCTGGCTTTTTATTTAGATCAGCCGTTGGCGAGGCTTAGAAGTTGAAGTTATATCAGAATTCTGGACCACTATAGCTTATAGTTCAACTTCATTAACTCGCAGTTTGAGATTCTAGGTTCAGTCTCTACTCTAGCCACCCTTTCTCTAAGTCTTTCTCTGTGTGGATTAAATGGCTCTGGAATACATTAAGGCTTCTGAGTAAATTGGAGTTATTGGTTTGAATAAAACGGTTTTATGATTCATGTTCATTTTAAGAAACTATCGGTTTCAGAAGTTTAAAATTATAGGAGATCATAGAAAAACGGTGAAATATTTGACATAATAGAAAAGTTTATGATATATTATTAAAATACTTCATGAAAATGAAACTAATGTGAAACCATCCATTTTTCACGTTCAAGAATAAGATTAAGTGATATTATTTTTTATTTTAGGTGTTTTTCTGATTTTTCCCTAACTTTATTTGTAGACCTAATCAAATCATTCATTAATGCCTACCTGATCAATCGGAAGATATATCTTCAAGAGGAAGTTAAATTTAAATCTTATTGTTGATATATTAGAAATATGAATTCCCTGGTAAATATATTGATAGTAAACTGATATCCATGATGACAAATTTTTGGTACAGGATTCGCTTCTGGCCTCTCTCTCAGTTATAATTAAAAGCACAAGTACGTACTTTATAATTAAATGTTGTTGAACCAATTCAACAAAGGCAATCCAAATTGATTTGTAGGTACAGTAGTTTAAAAGATGCAAGGACGGGATTTGGCATCTATGCATCATGAGATGGCCATCTTCATTGGATTTGCATGGTCATCATTGTGGTCCATACCTATATATATATATATATTTTTTGTTTCCATATGTTAACCAGCATTATTTACTGCCAATGGAGGCACGATCAGAATGTTGACTACAGATACGTGTAAAATCGATTAAGGAATAGTTTTATTGTTTGGTTAACATTATAATGAATTCAGTTGTGATATACTTCTGTGAAATCTCACTCGTTTCTTTAATGATTTACTGGTTCGTGCTAAGAGAGAGAGAAGTTGAAAATGGGGGAGTAATTTAAAGTAGTTATGTTGAATTGTGTTATATATATATATATAAAGCTAGGTATATATGCATGTTTGTTCAAGAAAGTGATAGAAAAACAAAAAGAAGGTTTGAGAAAATTCTGTAGACTTTATTCTATATGACGATCAGAATGTTTATCATACTTATTGGGTGCACAGCTCTTTTGCTTTTCTATACAACAATCTCTACTCATAACTTTGTTGACTTAGATTCATTCTGGAACTAGGACTCTGATTTGTCACGCTTTCATTGGCTCTTGAATTACTGATATGTACGTATTTTGTTGACAAGGCCGAATAACCTAACAGAATCCTAACTAATTTTCCCACCATTGCTCTTGTAGACAGTACACCCATGATCCTGATCTGCTGATGATCCATTACAAGCTTGATTAACATCATCGCCAAGCTGATGGTCCTTAATGCGCCGGCTTTTTCTTTGATCAAACTGTCTTTTCTAGATCTTGACATTCCTTAAGGTCTTCTTGAACGGCATCATTAACACAGTTGAATATTTGTAAAAATTTTAAATAGATCGAGTTCATTATTAATATTAAGCATTACAAGCTTTACATATATGATATATGTCGAGTAATGAAGCATTATAAGTCTTTTATAGGGTACTGCTCTTTAATTAGGATTGGTCTTGAAATTTTTTTCTAAGACCAGTCATTAATTTATAAAACATATAATGAATCATCCATTACTATTAAGCATTATAAGGTTCATATGTGAATAGATCAAGTGTATTATAACGTACTTCTCTCTTTAAGATTAGATTAGTCTCTCTTGATCTATATATAAGGTTCATATATATAGATCAAGTGCATATATGACCAGTTAACTTATTAAACTTAGATAAAACTGTTATAATTTTTTTAAGAAAAAAGAAAATTAATATCATGCTTTTATTTAAATATTTTCCCTCTGTTTGATAAAGAGGTTTAACATGCTCGCACAATTTTTCTGACTAACGACTGGCAGATCCAATTTGATTAATTGGCCAACACGAAAACAAATAATTAGTTTTATATATATATACATATGAAATGAGAGTAAATGTAAGAACCTACAAATCTAGATACACTAATGTATAAATACGAAATGAGCTTTGAGACTTGAGTTTGGGAGATTGCATATAACACTGTACTTTTCACTAAAAATGTAAAAATCCAGGAAATGGCTTATTGATGTTCCCTTTATTTATAGCAAACGTACAAGTAATTTATGAGAAACGATACCAACCCATATGAAAACAAAGGGTAAATAACACGACACTGACGGGAAAAAATCAAGTAATGAGTATGTCAATTTATTATATTTAATAGTAGTTGTTCATTATATTTAAGAGTATAGTTGGTATTTATATATATATATTTCTGATCCTGCAACTGTAAACCGTACCTATTTGCATACATAGATGAAAAAATTAATAAAAAATTTCTGATCCTAAAAGAAAAATAAAATTTTAAAATTATTATTATGATCAATCTTCTGTGTTCGAGTATTTGAGTTGAATAAAGACAGCTTTGAATAGTTTTTGATGGTTGTCTTTTTGATAAATGTAAAAGGCCCTTTTTAAATATTTAAAATTTATCAGAGACCTTTTGTAAAAGTACTTGAAAATCAATTTAATGATGTGTGATTAGATTTGCAGGAACATCTCCGGAATGCCTTTCAAGGCTAGGAAAGTTTTGGAGAAAGAAAATTGATTATTTGATTAAGTATAATATTCGTTAAGTCAAAAAAATAATAATTTTAAATTTCAAAGAACTATAGCATCTTCGTTAATGTTAAGAATATAAAGATCAAATGCAAGTTGAGATCTCCAGTAGTAAGCTGTAAGCCATTTGCACTTACATAAAAAAAGGAAAAAAAATAACAACAACAAAAACAAATATTATGATAAAACTAAAAACTCTTTTCCACAAAATTGTAGATCATCCGTAAAGCTTCTCTAAGTAGAACTTCTCAGTCATATTACGAAATAATATTCATGTATATACGCAGCACAATACCATTTTGGAAGTATATAAAAAATTTACGACTGCTAATATAATATTCAAGGTAAAACAGGAATTCAAAAGAAAAATAAAACAAATTGAAACGATATGCAATATTTTGGAAAGTTAGTGGCTAAAGATAAATCTTCAACAATTTATATGTTAAAATGGATATGTAGAGAGAAGTGAAGTTTTGTTTATAACATGTTAAATGAAAGGTTTATGAGGGTTCTAAGTCAGAAAGTTATAGCGAAATTAATCAAATAAAGATTATATTATCCATATTAATGTTTTTTAAAAGATATTCCAAAATTTGAGTTTCTCCTAATACACACAAAACAACATTTTTGATCATCTTAAAGTTTTACTCAAGTGGCAACTAAACAATAGTAAAAAAACCAAAAGGAGTTTTTGGGGTTCTTTATACAAGTTTTACTAAAAGTAGGTACACACACATACACACACAAACACACACACATATATATAAGTGATAGTATATTCTTACAAATATTAGTTATTATATTTACATAATAATTTAACTTGTTTAATTAACTTTTTCTTACAGCAAAATTACTATAAAAGTGACACCTTTAGATTTCTTCTTTTTCCCTATTTGTGTTTTCTAAGATGTATCCTCTCCAAAATCCTGAATTAATTTAATAGTAGGGGAAAAAAAGAAATTAAGAAAAGAAAATGACAGTCTTCCATGTAGAGTACTCTTTAATTGCCTGGTACATACCACCGAATCTTAACAAAAGTTTGAACAAACAAATCTTAAGTACTGTTTGATTTTGGTAATTTTGATATACAGTCATAGTTTATATTTTATGTTGTACCGGAAATAAATATATGTCATTAGAATCAAAGTGGTAAATCTAAAGCCAAGATATGTGGAAGCAAGCTTGGGCAGGTTTTTTCATAAAAGAAAAAAAAAAGAAAAAAGACAAAATTAATTACTTTGGTAATTTACAAATATATATATATATATATATAGTTTACAATTTTACGAGGCTAACCTCAGTAGAAACGTAAAGTAACATACTCAGAATCTTTAAATTCATGACATGCAATCCACTTTTCCTCTTCAAGAGTAATACTACAATTCATAAATTTATTGCTTAAATTATGTGTTAAAACTTATATGTAATTATTATATTATCAATACATCATTATTTAATTAAAATGATTAATTGTTATAAATTATTTTATCACATTATTTAAATAAAAAATTTAAGAAAATTTTATAGAAGTATATCATTATTGTTTTTATTATTATTATTTATTTTGATATAATTATAACATAAGCAAAAGTTTATTGACAACAATACATGGTTAGAGGTATGTGAGATTAAACATTGTTTATGCGGTTGTGAAATATATTTCCATAGTTGGGAGATCTAATCTCACATGTCATACTCTAACCTTTATTACGGATATGAATAAAAATTGAACTACGTACCCACTTGAATTATGATTGATGTGGTCATATGTGTCTTTCATATTTAAGTGTTAATTATTTAATAATTAAAAATTTATTGCAGTATTGAGGTTCGCTCAAAAATCTTTTATGTTTCATTTAGCCAATGTAGATCTAGACCTATTAGGTCCTGTCTACGTACGTGCCTCGTTAAATCCAAATATCTGGACTTGAGAAAATGTTTGCAGTAACTAAACAAAAATTTATAGCTAAAAATATCGACACCATCTTCTGGCATACCAGCAAATAAAGAATGGTTTTATGATCAGTTTGGTCAATTTTGATTTTTAAATGAAAATTACAGCAAAATTTATGTGGAGTACCTGGGTGCATGGTGGAGTCCAAATATTAATAACAATACTCAACAGTAGTTTTTCTGCATATATCTGTGCCACATACACAATATCTTCATTGTGATCCATTATATACTTATAAGACACTTGCTGGACTACTGGTGGGCAAAGAAACTGTTAAATTCACTAGATACATATAGGTTAATTTATACCATACAAGCAACTCCAAAAATAATGAAGCTGAGTGAAATTTCGTACCATGCTGTGTCATCAACACAACTAGGAATGCTTTTCATTCTCTTAAAAAAAGGTGATTAAACCGATGCCTAACAAGAACAAGTGTCATTTTCTAGCCATTTCCATGAAAGTGAAAGAACATATAAAAGAATGATGATGTATAACACAAATTGTTCTAATCAAGTAAGTTAAATCAACTTTTTGATCTGATATTTCATGGAGGTCTATAATAGCTATTAATTTTGATCTGCATGAGGTGTTATTATCACCCATTCAGGAAAAAGAAAAAAAAAGACCTTTAATTAATGCACAAACCCAAAATTTTTCTTTTTCTTTTTCTTTTTTTTCCTAAAAAATTAACAAACTGCAGAGACACAGGCAGTGTAGTGATCCAACACTGTCTTATCTTTATCAGAATATTGGGCTCAATGCATGCCTTCCTGTTACCGTTATTACACCAACCTCTCTCACACTTGTTAGATAGATAGAGAGAGAAAGAGTCAGCTTTCTTCTTCTGATATACTGCAAGTTAATTAAGATGGAGTGGAGAAGGTGAAAAAATAGGAAGAGCCATGGTTTCTTTTGATCATATTTTTTTCTTCTTCTTCTTTTGCTGTCGTTTATTGGTTTAGAAGAGAGAGAGATGGCAGGTTTTTGTGTACTGAGTTTGCCACCCCTTCAGTATCCCACGTCGCTTCCTATGTTTTATATTGGCCTCACTCTACGCAAGTATTTATATTATGGTATGTATGCGAAGAGAGAGAGAGAGAGAGAGTAGTTGGCGTGAGAAGAGGTAGGAGCATGTTGTCAGTTGTGTGTGGGAGGACTTGGGTTGGGACCAGATGGAGACCTATGAATTATGATTTCACTCTTTATGTAGTCTCTCGTCTTCTTTTCAATTTCTAACCGACAGCTCTCTCAGCCCCCCACCTCTCTCTCTTCTTCAGATAATTAAATACAAACTTTGCTGCACCCCAAAAGTGAAGTAGAGAGAACCTTCTAGTTTCTCTCTTTCGTTAATTTGCACCCCAAAAGAGAAGTAGTTGCTCAGTATCAAACTTTACTAATAACTATCTATCTATCTCTTGCCACGCTTCTCTCTCTAGCTCTATCTATAAGAGCCTAGTCTCAGCCCCACAATCTCTCTGCTTTTGTGATCCATTTCACACTCAACCAAGAGACTTATCACTTGGAATATATACAGAGAAAATTTTGGGTTGGTTTTAGGGAAGAGACAAAGAAAGAGAAGCCAAACATGGATTGGAATAGCAACCTGAGGACCTTTGTTCCTCGACCAGAAACCGCCTTCGACTTCCTCTACAACTATAACTACGACCAATATCCAGGTAAACACTCCCTCTCCTTTGCTGTCATCAAAATTTGATCATCACATTGTTTTGTATTTGTTCAAGTTTTCGAATCAACTCCATGAACAATGCCATGGCTTCAACAGTCAACCAATTATATTTCTACAGTACTAATACTGTTCTCTTAGATGATAAATTCTGGTTAAACCAGCTGCTTTCTCAGAAAAGTTTCCAATACAGTTACTTGATGTCAAAAAGGAAATTTACCCATCTGATGCTACACAGTCTCGGCCTCTAAATTTGGAAGCATTTCTATCTTCTCACTTATTGTTCAAAGGACATGTACAGTGACTTAAGAATCAAAAGCGATATCTAAGGAACTATTCTTCTGTCACCTTATATTACCATTTTTACTGCTTGTTTATAGGTATGGAACTGAAACATACAGGAATGGCTGAGAAATCACTTGGGTTGGTTCCGTCAATGGACAAGAACAACTATGGCAGTCAAGAGAAGAAAAAGAGGTTGACAAGCGATCAGCTAGAGTCATTGGAGAGGAGTTTCCATGAGGAAATAAAGCTGGACCCCGATAGGAAAATGAAGCTGTCGAGGGATCTTGGACTCCAGCCAAGACAAATTGCTGTCTGGTTCCAGAATAGGCGTGCTAGGTGGAAGGCTAAGCAGCTTGAGCTCCTGTACGATTCACTCAAACAAGAGTTCGATGCTGTTTCCAGAGAGAAGCAGAAGCTCCAAGATGAGGTTTGTCTATATTAAAACTCTCTCCATGCAATTCATGCACACACACTCCAGTGCTTATAAAACCAATTTTAGTTAAATCTTAAAAGATCTCAGTACACGTAGAGTTTATATTTATAATGGGCCACAAATTTTGTAAAATTTAGATGAAGTGAGGATCAACAAACTTAACATAGGCCGGTTTCTACCAACAAGATATCGACTAATAAAAAAGGAAATATAATTAAAATAATTAATAAGGAAGGTTTGACTTGAGCTCAATATAGTGTTCAAGTCAATATGGAGCCAGATCTCGTCTCAATTTGACATTCAATTTTACATCTCATAAATGAGATGTGAAGTGACCCTCCAGTTAACGTTGTCGACTGCTCCATAAACGGTCAGCTCATTACTTTCAGCAAGCTTCAACAAAAAAATGCTGATGATGCAACGACGTTTTCTTTTGTTCTCTGGGGCATCACATTTTCTTCACATCTATTTATCAACTTGAGTACATTTATTCTTGTAGGTTATGAAATTGAAATCTATGCTTAAAGAGCAAGCGACAAGGAAGCAAGTGTCCACCACCGGTTACACCGAAATCTCCGGCGAAGAGACAGTTGAGAGCACATCAGTGGCGATTCGGAGCTCGAACAAACTGCGAGGATTGAACCAGCAGCAGCATCAGATTGGAGAGGGCAGCTATCTTTTCAGTGTTGAGGAGTATAACCCTACAGTGTCATCTGCTTTCTGGGGGGTTCTGCCTTCTAATTATCCTGCATAACAAGCTTAATTTGACAAACTATATTAGTTCACATCTTAGATTACTAAGTCTAATGACAAGTTAGCTTAGAGGTAATATAATTATCTTATCATATATAGTAGGAGTATCCTGTCTCCTTAATTTGTGTAAGTTGAGGAATTAATGGTAGTATGTTGACTGTTACAAGCCACTCTAATACTTGTTTACTGCATTCAATAACTTATACATTTTGTATCAATAAGGAGTAAGGACCTTACTGTCGGTAATTGTAGTCTTATCATGATATTATCACTGAATGATGTTTCTTTGTTGCTCATTCATTTTAATATTATGCGTTATGAAACTAGGTTATGTCAGCAAAAGGGTCAAGGTTGAGAGAGGATCCAAATTCGTTTCTTTGCAGATAAGTTTAACATCTTGACATGTAGAATTTTTATTTATATGGTGAAAAATCGCAAGCACATCCCTAATTCGTTAAAATAATTTAATACGAAAATATCCTCAATTAAATTCATTTTTAAGGGAATCAAACAAATATAGTATAATTTATAGAATCTCTAATTTCTTCGTTTCCAAAAGAAAATAGAAGAAGAACGAGAAAAACTAATCTCTATTACGAGATGTATCACTTATGATATATAAAATCTTAAGAGTATAACTTGATATTACTCAAGTGAATCTGACTTATACTTTATAGAACAATTTGGGAGAGTGTGACAATGATTAATTATCAAATTAGAGAAGTTCATTATTTTACATATAAAACTACGATCATATAGTTTTGTATGTTCCATGTTTTGAAATCATGTTCTTGACTTATTTTATTTTAATTAATAAATAGTACAAAACTTATAATAAATAATATTAAAATCAGTATGTGGCTTAAAACTAATATTAAACTATGAAAGTATCTCTTTTTATTTATTTATTTAAATATACCTTTTTAGTTATAGTCTTATAGATAGTTGGCAAACAAAAGACCACATGAGAAATTTTCATTTTCATAGTTTGATTCTAATTTCGAAACCTATATTACTTTTAATGTTATAATAAAAAAGAGTTCCAAGCTTAATTTATTTCGCATAACAATGCCATGAGAGAGAAGTGCGAGTTGAACATGATCCATAGGTTGACAGTTTGATTGTGAAATAATATCACATACTGTAAAAATGAAAGATAAATTAATACAATTTAAAACCAAATTTATCAAAACTAAATTGGTATCCTTAAAATCTATCAACGAAACCCATATAAAAAACAAAAAAACTTGGAGCGAAAACAATAGGAGGAGAAGGATAAGCGTGGCCATATTTCCGCCTCTCAAAAATTGTATATACACCCCATAAAAAATTTAAGATTGCTTTAATTCGTTTTTACACTCTATTTTTTTTTTCTCAGCGTACTCTTTTTGTTTCTTAATTTTATTATAATGTATTTTTATAAATACATCCCACTATACCTATTTTATTATTTAGAGAAGAAAAAATTATAAACAACAAGGATAACTACAGGCAACAACAAGAGCAATGTGTCAGCTGGCATGGGATTAATATTCTTCTTAGATTTATTTTATCCTCTAAATAAATCCATATTCCAGTCCGCAACAGCTACAAGCAATAGCAATAGCTACAACAGGAGCAGCAGCCATCCATCTCGGCATTCAGACTGTCAAAACAATATTTCTTCCTTTACCATCATCTATATAAGTTTCGGAGGTGTAAGTTTCCAGAAGTTCCATGTATTTCATGTAACCAATGGAAACAAAATGAGGAGGCAAAATATGAGCAGTCAACCAAATAATTGACTAAACAAAACGTTCAGTTGCAATTTCTATGAACATAGGACATGCAAAAGTTGATCAAGCTAGTTGCCCTTAGTCAGCAGTCACCAGTGTTTATGTGCTCCAATAAATTCCAGATTGAAAAGGGAAAGGTGAAGAACGAACTTATTGGAATTGAAGATTGAGGCTCAATTTTAAAAAAAGGCACCTAAACCATTGCAAGCTTAGCACTGAAAAGAAGCAGAACCAAACCTGCAAAGGAGAGGTCGTGGGAGGAAACATGCCATGAACAAAAGCATGAAGAGAACTATATATAATTTTGTGTCAACACGTTCGTTCACAGAAATCTCATCCTACGAAACTGATGGGTGTACCTACAAAATATTTATTTTTCTAATAATTATATTTAAGATTAATATTGGATATTTAAAAGCAAAAAATACTAATTTATGAGGTGCACATAAACTTTTGAGGGGTGCAGATATATATCTTGAAGGGTGCACGTACCGCTACTGCACTGACTATTCAATAGGCCCAAAAAAATCAGAAACAGTACACAAGTAACTGAGTAAGCACAGACAGACAGCTTTATGGTGGGCCATTAAATTAAATTCATTGGCTTTTTTGTTTTGAAACAAATTAAATTCATTGTTAGTCCTCCTCTTTGCCAATCCCAGCAATACAAAAACACGCTCGAAACAGTATAATATAAAGGACGGCATTTATATTGTGGTGAATTTATGCATTACTTAGTGGTTTTTTATAGGATTCATTTAGGAGAAGAAAAAGTTTTACTATGTAATTTATTTGTGTTTGGTTTTTCTCCCAACAAAGTGGTATCAAAGTCAGGTTCCGAATTTTGCAATGATGAATATGGAGAACAATTTGAATCTAAGTAGAATGATTACTCTAAATGGTTTGAACTATCATATTTAGAAGGGAAAAATGGAGGATCTTTTATATGTGAAAGATTTTTACTTACCTGTTTTTGCTACAGAAAAGCCTAGTGATAAATCTGATGCAAAGTGGACTTTGCTTCATCGGCAAGTATATGGTTTCATTAGGCAATGGGTGAGTGACAATGTTTTGAATCATATTAGTGGGGAAACACATGCACGGACTTTGTGGGTCAAGCTTGAGGAGTTGTATGCCAGAAAAACTGGGAATAATAAATTGTTTCTGATGAAGCAATTGATGTATTTAAGATATCATGATGGTGTTCCTCTGACAGATCATTTGAATACATATCAGAGGATTATAAATCAATTGACTGGCATGGGTATCAAGTTTGATGATGAGGTACAAGCATTATGGTTGCTTGGTACATTACCGGACTCATGGGAGACTTTCAGATCTTCCTTGTCGAACTATGCTCCAAATGGAACGATGACAATGGATTTGGTCAAGGGTAATATTCTGAATGAAGAGACAAGAAGAAAAGCACAAGGGTCTACTTCATCTTCAGAAGTTCTGGTTACAGAAAGCAGAGGGAGGAGTAAAAGCAGGGGTCCGAAGAATAGAAGTCAGTACAGAAGTAAATCCAATAAGTTTGCAAATGTTGAGTGTTACTACTGCCACAAAAAGGGACACATAAAGAAAAATTGCAAGCAGTTGGAAAGGAAAAATAAAAATGACACAAGCAAAGAAAAGAAAAATGAAAATAATAACAATGATGACAGAGTTGCTACCGCCATTCATGAAGACTTTCTTTTCATGTATGATGCTGATTCCATTAATTTTGCATGCCATGAGACTAGTTGGGTGATTGACAGTGGTGCCTCCATTCATGCTACATCAAGGAAGGATTTCTTTATATCTTACACACATAGTGATTTTGGGAGTGTAAAGATAGGGAATGATGGCACGGCAAAAGTTGTTGGCATTGGAGATGTGAACCTGAAAACAGATAACGGCTCCAGGTTAGTTTTAAAAAATGTAAAACATATTTCTGACATTCGTGTAAATATTATTTCTACATGTAAACTTGATAATGAGGGATACTGCAACTTCTTTAGTAATGGTCAGTGGAAGCTCACCAGAGGTGCTATGGTTGTAGCTAGAGGTAAAAAGTGTTATACCTTATATTTGTTTCAGGCAAAAATTTCTAAGTCCATCATCAATGCAGTTCAGGATGAAGACAAAGTAGAACTTTGACACAAGAGGCTTGGACACATTAGCGAGAAAGGTTTGATTGTTTTAACCAAGAAAAAACAGCTACCTGACATGAAAAATATACAGTTGAAAAGATGTTCTCATTGTTTAGCAGGGAAGCAGAACAGAGTCAGCTTTCACAGCTCTCCACCTACAAGGAAGTCAGGTACACTTGATCTAGTGCATTCAGATCTCTGCGGCCCTATGAAGACGAGATCACTCGGTGGAGCCCTATATTTTGTGACTTTCATAGATGATCACTCAAGAAAGACTTGGGTTTACACCTTGAAAACGAAAGATCAATTATTAGATGTGTTCAAGAAATTTCAGGCACTGGTTGAGAGACAGACTGGGAAAAAGTTGAGATGCATCAGAACTGATAACGGGGGAGAGTATATAGGTCCTTTTGATGAGTATTGTAGACAGCAGGGTATTCGACATCAAAAGACACCTCCCAAGACTCCTCAGTTGAATGGTTTAGCTGAGAGGATGAACAAAACACTAGTAGAGAGAGTGAGATGTTTGCTTTCACAAGCACAGTTACCAAGATATTTTTGGGGTGAGGCTTTGAGTACTGCTGTTCATGTTCTTAATCTCACACCGTGTGTTCCTTTACAGTTTGATGTACCGGATAGAGCTTGGAGTGGTAGAGATGTTTTCTATGATCACTTACGTGTTTTTGGGTGTAAGGCATTTGTGCATATTCCCAAAGATGAGAGATCCAAGCTTGATATGAAAACTCGACAGTGCATCTTCATCGGTTATGGTCAGGATGAGTTCGGATATCGATTCTTTGATCCGGTTGAGAAGAAACTTGTAAGAAGCAGAGATGTAGTATTTATGAAAAACCAGATTATACAGAATATTGAGAAAGTTGGGAATTCAGTGTCCGATGACAATAGTGGTTTGGTCGATTTGAGTTCCGTTTCTTCAACAAATTTGCCAACACGGGTTGATAATCAGCAGGTTGCAGTTGATACAGGTGGTTCCTTACAGGCAGAGGAAGATATTGAAACTAATGTACAGGTGTAAAATCCTGATGCTCCATTAGATGTACCACTCAGGAGGTCTACCAGAGACCGACGTCCTTCCAATCGATATCCTACAAGTGAGTACGTGTTATTAACTGACGGGGGAGAACCCGAGTGTTATACAGAGGCCTTGGAAGATGAGCACAAGAAGGAATGACTTGAGGCTATGCAAGATAAAATACAGTCACTTCATCAAAATCATACTTTCGAGTTGGTAAAGTTGTCTAAAGATAAAAGAGCTTTGAAGAACATATGGGTTTATAGAATTAAGCATGATGAGCTTAGTACTCGACTTCGATACAAAGCCAGATTGGTTGTCAAAGGATTCAATCAGAGGAAAGGCGTTGATTTTGATGAAATTTTCTCTCCAGTTGTGAAGATGTCATCCATCCGTGTTGTGCTTGGTTTAGCGGCCAGTCTTGATTTAGATATTGAGCAAATAGACGTGAAGACTGCATTCCTCCATGGTGATTTGGAGGAAGAGATTTCCATGGAGCAACCAGAAGGTTTCATTGTAAAAGGAAAAGAGAATTATGTGTGCAAATTGAAGAAAAGTCTTTACGGTTTGAAACAGACACCGAGACAATGGTATAAGAAGTTTGAGTCAGTTATGGAAGAGCAAGGCTACAAGAAAACAACTTCTGACCATTGTGTATTTGTTCAAAAATTCTCTGATGATGACTTCGTTATTTTACTGCTTTATGTTGATGACATATTGATTGTTGGCAGGAATGTTTCAAGAATTGATAGGTTGAAGAAGAAATTGAGTCAGTCTTTTGCTATGAAGGACTTAGGGCCAGCAAAGAAAATTCTTGGCATATAAATTGATCGTGATAGAAAGTCCAAGAAGTTATATATGTCACAGAAGAAGTATGTTGAAAAAGTACTTCAGAGATTTAACATAGACAAAGCTAAAGCAGTTAGTACTCCACTTGGTGCACATTTCAAGTTGAGTACGAAGCAATGTCCTCCTACAGATGCCCAAGAAAATGATATGGAAAAATTTTCATATGCTTCAGTAGTCGGGAGTTTGATGTATGCAATGGTATGTACTAGACCAGATATAGCTCCTGCTGTTGGTGTTGTTAGTCGGTTCATGTCTAATCCTAGAAAAGAGTATTGGAATGCTGTCAAGTGGATCATGAGATATCTTCGAGGTACTTCCAGTTTCAAACTTGGTTTTGGTGGTGAGAAGCCACTGCTAGTCGGCTACACAGATGCAGATATGGCAGGAGATGTGGATTCTCGTAAGTCAACGTCTGGTTACTTGATTATCTTTGCAGGTGGTGTTGTAGCTTGGAAATCGAGATTGCAGAAATGTGTTGCACTTTCTACCACAGAAGCAGAATTCATTGCAGCAACTGAAGCTTGTAAAGAGTTGTTATGGATGAAAAAATTTGTAGTAGAACTTGGTTTCAAGCAACAGAGATATGTGTTATTATGTGATAGTCAGAGTGCTATTCACCTTAGGAAGAATTCAACCTTTCATGCAAGATCGAAGCATATTGATGTGAGATATCATTGGATTAGAGATGTGTTGAATGACAAACTGCTGGAACTTGACAAAGTTCATACAGACCACAATGGATCCGATATATTTACAAAGGTATTACCAAGGGAGAAGCTTGAGGCCTGTATGATGATCGTCGGAATGGCGAACCCCTCCACATAATCGGGAAGGGGGAGATTTGTTGGGTTGGGTTCCCTCTTATGTAGAGGCCCAACAAGTCTCATCAGGTTAAATTGAGTCCATATGAAATTCCTAATAGATTTAGGAATTGTAATCCTATTTAAATCTTATTTCCTTGATCAATATAAATAAGAGAAAAGAGGGTTTGATCAATGAAATAAGATTTAAATAGGATTACAATTCCTAAATCCATTAGGAATTCCATATGGGCTCAATTTAACCTGATGAGACTTGTTGGGCCTCTACATAAGAGAGAACCCAACCCAACAAAACACGCTCGAAACACTATAATGTAAAGGACGGCATTGTTAAAAAAAAAAAAAAATCAAAAAGCAACATTTGGCTCCGTTTAGTCTTAGTGGTTGTTTGGAACAAGATTTTTTTGTATTTAAAAAAAAAAAAAAGTCTTTTTTGTAGCCAAAAAGTTGTTTAGGATTGGTATTTTCAAAATTATAGCTCAATTATTGAAAAAACATGTTTTCCACAATTTTTAAAACATGACTTCAATACAAAAGATTGGTGTTTTACTTGTGTTAAGATACTATTTTGTCCCTTTTTAACAACAATACCAAACAACTTCTAAAACAAATTGTTTTAAGTTTTTGAAAACTATTCATAACAAATGTTATGAAAAATATTGAAAACTAGATAGAAATAAATTTATGATGCACTTTCTATGTTTAAATCATCTTATGCAAAAAAATAAAATAATAAAATAAAATAACATACAACACCAAAGAATGGTCAAACTTGATAGAATTTGTATAATATTCTAACGACTCGATACTATTCTAATCTAGCGTAAATTTGAAATCGAGAATAATACTGAAAGAAAATAAAAATAATAAAATAAAATAAAAATAGTGAACACAAGATTTATATAATAAAATACTCAATGTGAGTGAAACATCCATATATCAAGATTAGAAATATTTTTTTGGACCGACAACAACAATACAACATCTTTCTAAAATTTATGAGAAAAGTTAGGATAAAAACTTCTCAAATAAACTTAAGAGTTTGGAAATAGAATGATAGAGATGCATTACAATCGTCTATTTATAAACAAAGATGTAGATGTACAACTTGCTTCGTTTAACTTTTATATACAAAGTTCGTGATAGTCATCACATTATTTGGTTCACCAAGTCAATAATTTAGATATATTCCACATTATTTACTCCATTAAGAAAACTAATGACACCCCTCTATATGTGCCTCCATTTATGGCTTCACCTTTAACATATAATATTTGTTGTCGATCTACAAAATTAATGTGAATCATACACAAAATTTTTGTGTGATCAAGTTATCATCATCAACTCAACAACTACAAACTAACAATGGCCGGCTAGTATGTACATGATGAACAGAATGAGACGGCAATGAGCATCTACAGCTAGCTATCTACAAAACCAAAGCTTGTTGCAAATGTACTTCATGTCAACAGCATCACAAGGTAGGTCCATTGCCTGGCAGGCCAAACTCTTCTTCAAACATCCTTTAGAGTTCCCGAAAGATTTGATTGAAATATGTCATGGGAAACACGAACAGCATTTGATCACCTGCATGTGTAGACAACAAAATGGCGCTTATCTGCCACCGCATGCATGATGGTGCGCAGATGTGTTAGTGAAATTCTTTACCTCCTCAAGGCAACGCTTGTGATATCCATATCTAGATTCTGACCCAGCCCAATGATGAGCCCAGACTCAAACCCAACCCACCTGAGAAAAAAATTTGAGTTATAATTGGCTGCCAGCTGCAGCAAGTGAATAGAGTCCGCTAGTTCAACTGCATAAAATGTTGCGAAGGCTCGGAACCTTGACTAATTAAAAACAAATGTAGTTTTCTAGGGCTAATAATGGTTGGGTTCTGTTTTAGTCAAAAGTGACTCGTCACCTCTTTTCTCTTAAGACACTTTTAATGATTTTCACTAATTTTAAAAGTAATTTTGATAAAATATTATTCATAAGAGTAATGCTAAGTAGCCTGAAAAATATTTTAAATTTATATTTAAATGATATAATATATAAGTTATTGATACTATATATAGCATTAACTAATATAATGATTGATAAACGAAAAGAATTTTTTAAAAAGTAAAATGTAATACAAAAATCTATATTAGAGTTTCTTTTGTTTTAATATATTAAATTAGAGCCATCTGGAAATGTATCTAATACGCATATCTAATATTTTCAAATTTTTATGGGTGTTGAATTTGGATGCTTCATTGTTTTGTCCTTATATACAAATGTAAACTGATGCTGCTAGTTACCGTTATGCGCATTACTGCTGCTTCTGTATAATATGCCCATCAAACTTATCTGAGACAAGTCACGAGGCAACAAAAAGTGGGTTTTTGGAAGCCTCCCAAGATCCTCTTATTTTTCATAAAATGGTCATCCCACCAGTGACCGATCTCCTTCCAATGGAAGAGGTTTGGTAGGATAACCATTTTATAATAAAATCAAAATGGCAACGTTCATCATATATGAAAGCCAAATTCATTACCAACATTTTTTTCTAAAGAAAAAGACGAAAAAAAAAAAAAAAAAAAAACAGTTGCAGTGAACTCTTAAGGTATTCTTAAGTAGCAAAAGGGGTATGTTTGCCTTCTGATTAATCTTACCAAATCCGCCGACATACCACTGAAATATGTTCTAAGAATAAGCTCAAAATGAATCTAAGTGAGATTGTATACGATAAACAGATATGCAAATAAAAATTTCAGCCAACAAGGCCAATTCGACGTTCTCAAATAAAAAACCGAACAAAACTACTTATAACTCCAACATGAAAAAACACCAGATCATCAGCGCTTTCCACCACCACCACCAAGTTTAGGACCCTTGGGTGCAGCACCCTTGGGAACATTACCCCTGCCTTGTGGCTTCTGCGATTTGGCCATCACTTCTGCCTTCTTTGCCTTCTTTTCATCTTTTGTCTTCTTGATCCTCTCCTTAATTTCACTACACAATACAACACATTATCCAGTTAGCTTTAACCTCCTTAGATTCCTTCGATAAGCAGCAGAGTGAAGCATACAAGAAAAAATCTAAAGTACAAACCAAAGACTAGCCAACAATTACAAATAATACTAATAGTATGTTAAAATAAAATCTAAATACACACCGGAGAGCAGCTTCCCTGGCAGCATCACGAACTTCTGGCTTCTCAGTTCTTCTCTTCTGGATAACTTCCAAAGTTGCACCCACAATGGACCTAGAGTAAGGCTTCTTGGTGGCACGTCTCTTCTTCTTCACAGCTTCTTGGGCAATGTCCTGAAATGGTGCAGAAATGTGACTTCAGTGTTATAGTGTAGAAATATCAAATATGTAGATGGCATAAATGTTTATTATTAGATCATATAGGCTAAAGTACAACCAATGCTTTAGGATATGAAGATTCGTAAGGTCTAAGTTACTAACCTTCTTATGCTGCTTTCTGTACATGGCAGTCCATGTAAGCTTCGATGGCTTCAACCGGTTATGGAAGTACCTCTTGCATTTGGAATTGGCAAAGAGGAACACCTGAACAAATAAAGAGAATTTAATTTTATAATCAGAACACGACTGCAGAAAATCAGCCTCATGCTAGTCCCTCACTACCGAAAAATAAAAAGAGTAATACATTTGAGTTTCCTAGTACTACTCATCTATCATATTTAAAGGAAGAATATATATATATATATATAGATCACACACACACACACACACACACATATGTATAAGAGAGAGAGAGAGAGAGAAAAAAGAACACAAAATAATTTTACAACCAGACACTCAAGTAAATTAATCAGACTAGAATTAACCTGAGAATCAAAACGGATACACACACACACACACACACATATATAAGAGAGAGAGAGAGAGAGAGAGAAGAACACAAAATTATTTTACAATCAGACACTCAAGTAAATTAATCAGACTAGAATATACCTGAGAATCAGAACGGATAAATCTGATTCCCTTGCCAGGGTATATCTTGGCTCCACTGAAACGACAGAGCTCCGTCCTAGTATCCAAACAACAAATATTTTTAGTATGAATGAGACAACAAAATCCAAGGGTAATAACATAACTCAAAAATAAAGTTCTTACAGTCACAATTTTATGACGTAGTCGTTTCATAAACCGAAAAACTTTCATGGCTAGATAAGATATTCATACTTAACATGTATTTCAAAATGAGGTTTCACATATATTAACATCCATTTTATGCTGCAATCAGACGAAAATCACACTGAGTAGTAGTTTGATTTCTTCTTTCTCTATCAGCTGTCAGTGCTCAAAGAACTATAGGAGTAAAGGGTTCGTTAAACAATTCTAAAATTTCCCAAAACAATGCTAAATCTGGCTACACTAGCAAATATACATCAGCAAAATCCTCTGTTCAACCAGCCACAAGAAATGTGATAGAAAAACTGAAACCATCATTAAGTGATTGTTTTTCTAACCAACATGGTAGAATAGAATTTTTTTTTTTTTTCTGTTTTTTAATAGGGACCAAAACATGATAGATTTGAAAATGAAACAACGTATTTAAAAGTCAAGATTTCTCATTGCAGGACAAGCTTTTACAACAATTCTTTTTTTTTTTTACATAAGATTAGTATTGTAATTTAGTACTTAAGAAAAATAATTGTTTACGGTTCATTTAAGTACTTGTCCACAACTATTGTTTCTAAAAGACAACACCGAAATGGCCATCAAACCCACTAAGAGCCCATCCTCCTACACCAAATCTCAAAGCTTCATTAACATATTCACTATTTACTAACACAGATCCTGCAAACCCTAAACCCTAATCCCATAACATGAAACCCTAGTTTTTTCTATCAGAAAAATTCCATCTTTTGTCATACGAAGAGCTAAAAAGAAAGCAACAGATTAGACAAAATATAATCAACAAAAGCAACACAAGAACCAATATCAAGCAAAAAAGAGAGAGAGAGAGAACTTACTTGAGAACCATGGTTGATGCACCTTTCTCGTATGAGAACCTAGCAGCAGAAGCGGCGCTATTTAGAGCTGGATGTTTATAATTATTACCCCAAAACCCTGGGTCCTTCTATTTACACCCCACTAGTCGCCTAAAAATACACCCCCACCCCACCCCGCCCCTCTCTCTCTCTCCCTCCCCAAGAGTCAGTAAAAATTATTAAAATTTATTAGCTTTTCAGTAATCCAGTTCTTGTTTTGTTTTTAAAATTTTTTGTATTTTGCACCGCTTTCGTGGTATGTTTTTGTTTGTGTAAACATCAAATGTTAGTTAAAAAAATTCAAATATATATTTATAAATACTATGATAATATGATGTTGGCATAATATCACATATTCATATTAATGAATTGTTTTTATTTTAATTCCAATTGTAGTTGATTATAAAAGAAAATTGTACTATTAAAAAAAAAAAAGGGGGTTGCATGTTTTGTGATATTAATAGAGTTATAGTCACAATTTTTTTTAGTTACCACTTGCTGTAGAAACGATTTGAATTTATGATATTATGAAATTGAATGAAGGCTTTTTTGTCGTCAAGCTATTTTAAGCTGTGGCAATCCTAATCACTTTTTAAAAGAGAAAAGGTAAGTAATGATACTCTCACGAATAGTTGTCCAAAATCCAAATGTGTCATCACCATCTTGATTATGTATTTATACGTAAGTTGAACTTGAGGTGGGCTCACCCGACCCAAACCCAATTGAAAAGGACCAGGCATGATGACCCAATAGAACTGTCACAAACGTCAAGTAGTGTTTTAATTTTATTTTTAAATTTAAGAAAAAAGAATTTGAATTTGAGACCTCAATTTGTTTAGAGGTGTGATTAATCCTTGTTACTAGACTATGCATGTAACCACCTCGACATTTAATGTTATTAGCAAATTTCCATATTGATTTCATGATATACTTAATGACATTTAACCGTATATTTTATTCTTAAAAGGGGTTATGAACTTTACTTATGATTTAAATATGTTGACCTAAATTACTTTTTGTCTTGAGTTCCATTTGGTGGAGGTACATTTGGATTTGTCTTTCAATCTACTCCACAAAAAGAAAACCCAACCTTTGATAATATTTTTGTCGATGTCTCGATTTAACCAACCAGGTTATTAGAATTTCAAATTGCAAGATGAGTGAAATGACAGAGAAAAAGAAGAGAATAAAGAGGAATAAGCACTATTGCAACTAGTTTTTTACGTGGTTCAGCTTAAAAAATGGTTTACGTCTACGACTGTTCACTAACTATTTCGGCAGAGTGACAGCATCTCTACTAAGTGTTTCTCTATAGTTATTTTACAAATGAATTGCATCCCCTATTTATAGATAATGAGGGGCTACAGTTATGTACAATAAGATAAAATAAAATCATGATTAATTACATTTTCGAGACTGATATTTATCAAGACAACTCTGTCAAAACATAGTTTAAATGTTAAAGTCATGTCGGTTATGTGAGATTTTCTTAAATCATGTTGTTAATTATGAAGGATTGACATGTACGATACGCTTAGCTAAATTTCGTTTAACAGATCTGACTGAAGTTGACTTGCGATATGCAAGCTACAGTAGTAGAGAACTCGTATCCACGAGCTAAAATGTCCAAAGTCTGATTATGATCCTGCTTTCATGGATTGAGCATGCGGAATTTGAAAACCTGAGTTTATGAACTGATTATCTGACAAACTATATATTTAGCGAGCTGGGTCTTAGCCAATTGAGCAATTTTACAGAAACAGTTTTGAGCTTTTACCAATCCATTTAAATAACTTTAAGTACATATAACAATTTTGAAGTTGTGAATGACAATGTTCTGAGAATTATTTTGATTTACTACCATAAATCAATAGAGCTACACCATACATAGCTTGGTCCTCTTTTGTTGTGTATATAGATTATATAAAAATCGGGGAATTATGATAACGACAATGGGTGCTAACAATATTGCTCTCTACTAAAATTTTAGTAGTAAATCGAGGTTTTGAATCAATCAATTATTTATGGGGGATTCATGACATCTCATTGTTGTATAAATAGATCGAATCGAAATCTTACTATTATTAAAGTGGAGAAGATTTTATTTATGGTTATTGTAATAACAATGTTGAGAATTCATATGATATCCCATTATTGTTTAAATAGATCGAATTCAAATCTTACTAACACTAAAGTGGAGAGCATTTGATTTCGTTTATAGTTATTGTAATAAAAAAAGTACCTGATGTAATATTTTAGGATTTATATTCCATATCAATATAGACCATTCTTTTTTTTTTTTTAATGTATAAATATTGTTAATGATTTATAATTAATGTGTTGTAGTCATATTCTTTAAAAATATTCGTTTTTCTTTTGAAAGGTTAAAAAAAAAAATAGTTGTAATTATATTCTTTTTAAGTTTCAGTCCCAAACTTTACTCGTGTTTAAGGTTTAATTGAATGACTAAAAAGTTTGTGATTCCCGGTACCTAATGCGATGGATGGTGGAATTTACTTATTCATCATGTCAACAACTCAGGTTCGAATGATCGAGTGACTTCAATTACCGAAGGTGATATTTTTAAAAATTCACGAGCTATTTTAAATAATAATATAAACCCATTACGGCGGCGTTTGGCTTGTTAGACTTGGTACCCCTTGTACAGGTGCCAACGAGATTAAACTGTCTTGCGTAGGGGGGCCATTTTTATGATATAAATATTTTTTATTTTTGTTGATAAATATATCATAAAATTGAAATTCATTTAATGTATTTAAAAATATTAATAATGTATTTTTTTTTTTACTTTTTAATCTAATAATGTGGAGAAAATATTCCACTAAGTTGTTATTTAATTTCAAAATATTTTTTATTTAAAATATTATTATCTTAGTCAAATGCGTGTTTCACAACACAAAGTATAACATTGCTTTAGTCCATCTAATAATATTTAAAATCTCATTAAATAATTCAATTCAATATTAGGAATCAAGTGTAACCTAAAATCCTCATCTAACATGATCAACACCAATCAAAATATAATTATTCCAAATTAAAATAATATTATATTCTCTAAAATTTGTCCAAATTATATGAGAAACTGATTTGTAACTATCACATTGATTTTATGATGATGTATTGATGATGTGGTAATTACGCATATACTTACCACACCATTTAAGTAATGAATTTGGATAAATTTTTAATAGTATAACATTACTCTTTAAATTTATTACATATTAAGCGCTTAGTTTTTTTTTTTTTTTTTTACATTTTTGATAGAAGTAAATTACACCAAACATATTTATCAATATGTATGGTAAATTGTTATTTCGTGTGAATAGATGCTATCTAGTGTTCTTTTAGTATATTATATCATACATTTAATGGTTAATCTTTCTGCATTATAGAAATAAATGTCTTCTAATGTTATGCAAGTATAATATATTGTACATATAGTGTTGAATTTCGTGCATATGTATATATATAATATTTACTCTAAGTAGATTTGGCTAATTTATATATTGCATTTCAAATATAAGGAAAGCGAGAGAAAAAACAAAAAAAAAAAAATTAAAAAACCATCGATTACATACGTCACTAGATGCATGTACACTGACAAAAGAGAAGTATAAAAAAATCCAAATTCCATTCTCTCAGACTCCACTTGAAATCTAGATACTTTAATTTTTAATAAATTAAATCTAGTAGTTAAAACATAATTTTCAATTAATGAATTAACATTCTTAGATATGATTTATTAAAAATTTAAAGTATCAAGCTTTTAAGTGCATTGCAGAGTGTGTGTGTATATATATATATATATATATATATGACACATCATTTTACAGTGTATTTAGGAATGAGAAAAAAATATATATTTTTTATTACAAAGTCCAAGTCGAACGGCACGTATGTTGTTAATTCCCATATGTTAAAATAAATCGATGCCGAGGACGCGACGTTTCACTCAACCATTTTAGTACAAGTAAATAAATAAATGAATAAAATAAAATAATCCAAACCAAAAGCGGATCCGGACCCGATTTATAAGCTGCGGTACGGAACCCTCTATCGGGAACAAAAGTTGAAAGCTTGAGCACTGAAAAGGAATATATATCAATTGGTTAGTGATCGTGGTGAGTGAAAGGAAGCGATCTGTTGCGGAGACTAACCCTAGCTTGAATCCGATCGAAATCATTGTCCGTAAAGATGGCGGAGAAGGTGTCGGAGGACGATCGGAGCAGCGAAGAGAGCAGCAACTACACATCGGAGGACGAAGGCACGGAGGACTACAGGCGCGGCGGTTATCACGCCGTCAGAATGGGTGACGCGTTCAAGAACGGCCGTTACGTCGTCCAATCCAAGCTCGGTTGGGGCCATTTCTCCACCGTCTGGCTCGCCTGGGACACACTCCACTCTGTACATCTCCTCCCCCCCTCTCTCTCTCTCTATATATATATTGTGATTCAATGTGGTTTTAGTTACAAGTTAAAGGAAGCCAGTTTCTGAATTTTGATTCACATTTGTTAGATGTGCACCGTTTTGTTTGCTTAGAGAATAGAGAGAAACACAAGTTTTGATTCTTTTTTTTTTTTTTTTGGTTTGGGTGTTTTTGTGTTATTGCAATTTGTTGATCTTGTGAAAAATAAAGGTTTATGTTAGCATAGAATCTTTGATACAATATCTAGTTAGTCTTGAAATGGTTTTTATGGTAAATGATTGATTCTTTTTTATTCTGAAATACTACAGCGGTATGTGGCACTTAAGGTGCAAAAGAGTGCTCAGCATTACACTGAAGCAGCCATGGATGAGATAACGATCTTGCAACAGATTGCTGATGGAGACCTGGATGATAAAAAATGTGTTGTGAAGCTTTTGGATCATTTTAAGCATTCGGGCCCGAATGGGCAGCATGTTTGTATGGTTTTTGAGTATCTGGGGGATAATCTTTTGACGCTTATCAAGTATAGTGATTACCGGGGCATCCCTATTCATATGGTTAAAGAGATATGTTTCCATATTTTGGTGGGTTTAGATTACTTGCATAGACAGCTTTCAATTATACACACTGATTTGAAGCCAGAGAATATTTTGTTATTGTCAATGATAGACCCGTGTAAGGATCCTAGGAAATCTGGTACTCCTCTTATTCTTCCCAATAGTAAGGATAAGACTGTTTTGGAGTCTGGGATTGGTAAGTCAAATGGAGATTTGACTAGGAATCAGAAGAAGAAGATACGAAGAAAGGCTAAGCGAGCGGCTCAGGGGTGTGTTGAGAAGGATATTTCTATAGAAGTTGATGTAGATCCTGAAGCGTCTGGTGTAGTGGAGTCTTCTCCTAATGCGAAATCAAACACAGGTTCTGCTGGAGACCAGTCTGGTAGTTCTGTCAATACAAGGTCATCAGATGCTGAAGCAACAAAGGGCAGCAGGTTAGATAAACAGGGGAAGAGGGGCAACCGCTCCGCAAGGCAGAAACTGCTGGCGTCAGTGGACTTGAAGTGCAAATTGGTGGACTTTGGGAATGCTTGTTGGACTTACAAACAGTTTACGAATGACATTCAAACAAGACAGTACAGGTGTCCTGAGGTGATCTTAGGTTCTAAATATTCTACATCGGCAGATCTTTGGTCCTTTGCCTGCATTTGTTTTGAGCTTGCGACTGGTGATGTACTCTTTGATCCTCACAGCGGTGATAACTTTGACAGGGATGAGGTATGAAAGCTTTTAAAGCTAGCACTTTTGATTGTTGTGCTTTTTATATTGCTTATACACTTGAAATGTGGGGTATGTCAATATAAAACTAATGATATTTTGCTTGACAAGAGTAGTTATACACTTGTACCACTATAATCAATTTTAAATACACTGCTAATAAGAACGAATACATGCTAATCTCAGAAATAACTTGGTCCAATCTTTACTGACCTGAACATGATCTTAGCTTTCATATCCAATATCATTTAGAAATATAGACACAACTATACATGTACGCAATCATTGTCCTAAAATTGGCCAGAGCCAGACATGGTACACCATTAGTTATGGTGAAATTTTCTCATTCCACTAGTTGAATGTAGGAGCAAATTTAGATGAGCAAGTTTGTCTCATGTTTGTTTGATATTTTGAGCTGAGTAGTAAGTATGGTGGAAGAGAGGAAGAATAAATTTAGTAGGTCTGAGGAAATGATGGAAGAGAATGGGGACTTGATAATATTATATCGATTTATATGTACTAATAATAACAAATATACATAATTCTTTCCAAATAGAATAAAACTTGAAATCCTCAATTCCCTTCATCGACCATTCTTAGTTTATCTGAAAGGACATTTTCTGGAATTCTCATGCTTATTGACACCCAATCCTTTAATATTGCTGGTTCATTTACATTGGAAATGACAGATGAACATATCATCTGGGTCAATTAACCTTTGTTGGCATCAGTTGGATGATTCTTGAGCAGTTAATCTTCCTGGCCCTGTCCATTAGGAAGATAACATACTGACTTCTAAGGATATCTCTCTGGTTGAATAGTGAGTGCAATGAGAGCCTTATCTGTCTCTGGTGTACTATTTATTGCTAGCTGCTTGGGTATGAAGTAAACTTAGGATTAGGAACGGTATACCAAAAAGAGAATTGGAAACTTAAGTTTTATGCATGATGAGGAAGTATAGATAGTTGTTTCCAAAATGATTAGATATTTTGATCTCTAATGTTCATTGGCTGGAGAGGGACAATGTGTAGTGCAATCATAATGGGTTGAGTTGCTTCATTATCCTCTCCAGCCCCCAACAAATGTTTTCCCCCTTTTTCTATGGACGGCTCAGCCCGGTGGAAGTGTGTGGGCTTGGTCTTGAGGCAGCATTTTTATTATAAGTTTTAAATGGACTAACTATACCAAAACCATCTATTATTTGGGCTGGCCACAATTATGGCTTTTTTTTGTTTGTCATTTTTATTGTTGTGTGTGCTGAATAGCTTTAAATTCCATTTGGAGGAATTTTATATTTACTTTATGCCCTATTTGTAACTTTCTTTCTAAGTGTAAATGTGTAATGTGAACGGATGAGTGTGTGAATTCTGAAGCACATGGAATTTAGAAAAGGCCGGTGTTTCAGGGCTAACTACTAGGTTATGCATTTATGAATAGCAGCTAAAAATTGATATTCTTTCTAATGCTTCAAACTTGTTTGACCAATGTATCCTTTTTTTCTGATTCTTTAAAGGACCACTTAGCATTGATGATGGAGCTTCTTGGAATGATGCCCCGCAAGGTGAGAAAGTTATTAATTCTCTGATGTTTAAGAAACCCCTTCACAAGAAATTTGTTCTCACTTTGAACTATGTGGGCAATTATTTTCCAGATTGCTTTAGGTGGTCGTTACTCTCGTGACTTTTTTAATAGATATGGCGATCTAAGACACATCCGTCGGTTGCGTTTCTGGCCCTTGAATAAGGTTCTCATGGAGAAATATGAATTCAGCGAGCAAGATGCAACTGATATGGCTGATTTCCTGGTTCCCATTCTGGATTTTGTCCCTGAAAAGCGACCTACTGCAGCCCAATGCCTTCTTCATCCATGGATCAATGCAGGGCCCCGTCGCTTGGAGCCGGCCATGCCTTCCTCTCAAAATCAAGCTGCAGACAATCTTAATTCTGATGAAAAGGAGGGAGAAAAAGATGAGAGAGAGGCCATGGAAGTTGGAATAGGTAAAATAGCCATCAGTGCAGACTCTAAATCAGTCAAGGATGCCCAGTCTAGTAGTAAAACTACAAAGGCACTCTCCAATACTGCCTCTAAGTAGGACTCTCACCTACACCTGGTGATCTTGGGAGGGCATTTCTGGTTTGATTTTCCATGTCTGTTCTGCTGATAGAGAGGGAAGAATACAATGGCTTTACTCTGGGTGAGTGCCTGGGCAGAACGGCTGCAGCAGGACAGGATTAATGTGAACATTACAGGAGAATTCTAATTGTAGGCACAATTATAGGAGGGTACACTTCCTGCTGCTGATCTCATGTTTTTTTTAACTATTGTTCAATTTAATGTGTGATTATCGTACCGCACCATTCTTCATATGGTCTGTATCTCTTCATTTTATATTAATTGTAAGATAATAAATTCTTTTTTTTTTTTTCCTTCTATTTCGTTTTAGTAATCTGTTGCCAATTACAGTAACTCTTGAATATATTATAGGGGTAGGTTGTTTTACAGTTCTTTTTCGAGGGAGCTTTAAGAGGGAATCAATTCTACCTAGAAAGCCATTGAATTTAAATTACGGTGATTAGCTTTCTCATCTTATTTATGTTAGTTCATGTAACAGGGAATTTGGGTCTTTAATAGCGGTTCAAAATTATGAAATTTAAACGAACATTGATGAAATAAAATGTTTTTAAAGCAAGGCTGTACCAGGTCATTTAAACTACAGAATTTTATCTAAGCCACAGCTCTGTAGCGTAGCAACCACCTCTGTGAAGAATTGTTCCTCGTAGAGCAGTACTGGAATTAAAACATGGTATATTATATTTACATCGTGAACTCAAGAATTGATGTTCACCTGGTATATACGTTATACCAGATCCCGGACTTCCGAAAACTTTATGTGTAAGTACTACAAACAAGGTGTGCTCTTCGTTCCTAATTTTTGTGGTGATGGTTTAGCTCCTACAAACACACTAATTTTGTGTTTGGCTCGAAGTGTATCCAGATTCACATGAGATCGAATTCAAAATAAGAAGCAAGAAGTAACAGGAAAGGAGCCAATTGCAAATACAATAAATTCAAATCAATCTGTGAAGCAATATTCAGAACTTCTACAGACACATTCACAAATATCTGATCATATTTACTCAAATCATGCAGAACAGTTTATATCTTTGTTTCGGAAGCAGAAACCATCTGGTCCAAAGTTAAAGGATGGAGCCCAAGGATATTAATCATAAATATCCACCTTGGCCACAAGTAGTATCTGCTTGTACTTTTCAGTTCATCTATATTAATGAACCAGCAGGAAAAACAGGAAAGACCACAACTGCCTTTAACCTTCAACAATTTTCACCGGAGACCTGCAGAAGAGAACAATGAGCAAGTATTTTGCGAAAGATATGAGAGTTGTGTATTGGAGAGCTCATTTTTATGCTTCTCAGCATGTATCACTTACCCGAATGGGCTTTGTTTGATTGCCAGAAGTTCAACATCCAACTGCACATTCAGAAGGAACGAAAAATGAAAACATAGAGAAGAAGTGTTGGCCGGCATTGATTGAAATGTGGAGAGAAGAGGTAACAGTTGATTTTAAAATAACTACTGAGATTAGCTCAAAGAACACAGAAGAGTGTTGGAAACCACATTTTCCGTGGGAAAGAGAGAAGAAAAATGGCCACAAAACTTGATTGAAACTATATATACGTTAATGTGTTACCTCTATTGTTGCATTTGGAGGGATTTCCTGGACTCCTTTCTTTCCATAAGCAAGCTCAGGAGGTACTATTAGCAGCCGCTGCAACATAACTAATAGATTAAATACTTGACTAGTGACTGAAAACTTCATTAATCTATATGCGTTATCCAATTAGCAAGCTAACTGGAATGAACATCTGACTTCAAGATTGACTACCATAGATATCAAAGTGAAAAGCAACCTGCTACTAGGTATATAGTTCAGAGAGTTTAGGAATTATAGTCTTCATGTATTACAGTTCTCATTCATATGATTACATAGGATGAGAAGGAAAATGTTGAATTTTGAGACTCATAGAGTTTTATTCTCTAAGTTGTGCTACCCAAAGTTTTCATAAGAGAGTATATATATATTGTTAGAACCAAATCGAACCTGTCCTCCTACACGCATGCCTTCAACACCAAGATCCAATCCTTTCAGGACTGATCCCCTCTCAGATTGGCCCACATCAAACCCATAAGGCTGTACAAGTTCAACCATGTCAACATTCACAAACAGGCAAAGAATAATAGGTAGATGAACATCAGATTTGTATATTTATGTGATCTGTGAAAAATGAAACAATCATAATATTAAGGGTGCATGAGTCCCTGGTATTACATATAGACTTCTGATGCTATCCAAATAGGTTGGAATCATTTAATGTTTTTCAAGGCTTGATAAATATTCTAGTGCAAATGCTTGAAAATATAGTGCATGTTGTAAATCAAACATAGGAATTTAGCTGACTTAGGTGATTAATTCCAACACAATTTTGAGAGAGAAGGAAATTTTTTCTCATTACTTTGGCAGAAGGTCATATGATAATTGGTCTGGTAATGATGCTCAACCCCAAAACAATAGCACATATAAAGTCTTCCAACATGTAAATTGGTTTGAAAAATAAAAAAACTCTCTCAGCATAAAGTAACCTATTGAAAGAGGCAATTATATAATAACAAGACATTCCTGCATTGTGCTCCATTAGTAGTACTAATGAGCATTGTAAGCATATGTTTGTCTACAACAGAGTTGAGACACTGACAAAACACAGCAGAGTACTTTGGTTTTCTACTATTCCCTAATCCTGAGTGTTAGATGATACGGGCTTTGTATCATATGTAAGAACCATTTAATTAGAAAAGCTTTGGTGTCCAAGGACCGTTAAGCTGTTATTGAAATTTTGCATGTTTAGTGTCATTGATTCATTATGATACCTATGCACATAAACAGATCACTGGCTTTTCTTCTCTTGGATGCGCTAAAATATGTAGCACTTTTATAAACACCAAGATTTAGAGATGTCAGAAACATTGCACTACTCTTAACCATACCGTTCCACCACCAACACCGAGTCCTTGTCTACTGGTCATGAATGTGATGCCCCTCCATTTGGCAACATAGTGAACCTAAAACATCAGGTCAACAGAATCAAATTAATTATTAAAATTTCATACCAAGGAAAAACAACTATACATGTTATAGTGTATTACTTCAATAGCAGCTGCACCACTAAAAATACTAACATTTATAACCTCTTACTCGACATTTAATTAAACAGAGTCTACTTGTTAATCATTTAGCGGTGATGGTGAGTAGATGCCAATATTTTATTTTATTTTTTGGAGTAAGTACATGCCAAGAGTTTGCTTCTTCACCAACTCATTTCATTTAGTTTTCACAATCTATTATTGCCTGAGAAGTACCAGAATGACAATAATGAAACTTAACCATTGATCTCAGAAAAAGCCTCTTAGACCCCATGAGAACATTTTTCTCCTCTAGCCCTTAGGATGACAATCATCTAAACAGAAAGTGAAGTTCAAAATTTCAATCTGGCTTGGAGAATTTAAATTGGATTCTTCACAAATTGTCTTAACACTAAAGATATTAATGTAATCGAATTGAATGTCATGCCTCTATTCACATGGAAGAAGAGGTAAACTACAAACTATTTCAAATATTGTTATTGACAGAAAGACTGCAGTGGATCAGTGATTCTCATTCCAGAAAGAAGAGTGGTCTAAAAACATGTACTACATTCAAAATAGAAATATAACTTAGTCACAGCCGTACTGCAACCCGGGATCCTTTCTCAGCCTTTAGTCCACTCCCAACCTTTAGGTCATAGTACCTGAAGGATATAACCATCAGAATTCAACTAAACTCTCAAATTTAAGAAAAGAAACATACATAGAGATTATAGATTGTCTTCTAGAAATGAAATAGCCCATAAAATTTTATCATCCAGCGGAGACATTTCACTATTGTATGATCATCACAAAAACAGATGTTACAACCCTGACAATCTCATTCTAGCAAGTAATTGACATTTTAGACAATTATTTTACAAATTCTTGAACTTTGGTGCATTAAGAAATATGACACCTATAAGACAGATGCAATAACACAGATTATATAGGAAAACGCAGAGAATCGTAATCTAGAGTTGAAAATGCAAAATCTGATCAACTAGAAATGATATTTGTTAAATATATACTAACTTCAAGCCACTGGGAAGGGTTGTGTATTCACTTTCAGGTATTTTGGCTCCTCTAAGCTGCAGCCACAAAGAAAGAAAAACAAGTAGAATATCAGCAATTGTTACGTTTAATAGCATCAAAAGTACCTTGAAGAGGATATATAATACTATAACCATTTGAAACTTACAGCTCTTCTACTTGTGCTAACAGCCTCAGCCACATCACAGACAACGATGCCAGTGCCTGACTCATATAAGAAATTACATAGTGCAATAACTGATTTAGAGAAAAAAGATCATGCAAAAATGTAATTGGGGTCATGAGTACACACTCCAACAATCTAGCCCTTCTAGCAATATCGAATTTATAGAGATAAATAAAGGGAGAAAAGAACCAGCTGTGAGGAGGAAACCAATGAGAGCCCTCCTTCCTTGGTGCTGTAAAGCAAGTAGTGTTGGTGGTTTTGCAGTTTCATCTGGCGAAGACAGTGTGCAGTGACAAGGCAATGCCCTTGAATATTTGTTGGATGGTCTCTTCCCTGAACATTCAAACATCGTTAGTGAAACTCAAAACAAGCCTTGCATGTGACATGCCATGTGTATACGTTGAGAGAGGGGCGGAGAGAGATAGAGTACTTGTGATGGGAATTGAAATAAGAGGGCTGTGCAGGAGAGTTGAGCTGTGTTGAACTTGATGGTAAGGGAAGAGAGAGAGTTCCATTGAATTCAGTTAAAGAGTAACAGTTAGAAGTGAGTTAAGGGATGTTGAACTGGCACATGTCATGTTGTGGGTGCTAGAAGGAATAGTTGTCTTGTGAGCGGTGAGTAACATGGGAATTCAAGAAAGGATAACATTGTCAATGTCATCCACATATTAAAGGTCCCAGAAATCACTAATAACTTTTTACTATCGTATGGCTGTCATCAAATATCAAAATCTACGTATTTAAATATCTAAATTAAATCGTTATGTGCATGCATGGATGCGTACACCGACGGTGATATCAAGCCTTTCTAACATGAAGCTTATTCGGGCAAAATACAACGTCACTAGTAAAAATGAGTTCATATGTTGAATTCATCTTACGGTTCTCACGTGGGAAAGCCAGAAAACATAAAAAACGAAAAATAAAAATATATAAAAATTGAAATATTAATTTTTAAAAAATAGTTTTGGAAGTGATGTATAATAAGGGTAGACATTTCATTCATTTATTATCATTATTATTATTTTATAGTGTTATGGGTATTTTTGGATTCCCCAATTGGCCCAGTAAAGGCCCATCAAGATAGTGGCCCAAGTTACCAAAGGTCCATGAGAGATACTGTGTATCAGATCGCGAGATCGAGCTTGAGCAAGACAATGACAGGTTCACCTGCTATGATAATGGTGACGTCAAGGTCGCTAGATCGTTGTAGCGATATCAAGATCGCCAGACCGCTGCTGAGTCCAGATCGTCACGACGAAGGATAAGCCCTTTCTCTACATCAGCTCGCCCAGTATCAGTGTAAGACAGTAAGATGGCGTGTCTTGCACGGTAAGTAAGGTTACCTCACCTAATGACAGCTTAATTTCGGGAAGTCTCACCAAACCAGTATGGGTTAGCAGTCAGCCCACGTGAAGTCAGAGTTGACATGTCAGAAGTCAGAAGCATTTAAAGCTTTCCAGCAGCATTTATTACGACAAGATCAGCCCTTTTTTGTCTGTTTGTTCTCTTTGTAGCCTCTTCTCCTCTATAAATAGAGAGAGGCATTTATTGTTAAGGGGATCCAGAAATTGAGAGTTTTGGGAGGCTGTTACTCTGTAAAAACGTAGGGAGAACAAGCATTTCGTGAGAGATCAACAGTAATAACAGAACAAGTGGACGTAGGCCCTTCCAAATCCGGCCGAACCACTTCAAACCTCCTGTGTTCTTTGTTCTTTCCTCTTTCTTCTTCTCTTTTTCGCCATTATTCGGTCTGTTTGTTGCAGGTCTCCTTATCAGCGTGGCATTGGGCTCAAGAATCTGGTTGGCTGGTTTACCACGTCAACATATAGCTTGGACTCTTATAAAGAGTAAGTTTACTAATCCCATAGAAGAAAAATAATTACACAAACTTTAGATATACTTAGTAAGAATTAAATCCCTAAAACATTAATAAACGAGAATATGTTTAACCATTTGTGTCAGAAAATAATATACAGACATTCAATTTTTTAACATTTGTCTTACTATTAAAACTGAGGTCTGAAATTTAACCCAAAAATCTATCCCCAAGAATATTTAGCAAATATTAAGATAATCGATATCAATAATATTTTGCAAATTATCCATGTAATTTGCAAGTTAACATGTGTGATACTGTATTTTATATTTTATTATTTATCAAAGTTAGAAATAGTTATGGTATCAAATAAAATTTGATACAAGCCAATAATGTAAGCTCAACCTGGCTGGCACGAATTTGGCGTTCATGTAAAGCCAACTTTGATTATTCAAAGATTTTGAGGATAATCAAATTCTAGTTGAAAGGACAGTAAATATTCAAAGAACAAAAACTGTTCCCTGACTTTCAAAGTTGCGGAGAAACATCAAGATTAAAATAATCAAAGTCATATAGTTCATCTATACTGTTATTAAAATATGTTATCAATTTCTTTTTCTTGACATTTTATTGACTTGTTTTATGCCATAACAAAGCCTAGCAGTAAATGGCATGAATGAGATGGCTAAGCACTAGAACATGAATTGCTTGCTTGAATGAGATGTTCCTCCTCTGCTTCATCAAAAGCAGAATGCCTCCCAAAGCACTTGCTGTCATGCTTTTCTTTTTCATCAAACTTGGACTTCATTTTCTTACTCCCATCCACCCATCTCTTGAACTGCTTAAGCAACTTTTGCCTCTTTGACGAAGCATGATTGCTTGCATTTTCCACATTTAGTAGGCCGGCCTCACCACCGTGCTCCAAAGCCAAGCCATCCAAGTGGTTCTCTATGCTACAATCTCCAACCCCTTCAGATGCTATATCAACAATATTTGTCTTCTCTTGATCTTGCTCTTTCTCTGCTTGATTCCTCCTCATCAACTCATGCCTTAAACACGCATTAGTCCATCTTAAGAAAATCAGTTCCTTCACTTCAGCTGCTCGATCCTGCTGGAGCTGTTCGTATTCGTTTACAAGCTTTTTGTAGTCTTCCACTGTTATTCCTTCATCTTCAATCTGCAATCTCCAACTAGTTAGACCATCAAAACCAAGAACAAGTGATAGAAACAAATGCGAATGTTTTTTATGCATACAAGTACTACAATAGCTTCACCTTTGATATTGAAGAATTTGGTAGCTCTACTACTTGTAGCTTGTTAATTACTTCACTCTTTTGCTCCTGCAGTTGATCAATAACAGCTTGTAAATCTCTCACTTCATCCTCCAACTTCTTGATAACAATAGCCTTCCTTTCCAGCTCCTCGTTGTTTCTAACTGATTCTGCTTCTCTAGCATCAAGCCTCAAGTTCTTGTCCCTTATCATGCGCGATTGCTCTTTTGTTTTCTTCAAAAGCTTCTGTACTTTCCTTTGAAGCAACGCACTTTCTGATTTCCAATGCTCAAGCTGCTCTAGTATTTTCAGATATTCGACCACCATGTTGTTAAGCATTTTGTTCTCTGCCTCCATGGAAAGAATCTCTCTATTCAAGAATTCAACATAGGCACTCTCCAATAACAACATGTTTTCCAGCTTTGCCAGCACTGATTCTTGCTCTTTTAGTTCACGATAACAAGCAAACTGCATCCTTATCTCCCTTTCTTTCTTTTGCAGCTCTTCAACTCGCCATCTTAATTCTGAAACCTCCTGCTCATAATCAAGATTTTCCTGATATTCTGAGACTAATTCCATTGAAATCATAGAATGAGCACTTGTGACAATCTGTCCCTCCTCTTCACAAACTGAATTTGCAGAATTGAGTCTATTATAGCTTTCATCATCTCTCAACTCCTCAGAAGAATCAATTCTGTTGGACTCTTTAGGCAATATAGTTCTTCTAGACATGAGCCTGGCACAGATAAAACCAGCCACAGATATAGCAAAAGGAAGGCCAGCTTTGAGAAGCACTGGCTTCATGACCTGTGCTTTTGACGTTGAACCATCCATGACAAAAATAAATAAATAAATAAATAAAGGACAACTATTTTGATGATCAAATCAAAACTCTGTTGAAAAATTGTTTGTTTGTTTGTTTGGATTTTGGTGGTGATCAAAATGAGTATGTTGTTGTTTTTAAGGTGTATGATAAGATTCTTTACCTTTGTATTTCCTTTTGTTTTCTTGGAGGGGTAGTGGTCTGTTGCTTTTTGACTACTCTAAAGGCACCTATGCCACCATCATTTTACTCTCTCCCCTGCTCTTTGGAATCTCATTATTCTTTCTTTTTTATGAATTTACCGCTTTTTCACATTGATCATGACCCTCTCCTGTCCTTCCATGATCATTCATGGCCAAATAGTTAAGTATTTGATCAACTTCACTTTTTCAAGATTTTGATGTTTCTGCATGTTTGTGGTGTGAAAGCAACAGTAACCTTTTATCAGAAAAAAAGTGCCACATATACTTAGCAAAAAGTTACGAGAATAGTCTTTTTTTCATGATTTAAGTAATCTATCAGGATTATACTACTTATAAGACATTTTTAGATTTCAATTCAATGATACAGAAAAAATTAATATTAATTAAAAAAATAAAAATAAATAAAAAAGAAGAAGAAGAAAAAGCGGAGGTGAGCTCCTGTAATGTAAAAATATGTCCAGTAAAACAATAAAATAAAAAAGAATCGCAGTAAGTCATTGTGGGGTGCATTTAGAAGCTGCGTTTTAACCTTGAAAGCCCGTAAGCAGCAGAGGGCCCAATACTCCAAACGTAAAGTGGGCTTTTTTCGCTTTGTTCTGTTTGTAATCGTTCAAGTATGTGGCTCACTTTTATATTTTAAGTAACTGTAAAGAAGACTGTGGTGGGCAATGAATTAAGTACTGGTTAGACACATTATTCCTTTTTAAATTATACTAGGTGTGGTGGCACGTGCAAGGCACGTGCTTAACTTTATGTTCATTTTATTTATCTAACAAGTTTAAAGATTAAGATACTTAAATATTATTATTTATAATTTATATTGATTGGATGTTTAAATTTAACTATTAAATTAATTATATTCTTTCAAATAAATGTCATATATATATAAAGTCATAGATAATATGTTTAATTTAATTAAAAGATAATAAATGATTATAAGAATTACATCAAATGTTTCTTATTTAAAAGAAAGTAATTAAATAAATAAATATGATAAAAAGGAAACTTCTATACAACATATCATCATATATAAAAGAGAGATTATACATATAATTAACATTCATAGTGTATAAAGCTTTATACATACATTTCAAAAAGAGTATTTAAAAGATTGGAAACAAAAGCTTAGAAATGTATTGTTAGAGGACATGTTTACTTAGATACAAACAAAATGAAATGCTTTTGATCCTACCCTTTTTTTCCTTGGAAGTTATGGTAGGCACACTTTTTAACAAAAACAATATTTACAAACCCATCATACATACTTGCCCTCTAAAAACAAACATCAAGTTTTGGCATCATGGATTGTAACTATATTAAACATGTTTTTCATTTTTCCACGTTTTTGAAATGTAGAGGCTTTGATGTGCACGTAAAATATCTTTGGGTCATGGAGTGTGGCAAAAGTTTCAATTCCTTGAATCCCTTCCTGTCACAGTGTAAATCATAAAAATGAGTAAAATAATTTGTTTATGGACTATAATTTGTATTTAATAATAGTTTAGCATTAATATGATACTTAGAATATATAATTATCTAATATGAGATTTATCATGTTATTCTTATTTCAAGCTTCTTCTTATATAGACATACCATATAATAAAATTATAATTATTGATAAGACATTTGAAGATACATTCACATATAATATATCAATGCTATATAATCAAAATTACATAAATTTTTCACATAGTTAAGAATAGTAAGTCATTTTGGTATTATTCTATTCAAAATAAAAACATTTAATTTTTTAATCAATGAAATTGAGTTATCTATATTTTTAAGTTAATTGCAAGTTTATATAAATGGAATTTATCTATAGAATGTAAATGAAGATACATGTGGAGGTTAGTAAGGAAAAAATTTATAGCACAAATTGCATCCTTATTCAAGTAAAAGAAGGAATAAATTTATGATATTTACTAACACCAAAACAGGACACGTCAAAACAAGAAATGAGTTAAGTTTATCTCAAGAAAGACTCAAGTCCCGATTATCATTATCGTTATTATTATTTTTAAAGAAGTCCTGATTATGATTTGTGAGAATATAATGTATTATTATTATTCTCAATGATAGGGCAAATAAAGTAATGATGCATAAATTTTACCAACTGTTACAAAACAATTTCTAGTTTTTATGAACTATACTTTGTACCAAGCAAACAAATTGACAATAAAGGAGATTTTAAAATTAGCATATTCATTATAAAAGATTCATATAAGGATAGTGAAATTTAGAGCATATACAAAAGATTTAGTGGTTTAAATAGTGAATAAGTAAGATGTAATGTACCTCAGTTGTTTGGTCCATCAATTGTTTAGCTGAACAGGATAAAAATGTCTCAGCATTTTGTCCAAATAAAGTTGCAACAATTGATCCAGATGCATCATGTAACTCTACTTCAAGACGGCATCTATAAAAATAATTAATGAACTTAATCGTTATTTGAATCATACAATATAATCAAACTAAATTATAATGTGGAGACATTTTGTGTAGCATCAAAATATAATTATTTATTTTATAAGGTTTTAGAGTAGGGTGCCAACTTAATTGGGTTGATTATTCTTAGTTAGTGTTTTGTCATTTTTTTATAGCAAAAAATAAATGAAAAAATAAATACCTTGGTGTAGCTATAACTTCTTTTCGCTTGCAATGGATGCATGAAAATGATTCTCCATATTCTGCACCTGTAACTTTATGGCATTGGTCACAGGACATATACCAAAAGTTTTGATTAAAATTTGTGACCATAATTGATGCTTTGACCCAGAAACTTGTTCGCTGCATTTAAAAAGTTAAATTTATTATCTTAACTCAATTTATTGCACAGAGAATGAATTGAATTTTAAGTAGATAAATGAGGAAGTAAAAAAAGAAAAAACTTATACCTTCATCATTGAACTTTCAATTTTGGCAATCTCCATTACATCTTCAATTGGTGGGATTGTTGTGCTAGATGTAGAGGCCAAGTATGACTTTTTGTTGATAACATCTTTTACTTCAGATTCATTATCTTTGAACCTAATACATACATTATATTTGAGTTTAACTTTACATAATTAGGATAATGAAAAAATATCAATAGTAGATGCCTTATGATATTTTCACATTTTGTTTATTGTTAGGTATATGTCACAAGCAATTAATCTAATTTAAGTGTTATGAAGCATTTAATAAGTTTGAAAAGAAGTTGAGTAATAAAATTGGAAAGGCATTCATAAATGGGAACATTAAAATATATGCAAAATTATTTGTTATCGATCAATCACATTTAAAATATTCAAAATTATATTTTCTAAAAAAATAAATATTCAAAATTACATCTAGATCATGATCTATTTTTTTATTTGATAAATTTATATTTTGTTCATTCTCGTTCCACATAATATACATATAAGACAGTGACTATTCGAATGTATCCAATAATATAGGAATAATGACACTAGTGGCTTTAAAGTAGTCCCTGAAACTATTTATTTTGCAATTGTGTATAAAGTATATTAAAAAACTATACACATGCTAGCTCCAGAGCTTAATTTGATTTAAACAATGGCATCTAGTCTTTTTTATATCATATTAATGTTTAATCCATGCATGTGAAACCTAACTTGATTAGTTTATCCTTAATTTTTAGTTTAATAAAATGATAAGATTTTCTAGTTCTCAATTCGAGAATATAGGTTCGTCGGCCGAACTTTAATTGTTCATAGGTGGTAACTTGTTGTGATAAATCGCTATCCAATTAATTAATAAAAATATTAAATAATTTATAAAATTCATAATATTTATATATAATGAGAAATATATTTGAAATAAAAGTATCCAAAAATTTTTTTGATAGATTATAAAAAAAATAATTTAAATATTATATGATAATTAAAAAGATAGTAAAATATTAAAATAATAAATAAAATTTGTAATTATACTGAATTATATGAGATGGGAAATGGCCCCCGCACAATTAATATATACCTCGGATGTAAAAAATTCTAACAAAATTGGGCCCCGCAAGAGCCCTCCCTATTTTTAGGTGACTTAAAAAAAAAGAAAAAAAATGTTAACTTCAAACCAATCAAATAATTATTACACCTTATCAAAATTAAATTTAATTTATACGATTCAAATACTTATTCTTATAAATATAGAATAACTATTCTCATAGATCAAATTATAACTTAGCTATTTGATTAAAACGTGATTACAGATGGAACAATTGTTTTAATGTTATTACAATTTACTCCCATATTGTTAATATTTTTCGTTTAAAATTAACTGTATAATGGGTAAAATTATCTTTTAATCTTACTTTTAATTTTTTAAGATAAATTTTAAAATTTTTTAAATAACTTAAATCAACCGAATCTCCACCGTCCATCTCAAGATGGACGATAGAGAGCAATTTAAGAAAATAAAAAAATTAAATAAAATCAAAATAAAATGTTAAATATTAATAAAAAAAAAAAAATCCAACTTCAACCCATCATCTTCTTCATCGGTTCATCGTAAAAAAATCACCCAAAGTCACCAGTTAAAAATAATCATTAACCAAAACAATCACCAATTCAACAACAAAATGAAAATCACTAGTTCAACTCAAATAATTAAAAGAAAATTTGAAAAAAAATATATATATAAGAAAGAACCCAGATTTGGGTTCGTGATGAACCTAAAACTGAATTCTTAGAACCTAGATTCTGGGTTCATCACGAACCCAAAAATCTGGGTTCATGAGAACCCGGATCTGGGTTCACGAATGAACTCAGTTCGTGAACCCAGATTGGGTTCACTTCGAGCAAGAAGGATAGCAGAAAAAAATGAAGCGAAAAAAGGGAAGAAGAAGTATAAGCAAAAGAAGAGAAGAAGAAGATGAGAGAAGAGTAGAATGAGAGAGACTGATAAGAGGAATAGAGATAAGACTTTATATTTAGTTAACTGATCAACTTTAATAATCAAGAGTATTTTTATATTTTCGCTATTTTGATACTGTTTATCATTTAATATAACGGAATATTACTAATAGTAGGAGGGTAAATTGTAATAATATTGAAATAGTTACTTCATCTATAATTACGTTTCAACCGAATAGTTAAATTGTAATTTGCTCATTCTCATAATAAAAAAAGAAAATTATTTATATAAGTTTTAAAATATGATAGGTGGGAATTGGACTGCCAAAACCTTAATGAAGAGGAGGTGTCGACCACCAACACTAAGAGGCTATATGCTATTTTGGGTCACTTTTGGTGTATGATAACTTAAGTGTACAATGGAGATGAGATTGCATGTTAACATCCATTTTATATCGGGGCAAGGACAAGTATTTTAGTCCCCACCTCACTTTGACTCATTTCACCTCATATTAATATTATAATATTATCATATAATGTTCATTTACGTAAAAATCCATGTCTGTGGTGGTTTTAGTTCACAAAGATTTAGTTCTACAGTGGTAGATATCCACTCAGACATAGGTACGTGGTGGTCAAAATTGTTTGTTTTGTTATTTTGTTTTGTTGTTCTGTAGTTGTGCTACGTATTTGAATCTCATATGAACAAGATCTGGAAGTCTATGACTTCTAACAAATGCTTTACAAAGATCAGTGGGTATATCAATTGGAAACACCTATTGTGAAAGCAGAGAATTCGATGGACGGACGAGGAAAGTTCTTGATAAAGCTCTAAATCGGAGTGCTTTTGATAAAAATACCCATATAATGATTTTTCTTATTCGCATTTTTTTTCTCCCTATACTTTAATATTCTTATGGTTGTATTTCAATTTTATGATCAATTATGTGTATAGAATCTCTTTGAAACAGTGGTATTGGTTGATTTTTTGTTGAATGAAATGTTATTCCTCTTTTTTTTAAAAAAAATTATATATAAAATAATCATGCCTAGCTACATACACCTTTCCCACCATTAATGTTTAATCGTTAATTTTTTATGGTTGTTCATGTCGAATGTGTAAAAAATCAAATTATCCCTAATACTCTAATTTAATAAGATTTTCTCCTTACAATCTAGGTTTTATTATTATTAATTTGTTCACATCTCTTTCATTAAGACATTAATTACCCAAAAAAAAAAAAAAAGGAAAGAAAGAAAGATATCTAAGCACACTTCATGGAAGATTATCCTAATTATCTTTTCATACTCCTATTTTAAAAACACTTCATTTTTTAAAAAAAAAATAACTATACTTTTAAAGGCACTCCATCTTATTTTAATATACCTATGATTAATTTTGATAACATTCATTTTTTTTTTCTCTTTGAAAAGGAATTTTGATGAAGTTTTTGATAATTTTCAATGCAATAAATGTATAAAATAACAAATTTAATTCAATTAGAGAAATTAATATCGAACTATGAGATTATTTGTTTTTATCACTTTTCACTTAATAGGTCTGAATTATACATGTAAAGTGAATTTTATTTAATTTTTTAAGTGATCAAACTACTTAAAACCACTCAAAATTACTGAAAAAAAAAAACTATAATTTCTAATTTATAATTGAATATCAAATCATTTAATAATTTTTTAAATATATTATTTTAGAATTATCATTTCCAAAATAATATATTTTCGAATTTGTCATGATTTTACATTATACAGATTTCTTTTAATGTTATTCATTGTAATATTATTTTTATCTAAATATATAATAATAGTAATTCAACTTAAGACTATTTTGTTTATTTTTATTTAAATATGTAAATTTAATTTGTTTTACTGTAATAATTTATTTATGTATAAATAATTTAAAAAAATTATGTTACTATAATAATTAATATTTTTTAATTACGAATAAATAATTTATTAATATATACATAAAAATGTTTTAATATTTATTATAATTATTTGTATTAAATGAAGTTACATAATGTTATGGGTGTTTTTGGATTCCTCAAATGGGCTGGTGAAGGCCCATAAAAATAGTGGCCCAAGTTACCAAAGGCCCGTGAGAGATACTGTGTACCAGATCGCGAGATCGAGATCGGGACAGACAGTGAGTTTCACCCGATTACGCTGGCAGCGACGTCAAGGTCGTTAGACCGTTGCAGCGATATCAAGATCGCCAGATCGTATCTGAGTCCAGATCGTCACGTCGAAGATCTAGTTCGTTTCCTACCCAGTTCGCCCAGGTTCAATGCAAGACAGTAAAATGGCGTGTCTTGCACGATAAGTAAGGGTTTTTCACCTAATGACAGCTTAATTTCAGGAAATCTCACCAAACCAGCATGGGCTTGCAGTCGGCCCACGTTTTGCCAGAGTTGACATGTCAGAAGTCAGAAGCATTTAAAGCTCTCCAGCAGCATTTATTACGACAAGATCAACCCTTTTTGTCCGTTTGTTCTCTTTGTAGCCTCTTCTCCTCTATAAATAGAGAGAGGCATTTATTGTTGAACGGATCCAGAAATTGAGAGTGGGAGAGGCTGTTACTCTGTAAAAACGTAGGGAGAGCAACCATTTTGTGAGAGATCAACAGTAATAACAGAACAAGTGGACGTAGGCCCTTCCAGATCGGGCCGAACCACTTCAAACCTCCTGTGTTCTTTGTTCTCTCCTCCTTCTTCTTCTCTTCTTCGCCATTATCCGGTCTGTTTGTTGCAGGTCTCCTTATCAGCGCGGCATTGGGCTCAAGAATCTGGTTGGCTGGTTTACCACGTCAACACATAATAACTCATAATAAAAGAGTATAAATATTAAATTATTAATTTTAAAAAAAAAATAAAAATTATTATGTATTTAAAGATAAGAGAAAAAGAAAAATCTAATATATCATTTATATTTCACGTTTTAATTACTATTCAGTTTTTAAATAAGAAAGTAAACGATTCATATGTCTAATAAAATTCAACATAACAAAGTTTAGAATTCTTAAAGTTCAATCCAAATATTATATATATGTTCAAAAATAATTAAATAATTTTTTATCTCTTCAAAGTTTATCTTAGCTTGCATATTATTATTTTCCATTAGCTGAAATCAAATAAATCTTTAAAGGTTTTTTTTTAAAAAAAAACAAAAAAAAAAAATTGGTGATGTTGTAGGGTTTGCAATTGCAAGAGAGGGAAAGACAGATGGGTGACATTGACTAACAACAAGAGAGGTCAATATCAGTCCTTCTAAAAGTTATTTCCACGTGTAATAAAGCAGACTTCAGGTATCAGGTAAGATACGTCTGATTGCTCTTTTACAAATCTACATATAAAATTCAATATTTTTAATTAATTATGAGAATATAATTTAAACTTTGATAAAAATTTAATTTTAAAATAGATAAAAATTATAAAAAAAATTATATTTAGAATAATATTAGATTTTTTAAATACTTTATTCATATTCATACTCAAATGATATAGTATATGAATTATCAATATCTTATAAGATGATATGATAATTAATAAGATTTTGATAATTTATAAATAAAAAATTTAGAAATTTTAATATTATTTTTAATATATATATGTATATTAAACTTGTACGATAGTATGACTATTGTATAGCGCGTTTGCAGCCACGTTTTTGTGTGTTTTTGTTTTTGTTTTTTGTTTGAAAGTAACATTTTTATTATTTTTATAATGACATAACTCTTCGATATATAAAGAGGCATATCAATTATAAAATAAATTGTAAGACGCTGTTGGGATAATGTTCGAGAGTGAAGACAAAGCGAGACAAACAATTTCACGTGACTCCATATAATCCAAACTTAGATTTCCGATGGCGAAAATTAGGATCAATTGCACAACATTCCTCACACTTGCCTAAAAACAAGTAAATATTACATTTTTATTACATCAAATCCTCTTATCGGTAGTTAACTTTCATTAATTTTAACAGTTAGATTAAAAATTTCAGTCAAATAATCATTTTGTTCATAATTTTTTTTTTAAAAAAGATTTTTTCTAATTTTTTAAATATGAAAAGTAAATTAAATATTTAAAAAAAATAAAATATAGAGTACTGTCATTGGAGTCAACGGTTAATAAAACAAAACACATCAAAGAAAGAAAATAAAAAATACATAAAGAATAATTCAAATAATAAATAAATAAAGAAATAAAGATATTGAAAAACAAAAATTAACCATAAAACCTAATTCATTTTAAGATCTTCACTCCACCATCTTTAACACCCACTTTCTAAACCCATAAACCTTAAATAAAACCTAACTTAACAAACCCATAAAGTTGTCTCCATCGTCATCTTTACCATTCCTAGCCTCTATCGAGCCTTCGATGGCAGCGGTCTGATCATTGACTTGATGGTTTAATTCAGCAACGTTAGCTTTAGAGATGGAATTGACCATGGTGGCTCTAGAGTCTCCACCACCATCCGTCGAAACATATCTAAGTGGGGAGATATGTGTTTCCATCATCGACTTTGGCAATGAAAACATGAATTTTCATCGTCGAAGTCGACGATGAAAACAGGGTGCTGTGGAGACCATAAATGGTCTCTATGCGATGGAGTTCGAATCTGATCTTTATCATTTGAAGACCATTTTTAGTCTTCATAGCGATAGAGATCAGACGATTCCTCATCACCCAAGCGACTCGGTGGCTGTTTAGCATTCTTCACCCTATGCATTTGCCCTAACCAGTCATCGAATCTCAAGCTCATCTTCACTCCAAATGGCTACATCGCCTGCTAACACCAACCCCTCTCAAGCTTGTTGATGTCTTCTTCTTTTATTTTTTTGTTCTCCTGATATGTGATTAATAAAATCTAAGTTTGTGTTGAATAATAATTATTTGTGATTAAATTTTTTTCATGTTTGTGTTGAATGATGATGATTCGATCTAAAGATGGAGATTGAACTTCATCTGGGTTCGTTATCGCAAGAGATGATGATGATGATTTGATTCAGGTTTGTGTTTCGTATTTGACTATTTGATTTTGAGTTTATATCCATGATGAAATGTGTTCTTGTTTTGTTTTATTTTTTGTTATTTTTTTTTATACGAAGATCTAGTTGGATTGGTGTTGACGATTGATGGTAATGATATGTGGATGGTGATAATGAAGATTGGTTATTCATGATTTGTAGATGATTTATATTTCATGATCTATTTTAAATTTTTATTTATTTTTTATAATTTAAATATTTAGAAGAAACTAAAAAATATAAAAGAAGAAATTATTCTTAAGTTAACTAACTTTTACAGAAGTTTACTAACACTATAGAGGTTTGATACAATAAAGGAGTAAATATGTTTATATATATATATATATATATATATATATATGCAGAGAAACCTCGAGACATACTGCGCAGTTCATTCCAAAAATTAAAAGATTATTAAATGACTTTATTTACTTAAGCAGCAATAATTATTCCCCTTTATTTATATTATCTCAATAAATTAGACTGTCAGAAATAGAATCTTACGTTAACTAGTCTGACGTTTAATTTCTCCCTCGAAAATAGAACATGAGAAACACTGGACCTACGAATAGTTTCAAAACGGACCTCGTCACGTGTCCCACGTGTGATTGAGCATTTTAAAAACATGTCGTTGCCCTACAAGAGAGCAAGTTTGATTTGAAGAGTCCCTCTCAGCAGCCACACCGCATCAGCACCGACCTCAATGGAGTCTCTTCGCTTGAGGCCGACTCACTCCCCTCAGCTCCTCCACCGCCCGACCCGACACCCGCTACCCGCTTCATTTCCCGCCAGAAAAACAACCAAAATGCCGTTCATCAAGGCCGCGCTGTCGTCCAAACCGACGGCCGATATCTCACCCGCCGTCACTTCCCGCGATAATCCGTCGCCGCCTCATTCTCCGCCTCCTTCCGTCGTCAAAGCGTCAAGTTCCCTCCAGTACCCCGCCGGCTACCTCGGCGCCGTGCCGGACCGTACAGCCGGCCGTGCCGACAGCGACAATAACATTATCGACGCCATGAGCTATTTGACGAACATACTAGCGTCGAAAGTATATGACGTGGCAGTCGAAACGCCATTGCAGTTGGCGCCAAAGTTGTCGGAGAGATTAGGCGTCAAGCTTTGGCTCAAGAGAGAAGATTTGCAGCCAGTGAGTTTTGCAATTCGCAATTTCCTTTTCGTTTTGTGATTTTGGTTGATTTATGCGATCATCTGTTGTCATCTTCAGCTCATTTTGTTGTTACTTTATTAGAATTAATGCGTCTCAATCTGAATTTCCATTTATGGACTTTTTATTTTTTATTTTTTCAAGTTGCTACCTTTAGATAGTCTGTTAGATACTGGATTGCTTGTTAAAATGTGTTCAGACTAACTTATTTTTGTAAATTTTAAGGTTATAATGATATGTTAGGGTCTCATGATTGAATCAATTGTGTAGATGTAGTAGTTTGTTGATGAATTAACTAGCCTTTGTTCATTTGAATTCGAAAATGAGGGTTTTAGATTTTTCACTTTTAATATGTTTTTTTTTTCTTTTGTCTATTTTTAATCTATGAACTTCAGTTTGTATTCAGTTTTCATTTATTAAATCAGTGCCATTATTTTTTAAAGCATTCTCTTTCTTTATGTAAGTGTGTTTCTTGTATGGCGGTTTGCTTCTTGGATTATTAATTAGTTAAGACTAAAATTTGCTGTTGTTTTGTGACAGTGAGAGAATGAAAATCTCTTATAGGTTTGGTTGATTTAGTTTGGAATCTCAGTAAGTGTACTTTCATGTTATTCATTCATGAAATAGCTTCTTTCTGCATATGTGGTTTGTCAGTAGTGTTTTTGTATGGTGTTGTATTATTTGGCTAGAAGGCTCTTATTTATATAATAGACGAAGATTGTGATTTCCAAATATGTTGACTGTGATATCTCTTATGCCAATCTATTTGGATCTTTTGTTCGATATTGCGGATAGTAGCATAAGTCCTCAAAGAATCGAAGTTATTGATGCGACTGTATCATTGTCTTAGATTTTTATATTCAATTTTTTAGACTGAGAGGATTAAAATCTTTGATCTCTTTCAATGTGGATGTGTGTGTTTTCATTTACTATCTAGAAAATTTGAAACACCCAAAATTACCAAAATAACAAACCATCAAATATGTTTCTTAAAAAAAAAAACAAAAACAAACACAAAGCATCAAAGAATGAAAGTAAAGGCAAAACTTCATTTTGACCTTTAAGCTTCATTCAAAGTTTAATTTAGTGTTTTCAACTTTTAAATAGTAGAAAAAAAAAAAGAGTAAACAAGAAAAAAGATTAGACTGATACTAAGCAATTTCCAAATAATAAAATTCAAACTTTAAGAATTTCTGATACATCAAGTTCTAATTATACCGACTTCCATAAAATCAGAATTCTAAACCTTTTTTTGACAGGATGATTACAATTCTGATTATTTTTTTACTATTAAATTCCAATTTTGTGCAACTAGATACAATGTGAATTTAATTGTGAGATTGTGGTTACCTTTTGGATTAATAAATTCTCTATCTGCTCAAATTGGAAAACTGTCTTGTTAAACCAAATTATGGATTTTTTCAGGGTTTCTCGTTCAAGCTCCGTGGAGCATATAATATGATGGCAAAACTAACAAAGGACCAGTTGGCAAAAGGGGTTATTTGCTCATCGGCTGGAAATCATGCCCAAGGGGTTGCATTATCTGCCAAGAAATTAGGCTGTGATGCTGTGATTGCTATGCCAGTTACTACACCAGAAATCAAGGCATGTCTTGTTAAATATTGTTGGTATTGTGTGCCGAATTATTGCTTGTTAATTGAATTGTGGATCTCTTGTTCCACAGTGGCAATCTGTAAAGAGGTTGGGAGCAACGGTTGTTCTTGTGGGGGATGTTTACGAGGAGGCACAGGCATATGCTAAAAAACGGGCCAAAGAGGAGCGTCGTACATTCATACCTCCTTTTGATCATCCAGATGTCATAATGGGACAGGGAACAGTTGGGATGGAAATTAAACGTCAACTGCAAGAACCATTGCATGCGATCTTTGTGCCTGTTGGGGGTGGTGGTTTGATTGCTGGCATTGCTGCTTATGTAAAGAGGGTTTCTCCTCAGGTCTGTTGCTTGTTGTGCAAGAATTTATTGGCAGTTTTCATTCTCTGATAATTTAGATGGCAGATACGTCTCCTTCTTGAAACATCTGTTTTTTTTTTTTCCCAACAAATTGTGGAGTAAGAAAACGACCCCAAAAATATTATCTGTTTTTAAGGATATTTTTGAGTTAGGTGAGTGCTATCTCTGTTAATTCTATCAAAACTAATTAAATATCATTTGATTTTATGTGTAGATATCAAATTCAAAGGAAGTTAACAGAATAAATTATAATAAACTTTCTTATATGTGATTTTACTAATGATATTCATATCAAAATGATTTGACATTAAACTTTCTTGTGCCACTTACAAATCCTCTAATTGACCGTAGGAGGTACCTTGAATTTACGTGTCATCCCTTGGGTTGTCTGCCTGGACATATATCTCATCATGCCCTACATCAAGCAGTAAAATGGCTAGTGAGGCTTAATGGGATGTTTTCTTTTACAAGTTTTAATGCAGAGCATGATGGATTTTGGCTTGTTAGATGTCTTTCGACTTTGTGTAAAACCTAGGCTTATCTGTCTAAGAACCGCATCCCTGATACTCTTCATCTTAACAAATGAAACCATAACTCAAATTTGTGCAGAATTTCTAGACTAGCAACCGCCTTTGGTTCCATTTGAAAGACGAATACAACTGTTTGCATCATTTTTTAATATGCTTTACTTTTAACCCACAAAACATTTCTAATATTGGCTGCCACTACCATGCTCAATCTTTTTTAGCATCATATGTTTTATTTAATGTTGGTTTCTCATTCTTAAATGTTATTTTGCTGCCTAAAGTGCTGGAGTCAGTTGGAATCAGATAGCTCCAAGTATTTTGACCTTAGAAGAGGTTCATCTTCTAGTACTCCATATTAAAACTGACTTGAGCATAGATTCATGCTTTCTGTTCTCGTCTCTCCACCTTCATATACTCTCCTGCTTACCTGAATCAATCCTTATTTTGTTTTTGATAAGGTTACAGATCTATATAATTCTCTATCGTGTTTTAATTTTCATATTGCGCCCTTTAAACAACACAAGTTTTACTGAACTTTATTTTATATTAAGAGCTACTTCAGGACTCCTGCTCACCTTTTGTGGTTCATGTATTGCAATTATATTGTCTTTAATTAATCATAGAATGTTTCTAGGGAAAAATTTATGAGCTACAGTTTTGGAGTATGTCATAACTTGACACATTTATTATTTTGCCTATTCATTAAAATTTTGATCGCTGCTAACTTCGTTCTGTCTGAATGACACAATTGATCAAGAGCCTTACAATGATATTACTGATTCAGGTGAAGATTATTGGCGTAGAACCTGCTGATGCAAACTCAATGGCAATGTCACTACATCATGGTGAGAGAGTAATGTTGGACCAAGTTGGAGGTTTTGCTGATGGTGTGGCTGTTAAAGAAGTTGGAGAAGAAACCTTCCGCATATGCAAGGAATTGGTAGATGGCGTAGTTCTAGTAAGCCGTGATGCAATTTGTGCCTCAATTAAGGTGAGCCTTTATCAATTTTGAAGCTTGCATATGATTCATGTCATTATTATTTTTATTACTTTATGCATTGACAGGAGAAATTGCAATAAGTTGGCATGTTATGTTCTAGGGGTAATATAACTGAGACTTGTTTCATGTGGTTGTCTTATTTATTATGGTTAACATGCTGTATGGTATATCCCATCCTTCCCTATGCTTCCTGTCCTCCCTCCTCATTGTTCTTGTGTGTATTTATTCTTGTTCAGATCAAGACTTTGCACATTGTGATGTAGTATTTGGTGCAAGTGCATCTCAGTGGAGAAACAATGGCCATCCCTGCAAACTGGAACCTAATTGTGTGAGCTTGATTGTTTCACAATATTAATTATGTTGTGCAGGATATGTTTGAAGAGAAAAGGAGCATTTTAGAACCTGCAGGTGCGGTTGCCCTTGCTGGAGCTGAAGCATATTGTAAATATTATGGCCTTAGAGGAGAAAATGTTGTGGCAATAACCAGCGGGGCAAACATGAATTTTGATAAACTGAGGGTGGTGACAGAACTAGCTAATGTTGGTAGGCAACAAGAAGCTGTGCTAGCAACTGTTATGCCAGAGGAGCGAGGTAGTTTCAAGCACTTCTGTGAACTGGTAAGTTGTGATGGCTTAACAGACATATGAACTTACTTAAAATTAAATTTTTTGGTGTGAATTGAACATTATTTGGGTTGGCAGGTGGGGCCTATGAATATTTCTGAGTTCAAGTACCGATATAGTTCTGATAAAGAGGCTGTGGTTCTGTACAGGTAAATTATTTTTACTCTGTATGATCTACAAGAAAATGCTAAATTTTTCTGTTGAAATTATTCCATTGAGAATTTAGGATTCATTTTTCTGTATAATTTGGATGTACCGACTAACATACAATTGCATTTTGGTAGTTTAAAACGGTCATCTCTTTATTAGTAACATGTTAGCAAACAAGAACATCATATCATTTTGATATTTGTATGCAGTGTTGGGGTTCACACAGTTGCTGAACTTGAGGAAATGCAGGAGCGCATGGAATCTTCTCAACTTAGTACTGTTAATCTCACCAAAAGTGACTTGGTTAAAGATCACTTGCGATATTTGGTAATTTTACTCATTTACTAATTATCTATTTTAAGTTGATCTGAATGTTGATTTCTTAGCTGAAGCATGGTTATAAGTCAATTATTTGGAAGTGTCAACAAGTTTCTAATTTGTCTTACGCTTAACTAATATTTGGTTGCTCAGAGGCTCAATTTTCATAAGAACTGTTTTCCACTGTTTTTTGTTAACACCTTTCTCTTTTGTTCTTAAGAAATGAAATTCTTTTGATGGAAAAAGATGGTACATAGATCAATAAGATGGATCAGAACTCCCCCAACACAAGAAAAACGAAAATATGACCTTCCGCCTCTTTGTACCAACTTAAGAAAATAGTTTTGTATAAAGCTCAGACCATCAAAAACACAAAAAGATGATATGAAAAACACTATTAAGTTTCTGCTGCTTCCCAATTATTTAGAATGAAGTAGTGGAAAATTTGTCTGAATTCAGACGCTACTTAAGCCCAAACAGAAGCCAAAAAGCATGCTCAAATGATAATCGTCATCATTGGAAAAGCCTTTGAGTTCACATCTGTTTTTTACCAATCAAATGACCTAAAACACTGCCATGTATATACAATGCCAAAGGTAGCTGCTTTCTTGCCCCCATGAAAAATATACAGTTGTGTGATTACCTCTCTGAGTCTGTCCTTCTCTGCTTGGACCCATTAACCTAGTTTTAGTTCATGCACTAGAGATCCCTAAAAGGACTGGTCCCAAGAAGTAGGAAGATGTTCTTTTATTTTCCTGTGGAAGCTTAAAAAGATCTCTGGAAAGTTTTAAAGGAAGCAGAACTAGATTATATGCTTATATCAATAGCTTTGTTTTCTTGGAGATATTAATAACCACTTAACATGTCAAAATTTAATGCACTTAAATAGGTGCTAAATTTTTTCAGAGCTTTAATAATTTATATGAAAATATGGTCTTTGTTGGGTTCTGATTTCTAAATGGTGGAAGAAGTGGATACTTTATTTGAGTTCTTGATGCAAGAAAATTAAAATTACATTTTTTAGTTTTATTAACAACCAGGCTATGTAAGTCTTAGTTCTTAGTATGTTATTGATGACCTCTATGTTAACTGATTAACATCTGCATGTAAATCCACACCATGCTATTAATTTGCTTTCTGGTGCTAATTTAAAATTGATGTATTTACAAAAAATAAATATTTGATGCTTATCTTGCTCTTTCATTAAAGAAAAAATGAAACCCCTAGGGATGAGCCGAGTGTCAAAAGACTGTTGATTCTAACCAAGAGGCTATATAATTTACTTTGTTCATTATTGTTCATATTACAACCAACCTGGCATAAATAACTTTTTTAAATGTAATATTTACCTATATATTTGTCTTCTTGTTTGCACTGTGGCACTAAGTTTGCTTTTGTCTGGATTCTCTTCCAGATGGGTGGCAGACTACATGTTGAAAACGAGGTCCTTTGTCGTTTTGTATTTCCAGAGAGGCCTGGTGCTCTGGTGAAGTTCTTGGACGCTTTTAGTCCTCGTTGGAACATTAGCTTGTTCCATTATCGTGGTGAGGTAGGCATTTGGAACCTTGTGTTTTAATAAATGTTAGAATATCAATCTGGTGTGCCATGTCGAGGATGTTTCCAACAACCCCTAACTTTTATCCTTCTACAGGGTGAAACTGGTGCCAATGTGTTGGTCGGAATCCAGGTTTCGAAGAATGAGATGGAAGAGTTCCACAATTGTGCCAACAGTCTTGGATATGATTATGTAGTTGTAACTGAGGACAACAACTTCCAGCTTTTGATGCATTAATTGTAGTCAAGACTATGATTTTAGCTCAGTTGGGTAATATAAGTAAACTCGGCACTCTGCTTAGTGGGAGAAGCAAAGCATCTCCAGATCTCTGTGATGTCTGTACGCATCAGTAGTTTCTACGCCAATATATTTAAATATGATTGGGATGTCATTTATTTGTAACGAGAAGTGCAGTTCTACGACTGTTACGTCTTATGTATGACCTATGTTTGATCTTCAGTTTCACTATAATGAAAATGATGGCCATATTTATTTTGCGTTTGATGTGATGGTTGATTCCTCATTACTGAAGTTTTGTAAATATAGATTGAAGCTGATTTTGAAAGTGAAATTTGGTTTGGCAGGATCTTAGTTGTGTTAGCATGTAATGCGAAATTTTGTCCAGAGTCGAATTTTTGACAGCCAAAACTCGAATCTTGTATATGGTTCTATGAACATTTGTATATCCATATTATTTTTGACTAGATTAGTCATGCAAATTTTCTCTTCTTGAGCCTTCTTCCCTCGGTTGAACTGCCATTAAGCCTTTAAGTTTTGTGTATTATGTGATAGAGACTTCGAATTCTGCTCCATTTTGTTGTATAAACTTTAATGCCATCTTGTTGAGTTCGCTGCAATGACTGATGAGCCGGTAAGTGACTTCCGTAAACGACAGTTTTACCTTCAAAAGCTGACCACCTTATGATCATGGCTGTTCGGTTACCAGGGATTCTGAAAAATTTTATTGAATGTCAAGCAATGTGAGCAATTGTAAGGATGTTTCCATATGTTGGGATTTTGGGGGGAGCAACTGCTGTCAAGAAGCAATACATTGTGTGTTCTTCGATCTGCCTTCATCATAAAAATCAAGTGAGTTCCACAATCACATAATTCCTAAAACTAACATGTACAACCTTCTAACCCCCAGTGCTCTTTCAAGTTTTTAGCATGAATTGTTTACTAATATAGCTTTTAGATTAAGCGACTAATTTGACTTAGGTCTCTTCACTTCTAATTAAGCAGTAGAACATTTTCACTTCACAATCATTTCCTCACAATTTGGCTTTACGGAACCGGATTTTGGTCTGACGGATCTCGCCAACAGGAGAAAACCTTGTACGGGATAGGCGCACGCACTTGTCCAACTCATCATATGCCACATGGTTTTTTTTTTTTTTTTCCTGTTATGGATACATTGTATTCATATCATGTGATATAATTAATACAAAATTAGGTGGATGTACACGTAATTCCCACTTCAGTTTCTAACTACTTATAAGATGTTACATGACATGAATATTATATGTGATTAGATGGTATATGCTATGGATGGATGGAGTTCGTATACGTGTGCTTGTCCTACTAATATAAAATATATGCCATAAATGTTACACGAGGGGCAAGTTTCTCTCTACTCTTAATATGTTAATGTGGCATGAACGTGACATGGAACTGGATGATATAATTCAACGAGCAAAAGTGGGAAAAAAAAAAGAAAAAGAAATAGCAAACAATGAATGACAAGAAGAGTAAAGGCAAAGCCAGACATGGGCAATTTATCTAACTATAGTTGACTCGGATAGTTGTGCTGGCCGGACATAAAACAGTGATAGAAAAGAGCAGCTGTGGCTTTGTATTATTGCCATATTAACGCATTAGTCATAGCTCTGGCCTGGCCACACCTATACCTGATGCTCTCTCTCACCTGTCTATTATAATTTTCATTGTATATCATACTAATGTTGCCACTGTGGTGTGTGACCCATCAAGAACATTTTTGTTGATTGTTTCACAGAACGTCTTTGAGAAGTTGCCACAAAATGCAAGCTTGGAGTCTTCGAACTTGTTGGAGTTAAAATATCTAAGGTTGGAGTAATTACATTGTCTGATGCCTGGCTTGCTGCAGGCTATAATCAATGACACCAGTTGAAAGGTAGAATAATTAAGCTGCAGGCTATAATCAATGATAAAATAAGGCCTCACTCCAGGTTTTCGCCTAGAGCCACTAAATTCGATCATGCACATTTTGCATGCATTGCTAGTTTGCATAATTTACACATATCAATAAAATATAATAAATAAAATAAAAAGGAAATGTCAGCTGCTGTCCCTTTCCAATATCAGCTGACAATTTATTTCCCTTTATTTAATTTTCCCCTACCTATCCTATTTTGCCCGTAACTATCATAAATAATATAGCCTTTGTTTAATAATATTTGTTTTGTGTAGTACTACTCTTTGGATATCAAGGAAATTTGGCGGTCAAGATGTTCAATCCTTAGAAGCAAAATGATGGTGCCATGGTGCAAATCAATTGTTTATCAAGTTATTAGAGGTATTGTATTTGTAGTGTAATCATACTTCAGATAGATCATGAAGTGTCAATGTGTTATCATTATGTCGTATTGTAGGTGCTCAGGCATGATGAGGGCGATGAATGATGATCAACAACTGCCTGACCATCTTTTGCTTTTCTGTGGCACATGTATCACAATTCTATATCCATCTGATTTCTTCCGAAGTTTTTAATAATTTTATAGCGTATTAGAATTATAGAACAAGATGATATAAATATATATATTCATTCGGTAATAACCAATTAGATGTTAAAGTTGAATCCCATTGAAAAGCTGCACTCTCATAAAAGTTGGCCTAAACTTAAATCGTGTGTCAAAGCATATTCACATTTCACAAATTGGACAAAAAAATCAAAATGGTTTCACACTTTTGATTTAGCCTATCAAAGTTAGCGGTGCTTCATGTAACCATGCTCTCTCAGACAATTACTTCATTTTGACCATCACTCACCCAAGCCTCACCTTATTAAATGCTCCCCCACCTGCTTCCTCTTCACCACATTCACTACTCTTCTGCACATCTATCTTCTCTCTCTCTCTCTCCCTCTCTTTCTAAAGCTTGTGAGAAATTTAGTTTTGAGACAACAAAGATGGGGTATCTGTGTTTCGTTGTCTTTGCTGTTATGGTCTTCCCTGTGAATGGGCAACCTCTAGTGCCTGCATTGATCATCTTTGGGGACTCTATAGTAGATGTGGGAAACAACAATAACCTCAACACAGTTATCAAGGCAAACTTCCCTCCCTATGGACGAGACTTTGTTACTCACAAGCCAACTGGAAGATTCTGCAATGGCAAGTTAGCAACAGACTTCACAGGTTAAACTTCTTAATAACCCACTACTCTCTTTCTTGAAGCTACTTCTGTGGCTCTTATGTATCATTTCTTCATGCACAGCTGAGTTCCTGGGATTCACTTCATACCCACCAGCTTATCTCAGCCAGGAAGCCCAAGGGCAGAGACTCTTGACTGGTGTCAACTTTGCCTCTGCTGCTTCTGGTTTATACGATGGAACACCCCAGTTATATGTAAATACATTTCCTACTTGGTGTCTCTAATGTTCTAATATGACACTTCCAAACCCAAAAAGTTTTTTGAGTTTTTGTTGGTTTTGCAGAGTGCTATTTCTTTGACTCAGCAGCTGAACAACTACAAGGAGTATCAAAATAAGGTTGTGAATATGGTTGGGAGAGAAAAGGCCAATAATATTTTCTCTGGAGCACTCCATCTTTTGAGTGGAGGGAGTAGTGATTTTATTCAGAATTACTACATCAATCCCCTCCTTAACAGAGTCTACACACCTGATCGATTCTCGGATATTCTCATGAGTTCCTACTCTAGTTTTGTTCAGGTATTTTCTAGCTTGCTGCACTAGACCATTTGAATGGAAACACAGGAACATGTCTCAAATTTTGTTTTTTTATACAGAATCACAAAAGGTGTTCAATATATACATATGAAGAAAAAGAAGCTAATTTCATTTCTCTTTTGTTTCTCTGAAACACTTCTCTTTGCCAGAGTCTATACCAACTTGGAGTGAGGAGGCTAGGAGTGACAAGCTTACCTCCAACTGGATGTCTACCGGCAGCCATCACCATACTTGGCGGAGGAAGGAATCAGTGTGTTGATAGGTTAAACCAAGATGCCATTTCCTTCAACAACAAACTGAACAGTACCTCTCAGAGCCTGGTGCATAGGCTCCCTGGTCTCAAACTTGTGGTCTTCAATATCTACCAGCCTCTCTTGGATCTGGTCACTACTCCTGGATCAAGCGGTAACGTGCCTATCCTGCAAGAAGTAGCTAGTCAATATGGCATGCTTAACTGATCCACATTTAAATCAAGAAATGATTAGTAACTGGAAGAAAATTTATAAACTTAACAAATAACAAAAAGTATTGTCTTGAATTTTAAGCTCTCATAAATCTTAAAACATTTGAAATTAATATTGGCAATGAAGTGTGATTGTTAATAGAACAGAAGTAGGCACATATTTACAGCAGAGAGACTTTATTCCTTTGGTTTAATTTTCTGTGAATTGAATTTATATCGCAGGGTTCCTTGAGTCAAGAAAGGCTTGCTGTGGAACTGGTACTCTTGAGACCTCAGTGCTATGCAATGCCGGGTCCTTAGGGACATGCTCCAATGCTACACAATATGTGTTCTGGGATGGTTTCCATCCCTCTGAAGCTGCCAACAGCGTCTTGGCTGGTGATCTACTTGCACAGGGATTTGATCTCATCTCTTGAAAATAATTTACTGCAATTTCAGTGCTGGTGTCCTTGAATATACGATTTCATATCTGTCTTATCACAAACATAGAAGCACTTTGGGAGCTCTAGTAAGACAGTACTGTAACTTCATGGTCTGTTGTTTGGAAATTCTTCTTAGTTATGTGTTCAGGGCGGGCCAATTCTCCTTTTATGTCTTCAAGATGACTATGCTAGCATTATTGGAACTATATTTGTCTAAATCCATGCTAAATATAGCATGTTTATGCAAGTGGAAAGTTAATAATTATCAAATTTATTAGAAGAATTTTGTAACCTAATTCCTCATCATAATGAAATAATTTGTAAGCAACACATATTAAGAAATTCACAACTGCTAATGACCAGAAAAATTAATTTCAAAAAGTAAAAAAGAAAAAGAAAACCTTTTGCTAGCCGCAAACAAGCATTGCATTTCCATCAGCTATTTTACTTAGAGACTTTTCTCTCTCACACTTCCAATGGTTCTTTTTCTTTCAAGTTAGTCTCTTCAGAACTCTTGCAGAGTAGCAGGATAAGAAAACAAATAAATGGTATTTGTGCTTTAAGTTAAATCTCAAATTGCACTACACAATCACAAACCACCCTATCATTTAGTACAGAAATAAGGATTCAGGATGACAAATGTAAAACAAATTCACCTGAAGCAGAAGAAATAAGTTGTATCCCTAAGAAAGTTCAAATCCTGCATTGGAATTGATCGCATAAAGAAGTTTTTCTCTCAATGTGCTTGAACGTTTGTATGTTGGAAGCTGTAACAACATCCAATGGAGCAAGAAATGATGCGAATATTTTAGACGTAAGAAAAGATAAAATGGCATTCAGAAAGAAAAAAAGAGAGCATATTTGTCCTAAACTTGCAATGTAAATCATTTGCCAGGTAAAGGTACCTTAAGAGTATTGTAGCATGTAGAAGCTGATGGAAGCCGGTCCACGTCCTGTCCTCCAAGTGTTGCCCAAAGAGAGGTATCACATGCAACCTAGATAAGCAAACCAAACAGGATATTGTCATTAGTTTTTTGAAAAAAAAAAAATATAATAATAATAATAACTCATTACAAACATAATTTTCATCCTCAGCACAACAAATTCAATTAATAATTTCATCAAAGAAGTGGCAACAAAGTCGAATTAAAAATTAACAGAGAACTAGGATCAACATGCTGTGACCAAAACTAGATTCTATTCCGAGGAGAGTCAAATTGTTCCCTTCAAATAGTCTCTTTATATGGGTACTAAAAGTAAAATAAATGGAACTTATTTTGTTGGATACCATGTATCCATACTCATTTCTTTCAATAAGCCTGAGAGATTTTGAATTATTATCTTCATGTTTATATGTTTTACACGTTGCCATCACAGAAGAAGCTTTCATTGAGTGGTTTCTATCCGACAAAGATGTTGGTACTGAGTCAGACAGCAGATATCTCATCGCACAGCATTTTATCCTCAAGGTGTTTGATGTGTACAATCCGGTATCAGTGGCTAATCTTGCATTAAAATATCACAAATATATCTTCCTACCACTTTCGATATTTAATCAAGGGAAAATTGAGCTTGTTATGCCAAAGATAAATAGGATAAATGACGCTATTCTATATTTCATTTGTTTTCACCACTCGGTTAAATTAAGGTTCACTATATTGTGTCCAAGAACAACCAAATCCACATATTAATTGAAAGTTTACTACATATATGACTAATTAATTCCATTACTAGGGGCAGTTACTATCCCTGGAGAAGCCAAATGAAGAGCATAGTTGACTTCTTCACAAATAGAAACTAAATATCCATTTTCTGAAGATTCAAGATCAATTTCTTTATTAAGGTTATATTTTTTTTCCTGCAACTATTACAATTTGTGGGTTAGGGGAGGAACAAATGCCTCGAACCACAATTTCATCAATGTGGGTGTGAGGGGCATACCTTATGAATAGTAAAGGATGGCTGCAAGTGTTTGAATCCAAGTAATGGACCTCGAGAACAACTGGTCACAAATTTAAGCAGCAAACAACGTTCCTTTGGTTCAAATCCTTCAAAAACCTGGGTGGTCAAATAATCAGAAAATCTAAATCAACCTAATGAATTACACATAAATACTCTCAATCATCAAATTATGGGGTGGATTAATGGGATTTCAAAAATATAAACAAGGAAGACCAGATTCTAAGGACTGTGAGATTCTTCTTAGCAGAGGAACAAGACTCTTCAAGTATAACTCATTATACAGAAAGAAAAGCATACTAATTTGAGGATTAGAAAGCTGATTATATCTTACTGCGTAAGAAGTTACAGAAAACAATTGAAATGATTGATTAATCTAGACTGCTAGTAGCATGGAAACTAAGTCATTCAACTTCTATGTAAATGTGATACCTCCCAAAAGAGTTTAATCGTCCGACTCCCTTCGGAATAGCCACCAGTATACCGGGTGTTATTTCTCAAATCAGCAACATCAATGTCATGTTTTCCGCCTGAAAGTAACTGCACATAGATAGTTGGATCAGTCTTTAACCAACAGAAAAATATTACTAAAACAAAACTTAGCATTACAAGAAAGAAAAAAAAAAATACTAAAACATGGGGATATTTTTTATTACCGAGACATTCCAATTACACTTTAGTTAATATAAGAATAAGAACTAAAACTGCTCAAAGTTGAAAATCAAATTATTGTGGCACTACCCCCTTCTAGCCCCTTTAGATTTGAAATTGACAGTACCCAACATCTACTCGTCACTTCATCTCCCAACAGTTAGGATTCTCCTAATTGGATTACACTGGCAGTGTGCATACTTGGAAATTTCAACTGGAAACAAGAGACTCACTATTAAAAAGTACAAAGTGATGTTTCCAGAGTTGCACAACAAAAGAGCTAATATAGGAGAACATAAAACAACATATGAAAGTATGGTGCTTCTTCTGACATAATACTAGCCTGTTAGTCTACAAGCATCATATCCATTGCAAAGGCAATCTGTTAGGCAGCACAGGGAGTGGAATCAGAAATCGAGGAGAGGAGAAGAACTAGATCTCAATCAGCTGCAAAGATTTTCATGGTTAAACTGGTTTCTGATTTGCTTTACATAAATCCAACAGAGCAGGCGACACTTTTTGTGCTGAAAGAAATCTGTATGAGTCACAATGTTTGTTGCACATAAGGCCCGATAAAGCAATTGCTGAATCAGTAAACGGCAACAAAAACAGGGATTTATTGAAGCTTGAACCAAGAGTATAATACTGTCTTTGTCCCAAAATCTTAGCCTGTGCTTGCTAGCTTCCCACCTCATTAATTTGAAATTATGATATTTTGCTATACCATTCATCACAATTTAATAATAAGATAGAAGAAAAAACAGTGCATATGCATATGCAAGTGATTTCAATTTTATTTAATAAGCAATCACATCCCAAGAGCAGATTACATGAAAAAATCAATACTTAAAATAAAAGCTATGGACACAAATATAAAGCAAAAATACCTGATTGAATTCATTTGCATTGAATAACTTCAACCAAGATGGTGATATGAGATCAGTTAACCCTCTATAAAATGCATTTGAAAAAGGCAGCATCTGCAATTGAACATTATAAACAAGGTAAATGTCTGATTACATAAGCAGTTGTAATTCTATATCCTAGAGCCAAAAGAAAATGCAGATACTCTTTTTGAAATTTTAACAAAGACACAAACTACAGACCTGTCTGTTGAGTTTGTAGTCTGCCATTGCATGAACATACTGCATCTTGTTCTCATTGGTCACAGAAACATCCTTACCACCAGGTTTAAGCTCGATAATATGCCGTTTACCAAATGATTCTTCTTCCATTGTGAAATCAAGACACAGATCCTGGACATCGCCATCATGATGCTGTGGTAACACGACTTACCAATGTCAAAATTTGGAAATCTTAAAGTAGATACATGTATATCTAGCCTAATATATGCTACATTATACTATATATAACAAACATATTATGATAGAAAAAGTTGGAAGGGTGATAAGCAAAACATTTTAAGAGGATCAAACAAGAAAGTACAATATCTAAATTGCAAACCATCTAGATAATGATGCAAACGACCCTACAGAAAAGAAGGGCATAGAATAAGAGACAATGTACCAGTCTAGTTAATAATAATTATCTAAAACTTCTGCCATCTTCTCATAGAAAACACTTAGCATTTTCAAGAAGGGAACTCAATTCTTCTTAAGTTACTGTATGTCAACAGCATTTGGAGGAGAAACCAGACAGGGCTTTGCTCCACAATATACCCCCCTCTCCTCAACATTACTATCACCCACCCCATCCTTCTTCTTTGCCCCTTCCCCCATCCTTCAACTTTTATCTTTTGTTTCATCTTATTTTCACTTCTCCTCTAAAAGGTTTTCTACTTTCATTTTCAAATAAGAATAAGGAATGAATTTTGTTAACAATATAAAAAATTTAGTTACAACACGTGTTCTTTCTTAACTCTAATCATCTCTTTCTTTTATAGCATAATCTCTAAGTCAGAGAGATACACAGTAGAAGCTTAGCACCATATGCCACATTCTTAATTGTTGTGAAATTTTTTCTTCTCACCATCTAAGAACACAAAAAATCATTACAACATTTGTTGTATGTGCAAGAAAAACTACCAGGGATCAACTTACTGTAGTTCCAATCTTAATTCATGTCCAATCTTTCAGCTTCTGACTTAATCCAACTCATTCCGGCAAACAAAACAATTCTTGGCTCAATCATTCAATTTGCAATAACATAATTCCAGTTTAGATCAGATTTAATAAATTTTCTTGAAAAAGCTTTGTTCATCATCTGTTTTTCTTAGAGATTTATCATGCTATCTTCTTTTCATCTCTATTATGTTGTAAATGATGAACAATTCCAGTGTTAATCTCTTTTCAACATAATTCCGGTTTCAAAGAGATGTATTTCATTAATTCTTGTCAGTCACCAATTAACTCCACAGGCAAAGCAATCTCATTATCCTATAAAACCATTCGCCTGTGTCTTGTTTGCAATACAAACGTCCCCTTATTAGTAATATCAGAGCATATTTTCACATTTAACAGCAACCTTAACTTTATAGAGCTATTAGGATATTCACAAATTGATTAGTGATGCAATAGCAAGGAGTCAGCCAACAAGAAACAAAAATAACTTATATATACACTTGCAATCACAGTGTTAATGATTTGAAGGGTTTACCTTGACATACATGAGATTCCTGTAGAGCTCTGGATCAAGTGTCGACAGTTCATCGAGAAAGCTATAACGGCCTAACAGCTTTTGTATGAAAACATGTGAAAAGGCGTAATCGAGTAATATTCCTTCATATAGTGCTTTACCAACAACTCTTCCAAGGAACTCAAACATTTGAAAACCATTCTCTAGATATCTTGCAGCTGCATTAGGGATTAGAAGTCTGTCTGAAGTTGAGGTTTGGGAAAATAGCCCATACCTTTGATTAAAAAAAAAAAATCAACCACCACATGAATAAATAATTACTATATGCATTTTGGAGGTAATATGAAAATTCAGAAATAACACAATCATAATGTGAAACTTACTCAGGAGCAAAAGCTGATTTTGATATATCAGTTAAAAACTCTTTTGATAATCCACCATAATCCAGGCCAGCCTCTGGAAGGCCTGATTCACTGACAAATGAAACGTGAATGGAAGACTTCAACCTTGATCCAAGGGAATTTAATTGTCGAAAGCCATCTTCAACAACATGACCTCGACGAACTACTATCTCAATTGATCGTGAACCAGGTCCACCAACTTCACCAGCGCATTTTCGGGAGACTTTATCCATGTTGATGAACTCCCGAAACATCTCAACTCTGCCAATAACAACAATTATGTCTAAAACATTCTTTGGTTTGGTAAACCAAACTAATATTACTATCTATAACTAGCTTGGAAGTCGAAGGAATAATTCCCCATAAGAAATAGTGAGATGTTACCTCATACTTTTGATATAAATGGGCAGGAAGATATATTTTCTCTAGACATATAAATAAATGATAGATGTCAACTTTAAGGATGAAATGTTACATAAGTTCAATTTAAGAAAACTACAATTGTTCATTTTTGTTCAAAATTATTTTTGGTCACCAAATAGTAAAACAAAGATCGAACAAATTCACACAAAAATAATGGTGGTATCTACATTGTCTTATCATTCTAACAATAAACAAATCAGAAATAAATTTTATAAAATCAAGTTGATCCTGAATCAATATTAATACAAGTTAACCTAACAAAATAATAAACAAATAAGAAAAAGACAATGGACATTACACCTTATAAGCAACAATTTAAATAAAGTAAGTAAAAATGTGGTTTCAAAGTCAGAAGTCAAAAAAATTTTGTCAGGAAGGGTGAGGTAGAAGCCCAAAACACAAAAGAAATGAAGAAAATAATGAAGGAAAAAAAGTGGGAAAAGTAGGTGTGGGGTTGAGATAAGAGATACAAAGAGTGTGTATTACAGTCCTGTAAATTTTGTCAAAATGGGAGGTAAATTTTAATATTATTATAATGACAATATTATTTTCCAAATTGGCAGATTAGGCTGTAGCCCAAGCTAGTCTACACAATGTTTTGCCCCTAATTTCAATGAAGAATAAGTTTATGAGAGGACAAAAATATGAAGAATATATTTCTTTCGAAGACCATGCTTATCAAAAATTACTTTGATTTTAGAAGTCTTAAGTGACTCTGATGCACCAAGAAAACTGAGGCATTAAAACAGTCAAGCATAAAAGGCTCACCTTTCCTCAAATGGAAAGACATGAGGAGTAGTTGTGATAACAGAACTGAAGCTCGGAGTAGTGAAAGCATCATCTGATCCCATATTAGCTGACAAAACTTCATGAGTTCTGGCAGCAACTGCAATTGGGGGCCGGTTTTCTCTAGCAGGTGAAAGCCACAAAACAGGGGGACAAAACTGGTGCCTGCAATCCCTTTCATACATCAAATGCAAGCATTTGATTGCGGAATCCATAAGGGGCCTATTCTGCTGACCCATATTCTGGTTTAAGCCATTATACACCAGTGTATTGAGCATTGATGTAATCCTGCACTGCTGCTCCAGCTTAAAAGGGACCTAACTCATGTAACGAAATGCTCAAAATAAATATCATCCACAACCTCAAAACTCCAAACAGTCAGAAAAACCTATGACCGTTTTACCTGTTTCTCGTAGAATTCAATGTCGTCAAGAACTAGCAGCAGGTGTGAATATGTGGCACAGAAGAGGTGAAGAAGACATGATATATCTTTTGATATTCCTTCTGGACCATGCTTCAAAGATATTATGTTCCAAGTATCACTAGATTCCTCATCTGCCTGGCTGGGCCCGGGTTGCACATCAACAGAATCAGTGTAACTAACCTCAGCCTGAGACTTGCCAGCAAGCTTTTGTAGTGCATTGACCCATTTATTAACTCCGTCCTTATTGACTTGCTTTTGTTTTTTCTCTTCAAGTTTTTTGTTTACTGAACTTCTACTAGTGCTAAGATGTTCATCTTTGGTGAACCGTCCCTTTCTTGGGAAGAAGACATTTTCCACTTTTCCCCATAGATCAACAAGAAATCCAGGAGTAAAAGATAGCAAGTTAAGAACAGGCAAGGCACCAACTTTAAGATTGAAGATAGAAAATATTCTAAGCATGTCAGAGTATAAATATGCAATATTGAGCAACTCCAACCTCCCGACATGTTTCGAATTGTTTGCTGGCCAAGTTTCAGCTCCTTGAAAACTAGCATCGGTTTTTGTGATAGCCACAAGCTTTGTGAGATGCCAACGCTGACAAATAGGTCTCAAAAGGTCGGTGCATGTCATCTTTAAGGGTGCACATATTGACTCATCCTCCTGTCCAATGCCTGCCGTGGAAATTTCAACGTTGTCTTGAAGATCTAGGTTCTCCTTTTTTATCAATCCAAGTCTATCATGCCATGCTAATAAATTCTCTGCAAGACTGATAAGAACCTGAACATAGGATGCATGGTCTAGATCTTGGTTGAACCCTCCGGAATCAACTGAGTCATTCACACTTGTAGCTAGACATATGATGTTTGCAAGAGCCCAACCGACAGGTGGAATCCTTTCGTAGTGGTGTGTTTCCAACTGATTCATTGCTGACATCTCTGTTAAGATCTTATCTCTCAGAACCTGCCATCACCTGCCACAGTTTGATAAGTCTCCACATGTTTTGAATCATGAAGTGGTATAAAAATATGCATAAATGTGAAAATTAACATCTTACGATTTAAGAAATTACTGAGAGCAGACATATGTTAATTTACTCTTGAAATTAACAGAATTACTGTAGGACGAAAATATATATAAAGTAACTGGATGAAAGCAAATTCATATGGAAGTAAAACAGTTGAATGTGATTTACTGAATGTACCAAGTCTAAGCAACTAGTATATCAATATTTAAAACTGCCGAATAAGCCCTTGATTACTGTTCACGATATTGTTTCAATAATTTAACTTTGCCAATGTATTTGCAAAAGTTTTGAGGAAACAGGAAGTGATTGATAGAAGAGATTCCCAAAGTAGTTCCAAGACTGAGCAAAAGGCTCAAATTGAATGTTACAACTTGTTTAAAAAGCTTTCACTATGACCGATATTCACGGTTTAAAAATGTCTCAAACAATGTCAATACATGCATCATGAAGAAGGTTGAGAAAGTTTTCAAATTTAATGAGCCATACCAGTAAAATCTGGAAGCATGGAGACAGAACAGACTTATGCTTCAGAGCAGGAACAAGAACAGCAGGTAGACGTTGAACAAGCCAAGGGATTGTTAGTAGAAACAAACAGTACTGCTCAGCTGCAAAATGCACGCTCACTGATCCAGGGCTAACAAATGCAGAATTTGTAATTTGAAATGGCCTTAGAGCCAAGGTCACAGCACCAGCAGTTATCAGGAATCTATCATCTGTCTGGACAATAGTTTTCGCTTGAGGAGGAAAAGGAACACCTAACATGATAATGTATCTTCTAATTGATATGTAAAGACCACTTTTACAACTTCCCATAAACAAAACTAAATCCTTCACTGCTACATCTGCATCCTGAAGTGTATCATTTGTAATACTCTTCCAACCTTTACGATCAGTTAAGACAACAAGAAGACGCAATGCAAGAGAGGTAAGAACAACAATATTTTGACCCTCTGGATGGGATTTATTGCACTCTGAAAGAGTAAATGAGCAGAGAGAAATCAGTTTCTTTGCTTGATAAGACCATGTTCTTCTTTCATGAACTGTGCCCACTGCTAAGGAGCAAAAATTCTTCCCTGGATCTACATAAAAATTAAGATAAATAAATCAGTAATCTACCGGGCATGTTAAAATGAATGACTAAAATGTGTGAAACAGATATAATCAAAAGTCTTAAGGCTTCGTGGCTTTCTTCCTTAGTTTCCTCTCATACAAACCCACCTGACTTTTGTTCTTTCCCAAAATATCCGTTCTTTGTGTAGGAATCTAAGGTTCCATAACCTATGTGACAGGATTTATGGTGCTTCCACCACAAGCTTCCAACCAAAAAGGAAAAAGAGAGAGAATTTTTTCACTTCTTTACTCTTATGCTATTCAAAGAGTTCCAATAGAATGGTGAGATGATTGAGAACCCTGTAACAAACAATTAGGTATGTTTGCAAAACTGGCTGGACCGATTAGCACTGTCAGATGAGATAAACAATTGAGGACCAAACAAGTAACCACTAGCAAAACGTTTTACACATTACATCATAAAAGTTTTACATATTCTGAAAAATTAATATATATATATATATATTCTTGCTTCAACAGTTTTGCAAAATAATGAGGTGGCTTAATCCATAATAAATAAAATGTTAACAAAAGCAAAGTGACAAATAGATATTAGATAGTAGTCATGGTCAATCAATCTTATTTTTGGGTGCTCTTTAGGTGTTTCAGCTTCCCCAATTTATGGTAACCAATTCAAACCCTTTTTTTTTCACAGCTTTTGGAAAACCTTTCCCGTAATCTCCCAAGCTATTACAGAATATAGCTTATTTTAAACCAATCAGCCTACTTTAAACCGTAATTCTTTGTTGATCAAACTATTTTATCATCTGTTTCTTCAAGTCTGTCAATCTTGCAGAATTCAAGCCTTGAGCAGTCCACTAAGAACCTAACTGATCTGCTAACTCCTGCCACTTTTTTTCTCATATCCAAACATTTAATTTCTGATTCTTACCAACATAGTTCATTAAGCAAGCATTAGTAAGCAAAATTTTCAAATCCAACGTCAATAACTTAACTCCAGGATTTTGGTCTCCTCAGTGGATAACAAGTAAGCAATTGAAAAGAAGAATGTAGATATAATAAGTCTTAAGAATTTACATAAAAGAATGAAGATTTCATAAGTATCCAACATATGAGCTGACACATTAAACCATCGAGGATGCAATTAATTAACCCCTCACATGTTTATATTTGTTAATTTAGCAATTTCTGATGCAGATCAGAAAAAATCCGATGTTGAATAATGACTATTAAAATTGAAAAATAAAGGACAGTTAAAGAATAATGCCATTGATAAAGTGCAAGGTAAGTATAACAATCCAATGTGTTAAGGTTTATATAAGTAGCATACCACTAGAATCTATGCTGTCCAATAGAATTTTAAAGCATTTCTCCATGCAGTCTATATCTCTGGTTCGTATCTTCTGATGCTGAGCTGATAAACGTGTAATAAAGAAAAGAAAAGGTCTCAAAATGCAGCTGGAAATCCATGTCCCTGTTGTTAAAGCGGAATAATTTTTCAGCAAGGCTTCCCATTCTTCCTGAAACTGAATGGCCACATTTCTTGTAACATAGTAGCTCCTCCAGACACTCTGAAAATGTTGTGGACCCATGTCAATTTCTCATGTTGCGGTAAACAGCCTTTTCAGTTTTTTTTTTTTTTTTTTTTTTTTTAATTTTAATTTTTTTAAAAAAAGGAAGGTAGCATCAAAAAGAAAATTCTTGTGCCTAAAGTGTTGGATTTTCTTGTACTCATGTTTGAGGAAAAAAGTAAAACAAGAAGATAAAGTTTTTATACACTGTTCGACCAACAATATAATGAGTAGAGAAAACACAACCATTTTAATTATATACACAGTAATTCCCTTTACATGTGTGCAGATAGCAAATAAAACCTTGTATGAAGTCCAGCTCCATTTTCTAGCAAGCCTCAGTAGCAGTTGTTGCAGCATAGATAGCTAACTGCTTTTTTACCAATAAAAAGTTTTTGTTCGCAAAAGAGTTAACTTGCTTCATGAACGATATACTTTCACAATATAACTTTTCTTTTTTCAACTTCTGCACTTGACCAATTGAACCAAGTGGCTCCATCACCACCAACTTTGCCTCTTACATTTTGCAATTTTATTTAACAACACTTCTTTTATGTTTTTAGAGTTGGAAAGGTACTAAAACCTCACAATCAATTGCTATTGTTACAAAAGAACTTAATACACAAATGAGGGTCCATCAATTATAAGACTCATGAACACAATATGTTCATCAAAGAACTTTGCACGCATTATAATCCATCAATTCCAACACCAAATTATTATTAAAAGCTTAGTACACACATTATGTCCTAATCAAATTCGCCATTTACGTAATGCATTAATTATTACTCAAACCGGGACACTACAACACAATTTTAAAACTTCCACATTCCATCAGACAAACAACTTATTTCGCTACATAGACACTCTTTTCTCTTAACACATACAACCAAAACATCCTGTAATCAATACCTTTCGCAACAAAATCTTCCTTGATGTTCTCTTAATTACAATTTAGTTATAATAATGGGCTTTGAGATATAAATTCGATATATATTTAGATTCTTCATTTTTATATAAAAAATATATATGCTTTTTAATTGAGAGTTAAATTGAATGATAAAGAATCAAAGAGAAACAAAAGAAAATGGAAAAAAGGAACCTGAATAAAAGTTGCAGCAGCAGTGGCTCGTCTGGCATAGTTACGGAGCTCTCTTTCTTGGGAGAGTTTCTCCAGAAGCGCCTCCCTCGATATCTCCTTCGCACTCGCTCCTCTTAACGACACCTGAATTATCAAATCAATCAATCGTTTGAATTTAAATACTGACTAATGTGCGAGTGAGATTTGAATTAGAAAAAACGATACCTGATTCTTGCGAGGTAGGTCCATCAGAAATCAACTGATCATTCAAGCGAACGCCAAGATATATGTAACGAGAGGGAGATGAATGTTATTTTTATACGCACGCTTTTGCCAACAACCAGTTTTGTCTGTTTATGGGTTTAGTTTTGTTTAGCCTGTAAACTAATCTAGTTACGATTGTGGTACAATTCTCTTTCTGTTCTTTTACGCGCTCTACTTGTGATTTTACTTCACTCTGCAGCGACGAAAATAATCATAGTCGATTTTATTTTTATTTTTTTAAATGAATTCAGAATCATTACTGATATAAATATATATATATATATAAAAAAAAAAAGATGTTAAGGGGTCCTCTTAACATAAGTGATTTTCCAACTCTCATATGCCGAGGTGACTAGTTTTGATTCTTACCGACAATATTTTACAAGTGTGTGTATGCGTTCGTGATTATAAAAATACATGATACGTGAAAAGTTATGCTATGCAAGATGGGAGGAAGGTGGATGTTGGGTCATCCATAGGTTGTCAGTGATTGTTTGTGACTTGGTCAGTTAGATGTTAGTGGAGCCTATCTTGGTTTAATTGGAATCATCAACGGGTTCCGAAAGTTATAAATATAATTGAAATTTTGAACTAATGTTATGAAGAAATTATTCCTAGATTCCACATTCTATTCCCCCTTTCCTTCTCACATTTTCTCTAATTGTCATTCTTGTATCCTCATCTAAGATATTACGTAACAACAAATATCTAGGTTGTTTAAGTAATAATTGATCTCGATAAATTCGAACAAATTTCTATCACTAATATCTCCTAATTATGAAAATGTATATCTGAATTGTGTAAGTAATAATAATTAATCTCATTAAGTTCTAACGTAATTTTGACATATATTGTCAAATTTTTTTTTTAAAAAAATAATGATATTTATAGAAAGATGAATTGTCATAATAAAATATAAATATTTCAGATATCTAGTGAAAATTTTAGCACAAAAAAAATTGACAAATGCAACACATTATACCAGTTGAAGGGTTTGTTTTTATGATTTTTACAAATGTTGGGTTTGGAAGTAGAGGTTTTTATTAAAATAGGTTGATAGTTTTATTGTTAATTTTATTACTCATTAAATGAAAAATTACTGCATGCACCCAATTTTATTTATTATTTTTTTATACCATTTATGATGAAAATAATTCGAAAATTATATTATTATCAGATCGAATGAGTGTTCTCTACCACCAAACTATATTGGAAAATGTTAATAACACTTGAATTTCGATTATCTTATTGTACTATTATTTTACGCAAAATAACTGAGTTATAATAATTTTATTGTCAAATTGGGTGTCATGTTTGTAGTTGGTTTTGTTTACCTCTGTTTCATAAAACTGATAGAAATCAATTATATATATTTTGTCATCTTTTATCTATTCATAAATGTAATTCAATTTAAATTTCAAATTTCTTAAAATTATTCTTAGCTGAACAAGTTTTATGGACCTTTTCAAAGTCCTTTTTCATATTTGATTTTTTATTTCTTATATCAACGCAAACTTCGCCTTTTAAAGTTTTTTAAAGATTATGAGGTTTACATGAAAGTAGACCAATATCACATGTTCTAGACGTTACTGTTGGAAGCTATACCAGAAGGGGATTGTTTATCGGGAGTTTCATGAATAGGATGTAACTTTAACTTTCATGATTTGATTTTCATTTGAGATGTTTCACCAGATTCAAGAGATTTATTTGTGAAAATGGCAAGACTAGAAAAGACTTTATTATTATTTCAAAAAAAAAAAAGAAAAAAAGAGAACACTTTATTTGAAAGCATCTTAATCTTTGTCATAATTAGTATGATTATGATTTGTTTATAAAATATTTCTTTTTCTTTTTTTTTTTATGAAAAAACATATTACTTTATTGATACAAAAGACTTGTAGACTATAAAAAATAGATCATTATTTGATAGTTTCATCATTTTGTTCGGCACATCATCAATAACAATTAGTAAAGCGTCAAATTTTGCTTGAAGTGCTCCCAAATGGATGAATTTTACTTGAAATGTATGCTGCAAAGATCTTGACACTTTTTCATGAGATATGATTTGCATCTATGTTGTTAGCTATGTATAGTAATAATTCATAAAACGTTCAAGGAAAAAAAAAAAAAAAAAAAACCTCTTTTCGTTTTTCCTCAACATCTATGACCTTTTTAATGTTAAGAATTTGAACAAGTAAACAAAAATAAAACTATAAGAAATTTAGCAGTAAAGAGATTTAGACAGCAAGATCTAGGGGGTGAATTTTCCATTTCAAGCATGTCATTTGCAAGAAACAAGAACATAATTCATAGAAAAATCAATCTTTTCATTGTTTAATTAAAATAATTATCGACACATAAATTGTAATATATATACTAATGTCACTCTTTCATTGAACATGTATTTTTAGTTGGATATGTTGATTAACCTGAAGAGTCTGAATAAAAGCAGTGTGAGACTACTTGTGATGAAACACTTGAAAAATATAACTAAATTTGTTAAAAACCTTAGTTTTCACATCCTTTCTCCTATACAAATGATTAATTATGTCCATTAAAATGATGGAATTCAATTTCCACTGTATGCTTATATTCTCTTTTTACCGTGAAAATTGTATCTTATGAAAGTATATATTCAAATTATGCTAATAATAATTGATATTATCGAACCTCTAATTATCGTGTCCAAAAATTGGAGGTTAAAAGGCGCGTGAGAAGATAATACAAAAAAGAACCAATACAGGAGTCGGACAAACAAATAACAGAGGAGCAGTGGAGTGATGGTTGGCGCCTCCACTTGAAGTTGATGGCCACCGTTATCCACCCTCACAACCACCCACTTCATCACTTGCGCTCTTCTTCTTCTCCTCCGTTTCCCTCCAAACCCAAAACCCACCACCTCCCCTTCTCCACATCTCAACGTCACCTCCCTTTTCACGAGCTTCAACAACAACCCCCACTTGTCTCTTCTCACCTCCTCAGCTCTACCTCCTCCTCCTCTCCACTAAATGCCAACATTGACGTTGACATGGACGACTTCTTCGCTTTGCTTCCTTTGTCAGTCCAGTCAAAGGACTTGTCACTTGCCAGAGCTATTCATGCTTCAATCACCAAACTTCAAGAGCACCAAAATACCCGACTCGGTAATCCTCTTATCTCCGCTTATGTCAAACTGGGTCACGTTTTCGATGCTTATAAGGTCTTTAATGGCCTCTGCTGCCCAAATGTCGTGTCTTTTACTGCGTTGATTTCGGGTTTTGCTAAGTCGAGTCGAGAAGAGGAGGCGGTTGAGCTTTTCTTTAGGATGAGAAGAGAATGTGTTGAACCCAATGAGCATACTTATGTTGCTATTTTGACTGCTTGTATTCGTATGTTGGAGTTCGAGTTGGGTTTACAAGTTCATGCTTTGGTAGTCAAAATGGGGTTTTTGGATAGTGTTTTTGTTGTTAATGCACTTATGGGGTTGTATGGTAAATTTGATTGGCGTTTGGATTTTGTGTTTAAATTGTTTGATGGAATGTCTCAGAGAGACGTTGCTTCGTGGAATACTGTGATTTCTAGTGTGGTTAGAGAGTTTAAGTATGAGAAAGCATTTGAATTGTTTCGTGATATGAAAAGAAATAATGGTTTGAGGGTTGATTATTTCACAGTTTCGACCCTTTTGACTGCTTGTACTGGTAGCTTTCGTTTGATGGAAGGACGGGCAGTTCATGCTCATGCTATCAGAACTGGGTTAGAGGGTGATTTGAGTGTGAGTAATGCACTTATTGGGTTCTATACTCAATGTGGGTGTGTAAAATATGTGGAGACTGTGTTTCAGAGGATGGTTGTTAGGGATGTCGTGACTTGGACGGAGATGATTGTGGCTTATATGGAATTTGGATTGGTGGATTTGGCTGTGGATGTATTTGATAAGATGCCGCAAAGGAATTGTGTTTCTTATAATGCTGTTTTGGCGGGGTTTTGTAAAAATGGTCAAGGGTTGAAAGTGCTGGAGTTGTTTGTTGAGATGGTGGAGGAGGGTTTGGCGGTAACAGATTTCGGTTTGACCAGTGTTGTTAATGCTTGTGGCTTGCTCATGGACGCAAAATTGTGCGAGCAAATTCATGGGTTTGTTATGAAGTTTGGTTTTGTTTCGAATGCTCATATTGAAGCATCGGTACTTGATATGTGGACAAGGTGTGGGAGAATGGTGAATGCTGAGAAAATGTTTCAGCGTTTGGCGTCAGACCAGGACGCCGCTGTAATTTGGACCTCAATGATATGCGGGTATGCTCGAAACGGGCAGCCAGAGAATGCACTTTATATGTTCCAAAGTAGTCAATCAAAGGGAATGATGATTGCAGATGAAGTTGCATTAACTTCGGTAGTTGGTGTCTGTGGCACTTTAGGATTTCATGAGATAGGAAAACAAATCCACTGTCACGCTTGTAAGACCGGATTTTCGTCTGAATTAGGAGTAGGGAATTCCTTAATTAGCATGTATTTCAAGTGCTACAATATGAATGATGCCATTAATGTTTTCAAAACAATGCCCTCGCACGACTTAGTTTCTTGGAATGGTCTAATTGCTGGCCATCTTCTTCTTCGGCAGGGTGATGAGGCTTTGACTGTCTGGTCAAGGATGGAGAATGCAAGCATTAAGCCAGATGCATTAACCTTAGTGTTAATTATCTCAGCTTATAGAGTTACAAATTCAAATTTGGTTGATAGTTGTCGTAAATTGTTTCTTTCTATGAAATCCATTTATGACATTGAGCCCACTTCAGAGCATTATGCATCATTTGTCAGTGTCTTGGGACATTGGGGTTTCCTTGAAGAAGCAGAGGAAGTAATAAACAATATGCCTTTCGAGCCTAAGGCTTCTGTTTGGCGAGCATTGCTTGATAGTTGTAGAATCCATTTAAACATGACCATTGGGAAACGTGTTGCTAAGCATATACTTTCGATGGAGCCACAGGATCCCTCTACGTATGTGCTTGTATCAAATTTGTATTCAGCATCTGGGAGATGGCACAACTCCGAAATGGTCAGGCAGGATATGCGACAGAAGGGATTTCGGAAACACCCAAGTCGAAGTTGGATCATTCATCAGAGCAAGGTTCATTCATTTTATGCAAGAGATAAGTCCCATCCACAAGGAAAAGACATCTACAGTGGATTAGAAATACTAATCCTAGAATGCCTAAAAGCTGGATATGTGCCAGACACAAGCTTTGTTCTTCATGAAGTAGAGGAGCATCAGAAGAAAAATTTCCTGTTCTGTCACAGTGCAAAGCTAGCAGCAACATACGGAATCCTTGTTGCCCGGCCTGGACAACCCATTCGGATTGTGAAGAACATTGTTGTTTGTGGGGACTGCCACACATTCTTGAAGCATGTCTCGGTTGTTACAAAAAGGGAAATACTTCTAAGGGATGCTTCAGGATTTCATCGTTTTGTGAATGGACAGTGTTCGTGTAAAGATTACTGGTAGTTGATAAACCGCTAATAAAATTCACCATTTTTCACATATTAGTCCGCTGTTGTAAAATTATTAAGCTTCATACTGTGTAATTAGAAAATATTACTGGCAGTATCAACTGCTAATAGACTTAAATTTACCATTTGTAAAGCTAAGTTTATACTGTTGTAACTTGAAAAGATTACTAGTAGTTGATCAACTGCTAAAAGGCCAATTTTCGATTTTGGCAAATAAGTTTCATGCTGTGTAACTTAAATTTAATAGTTATATGTATAATTCTCCAGAATGTAAACAATTATAAGGACTGAAAAACGATTTTAAATTAATTATAATGGGTTCTAAGTATTTTGGATAAAATTTCTTTGTATTGATCCTGGATGAAACTTCTTTCAAAACTTCTTTGTGCTGGTTCCGGAAGAACTTATATTAATCTCTTGGTGATCAAAATCAAGTCAATGGAAAATATAATTATACTTTTGATTTTTGTTTTTCTTAACCTCTTGATATGTTCCTGGATTATTTATTTTGTCAAAATGACCCTTTCATATTAATTTCTGTGGCCGTCACTTTTTGGGAGGCATTGAATGAAAGAAAGTAACCCATAAAATCACTTGTGTAATCATAACTGAAAATATTAGGAGATTAGGATACTAGATGTACTAGCAGAAATGATAAGGTAGAGAACAAATTCGAAGAGAATTAAAGAACTGACTTTTATTTCATTGCCAAAGAATTACAATACTTCATCTCTCAAATAACCTAAAATCTAAAAAAGTCCTCCTGCAATGAATCATGGAATACAATACTAAAAGTTGAACAAAAATCCTAACAAACAGCTTCAACAGCCAAGCTATATTCCGCAGCATGACAACCGGTAGCCCCCAAACTGGTTTCTGTGACAGTTATTGTACATGACTCTCTTCCAATACATAACTGTCATTGTAAAGGATACATCAGCAATAATTCCATGAAACCAAAAAAGCAAAAACATTCAAATGCAATGTATGAGTATGCGTGTGTGTATGCATATATGATTTCTTACCTGTCTGATCACTGCCATAGCATAGGGAGCCTCACAAGAGCCTCTCCTGAAAGAGCCACAAGAACCCTGAGGTTCACCAAAGCTTGCAAATTTAATATCAGAGAACACTCGTCCACCTTGACATGATAGCTCCAAATAGTGGCCATCATAAGCATGTCCACAAACTGTTCCAACTGTAACAGTTTGGACATTCACATTATCAGGAGTACCACCAAATTCATTGAATAAAGTCAGATGATTTTCTCTAGCATTGAGGAATTCGCGTGGGATATGATACCTAGAATTGACAAGAAAAAAAACCAAAATATACAAGTGAAAATTAACAAACAAACATAATAATGTGACTAGTGAAATGTTTATACCATCTTTGAGTAGGTTGTCCACAGTTAATTCTACAATTGTTTGGATTGAATGATTGATTAAATTGACAAGGGTTACATCCATCTTTCGGAGCAATGAAGCTAGGCCAAAATCGACCAATGCTTCTGCCATTCACCCAAGCTTCTCCCTTGCCTAAGCCAAGCAAGTCCACCACAACAGGATCAGTACCGAGAGGGGAGGGAAATGTCGTCTGAAAGATGTAAACATACATTAAAAGAGTGGTCAAAAGATTTAAATGATTCAAGACTATACAGGATAAAAAAGTTAGTTACCTTGTACCAGACAAATGGCCTATTAGTTGGGAGATTTGCAGAATAAAAAGCATGCTGGTGATTGGTGTGAACCTTGTCAAATCCCATTTTGATACCTTGGATACCAGTCTTATATATCCACTCGTTCGAAGAGAGGTCTTTGGTAATGTTGGAAGTATAATCAATCAATTGGACAGGACCACATATTCCAGTTTTTGCATCATCATAGTAGGCACCATAGTTCTAAACATATTCAAAGAGTGAAAGAGAACAAAAGTTAATCATGTGAGAAATTGTAAGCAAAAATGTAATCACTGAAATATAACTTTAGATGCAAAAGAGGTCGTATATGCTTACTGGCAATCCAACCGTGGCACTAACTAGAGAAATGTAATTGGTACCAGGCTTCAATCTGACCTGTTCCTCAAAAACAAAGTTATACTTACCATTTTGACCATACTTTGTTCCTGAACAAAATTTAATTTGATGTTAATGTACTAGGTATGAGTAGAAGAAGAAAAGGTGAGCAAGTTGCATTAGATAGATTTTATATATTTTATACTTACCAACAAACTTTGAGTTAACAAATGCATGAAGTACATGTCCATTGGTCTTTACATGGAGAGTTACAGGCTTGTTCAACAAGGGGTCACCTTGATTCAAATCAAACCTAAAAATAACAACAATTGAAGAAATTAGATTGTTTTCAAGAAAGTAGATATAAACTAATGAAACTAAATTAGAAAAGGTTAAAGCATGGTTACCTGGTCATGTACCATAAGTAATCAGAGGTGTCATTTGTTACTGACGCTTGGTCCAAAAGTTTATTAGCAGTTAGAATACTACCCGGAGCAAGACCATTCGGCTTTATATCCTCAATCCTCTCTTTTCTCCAAAGCCATTGCAATTTGTAAGGTTCTCCACCATCATCAGCTTGATTTGGCACATAAATCATATTGGATGTTTGGCTGTTGAGCTACCGAAAAAGTAGATGAGATCAGATAGTTATGGCTCATCGACGCCAATAATTAGCTATTTACTTGTAATGTTACATATTCACCTTAGCAGTGTTGTAAATTTCTCTGTAGCAATCATAGAGAATAGATACAGACCACTGTGGAACTGTATAATTTTTGCCCTGAAAGGTAACTTGCCAATCTTCTACATCAAATACATTCGAAAGAAATGCAACACATCTTCCTTGGTAGGTGTAAACAGTTGACTACAAACAGAACAGAATGAATATTAGAGTGCAGACAATATTGATGCATATGAAAGACCAAATTGAAAACATGTAGCGTAGTGTCAACATTGACAAACATTAAGTACTCACAGATTTTGAATTTCCATAGTCAGTATCTTTTCGATATCCATAAAGCAAAGTCTTTTCCTCGGATTGTAGAATTAAATGAAGGAGTTTTAGATGGTCATACTTGGGCTGTCTCAGGTTACCATATTCATCAAGAGGAGCATCATAGTCATAGGAGGTGGTAATGTATGGACCCCCTGATGTCCGTCCAAAGTTGGTGCCTCCATGGTACTAAATAAAAATTATTAACATTGTTTCCTAGTTGCCAAGAAATTAATATTTTTAAATTAACTATTGTGATGTTTGATTGCATTGGCTCACCATATAATAGTTCATGAGACTGCCACCTAATTGGAAGAAACGCGCAACAGCAAAGGCAACATCCTCAGCAGGCCTGGTTGGAATAGCATCACCCCAGCCCTTAAACCTGTCAAAATTTTGAACAAAATCAAATCAACACAATGATCAAGAGAGTAAGAATTTAACAAGTTCCATTTGAAGCGTAACCCACCAGCCAGTCCAGTTCTCGGTCCATATCTTGGGGCTATTTACATTGTTGGGGGTAAATTGATCACAATAGAAGCCATTACATGTGTTGATCTAGATCAAAAATATATGAGAGAAAATTTAGCACACATTTCATTAGAAGAATGAGAAAAATTAAAATGGAAGTAGAAGACCATAGGTGGTGGAGCATCTCCCTCTTGACACATGATCCAAGGCACACCAATCTTGAAACTTAGAGCCAAACTTGCACACCAATTTACATAATCCTTTCCAGCTTGTCCATATTTATCAATAACATTGCCATATTCATTTTCAATCTGTAATATTTACACAAATAAATACAAACATTTGTTATATTATTACAAGTACAAAATTATGTTCACAACAGAAAAATATCTAGAAATATTATTGGAGACAAACCTGAGCAAGAATTATAGGTCCTCCTTGTGGGGCAAAGAGATTCTCATGCTTCATCTTTTCCACTATTAGTGTTACGAAAGTTTTCATCTCTTGCTGAATTTTATGTAAAAAAAAAATTGAAAAACATTGAACACAAATAAGTACTGATGACAATATATAATTTTCAATATTAGAATGAAGTAAATCAATAAAATTTTACCTTAAATACTTCATTATTTGATCTAAAAGTAATGTTTTGATACTTGTGCAACCAAACGGGAAGACCACTGTCACAAATTGAAAAAAAATAAAATAAAATTGATCGAGCACGTATTTTTAATTGACAAAAGAAAATAGTTAAATTATAAGTTAAACGCATGATATTTACCCATAATTCCATTCAGCACAAACATATGGACCAATGCGAAGAATAGCATAAAGACCCTGCTCTTGTATGGTTTTAATGAACCTTACCAGATCAAGATGTCCTGAAAAATCATACTAAATATTGAAGGAGAAAAAAAAAAGTTAGAAATGATTCATGGGAAAAAATATATATATATATATTTTAAAAAAAGAAGTAATTAGAAGACCTGGCCAGGTACGGGCTCGTGTGCATTCCAGAAGACATAAGTTTCAATGGCATTAATACCTCCTTGCTTTGCTTTGAACATAAGATCACCCCACATCTACACATGCAAAAGAATAAAAAGAATATTATAAGAACACTAAAACAGCTTTTGGTGCAATGTTGAAGTTGTAATGATAACAGTTTAACAAAAGCAGTTAATCAACTTAATTGGGAACTACCACTATACCCAACGTGGCTTAGTGTCAGAATGAGCTAGCAATGACCGATGGAAGATTTTTTCATGTTTGAGTATCACAAATGATATCTCAAAAAAAGACGAGGAACCTAACCACATAAGCCGTGAGATAATTTTATGGAAGATATTTCCATGTTCAAGTATCAAAAATGATATCTGAAAAAAAAACCTTAAATGGGAGCCAAGCTAGCTGAAAAGCACTACTTACTAGAGGAGTGCTTCGAGGGTAGTGAATGGCACCAGATATTAAGAGTTTTCTTTCTCCATTGATCTTGATGCCCCTTCCATCATATGAAACGTCCGTAGCTGAAGCAAGCGAGCCAAACAGCAATGCAGCAAAGCACAAGACCAGAACACAATAGCTCGGTCTTGCCATTTTCACTACTTGGAGGAACCAATGATTTTTTGTGTGAAATGTAAATAATGAATAACGTACCGTATGATGCATATATATGTAGTGCAGTGGAGTGAAATGGGATAACAATGAAATGAGTTGATAATTGGAAGAAATATCACATATGGTTCAGATAAATGTGAGTTTAACTGATAATTTTTTTTTTAAATAACATGTAAGGTTTGTATTCTCTATGTTTAAAAACAGTGAATTTAATTATTTTGTGTAAAATGCATGAACACGATGTAACAAACATATATTTGCCGGATTTTCAGATTACTTTACTAGAAGGAAGAATAATTTTTATAAAGCCATCACTGGACTACATATCTTATGACCTGTTAGAACATATTTTAATATTAGATTTTTGATCAAATCCAATACATGGATGATAAAAGAAATTTATGGTAACTTATAGATTTTTTAAATCCAACATATAGTTATAACAGAAATTTTATGGTAACTTAGACCTTTGAAATCCAACCAATAGATAACTACAAGAATTTTATGTTATCTTATCTACAATGCCTTCACATAACCATGAGAAATATGATTTTTTTTTTTTTTAAATTATCGTAACATACATAAATTATCTATAAATTATAGTAAGATATTAAACTAATTTTGTTAATCATCCATAGATTACCACCTATACATCATCTGGTTTTCAATTTTCATTTGAATGATGTGAGAATTTATAAGCCCTTAGATGACTAACACTCAACTCATTTTCTTACCATTCAATAAAAATTGAAAAATGAGATGACATACATGGTAATCTATGGATGATCAACAAAACAGTTTTTTTAATTGAGAGATAATTATATATATATTTTAATTATTATTATAAATTATGGGGGAGGGAATCAAATTGAAAGAAAACTATATCTTGTGTTTTAGGATAAGGTTGGAATTTGAACTTTTGGCCTTTCAGAATCATTGAAAGTATTTAACCATTCTACTAGAGGGTGGTATGTCATATAATTACATATGGTCATTATGCGACACATGAAACATACGTTTGGTGTGAATTCTAGAGTTGAGATGTATACAACTACATGTGATATGAAGTGACATCGTTATATTGGATTTCAGAAACCATAAACTTTCTTTTATTTACTTTTGCGTTGGATTTCAAAAATCTAAGTTACCATAAATTTCTTTTATCCATCTATGGGCTGGATTTCAAAATCTAATACTAGATAATAGAAATGAAAGAGATAAAAAAAGAAAAAAAAATCCACAGTTTATAAAATGTAGACATGCAATACTCACCTCATAATGCTTTTTTCATTTTAAAAAAAGTTTATCTTGTTAACTGACATTTATCATAACCATATGTGATATTTCTTTTAATTATTAATCCATTTCATTGTTAATCCACTTCACTCAACTCCACTCTAAATGCTGGCATTTATATATATATATATATATATATGTATGTATGTATCATGTTAACTAGCATTTATAATAACCATATGTGATACTTCTTTTATTAACCCATTTCACTCAACTCCACTGTAAATGCATAGCGTGTTTTCCCTCATATATCTAGGAGCCGCCAAATTGGGAATTATCATCAACTCATATGATTTTTATTATTATTATGTTTTTTTTTTTACTGAAATGTTAACTTTTGTGGTTTTAGTAGCTAAATATATAAAGTTAATTTAAATAGTTGTAATGTTTTTCAAGGATTTGTCACAGGAAAAAAATGATTTGTATACAAATGTTATTTGCGTGGTTTAATAAAGTACGTATGGCCACTATATATTCATTTTTCAGTAACTCTCAACCACCTCAAACGAACTTAATTTCATCAATGTAGAAGTTACATATAATATAGGTTTTGATTAAGGTTATGCGGTTTGTAGGAAGATGATAATTAAATAATCATCAGATTCTAATTTTAAGGCTAAAAGAATTAATTAATTAATTATTTTATATTTTTTTGAAAAGGAAGACTTTTGTAAAACCAAATAAACAGCCACAAAAGACTCTGGGAATCACCTAATATAAAGAAGTTTGTATGGCCAAGGAGTGCCATCCTCCACCCATACTTCTTCCTCAGAAATTAAAGTATCATGCTTAGCTAAAGCACGAACAATAGGATTAGAAGCTTTAGGAGCAGCATACATTATAATAGAACCAGAATTACATTCAAGCAAATTTGCGATATATCCAGAACAAACAATGCATTCGATTCAATTAAGCTAGGCCATATTCCCCAAGCAAGAAAACTACTATTTTTTAAAATATGAAATAGAAAAGTAAGACGTTAATATCTGTTATTTGTCTAGTAGCTACAGAAATATGATGGATTACCAAAATATTTATTTTAAAATTCAAATACAATTTTAGATATTTTTAATATATTCAACTAGAGTTGATATATATATATATAAAGAACTGGGAACTTGTTTTACAGGCACCAAATAATTTTAATAAATTTTAATAGCTCAATTTCATTATTACTAACAAATTTAAATGATCAAAATATCCTTATTTTAAAAGGTTGAAAGGCCCACAAAAACAAGAAAAGCAAGGAACCAACATCGGTGTGTTGTTAGTAATTCGAAAGAGCTACAAGAGTTGGGCCTTCTTCTTCCTCCTCCATTTTCATACCAAAACAAACTTCAATGTGTTATTAGTGATTCGAAAACGTTGATTTTACATTGGTTGCTATATAGAGAAATTATAAAGGAAGAGGAAACTCTTAAGGGGGTATATTCAATCATGACTATAAAAAATTTTTATAGACTTCTTTTAGTGAATGACTTTTATAGAATTTCATAAACTTTTAATAACTTTACAAATTTATGAAAAACTTTTAGAGACTTTTATAAATTCTTTTTAAAAAACTTTTATTAACTTGTATAGATTGTTATAGACTTCTAAAAAAAATAATATCAAAAACTTTCATAGACTTCCAATAGACTTTCATAGATATTAATAAACTTTCACTAATTAATATAATATTTACTTTATAAGTTAGTAAAATTATATTCATCATGTCAATAATTGATTAAAAAATATGATACATAAAATATAAGTATAGTCTATTACAAAATAATAATAATAAGAAAAGTGTAGTCACCTCAACTACATAAACAGATAACCAAAATATCAAATATTTCAAGTATTTTATGATTCAATTTATATCTTTTATGAAAAATAAAATCTTTAATATCCGTTATTGTTAATAATCTCAACATTGTTCCACATATTAGCAGTTATAATAGTCTTTCATTCATTAGCATACTCTCTTTTTTATTCGCAAGTCTCAAAAAATGAGTTGAAATCGTCGTCTACATTAACTAGTAATGATGCTTAAGATGAAAAAGATTCATAGATATTAATAAACTTTTATGGATTTTCATTTACTTCTAAAATAAAAATATATTCCTTTAACAAACTTGTGCAAATTATACACTTTATAAGCTATATTTTTCATCTCAATGAAAATATTTTTCTTTTGATATAATGTAAATAAACAGGTGGAGAACAACTATCAAAACTAATGTTTTACAAAATTCAAACTGATTAATTTTATAATATTTTACAAATATTAAAATTGATTATCCTACCTCAAATATTAAATAATCAAAAGTAATATGCATAAAAATTGAAAAAAAAAATCACAAGTATAAATATAATTAAATTTAAAATTTTAATTTTCTTAATTAATTACTAGCTAAAAAATCATCAAATATTAATTTATTTTCCTCTTTTAATTGAAATAGAAGTTTTTCTTTTTATTTTGTAATATAAAAAATAAAGATTCCATTGATTAATTTCATCAATGAAGTAATGAGATTTTTTATTTATACATTATGAATTCTATTTTCATCATTTATACATAAGAAATACTAAATTGTTAGCTTACAATATAATTATTAATAATAATTGTATTGTTTATTATAAGAATAATAAGATGATTTATATCAATATTCATCTAAATATTTTTTTTGTATTGTTTTTATATAAATATAAATTATAATATTTTTTTAATTTATTTTGTCAAGATCTAACGCCTCAATTTTGATCCAAATTTTAAATTTTTTACAAAATAATAAATTAGTGTCCTTTGAAAAAGAATGAGTTTAATAAGATTTAAACAATTTGAACATAGAAAGAAAATATTGACCATTATAATTCACAATAAAATAAGAGTGAAATATATATATATGTGTGTGTGTGTATTTTTAAAATAAGTGAAATAGTTTTATTTATGGGAGATTCAAATATAAAAGTAATAGTGAGCTTTATTTTTATAATAAAAAATAAAAGTCTACAAAAGTTTTGAAGAGGAGTGGAGGAAAATTTATAGAGCTTGATTATTATAAATTTAACATAAAAGTTTACAAAAGTCATTAAAATTTTAAATTCTATAAAAGTCATAGATATTTTAAATACCTCATAACTTTTATAAACTCTTAAAAAGTTTTGATTGAATACACCTTAACTTTTATAGACTTTATAAAAATCTATATTGAATATCAGATGACTTTTGCAGAGTCTTTAAAAGTCTGTATTGAATACACACAAATTTTTAAACTTTATAAAAATCATTAAAAGTTTAGATTGGATACACCCCCTTAATTTCTAAAGGCGTCGAATTTGATGCGCCTTAAACTAAATAGTTTGCGAAGGTGCGTGGAATTTGACACCTTTGCAAATCGCAGGCTCTGTTTTTGTTCAAGTCTTATGAACAAAAATAGAGACAAATAGTGAAAGAGAAGGATGGGCTTCAGTTAGCGGTTAACGAAGACAACTACTACGATTGATTAAAGGAGTTGCAGTGACCATGGCGGATGAAAGAGAACATCGCAACAACAACCATGAAAGTTGCAACGAAGGAGGTTTGAGCGGCGGTAATTTACAAGGTGAGTTGTTAATCTAGTTGACCATGGAGGTTGCGGCAATTTCAGGTCTAGCGGTTAAACTTTAAGATGCAGCAATCGCTAGATGAAGCTTAGTTGCAAGTTGGTTGGAAATCAGAGTTGCAACGACTCTTTGATGACAAAGAAAGTAGCAAGTCAGCGACTGAATTGGAGAAGATGACAAATTGAAAATTTGTTTATAAGTCTTTTTTAATGAAATGTGTTATTGTTTTTTCACTGGGATAGGTATTAATAAAACTCAACTAAGTTCTTTAATACTAGATGAATAAGTGCTCAATTCTTATATATTATTTCATATGATTTATTAAAATATTTGACGGTGTAGTTTAACAAAATTTTCAAATAATTATTAATTTATTTATTTTTAATTTTAATATTGATTTATTATCGTCCAAAGTGTCTTGTTAATAGAAAATGTTATTCAATATATAATAATATAAATTCAATTTTTTCCATTATAAGCGGTATCTTTAAAAAAACAAAAAAGAAAAAGAAAATAGATTGATACCACCTGAGTTGTTTCCATTACTCTCATGACTCTTGAATAAAAATTAAATGGTAGATTAAATATTAAGTTACACACTTTAGCCTCTAGCCGCCCCTAATCAGACACACACACACACACATATATATATATAAAAGTGTAAGATGCGTTAATCCGAATATGATATGGCCAGTTTGATTCCTTTTCATGTAACATAAATAATTCGAAAGTAAGATTTCACTTTTTATTTTTATTTTTAAAAAAAAAACAATCTCGATAGTAGATTTTATTGTTTTCCGCAACATATTTACCATTTGGTAATGAAATCTTTTTTAAAAAAGGAATAAGAAAATGGAACCTAATCCGTTACAGCATATGAGAACTATATTTTGTTTTTAAGCAGTAATTTAATTTCTAACATGTAGAGGTCAATTTACTTTAATCCTGAAAGTATTTTGTATTTAGGAATCGTAAATAAGGAATTAAATTCATTTATCCTTTACAGAATTCTTAATCTGTAGACACACCCTTATGATTTACTTCTTGATTTGTAAATGCATTCTTATAGTTGCACTTCTTCATAATTAACGAACACATTTATAGTTTCACTTCTTTCTAATCAGCAAATGCTCCTTTATAGTTTCATATCAACTTAAATGCTGATTAAAGTGATTTTTTATTATCATATGAGATAGTTTAATAATTATATATTTAATTAATTTTAAATCTAATTGTTTGAATTGAATCGTTTTATTGTTGTATTGTACGTGTGTGGATTGCCAACAACAATACTCAAAAGAAAAGTATGCCTAAATGGTCCAACAATGACTGTTGGCCAGTAACTTTCTTTGACTAATTTCGAGCTTCAGCAGCTCAACACCTACATGACACTTTGATAGGCACTGTGCTTCTTTTGTTTGACAAATTAAATTTCACAAACAAACAAGTTTCAAAAAAAAAAAAAAAAAAAAAGAAGAAGAAGAAGAAGAAGAAAAGAAAAGACAAGTGTTATGGGTAATTTAACGATTAGGTTGATTGGATCAGATAGGATCTACAGTGCGGGCCCGACGACCCAAGGGCTCGACAATCTGTCCTTCTTTCTAATCGCCTTCCAGACGCCATATCTGTTCGTATTCCAAGTCCCTTGCTGATCATCAATCCATTCGTAAATAGTATTGGTTGCCCGCTCAGTTCTGATCGTTCAGGCTAATCGCCGCATTTATTCGCTCAAGCTGTGTCTGCTCGCTTAAGCTGTTCGTCAAAGGATGATCAATGGATCTATTTCACCTAGGCTTGTTCATTTAGAATTGTTCCCCGTGTTGACCGATGATTTCTGAATATGCTCATTCGTCTGCTCATTTGCAAGACTGTTCACCTAATATTACAGCTGGTCGTAGAAATATTAGCTCATGATCCATTTCCTAAACCCTCCAAGTGTCCAGACTGTCAGAAGCTCACCTGTTCGCCAGCTTAACTGAATATTTTGCCCGCTGGGAAATCCGTCCCAGCCTTGACTCTCAAATCATGAATAAGTGGAAGTCAAAGATGTTATGCAAAATACAGCTCATAATGTGCCCTGCACGTCATCCCAGCTAGAGACTACAGGCAAGATTTCGGTAACCTTTCATGACCCGTACAGATCAACCACATGAAATTGCTTTCGGGCATATCTCAAAAGTGACAGTTTCGACCGCATTTAATATGCTGTCAGCCGTATTGAATGAAGTCCCGACGCATTAAATGCGGGTCATCATTGTATTTTCAGTTTACTGTATACTTTTGTTTTATTCTATTTTACTGTAGCACCTTCCCTTTCTCTATAAATAGGGGAGGATTTTCATTGTAAAACGATTACAATCTTTTGAGTGTCGTTATTCTACCAAAATAGTGAGAGAGAGTGAACAGTGAACGTAGGCATCCAATTGGGCCGAACCACTCTAAAATCTTCTGATGTTTCTTGCTCCTCGCCTCTGATCTCTTCTTTCCGTTTCCTTTTTACTTTGCACATTCCATATCAACTACATGAGATTGCAGCTTGGGCCCAAAACAAATCTCGTTGGCTAGGGATCCAAATCCGGACGTCAACAACAAGAAATTTGCTTAAGATTATTATATCTCATAGATTAGAAAATGGATAAAAACATTTATAAAAATATTTATTTATTATTTTTAATTGGTTGATCGGCTTGCTAGCCTATTTAACTTGTGTTTTTGTTGTGCTGGTGACTCTTGTAGTCGATCTAGCCGTGTAAGATAAATTTGGGAGCCCATTAAGCGAGCAGTGTTATTGGACCTGAGTCTAAAATATGTGCTATGTTTGTAAAATGTGCTATTTATTTAATTTTAATGAAAACGTTTATTAATATTAAAAACATTTATTTGTATTTGTAGTTTAAAAAAATAATAAATATAAAGAATCTACGCTAAAGAATTTGAGGAAGACACAATTGGGTAAATTAAGGTCATAAATGTTGAAAACTTTCAATCAGTCTTTAAAGCAGAGCTTAATTACACATGTACTAATCCACCTGTTTCAATAAATAAATAAATGAAGATGTTAACCCAACCATGCCTTCACGTTTACTCTACGTAAGAGCAACAAATTGCATCGCCACATACGTCAAGCACCTCGACCATTGGCGAGATTGCCGCCTGTATATGCCTTCAATGCTCATTCTTTTGTTTATTATTCCAACTTAATCAAGGAGTTTGGGATTATAATCTCGTTTAACATATTTAATTTTGCTCATTAGCTTTAATAGCTAGTCTCTTATATCAAGTAAATCACACTCGATTAATTGCGATAAAGACTTAACGTACTTGCGGTGACGGCGTCGCACGGGTTTAATAAAAGCAGGCAGAAGACACGAGAATTGAACATGAGTCTTATGCAATGTCTAGATTTTGAGAGTTCCCACAACCAATTGAAACGTTGTTCGGTTGTGTCCATAAAATAATATGCTGCCTTGCAAGCACCGTGTGAAGTTGGAAATATTGTTACCTCATTATCAACGAAATTGACGATAAATTTTTTAAATTACATGCCGAGATCTGTAACGCCAAATTTGGCCTAGTTGTAAGCAAATTAAAACTAGAAAAATCTTTCATCATAAAGTTTTATCTTAAACTATATATGTTCTATAAAGTTTAAAAAGTGAATTATGTCTGCTTTTACTTTTTAATTGATGATTCAATTATTATAAAGTTATTAACAAAAATTAACATATTACTACTAATAGTCATGTTCTGTTTATAACTCAACCAGGGGCGGAGTCTCGTGGAGGCTGGGATTCCGACCCCTTAAAAGTTTTGAAAAAATAATATATACGGAAAATAATCTTGTATTTTATATTTATTATCAATATATACTTTATCTCATAATTTAAATATACGTATTACTTTATTATGATACGTATTGTAAATAATTTTTTAAGATTACTTTGACTCCCAAATTTTATGAGTCTAGTTCTGCTCCTGAACTCAATTCGAATTAATTCACATAACAGAAAATAAAAATCAGGAAAACTACAATAGTAAAATCATTTTTGTTAGATATATGATGGATTGTTCTTTTATCATAATCATTTGATAGCGAGGGGCTTTATCATGAAACTTATCCTCATCTTCTGTTTATATATAGTCCATAATTCCAAATAGTTAACTCTTCTTTTAATTTGTATTATCTTTATATCATTATATGTGTCAACTCAACTTGATAATAAATTGAGGATAATGACTACTGGAATAGTTCGACTACCAATGGAAGCTGAGCCATGGATTTACCGACTTGATGAAACTTTAAACGACAGTAGCTTTAGAAAACAACAAATATAGCCGCCGGTAAAGAAGCACCTCTGATTTAATATATGAAAGTGAAATAGATATCAGCTAGCTAGTAGTACACCTGGTGGAGGGTCATTGAGCAACAAATAATCTAATCCACAATATTCGAAATTAATAATGTATATATAAAACTCTTGTCTATTAATTTTTGTGCTCAATAATTTAAACAGGTACTGATTCACACTATTAAATCAACTACGTTATTAATATCATTTATTGGACAGACAAATTGATTACAAATGCAATATTAATTAACAGTACTGTCTTCATCATTCTTGTGGAAGAAAGGAGGATGAGCTTTAGTAGCGACGACTGACTAGTATGTTTTTGGTCGTGTCAATGCCGTGAGTGTGGATGTGAAGTTAGGACTCCGGACAATAAAGATATTGTTCTAATTTTAGAATGCAATTTTTTTTTTTTTTTAACTAGAATTTTAGATTGCACTTTGTATATTATTATTACGTTTCCATATTTGTCTTGTAGAGCTCGGCGGTTCCGGTTTGACGACTTCAACTTATCAATGCTTTATTCGAGTATTCATTTATTTACTTCTTTTGAAACTAGTATATATTCATTTATTTTCAAATTTCAGCAAATTCATGTTCAATGCAAAATCAGTAAAAAATGTTATTATTATTTAAGCTGTTGAATATTAGGAGAGTATATTAAATTAAAAATTTATTGGAGTTTGATGAATTTGTTTTAAATGATATATTTGGATGGAATTTATGGATATCACCGATTTATTAATATAGATTTTATTGGAATTTTTTATGAAATTCAATGAAAAATTTGAAAAGGAAATAAAATTATGATAGATTTTTCACTCACAAATTTTACTCTATTTAATTTCATCGTTTATATATATATATAATCTATAAAATGAATGATATTTTGAATTAACCTAAATTTATTTAAATTTAAATTTATTGAATATAAATCCATCTCAATTAAATATAATTAAACTTATAATAAATAAGCAATAAATTGGAAAAAAGCGTGAATCGACAGATTGACCAATTGACGAGAATATATGAGGAGGTGGTGAGGCAATCAGAAACGAAACGGGTTTAATAGTCAAAAGACTAAAATAACTTTGGAGGATTTCTCCGAGTTCATCCAGGAGACGAGAGAGAGGGAGAGAGAGAAAAGAAAGCCATAAATTCCTCATCGGCGCGCGTGTTGTAGTGTTGTCCGTTGTGTGCTGACACTTGTCAGAGAGACGAGCGCGTGATGAAACAGTCGCGTGGAGAAGTTGACGGGCGAAGGTGGTGTGGGAGGGGTAGAATGGGGAATTGGTGGAAAGTTTGCATGAGAAACTCGCAAATAGGGGGAGGAAGGGGAGAACGCTTGGCGTGAAGGTTTGGCCGTTAACTCCTGACATTACAAAACACCTCGCAGACTATTTTGCTTTAACTGTCTGATTTTGGTAAAGCAGAAATAAAAAAGAGAAAATAAAAAATAAAAAAAAAGATTCTCAGAGAATTAATTACACAGTTCATCTTTGAGAGTCTTTGATCTCTATATGTATATATAGACAGAAACTCTTAGTCTTAAGAGTTAGAGCGGTCCATCTCTAGAGACTAGAGGGAGTGATAGAGATGGGAGATGCGTACAGAACCGGGTCTGCATGTTGTTGTTGTGGCGGTGGTGGTTCTTCGTCATCATCAGTGAAGCTTCTATTGTTTGTGGTTCCATTGATAGGGGTGGCTGGTTTTGTTTCGGTTCTGGGTCCCACCACCTTTGGTACTTTTGTTCCAAAGCGCCCTTGGTTATGGTCTAGTTTTCCTTCTTCAAGTTATAGTAATGGTTCCAGTACTGCTGTGAATTCTGAGTCTGTTAAGGAGAGTTGGAGTCTGGTGGATTTGCATTCAAGGGTGGTGGTGGTGGGTGATCAGAACAAGGAAGAAGCTCTTTTATATGATGAGAATCTACTTAATCGTTCTTCCTCACCGGAAATTCCTGTCCAGTCTGTGCAAGTTCAACAATTTGTGAGTTTTCTGCTGCTTCTTTTTTTTTTCCATGAGATTTGCTAACTTACTAGATTTTTTCAATAACAACCATGGACTGTTTATTAAAGTTTTTTTTTTTTTTTTTTTTTTTTTTTTACAATAAAAAAAGAAGTTAGTGAAGAATTTTATAATCAATTCTCATTGTTCTTTAATTGCATTGTTTTTTTTTTTTTCAATTACCCTATTTTTGTTGCACAATTATAAACTATTGCTGCCACTATCTTGTAATTAAGAATTGGGATTCTTAGAAATTTATTACACTTTCTATACTCTGGTTAATCCCTTTTGTATACGCAAGAGTCATAAGTTTAGAGAATAAAAATAAACTTCGAGAGCAAGGAAGGAACTGCTGTTGGCATGTGCAACCCCTTGCCTTGTAAACATCAATCCTAAAAGAAAACTCTTTAGTCTTTACATACACATATAATTAATTATTTCTATTTAGGAAATTTTATTTCTAATCTTTCTAACATCTTGTATATTCATAATTAAGTGGATTATTCGATAAAAGATATTTTATATGTATATATTGATTTTATCATCAGTAACAAACTAATCAAATCTATTTATTGTATTTGAATTAAATAAGGGAGATAATTTATTTTAGGAGAGATAATATAATATATGAATTTGATTAATTAGTTCGTCCCAACTTTAAAATGTTAGGAAACACTTATGGTAAAATTACTATATATATTTTTGGTGACATTAATCACAAGTTATTTGACAATGGAAGATAAGGGCTTGAATGTGTCCATAACTGGTGAAGTGGGATAGTGATAGTGTGCCTTTTTTGTATATACATTTTTGGTGACATTAATCACAAGTTATGTGAACAGAATGAAACAACGGAAGAGAAGGGCTTGAATGTGTCCATAACTAGCGAAGTGGACAGAGATAGTGTTGCGACTAGCATGAATGAATCTCAGTCACACGCGCTTCCCACGAAACCAAAGAGACAAAAACCGGTTACCAATTTGGAGAGGATGGAAGCGGGTCTACAAAGAACAAGACTTGCCATCAAAGAAGCTGCAATTGGAAATCAAACTGTGGATCCTGATTATGTCCCCCGTGGTCCTATGTATCATGATTCCAAAGCCTTTCACAGGTACACCATTTTTGGATTCTTTGTATTATAATGGCAAAATTCATACGAAGGCCACAGCATATTTGGAATTAGCTGGAGTTTAAGAAATACTAGTTGTCTCTCTAATTTTTGGAATTTTAGATCTTGAAAGAAGCTATCAAAATAAAAATTTCATCAACTTCGTAAAATGCTAACAAGCCCTTATAGTCTTTAGATTAGATGTATTTGCGTCAAGCTCTTGATTGCGGGAGAAATCTTCGTTGCATCTAATTTATGTACAGCTATAAGCCATATCATGTGTTCATTTTTGTGTCTGTTGGATAGATGAACATACATTTAATGCGCCAAAAGACTCCTGATTTGGATACTTGCACTTTTTTTTTTTTTTGAACACCTGAAAAAGCTATTAATGGTGAAATTTATTCCTGGGGTCCGTTTCTTTGCATTATATACAGCGTCTTTCTGATGTTTGGTCAACGTGATTAATAACATTGCCTACGAGAATGTGATTGTACACACATTTGAATATGGTGACAGTTGTAGATCACTTTGATTAGTTAAGTTAGATCAAAATATTGATCAGTTAATTTTTTTTAATTATTACTATTATTATTTTTTTATTATTTAGAGCAATGGATTTCGACTCTAATTTCCAATAATTGTCTCTTTATGTTACAGGAGCTACTTGGAAATGGAAAAGAAGTTTAAAGTTTTTGTGTACGAAGAAGGAGAGCCCCCTGTTTTTCATGATGGTCCTTGCAAGAGTATATACTCTATGGAGGGAAATTTTATCTATACAATGGATGTCAATAGGCAGTTCCGGACAAAAGATCCCGAGAAAGCACATGTTTTCTTCCTTCCTTTCAGCGTAGTAAGAATGGTCCGATTCGTGTATGTGCGTGATTCACATGATTTTAGCCCCATTAGAAGAACTGTTGTCGACTATGTCAATCTTATTTCCAAGAGATTCCCCTATTGGAATCGAAGCCTCGGCGCTGATCATTTCATGCTTGCCTGCCACGATTGGGTAAGTATTCACCACATATTTTCAATTGTCTTGCATTGCAACATGAATTATTACAATGAATTTTAAAATTGTTAACAGCCAAACTTGTGGAAAAAAAAAAAGGTCCTAATGTTCAATTACTGCTTTAAATGGTTGCAGGGACCCGAAACTTCATTCTCTGTTCCTTATCTAGGAAAAAACTCCATCCGAGCCTTATGCAATGCTAACACTTCTGAAAAATTCAGCCCCATTAAGGATGTGTCCATTCCAGAGATCAATCTCCAAACAGGCGACATAAAGGGCTTCATTGGTGGACCATCTCCATCAAGACGATCACTCTTGGCCTTTTTCGCTGGGGGTGTTCATGGTCCTATTAGACCTGTTCTTCTCGAGCATTGGGAAGACAAGGACGAAGACATGAAGGTTCACAAATACCTTCCAAAAGGCGTATCATACTACGACATGATGAGAAAAAGCAAGTTCTGCCTTTGTCCTAGCGGCTATGAAGTCGCGAGCCCCAGAGTTGTCGAGGCAATATACACAGGGTGTGTTCCGGTGCTTATTTCAGAGCATTACGTGCCACCGTTTAGCGATGTCCTGAACTGGAAGTCATTTTCGGTACAGCTCTCGACTAAAGACATACCAAATTTGAAGAACATATTGTTGAGTATATCTTCATCACAGTACATTAGAATGCAGAGGAGGGTGTTGCAAGTGAGAAGGCATTTCGAGTTCAATTCTCCTCCCAAGCGTTTCGATGTTTTCCATATGATTCTTCATTCTATTTGGCTTAGAAGATTGAATATTGGAATCCGTTATGAACAAAGTGGCGTGATGAGCTGATTTGTTTTTTTTCTTATCTCTGAACGTATAATAATTTTATTTATTTTTTAAAGTTAAAATTATCTGATTACTAGTAATTTGATATTTATATCCTTTTACAATTAGTTGTTATGTAATTTTATTTAATATGATACAAACAATTGTAATAAATTATTTAACAAATATTAAAACATACATATATAATATTTTTATTCATAATTAAAATAAAATTAATTATTATAGTAGAATCAATTAAGTTTATATATTCAAATAAAAATAAACAAAATAATCTTAAATTGAATTACTATTATAACAAAAGTTGAAATTATAATTTATATATATAGTATTTTTATTCATAATTAAAATAGTAGAGCCAATTAAATTTATATATTTAAATAAAAATAAATAAAATAATTTTAAATTAAATTACTATTACAACAAAAATTGAAATTGTAAAATAATATATATTTTATGATATAATTAAACAAGAATAATCAAATATTTAAAAAAATTTATTTGTAATTTGGTCTCTGAATTATTACATAAATATTTTATCAATAAAGATTCTTACTGGAATTTGATTAAAGAAATATAGTAATCCAGCTTTAAAAAAAAAATTAATGTTGAGATGTTTAGAGTTTTTATTTTTCAATGTTGTTTGTTAAAGTATTAAAAGAAATTTTTATAATATAAAACTAAAACAAACTTGAAAACATATTATTTTAGGAAGGATAAACTTGGAATAATATATTTATAAAATCATTAAATAATTTTGTATTAAGTGAAAAGTCAGAAATTTTTTTTTCAGTGATTTTTGGATGATTTTGAGTGGTTTTACTACTAAAAAAAATAAATAAAAATATCTTAATTAGTCAAATTCAGTACCATTAATTATTCAATACAAAAGACAAATAACTCCTAAGTCTATATATGCAATTGAATGGGCAGCTTCAATATTGGACACTTATTAGGGCGGGCATGTATTTGTTATTAGTTATTATCTTTTCTTCTATTATAAGGTGTAGATATCCCTGTGTTTGGAAGCATAGACAGAGTGGAGTAAATAATCTGCCGTGTTATGTTTGTCTGAAAAAAAGAAAAATCTGCTCTGTTATGCAGCCGTTTTTTATTCATGGTCTGTCTTCCTGTTCAGATCAATCATATCTTAAGGCCTCTTAATTTCAAGTAATTTATCTCTAATGTAAAATGTTGGAACTCTGTATTTTCCATCCAGTTTGAGAGCAGTTAGTATAATTGTGATGTAATGACTGTCGAAATCACAGTAGAATATATTACCAAATGAACATTTTTATTAATTTAATAACAAAAGATAACAATCATGTATATAGAACAAGATTTTAAATGGAAAAATCTGGGATTACAAGTCCATCTTGCAGAGAATTGTATTTCCTAATTTGGTTTGGTAAAGTTTTACCTTTTCATTCAAAAAGAGAAAAAATGTTTTTAAATGGAAAAATAACAAACCAAGTCCAGCGTGGTTGGCCCTGTCATAGCTCCATATAGTTATCACGATGACGATGAGTTAAAATTCATCTTTTTTTGAAAAATAAATTATAATTTAACGATATATCAACCTAAAAAAAATGAATTATTAGAATTATTATATTTTTTTCCTCATAAAAAATCAAAGTAAATATATTTTTTTTAAAAAAAAATCAAAATGAAAAATTAAGTTAGATGGGCATTCAGTATAATGACATATTATATGATATATTATACAATACAATGTCGCTTCTCAAAAGCTGATAACAAGCATGTCGGCTTCAATGTAAAGGTTAAACGGTTAAAATTATGTACTTTACATATAATATCCAATTGGCATCAGAATTGGGAAAATGAGTTATTAATGGATCCTTGGCAATGGAGGTAGGGTAAAGTGCACAATACTTTCTTGTGTTTAAATCTAATTGTAGTTGGATAAGTCTTTTAGTTTAAATTGTCTAAATTTTCTCAGCCAATTTATCCAAAATTGCATAATTTCTTTGCTTTTAATTGTCAAATGCATTGTAATTGAGAAAATTAATGGTAATGAACATTGATGAAGTTGTGGGAGCTAGGTTAATTGTATATTCTTCTTCTAACTCACAATTTACATATATAACTACTCAATCAATGCATAATTTTTTTTGTTTTTTTTTTTTTGTTTGAGATAAAAAAAAAATGTAATCATACAGGTCATTCAATTAAAAGCTATTATAATGACCCGATACTATTTTAATCCAGTGTAAGGCTGAAATCGAAAATAATATTTAAAGAAAATGAAAGTAATAAAATAAAATAAAAACCATTGATACAAAATTTAAGTGGTAAAACCCTTAATGCGAGGAAAATATCTACGGATCAAGACTAGAAGAAATTTATTAGACTAACAATAACAATAAAATCTCTCGTTAGAATTTAGGAGAGAACTTAGAAGAAGAACTTCTCCAATGAAGTTAAGAGTTTGGAAATTGGATGTTTTAGAGATGCATTACAATTGTCTATTTATAGGCAAAGATGAGAAGGTACAATTTTGCTTCCTTTAATTTTTAAAAATAAAATTAGTGATAGCCACCACATTATTTGGTGATAACCACCACATTACTTGGTCCATAAAGTCAATAATTTTGTTGACGTATGGATCCAGCCAACGAGGTTTGTATGGGCCCAAACTGCATAGGATTGTAGAGATGATATGATTGATACTGGTGAATAAAGGAATGGGTCAGAGGAAGAATTAATACGAGACGCTCAGGATTTTTAGAGTGGTTCGACCCAAAATCAGCCTACGTCCACTGTTCTTTCAGTATTATATGATGTGATCTCTATGTATGTTATACATACATTTGTTGTGAGAATCCTTCCCCTATTTATAGGGGGAATGCTACAGTAGTGTCTAATAAGTTAAAATACAATGATGTTTACAGTTAATGTTTGCAGGTTGTATTTAATGTGCCTGATTTAGTATTTAATGCGCCTGAGTTGCATTAAATATGTATGACAGCTGTTGAAGCAAGTGGCTTAGGCGGTTAATCCAAGTGGTTAGCTCAAGTGGGCTGAGATTCGTTTAATCTAGGTTGTAATCTTATCTGTAATCTTGGCTGTAGTTCACCGTAATTTTTTACGGTAGTTGGTGTGTATAGCATGCCTTAGTCTGTGATTATACTACTGAGAAGGCTAAGGAGACCAAGGACTCTACAGTAGGGAGGGTGGCCGAGTACAAAGATTATACGACGGACAAGGCGAAGAAGTCCAAGGACAAGGCGGCGAGGAAAAGCGCTAAATACAAGGATTATACAACGGAGAAGGCCAAGAGAACCTAGGACTCTGCATCGGGCAAAGTTGAAGAGTACAAGGACTATACGGTGAAGAATACCAAAAAAGGGAAGGACACTACAGTTGGTAAGCTGGGTGAGCTCAAGGATTTGGTTGCTGATACTGTTAAGAAGCCTGTGGATTTTTTGAATTTTAAAAAAGAGGAACCTAACCAGAAGACTGAGGAGACTAAGGAGGCAGCTGCCAAGGTGAGTGTTATTATCGTTACTACTAGGTTTTCTTTAATTAGGTTAAAATAGAGCTATAAATGTTGATTGTTACTTTAACATTTTGCAGGAGAAGCTGAGTGAATCAGGAGAGTCAGCTAGACAGAAAATGGAAGAGATGAAGTTCAAAGGTAAAGAGTACAAAGATGAAACTTGCTCGGAAGGCTAATGAAACTCAAGACACTGAAGCTGAAAGGTCAATGCGTTTGTGATTAGTTGTGTGTTATTTTTTTAATAAATATAGTAACATTTCTTTTTTTTTTTTTGTATAATAAAGGGGAAAAGCGACCACTGGAACGATCTTTTGGTCAATAGGCTGTTAAGAGAATTTGTGTTTAAGAAGAAGTTGAGAAGGATGTCAGACAATTAGAAGGAGGGAAGAGCAAAGAGAGGCTGGAAATTTTGCTTGATAATCGTTAAGTTTCATTACTCACTACAGAATTCATATATATACTCTGCTGAAGAGAATTTCCAGCTACAAACAAGGAAGAAAATAAGGAATTGGGGCTGTTAACACCAGCCACTACATGCAGTAATCAAGGAAACAAATAACAAACAACTAACATGACTGTTAACACCAGCCACTACATGCAGTAACAAACAAACAACTAACACGATTTTATTTGACTCCACTAAATTGACTAAGTCCATGCAAACTAAAAGCAATTTTCCTAGGCCCTTTCCTAGCATGGTTTCTGCACGTATCATAGGCAATGTGAACGAAGCCATAAAGAGCAAGTTTACTCAGCCAAATGAAGTGGTGGAAAAGAAACGAGTGACGGGTGAACAAGGTGGCACTGCTGGGCCTGAAAAGATTGAAGTCGGTGTTGGTGAGACTCGTCCTGAAGCCGTGGCCACTACTCTAAAAGCATCTGATCAAATGACTAGTCAAACTTTCAACAATGTTAGACGCGTCGTTGAGGAGGGTATCAATATCATACGCCTGAAGGCACGGACGGCCATGACAAAATGTGATCAAATGTGCCACCTTGTGAAACCATATCACGTGTTCCTCTTTTGTTGGTTTCTGTGGGACAACGTTTTGCTTTTCGTCATGGGGGCATATTTATGTGTTTTTCTTTTTTGTGGGTCTATTTTGTTTTTGGTCTTACCGTTCAAAACTGTGTGGAATATGGGTGTTTGGTGTAGTGATGTGCAATGAACATGAAGAACATTAAGAAGCGAAACGATTCGCATTCGAATTGATGTGCAGTGAACATGAAGAACAATAAAAAGTGGATAGATCACGTTCGAGTATTAGTTGGTACTATCGTGTGTTTTCGTTTCTTATTTAAATTGTCCACGCATGGTGATAAATATAATTTATATATATTTATTACTCTTAAATATAGATTTATTAGTCCAATTTTATATTGAATTTATTTTAATTGGTTGTATTTTTGGTGAAACAGGAATAAAATAAGATTTGTGTGTTGAATGGAGAAAAATTACAATTTTTGTCAAGTCTATATTTAAATTGTCCACGCATGGTGATAAATATAATTTATATATATTTATTACTCTTAAATATAGATTTATTAGTCCTATTGTATATTGAATTTATTTTAATTGGTTGTATTTTTGGTGAAACGGGAATAAAATAAGATTTGTGTGTTGAATGAGGAAAAATTACAATTTTGGTCAAGTCAAAATCCAAGTCAATCAAGGATTCAAGTCTTGCCCAAAATTATTTGTCAAACAATTAGAAAATTAGTTGAGATAAGAAAATAGATCAATGAGGGAAAAAACAAATTTGGAAACAAATCAAGAAAAAAAGAAAAAAATAGCAGATTTTGAGAGAAAAAATTAAGGCTCACTATGTAATTTTATGGAAAGACAAAAACGATGTCTTAATTAAATAATATTGAGGTAGTTTTCAATTTACAAAATTAAGATTAGTAGCAGTAGTATAAAAGAGAAAAAAAAAAGGAACAGTTGTGGGAGATTTTTGGAGACAGAAAAGATTAGAAGACAAGAGATTAGCTTTGGTGGAGAAGAAGACAAATAAAGGTATAGTAGCAACCAGACAAAAATAGCAGTCAAAGTTCACATAAATTATGCTGGGTTTTAATTTGTTTGTTCTTGTTATCACCATGATTGTTTAGTTTTCTTTTCTGAGGTGTAGGATGAAACCATTATTAACTTTGTAATGATTTTACTGTTTGAATATTATTCTCAATTTTGTTTTTAATGTTTAATAATTTTTAGTTTCATCAATTAATAAAATAAAAATTGTTTCACCTTTAATATAAAGTATTTTTGATTGTTACAAAATTATTTTATTAATTTGACTTTGAATTGAAAGGTTTAAATATAAGATTTTTTATTATGTGTTTTTCAATATCAGATACATATAATACTTAGATCTTATAAATTTTAAGTATTGAAGTAAGAATTTACATAAGATTTATTTTTAAAGTTTAACTGATAAATCATGAGAAAACAACATATTGATTTCTAAGTTGTTTATTTAATTTTTGATAATAATAATTTAAATAGTAAAACATTACAAATTGATAATAGTGGATTCTAAACCTCAGATTTCTCGTCTACTGTTTAAATTTTACAATTTAATATTGTTTTGTTAATTTAGAATTTTATTTGCTTTAGTTTTATTTTGATTAATTCTCATTTTTTAAATATTGTTAACTAGATTATAATTAAATTTAATTTAGATTTAGATTAATATTTTCTCAATATCTGTGGATCGACCTCGTACTTATATAATCTATTTTATAATAGACTCGTATACTTGCGAATACTGAGATTTACACAACACATGACATATAGTAGGCGGAATATGTTGGATCATTTCTCTTGTATTAGTACCTTTTCAAGCGTCGGGCGGCGTTTGTATATGATATTATGGCTATGGAGTTCGATATCTGGTGATGGTGAGAAGGACAACAATTCATGTACTGAAATTCGAATTCGCTGACGAATATTTAGACGTGCTCAAGCCGCAATTTGTTTCGTAAGCGAGTGGACGCAATACTTTCTTCTATAAAATTACAAATTAAGTGAAGGGTTTTGACTTCTGAGTTCTGAGGCATGAATTAAAAGTCTTTCTTTTTCGCGGTTTGACTGTAGTGCTTTTTGTAACCGCTAAAATAGGGCTATCGTTGTGATTTCTGGCCACGGGCCATTATCTCATTTAACCGCTAGATTTCCACATTTCACTCTCTGTTGGCTTCCACAGACTACACAGCAGACACGTCTTTTTTGCCTTCTCTCTCGCTCTTTGTCACTCTCTCCCTCTCTGGACGCGTCAAGGAAGAAGAAAGGAGTCAATAATCTGCAATCAGATTCAAACAAAATTAGAACTGGTATGCGTTTCCGTACATTGCTTATTTTCCAATTGATCGTTGCTTTGGTGTGCATTGCTCTCTTGTATTTGTTCTCCAATTAACATCAACATAACATAAAACTTGTCCCAAAAGAGAAAAAAAAAAAAAAAGAACATAACAACTTAAAGCAGATCGAATTGCTATTCCCCAGATAAAATTTCCTGTACAACTTTTTAATTCGGAATTTAATCGTTTTCAATGGATTGGAGATGATAAGACTAGTCGTCTGTAGTTTTCAAGCTTCATGTCTGTTATGTGTCCAGGTTTAGAATCTATTGGACCTAGAAAATTTCAAATTACATGTGCACGACGTGATTTCATGTCAAAAGTTTTTCACTTTCTATATACGTACAATTAATCGCAGCTGTCCAGGACATTGGTTATGCTTTTTTTCTTGGATCCGCATTATAGGTAGCCAATTTTCGTCTGGATCTTGAAAGTTTAATGTAGTTGATGGAATATGTCCCATCTGTTATTTTGTGCAATGCCGAAAGAGAGAATCTATAACACCCGCGTGTTATTTAAAATCAAATAGAAGAACTTTTGGCCCTTGCTAGTCATATCTGTCTGTACCACTAGATCAATAATTTGAGACTTCATCAAATACATCTGTTTTTTTTTTTTTTTTTTGAAAAAAAAAAAAATCAAATACATCTGTTAGAAATATTTTCTAACCTTTATCAATCTGCTTTTTCAAAAAAAAAAAAAAAAAAAAAAAAAAATTATTGAATACATCTGTTAGAAATATTTTCTAACGTTTATCAAATAACTTCGTAAAAAACTCTTGGAGTTTATCAAACATCTACAGTATATAACTTAAAAAAAAAAAACTATTTAAGCTATATAAAATACATTTATAATTAACAATTAATATATAATTACTATGTGAAAACTGTATTGTGGAATCATATATCTCTTGAAACTATTTGAGTAGGGAAGTTTTTTTTTTTTTTTTTTTTTTTTTCATATTGTGGAATCAGATATCCCTTGATACTATAAAGGTGTATTTAGTGCAGATTATTCTTAAGGGTTAATACAGGATTAAATTTAGTGTGATGTTTAAGGTGCAATTGGAATTGAATTAAAATTAGTATTGTTTCTTAGTAGGTGTAATATGGGATTGGATAAAAATAATTATATTTTTTATTTAATAGGTTGATTAGAAATAAATTAAAAATGTTTAATTTTTAATTAATTATAATAATAAAATTAGTTTAAAATAAATTAAAAAAGTAAAATGAAATAAACATTAAATTATTTTTTAAAATAAATATATTTAGATTAAAATAATTTAAGAAGAGAACTTATATTTTATAATTAATATCAAATAATATAATTATATTTATTTTTTAGTCCCATATAATAATTTAATACAATTAAAAGAAAAGGAAAAGGGTCGCGCCCTTTGTGCGGGGACAGTAAAATTTTGCATCATAAGACTGGACTCTATCCATTATTATGTAGCAACAAACATGAGATTAGACTGTGATTAGCCAATTCCATGCAACAAACTGCTCTTAAAAGCTTGTTTTTCGACTTCACATTCACATAAAATATTTATTCACATATTCTTAAAAAAAAAAGATGTTAGACTCTAGGATGTCATGTTGTTTGGTAGTTTAGCTATTTTTCTACACAAAAGAATCATTTCGTGGCGCTGAGAGAAAGTTAAATGACAAATAAACCTAATATACTGAATGTAACTTAACCGCAACAAATTTTATGAATGGATGGAATCTAGGTGGTAACTTCTGAGCATTGCGTTTGGACTCATTGGGCCAGGCTCATACCTGTAGAAGTTGTCTTTGCTACATTTTGAAAAGGCCCAAACTCTTTAAGTTATAGCCCCATGTACAGCATCAGGGAATATTGCTGAAATCATTCTTATGAATCATAAATGATTACCTAATAAATACCATTAAAATTATTTGGCATGTAGTATAATGTTAGTGTTGATGTGTCAGGAAACTAGGAAAGTGTTTGATAAAGTGCTAGAAGTACTTCCACGTCCCCAACAACCCCATCTCATCATCGACTCACAGTTCACTTTGCTTGAACATTTTTCCGGGGCTTTAACTGCCAATATTATTAGCTTACTTTACCAACGCACGATTTTGGCACGTTGAAAGATTGCTCACTTTTCTTTTCCCTCCTCTTCTGGATAACTCGATGAAGACATTCTTGTTTGAAATTTGGGATAATTCTAATTTCTTCGTGTAGTTTAACATAATAACCAAAAAAACTCTTTGATTTACAAAAATCGCTAAAAACCTCATATAATTTATAAAAATAATCAAAAAATTTTCTATCGTTTATAAAAATAGTCAAAAAAACTTTCCGTCAATTTATACGTTAAAAGTTAATGTTTGACTGTTAATCAAGAATAATAAAACCGTCAAAACAAGATAAAATATATGATAATATTAATTGATTGATTAAATATATTAAATAAGATTCTTTTAACAAAAAAAGTTTAAAAAAAAAGAGATTAAAAAAAACAATTTTATAAAAATAAAGTAATGGAAATAGAAAAAACATTATAAAATGAAAAAATAATATTGAAATATATATATATAAAAAAAAAAAATTGTTTAACCCTAACTCCACCGTCCATTTTCTTCGTCACCTTCCATTTTCTTCTTCTTCTTTCGTCTTCTCATCATCATCATCTTCTATCTTCTTCTTCTTTTTGCACATTTTTTTTTCATTCATCATTGACGGCAAGAGCGGCAGCAACGAAAGCTCAATACGGTTGCAAGAACTGGTTCATCTCCTTTGTTAGAAACTAGCGATCTCCAGCAAAGGAGACCTAACGGTCTCCACGTGATGAAGATCATAAAGTTTCCTTGGTCTCCAACGAAAGAAACCTAATGCTCTCCATTTTTACAATTTTTTTTTTTGTTTTTCTATTTTTTTTTTCAAATAGTTGATAATGATGATTATGTGTTGATCTTGTTAATAGCGGGTTGATGTTGATGATGATTTTGATAAATGGGTTGATGAGTGGATTAAGAATGATGAAATTTGGTTTGGATGAAGAACAATGTCTATTCTTCCATTTATTTTTTTCAATTTTTGTCAAATGCAAATGGTTTCCAAATTATTTATTGTCATTGATGTGGTATTTGTTGATAAAAAAATATAGAAAAAGAACATTGTTCTTCAATGTTCTTCATTAAAGAATGAAGAACATAGTTTTTTCATTTTTTTTTTTTTTTTTTTTATAAATCTGGATTTGAAGCTAGAAACATCTAAGTTTCAATTTAATAATTTTTTTACTTTTTATTTTATCATATTTTAATAGTTTTAGTATTATTATATTAAATATTAGGAGTGTAAATTGGTCTTTTTATTAATTTTGAAGGGCAATTTCATCTTTTCAAGCATTGTACTGTCAGAATCAACTTTCCATTAATAGAGTTAATAGAAGGGAGAAAATATGATTTGTCCAAACTATAGTGGCCTAATTAGCGATTAAATCAAATAACAAAGGAAAATTAAAATTATCCCTTGAAATTTTAGTAGTTAATTGGTTTGGTTTGATTTGTTAGTTTAACAACCTTTTTAATTTAGAGGAAATTTTTAAGATACAATTTTGAGAACCAATTTTAATTATAGATAATTAAAACTTGCTGATTTGCTTCCCTGTTTCACTTGCTATGAAAGTTAAAATATTTTGGGGCATTATTTATAAAAGGAGAACGGCTTTTTTTATCATCTTTGTTTGGAAGAAAACTAACTAGGTTTGTTAACAAATACAGTAGATTTTTTTTTTTTTTAACAGATACGTGTCCTTGCTGTGTTGAGGTTGAGAGTTCAATTCTTTCATTGGGTTTGTTAAATGATTTACTACACAAACAAGCAAAGACTATAGCTATAGAAATATTTATTTATGACAAATTATAATAAAAATGAGTAGAAAGAATCAAATTATTAGTTGCCAAGAACAATAATAGTTTAAAATAATTAAAAGAGGAGTTTTGAAATTTCCCTTTATTTTTATGGTATAATTATAATTTCTAGTCTGTGGATATCAGAAGCCATCAAATTCTATTTAAAGCTTATGTGGGTTCGTTAGTAGGTAACACTTAGTAGAGGTCGTTGTTACGGCCTAAAAATATCAAAACAGGACCACAATGAATTTGATGTCTCTTCGTATCTATCACCACATGGTACCAGTGCGGCTCATTTATTATTATTGTTACCATTCATGTCACTAGTTGGAATTCTAATCCTACTTGCTTTTAGAGTATTGATTATCAAGAAATTTTTTGTTTAAAAATTTTGACATGTACCATGGATATACCATACACGAACTTTGTTATTCTTAGCTGTTGTTACTGTTAAAAATAATTTTGACATCTTATACTTATTTTATGAATTATGATATTTAATTAACCAAAATTTAAAAAACATAATAATAACAAGTTTTCTATTTTAATTTTGAAGGCACTCATAAAAATCAATTTTTAAAGTGTAATATTTGTAATAAAAATGTATAATTAAAGTGTTTTCTAGCTTTGGATAAAATTCTGCGAATGAATTTAACTTTGCTATATTTATAGTGAAATTGGGATACTGGAATTGAACCATTGTCTTTTTCAGTGTGGATCTATCATATATTTATAGATGACATGGATGCGAATGTACCACAAGATAGACAGAATAATCACCACAGATCGCAAGATTGGATCCACTTAGATGCTTTATGTAAGTTTGACTATATTCCCTCTTTTTTCTACTTATTTATTATAATTTCTACGGCTTTCAAATCGAAGTAAATAATCTATTATGGTAAGAAATTCTTCCAAAAAACATATTATGGGAAGAAATTAGGACGACTTTTATATAATAGATTCACCTTCCAACAGTATATTTGTTCAGGGGTAAATTTGTACCTTTCACAATAATTATTGTTGATTTATTTTTGAGACGTGGTTAACAACATCTTTTATGTGCCCTTGTCTAGACACTCATAATAAATATATTGACCGACCATCACTCTTCGTAGTGATTCATGAAGATCTTTGAAAGTATTTTTGTCCACGTGATTCAATGCAATTAAAATTTCTTTTATGGTCTGAAAAATAAGACTTTTGAGATTTAAAAAGGAAAAAAAAATTCAAATTATATTTTGAGAAGAAATACTCAATACGGATTTTACAAAATATATTTAGATTTTAAACAGATATGCTTGAGATGACTTGTAAAGAAGACTCACGCTCTCGTTGCTTCAAGAAAATACTTTAGATAGAGCATTTAATAGTTATTCTTTTAAGCTTCAAAAACACTAGAAACTGTTAAAAATAACTTTAACATAGTTATAATTTTACATATATATTACTGAGTTATGAGTACTTTGAAAAAATTATAATAATTTTCTTTTAAAAAATTAATTATAAACGAAGTCTTAATGTGACACTGGTTAAAGGATATTATAGTTTAAAAATTATAATAATTTTCTTTTAAAAAAATAATTATAAACAAAATGTTAATTTTATATGACACCGGTTAAAGAATATTATAGTTTTCACATCACATGTTCAAATGTGATGCCAAAGTTGACAGAGAAACAGCTAAGTCTAGAGTCACAAGTTAAAGTGATGGTCAGGTTTCGAAACTGATCTGCTAATGCATTAGAATTACAACTCACCTCTGTGCAAATAAAACTACATTTTAGTTGTCTTTTACTACAACCGAATGTTGTTCTCTAGCCAATGTACAGCATATCTTATACATGATTAGACTCACTTTATAATGTTAAGCATGTTCTAGCCAATCTACACCCATATGAGACACACGTGCAAGAAACGAAACGAAACGAAACTTGGCTTGACAACATGGCAGCCCACAGCAGCCACTCTTTTTCTTGTTTGGTGCCATATCCTTCAATTACAGGCCATTTTCGTAAACACAAGAGCCGCAATTCCCTTCCTTAAATTTTGCTTCTCAAGTTTTGTTGTTTTTCTTTTCTCTTCCTTTTTTCTTTTTACAAGATTAAAGGTTTAAGATATCTTTTGGATGGAATTCCAACCTATACAATTTTGTTTGTAACTATGCGAACATGTTAATGAAATTAATAACATGAAATTAAAGTAATCCGAAGAAGTAGATTTATTTTATTGTTTTCATTAAATATTATATAGATGCCTCACGGATTTGAATATTATTTTTCAGTTTATGGAGTTATGTTTTTGTCTTATATGTTAGGTTTCTTGCCTCCGGATGTCAAAAGTCTCATATTCCTTCCATTTCGATATCATTTATTTTTATTTTATTTTATTTTTTTGAAATTCTTAGATATCATTTATTTTATAAGGAAATTAATGTCGGACAATTAAGACAGGACCATTTAGTAAAAAATTCAAGGAATGATTGTCCCACCCTTGCTTTTTTTAAATATTAGGTGTGAATATGAGTCTCGTTTTAAAAAAAATTATTATCTTCTTATTATAAAAAAGAATTATCCGGACCATATTATAGTGATCAATTATCTCCCGATTGTGGAAGTAATCATTTAGACCGTACATCAGTTATTCATATCGATAAGTCATGTAATTATTTAATCTGTAAAGTATTATTGTTTAAAAAAAAAATTAAAACATGAACAACGAGATATATGAAAACAAAAATGCTTATAATTTTTGTCATTTACACTTAGTAACGTAGAGAATCCAAATTGTATTTTGCCACTTTTATATAGAATTTGTTCGCATCAACTTCTTATTTTATTGTATTCATTGTTTAATGAGTCACCAATCCAGTTTAATTTTCCGCTGCATTAACTCATCAAAAATGTATTTAAAAAAAAAAAAAAAAACAATCATAAAAAATGGAACAAGGAGTAGCATCCTTGAAAGCTATTACAAGGACCCTTTGTGTGGTTCAATGAAACACTAGACATGGTTGTTTTACGATTCTAATTACTTTCATATTTTGAAACCTATTTTTGACAAGCTTATAAAAGTATTCAATAAATTTCCAAAATTTGTCTAAAAATTAATGTCTAAATAATAAAGTAAATAATTAGTTTGGCAAAATAAATTTGGAAAACGTTTAGTTTCTTCCCTCTTTTTTTTTTTTTGGAAAGGGAAAACGCTTGGTTAATATAGCAATAATACTAATTCACTATACACACACGTGTGTATATATATATATTTGTTACTGATACTGGTAACATGGCATCGACGAGAGAGATCCACGAATAACATAATGCCACGTGTAATATTATTGTCTGGTTAGGTAAACCTGCCCCGTGTGATTTATTATTCGGTATCCAGTGACTGATTGCATGTGAAGTGGCCACCACCTCCTGGTTAATGATTATTTTTCTCTCCCAGGTACTTCTATTTGGAAAACATTGAAACAGAGAGAGTAACGTATCAGGCTCCGAAGGAGAAAAGAGGGTTGTCATCGTTGTCGTCGGAGTCGCAGCTCTAAACAGCTAGCCATGGATACAAGAGGGTTCGTGCTATATCTGCTTTCAGGCTTCTCGTTGGCAATTCTCTATGTTGTATTCCTTAGCGACCCGAATGGTTCCTTTGCTCACCAAACTCTTCTTTCGTCTCCAAACTCGCAAACAACATATGTTTCAAGTACAGACAAAGTTTGGCCTGTGCGTCTTTCTTTTTCTATTTTTTGGTTTTGCATCTACGTATATGAATAGATAGTCTAATGATTATATGCGTACATGTTTGTTTGTTTGTTGTTATGTTTGTGTGAAGTTCATTGTTTCGAATTCTGGATGCAGAAACTTGAGTTTAGTTGGAGACTGGCGTTGGCTACAGTGATAGGATTTCTGGGATCGGCATGTGGAACGGTTGGTGGGGTTGGAGGAGGCGGCATTTTTGTTCCGATGCTTACTTTGGTTGTTGGATTTGATACCAAGTCTGCTGCTGCTCTTTCTAAATGTAATCTCTTCTCCTTTTTCTATCCAATGGGTTTCATGGCTTCAAACCAATCTCAAAAAGTCGTCTTACAAGATTCCAAAATATTATAATTATTAGTTACTGGGGTCATAAAATAGTATTTTTTAAATAAGTTGTTTGGTTTGCTTTAAAAAAAAAAAAATGAGTTTGGTTTCTTTTTTCTGTTTTAATATTTCCTTTTCTAATAGTTTATGTAACTTTCTTTTTTTTTTTTTTAATTGTTTTTGAAATTATGAACTGCGAATTGATGGAATTGTTTTGTCATTTTCTCCGTGAAATTGATTCACACGACACATATGGTTGCAGGCATGATAATGGGGGCATCTGCATCATCAGTCTGGTATAATCTTAGAGTGGCTCATCCAACGAAGGCGGTACCTATTTTGGACTATGATTTGGCTCTTCTTTTCCAGCCCATGCTTCTGCTTGGTATCACAGTTGGTGTCACTCTCAGTGTTGTTTTTCCATACTGGCTCATCACTGTCCTCATCATTATACTCTTCTTAGGTCTGCTGAACAATTCACCATATCAACTCTTAACATTTTTATTTCATTGATTTTTCAAATTCATTTCAGTTTTTCAGAAAATACTCTGCTTTACTTATTATACTTCTCTCTAATGACCAGGAACTTCATCGAGGTCATTCTTTAAGGGGATTCAAATGTGGAAGGAAGAGACAATATTGAAGGTAAATTTTTTGTACCATAAATTAATACAAATTTGTGTTACTTGAAGAAATGTGATTTATATTAATCCTTCATCAAACAAACTGGAATTTTTGCAGAAGGAAATGGCCAGGCAGCAAGAAACAACACTTAATTCTCGCGGTGAATGTATGTTTCAGACATATATTTGTTCAATTTCATTTGTGTTTCTGATTTAGTTGAACCTTATTATCATTTTTTTTGTCTTGTAGTAGTATTGATTGATACAGAGTATGAACCATTGGTTCCTAGGGAAGAGAAGACTGAAATGGTATGCAAAAAGCATTCATTTTGTTACCTTCTGCGTTTTCTATGATAGCAACTGAGTCAACTTTCTTAAATTTTCAGCAATTGCTGTGTTTCAACCTTAGATGGAAATGGCTGTCGGTGCTGTTTGTTGTTTGGGCCTGTTTTTTACTCATTCAGGTCCTCAAGGCAAGTGTCTTAACCTGAAAAGTGAAATATACAACACTTGATCATTATTCTTATTCTTGCGATTTGAAATATAGTAAAACATAAGTTTTATAAATGTTCTCTTCGATGAAGTGACACATTTTGATTTTGCAGCAAAATGTAACTGCTTGTGGCGTGTGGTACTGGGTCCTCTTCTTCTTGCAGGTATTATATATATGTATATAGTACTAGTTTGATTGTTTGTTGGGGATTTTTAGTAGTGTTTACTTGGTGGGGTTTTAACAATTTTGGTGAATGTGAATTTTTTTTAGTTCCCTATAGCTCTTGGAGTTTTTGGATATGAAGCAGTCAAATTGTACAAAGAACACAAGAAGAGAATGAGCACAGGAAACATAGAATACATATGTGAGGCTTCAATTGAATGGACTGCAATGCATATTACATTTTGTGCACTTTGTGGTGTCTTAGGAGGAACTGTTGGAGGCCTGCTTGGTTCTGGTGGTGGATTCATTCTGGGTCCTCTTCTCCTGGAGATTGGTGTCATTCCACAGGTCTGATTCTGATTTCTTTAATTCAATGTTGTAGGCTCCTTGCCTTGATGAAATAATGCCAATGCAGTTGTGCACTTTAAGACCTTGATGATCTCTTAACTATTGGCACTGCTTGATAATATTAAGTGACTTGGATGTCTATTTTTCTAATTTATATGTTTGTCAATGATGTGACCCTGAAGAGCTATTTAGTCAAAATTGTATTTTGCATGCTTGTGTTGTCGTATTTGATAAAATAGGAACTACGGCTCGATCGGATATTGATTGGGGTGACGTGTTCTAATACGCAAGTTCTTAGTCTTCATCACCACTTATACACATTTAACTTACTGCAATAAACACGTACAAATTTATTTTCAATCTATAGCTTAGCCCTTGATTGTGTTGGCTGCACTCTAGAATGCAAACGTATCAATATCTGTAGTATTTATTCATCTAAATTTGACTAAAATCGTTTTTGTTATTTTTATTCACAGGTTGCAAGTGCAACAGCAACATTTGTGATGATGTTCTCATCATCTCTATCAGTGGTGGAATTCTATTTGCTCAAGAGATTTCCCATTCCATATGGTACTTCACATTCTTTAATTATTTAATCATTTCGAGTCCCGTTACGTGTAAAGTTCTATATACCGATTAATTTAACATCTTTTGCAGCTCTGTACCTTATAGCAATCTCTATACTGGCCGGTTTTTGGGGTCAGTATTTTATTAGAAAACTTGTTGAGATTCTTAGAAGAGCCTCAGTCATTGTCTTTGTCCTCTCTGGTGTGATCTTTGCTAGTGCTCTCACAATGGGTACCAATTCTACAGTCACCTCAAATTTAGTTTCCCATATTTGAACCAATTCTACCGTCTATTTTTTTTTAATACTTACTCACATTTCTTAAAAAAATCCTTGTTGCAGGAGTAGTCGGCATTGAGAAAAGCGTCAAAATGATACAAAATCACGAATTTATGGGATTTCTAGGCTTTTGCAGTAGCCAATGATCGTTGGCAACAACATTTGGGTGAAGAATAAAGAATGATCCAATAGGGAATCAATGTACGAAAGTATCTTAATGGAGTTTTCTTGGTAGCGTAAACAAAATAAGTCAGCCAACACCTAGTTGACCGACCCACCTTCCCCCTCCTGGCAATAAAGTGAAAACCGTATTGGTTTGTGCTTTTGGTTGTTTGGAGTGTGTATTGAGTGTTAGCTCCTGGCTAACACCACCACCTCCAAATTGGAGATACATTCAAGGTTTTCAATAGTAATAAATTGAAATATGTAGTGGTGTGTGCTTTTTGGAGTGTGCATTGAGTGTTAGCTCCTGGCTAACACCACCACCTCCAAATTGGAGATACATTCAAGGTTTTCAACAGTAATAAATTGAAATATGTAGTGGTGTGTGCTTTTTGGAGTGTGCATTGAGTGTTAGCTCCTGGCTAACACCACCACCTCCAAATTGGAGATACATTCAAGGTTTTCAACAGTAATAAATTGAAATATGTAGTGGTGTGTGCTTTTTGGAGTGTGCATTGAGTGTTAGCTCCTGGCTAACACCACCACCTCCAAATTGGAGATATATTCAAGGTTTTCAATAGTAATAAATTGAAATATGTATTGGTGTGTGCTTTTTGGAGTGTGTATTGAGTGTTAGCTCCTGGCTAACACCACCACCTCCTCTTCCTGCTATTTCTTCAATAGCAGCCAATTTGGAGATATATTCAAGGTTATCATTAGACCACGTATTTGTAATTTTTCTATTAATAAAATTTTTTTATCAGACATTAATTTTCTCAACTCTACTGGCTTCTATTATACTATCAGAGACTGATGTCTTGAACAACTTTCATTGAATAAGAACAAGATGGTCAGAATTCATTTAGAAGAAAACAAACTGGCTTCTATTATACTATCAGAGACTGATGTCTTGGACCACTTTCATTGAATAAAAACAAGACGGTCAGAATTCATTCAGAAGAAAACAAAAGAGCTAGGTATTTGATTCTGATTTGAACATGTATACGCATTATGGGTTCAAAGCATCTACGCAAACTATGAAGTTTATAGGAACTTTCCTTTTCCTCTTGTCATGAATTATGAGGGTGTGTGGCTAGAGTTTTTTACGATTTAATTACAAAAACGTGGATTTGTTTGTCTTCAAGATAATGACCAGAAACTGTTCATGTGGCGGTGATTTGTACATTTGTATGCTCTTGATTTGTTTTTATATGCTTTTATTTGAACAAAAACAACTCGCTTAGAAGGTCGTATACGGCAAATACTTATTGAGATCTAATTTGTTAATTGGCATCTTATCATGAGTTTATGTTTTTATAAATTTAATTAGTCAAATAACACTTATGGCTTTGTGTTATGGGTCAAGAAAATTGTTATCTCATATATATGTATACATCGATGGTCTCTTTCTAAGGTCCGTGGATTCTGCATTATTCTTGCTTATCATGAAATTATTGAAAAAAATAACGTCTACAAAGTAATGAGAATTTTTATCGTACTTTTGGAACTACTACAAAACATAATCATATAAGATGTTGACTACAGAAGCAAGACGACGGATCGCGTGATAGTGATAAGTACATCTAAATCAAATGCATCCATTTTATTATAGCTTGTATGAGTATAAAAAATTTGATTTATTTAAGAAATTGATTATGTATATACATATTGGAATAAAAAAAAAAACTAATTAAGTCGTTTAGGTAGTATATTAGTTTTGTTCCTTTATTTTGAAAAAAAAAATACAAAATACAAGAAATTTCATAACAATTTTTTCAAATTTAGGAATCATAATGTTACAATCCTAAAACCATTCAAATTTGGGGCTATCATAAAATCATAATTACACCAAAACTTATCCTCATCATAGGATTAAGTAAGGAAGGTCACATGTAATATCAAAGGGTCCAGACATGGGAATGGCCAAACAATATTATATTCAACCAATTAGATACAACTAAACACAAATTAAAACAAAGAATAATAATATAACTAAAAATCAGTAACACTCAAAATAACTTATACAGGACTTCTTTGGGAACCCAAAAGGCAGCAGCAAAAGATGACTATTTGGAGACAAGGTATGGTGCATCAGATGGGGAACCACCCTTACGACAATTAGATATCCTTCCTAAACTTGAATAAATCTTCTTTAAAGCACCATGAGATCCTTAATTACAATGTCAAAATCCAGCTAAAGAACTCTAGGATCTATCACTAACTCAGACCACCAAAAAAACATGCAACGATTGATTTTCACCCTACCATCTGAAAAATACACAAACAAAATCAGAGTAAACAAGTTTTTAGAGTCGGATCCAGTTATCAACTAGATCTAACTCTAAAAACCTTCAAAATCAAAGGGACCTCAGAAGAGAAACCAAAAAAAGAAAGAAAATGGTAAAGATTGGGAGAGGAGAAAAGCAAAACAACGCTAAAAACTGTCTGAATCTAGCTAAGAAAGGTTTTTACAATGTTTTCTCTCTTTACGGGTGGGAGAGCTTTCTGTCTTTAAAGATAGAGTTTTCGATAAGGTAACAGTTTTGTTCCTTTTTTAATGAAATGGATTTTTCATTTAATTGAATTATATTTAAAAATTGTTGGATCGATTATCTTAAACTAGGCGTGGTTGTGACATAATAATAGAAATCAATACATAAGTGATTCAAAAATTGTTTGATAGTTTATCTTAAAGTTGATGTCATTGTGAAATAACTTACATCAGTTCTGCAATGATATAAATCCGTACATGCGGGCTGCCTAAAAGTTTAGACTACTGTTTAGTACAATGATACGTACGTCCCCCTTCCTCCAAATGACAGGCTTCAATTTCTATAAAGATTATTTTATAAATGAATAATATAATTTATTATTCAAAATAAATTATTTTATCCTATTATTTAAATAAAAAATATTTAAAAAAGATTTTTAAAAGTGTAGTGTTACTGTTTGTATGTAGGCTTTAGCTGGTGTGCTAGGCAATTAGGGCAGCTGCATAAGGCCCCACCTGACAGTTACACTCCAAAGTTTTAGCAAGATTTAACTTTAAATTTATATTTAAAAAATACATTTTCATGTTATTATGTTTCTTATTTGAAAACTACTTTTAAAATCTAAATTCTCATGCTCTCATTTAATTTCCAATTGATTAGTTCCTAATAATCAAACATTTTTATTTCTCTTTCAGTTCAATAACTGTCCTAGTCGTTTTATATTTTCATTTAGTTCCGAATTGAACAACTTCCTTAATTCTTACAACATTGTAATTGATAAAAATTACCTAGAGTAAAAGATATTTAATTGCAAAAATAGATAAGTACTTACTAAAACATCTTTAAAAAAAGGTACTAACTAAAACAAAAGAATTAAAAGGTTAAGTATAATATTATTATTGGTTGAAATTATATTGTTTTTCTAGTTTTGGTCAAACTCTTTGAAACAAACACTTTCATAATTAGAGAGAGAGAGAGAGAGAGGGAATGGTTATGCAACTTAAGATGGCATCAATACAGGAAAAAAAAAGTGTAAATCTTTAGAGTTATTATGTTTTGAGTTTATCTATAACAAAAATACTCGTTTGAAAAAAAATAAAAAGTAAGGACTAATGTAAATCAACTTAAAACTTTGATTTAACTAAAAAAAAAAAAACCCTTAAAACTTTGATTTAAATTTATGAGTTTAATATTCATCTATTACATTTCATTCAGCAAAAAAAAAAAAAATCATTTGCTTGGTTGCAATTAGTATTCATTGTAGAAATGTGTAAGAAAAATATAGATTGTCAAACTCATATATTGGAAAAACTTTTGTTAGAAAAATTAGAATATAAAATTTGATTAATAATTTTTATTTTAGAAATAAATTTTATATAAAAGGCCTTATGGTAGGTTTTTGGCCTAGAGCCTCAAAACACCTTAGCCAAATCTTTTTTATAAATACATATGGGTAGTTTTTCCCTTTATTTTATAAATAGTTGTCTCTTAATTATAGAGTAGTTTATCTCTCAATTATAGGATCCGGACCATATAAGTCTTCTTTACAAGTTTGCATTGATAGTTTCTCTTTTTATTATGGAAATAGTTGGTCTCTCAATTATAGAATAATTATCTCTCGATTATATATAGTCATAGATATCTGGACAGTCAAATAGTGATTGATCTACAAACCTTTCATATATTTTTGATGTTAACTTAAAAAAAAAAATTAATTAATTAAGGAATGCTAAACCTAAATGTATAATAAAGATAAATATTAAACAGAGTCAGTATTGATGGTTATAACTAATTAATTAGATCATGATCATGAATGAATGCAGAAGGAAGAAGAATTCAAATTGGATTGTTCTTTCATGTTTTAGCTACTTCATAATCAAATAAATACGTGTTGATCAAATTCTTTTTATTATTGCACATTTTATCTTAGCTTGAATGGTGTGCACCTCTTTTTTCATATTTATCGTGAGAGGCTTAGGGTTCACAATTGGTATTTTACAAAAATGTACGAAGAGTTTTTTCTTTTTTTCAATATTGTAAAACTAAATATCTAAGTACTATAAATCTTATACTTTAATCCAATATCAAAATTAATAAAAAAAAAAAAAAGGGAAATGATTGATGTTAATTATTAAAAAACTGCATGTCCATTACAAAAATAACTTCAAAAATCAGACCTAGATTCTCAAGACCCCATAATTGACCAAAGGCCATAACAAAACAACTGCACAGCCAGTGACAAATTATTAAACAGAAGTGCATGAATTGTCCTTTTGTAACATCTTAGGTGGAAAGATTAGAATGCCACTTTATTTAAACTCTACCTTTTGAAATGCAACAAATAACCTTGTGCACATTCAGTCAATCATTGGTGGACTGTTAGGAACTACAGGCGGCGCTCACATTTTTCCACTCAATACTTGCCTGTTTCTCCTTTAATTGAAAAAGTTGCAATGCATCCCCTCTCTCTCTCTCTCTCTCTATATATATATAAACATAATTTTTTAAATTCTTGAAACAACTGTAAATTTAAATGTCCTAATCTACCCTGTCGAGAATATAAAAATAAAGAAGTAAAACAACTTGTTTATAAATGATTGCATATTTCATTAACCATCATCTCAACATCTTTCCCTCCCATCTTAAAAGTAAAATGGGGATTCTTAATAATAATAATATTATTATTATTATTATTATTATTAGTAAAAATATTTATGAAGTCGCATTGTAGACAGCTCACTGTACCATGATGTTTTTTTCTCTCTGGTTTTAGCATAAATGTCTTTGGAAAATGCATTTTAATGGATAATATTTAAAGAACAAACCAAAATAAGAAGAAAGAGAATTTGCCAAATATCAACTGACAATGGTGGGGCCAGAGGTAGAGCCTTATGGCTTTTCAATTCCCTCTCCCTCGAATTAAAGATAGTAATAATAATAACAATGTTAAACAAAACTGATAATTATTTTTATAAACATTATGTCAACAGGAAAAACTATTTTTCTCAAACTTTCATATATAAAATAACAGAATCGGTTATCTCCGATCTCTCTTTCTCTCACTCGACAAAAACATCTTCAAAAAATAAATAAAAAACAGAATCGGTTTCATTTGTTGATAGTTGAAAAATTAAAATTTAAAAAAAAACCACACAGATATAATATCTAATGTCAAGCACAAAAGTAAGCATAACTTGATTCGCAAGCAATCAAAATAGAAGCCCACTAATGAGTGGCCCATAATAAATAGCCCCAACAACGTTGCTTTTATCTATGAGCTGGCCCGACGAGATCCTCAGGATGTGCTCATCATCAGCAAAGAGTGCCGATACCTCCACCCCTAAAAAATTCTATGTACACTCCTTTTATTTGCGCACCCCATAAAAAATTTAAAATTTTTCTAATTTGTTTTGAATCTTCACTTGACACCAAAAGTATATTTTTTTAAAATAAAAAAACAAAAACACCAAAAGTACATTTTTCTCCATCTTGCCAAGGTGTGAGCCGTCATATTACCTCTTCTAGAAACTAAAGAAAATTAAGACCTCCAATATCATGGGTGAGCTTTTGACTGTCTTCTGCAAGAGGGTCAAATGTTGCCAACGAAAGAGGCCTAGAAAGATGTTGCACAGCCAGAGGCATACTGTCCCAATACAGTGAAAATGCAAGCCTGTTTTCAAAGCAACACGAATCGCTTCTCTAATAGCGAATAGCTCTCCAATTTCAGCTCCAAATAACCCATGTCGATAAAGGAAAAGGCTGCTTTCACATGCCCAAAATGGTCTATGAGAACGGCACCAACTCCAACATATATCATTTATTTTTTATTACTAGAACTGACCTAGAATACGATCAGGACCTATCGGAATAGGGCACTAATAGCATGACCTGGAGAGCTAAACCCGTACAAAAGGAAATGGCCCGCGTGAGATAGGGGGGTTAAAGAGTCATCACCGGATGTTAAACCGTACCTCTCATAACATGGGGTTGTGGTGTTGATACCAAACGAAGCCAACATCCAACTACAACTCCAACATATATTATTACTGCTTGTACATCCAAAACAAACATCCACATTACTAGAGGGTAATATTGGATATATATATATACATATATATATATGTTAATTTGGGGAGTACATGCAGTTTTTGAGGGGTGGAAATATCACCACTCATCTGCAAATAATCAGTATAACCTTGAAGAAGAAAAATGGATATTCAATCTTTTGAGTCTATGTCTAGTATTTTGGAGGAACTAAAGGCTTATAGAAATCAGGAGGCTAAATTAAATTGTCAATTTGCTAATCATATTTCAATTTCTTAAGATGACAAAATCAAAATGAGAATGCTTTTATAATCCCGCATGCAATATAAATGAAAAAATTTGGACGATCATATATATAATGGATTAGCCGATGATTATGTGATTTATTGAGAAGTCTGTGTTGAATCCCAATCTATTAAACAAACTTGTCATTTGATTAATGGGAAACAAAAAAATAAATGGGGTGTGCATGGGTAGAAGTTAGTGTGTTAGGACAAAAGAGATATATGATCACCCTAACATGCGATTGTGTATCTTGTGATTCAGGTTCGCGTCTTTGAACAATAAACTTGTATGTAGGTGACTTTAATTATTACCTCTTTATATATACGATGGAACCTCCAATTGATGATCAAACTGTTCAACACACTTGTATGTAGGTGATTTTATTACTTCTTTATACGATGGAATCTCCAATTATATTGATGGTCAAAAAAAAAAAAAAAGACACAATATCTTTTTACTTTTTTCTTTTGAAATAAAGACATATAATGGTTATATTTGGAACATGAGGTTTGAGGTGGGTTTAAAATTCGAAATATCTCAAACTCTCAAATCTTATATTTGGAGAGCAATGAGTGGGATTTCAATCCAATTACAAATTGTCTTAAATCCTCCTTAAACATTCCTCTCATGGGAAGGCTCATGCTCAACTAAAATGATGGAATTTGATGGGTTTGAAAATGAAAACTGCATCTCCATTTTTTTTTTTCAAAATTTTTAAATATATTTTTTTTAAATTAATGTTAAATATATCATAAAATATTTAAATTAATTTTATTTCAATCTAATTTCAACCTATACCTAATATAATATGATATAATTTTAATGTAATCTAAAATTTTATTAAACATGAGATGGTAATTTTTTAATTCAATTAAAATCATTTCATTTCATTATTTCATTTCAATCATACATCCCTGACTAGTAACACCTAACGTTAGTGGCAGCACCTTTTTCATTTCTTAGTACACACCAAGAAATTCCGTTCCAATAAACATATATCACTCACAAGGAATCATTAAAAAAGCTTCACCAAATTTTCAAACGACGGAAGATTCTTGCATCCTTTTCAAAATTCTCGTCACACCCACTTTATTCTCTTTCTCTTCTCTATTTATAATCTACCCCAATCTCCTCCTTCTTTGTCCCAAACTAATCCATCTTTTTTTTTTTTTGTTGGGTTTTGACCTCTTGCTATTCGTGCAACAAGATGGCAAAACAAGTTTTGTTGTGTTTCTTTCTCGTTGTAGTCCTTTTTCATCACTGTTGTTCACAGAAACCATGCCCTAACTGTGGTGACATGCAAGTTCCATATCCTCTAAGCACAAACCCTGGCTGTGGTGACCCAACCTATTCTCTTCGCTGTGATTCTCAGACTCAGAAGCTGTACTTCGATGCACTCAATGGAAGCTCTTATCTTGTACTAAAAGTCATGTCTTCTTTTCAACGCATGATCCTGCAACCATCTTCATGGGTGCTGGACACGTGTGTTACTAGAGACATGGTGGTCAGTGAAGGCCTTCGGTTGAACCAAACACTCCCTTTTAACGTCACTTCCTCCAACACAGTCTTCCTCTTCAACTGCTCACCTAGGCTCCTGGTTTCTCCCCTGAATTGCACTCCTTCTAGTCTCTGTCACCGTTTCTTGGACACTTCAGGCCATGTTAACAACAAACGAGCGTTCAAGTGTGCAAATGATCTCCATCCTTGCTGCACTTTCGTCGCTGGTGGGATGCCTTCTGCGTACAAGATAAGGCTTCACACTTCGGGTTGCAGAGCCTTTAGAAGTGTTCTTCATTTGGACCCCGAAAAGCCGGCAAGCCAATGGGAGCAAGGTTTGGAGATTCAGTGGGCTGCTCCGCCTGAACCCATTTGTAAAACACAACACGACTGCTCCGGTGCCTCCACGTGTTCACCTGCCGGAAAAAATGACCTTTTGCGGTGTATCTGCAATAAGGGCTTTTATTGGGACCATGTGCTTGGAAATTGTCTGAAAATGAAAAGGAACAATAGAACCAGCCTTGCTTTGAAGGTGTCACTAGGTTTGGTTTCTGTTCTTTTACTTGTTATTGGATTGGTTGTAGTTAGAGTAAGAATATCCCGAAGACTCTCTGACAAGGCAAAGCTTGCAAAGGCAAGAGAAGACATGTTGAAATCAAGTAATGGTGGAAAATCTGCAAAGATATATCACTTAAAAGAGATAAAGAAAGCAACAAACGGGTTCTCAAAAGATAGGGTTTTGGGGAGTGGTGGATTTGGAGAAGTATACAAGGGAGAGCTTGAAGATGGGACTGTGGTTGCTGTCAAGTCAGCCAAAGTGGGGAACATCAAAAGCACCGAGCAAGTACTCAATGAAGTTGGGATACTTTCCCAGGTCAATCACAAGCACTTGGTTCGACTCTTGGGTTGTTGTGTGGAAGCCGAGCAGCCGTTGATGATCTATGAGTACATTCCCAGTGGGACACTCCATGACCATCTTCATGGTAAGTATTCCACCTTTTTGACTTGGAAAACTAGGTTGGGAATCGCACTACAGACAGCCGAAGCATTGTCTTACCTGCATTCTTCTGCATACACTCCTATCTACCATCGAGACGTCAAGTCCACGAATATCCTCTTGGATGATGAATTCAATGCGAAAGTTGCGGATTTCGGGCTCTCCAGACTGGCTCGACCTGGGTTGAGTCATGTTTCAACTTGTGCTCAAGGCACAGTAGGTTATCTGGATCCTGACTATTATCGTAATTATCAGTTGACCGATAAAAGTGACGTTTATAGTTATGGAGTCGTTTTACTTGAGCTTTTGACTTCTCAGAAAGCCATTGATTTCAGTCGAGATCCGGATGATGTCAACTTAGCCATATATGTCACTCAACGGGCTCGAAATGGTGGAATCATGGAAGTCGTGGATCAGAGGCTGCTTGGCAAGGAGCCTTCGGTAAATACTCTGAACAGTTTCAAACTCTTCCTAGAGATTGCGTTATCCTGTTTGAGGGAGAAGAAAAGTGATAGACCTAGCATGGCAGATGTTGTTAGAGAACTCCACGGCATAATTTAGATTGTAAATCAGAAATAATAATAAAGTTTGTAATTAATGATCAAGTCTGTGTTGATAAGAGTGTTAACTGTATAATGGATCGAACATTTGATGTATCGTATGTAGATTGGTACTTTTTTTTCCCTCATGTTTATGGTCTTTGAATATTCATTCATGTGTTGCTTGAAGATGGTGGAAATGATGATAAGAAGGGAACTCTAATTATGAGGAGGGGCCACAGAAGCTGAATTGATTCCATGAATGGATTTGAGTGGGGTGGAAATTCAGGATGATAAAAGAGAAAAAAAAAAAGGTTGGGATCTGATGCTTTTAACTTTGTGAAAGAAAGCATGAAATGATAAAAAAAGACTCAGACTACTTCCAAAATGGGGGGATGGGAATCAAATGAGATTTAGAGAGAAATGCTCCTTGTAGAAAAAGCAAACAAGTTTTTGGAAATGGGGGAAGCATTAGCGTATAAAGTTTCAATTGCAAAACTAGACCTTACCACACAAGGAAAGTGTTGCTTTATAGCTTTTAATTTTTTTTTTATATATATATAAACAGAGTAAGGATAGGTGTTATCTCTTACAATATCATTATAGATTTTAATTTTATATTAATGAGCTCCCTCTTCCTTTATATGTGTAATTTTTCATGTACATGTTATCATCACAATGCTCATTGATTGTTATTTTACATATAGGTAAACATATGTTCTCAATTCCAACAAACGTCCATAGGTATTAAGAAGAGCACTTAAATACATTTAAATTTTTGAGATAAATATATATTTAGATGTCATATATCACAACAAACAATAAGAATTATTACCATTTTTTTAAATACCATTTACGATGTATTCACTTAAATTTTGATCATTACCAAATCTGAGTGATTTGGATGGTAGTAATTTATTACGAATTGTAAAATGTTCGCTAATTAAAAGTACTTTCTTAAGTATTCATATACATGTTAAAAGAACAAAAGTTATATCTATATTTTATAAATAAAAAAAAATAAAAAAAAAAAGCTAACTTTTCTATCAATATTTAATGCATTAACAATATTCTGAATTTTTTTTTTTTAAAAAAAAAGGCAAAAAAATGATTTTATCAAATAAATTATCTTGTTCATAAGAATTTCGTTGATTAAAAATACGAATTTTGTCTGTATAGCACAAGGCAAAGTCATATAGTAGTTATTACAATTTCATGAGGGGGCATATGCATTTACAAAGTGTTCCATGCATCATGCGTGAATGTGTATTCATTGCATTGATTAATCAGAAACGATACAATACGTTTATAATCATATAGCATCTCTGCCGAGTGCCAACAAAAATAGACATGCATTTCATCATGGGTTTGTATTGCATTACCCACATTCAAATTATAATAACTTTTTGGTTATTGGAAGGGCAAAGGGCAATCATGAAGACAATTTACCATGCTTTTCTTCACCCTAGCCTATATGATATCGACAGACAAAAACTCGAGTAAAGATGAAAGAGAAAATATCATTAGATGACAATTTTAAATATTGGATTGACAATCTTATCCCATTTCAATAAAGTTAACAATTGAGTCTCAAGCCGTATTTTTTTTTACACAAATATCCTTGATAAAATTGATGAGAATGTTATATTTTTTGAAAAATGACTCAATTGTTATATTTATTATAAGGATATTTTGATAATTTTACATATGATTTAGGACTCAATTGTTACATTTTTTAAAAAATGACATAAATATTAAGTCATTAATTTAATATATTATTTTTGTATTTGTCCCAATATTAAAAATCAACTTTTTAAAAGATGGGATTAGTCAAAAGTAGGGTAATTCTGCTAAGTTGGTCATAGTCAACATGAGCATGAGAGCTATATCACATATGGTAAATAATTAAGAGATTATAAAATTGTTTCTTCTTTTTTTTATTATTATCTTAGCAATAGGAGAACAATATACAACGCTGCACGATCTTTCATATGATGTATAGATTATGCGTCATGGGACCAATGAGGCAGTGAAATTTGTGTTATTTTGCATTGACATTATAAGAAATTAGTGTTAAACCTAAATCCTATAGTGGCCAATAGTGTTAAAGATTATGTATCTATTGGGATTGTAATCAATTCCAAGAGTAAAAGGCCTCCAGTGGTTTCATATTTCAGAGGCAGAGAGAACATGTAGACCCACTTCTTCGAACAAGAAAATGACATAAGTTGGCGCTCATGCTGGGGTTCAATTAACTTGGTGGATAACAAAATCATTCGATTGTATATCGTAATGATGCCATTACAGATTGTGCTTTACAAAGTTGCGGTTATCAAGTTCCCTATGACAAGAACAAATTCACTGCTGACGTGTTGCTTACGCTACTTTGCTCTACATATTTTCTTTAACCTTATCTCTGGTCTAAGGTTGGGCAGACAATTAATCATGACATAGTATGCTTAAATATAAACGAGACACCCAAAAACTCATTAACAGCTCCAATGTCTACACAACACTTCCGGAATATGAACGGGGATATGATTTTAAACAAGTCAATACTGTTTAATTTATTCACGTCTTCTAACTAATTTTTTACAAAAAAATCTATTCCACATGCTGTTGGCATAGTATGTTACCCCAGCAACATAGGTTCAGGGGTTAAATGGAATGCAAAAATAGCCGCACTTCACCTACGATATCGGTAGCGCTTGAAGTTGAAATACACATGTAATATCCCACGTTCAAATGTGCACTTGAATCCTTTCTTGTGAGAATACTCCCATTCTTTGTTCACAATTCGGAATGCCTATAGACAATTACAGGTGAGTGAGTAATGTCTTCATACACAAAAGCAAAGGAAAATGAGTTACAAGATGAGGAGACTTACAATGTCCTCATATGGAGGCCCAGCATGGAACCTTATGATGCATGTCTCACCATTGCTCCCATCCTTCTCGATAGTGTACGTAGGAGCTTTTGTCTTGTCAACAAGATCTGGATAGAAGATGTTGAACTTATATCCTTGAACAATCTTTGGCGGGGGATTGTCATGGTCGTAGTGAGTCTGATTGTATTTGTTCCACTCATACCCAGTGTGAACTCGGTTAAAGTATTTTGGTTTTCTTGGTCGGTACTTGTCGTGCCACCAATAAACCTGCAGTCAATTTGATTTGATTTAATTTTTAAGACAGTACTATGACTAATAAGGATATATATATATATATATATATAGAGAGAGAGAGAGAGATATAATGTGACTAAGATACAGCACCTGTGAATCCAGGTTTACTTCTGAACCAGAGCCAAATACTGCATCCCCTTCTTCCATGGCTCCCATAGCTTTCATAGCTTTCAGCTCAAAGTTATCTTCTGATGGTGCTGGTTTTGATGCCATAGCTTCTTGGATCCGTCTTTGTTGCTCTTCCAAAACCGCCATACGTTTACGTTCCTATATTAACACATAGCAATTCATAAGATTAAATCAAGAAACAGCCTTCTAAGTCATAAGCTTCTAAATAGAATTTAAAAAATGTTACAATAGTCAAGTTACCAGTATAGCCCTATCTTCCTCAGGATCGATAGCTTCTTCATTTTCATCACCATGCAATAGTTGTGGTGAAAATGATCCAGCCTCTTCTTCTGCCTTTTGAGTCTCTTCCTTCAAAATAGGTTCTGGAGAGAACGTTTCAACCTCTGCATGTCAAATAAACATTCACCATGTGTTATAGGTGCTAAAATCTTAAAAGAGAATCCAGACTGAAAATGACAGAAATACACATACCGTGATCATTAGGCTCAATCTCCTCTACTTCAGGCCTCAAATCAAGATCAGTTTCAGATTTATCTTCACCCTCCAAAGGTTGCTCAAGGCGTTGCAAATGCTTACGCAGCAGTTTAGCATGTATTTCTTTCAAACAAGCCTGTAATTAAAATAACTTATTAAAGGTTCAAATAGACGCAACTCAAAGAATAAGAATAAGGAATTAAAGAATCTAGGGCGATAAGTACCTTTGCCTTGTAAATATGGAGTCGTTTAAGAATGGCCTCCCAATACTCAACCACCTTTGCTGTGCCAGCACGCATCTGTGATTCAATCTGGGTCTGTAATGCCTCAAGCTCACTGTGAGTCTTCCCTTGCAAAAGCCTCCTGACATCATCTTCAATACTAGAATGTAGGCCCCTTTCTTCTGCAAGCAACTCAGGAGGAGGTTGCTCCCCACGGACTCTAGCTCGATCAAGCGCATCCTTTTTCCGTGCTTCAGCTAGCTCCCAGTCGCAGACAACCATTAGTGCCTGTTGAATTAAGACACCGTCCAGTAAACATTCAACATATAACATTTGATATTCTAACTTGACATCATAATAACCTGAATCCAGGGTATAACCTTATCAAAGTCACCACAAGAATTAGTCCAATTATTAAACAATGAGTATCAATTCACTGGACACATCAAGCTTGCAAATGTAAAGGTATATAAATTTGTAAACACAAACTTAAACATGTATCTCTAGAGAGACAGCCCAACAAGCCAAGTATAAGATTCTGGAGGACATACAGTGAATGTTTAATTTAACAAAACATAATTCCAGACTACTTTGGGCTCAGCAACATAATTTCAGACTACTTTGGGTCAGCAACATAGATCCTATTTGGCTATTAGTTTACAACGTTATACTAAGTATAGCTTACTTAGGTCAATTTTGAAAGGCAGAAGTGTACATAAAAAATGCCTAAAAGCACTTTTCTGCAAACCATGTTTCTAGCTCTCTGTGGGAGTGAAAAGCTAAGCAATAATTGTGTGAAAATGCCAAGAGAAGATACCTCCCAATACTTTATATGAGTTGGAGTTGCCCTATCCAAATCCAGATACATTTTGATGTCATCATGAAGCTCCTCCATCTCCTTTACCGTCAAGCCCTGTGTGCCAATATGATCAGTAAACAAAATTCAATGCATGTTTGTTAAGCACAATTTCATGACAAATGAAGTTAAAGAACATAATTTACCCTGAACACAGTGTATGGTTCATCAATTTCTATATCCAAATCATCTGAGCCATTAAGGTGTTTGCACAGAACATCAATAGGCTTTATACGACCTTCACGCAATCTAATCTCTGACCTGACTTTGCTTTGGTCAAAATGAAACTGTAGATTGAACATATTATGAGCCCATCAAGTTGCAAACTAAAAAAATGACAATATACATAGAAAAATCTGAATACCAACAGCAATGCAAAAACATACCTCCTCCTCTTTCTTCTCCCAGTCCTGGAACTCAGCACGAGCACGTTCCCTAGCTAACAGAGCCTGCAAAGACAAATAAATTACTAAACCAAACTATATCTAAATAGCAACAAAAATATAAAAACTATGATTGAGGCGTCAACATTAACAACCATTATCTATTTTGTCTTGCCAAAAGATAAAAAAGCAAGCTTTTGCTATATCAACTCACCATTTCTTCCTCATGTTGTGCTTTTTCGAGGGCTCTTTCCTCTCGTCTCTTTTTAACCTTTTCAATCTCAGCCTGTCATAAATTGAATAAAAAAAATTAAAATTCTAAAGTTGTAAAAAGAGGCAATAGAGATGATAATATTGTGAAATCATTAACATTTAGAGTGTATCAGACGAGCCAATCACTCATGCAAACTTTGCAGCAAGGCACTAAATAACTTCTAAGTTGAAAGCCACATTGGGAGAAACATACTTCACAAATTGTAGAGGTGAGATTCAACACAAAAGATCATGAACTTCTCCAACAATCCATTTTCATATATTTTGAATACAATTCATTCATAAAGCATACTAATAACACTTCTTCAATATTTCATTTTCTTATGCTTTACTTGGGCTATCTAGCATTGTTTGTGTTACATATTTATTTTTGTTGTTCATGAATACATCAGTATTGTTTGAAAAATATTTGCAACCTGAAGGTTGCAAACTGACATGCTGAAGAGCTAGAAGCTCTAAGAAAATATCAAATCAAACCCAAAGTTTTGAATGTGTCAAACTTACAGTATACCAATATTGTTAAACAAAATACTTCTCAAAGCTCTAAATGTTAACTTCCAATAAGAAACTTACGTTCTAAATCTCATTCATGTGTATAATGTGAAGTTCTCATTCCCAAGGACCTCAAGTTTTATACTACAGTTTAGTCCCCATGAAACTCTGAATGACAGTCAAGACATGATTTTTATTAATTTGTACTCAAATTTTCAAAAAGATACAATTAAAAAATAAAAACCTAAAGTTCAATCATGAACCTGAAGTTCTAAATCTTGATCAAAAGCATGATTTAGAAACTGAATTTCTAAATATAACATTTTTAAAAGTATGAACATGAAGTTCTATAAAAATATAATTTTTGAAAGTATGAACCTGAATTTCAGAAATGAACAGTAAGTTTAATATTCTAATACACCAGGAGTTTTGTCTAGAACACTAAATTTTAAATGTATACAACTAAAAAGCCTGAATTTCTAAGTATAAATTATTTGTTAAAAGATATGTTTATTAGTACTCAGTACTCTTCTAAGTTAATATGTGTTTATTTTACATATCTTTCTTTCGAATTTTAATCATGTCAGTAATTGTGTTTTTCCAATCATATACACAATGGCCAATCAAAATGTTATAATGGAGGTGAAGATGGATTTCTGAACATAGGAAGAGGATTAAGTAAAATACATTAGTCTCTTCTTACCACTAAGACGCACTAAATTTATTGTTGTTAAAAGTAGAAAATGTCAATAAATATGGTGTAGAGATGCACTTAATGCGTTGCTGAAAACATACGACATGAAAAAGATCAGGTGTCTGACATCACCTTCCGAACCAAAAATCAACCATGATGTTTCTCCGTCAAGCTTGCTAAGACATTTGACTTTGCCTCAGTACACCTTAACAAACCAGTCCAATTCCCCTCCGCCTATGTATAAATGATTTACTGATACGTGTATGGCTCCAAAACAGCCACTAACCCATGATGGCCAAGCATGATTTGAGTTTACTGAAGTATGAATAAAGGAAAAGAAGGAGACTGAAGAACAGATATAAAGAAAGAGATTGAAAGGATTAGTATTCGTCATGCCTTTATTTCCATTACAGGGTCCTTTAAATAACCCTCCTGCCTTACAACCTAAGCAACAGAAATAACAATAACAACTCCTAAGCTGAAATACCTGCACAACAGCCATATGGCTTTTTCTGGGGAACAAACAATTGACTCAATTCCACTAACATTGACTAAGTCCAGCATGACGTTGATACTCCACTTTTCAGCTCCACTTTGCATGATTCTGTTCTACTCTTGCATGTCCACTCTACACGGTTATGTTTCTCTTGTTGCAAATCATCCACTTACAAATAAATTAACAATATGCACTCCACTTACAAATTAACCAACAACTAAAGCATTATTTCCTACTTATACGAGATCATGCTTGGCCATCATGGGCTAGTGGCTGTTTTGGAGCCATAGACATATCATTCACCACCACTATGCACTGTGTTTGAAAGCAAAAACCTGAACAAGGGAATAGACCTATCGATTCTTTATCTTAAATGTATAGCCATTAGTCTGTTCAAAACTAATTTATTAAGTTCCAACGTTACAGGTTTGGAAGTTAAAAAATTGAAGGACCATGCATGAAGTCAAACAAACACAGCGTGTTAATTTTTATCGGGGACAGATAAATAACACAAAACACATCGAATTTATTAGATAACAAACGATTAATAAACATCAACTCAGATTTACATACCATCCTCTCTCTCTGCCTCTTTTTCTCTGCTTTTACCGAAAACATGTCCAGCGGCACCCCTTGGGTGACATCTTGTTCAATCTTCTTTCGCCACACGAATCTGCAATCCACGTATCAAGACCTCAATTACACTCCAATAAATACAAAGAATTTATGCTTTTAACTCATGATTACATTAACAGTCAGACAGAGTTACATTGAAAATATAGATAGAATTATGACATCATAGCTCTCATAAAAACTTGTAGTTTGGACCATTTAGTAACTTATCAAACATAACCTTCAAATCTTTTAAAAGGAAGAGAAAGAACAAGAAGCCCATCAAGAAACAGAAACACATCCTGATTTTATAATTACAATAAACTAAAACTAGAAAAATTGCATATCACTAATTTCAATTATAAAATTTGCATGTATGAGTACCTCTCATTGAGATTGGAATCACCAAACGGATTCGAATCGTTGGAGTAACCAGATACCGTTTGCGCCTTCAATTTCTTAGCAACTTTCGCCGCCTAAACAATTATAATCTTGAAATCAATAAACAACTTCAACATGACCAAAAAAAAAAAAAAAAAAGGAAAACCTAAAAATGAACAAAAGAATGACCTTTCTCTGAGCTTTCTTGGCCAAATACTCAGCGATTTCTTCCTCAGTAATCTTCCTCGAAGACCTCCGCTTATTGCGGCCACGATCACTGTCATCGGCGGAGCTCTCGGAGTCCCTATCACGTCGACTGCTTTTGCTTTTGCTTCTGCTTCGTTCTCTGTGCTTGCGCGAGCTTCTAGCAGGAGAATCGTCGGAGTCGGTGTATGAGTCGGAGGCAGAGTCGGATAGTGAGTCGTCGGATCTTGATTTTCGACTGTGGCTTCTTCTTCTGGAAGACGACGATGTTTCTCTCCTGCTGCTCTTACCGTGACCGTCAGCCCCCATTTTTGCGATGGAGATGGAGAGGGGAAGGTATTTAGCTTTGGTTTATTTCTTTGTTGAGAAATTATTTTCTGGCCCCTATAGTTTGGACTTTTCTCCAGGATTGTTTAAGGTATTCTCTATTTGGCCCCGTCGGTCAACCCCTATTGCAATTATTTTAGTCAAAAGTCTATTTTACCCTTCCCGTAAATATAATTTAACCATCTATGCATCAAAATATTAAAAGAAATTAAAATTTTAAAAATTTTAATAATTCATTTCCAAAATCCAGATCAATTTAAAAATAAAAACCAAACTTGATATGCAATTAAAACCTAAATCAATTTAATAATTCATCAACTAGATCAATCGTGAACTGATTTGTTCAATCTAAATGTGACCTCCAAGTATGATAAAGAAAATGAGTGATGTGGATTCAGATTTATGACCATGAAAGAGATAGGCGAGTCAGTTTGTGGATGTAATAAAGATTAAGGAAACATAGTAAGCGAAGAGAGAATGAGTGACGATCAATTACTAAATAAAAAGAAAATTGAACATTAAATTAGAAACAGTAGAAAAAATATAAACAATGATTAAAGAGAGAGATGAAGAAGATTAAATATAAGATTTATTTATTTTTTTTAATTAGATAAATAATTACGAGATTTTGAGTTTTTATTTTATTTTTAATTTAAATTTTGTGTTTTTAAATAATTTTAAATATTTTATAAAAAAAGAACTTAAGAGGGGAAATTTGGAGAAAAACATAAACTATAAGGTGAAATTAATAATTTCTCATCTTTATTTTGACTTATGAGGATTTTGATTTTGTGACTGACCAGGTTATTTAGACTCGTATTTTTAAAACCGACTTGTATGTCTTCCCTATTAATTAATGGCATCCATCGATTTGATTGGTGACAGCGGGCGTTAAGGTAGACAATGGAAGGTCGGACCCATATTTTTCTAGCCAGAATCGGGATTTTGAGTCTTAGGTCCAGAGACGAACTAACGGTGTCAAAGTACAACAGGTTCGGCCCCTTGACGTCCGGCGTAGCCAACCGTGATCGCATCGGACAAAAAGGATGGCCTAGCTAGTCGATGACAGGACTCTCCCTTAAACACTTCTATAGTACGCCCCTGGATCAAGCCGGATTACGACGAAGTTCGGAAGACTTCTCCTTGAAACAGTATCGTAATTATACTGCCCCCGGCCCCCTATAGCCGACCAACACTTATCATGTCGAATTTATATGTCCATTCGTATTCATTTTTACCTGATTATAATGACAGCACAATTAACACAAAAGTTCATTCTTGGACTAAAGTCAGGCTACCTTACCTAAGATGGTATAGTCTCAATTGAGAATAAAAAGGTCTTGATCAAAATGAATTCAGCTTATAAAAAAAAAATGTGTGACCAATTTAATCCTATAGTGTTAACAATGTTATCCTTCTTATTTTATTTTATTTTTTTTGGGAAGCTGTTAACAATGTTATCCTTGTTATCCTTGAGTTAATATATTAGCTAGCTGAGCTTAAATAAAGAACAAGAAATTCATTTCTAAAATCCTATTTCTAGCTATAGCAATTAGCAACTAGATGCCACCTTAAAAGACAGTAATCGAAACATCAAATTTTTAATGTTCTTCATAAATAACATTTTCCTAAGACTCTGAAGAAACCATTATATGTAGATTTTTTTTTTTTTTTTTTCTGAAAGGAAAATGTAGAGTGTCAATACCAATAAAAACTGGAAGCTCTTCGAAAATTGAAAATCCTAGACTGCGAACAAAAAAACTAAATGAAGAGTGCTGTAAGAGCAATAAAAAAGGAGGTTCACTGATGCCAAGTATCAGAAATTTTTTGCTTCCCCAGAACTTGGCCGCTCCACATTTCTGTGTGACCAACTGCTACTTTCAATTGACTGCAACCTCAGCCGATAAGTAGCTTGGATGAAGAGCATCTTGACCAGATACTTTAGCCTGGGAGATCTTGAGAACTTTCACGGCTTCCTCCACTTTGGCAGCTAATGACTCCGGCGACTCCAATAAAAGTAGCAGTTCTGAGTTGTCCATCTCCAACAGCATTCCCGTGATCTTTGCAACAAGATCAGGCTGCAGATAAAAATCATTTTTGAGTAAATGTTAGTTTTAAACTGGTGTACAGAAATTGATATAAGGGCCATGTTCTGCTAATCCAAGGGATAACATGACCACACTAATATAAACCTCTTACAACTTCTCCTTCAACCTCTTTGGTTGACCCCAATAATCCCTCCCCCAAAAGCATGCAGTAGCTAGCTTGTCTAATTAAAAATTACTTCCATACTATAGTCTCTTAAATGGAAGATCAAATCAAAGAGTAAATTTCTTATAAATGAGCACAAAAGCAGTAAACATTTTTGACAAACATGATCAGAACATTGTACAAGGATTTACCTGGTGTTTCTCAACAAGAGGGTACAGCTGCTCACCAAGAATCTGTTTCTGCTGCTCAGGGGAAGCAGAAGCAAGCATACTATTCAGCATTTCCCATTTTTGTGTCACATTGCCAACAGAATCAGAAGCAGCAGATAGGACTCCCGATCCTTTGTTCATCTCGCGTGCACGACCATTTAGTATATATTTGCTCTGCCCAGCTCGCTGTAATCGAGGGCTCAAAAGTTGTGACACATGAATGGCAAGTATATGATTGTAAATGTACATAATTACACAATCTAAAATCCCATTAAATTCAAACATATTCCAACTTTTGCCAGCCAACTCACTTCGTCTAGTTTTATGTTTCACATGCCAGCTTACCATCAAATAATTTCAAGAAGATGGTTTCTGTTTTCATAGTTTACTAATAAGAAATAAAATCAAAGGGAATTAAATTTCATGAAAAATGGAATTAACAAAAGAGAATACGATTCCTTGGGTGGGAAGTGGGAATCATGTTTCCTTATCGAGAGAAATTTAATTCCTAAAATGTGAGATCCACATAATTTGATTCCTTACAAATTTAGTAAATAGTAGAATCACAAATCAGGAATTAAATTCTCTTTCTCTCCTAAAGATTCTTGATTAGTAAAAATGAATTCTATGTTGCACAAGAATAAAGAAACCAAAAATAAGAAGAAGCAACAACTATGAGAACATGAAGAGATGTATGATATGAATTTACAGTACGTGCAAGGCTGACGTTTCAGCATATAAAATATGAACAATAAAAAAGAATTATCAATTATGTGAGCAATGAAAAACAAACCTGCTGATTGCTTGAATCTTTTGAAGACATCACAGATTGATTGGGCTGCTGCACATATGCAGCAGAGTTAGCACCTGACTGTGGAAGCACATGCCCATTCATCCTACCCCGATTTTGCCGATTTTGTCTCAGATTATTTTGGTTCTATCATAGACGTATCCAAAATAAGAAAAGTTGTTTTGACAACTTAAAGCAATCTAAACCACCAAAATATAATTTTCACTACCAATTTATGAATTACAGTTCAACAAGAATGACCATGCATAATCTGACACAAGTAGTTCCCATAAATGCAGTAAAATGTCCTAAAAATTGTACCTGATCAACACAACGAATATAAGGCTTGATGAAATTGAGAGCAGCACTTACAACTTGAAGTGGTGATGATTGATATGCGGATCTGGTTTGAGGGGCAAAGCCATTAGCCCTCCATCCTCCCCTCATACCCAAAGGTTGGTACATCATCCCAGATTGTGCAGGTAATTGTGGAACAACACCAGAAGGAGCTGTGTAATAAAGGGAAGGATATCCCCCAGGAATAACATTAGTTGAAGGTCCTGCTAACCCAGCAATTTGCTGTGCATACTGAAGCTGCAGTTGTGCTTGTCTATCCTCCTTCCTTTGAGCAATGGCCACGTACAATGGCTTGCGGTGAAACATGTGTCCTGTAAATTATCAACAAACTACATAATTGGCAACTCTAAAAAGAGATCAGACTGATTTTATATCGTATTACAATAATAAATTCCATTACACAGGTGCAAAATGGAAATTAAAATTTTAATAGAAGTGTGTGAAACGGAACCAACCATCATGCCATAGACACCATATAAAATTTGAAAAAAAAAAAAAAAAGTCTAGGAAAAAACTCTGCAAAACAAACTGATCACTTTAAGTGACCGGACACTTGATCTTATTGACTAAAATACAATCAATATCATAATTAGACAGCAACATAAATGTTTGCACCATGAAACTGAAATTTTCAAGATTATGGCTATACTAATGAGAGTTTGCATGCCAGTTTCTTGGAGTGCATGTTAAATACTTATCATCTTACCACGGAAAATGTTCACAGCCTTACTGGCCTCCTCAGGTGTGGAGAAACAAACAAATCCATATCCTTTATTTATTCCTTTTTCATCTCGCATAAGTTTTGCTGAAGTAATTGTGCCACACTGGCTAAAGTGCTTTCTTAGATCTTCTTCAGTGACCTCATCGTCTATATTCTTCACATATACATTTGATCCCTACATTTTAAACAAAATATATAAAAGGTTGAGAAGAATAAGCAATTATGTGTATTTAAATCTACGTAGACATGGGAGAACGAAAATTACCCTGTATTTCATGATTTGTTCCTTGCGTTTCTCCTCAAACTGACGGCGCAAAATTTGCTCACGCTCAGCCTTCTTTTGTGCCCTTGCTACATATAAAATTTTCGACCCTAATCAGAAGGAAAAAAGATAACAACAGAGTTTTATCAGGCATTGACAACTCTTCACAATTAAGGCAAAAAGAACTCAAAACCCACCAAGTTGTGACCCATTCATAGCTTCTGTAGCCTGCCTGGCATCATCTGGATTATCAAAGTTCACAAAGCCAAAACCTTTTGAAGTCCCACTTTCATCCTTTGCAATAAACAGGCTAGCAATTTTCCCAAATTCAGAAAATTTTTCAAGCAGACATTCTTCCGTGACATCTAAGTCCAAATTTTTCACATACAGATTAGTGAATTTCGCATGAGGGCTAGGTAAAATGCGGTCAGTCTTTCTCAAGAATTTTCCAACGTATCTGCACCATAAATGATATATCTGTATATCACTAAACATCCAGAGACCAAAAAAAATAGAAACCGGATAATGACTTAAACATCATCAAATAACTTGACATAACAAAACTGTCAATCAGCTGCACTTACATCTGTTTGTCACCAACAGTGGAACCATTAAGATTCTCAATGGCAGCATTTGCAGATTCCTCATTTTCAAATTGAACAAATCCATGCCCTTTACTCCTCCCATCCACAGACATAGCAACCTTGCAAGATATAATGTTCCCAAATTTCCGAAACATGTCATGCAGCCCCACATTATCAATTGACTCCATCAAGTTCTGCCATGAATCCCAAAAACACCCATTTTCCAATCAGTTTAGTATTAGAATCAGCCATATCACATTCTAATTGCTCAAGGAGAAAGAAAATAACCTTAACAAACACGTTTCCAACTCCACTTTTTCTTGCATCAGGATCACGGCATGACCAGGACACCCTCAACATTCTACCATTGAGCATTGTGTGATTCTTCGCCTCAATAGCATTAATTGCTACTCAAATCATAAAAAAAGCAAAATTAGAACTGAACTCTATCAATTTTAAACTAGAATAAATCAATCAGAAAACAGCAATTATAATAGCTAACATAAAAACAAGTCCTCCTCTTGCAACAATACAAAACACAATATACAATCCAAACTACAACTTCTCTTCTTGAAAACCAAATTAACAGACTTATAAAGAACAAACAGTCAGGAAATGAAACCTTAAATCTAGATCATATTTTTATTACTTTTATAATTCAACGCTCAGTGCCAAATCAACCATTTTTTTTTTTTCAATTTCACAAAAATGTTTATATATATAACATTTAATTTTGTGAAAAATTGTATGATCCGTTTATTTTCCTGCATTTTAAAAACAAGTAAACACGGTACTGGATAGCGATCAATAAAAATAAACCACAGAAACTCCATAGTATTTACATTATCTTCAAAAATATTGTAAATCTCTACTCACTAGAATCAACCAACAATCAAATCCATCAACTCCTCCAAAAACAAAAACAAAAATACAAAATAATAATAATAATAGTAATAGTAATAATAATAATAAATTCGATCATTCAACAGAACACCTTCACATTTAAAGCAAAATCAGTTATTTAAAAAAATAATAATAATAAACGAAAAAAGAAATATATATTAAAAAAAAAAAGTTACAAAAATTTATACCATCCTGTGGAGAGAGGAAGTTGACGTAAGCGTAACAAGTAGACCTGGCAGCATTGGACAAGTCTCCGCAAATACGCACGGAAGTGAGGCTCTTGTAATCGGAGAATGCGTCCAGGAGCTGACTTTCGGTGACGTCCGGTGGCAGGTCACCGACGTAGAGCGACGCGGTAGCCGCCGCTGTTGCCGTCGATGGAACCGCCATTGGCCGATAACCGCTAACAATCAATTAAAACAACACGATATGGCAAGCTAGCTGTTCTAGAATTCCTGAGAGTGGCGTTTCGTTGCCGTTTCTCGTCCTGATTCTTGGATTCTAAACAGTAGATATAGAGAGCGATAGAGAAGTGGAGGTTACGAGTGATTAAATGAGAAAAAAGAAATGAAAAATGAAGATGAAAGTTTAGATTCGGAGAGGTGGTTGTGTGTGAGGATGTTTGCATGGACGCTGGAGGATTTGGGCAGTAAACTATAACGATTCGTCGGGTTCCAACCGCACCGGTTTCCACGCGCCTTTTCAGTGCGTTTGCTTAACTGACTTCCGCTTACTATAACGTTGTTTACCTGCTTCTCCGGCTTTTTATTATGTTTTTTTTTGTCACATGAAATTTTATATAATTTAATAATTTATTTATGTCTATTATTAGACTGTGAATAAAAAAATTATTATTAATATATTTATTAAATTTAGATCAATCACATGTATACATCTATTTCAGTAGGCAAAGGTATTCATATAAGAGATTATTGTAATTCATATTTATTTGATAATTATCATATCATATTATAGAATTTAAATTCTTTCATATTCTATCATTGTTGTGTTATAGAATAAAATTTAGATTTCCTTTTGTCCTGATTTTTACTTGCTTACATGTGTCTAATTTTTCTTATTTTTATACATTGTCATTACATATTTTAAATCAACAAATGAATAAATCTTAATTTCATATAATGTATGTCTAAATATAAAATTGCGATGTCATTTATTATTCTTCATTGAATGCTTAGTGTGATATTTACTTAATAAATAGTTATTTTTTATGATATGTGGTTCTACGTAAAGAGTTTAAACATAAGTGGCTATAAATAACTAAAAATTTATTGGAAGTAAAGGATAAATGTAAAGAATATATCAAAATCGATGCATAAATAGTATATAATTAATATTATTAGATTTTTTATTATTTAATGACTTTTGAGTCTTGTCCTTTACACTTTGAAAATTAAAGGTATGTTTATTATCATGTTTTAAATTAGTTTTTATATTTAATATATAATTTAAAAGATATAAAACAAAAATATTCATTATCAAATTTAGAATGGAATCATAAAAGATACAAAACTTATTGATTCTAAAAAGGACACACAAATTATTGACAAAAACATATTCCAAAATGATTAGATTAAATATTTGAAACATACATCAAATTATTGTTTAAAACATGTATTTTTTTAATAAATAAATGTTGATAAATATATCTTGAGTTATACAATGCAGTCTATTTTACTTCTAAAAAAATATTATTATATTTACTTTATCCTTATTTTTTTTAATAAATAATACGAATAATAACTTTCTTAATGTATTAGTACATCACATAATAGGATTAAAGCCTTTATCATATTAATAAATGTGTAAGAACTCATATTCTAATTATATATATGAAGAGAAAATGAATTAACTAATAATCTTATTAGATAATCATATCCAAATTAGTAAGGTAGTTAAACATGTTGGCTTATTGGTGTAAAAAAAACAACAATATTTGGAGAGTCACTGACTAGGTACACCGTTAACTCAAGAAAAGAAGGTTTGACAGTTTGAGGCATGTGCAGTCAATAGAACACGTGTGAATGCGAAAGGAGTGTGTAAGGGCGAATAGTGGAGTTCGCTTTCCCAAAGACCGATTCAAAGTTACAAAACGAAAAAACGTTTCACTTATCACAAATCACATAGCCATAACTTGAACAAAAACCCTGCCCTCTTTCACGCACACGTATTCTCTCCCCTACCTACTTTAGCTCTCACCCTCTCATTTTCTTCTCTTCTATTACTTTCATTTTTATTTTTTATTTATTTTTATTTAATAATGCTTACCACAGTCACAATTTTATGTGTTATATATATTTTTTATATTATAAGTACATATTATAACTCTTGAAATTATATTTATATGATTTTATGTTACGGTTCGGAACTCAACACTTATTTATATTCTACACTCTAAAATCGGAGAAAGGAACCCACTTTGAGTAAAAAAAGTGTTCCCCACTTGAAGAGAGTTATACGTAATTTATCTACGCATAAATGAATTAAATGATAATTATTTACGTTTTTATATGTATAGGTACTTGAAACCCTTCCTTTCCGGTGAGAGGGCAAGGTGGATTTTACCAACTGGGTAAGCCATTTTTGAGTACAATTTTATGTATTATTAATTAAATAATTAATAAAAATTCTTTTTACTAATAAGTCGAATAACTTGATTTAATTTAATTTAACTTTTAAAAAACTTACAGGTTTAATTTACACATAGATTTCTCTAATTTGATGTATAATTTAAATTTTATTTAGTGGAGGGATTTGAATCGTATTAGCTTTTTTCTAACTTAGTTAAATTAATGTGGTTTTATATGAATTTATTTTTCTAATTTATTCTAATTAGATTAACCAAAAAAAAAATACATTTTTGTTTTTTATATGGATTCCTTGCATTACTATGAATTTGTAAATTTTGATATTTTGTAAGGAATTATTATTATTATTATTATTATTATTATACGATCAACAATGAAATAATTTTAATTATTTGGATGTGATCATGCTCAGAAAGAAGGTTCAATATAACTCCACTATATCCTCAAAAAAGGTAGACTTCACTAACTTAAAGCTAAGTTAAACCATATAAGAAACGTCATGAAGTGGCGCTTCTAAATTTGTTGGAGAGCAGATGGTTTGGACCTCACACGTTATACAAAAATTGCTAAAATTAATTAGAGATGAGTTCAAACCCGAAACATCTGGCTTTGTATGTGATTAAAAAATAGTAATTACCAATTTCAGTCATTTAACTTGCCATCCAGCTTACAGTTTAACAAATCAGGAAAATCCCACTCTGCTTTTTAGTTTTAACCCACTACTGGCTAGTCACTATCGATCATCACAAACGATTTTAAATAATCAAATTTAATTACTATTGGTTTGTTATATTACGTTTGTTGAAACCAGATATCTTTTTTTTAAAGAAAAAACACTTGAAAATGTTTTTGAAAAAACAACATTTCCATCAGCAGCATTCATTGATAAACAAGAACAATTCAATTATGTATTACTAGAAGCCCCTTTTATCCTTCTGGCAAATACAAGCTGAAGAAATTAGAAATACATTTCTCTGATCCGAAATAGTTTACAAATATGAACAAATGGAATCATACAAAAGAAACAACCACTACAAAATTTACCTTTAAAGTGGACACCTTTTATAATAGCTAAACCAGAAGCAGTAACTACAACAAATTTGCATCTTTCACCCAAAATCATTTGGTTTGTCTATTTCCAATGGTCACAATTTAATGGCATAACACTTAACCTACATGGGACCTAATTTACAATTCCAGTGCAGTCGCAACCTTTACAAGGAGAAGAGCGAATTTCCCCGTCAGAAGAATAGAAGATGCTTCTACTTACCAGTAACCAGAACCATACAAGAATCGGAAAGGTCCAGAAGCAGCTACGTACATTTGGAATCTGTAAGGTAGTTGAAAGCTTGGCTGTTTACTATAACTAAAATCAGCCAAGCCAATACTCATTTTGACAAAGAATAGAATTTGCAGCGGTTTAAATTACAAAAACTGGAACTCCAGGAAAGCTACACTCTGCATGAGGAGAGCCATAATGCTCAGAGGTAGCAGCTTGAAGAGCATGTCTCTTGATGAGCTGCTCACACTAAGCTGTCCTGCATTGAAGTACTCATCCTTACCGGAAGTTATAGAGACATTTACAGATGATGAACCTGAACAATCAAAGTTCAGTTATATGTCACGAAGCTAGGATGAAGTTCCTCCATGTGGGGCTAAAGAAAGAACAAAAAGAGCACAATTTTATTATCAACTGAACTTACAATCATAGTCAGCCCATCCAAGCCGCTGCCGAGCCATATCGTAAACAAAGATCTTATCTTTGAGAACAAGATCTGTGAAATGAAGAACCCAACAAGAACATTAAGCTCAAACTTTTAGGTAAAGCATAACAGAGAGAGAAAAGGATTGCAGCTACCAAATGTCAATCAGTTAGTACCAGCAGGATACTGAATCAATTAAACGATGAAAACAACACACACAGTTGTAGTAGCATGCGCATATCCAAGTACATTTTGGAAACAGTATATCATATCATAATAATAAAACATCTCCATTTAGAATTTTAATTTCAATAAACCTGTTCAATAATTGGAAAGCCATTGCATTGAGAAATAACAGCTCCTTATTCCTGGTATGTCAAACAGAAATAAATAAGACCTTCAACAATACAAGCATATATCTTCCTTTAAAAGAAAACCTAAAGCTGACAGCATCGGACCTAATTTGATTATGTCTGGGATGTGTGCCTCAAAACTAAAGCAAATACAATGTTCATTAACCATATCTAATATGGTACTCAAATGCAAAGCTTCTAATCAACAAAACAAACAAATTACAGAGCCTCAATACTGTCTCTTTTTTTTATATAAAAAGTTCGTAGGTCATCAGAAATTTAAATTAGTTTTTTTGTTTAATATAAAAAATCATTATGTTGTCATGATTGAACATCCCCAGTCTACTGCAGACGCAACCTGACACATTTGAATACCGTCAAAAAAGTCCCATAGAGTATGGAATGATTGAGCATCCAAAATTCATTGCAGATGCAACATCAAAATTTGAGATAACTTCTCCAAGTTCGAGCTTTGTTTCAGCAAATTTGTGTCAACTCAAAAGAAGAATAGGTCTGAGTTCTAACCTCCTAAGATTGTTACTCCTCCTTGAACTTTCTCAAAACCAATGCACCACATTGCAGAACCATCCTGAAAAAAGAAAGCAGCAAATTCAAGTTTTTGTAGAAGAATTAATTCATGCAAAACATATATCTACTTTTGGAACCATGGAAATTACAACTTCAAATGGTTGGGAAGGAATTACTCACATAGAAACCAACATGTCTAAGGTACTCTTCCGGTTTTAAGACCATGGATGCACCGCCCGCAAAATTTAAGCTTACCAGAGGAAATATCTCAGATACACTGAATACCGAAATGAATTTCATTTAGATCTTTAGAAGAAAAGGACAAAACATTAAGATAGTAAAACCTGTTTTAGAAAAGTGCAACTACAAATCAATTATTAGGAGGAAATAAAGAAAAAAGAAAGAAGATAGACCTAGTGGAGACTAGATAGCATTGCATTCCTTTAGAAATGATTGGAGTCACTGATTGTGAAACAGAAGCAGTTACCTGTAAAATTCAGCCAGTAAAAGAGATTCGGAATATGATAGAATAATTTTAACAACACTTTTTTCTAATACGAGGAAAAGCAGCATACAAGTAGCACTCATCATAGTCAAACAACCCAAAATGAGAAAGCATTAATCTTTTTGTCTTCTTTTTGCGTTTTATATTTTTTTCTTTATTGGTTTTAGAGAAAAATTATCAATTATACAGAAAATTTTGCCACACTGAACACTAATTGGAATCTCAAAAAACTAAAAGCACTTTCCAAGCGATTCTCCATGTGATTACCGATCACCACAAAATATAATTGGTAAGACAAAGGAACATCCCAAGTACAGTCCAATTCCTACTGCTTCATCTCCACATTTTGAGACAATATACGTTCCAAGAATTTAAAAAAAAAAAAAAAAAAGCAGATGCAGCAAATATGAATTGAATGATTAGCATTTCACCATCAACTTAATGCCGAAAAGAAAAAGAAAATGATAAAACAGGCATATCATTTTAATTACAAAGTGACTTCCTTGAAGCATTCCTTGTGAGATAGGCAATGAAGCTGATGAAAAACTACCTATCATAGAGCCTCTTTCATATGGAATGATTTCTTTTTAAACACGTCAGATTTTCAATTGTAGGAAAAACCCATGATTTGGTAGCCTGCTCTGCTAAGTGAGATATGAAAGCCACACCCTTTTTTCTTAAATCTTCATGCATCACCTCAAAGTCTAACATATGACTATGTTTTTAAAGGGGCATTTTTACGAGAAAGGGATAAATATTGATCAAGTTACAATATTCACGCAGCCATGAAAACTAAATAGCTATGAAGAAAATCAAAAAGCAATTTAGACTTACAGCACTAACAAAAGGATCAAAAGCTTCTTCCACAAGGTAAGTCAAGGTTGTTCCTGAGTCAACAATAGTTTCTCGGTTATTTGCTGCTGAAAATGCTGCTGGATCAATGGGCAATACCTGTCCATTGACAGCAATGCTCTGCAGATTTAAATTATAATGAGGCCTGAAATTTTTAAATGAAGCGCAGTTAAACTTTATGCAAAATTATCATTTATATTTCTCCAGCTGAAAAAGATGATTCTGCAAAAAATACATATGTGCACAAGGATTGGTTATAAAAAGTAGAAAAATATTCTATATGAAACATTCAGTTTAAAACAAGTAAAATGAGCATTTTTAACACCCATAACAGTGTTCTTTGCGAGGTACCATGGAGCGGTCAAATACTCACTAATGGCTAGTCGGATGACAGAAAATATTGTGAGATCATGTTAAAAAAGTGTGGCATATAGCTAGAAGTTATACCAGAGAAAAATTTCAAATTCTCAAAGGAGAATTCACATCAGCATTGAGAATATTAAATGTCTAAAGCCATTTGCACAACTTAATTGCCCACCAAAACCTTCAATCTGATAGGTATCACACTCACGCACAGTTACCCATATAAGTAGATAACAATGAAGCATGACTGGTGCAGGCAGGAGTAATGAAACTCAGTTCTCTCCAAATGCCATAAAAACCTATTAACTGCTTTTCTATGAGGAGCTAATGAACCCCACAAATGGCTTGACTTTAGAAACATTACCACACATGTCAAGGTGCAGAACTTGTGCAGCAAAAAGAATAAAAGACGAAAGCACAATAGAATTCAACTAGGAGAAAAACAAGTAATTGAAACACAAGAATTTCAGAATTTGTGAATTCCCAACTTTGTGTGAATATAGTACCATTTTCAGAGAAACTGTAAGAAATAAATAAAATATAAAGGGAAAGATTGCTGGAAAAAGGGGACATACTTCGATGGGACTAGTGGAGTATATACGATGTTTGGTTCCAAAATCTCACCAAGAACCAATATACCACCTCCCTTGCTGTCTCCTTTTAAGCAATGGGAGAAAACTCTGGGTGTTATCCCTCGAGAAGACAATTGTGATATAACTGATAGATCGCCTTGGCCAAACCCAAATATCCCATCAATTGCTTTATCTGATTTAGTCAAGTCCCCACTCTGGTAGGTGCTACACCTGTTTCCAACACTACCATCTCAACCAACAAATTTCGAGCGATACAATAAATTAAAAAAATGAATGTGGGCCTGATTGCAAATAAGTCAAAATTGAGAGGAGATGGACGAAGGGAGAACAAAAGGCTCAACTGATGATTCTTTGCGAAATGGTCAGGAAAAAGAAACAAAAAATAACCTCCTTGTTATATTGCATCAAAATTCAATTCAACTTTCTTAGCTGTCAGATTTAAAAAAGGCTAGTAATATTGTAGGACTAGTTTAGTTGTCTGAACAGATTATACAGTCATCTTTGTCCTAGCAAGGGGTTGTTCCTGCTGATGAAATTGATGCTACAATTAAATCAGTAATCATTATGACATGTTAAATTAGATCCACTATCATGACACTTTAATATGCTATACTATCAAGATTCCCCTACTGTTGGTAACCACATAATTTTATTAAGAAAGAATGACTGAGTAAAATATTATTGCAGTTAAGGTTCATTTTCGAGACTTCTTCCAACCTCTAATCTTAACTGCAATGTTTTCTTCTAATCCCACATCATGTTCACAGACTCAGTTTATGTACAAGTCATAAGAACTCACCCAAAAACAATCGGAGCTGAAGAGTTAGCAGTTAAAGACTCCCGCAAAATAGCGTCAAAATGCAGTGTATCAGACACATAAGAACCTGATGTCCCACTTCCGTCTCCATATTGGAAAGAGTAACCGCACAGATTGGTCTGAGGAGGACATTCAGTGGCTGCGGTTCGAATTTCTGAAGCACACAAAGGGTCCGAGCAGGAAACCATCACAGCAGTTGATGAGCTGGAAGTATCGAAAAAATTGAGTTGAATCTGTAAGACACATGCAAGTTCAATTGAGAAGCTGAACTCAAAATCTTCATTTCACTGCAATAATTCATTAAAATTTAAGGAGCTAACAACAAAAAGTATAGAGACAGGATTTTTTTACTCCGAGTGCACTGTTTTGAGGACAATTACTACAAGAACTGCAGGTGACCCACAAAATATCACTACCAGTATCAATTTGCACATTGAATTCTCTAGGAGGAGACCCCAGCTTAACTTTCGTAAAATAAAGCCTGAACAAATTAACGCAATTATAAGATATCGTAATCAATGGTTATAAACATCATATTAGATCACAAGATGAAACATCATCCAATGTCAAAAAGAAAGCGAACAACACGAAAACTCAACAGAAAGATATATGCCAACAATGCAAAAAGAGAATAATATAAGTGACAATGAGAGATAGACGGAATGGAATCTTTCTATGTCCCATATTCCATTTCTTCAGCCTTTGATTAGTCCAATATAGCTTTATAATTAAAAGAGGAATATTCTCTATACACACACATACACATATAATCAATAACAAGGAGACCAGGAACCAAAAAGAAAATACTATCGACTCATAAAGACGCTAAAACAACTTGTCCAAGCTAATCAAAATCTCAATGCAAGCACACTAAAATCTTTTAAAAACAAAACTAAAATGATATTGATATATCACATAATACATAGTGTAAAAAGCCAACATGAATCAGTGCAAATTGCAACCCATTAAATATGTTTTAGGTTGGAACAAGAAGAGAAACCAAGATGACAAATGACTAGCAGACAAAGAAAAACTCTCTTTCATTGAATATATATAAACAAAAAAAGGAACCCATAACGAGAGAACCTACAAATAATACGAGAAACAACATAAAGAAAACCAGAGAAGCGAGAAAATCACCCGAGAAGGTATGGATCGGAGGTGCCTTCGACTGAGAAGTCAACAACGCCACCGACCACGGCCTGCAAGATTCTAGGGTGCCTAACTCGGTCCCGAGCTCTGAGTTGACTGAGTTCGAGTTTCTGGCTCAAAGGAAAAGCTCTCTCTAATGGAAGAACAACACTGTAAACCACCGACACCTGCACTAGAAGTGCTGCTGTGGCCAAGGCCAGGACCCTCATTTTTACTTTTTGTTGTAAATTAGGCGCTCGAAGAAATGCTTCAAAGAGAAAGATCGAGTTTGTTGTGGTGGTTCTTGTTCTTGTTGCGCATTTGAGATAGACAGACACACAGACGACGACTGTCGCTGGAGTTGCCGCAACACCAAGACAAAGCAGCAGGCAAGAGCTGGTTCATTTACACGTACCTTCTCTTGTTTTTAAGTGCCTCTGTTATAATCGGCTAAAGAGTAAATAATTAATAAAACAAAGGGTTTTTTTTCTAATGACATTTTTTTTATTTTAAATTCAACATTAACATTTTTTTTCAAAATTTTGCGAGAGTAAATATTTTTAGATAAAAATACACTTATTAATAATATAAAATTTAAAAAAATAATTACTTTTTAACTTCAACACTAAAAATAGTTATTTTTATAATTTCTCTAAAACAAAATACGTCTAAAATGTCATCTAATCATTACTCTACTGATGAATCAGAATATACCTGTCAATTATTATTTGGAATCGATTATCTTATAAATTTGATAAAGTTATCTATTATATTTTTTGATAATTATTTTTATAATTAATTAAAGTTTACTGATGATAAATAATTTTATACGGTGAGTAGATTGACAAAACATTTATTATTATTACTACCTTTTAAAAGCCCGACAATAGATAAATCGAATATATATTTTAATAAGAGAACAAAATTATTCACGTAAATTTTATAGAACGTATTTAATGGGACGTGCATCTGATCATTAATCCTGATACCTTGCAGCCCAATTTAGTGAGTCTGAAGTTGAAAATAATGCTAGTTAAAGCAAGCCATGCAATTCTACGAAGTCAATTTTGGTGAACGAGGATAATTTTGACCTTGCAACATGGAAGGAAACTTTTAATAAATGTTAAATGTCCAGAGTTGGTATCCACCTAACCGTTTTGGTAACAAATTTAATAATGTGAAACGATTTCTAATTTTTAAGGGATAATCTTTATTTCCGCCTCTGGCTTAACATAATTGTCAAAATTTCCAATATTTTGAAAAATTGTTAACATTCCCTTTTAAATTTATAAAATATAATAAATATCCCCTATGGTGTATCAAAATGGTCAAAAACTCATTACTGTATCTTACAAATCAATATTTAACCATTAAGGTTGAATGATAAAACCATCAAAATAAAATAAAATATATAATAATATTAATTAATTATAAAAATTACATAATCACAAATCAACACCTCATCAAGTGCAAGATACAATAAATTTAAAAGAAAAATAATTTCATCCACGTGGTCCATCAAAGATAGACAGTGGAGATGAAAACAAAAATATTTAAAAGATTTAAAAATAAAAAAATGAATATCTAGACTAGATATCTATCAGTTGTTCATCTTATATATAGAGATTAACAAACCAATCTCACAAATCGAGATCCCAATTCACACACCAATCTCATAGGCCAACCCGTTCATACACAAACTCTCCATTCAAAGACCAATCTCTTCAATTGTCTTCCTCCACCAACAGATTGCCCCTACCATCACCACCATTTTATTCCTGATTCTCTTGTTTCTCCTTTCTCTCACACCCTCTTTTCTTTAAACTTAAATCAAACATCCAAAGTCAAAGTCGACAAGAGCGACGACCATTGATGAAGTCAACGATGGAAACCTAGTGTCCATTGTCAATGAAATAAGATTGGGTATGATATTGACAACGGTGTTGATATTGATATTGATGTTGATGATATTTATAATAAAAATGGATGAGTTGATGTTGATGATGGTAATGAATGGGATGATGTTATGTTAATGATGATCAATTGGAGGTAGAGATTGGATCTCTACCATTCATTATTTTGATGGATCAGAGATTGGATCTCTACCCTAAACGATTTTTCTTAATTTTTTTAGTTTTTAGCTTTTTTTTTTCTAATTTTCTAATTATTTTCATTTTCTTTTTGATTATTTTTTAAAATGATGTCCATCATCAATTAATATGATGGACAGTGAAAATCTCAAAGTAATTTTTTTAAAAAAGTTAATAATATTTTTCTTTATTTTTTATTACATTTTAAATTTATTTTTATTAAGTATTTTTTCCTTTTAATTGTTTACATAAATTTTATTTCATTAAGTGTGAGGACATTTTCATAGCCATTTCTATTAAACAAGAGTAATTTGATCTTCTACTTCACTCTGCACATCAGAAAAATCAGAATGCCTTTTTCTATAACAAATGTAATGTTAGGGGATAAAATGTGATCATGCAAAATATGTCAAGCTGGTTAACATTAACGTCAAACCATAAGGGAAAATAAGATAATTTAAAGTATATATATACACATGTATATAAATGTTGATTTAAGTGTCTGCTGCCCCATGTCACTTCCCCACCTCCGCGTGGGAGGATCTCTACTACACGAGAGCAGCATCCCGGATACTATCTGTCTTTATATCCTAATTGGGTCCAGAAATCTCTTGCCCAATTTTAATCGGTAAAAAAATTTAATTAAAATTACTGTAATAAAAAATAATTTAATAAATTATTTAAAAACCAAAAAGCAAAAGCATCCCACTGTGATACTGCCGTTGCAGACTCTGCTTTCTATATTTACAGTACACGATTACAAATCGAGTGTATTATACACGCTCGCCTGAAGTGAAGTGACTAGAGAGGCAATTAACAATTCCACCACCTCATTAGGCACGCGCTTCGTCTGCGAGTGCAACAACTGCCAAGACCAAAGGGGTCCACGTCATTGAAGGTGAAATTCCAGCCTCAAGTGTAACCGACCGTTGTGTACACGTAGGCTGTTTTAATTGTTGAAAAAAATAATAATTCTATATTTCTAATAAAGTGCTAAAAACTACTTCAACAAAATTAAAATAATAATAATAACAATAAAGTACTGGAAACTAAAAAGGATATATATGTATATACATAGTGGACTGCCTATAATTGATATATGTGTTATACTTTTATAGGTTTCTTTTAATGATAAAATAACTAAATAAGTGCTTAAATTGGTAAACATGATTAATCACTTGAGCTATTCCAATAATCCATGCATGTTCATGCAATTCAGAGTGATCCTTGGAGATATAACATCTTTGCTAGTTGCCAACACTACAATGTTAGGTAACATATATTGATATTTTAAGCTAAGAAATCTTTTGTATATAATTTATTTCGAAATAAAGGTCAAATATACATGTTGAAAGTAGTGCCTTCTAATTTTAAATGGTTTCCCTCCTAATATACTTTACTTTTATTTAATATAAGAAGATAATAATTTCTCTTGCACACAATTTTTTATGGAGTTTATTTTTTCCTAACATTAAAAGAAGATTGATTTTTATAATTAATTAAAAAAAATTATATATCATTATATAATTTACAAATAATTTACGTATAAAATTTCTTATCAAGAATAATTTACGAACAAAAAATAAAATAGTTTAAAAATAATAATTTACCACCAGTGCATAATGTTGAAAGAACTTGATTATCATTATTATTTTCTATTAATTTTAAAATTCATTTTTTTAATGTTATTTATTAGGATTTCTGTATATATAAATTTTATCACTCAACTCGATTTTATATGATAAATACATGATTGCAGCTTGCACCAACCATCCAAATTGAAATAATTTTGTATCAAACAAAGAATAAAGAAAGAGTGCAATTTGCGTTCATAGTTTTCTTTTCGTGCTAGGCTAATAGTTCGAACCTTTTTATTAATGAATGCGTATATAAAATGAGTACTACAGCCTGGATTTCACTTACCAAATTTAAACAAAGTTAAAAACTTTTGATAGCGAAATAACAACAAAGACAGACAACTTTTTTTTTTTTTTTTTATAAGAAAAAGAAAATTACAAGTAAACCAATTTTGGATACACGACTGGCTTGAAACTAACTCTTTGAACATGCATGTGCTTTTAAGTATAAGACACTAAAACGAAATCGCGAACTAACTCGTTTTATCAAATATAATTGATATTTTATAAAGTGATCGAGAATTCAAAATCCATTGGCGACCCACTTGTGTGTTTAAAAAGTGGAATATTAGACCTATATTTGAATATAATAAGATAGCTTTTCTTGTTTAGATTCCTTTATTTGTGGAAATAAATTGCTCTTTCTCTCTTTTTTCTTTTTATTTTCCTTTAATTTATGCTTAAAAATTGATACCTAACAAATCAAATGCCTATATAAAATTATTGAAAGTAATCATTATTTATATTGTCGAAATATTTATCCTATAATGAGAGACAACTAATCTCATATTTAACATATCAAATAATTCATATAAAAGTTATAAAATATGTTTGATAAGACTTAAACCACATCATTAAGATAGAGGAAGAGGTGTATAAACTACTCATATTATGAGTGACATGATTTCTTCTTATGATTTGAATGTTGATGCTTATTGCTTTTTGGATGGAGATCTAGTACAAATTGATGTAAATGGGTGAGATTAATGTTAACATGAAATAAGGAGGAAGTTTCTAGCAATAAAGACTAAAAGGAGACGTGTGGGAGGGGTCATTAACATAGGCAATGATGATCATCGCATTGTTTCACGTTAACTCCATCATTCACAAGTAGCATAACCATTAAAGTAGATTATATATTTATTTGCATCCCTTATAAATTATCCTTTGCATGTTTAGAATGTCTACTATATATAAATTTAAGTGATTGTGCATGAATTAATCCTCGCAAGTTGTCTTTAAAATAATAATAATAATAGTAATTAATCTTAGCAAGCTAGAGAGAGAAAAAAATATAAAAACAAAGACAGATACGTTAAAAGAGAACAAGAGGGAAGGGTGGTGTGTAATTTGGTTAATTAAGGCCGATTTTTGTAAAATTACTAATTAGTTCTCAAAATTATGTGTTATAAAATAAAAATAAATAAATTGATTTTTAGTTTGAATTTGACGTGCACTTCCTCCTTCATGTTGGCTTGGGAGGATCGATTTTAACCATATTAATAAATAATCAAGTGTAGGACAATCTGCATATCACATATTATAAAGAGTAGCTATTCAAATTACATTAGTTGTATTTAATTTCTGATAAGTCTAACAAACTTATAATTACTTTAATACTAATTGAGGACATAAGTTGCTTTTATTTAAATAGATAAAGTGCCGGTCTGAATGATATTTGGTTAGTAAAAGAAAAATAAGATAATGAATTAAAGGACAAGAGAAGAGTGAAAGATGACAGTAGGCTTTGGTCCCGGCAGCAACTTGGAGCTTTCACCGTCATTTTCCAATTGCCTGAAACGCAAAGCCGTATCTTTTCAAAGTGCTTCTTTTTTCATGAAGCAGGCGCACTTGAAGTTTTAAAAACACTAAAGCAATCATGATTGATAGCTCATTTCATAAAAAAATCTCTCAGAGAATGTTTACTTGACGTGATATTCTAATAACAACGTTATACGTGCTCCAAAATGTTTATTTTCAAAGTGTTTCTCTTTTCATGAAGCAAAAACATTTGAAGTTTTGAAAACATTAAAGCATTCCTGATTGACAACTCATTTTATGGAAAAAAATCTTATATAGGGTGCCAAGTTAGAATAGTATACATTAGTCCCACAATTTCAGCCCTCATCTTATATATTTTTTTAGGGAAAATTCAATTGCATCCCTGTATTTGGGAAATCTTTATATTTTTAAATGCCAATTGTTTTATGATCTCACCGTCTCTAAATTATTTCGAAACTTATCACCTTAGTTCGTAATGTCAGTTAACTATTAGTCAAGTCTAATAGTAATAAGGGTATTTTTGTCTTTATACACATATGCTGCATGTCAACACCCAAAAAATTAAGAAATTAAAATATATTTAAGTAAAAATTAATTAAACATATCCAAACATATTAAAAATATAAAAAATTAAAATAAACAAAATACAAATAAAAAAAATAAATTAATAGAAAAATCTTCAACCCAACTATTTATCAATTTAAAAAAAAAAATTAAAAAATAAAAAATAAAAGGCCAAACAAGTCCATCTCCACTGTGCATCCACGCATGGATGGTAGAGATGAAGAGAAAGCACTGTTCTGCGGAAGAAGATGATGGGCTGGCTTCTCTTGTGGACTTGGAAGCTGGGTCTCAGGGAACTGTCAACAGAACAGCAATGCCTTTTTTTCTGGGAAAATTTTCCTTGTTTTTATTATTTATTTATTAACTAGTTTTTCTTTTTTAAAATAATTTTTGAGAAAATCACCTAGTGGAATTGCTCCTTCTATGTGTGGGTAGTGCTAGTTGCTTAGTTGACTCTACAATACTCAACCGATAAAAGAGTAATTCTTCGGTATAGGAGCGAGAAGAGGTTTGTTCCATAATTTGTGAACAAAAAAGCCAAAAAATCATAGTTTATGTTGTTTACTCGTAAACTATAGTTTACGATAATCAAGGATGTTGAAAAGAATTATTTTTCATAATTCCGCACTATTTCTCAAACTTATGCTAATTTCAGGTGAAAATTTCTCAAAATCTTTTTATAAATATAAACAAAACATTCTTAAGCCTTCCTAGCCCCGTAAACATCAAAAGTGACGATGTTTCCACCTCTTCAAATTCGTATGTACACCCCAAGTTTATATATATTTTTAAAAATTTCAATTCTATCCTTAAATCAAATGGTTAATATTTCTGCAACATCCTAATGAAATCTTTCAATTTGGATAGTGTTGAAGATAAAAGAGCTCAAAATATATATATATATATATATATATATATGGCATTTAAAAAATTAGATGTCTGGTGTGAGATGAAGAAGAAGACCCACTCAAGCACCCTTCTTTCTTTCTTCTTCACATCTTTCCTATGTTGCTGTTGTTGTTGTTCTAGCACACTAGTGATTTAGATGTGAATCTGGTGGGTTGTTGCTGCAGCACGCATTCTGCCTCAAATCTCACGGTGAATGTGTTTTGCAACATATATTTGAAGACCCACTCAAGCACCCTCCTTTCTTCTTCTTCACATCTCTTCTTTATTGTTGTTATTGTTCTAAGCACACTAGTGTTCTTTTGCTCGGCTGAGCATGTCTCCATTGCCAGCCGTAGAGGTTTCTACGACAGGGGATCTAATGTGTGCAACTACACCCAAAGTGTCAATTTATTAATTTATTATTTTTAAATTAACAAAAGAGCATGCTTAGTATACAGTGGGGTGTATTTAAAAAAAGAATAGATTTTACTTAAAAACTTAATGGGGTGCATAAACAAAGAGGAGTACACATACAACTTTTTGAGGGGTGGTAACATCGCCACATAAACACTAAATATGATAGCCCACAGCCCACGACAAATTCGGAGTCCACTTTGTAAGCGAACGACAAATTGTCTGAAATGTAATAAGGTAGGAAAACCCGATCCGAAAATACTGAATTTTTACTGGTATTTGGTTGGGTTCGATTTTTACTGAGAAAATTTTAGGTTTTTTATTTTGGGCAGGGAAAATAGACCCGAACTGAAAACCGAACCGATATTAAAGAGGGGTATAAATTCGGGGTCAAAAAACTACCGTTTTCTGTTTTTTTACACTTTCTCTCTTACCCTACCCACCCGAAGCCACTGATCCAATTGTTCTCTACACCTCCTCCTCCGTCGCTGTACCCGTCTCTTCGACAGTTGCCCATCCTCGCAGCCGTCGCCGCCGTAGCCTTCCTTACAGTCGCCTAGCCATCGCAGTGTCGTCTTACTTCTCAGTCGCCATTTGCCTGTCGACTCTCCTCTACTTGCCATCAATTTTCGTCGGTCAAAACCATCTCTCCTAATCCTCACTCTTCAGCCTGTCAGTCATTGAGTAGCTTTGTCATTTTGTGTTCTAGCTGTGAGTAATGTCGTCTCACTTTTCAGAACACTATTTGACTTTGATTAGCTTCACTGTTTGCGTAGCTTTGAAATTTGTTGTGTTTCATTTGCTTTGATTTGTATAATGTTACTTCTTTTAGGGTGTACCAAATCTAAACTTTTAATGATTTTTATAGAGTTTAAAAGTTTATGTGTATTCAATACAAATTTTTAAAGATTTTACAAAAGTCATTCGGTATTCAATATAGACTTTTAAATATTTGTATAAAGTTTATAAAAGTTAAACTATTTTCAATCAAAACTTTTTAAAAGTTTATAAAAGTTATGAGGTATTCAAAATGTTAATGACTTTTATAGAATTTTAAATTTTAATGACTTTTATAGACTTTTATGTTAAATTTATAATAATCAAGTTACACAAATTCTTCTTCATTCCCCTTAAAAACTTTTGTAGGCTTTTATTTTTTATTAAAGACATAAACCTCACCATCACTTTTACATTTGAATCTCCCATAAATAAAAATACTTTACTTATTTAAAAAAAAAAACACACGCACATACATATATATTTCATTTCTATTTTATTGTGAATTATAATTATCAATATTTTTCTTCCTATGTTCAAATTGTTATAGCTTTTTAGCTTTTTAAATCTTATTAAACCCTTTCTTTTCCAAATGACATCAATTTATTATTTTGTAAAAGATTTTAAGTTTGAATCAAAATTAAAGAATTAGATCTTAGCAAAATAAATCAAAAAAATATTATAATTTATATTTATATAAATATAATAAAAAAAATGTTTAAATGAATATTGATTTAAATCATCTTATTATTCTTATAATAAACAATACAATTATTATTAATAATTATATTGTAAGCTAACAGTTTAGTATTTATTGTGTATAAATGATAAAAATAGAATTCATAATGTATAAATAAAAAATCTTATTACTTTATTGATAAAATTAATCAATAGAATCTTTATTTTTTATATTACAAAATAAAAAGAAAAACCTCTATTTCAATTAAAAGAGTAAAAAAAATTAATATTTGATGATTTTTTAGTCAGTGGTTAATTAAAAAAATTAAAATTTAAAATTTAATTATTTAATTATATTTATACATGTGATTTTTTTTTTTAAAAAAAATTATGCATATTACTTTTAATTATTTAATATTTGGGGTAGGATAATCAATTTTAATATTTGTAAAATATCATAAAATTAATCAACTTGAATTTTATAAAACATTAGTTTTGATAGTTGTTTTTCAACTGTTCATTTATATTATATCAAAAGAAAAATATTTTCATTGAGATAAAAAATATAACTTATAAAGTGTGTAATTTGCACAAGTTTATTAAGAGAATATATTTTTATTTTAGAAGTAAATGAAAATCTATAAAATTTTATTAATATTTATTAATCTTTTTCATTTTGGTCATCATTATTAGTTAATATAGACGACGATTTCAACTCATTTTTTGATATTTAAAAAAAAAAAAAAAAGAGCATACTAATGAATGAAAAACTATTATAGTTGTTAATATATTAAACAATCTTGAGATTATTAACAATAACGGACATTAAAAATTTTGTTTTTTATAAAAGATATAAATTGAATAATGAAATACTTAATGTTTTGGTTATATGTTTATGTAGTTGAGGTGACTATATTTTTTTTATTAGTATTATTAATATTATTATTATTTTGAAATAAACTATACTTTTATTTTATGTACCATATTTTTTAATCAATTATCGACATGATAAATATAATTTTATTAATTTATAAAGTAAATATTATATTAATTAGTGAAAGTTTATTAATATCTACGAAAGTTTATTGAAAGTCTATGTAAGTTTTTGATATTATTTTTTTTAGAAGTCTATGACAATTTATACAAGTTAATGAAAGTTTTTTAAAAAGAATTTATAAATATCTCTAAAAATTTTTCATGAATTTGTGAAGTCATTAAAAGTTTATGAAATTCTATAAAAGTCATTTACTAAAAGAAGTCTATAAAATTTTTTTATAATCATGATTGAATATATTCCCTTTATATTTGCTTTGATTTTGTTTTATTTTGTGTAGTGCTGAGTGTGTGTTTTATTTGTTCACTGTTGGATTTTTTTGTTTTGAACTACACTGTTGGACTTGCTTCGCTTTTCAAGACCCGAACCGAACCGCTTTATTCATGCGCTCGGTTCGGGTTTCTATTTCGAAAACCGCAGTTATTAGGTTCGGTTTTGTCCGAAACCTAACCAAACCGTGCCCACCCATTAGGGTAAAAATGCCACGAAGCTGAACACTAGGTGGGTTGGGCTGCTTCCAGCTTCCCGTAAATACAAGGGCTAACAAATAGCATAATTAATAAACCATAACACAGTCTCCATTTCAGTCGGTTAAACGCGCCACACTAATCAATAAATTCCCTGCCCTCTCTAGTCTCTACTCTTCTCTACTCTTGCAGTGACTGTTCCAGACACTATAAATACAACTTCCTCTCTCTGCGGTCAAACTCTGGAAATCCCATGGCCGATACCACCGCCTCCGCCGCCGACTCCAAGCCTGCGCCACCGCTGGAGCCGAAGCGATTATGGGGCGACGAAATAGAGGAAACCGCTTCCTCTTCCAAGCCAGAGCTCAACGTCGAGGCCTTGAAGATAGACGAGAACAAGAAGAAGGTCAACGAGTTCCTCGACGAACCTGAAGACTCCAACATCAAAGCCGTACGTATTCTCTTACTGTTTATAGAGTCTCGATTTTCTAATTTTGGTTTGCTTCTTAAGATCTGGAAGTTTGACTCCTAGGGTTTTTGATCGATTGAATATGATCTCTATTAGCTTATTATTTATGTAGAAAATGCGAAATTAGCCAACTAGAACAAGTTTTTTTTATAGCTCACCGTTTGCCTTTTAAATACTAAATTGAACTTTTTTATTACTAGTATTTGACGCTAATCTAGTTTTAAATTTTGTCTTGGAGCATCCAAATCAGCCGCTGCTTTAAGTTATTTGTTGTTGGTATTTTATTATCAGGGGTTATTTTTATTTTGTGTAGGTTACTACGGGTGACACACCATACACATCGGCTAGTACATTTGAGGATTTGAATCTGTCTCCAGAGCTTTTAAAGGGACTATATGTTGACATGAAATTCCAGAAGCCGAGTAAGATACAGGCTATCAGTTTGCCTATGATCTTGACTCCTCCATACAAAAATCTGGTTGCTCAGGCTCATAATGGTTCTGGTAAAACGACTTGTTTTGTGCTTGGAATGTTGAGTCGTGTTGATCCTAAACTCCAGGCCCCCCAAGCACTTTGCATTTGTCCCACCAGAGAATTAGCCATTCAGGTTAGCTTCTTGCTTCTCTGTTTCTTCAATTTGATAGTGGACTTTGAATATTCTAATATGTTGAAAGTTGGAGGTATGAATGACTGGTGCGTTATTATTTTGCATGTTAAAAAATTGTTTAGCAGAAGATTTCCTTAAAATGGCCGGTTTGTTGTAAACACTAAAAGTTGATTTCTATTGCACCACATCCAAATTTTGTCTTGTAATGATCCAAATGGATTTTAAGTTTCAATTTTAATGGTATCAATTATACTTTGCAGAATTTGGAAGTTTTACGCAAAATGGGGAGACACACCGGCATAACCTCAGAAGGTGCTGTACCTATGGACAGCACCAATCATATTTCGATTATGAAACGGCCACCAGTTACTGCACAGATAGTGATTGGCACTCCTGGTACAATTAAGAAATGGATGTCTGCAAAGAAATTGGGTGTCAGTTCTTTGAAGATTCTTGTTTTTGATGAAGCTGATCACATGCTGGCTGAGGTAATCTTGTAATACTGATTATATTCTTGTGGTGGTGTTTGATAAAGTTATGTGTAAAGTTCTTGTTAAGAAATAATAACATGTGGGGTTTGACATGGTTATCAACTAAACTTCACTGTATCACAGAAAATCTGGCTTAATGGTTTGATGTTGGTTAGCAAGGTTGATTGTGTGAGTCAGGAATTTGCATGAACACATGTTGCAGAACTTATTTCTATGTTATAAATCAAGGAACATTAGAAATTATGACATTTTTATCCTTATTCGTAGTGACGAGTGAGACCGATGGTGAAGTTTAGTATTATTGTAAGCTAATTCAAATTTCACTGCTAGCAAGTGGCAATTAATTACAATATTTGTAGACTGTATCTGACAATTACATGTAACATATAGTAACCTCTTTGTCTAATCGACTTTGGTTAGCATGGATCTATTTGTATGAAATGCTGACCTGGAAACTTGTTTTAATGATTTTGTTACCATAGTATGGAACCCTTTCCCGCATTATTTGCTGCATTGTGATTGTGTTTTGTGCTTCTGTAAGCTATAATAGGAATTAATTTTGTATTATTGATTGCATAGGAAGTATATGTGCCTTTTCTTAAGTATTGTGTTGCCTGCACATGGGGAATTTATTTATTTAAGACATTTTATTTATTATATGTGCTATTGGTAAATGCTGTTCAAAAAGGTTTAGTAGAATCTTCTATGCTATAGATGGATAAGGTCATTGGTTGCTCATTAAGATTGTGATGGTGTAGGATGGCTTTAAAGACGATTCATTACGGATTATGAAGGACATTGAAAGGATGAGTGCTCACTGCCAGGTTCGTCTCAATGGTGTCTGATTTATGTTCTTGTAACTGAATGTGAAGGGCTGTTATAAACTTTGTCTCTACTTGCCTTCCGGGCTTTTGTTGAGGCTTAGTTTTGGTCGTTTTGTGAGATTTCTTTAATGTTTGTACTTCTAAACTGCTAAACCTAATATAACAGTTATTTAATTCTGTATTGCTTATAAATTACTTGTCTTTGAATGATTGAATGGTATGAGAGTATTGTAAGAATAAAAAATCTTGCTGAATGTTACGCCATATGTATGTAACTATCACAGGATGCTAAATAGAGTAAGTTTGGCTCTTGGCAGCAAAACATTTAAGTTGTTCTTACTACTTTTCAAAGCGTCATACATGATACATCCTGTCAACTTTTATTTTATTTATTCATACTCTTCCTAGAATAGTAACAGACTATATATACAGCTCTAATAATAAATGATAGCTACTAACAACCACCTACTTAGTCCACTATCAGCCACCACCAGAACAACTAGCTCCTACTAACAAGAAATAAATGACTCTAATACTTAATGAAGCAGTAAAAACAGTAAAGCACATATTCACAATTAACACCCCCCTTTTCTAAAGATAATAAGTATGTTCAAATGCAATTGAAATGATTTTTCTGACCCCGCTACCCCTTCATATTCATGCGTGAAGAGAGAGAGCTGTGACATAATTTTGAACTCTTATCTTAGTGATCCACCATCATGGCACAGGAGAATGAAACTTTTATTTTCATGGACTTTTAGGAAAACAAAAATGGAAATGGAGTTTGTTACACTGACTTGCATATGCTGCGACATTTATCGGTTGAACTTTGCGTCCTTTTTTTACTCTTTTCTTGCTTTAGTCCACGTTATCCTTTATGTTATTCTTAATTGGGAAAAAAACAATGGTTATACTCTATAAGCAATGCTACGTACTACTGATTAGAAGCCAATTCAAAGATTTATGTTTGGTCAGGTTTATTTTACCAAGTGAGAGAATGTAATTGCATGCTGAATATTTTAGAGTATTAACATTCTTCCAATTGTCGCATATTCCAGGTTCTTCTATTTTCTGCCACATTTAATGAAACTGTCAAGAATTTTGTATCGAGGGTTGTTAAAGATCACAATCAACTGTTTGTGAAGAAAGAGGAACTGTCATTAGAATCAGTAAAGCAGTACAAAGTTAACTGTCCTGATGAGCTTGCCAAGGTTATGGTGATTAAGGATAGAATTTTTGAATTGGGAGAAAATTTGGGGCAAACGATTATATTTGTACGCACAAGAAATAGTGCAAGCACATTGCATAATTCGCTTGTTGCTCTTGGTTATGAAGTTACGACAATCCAGGGTGCTCTGAAGCAAGAAGACCGAGACAAGATAGTTAAAGAGTTTAAAGATGGTCTAACACAAGTTCTTATATCAACTGACCTTCTTGCCCGAGGCTTTGACCAGCAACAGGTTCCTATCATTTGTAGAAAAACCATCTGTTTTATCACTTTGCTGCCGAGTGCTCATACAGTTTTGTATGCTGACCTCATTTTCTCCTGCAGGTTAATCTGGTCATCAATTATGATCTTCCAGTGAAACATGAAAATCATTCAGAGCCTGACTATGAGGTCTACCTCCATAGAATTGGCAGGGCTGGACGATTTGGCCGCAAGGGTAAGTTTCTTATTTGGGACTGAGTGATGGTCTCTTATTTGCTTTATATGCTGAACCTATTTCGGTATCTCCAATTAATCATGTTTATGTAATTTCGTTTAGCATCTTTTTTATTAGTATCATTGATTTGCTTCTCTTTATCAAATATTTAGTAATTGATAATAGAATTACTTTATGTTCTCATACAAATTTCACTTCTATCTGCATTTATATTTATTGGAAACCTGCTGTATATATTTAAATATGCATTTTGTGATGTTGTATGTTATAACTTATGCTAGCATACATTGTGTTAATCAGGAAAACATGTTGTATATATCTTAGTATGCTTACGTTATAAGAGTTCTGCTAGCGTACATTGTGTTAAGCAGTGGATAGATTGTCTAATTAGGAGCTGGCGAAAGTTTTTATTTGATTATTGACTAAAGAGTGTTCTCATCTGATCCCACAGGAGCTGTGTTCAATTTGCTGATGAATGATAGAGAGAGAATGATTATGGAAAAGATTGAGCGGCACTTTAACTCCCAAGTAGCTGAGGTATTTACCCTTGCTTTCTAACTGAGCTTGATATTTAAGGAGAAATAAGACATGCACTTGCAAGTGAGTTTGTGAGTTTGTGTTCAAACATAAACATGCATTTGGTCTCCAATATTAGGTTCCGACTTTCAAGTGGCGCTGTTGACAAGTTATATTGGATTGAGATTAAAAGTGAAAACTCACAGGCTTTAATGTGCTGAGCAATACCATTGTATGTGATGTAGGTACCATCCTGGGACAGTGCTGAGGACTTTAAGGGGGCGCTGAAGGCTGCGGGTTTGCTGTGATCACTTTCGGCCACGTAAATTATTGTGTATACCTGCAAGGTAAATGTCAACGAAAGCTGAAAATCCCTTTTGGGTTCTTTATGTAACACCATATTCCTGCTTGATCTACTATGTAAAATAAAAGTCTTGTTTTTTGAGCTTCAATGGCTGGCTGACGATATTGGTGTTTTGGAGATCAAGAGAGATGAATATATCATTTTCATTGATGCCCGGCGAGAATTTTTCCCCTGTATTGTTTCCATTATAACAATTTGAAAAGCCTTTCAAAATAGTCAAGTGAACCTTTGGTATTTCGATGCTTGCTTTACCATTTTTTCCGTGCACATCGTCCACCTTTTAAATATAGATCGTTTCTTCACTTCCATCTTTTAAAATTCCATTTAAAAAGATGAAGTCTGACTGATTACAATTTTAAAATTTGCTTTAAGAAGAGAAATAATAACAACAAAAGCTATTTGACTTGCAATGGACTAAAATTGATTGTTATGTTATGACACACGAGGTGTTGTTTAAACTAATAAAGTAATAATAATGCCGTTTCAATTAATAATAAAACTAAGATCCCAAGATCTTTTTTCTGGACTTTACCGCCGGAATAAAACATGAAAAAAGTTGATAGCCACTTTAACTACATCTACATTTCAAAAACACTATTCAATCACGCCACCATCCATGTCATCAAGATTAGGCAAGGGAAACCTCAAAATGGCTGCAATTCCTGTCAATGTCGCCAGCTGCTCTCCTGAAACATGCTTCGACGAACACACAAACGCCTTTCCTCCAGCATCCTTCACCGATCTCACCAACTCCATATATTTCCGTTTCGTTTCATTCTCTGTGCTTTTCACCAAATCCTCCATGATCAAAAGCGTATCAATCGCCTTCAAATCATGCGCAGTCTCCACGTTCTTCGGTCCATAACACGCTCTGTCCGAGTTGCTCGTTAACATATCCGACAACTCATTGAAAATCCTGATCTCCATTGCAGCGTTCGTGTCTTTTATCAAATTCATCACTACACTCTCCTTCGAAAAATCTTTCAAACTAACGCTCTTCGCCGCACCCGCCACCAGAATCCGAGACTTGTTGTCTTCTATTCGTTTCACTTTCAAATTCTGCGCTTCAGCGAACAAATAACTCCAAAACTCATCTTTGATGGAGTCCGGACTCCCTATCACAATGCACCTCACAGCATCGAAATCCCACATGCTTTATAAAAGCGCGAGAAACTCGTTTGAGTCCTTTTCCTAGGTAGAAAAATCTTCCACGTTTTCGCATAGATTGGTCATCTTTGTGCAAACCAAGTACACGCGCGCCAAATTATGTTGCATGAGAATCACAGCCAGGTCTGCGCCAGAAGATTTATCACGACGTTCCTGTAAAGAGTCGATTGAATTTGAATCCCAGGTCTTCTTGGTGAGATAAAACTGTTTGTTTTGCTGGAGCTCTAGCATGTGAAAAGCGCCCATGATGACATGTTGGTTATGGAAGACATTCTTGCCTTTGACGCGCACGATTGAGGAGTCTTTTTCATAATCAACGTGGGTAATACTGATCTCGAGTTTGATTCTAACTCTTGTACAGTTCTTGACTTTGGTAGTGTGGGTGACTTTGCAGGTGGTGTGGGTGACAACAAGGTCTCCGGGGAGATAAGATTGTAGACAACCCATAAGTCTTCTGGTTCTTCAGGGGTGATGTTTACAGTTCCAGGTTGGTTTACATCGATTTTCTCTGCAAAAGGCTCCATTGTTTTTGTTGGGATGATGCGAGAACAAATAGTCGGAAATTTTGTTCGGGGAATGGGGCTGTTAATAATTTATATATTTTCTGAAGGGTAAATTACACGGCCTCTTTAGTGTGATGAAATTATATTAATATTTAAAATGGGTAATAATAACACAAAATTCCTTTAAGATTCAAAAAATTCAATACAAATATATTCTGTAATTAGCCCATCACCATTAAATCTTGACAGTTAGTAATTAAAGATGTCAAAAGACTACGATACCTTTTATTTTGACTAAATTTAAAAAGTCAATAACTTATATTATTTCAACTTTTAGAAAATAAAGTTTCATAATCATCTTCATTAATCATATCTTATTTTCATCAAAATCATCATCTCTGTCATTTTTAACAAACCAACATCACTCAAATCAATCATTATCATTATCAAACCAAACATCATTCAAATCAAACAAAAGTTTTCATGTTCATGAAAATTTTGAAAAAAGAGAAATGGAGATGACATCGTTATCTCCAACTAATCTCCACTTTTAGAGACCGATCTTCTAGAGACCCTTTGATCTCCAATTATGGAGATTAGGAAACCAATCTCTATCGCTAGAGATCAAATCGATTTGGTCTTCGATGATGAAAACCAAAATTTGGTATTTCGATGATGGTAACCAACTTTCAATCTTCGGCTATGAAGACCAATTATTCAATTTGAAGATCGATTTTCTGGTCTTCATTGTTGGAAATCAGGATCTTGTTTTTCATAGAGAATAGCTCACTTAAATTTTTTTTTAAAAAAATTTCTAATAAATATATTATTATTTTATTATATATCATCTTTTAGTAAAAGTTATTGAGTACTTTCTTAATTCTAAGAGATCAAAGGTTCAAATCTCATATTTATTTTAAAATATAACGTATGAAGAATTTTTTTTTAATGCAATCCTCCCTACCCCACCCTAAAAAAAATTATTTTATTAATCTTATTTTAATTTATTAATTTGTAAGAAATTATATTATTTTCAATTTTTAATTATTATTTTATTAATTAAATATATTATTTTTTAGTGAACATTTTCATTACTTGTGTATTGATTATTTTACCTTTGTTAATATGTATTTAACTATAATTAACTAATGATAGAAGATACTTGTATTGAATTTTCTGGACTGTTAGGAAAGTTCGTGTCATTAGGACCAAACTCAACTATATGTATATTTTCATTAAATCTGGGAAAGTTTGTGTAATTTGCCCTTTTTAAAATTTTAACTTCTTCTCGTCTTGCAAGTAAACGGCGCGCTAAAACCGCGTTTGACTCAAAGTCATCCACTTACTAGAATAGAAACTTGCTGTTTCTCTTTCTCGAATCTCCCCTGTGGCGGAGCCGAAGCAGGAAGGGGAGGATGCCGCTTCTTCTTCCGAGGCCCCACTAATTCCCCGCGCCTTGACGATATGCGGGGACAAAATGGTCAACTTGTTCCTCCATGAACCTCAAGAATCCAACATCAAAGCCGTACGGTTTCACTCCTATGGTTTTGAAATCTCTCTTATCTGCTTGTTTATGTAGGAAATACAAAATTAGAATACAATGCCAACTTCGAGCAAGTTGTTTTATAGACTCACTGTTGGATTTTTGAAGCCATTATAGGTTCCTTTTTTGTCTAGTGTTTATTTTGTTGTTTGTTTTTTTTCTACTGGTTTTCAATGACTGGGGTTGGTTGTAGGTTACCATGGAGGTTGATACTCCGTACACATCGGCTTGTACATTTGAAGATTTGAATCTGTCTCCAGAGTTGTTAAAGGGTTTATACGTTGACATGAAATTCTGGAAGCCGAGTAAGATACAGGCTATCGCTTTGCCCATTATCTTGACTCCTCCTTGCAAAGATTTGTTTGCTCAGGCACATAATGGTACTGGAAAGGCCACCTGTTTTGTGGTTGGAATGTTGAGCCGTGTCGATCCTACCCTCACGGCCCCCCAAGCGCTTTGCATTTGTCCCACCTGAGAATTAGCTTTTCAAGTTTGTCTTTTGCTTTCTCGGTTTTAATTGTTAATTTTGTATTTTCTTAATGATTGATTTGTTAAAACTTTAGAGGCGTCACCTAGATAATCCATGAATTTCTTTATTGGGATGTTAAAAAATGGTTTAGCAAAAGATTTCTTTGAAATGGGACGTTAATAAGTAAACATTTTGTTGTAGCTGCTTGTACTTTTTGTTTTTGATTTATAAGATACAATACTACTACTGTTGTTTTTCATTTTTTTTTTCAAGAAATAAAAGAAAGTAATGACTAATTATTCACATCCAAGTAGTTCTCTTAGGCTGTCACTTTCCTTAGTGTTTGGATTTAATTGTAATAAATAAAACTTGCAGAATTTGGAAGTTCTGCGGAAGATGGCGAAACACACAGGCATAACCTCAGAATGTGCTGTACCTATGGACAGCACCAATCGTATGCCGGTTGCAAAATGGCCAACTGTTATGGCCCAGATAGTGATTGGCACTCCTGGTACAATCAAGAAATGGATGTCTGCAAAGAAATTGGGTGCCAGTTTTGTCAAGATTCTTGTTTTTGATGAAGCTGATTACTTACTGGCTGAGGTAATTTATTATGCTGATTATATTCTCGTTGTGGTGTTTGATGAAGCTCTGCATTATACTCTTGTTAAGAAATAAGATGTGGAGATCGACATGATTATCAACTGAACTTCATTTGTGTTACAGAAAATCTGGCCCAATGGATTTTGATTTTGTCAGAAATTTGAAAGAACACACGTTGTGTTACCATATTGATTCTTTCCATATATGAATAGTTTATCATGTTGCAAAACTGATTTCAATGTTATAAATCAGACCATGACCTGTTATCCCTATTTATAATTAAGAGTGAGGCAGAAAGTGAAGTTCAGATTTATTGTAAACTATTTCAAATTTCACAGCTAGGCAGTGGTGTTTTATTACAGCATTTATATGAGAATATCTTACTATTACATGTCACATATATAGATTGACCTCTTTGTCCATCTAATTTTAATTAACATGGTTCACGGGAATTGCTGGGAAGGTTGCACCAGGTTTGGTGAATGTAGGGATTGCTGCCCGGAGAGGGGTTTGGTTTTGAAGATTGTTTAGCTAACTTGGTTGGGCATGAAGCAATTCCTTTTATTGTAACTGGCTTGAGTCTATTAGCTGGGAGAGGAAAAGCTGGTGGCAATATGTATGAGTTGCTAACAAGGAAATTTGTTCCAAAAATTTTCTCACCATAGTGCATGCCGCCATGCCCCATTATTTGCTCTACTGTTATTGTGTTTTGCACTTATGTAAGCTATTATAGGATTTTTTTTTTTTTGGCACCCTTTCTAATGTGTTGTGTACACATAGTTAATTATTTATGTAAGACATTTAGACAATCTGTTATGATATGTAGAATATACTATATGGTCAATGGTTGCTCATGAAGTTTGTAATGGTGTAGGATGGCTTTAAAGACGATTCTTTACGGATTATGAAGGACATTGAAGATGAATGGTCCCTGCCAGGTTTGTCTCAATATTATTGTCTGGTTAATGTGCTTCTATTTGAATATGAAGGGCTGTAATAAACTTTGTCTCAATGCTGGCATGTACCGGCTCTCTAGATCTTTTCTAAGGCTTTAGTTTTGGCCAGTTTGCAAGATTTCTTCTATGTTTTCTTCAAAACTGCAAAACCTAAAGTAACAGTCATTCCTTTTTGTATTGCTTATAAGTTAATTACATTCTGTGATAGAATCTGTATGCAGTTTGTGTCAGCACTCAAAACGGACATGCCAAAAGCTGTATTTTAAGGCTAAATTGTGCAGAGTTTTTCTTCTGAAAACAGGGGATAGCAGAGTTGTTTTCTGCTTTGTATCCATTCTGGTCCTTTTTATTCATTCTGATTCCAGAAGTTCCTTTACCAGCATTTATATTGGTTCTGTCCATCACAAAACCAAACTTACATGTCTCCTAGTTTTTCCATACAGTTTTAACATTAGTTAGCATAAAATAACCTTAGTTATCTTAACTAACGCAAACTAAACATGAAGTTAATATTTATTCATGTGCATGGCAATAGCTATTAGCATAACATATCAACTTCAACAGTATCATATATTGTGTATTTTGAGAATAAAATAGTTTTCTGAATGTTATTGTTAGGCAATATGCATGCTACATATTGGTCAATTGTTGCTGTGTGAGTCGGCAAATTGTGAAGAACGATAAAACATAATTGAAAGTGTGGTTTCAGTGGCAATTTTTAGATTAAAGTTGTAAATAGGTTAGTTCCGTTATTTAGTTAGACACACCATTGGTATAGGAAGGCAAAGTTTTAACATTAGACTTATTAACTGTTGTTTGGAGACATTTGTAAATATTTATGGCATGCTAAGTAGAGTGAGTCTGGCAGCACAACATTTAACTTGTTCCATCTTTGGACAGTGTCAAAAATCTCTTTTGTTAGGATAACAAATATGTTCAAATTTGATTAAAAGGATTCTTCTGACCTTATTGTCTTCATATGTATGTTTAAAGAGAGAGAGAGAACTGCAGCATAATTTTGACTTCCTTTCTTAGATCACCACCACTGTTGTACAATTGAAGGGAACTTCATTTTCAGGTACTTTCAGGAAAACAGAAAGAAAAATGGAGTTTTTACACACACTTGCACAGGCTGTGGCACTTATTCAATATTTTTAGAGTAGTAACTTTTTTATCCTAATTTCCACATTTTCCAGGTTCTTTTCTTTTCTGCCACATTTAATGAAACTGTCAAGAATTTTATACGGAGGGTCATTAAAGATCACAATCAACTCTTTTTGAAGAACAAGGAACTGTTATTAGAATCAGTAAAGCAGTACAAAGTCAACTGTCCTGATGAGCTTGCCAAGGTTTTCGTGATCAAGGACAAAATTTTGGAATTGGGAGAAAATTTGGGGCAAACGATTATATTTGTATGCTCAAGACATAATGCAAGCACATTGTGTAACTTGCTTGTTGCTCTTGGTTATGAAGTTGTGATAATGCATGGTGCTTTGGAGCAAGAAGACCGGGACAAGATAGTTAAAGAGTTTAAAGATGGTCTAACACAAGTTCTTATTGCAACCGACCCACTTGCCAGGGGCTTTGACCAACAACAGGTTCCTATTATTTGTAGAAAAAAACAGCTGTTTTATCACTTAATTGCTAGTGCTCATAAAGTTGTGTATGCTGATCTCTGTTTCTCCCATAGGTTAATCTTGTCATCAATTATGATCTTCCAGTGAAATATGAATTTCATTTAGAGCCTGACTATGAGGTCTACCTCCATAGAAGTGGCAGGGCTGGGCGATTTGGCTGCAAGGGTAAGTTTCTGATTTAAGAGGAGGTCTATCTCATTTGCTGTACATTTGATTTGCTTTGTATGCCATCAAACCTATTTCATTTTCTTTATTATGTTTATGTGATTTTGTTTAGAATCTTTTTATCAGTATCATGTGATTTGCTTCTCTTTATCAAATATATTATTATTGATGCTAGAACTGCTTTATGTTATTAGAGCTCTGCTAGCAGACATTGTGTTAAGCAAGAAAACATGATGTATATATCTTAACATGCTTTTTGTGACTTCCATTTGGTCTGCATTATCTGACAATTATAGGAAAACGTGTTGTTTATATGTCAATATGCTTATGTATAAGAATTTTGCTGGCATAAATTGTGTTAAGCAGCAGATAGGTTGTTAAGAGCTGGTGAAATTATTTAATTATAATTATTGACTTGGGGTGCTTTTTAGTGATCCTACAGGAGCTGTGTTCAATTTGCTGATGTATGAGAGTGATCACATGCTTATGGGAAAGATCGAGCAGCACTTTAACTCCCTAGTATCTGCGGTATTTGAATCATCCTTTCTTGTTCCAGCCAAAAATTTCTCTGTTAAAGGAGCTTGACATTTTAGGAGAAATAAGAACTGTACTTGCATGTCACTTTGTGTGCAAATATAAACATGCATTTGGACTCCATTATTAGCTTTCAAGTGGCTTTGTTGATAAAGTTAATATTGGATTGAGAATAAGAGTGAAAACTCTCAGATTTTTCTTTCATGTCCTGAGCAATACCATTGTATATGATGTAGGTACCATCCTGGAACAGCGACGACTTTACTAGGGCTCTAAAGGATGCGGGTTTGCTGTGATAATTATGGCCACTTGTATGTACCTGAATGTCACCGAAAGCTGAAAATCTCACTTGGGTTCTTTTGTATAACACAACCACGTCTAACAGGTTTTTGTTTGGCCCAATAGCAAAAATGCCCCTAAGATTAGGGTACTTATTTTACTCTTTTTACCATCTCTAGGATAAACTTGCACTTCAACAAATCCAAAAATTACCCATATATCATTTTTACGATTTAGTTAAAACTGAACAATAATCAAAATCAATTTCATCCTCGAATAAGTCAATGGACTCCATTAGCAATGGAGGATTTGTTCGGCAAGGAGTGCTCTAATTACATATAAAAGTATAAATCTTTTAGAGCATCTCCAAATATGTTAGTTATCGGTTATTCTTAACTAAAATAGGTATGTGATTTTTTATGGATTTCAATCATTCTTTATATAAATTATTTTGTAAAAGTTGAATTAGTTTAGCTAAATATAAAGAATAGAAAAGTATTAATCAATTTTATTATTATTATTATTTTTTTATTTAATTTGAAAATTATGATTAAGATCTTTTTTCTATTATTTTAATATTAATGTTTAACTAAAATAAGTGTTTTAAAAATCGACTTAGTTGGTCGTGTAAGCACCACCTAATCATCAGGTGGCCTAAAATAGGTTTTTTGTTATTTTAGCTAAAATTTAGGTAAAATGTAGAGTGTGAATGTAGGTACTTTTACAATTTGGTAGAGAGGTTGATTTGTGAAGAAATAGCCATCTCGAATCACAAATTAAACTTTGATTATATGATTGTTTTATCTCTAGGAAAAAAAATTCTCAGTTTTGGAAATTGAAATAAATATTTAATAGAGGTTTGCTATGAAATAATTTACATAAACAATAATAAAATAATATAATTAGAGAAGAGAGAATGTATAACCCAAAAAAGAATATATTCTCTCATTCCTTAATTTCCATCCATGGTTTATTAAGTCATAACAACACAATCGCCATCAGCTCCCTGTCACCCACCATCGACTATAGAGCCATACCCATATGAGAATTTCACAAACAAAGTGAAACCCTAACCTTGTTCAACCGTTTCTACCCTACAACCCTAAATTTTTCTTGTGAATTGAAGAGCTTTCTACAGAGATACCCTCTTGAACTGAATTTAATTTCTCGCCGCCTTTTAACTTCTAATTCAAGTGGAATGTATATATTTACAAGAAATGGCTTTGAAAGGTTTGAAATATTTGGGCATGTGGCAATGGTCTCAGTATTGGTTATTATGATTATAAGATCTCGTTTCTCTACTGTACACAGGCTAAACTATTATCAAAACTCTTCGCAAATACATTAATTCCATTACAGAAACACTAAACAAAAATCGAAAAACCAAAACCATTCAATCACAAATATGAGCCAATCACGCCACCATGTCATCAAGATCTGGCAATGGAAACCTCAAAATGATTACACAGACGCCTTCCCTCCAACATCCTTTACCGATCTCACCAACTTCATATATTTCTTCCTCGTTCCATTCTCTGTGCTCTTCACCAAATCTTCCGTGGTCAACAACGTCTCAATCCCCTTCAAATCGTTCGCACTCTCCACGTTCTTCGGTCCATAACAAGCTCGGTCCGAGTTGCTTGTTAAAATATCCGAAAACTCATTGAAAATTCTAATCTCCATTGCAGCTTTCGTGCCGTTTATCAGGTTCATCACTACACCATCCTACAAAAAAAATCTTTCAAACTAACGCTCTTCGCCGTACCCGCCACCAGAATCCGAGACTTCTTGTCTCTCTATTCGCTTCGCTTTCAGCTTCTGTGCTTCAGCTAACAACTCCGAAACTCGTCTTTTATCGACTCCGGACTACCTATCACAGCGCACCTCACAACATCAAAGCACGAAAAAGGTTTTCTAAAAAATTGTGTGAGTCTTTTTTCTTGGTAGAAAAGTCTCCAACGTTTTCGCATAGTTTGGTCATCCTTGCACCAACCAAGTAAACGCGCGCCAAATTATTTTGCATGAGAATCACAGCGAGGTCGGCACCAGAAGATTTATCACGACCTTCACGTAAAGCGTCGATTGATCTTGAATCCCAATCTTCTTGGTGAGTCAAACTGTTTGTTTTGCTCGAGCTCTAACGTGTGAAATGCGCCCATGATGACATGTTGGTTATGGGAGGCATCTTGCCTTTGACGAGCACGATTGAGGAATATTTTTCATAATCGACGTGGGTTATATTGATCTCGAGTTTGATTCTAACCCTAGTAGAGCCCTTCCCTTTGCCGGAAGCGGTGGTGTGGGTGACTTTGCGGGTGGTGTCAGTGACAACAAGGTCTCCGGGGGCAATGAGCTTGTAGACAACCCACAAGTCTTCTGGCTCTTCGGGGGTGATGTTTACAATTCCTGGTTGGTTTAGGTCGATTTTCTTTGCAAAAATATTTTTGTTGGGATTACGAGAAAATGAATGTTGATGCTTATGGTGATTTTGAAGAGTTCGAGAAAGAAAAGGGTTGACGTGTGGTTGGAACGTTCTTGTAGACGTGCTTGAGGCTCTCGAGGCAAGTGCAAGTTTAGAATTTTTATTTTACAAATTAATGGCCCTTTTTTTTTTATTGGTACAGATATATATTTTTAACACCTAAACTATTAACACATCCATTAATTAAATTTAAAAATTTTATATTAATTAAGTATTATAAATAAACCTGACCCAAAATAAAATTTTTATCTATATATTTTTTATTTCTCTTAAACATAAATTCTTAATCTTAACCTTAATTGGTAGACATCATTTTTATCTATTCTCTTAAACACCTCGTCCTTGTTATTAACAACTCGTCCAGTTGATCTCCAGCTAGCAATGGTCTATGTTACTGGAGAGGACAAGATCTCATTTTCAATTTTCAATTTTTTTTTTAATTTTATTTAATTATATTTTGATAATTTATCTTAATTAAATATGTTTATAAATTTTTTATTTAAAATTAAAAGTTACAATCAGACCCAAGTCTTGTATTGTGAAATGTCAAACAGGATGGAGTGTTAAATTCAATACAGTACTATCTAATATAATACAATCTTGTCTAATTCAATACAATAAAATACTATATATAGCAATCGAAGTTTCAAACATGATCTTATAAACTTATATATAGATACTTCAAGATTTGGGTTTGTCGGGCATATGACCAACCATTTTAACTTGAGATAATAATGTGACGTTCTAACAAAAAATTATGTATAACAATAGAGTCGATTAACGTTGGCTTAAATATTTTAGGAAATCATTTGAGAAGTCAATTATGATAAGCACACAGGAGTTGGATATAGATTTCTTAAATTGCAAGGGTGCAATTGGCTTATCATTGTGACCACAAATATATTAGTTATGATAGCCAAGTTATGATTTGTGACTATGAGTGTGTGTATGTGTATATATATATAAAATATTGGGTTGATATATTCTCCCAATATAGTTAGGAGGACTCAAAAGTTATGATAAAGAGTATCTTATTGTAAAGAAAATTTAAAAGGTTGAGATCATTTGTCTTCCCATAAAATATACTACTCATAAATAATATGGTGTCTAGGTCCATTAGTGATGTATATAGTTGGGTCACATATTCTACGAAATTAATATAAAATTGAGAATGCATGGTTTGCACGTCGCAAGTAGTGCTCTTCCACCAACATTCCTAAACAAACCCACATCAATCATTTTTATATATAAACAACTTGCGGGTTCTTCTCTGGAAGTATCATCTCTAAAGAGAGAAATAGAGACAGCACAAAGAGAAATGGCAGCGTCAAAGGTGATGATGATGTTAATTGCAGCAGCATTTTTAATGGGGTGCACCAAGTTGGCAGTGGCCACGTACAGTCATCCTGCAGCTGGTTCCATCCTTGTATCCGGTGAAGTTTGGTGCCAGGACTGCTTCAAGCCCTACTACAAATTTGCTGAAGGTGACAAGCCCCTTAAAGGTAATACAAGAAACCTAGCTGTAAAAATAGTGATATTAACAGTTTCAATAAAAACAAATTTTTAACACGTCGCCTCTCAGCGCATATGGTTGGTGCTTCCCTATTTAAGAGGTTGTTTGTGTATCCCGATAATCTTTTATTCCGTTCGATATGAACATTAAAATAAACAAATTTTACAAACATTTGAATAATGCGGTTGGTTGAATATGCAGGGGCGAAGGTGTCTGTGACGTGCTTGGACGAAAGAAAAAGAGTGATGTATTACAGGAGTGACTTCACCGATGAGAAAGGCTACTATGAAATGGGGTTGGAGAAATACGTTAACGGCAAGGAATTAAAAGCAAAGTTGTGCTCGGTGAGGTTGCTGTCGTCGCCGGATCCTGCCTGCGATGTTATTACCAACTTTGCCGGAGGAAAATCAGGGGTCAAGCTCTGGCGACCCACAGAGGTGTTTGGTGACAACCTTAAATATAAGTTGGGTCGTTTCTTCTTCACTACTCCTATGTGTGAAAAACCTGATACCTCTAATTCCTATGATGATTCCCATGCGAACAAATATCAAGGAAACAATTACTAATGTTTTTGTGATGGTGTGTATTATGATACCATTTTATTTGATATGATTTTGTTGATTTGATTATTAATATATGCAAAGTCTTTGTTCTTTTTGTAGATTAATCAATCAAACAATGGTGAGAGTCGGTCTTTCTGTGTCAATTCTAAACAGTGTGGAAACATATTAATCATTGGTGCTCTTTAATATTTTGATTTCTTTTTTGAGATGAAAAACTTATGATGAAATTTCAAATTCATAAAATAATAACAAAAATTAGATGAAGGACCTTCCTCCATCCAGACCAAATTCTGGTCCACAGAGAGAGCTGACTGTGCTAAAGAGCAAGCAATAGTATTAGCCTCTCGAAAAACAAAACGAAATTGAATATTAGAAAATAAATAAGACAGCCTATAAACATCTTCCAGAACTAAACCAATTTTAGACAGATTGATTACAGCCAAAGAATCAGATTCAAGGGTTAAACAAAAGACAGCCCAATATCTCTAGCTAACTCCAAACTTTCAAGATGTCCTTGAACATGAAATATTGTCAAATAAAATTATGAATAAGAAGTAACTAAATCTCTCTTAAATTAGCCAAGAAAAGCCTAGTATGTTGGCAAATTATGAAATTGTTTTGCATGAAGCTTGGCCTCCATTCTCCTATATTAAGTTTTGTTGGCGCGTATTTTTGCTCTTATTCTATTGTGCCACTACAATAATCATCAACTTCCTTAAGTTATTCAATTCTTTTCAGAAGTTCAATAACAGCAAAGAAATAATAATAATAATAACAGCAAAGATTTTAAATATCACTATCGATGGTACTATCAGTTATGTACAGTCACGATGATATTAAGATTCAATCATATTACTAAATTGAAGATATATTAACGGAGAATTAAATTAAAATTGATTTGAAAATATGAAATTTACATATTGTTATATCCATCTAAGCTGTAAAAGATAAATCACTCTGATTTTGTATATAATATAAATGGTTTGGTTTCTAGTCAGAGTTATATGGTAGTTATAAAAGATAATCACTTTTTAATTTTTAATTCTATTTCTAAATTTTAAACTTTATTCTCTTAAATAACCTACTATTTTATCATTTTAGGTCTTTTGGACTAATAAATTATTGTTATGATGCAAGAAATGATAACGGATCACTTCCCCGTCCCAAATCCAAACTCGATTTGCGTTGAGATGCCTTAAACCCGATCTATTACTCAAACGGCCTTTTAATTTTCATCCAAGACCTGTTTAGAGTAGGGTACCCAATCTCCAAATCATTTTGATTCAACTCCTTTTTATTGAAAGGAAATTAAATACACATGTCTTCTTGTGTCTTCTCTCTCGAGAGAAACACTATAGAAATTTTGTTTTTCTAGGTAGATCGAGTCTTTTGAAGGGAGATTAGTCTATTTTTTTCTCCTTTTCTTCCTCTTCTCAGCTTCTTTTAATAAGATTGCGGTTTTTAAAGATTGGATCTAGATAATATTCAAATTCATTCCTTAAAAACCAATCTGATTTGCAATATTGATTTTTGGTGCCCCACGTTTTTAGGTGAAGATTAGTAGTCATCTCAAGCTTCCTTCGTAGTTAGATGTAGCGGCGAATCTTGGAACAGATTATATGAGTTATAACGTAGCAATTAGAGATCTTAAAGGCTTTATTATGGTGGCTCTCTCCAAGCTTATGAGAGGAAAGTTGATTTCTATAAATTCTTTTGTGTTACCGTTGATATATTAATTTGTGTTTTTAATACATTTATGTAGGTTACGTTGTGTTTTTAATGTTGTATGTGAGTTGGTTGGATTACAGAGGCGTCAAGCCATTTCATGTTTGAGAATCTTGTGGCATACAGATACTATCTGGTCAACCTAGCTTTTTCCTCTCTTGAGGATTTGTACCGATTATGTATGGTTGTAATCTCTATATTCCCAACTTTTGTTGGGTGTTAATTAATGAATGTCAATTTATTTATTTTTTTTAAAAAAAAACTAAATTTAAATTTATACAAAACCAATTCATACTATAATTAAAAGGTGATAAGGTGTTGTCTTTGGTTTGATCAAAAAAAAAAAAAAAAAAAAAGGTGTTGTCTTTGGTAATTGGTGTCGTTGGCTAGCTGCCCCATTGCCTTTAGTGGCATGGGTCCGACACCCAAATAGTTTAAAAATAAAAGCCCTCTCACCATGTAAGTTGCCCTCTTACCTTCATGTTGGTCTTTCTCTCATCTCTATATGGATGGATCTCTTATTTCGATTGGTCCCGATTGTCCCCTGAATCAATTCAAATCCTTGAAAAAAAAAAAAAAGTTTTAATTTAGTCTCTAACGTTTAGCAAAATATTACTTTTTTACTAACGTTTGCATTTTGAATTTCTATCATCCCTAACTTTTTAGAAATGTATCAAGTTAGTCAATCTGACCAAAAAATGATAGGCAAACATGATAGCAATAGCAAAAAGACGGATTTAACCTTGATATAATTGAAGATAGTTAAAATGACGTAATTACCTTTTAAAAAAATAACAATTACAAAATAATCATCTTCATTATTACGAAATTGTCAGTGACCACTTTCCAATCGAATTGTGATACATTATTGAATCATTTTTTTTTTCAATTTAAAGTTAATAAATATTTTAATTAAAAATTGTTATTGACCACCTTCCAATCGAATTATGATACATCATTGAATCAAATTTTTTTTTTAATTCACTTTAAAGTTAATAAATATTTTAATTAAAAAATAATATTTTTAATACAAAATAAAAAATTAAAAAAAAAATCTTTCATCTTCTATCTTTCATCATCTTCCTCATCTTCAATTTCATCTTCTACATTCATCAAAATTATCATTTCCATCATTTTCATCAAACCAACATCACTTAAATTAAACATCAATATCAAACCAAACATATCTCAAATTTTTTTAAAAAAAATTATGCAAATTTTAAAAAAACAAAAATTGGAGATGGCATTGCCTTCTCCAATTAGTCTCTACCGTTAGACTATCGGAGACTAGTCTCTGACGGTGGAGACTCTCTAATCTAATCTTCGAAGATGGAGATTAGTGTTGGTCTCCAGCTGGAGACCTACTAGAGACCAGCCCAATTCTTGTCTCCAATTAATGGAGACTAGTTTTCTTATCTCCCACATCGGATGAGAATAGACTCCATAGGAGATCGGGGTCTCCCATGAAGATATCGATTTTATTTATTTATTTTTAATTAACTTAAAAATATTTTAATATATTAAATTTAAAATATAAAAATATATATTATATTAAATATATATAAATATATTCAAAATAAAATGAACAAACTAACTCTCTTTCTTTTAAGGTTGACTAATATTAAACTAACAGAAAAACTAAATTGATGTATTTCCGAAATCTTAGGAATGATAAGAACTCAAAATATAAATATTAGTAAAAAAAGTAATGTTTTACTAAACATTAGGGATTTACTAAACATTAGGGATTAAATTAAAATTTTCCCTAAAAAAAATGGTGAGAAGGTGTTTGCCCGGATGCAGACTCATGAGTAACTTGACCGGGTAGGAGCTTGCTCCAATCTCAGACTTTAACGCTATCCTAAACCATCAGACGGCGGGTCGGGCACTTTTCTCATCCTTATCTCCAAGCTGCAAGTTCACAATTCAAGACCAAAGCTAATTGAAGAGGAGGAGGCGCAAGTGTCAGCCATGGCGACTCGTCTCGCGAGAGCGTTCTCGTCATCTTTTATTAAAAGATCAGTGGTGGAGACATCATCCAGAGCGAGATCCAGATGGGCTTCCTCTTCATCATCCAAGAAGGCGGCAAATAGAGACGATCGTCTATCAGGCGTAATTGACGTCATCAATGACCGTAAACTCCCTCCCGAACTCCGTGGCCAACGCAACTCCGTCAGGTCCTCTGATTACCAAATTTTCATTTCTAATTCAATTATAATATAATAACATGTATGGTTTGTATTTGTATTGTTAATGGGCTCCCACGCTCCCACAGGTCAGAAACAGATATAATAGGTATAGTGGAGCAGAGGATATGGCATTCAATGGAGGAAGGGCAATTCGAGAACTTACCAGGAAAAGGGAAGCCACTTAATCTCGACGCCAATCCTCACGCCGACCCAGCGGAAGACACCTTGTATAGAATCCTCTCCAAGAATAAATGCGCACCTGAGTGGGTTGAACTCAACAAAGATATAAGGACCCAAGTCTCTGAGTGGCGACTGGCCTTGAACAAAGCTTGGGCTGTCAAATGCGGTGGTGATCACTCCAAATGGGCTGACTCATCTGAGGTTTTGCAGAAGCAGTTGCGTGATATCAATAACAAGGTATGTATGTATATATGCTTTTTGGGGTCCCTATTAGTGGTTTTTGATGTCATGTTCAGGAACTAACGTGAAATGTAAATGGTGTGAAATGAAATGCAGGTTTTCAGGTATAATCTTATTGTTCCTTTTGGTCGTCAGATGTTTGGGCTCAAGTGGGAGAAAGAAGTAGCTCGTTTAGAAGAGTCATTATAGGATAGATTATAGATATACAGGTTGTTGTAAAATAACAATCTTCTCTCCATTTCGTTTGATCAAACACATTTGAGGGATCACTCGAATAAAGAAATACATAGACCTATTATATTTTCTTATATTTTGTTATCTCAAGTAGATTTATGTATTCAACTTCGAGTTTTCTCAATGTGTGTTCATTAAATTTTTATAGTATCATGTATTGCACATATGACGAAGTAGCGGTTTGTATACAGGTATTCTGTTATAGTGTTTTAAGTTTAACGGAGTTTAGATTAATTCAGATATAACCTAAAACATAAATAGCGACGTTGCTACAGAGACGTATCTCACAAAAAAATTAGGAGAAACAAGGTAAACAGAAAATCCAGGGTTATGTCCAAGCACTGTAAATGTATAACTTTACATGAGATTAGTGTTGCTACAACTACATAATTTTCATATCAATTGACGACCTTTAGACATCGTTGACAACAAAATGAGTAAATAAAATATATATTTTAAAAAAAAAAAAAAAAGAAAGAAAAAAAAAAAGCAAAAGTGTTATATGAAGAGGAAGAAGACCAAATGATACATAAAACGAATGAGCAGTATCCAGTATTTTAATACAATGGAACAAAATAGAATCTTCTCTCAGTAATCATGTATACAATATGACTATATGGCTTTCGAAGGGTCAACCAATTGATGATGTTTTTGCGGCAAGTTGAATAAGTGCTCGTCGGTGGTAGATGGTCCGGAGCTTCTTGTACTTCTGCACAAAACTTCCAACATCTATCTCTCCATCAAGGAGCTGTCTGTGAAGGGCTTCAGATTCCTCATCGGTCTTGTTCATTGCTTCTGCAAAAATGAATATATCCACATCATTTTCATAACATGTCTTGCATATCTATGTATCAATTATGTCAAACTCAAATCTTTATGGTGGATTTCATTATTGTTACCTTGAAGCTTTTGGAGAAGGGATCCGGGCGAATACAACTTTAACAGCTCCTGTTTTTGTTTCTCAAGCTCATTTAATTTCTCCTGTGCAGTAGCTAATTCTGTGGTCCGGATAATTTTGCACTGTGATCATATAAACAGCAAATGAACAAATGTTTTACTTTCAATAACCAATTGACAAGATTGAAAGTTGGCTTGGAATCTTACTTGGTTTCGAAGCGCATTTATGCGTGATTCTTTATCCAAATTCTGCCCTGTTTGTTGAAATAATATTTCAGAATTTGAATGAGGTACCACTACTGCAACATATATATTAATATAATCTACAGAAATACCAAAAGCATGACTACTCACTGGCAAGCTGCAAAGTTTCCTTGCGAAGTTCATCTCTTATCTGGCAATAGTTATTTAGAGCAGCAAAACAGAATCAACAATCACAAGAAGCAAATCTCGTCAAAAACAACTCAAAAGTAAGATGCACTTGTATGCTTACACTGAAAACGATAAAGCACATGAGTTTCTCGGATGAGACCAATAACCGTGTGTGTGTGCACATGTATTTACAAAGTAAAAATGAGTATGCATATTTAGATCTGAGCATGAACATAGAAACTGCTATAAACTGTGAGCTGAGATTTATTTTAACCTCCTATACATGTATATACACGTTACAACATTTTATTGGTTGCATCAAAGAAATTGTGAAAGTTAACATTTGAATCATAAAGCTGAATCACTAGACATAATGTGGAATCTGAGTCATCTGACAACGCTATTAGATGCACACAATTTCAGTTGTCTATTGCTTAGTAACAGTATTATTAATTAAAATATCTGAAGAAGGAATCAGAAGCACATCCCTACTTTTCAAAATATTTTTGAAAATAATATAAGTTATTTTTTGTCCTAAGAATTACATTTTAAGTCCAAATGGGATATAAAGCAAAAGCCAGTAGCCGTGTTACTCCTATAACTTGGTACCATTTGTGAAAAGTCAGTGAGATGCACAAACCACATCTTTTTTAACTCAATAACAAAATGTATAATCAACAAATTCATTATCATATCTTATTAAAAAAAAAAAAAAAAAACAATAAAAAGACTTAATAAAGATTTTTTTTTTTTTTTTATAATGTTTGTGTCATGTGTGTGTAGTGGTAGCTGTAGCTAACCACCTAATCCTCCTATGCCAATGTAAAATCACTACCTTCTTCCTACCATGGCCAAGAAATTAATCACCTAGAGACAAGAATACTGCAGACAGAAAATATAATGAAACTTACATCAAACATATACAAGCCAATATGCACAGTTATAAGCTCAGACAGATACTCCAGTAAAATAAAGAAGAGAAACATTTTGCAACTTACATTGTTTTGGGTTTTAACCTGATCAACAGAGAGTAGAAATTGGTGGTACGCTTCCTTGTCTGACACAAGCTTCCGTAACTCATCAACACTAGCGAACAAGCAATTATTTAGAGAAGGTTAACGTGAAACCAGTTTTCAAAATTCAAAAAAATAATAATCTAAACAGTATCACAGCAACAAATTCCTGATTAATCTATCAAACACGATTTCGAATTCGTCAATTATTAGTTAAACGAAAGGCAAACAAATATGGTAAAGAAACTATCACAGCATTTATTGTCACTCTCTTCTAACACAAACCCAATACACGTACAAAAGCAAATAATCACATGCATTAAGAAGACAGAATACAAGCAGCTCATAAACCTATATGCATGGTACTTAGTAAGTAATGTAAAAAGGGTGTAATTGTGGATCCTCTTTTCACATATATTTAGAAATTCTTAAACTTATTTGGAGGGCTTCTATTCAGTAGTCCAACACATGTCAAGCATTTTCATGATCACTTCTTTAAATAAGAGGCAGTTGAAAAATAAAATTGAACGGTATACTGTGTCTAATTACTCAAGGTGGGTAGCCTAGTGTCAACAATTTATCTTCCTACACTTAATTTTTTATGCAGTTATCACATGCACTAACAGTATCAAGTGTCAGAAAATAAAATGAGAAGTGCAGACATAAGTTCCTTCACTCAAATTTTAGCCAATAAGAAAAATTAAAAAAACTAACAAATACGTAGTAATATAGGCAACAAACATAGGAGCACAAGTACAAATACCTTCCAAAAAAAATTCAACAGAAAACATGCAAAGAGTTGCAGTACACCATCACTATCAATATAATAACAATATGAAATTAGAGCATCAAATGCCTCACCTTTTGTCCTTTAAAACTGCAATAACACCTGCAGCTTCACCAGGTGAGACATGTGATGGAATCTGTGGCTGTTCCGTAGGCCTTGAGAAACTGTAGCTGCTAGACATGCTGCTACCAGGTGTTGAAGGGCGGGAGGAGTTCGGAGAGACTACAGATGGAGGGTACCAAGACTGTGAAGCAGCATCCTGAGGACGTGGCTGAGCTTGTTGCTCCTGTGAACCCCTGTAAGCAGATATGATAAAACTCAGACTTAAGCAACACATAAGTAATACAGAAGAAGATATAACCAACAAAATACATTCAGCATAATGCTATCATTTATAGATTTTAGGGCTTTACATAGAGATAAATGCATGTATAAGACAAGAAGAACCACTATAAGAGGCATTGACAGTCTAATAATTGCCATACTTGATGTATAATTACTTAATGGTAAGACATGAAAAATGGCCCAAGATTAATGTAGTCACTGTTGCCACATTCCACTTTTGCTACAAGGTAAAAGTATAATTATAGAAGCATGGCACAAAAGAAAGAACAGGGCATAAGTGTCAATACCAAAACGATTCACTCCCCCATTTCATGAACTAGAACATGTTCGAAAACATTTACAGCTGACTATCAATGCATGACATATCATGCTACTAAATGGAAATGCAAACAAAAGTATCTAGTTTCAGTATTTCAATGTGTAGCTTTCTTCTGCTCAAACAAATTACAGCATCGTGCTGCCATTTGCACGCACAGCACCTCTCTTTAAATTCGGTTATAACAACATTTGGAAGTCTATACTTCACACAATATTAACCCAACACTGAACAAAACACCAATTGTTTTTGATGTTGACCTCATCAAAACTCCATACGAACACACTCTATAATGACTTGAATTAAAAATAAAACTTCGACCTATACAAAGGAAACATCCGAAAATAAATATTCAAATAAAGAAAACATAGAACGCAGCACATAGAATCAAATACGGCCATAAAACTCCCAAAAAAACCCTAAATTGAAGCTATCGCACCAAAATTAGACAACAATATCGCAATTATAGCATTCAAAAAAGCAAGATAAAGAACAACAATTCTAAACAATCCATTATAAGGCAAAATTGAACCAAAAGGTAAGATAGCCGTACCAGAACTTGAACATAGATCGAAGACGATGGTGATTGCCGGAGTATTTGTTCAATCGACGAATACAAACCCTAGAATTGAGGAAAAGTAACGAGAGGAAGACGAGGTAAATCACGAAACGACGACTCTTGGTTTTTGTTTCCGGTTTTTTTTTTTTTACTTTACTTTTCTTCCTCCAAGCAACCAGTTTGTGTCTCAATTAAAGGAGTTTCTTTTTCTTTTGTACACCTGCAGTTTTCAAAATGCCAAAAGTACCCTGCCTTTATTGATATTATAAAAAAAACCAGTTACATGTCAAAAATATGTATTTACCCTTCGTTAACAATTGAAATATCTATTTTACGTTCGACTATATCTAAAACACTAAAAATTTTAAATTTTAAATTAAAATGAGAGAAGGAGATATGTGTTACAATCCCAACCCATCTGAATTTTGAATACTACTCGAATCCCCCTTAACATTTGCACTGAATTTAAATAAAAAACAACTAATTAAATAAAAAAGTGAAAAGCGAAGATAAAAAAGAGACAAACTTATTGGGTAGGAGTGAAAAAAATAGAATAAAAGATCCATCATCAAGGATAGAAGAAGTGGACCAATGTTGGGGAGAGAAGACTATTAAATAGAAGACTGTTAAGAAAAATAGAGAAAATGAGATTTTTGAAGGGAGAGGAAAAATGAGAAAAGAAGGTTAGGAGAGAGAGAGATGAGATTTTTATTTTAATATTATTATTTTGTATTATTTTAAGTTAAATTTAAATAAATTATAAAATATATTTTAATTAATTGATAATTACTTAAAATTTTAATAATGTAATTATTTATTTACCCTTGTCAGCCAAGCGGCAAAAATGATTTCATTAACGGAGTCCAAATGGCAGGGCGGTTTTTGGCTTATTTTATACACTGTGGTGATTTTTGTCATTTTTGAAACTGCAGGTGGAAAAGACTAATTAACTTCTTAAACAGGGTCTAACGCTACATCTCACTTAAAAAAATAATAAATAAATAAAAGTCGAACAGCCCTTTTAATAGAAGTACACGTGTGGGCTTCTGACACCTTTGAATACTTCGAGGCATGTACCTGGTGAGATCCAAGAAAATACGAGGAAATTGATACTACCATTGCAGTTTGGAAAAACGAATATAATGCAAAAAATTTGTAAATGTCAATTAGTAATATTTTCCTCAGTATGTTTGTATATTGTTATTTTTTTTTAAAAGTTTTTTTTTATATTGTTATTAATCAAATTTTAATTTGAAATTATTTGAAGAGTTCAAATTCAGCAAGTTCAAATTAAGATGTCAACTTAATAAAAAATTGAGTTTGTTAATAATATTAAATAATTATATAACAAATCAATGATTAATTTAATATTTACATAGTATATTGTATACCGTTGATCAAATTAAACTTGAATTTACAGAAGTCGTACAAGTTCAATTAAGATATTAATCTGATAAAAATATTTGATTGGTTGATTATATTATTTGATTATACCAAATGAGAAACATTATTTCAAAAATTTCAATAAGTTATTTAATTAAACTTAATTAGTTTTTTTTTTCTATTTATTTTTTTATGTATTTGAAAAAATTTAAATGAAATAAATATGAGTCCAAGCAAATATGTGAAGTGGATTCTTGCCTTTGGGATTTGGCTTACATATAGGGTTGTAGTGAGGCGCAATGAAACAAAGATGAATCTTGTGTTGTATAATGAAGCTATATTCAAAGAAAATATCATACAAAAAATGTCAAAATGTGATATGGATGGTTGGATAGTATCATTTTAAGTCATTGTCTTGGTTTGATCTCTAGGTATCAATGATTTGGAAGTCTCCAATGGCAAATACAATGACATATTTTCTTTTTTGCCTCAAAAATAAGCCAACAGAAGACTGAAGAGCAAAGAAATGCACTATATAAGTTGGAGAGAACAGACAAAGGACATAATACATATATATCAGTGGCGGTGCAGTTAAGTTTGTCCACTGATAGAGAATAGATTTTATCAAGTGCAATATAAATACTAGATAGTGAAGGTGAAAATAGATAAGTGCTTATGGAAATCATCGTGAGTTGCTGTAATCACTTCTAAGTTGATGAAATCTGCTAGACAATTGAATTCTCTAGGGATGTTATTTTCTGCCAATGATGGATGTGCATGACTAATTTGGTGATCGAGTAATGCTGCCCACCATCTCTAGAGAAACACAGGGCTGCTCTGCTGGAACCTGACGAAATTTGTTAGAGAAGAAAAGCTGAGTGAGTTATCTTTCTTTTTTGCCATGATATATAAGTTTCTGTTAATAAAAAACAAGATAAATTTCATTGATCTTGATGTTACTTGTTATAGAACAATAACAAACTATAATGAAATATTGGTCACAGAGAAGTCCGGACTTACAAAGTGGCCAGACCCTAGAATCCAGTAGAAAGAAAAATTCTTGTAGGAGCTATAAAGTCCTGCAATTGTTGTTTTATCGGTTCCACAATATAAGGAGGTTTGATTCAAGCTCAAAAACTCCTTCAATCCATCCCAACTGAATCATGCATATAATCAATTGATCAACAAAATCACATAAAGAAAACAAAAAATAACAACCACCAAAACAAACATTCTGTACAGTGATCAGATTATGAAAACAGATTATTAGTTATATTACTTGAGCTTTTGAATCCAGGCTTCTACTCCTTTGGTACAGCAAATGAGATCAACCTATCAAAAAGACCAGGCAGAGCTTTTTATTTGCTGATGATGGTGAAGAAAATTAGTCCAACAAGCTTCTGATTGTCTAAAGTGTTTTTCATAATGAGAGAAACATCTCACCTGTCCATTGTATACAGTCACATTAACGCCTTTGGCTAACAGCTCGTCCACCTTTAATGTAATAATATGATACATGTTAATTTTCTATTGACACAAGGAAAATTCATGCTCGAGTGAAGTTTTGCGCACAGAAATAGAAAAAGTTTGCATTATTACCTCTTTAATTCTTGGTTTCATAAAGTCTCCAATCATGCCTATAAAAACCAAGCCACTCTGTCCTCCCCATCTGCAGTGCAGTGACTAATAAGTTAAATCAAATATGCACAAGTAACAGTTCAGGAAGAGAACTGATAAAAGCTCATCCTTGTCGTTATAAGCAGCTAACTCACGTTACGTTCTCAGGAATAATCTGCAACTTCTTTCTAATAGGACCATTCATCAGGCTAGCTAGATCAATATTGTTCCCTCCGGCACCCGCTGTTGAAAATTTCCTGTTGCTGAGATACTTTGAGTATCTTTCTATTCCAAGTCCTTTGAATTGTTTTGAGAGTGGTTTAGATGTTGTTGTCGCAGCCAAGGGGCTATTACCATCATCAAATAAGAAGTTATAGAAGTCCTGCATGTTGTGCGCAGCGGAAATTAAACAAATACACAACTACTAATGCTAGCTATTAAATATAAATAACAAATACTAATACAGCAGAAAAGCAGAAAAATAAATGCAAAGCGAAAAATGAAAGAACACACCAGGATTTACGTGGTTCGGTATAAAACCTACGTCCACGGGCGCTGCTGAAAACTTCCACTAACTCCAAAGCAAAATATTATAAAATCTGGGTAAGATCCAAAAACCCAGAAACATATGGGGAGAAAACAAGAATAATACAAATGTATGGATCTTTTACAATTCTTGTTTTTTGTGGGATACCAAATCAATTAACTAAAGGACTTATTTATAGTCCACTAATCTCCCACCACAATCTAATGTTTTAGATGTGGGATTCTAACATGACTAATTAAGCCACAATTCAACAAATCTCCACCTTGGCGTATTAGCCTTCAGTAATGCCTTCATATATGTCTTTTAGACTTTCAAAATGTTGATCAAGTCCAAACAATGGTTGAACTTGATTGCTGTCACCACTTTGGTCATCATATCTGCAGGATTATCAGCAGTCCCAATTTTCTGTAAGAGAATCGACCCTTCACTCAGAATTTCCCGCACAAAGTGATATCGGACATCAATATGCTTGGTGCGAACATGGAATACCGGATTCTTTGCTAAATGAATGGCACTTTGACTATCCGAATAAACAGTAATATTCTTCTGTCCCATTCCCAATTCTACCAGTAATCCTTGTAACCAAATTGCTTCCTTCACAGCCTCTGTTAATGCCATATACTCTGCTTCTGTCGTAGACAAAGCAACTGTTGACTGTAAAGTAGACTTCCAACTTATAGGAGCTCTCGCAAGAGTGAATACATATCCAGTAGTTGATCGTCGTTTATCCAAATCACCAGCATAATCTGAATCAACATATCCGATTGCAAACTGACCAAGTGAATCTTCCTTCTGAAATACCAAACCAAAATCTACGGTTTTTAACAAGTACCGTAGAATCCATTTCACAGCTTGCCAATGTCCTTTACCAGGATCATGCATATACCTGCTCACAACTCCAACCGCTTGCGAAATGTCAGGTCTTGTACACACCATAGCATACATCAGGCTACCAACTGCATTAGAATACGGAACACGAGACATGTACTCTCGTTCTTCATCAGTACTCGGAGATAATGATGCACTCAACTTGAAATGAGGAGCAAGTGGCGTACTTACAGGTTTTGACTGTTCAGATACACCAAAACGCTGTAATACCTTCATCAGATATTGCTTCTGAGTCAAACAAACCTTGCCTTTTCCTCTATCGCTAATCTCCATACCGAGAATCTTCTTAGCTTCACCCAAATCCTTCATTTCAAACTCTGAACTCAACTGAGTCTTCAGCTTCTCAATCTCCACTTTGCTCTTAGAAGCTATCAGTATATCATCAACATATAAGAGCAAGTAGATGAAGGAACCATCTTGTAGCCTTCGAAAGTATACGCAATTATCAAATTTGCTTCTGGTGTACTCTTGACCTATCATAAATTGATCAAATCGCTTGTACCATTGTCTCGAAGACTGTTTCAAACCATAAAGCGATTTCTTCAATTTGCAAGCCCAATTTTCCTTTCCAGCAACCTTGAATCCATCTGGCTGAGTCATATAGATTTCCTCTTCCAAATCACCATGTAAAAATGCAGTTTTTACATCCATTTGAACTAGTTCCAAATCCAATTGAGCTACAAGGGCCAATAAAATTCTAATGGAAGAGTGTTTCACAACTGGAGAAAATACCTCATTGTAGTCAATCCCTTCCTTCTGAGCGTAGCCTTTCGCCACCAACCTTGCCTTGTAGCGAACATCTTCTTTGTTTGGAAATCCATCTTTCTTAGTAAATACCCATTTGCACCCAATTGCCTTCTTATTCTTCGGTAGTTGAGCTAGCTCCCAAGTTTCATTCTTCCGAAGAGACTGCATTTCTTCATCCATAGCTTTCTTCCACTTATCAACTTCAGAACATTGGACTGCTTCTCTGTAAGTGGAAGGAACATCATCATCTACAATTGGAAGTGCATAGGCCACCATATCAGCAAAACGAGCAGGTCTGCGAATCTCACGTCTTGGCCTATTTATTGCAATTGATTCTTGTTGCTGCGAAGGGTCTTGGGTAGGAACCTCTTCTTCTCCTTCTTCTTCAGTAACCTCCTTGATCATAGGAGTGTCATCATCTGCATCAACAATTCTAGCTGGATTATTTGTTGACTCTATCTGTTTCTGAAAAAACTCCACCTGCTTCCGAGTAGACTCCACCTGTTGTGGATTACCCTCAACAATATCTTCTATTTTCTTTTTCAGCATCGAAGACTCATCAAAAGTAACATCCCTGCTGAAGATTATCTTCTTCGAATTAGGATATAAAAGACGATACCCTTTCACCCCTGAAGACATCCCCACAAATATAGCTTTCCTTGCTCTCGGATCCAATTTAGATTCCTTTACATGATAATAAGCAGAACAACCAAAGACATATAAAGAATCATAATCATTAACAGGTTTTCCAGACCATACCTCCAATGGAATTCTACCACCGATCGCTGTTGACGGTAAGCGATTAATGAGATGACATGCATAAGTCACTGCCTCAGCCCAAAACTCCTTGCCCAACCCAGCATTGGACAACATACACCGAACTTTCTCCAGCAACGTTCGGTTCATGCGTTCTGCCACCCCATTCTGTTGTGGTGTGTGTCTAACTGTAAAATGACGTACAATACCCATATCTTGACAGACCTCTCGAAAAGATTTACTGCAATATTCACCTCCATTAACTGTTCTGAGGTACTTAATCTTTCTCCCAGTCTGAGTCTCAATCATCTTTTTCCAATTAAGGAAAATCCCAAGTACATCATCCTTTTTCTTCATTGTGTATACCCAAACTCTTCTGGAAAAGTCATCAACAAATGTAACAAAATAGTGTTTACCACCCAAGGAGGCTGTCCTTGTGGGTCCCCACACATCAGATTGAACATAATCCAAAATACCTTTAGTATCATGAACTGTAGTTGCAAACTTCACTCTCGTCTGCTTTCCCAGAACACAATGTTCACAAAAATCCAACTTACAGGTTTTTACTCCTTTCAACAAGCCTTGATCCACCAAACTGCTTAAAACTTTCTCATCTGCATGTCCCAGACGTATATGCCATAGCCTGATCATATCTGAATCAACATCCTTCTCTGATACTGCTGCTGCTGATTCAGTAACTGTACTACCATCGTAGTAGTACAAGTTGTTCTTCCTTGTACCTTTCATTACCACCAAAGCCCCAGATACAACTCTCATAACTCCATCTCTGATAGATACCGTGTAGCCTTTAGATTCTAAGGCTCCCAATGATATGAGATTCTTTTTCAAATCTGGAACATACCGAACTTCTGTCAGAACTCTGGTCGATCCATCGTGATTCTTCAATCGAATTGAACCTATCCCCTTAGTTTTGCATGAGTTATCATTACCCATGAGCACAATTCCACCATTTAGCTCTTCGAAGTTGAAGAACCATTCCTTATGTGGACACATATGATAAGTACAACCCGAATCTAAAATCCACTCACCAGATTCAGATGTTGATGATAGACTAACCAACACAAAATCTTCTTCCTCATGTTCGGCTACATATGCATCGGAAGTAGCTTTACCCTTGCCCTTATCTTTCTTCTGCAGCTTCGGACAATCTTTCTTCCAATGCCCTTTGTCATGACAAAAGGCACATTCATCTTTATCAGGTCTTTTTCTTGACTGTGATCTGCCCCTTCTTTCCTGTTTCCGACTCTTACTTCTTCCCCTAACTGTAAGCGCCTCTGCTGATTCATCCCTGTTCTCTTTCTGATCTTTCTTACGAATTTCATAATTAAGCAAAGCTGCACACACTTCTTCAAAGGACAATTTTTCTTTCCCATGAATAAGTGTAATGCACAAATGATCTAACTCATCAGGAAGAGATCCTATCAACAGCATGGCCTTCTGCTCATCTTTGAACGTTTCATCCAAATTCAACAAATCAGCTAACAAACGGTTGAAATTATCAATATGGTCATTGATATTCAAACCTGGTTTCAACTGAAGACGGTACAACCTCTTCAACAAATATAGCCGATTCTCATTGTTTTTCTTCATATATTTGTTCTCCAGCGCCTTCCACAATTTACTAGCAGAGGTTTCCTTCATAAACGGATACTTCTGCTCTCTACAGAGACATGAGCGAATTAAACCACATGCCTTCGCATTTTGCCTCTCCCAGTCCCTTTCTTCAATATTCTCTGGTCTTGTTTCTTCCAGAACAATATCCAAATCTTGTTGATACAAGACGTCCGTAACTTCGCTTTGCCATAGGCCAAAATTATTTCGACCATCAAATTTCTCTACTTCAATTTTTACATGTGAAGATGATGCCATTTCTGCTTTACAACAAAAGTTTTATGCCAATAGCTTGGTGATCAAATGAATAGTACTCAAAAGGTTAGCTCCCAGGAAAGGCTGGAGGGGTCACAAACGGTCCCACTTAAAATCCAGTCTCCTTAGACTATTATAGTCTTTTTGACAGAGCTTCCCTAAATTGTGGCTATTCCAAAATAACACCGAAACTTTACAAACAAATAGCTATCTAATGCCCTAGACAATTTTATGCCAATAGCTTGGTGATCAAATGAATAGTACTCAAAAGGTTAGCTCCCAGGAAAGGCTGGAGGGGTCACAAACGGTCCCACTTAAAATCCAGTCTCCTTAGACAATTATAGTCTTTTTGACAGAGCTTCCCTAAATTGTAACTATTCCAAAATAACACCGAAGCTTTACAAACAAATATTTAATAGCTAGCTAATGCCCTAGACAATTTCCTAGATCAATCGAAACCTAGGGCTCTGATACCACTTGTTGTGCGCAGCGGAAATTAAACAAATACACAACTACTAATGCTAGCTATTAAATATAAATAACAAATACTAATACAGCAGAAAAGCAGAAAAATAAATGCAAAGCGAAAAATGAAAGAACACACCAGGATTTACGTGGTTCGGTATAAAACCTACGTCCACGGGCGCTGCTGAAAACTTCCACTAACTCCAAAGCAAAATATTACAAAATCTGGGTAAAATCCAAAAACCCAGAAACATATGGGGAGAAAACAAGAATAATACAAATGTATGGATCTTTTACAATTCTTGTTTTTTGTGGGATACCAAATCAATTAACTAAAGGACTTATTTATAGTCCACTAATCTCCCACCACAATCTAATGTTTTAGATGTGAGATTCTAACATGGCTAATTAAGCCACAATTCAACACTGCAAGTCCAATACACCATTTTAATTAGATTCTACAAAATCTAGTACTGTGAATTGGCTTCTTACATGGATTGAAAATTACCACATTGTTACTGTAGAAGGAAATGACACCCTCGAGATCAATCCAGGTTGATGTTGCATTTTCGTACTTGCCTTCTGCAATCTGCTGCTTGATCTTTAAAGCTAACCTGTGTTTGCAAAATGGACTCGATCAAATCATATTGATTTTGCCCATTTTAGTGTTTGGTTTGAAATTTTGCAAGTTCAAGACAAACCTATTTGATATATCCAATCCCTCGTTGTTCATTCGCGACAGGTCTTTAAGAAGAGGTGCCCAAGAAAACTGCATTTAGGCTTCAAGTAAGACATATACAGCATTTCAACAATTTCTGATGGAAAAAGATTGATTTTTCAAAGAAGTCACATACCACAAAATCTTCTGGAGAAATCCAGCTATTCCCCAGAGCAACCCCTATGTTCAGATGCACAATGACATAATTTGAATTTATTTATCAATGTAGTTAAATGATCACAAAGAAAGATACAATAGGGGACATGTATGGAGGTGGAATTATTAGTGATTTCCTTGAATTATATAATAATGCTATTTATGAAAGGTCAGGTCTCATGAGGAGAACAAAAGGTTACCTCCAAGTTGGAGCTTCAATTCTCCAGCTTCAATAGCTTTTAGAGCTGATAATCCAAGAGTAACTGCAAATTTTCCTCCATAAGACTCTGCAAAAATGTAGAGAGGATTCTTTTGGAGGTTTGCATTTCCATTGAAGAGCACTTTCAGCAATGTTGTTAAGTCACTGGCTGCATCTTCATCTGTCCTGACCGCCAACCTCTTATCCTCCATGTAACTGAAACCAGTTCCCACTGGACTGTCCTGAATTCCATGTAAAATTAACTTGAAAAGTAGTTTCTTAACTTCTGCCGTGAATCAGTTAAAAAAAAAAAAAAAGCATAATTGGAAATGACAAAATTTACTATAGTACAAAAAAGTACCACAAATAGAAGATCTGCCTTTTTGAGCCATGTAGAATTCCGGGGCTTTAAATGGCCATCCAATGGTCCTATTTCTAAGAAATTTCCCACGCCAACACCAGAGGCTCCCTGGATTCAGATATCATAATCAGATTTAATTAAGTTGATAATTACATTAGTAATTTTAATGTTTTATATTAACAAGTTACTCACTGGGCCACCTTGGAGCCATAGTAGCATTGGCCATGGCTTGGATGGATCATTAACTCTGTATGGACTCGTATATAGCCACCAAAATAGGTGGGCCTCTGCATTGCAAATTTACGTAACACCTAAATTATGGGGTTACTAGCCTTGATAACTAGAATCACAATTTCAACATACAACTTTTTCTCTACTTTTCAATTTAAGGGGGAAAAGCTTACATATAATTTTTAAAAAAATGATAAACAGTTAAAATATATAATTAATTGAAAATTGACGTCACGAATTTATTTTCATTTTAATTCTTTTGTAGATATCATTTAGGATGGCGGTGATTTAAACACAAATTATTTCAACATAAGTTATTGTCAAAAATTGAATTAAAGCTTTCTACCAACAATCACATCAGTTGGAATATAAAATTAACATGAACTTAGATGGTATTAATATCCATAAAAATACTCATAGAAGTTTAAAAATTTTCAAATACCCTCCTTATTGGGTGGATAACAATTAACAATAAGACCAGTTTTTTTGACAAATTATTGAAACCACTAAAATTGATCTTAATTCTTGAAATGTACAGAATAATTAAGAGTACCAAGTACAGGAACAATACTAAGTACAAAATATTAATAAAGAAACAAGCAGACATTGACATACTTCGTCGAACTTCCACATATCCCCATTGTTCAGACCCATCAGTGGTTGCTGCACCAAGAGCAAAAAATCCATGGAGCAAACTAGAAGATATTAGAAAGAGGAAGGGAAGCAACAATTTATCCATGGCAGCAACCCTATTGTGATCCAATGATGAGACGCTTACAAGAAGTTCTTTAAATCGAAATCAAGATTAGCATAAGATGTTTCACCTTGCAATAAAAAATGCAGATGATGGAATCGAGAAAGAATCCAGTTGTAAGAAGTGGCCAAGAAAACACGCACACAATCTGAAAACAAGGGAAAGAAGATGAGACAAGTGATAAAACTTATGTACACAGAACAGACAAACCAAACTAATTAGATGTGACAAGTAAAAAAATTATGTACACAGAACAGACAAACCAAAACTAATTAGACAGCGTTGATTTATGAATTCATACTTCTGGGGTTGCGGCGCGGGGAAATTAGCTCCCCTAAGTCAATAGAGACCCAAACTGTAAAACCCATTAACCTGCAAAGTCGACCAGAGAAAGCAAGTCCAAGAAACGAGTCCAAGAAACGGGCCCAAGGGAATACAATGGCCACCAGCCCAACCATTTTGAATGGAGGTATGGAAAGGTCCAAAATACCCTTGACAAGTGACAGAAAAATGGACCATAAGGAGGGAGCCACCACCTTAAAATTCAAACACAAGCCTCCACTTCAGCACCCTGTACTATTAGAGCAACAGGGAGTTTAAACTTGATAACAAGCCTAGACAAGACAGGCATCTAGGGATGACAAATATCAGGCTATAGAAGAAAAAGAAAATGACCAAAACCAGCCACGTAAGCTCGTGTCAGAACCAACAAACAAAGATCAGTCACGTAGCCCTGTGATAGAACCAATAAACAAGGATCAGTCACGTAGCCCCGTGTCAGAACCAATAAACAAGGATCAGTCACAAAAGAGGAACACAAAACCAGAAAGAGCATGAAAGGGATAGGACAGACGTGCAAGAGGCAAGTGAGAAAGCGAAAGGACAACAAAGAGAGTTGACCACCAACAAAAGGAAGCGTGAAGAAGCTAAAGCCAAGAGGAGCTATATACATATACACATTATTTAATGGAGAAAGGTGATACATTTCTTCAACCTTGGAATACCCTAATGTGTGAAAGGGCTCATTCGAAGAACTCTTCAAGAATATTGGGTGCTATTTTAACGTCTTGGAGGAGGTCTAGAAAACAAGATCTCTCTACTTTTACTCTCTAGCCTTTATTCTTATGGGCTCTCCTTCGAACTAACCACTAACTTAAGCGTCAGAGAGTTTTTATCGGTAATCCACCGACAAACCTTGATCTCTTTTTTCTTTGTGAGTAGGTAGATAAAAGAGGCAAGTTACTTAGGAGCCAAATCTCTCACATTTGACAAGTTTACTACACCAAAGGGGATTGTCACATCTACTTTCTAACCTCATGTTGGTGCCTTTTTTTAGTTGGTTGTTTACTTGTTGATGTGGGGACTAATTTTTGTATCAACGTATTCTTATGTCCTTTACTCAATATAAGATGTAAGTCAAACCTATGATCTTAGGGCCACGACTTATTATAAGAGACAATTTCCAAAAAGGGAAAACAAAACCAATTGCATGTTTTTCTTTTATTGATTAATTTGCTTTTTCACTTAAACTTTCGTATAATATTTGTAAGAGTAATGCTATACTTCCAAAAAAATTATCCAAAAAAATTGCTCAATTGACATCTCATTTGACATATTACTCTCTTAATACTAGTGAAACTTATTTTTTTCTCCCATCAATTTTTTTTATGTAACTCTACTGTTTGAACCCAACCAAACAAATGAATTCGAAATTAAGAGAAGAAAATAAAGGGTTAAACAATACATCTGCCTTCATGCTTGCACTGCCAATCCTAAAACAATCTCTAACATAAGTGGAAACTAGAAACAATGAGAGATTAATATGCAAATAAAATTTATTAATATTTTCTTCAAGGACTTCTTGCAATTCGAAAAAAATCGATGAATGAAAAAAAAAAAAAAAAGGTTATACTAATATTAGAAGAGTGATGTGTCAAGTAAGATGTTAATCCCTATAAGATGTCATGTCATTGAGCAATTTTTTGAGTAATATTTTAGGAAGTTTTGCGTCACTCATAAATAAATAGTGTACTATTGATCCTTAACGTCAATAGTTAAGTTTAACTGTTGACAACTTAACAGCAGGGTTGTTTGCGTAATTAATGTCATATGTTGAATGCTTTGCTTTAATTAATAAACACATGATAAGTTTGTACAATTATCTGTTACATTCATTCATCACACTGAGAGTCATGCAATTTGCTATTTAGATTTTCGTTCCACAAGAAATAAACGAACTAGTAAAGTTTTATCAAAATCTGAAGTCGTAAGTAATGAAGAAATCTTCATATAATGATGGTATATATTTGCATTAACTGGAATTTGCTGCCAAATTCTAAGCTCAAATGAAAAGCAAATATACTAATTATGCTAAGTACTTGATGGACACTAAACACTCAGTGGGTAATCACAGAATTGTGACAGATATACATTTGAAATTTATAAGCCGTATGTGGTTGGTTGTATTTCTCGCCATGAATCTTTGAACAATCCACATTTTAGTACTTCGTATAGTTCACATTCAGAACTTCAGAAGGTGGTCCAAGTAAACCAAATTGCAAGCCAAATGCCCAATTATAAAATTTTGGAAATTGCGGTGCTTTTAATAGTAGAGATTATTCAATTGAGAATATTTAAAAAGTCTTTTCGATTAGCCTTTTTTCGAAGAAAAGACTTGTAATTTCTTTCCTAGGACCACTTGTCGTTTTTTATTCACAAAGCGACATAGGATAGGGATCCATAGCTGAATGACCTTTTTAAATGGCAAATCGACAATTCCCATTTGCAAATGGGGTCACTATTAGTCCATAATGTGAGAGTTTCCATGTTAAAGGACAACATCATCCCTTCAAAATGACGATTTTTATGGGGCAATTCACACTTTGTTTAGGTTAGGTTCTCATATAGATTCACCGGAACCTTGAAAAGTTGAGATAGGCAAGAAAGAAGATGATCATCAATTCCTCCTTCAACTCAGGGTAATGTAACAGGATAAAATTTGTGAGCAAAATTTTGAGTACCTTCCATCATACCATTGACCACTAAAATCTAGTATACAAAATGTATTTGATTGACAGTATATATATCACATTATATAATATTATTGAATAGAGAACATTCAAATTAAATTTTAGAATTTGATATTAATCATCTAATTAATATGATTAGTATCCGTTTCTACATAGTCAATCTATGCATGTTAATAAGGTAATATTATTGAATAGAGAACATTCAAATTAAATTTTGGAATTTGATATTAATCATCTAATTACTATGATTAGTATCTGTTTCTACCTAGTCAATCTATACAGGTTAACTACCACATTATAAATTTTGCCTTAGTTAACATATTCTATGTAATTGTTGTGCTTAATAATATCTTCTGTTAAAAGAGAAAAGAGTTTTTACCCATGATTAATGTCTTATGTTAAAAGAGAAAAGAGTTTTTACCGATGATTGCTTAGGTCATGGGCTGGCTTTTATGGCACAAAAGGGTGAATTTGGGGTCCATTGCTTCCATTTCAACACATTAGCTTTCACAAAATGTGTGCATCTCAAAAGCGAAGGCACATGTATGGTTTTTTCTTTTTTTTTTTTTTCGTTTTTTTCAGCCTTGGATGGTTGACCTATCTTTATAAAGGTCAAGCAAGAATCCAAGGGTACCGGTGAACCACCCATTCTAATTTCTAAGCCAATTATTTGTATAAAGTATCGTGACTCACAGTTTGTCTTAGGTGACATGCATGTGTCACAAACTATAAATGTGAATCTAAGAACTTTTGTATGGAAATTGCATGTATTTTTATTTGAATTTAGAAAAAAAAAACATTATTAATGACATTTAAGCAAACTCATTCCAGGTATCGTTGTAGTTCTAATTATTTTTTAAGGACAAAACAGTCATTTAATGTATAGTATAAATGTTTAAAGGCAACATCATCAATCTATCATGTCGTTAAGTTTGAACGTTAAAAATTTGGTTAGAGGGATGAAATTGATGAATTTTCTAAAATTTAAGGATTGACGGGTTTATAAACTAATTTACATTTTTAAAAAGTAAGGTTTTCTAAAATAGAATGACGAAATTGAAATTTTTACTTTTTTTTTTTTTTTTTTTAATTTAAAGGTTTGTAGAATGTATCATTAAGAATGACAAAGTTACACACCTCAACACATACTCATGCGTACGCGCTCCATTTAAAGTAAATTTAGAGCATTCAAACTAGATATTGAATTGAATTTAAGTAAAAAGATTTCACCCCCTTTGAGCAGCCGGGTTATGGATGGGTCAAAAATTTTGATCCATCCTGTCCCCTCAATTACACGTTTTGTTATTTTTATTTTTTAATAATTATTATATCTTATTTTTAATCATTATGCATTGTATTTTGCTCATTTAATTTTGTTGTTATATATTTATATTTAAAACAAACTATGCATGTGGATATTGAGTTGCTTAAATGGAGCTTTGGATGATTTTTTCAAATAGATTGGCTATATTGTATGAAGTCTATAAATTTTATGTCGTTTGAGTTATTTTGGTGGATGTAGTTTATGCGTGAATTTAAAATTTATTAAATCTAGATACCATGTTCAAGGTTAATAAATGGGCATAAAACTCCGTGAGTTATTGTTTTTGTCCATTTCCAATAATTTTATTGTCTTTGTTCTTATAATACAAAAGTACCATTAGACAGATTTCAATTTATGTTTATGTTATCTTCACAAAAAGAAATTTTTCTTTTTTTGAGAAGATAAACCTCACCCTTCATCTCCGGCTTTCTTCTTCCCCCATCTTTTCAGGCATGCTATTCCATCTCCAGCAAACAACATTCATTTTTTTTTATTATTTTTAATCTGCTTCCTCCTATTATTTTTCTTCTTCTTCTTCTTTTTCTCCCACAAATTTGAAAGATTGCAGTTCTACAAATTTTGATCATAAGTCACAATAATAGAAACTATCTTGACTCATGACCATTAAAATTGGCCATTATTGCGTGTCGAGATAATTTCCATTATCGTGACTCATGACATTGGAAATTGTTGTGATTCACAACAATTGTTATTCTTATTATTTATGATCGTTTTCATTGTCGTGACTCATCTATAATTTTAAAGATCTACAAGAGAATAAAAAACAAGAAGAGTACAAGAAAAATGAAGAGAAGAAGGAGAAGAAGAAGAAAAAAGACAATGAAGTCTAACGAGAAAGTGGCCGGAGAAGATGACAGAAGATAGAGTTGTGGGAAAGTGCGGATTTTTTTTTTTTTACAAAAAAAAAAAAGATAATAAATGTGTATTTTGGTTATTACAATGGTATTTCTTGACAAAATCAATAAAACTATAGAAAATAGACACAAACAATAAAACACCCTAGTTTTGGGTCATTTTCCCACATGTTCAATTGAATTTAAGTTTATATATGAATTTAAATGTATATCAAATTTAAGTGTATATTTAAATTTAAAAAGAATTTGACTATCTTACTAGTTAAGTAATATTTTCTATCAATAATAACTTTTAAATATTCTTCAATAATCATCTTTATAATTAATGTAAGTGTTTTTATGATTGAGTAATCTTGCATAACCAGTAAATTAACAGAACTCTTTTAAAAATATTATTTTGAATTTAACTATATATTTATATTTAATGAAAAAAAAAATTAATGTAGTCCTTAAACATATATAATTGTATGTTAAACATGTTTTGTTTTAAGTAGGTAAACTATGGGTCATCCTACCCCAAAGAGGTTCGAATATGAAGTATAAATCGAAAAGTTGTTCAAGGCACAGGTCGGTTATGCAATACCTCACCCTAAACGACTTTTGGGTTTGAAACAAGCCAATTCAACCCCAGTCCAATTATTATTGTCCGTATCCGTGATTATTAACTAGTTGATAAATTAAAAGAAATAAGTAAACAGAAAAATTCAAACCATGTACAATATTAGTAATTTGGTAACAAATATGTTATCATAATTTAGAGAGTTTTGGATATAAAAAGTGCTTATATATTAATTATAGTGTAAATTAAAAAACAATTAAATAATTTTTTTTTTTAAAAAAAAAATCTTCTTGTTCCTCACTCTTGCTGGAGTTGCAGGTGCAATAATCTCTGCTTCAAAAATGTGAACTTTAATTTCTTTTCTAATGTTATGATTTGTATATTAAACTAATTAATAAAACCATGAAGAATAGAGAATCTGAGTTCCTAATCAAATCTATAGGGCAAGATGGAACAAATGAATGAGCGTTCTCTATACAAATAAGATTTCTACACCTAAACAAATTTACCTTTACAACAACTTAATAGAAGAGGAAGTGGTCCAGAATCCATGAATGTTATAGCTGGTATAGCTTGTACAGTTGTACTAGTCCAGAATTTCAGCATAAATTTGTAGTAATTTAATCCATAATCAACATATCAGGCATAGGCCCCACACCTAGTTGTAAAGCCCGTGTCAATGACTCACTTCGCACTGACTCATTGGAGCCACCTCCGAAGCCGTACTTTTCCAATAGATGAATGGTGTGCTTACGAATATTTTTGTAAAAAATCTACTTTTCGACGACATTTTCTACAAAAATACATAATAATATTTTCTAGGGGAAAGTTTAGTTAGTTATAAGTATAACTCAAAAGTTTGAAGATGAACATCTTTGATTGTTTTGAAAGTGTCGCTGGTTGTGTCTAAAATATTCTTACTTTAATTACCATTGGATATATAAATTAGCCTGTTTGAATATTTTTTATGATCAGCTAAAGCTTCTCTGGCAATTGGAGAAGTAGTACTTCCAAAATTGACACTTGGCAACATATTATGGGCCAAAAACTGAAGATATTAATTTGGTAGAAAGATTGGATCCTAAGATAACATGAATTTAATGATTCGATCAAGAAACTAACATGCCAGTTTATGATGAAGAGATTTACAACTAAAAAGGTGGTTTTTCAAGAATCTCATTCCCATATGTTGCCAGCCTTGATAATTACACAAAGCTATTCGACCTTTGTAATCTACACTATTGGATTTTGTCCAAATGAGCCAATCACAATAGAGAACCTATCAACATGACAAAAGTGCATCTCAATTATGCATGAAGAGAATATGAAACTTAATCTAATTACTAATTAAATCAACCCCAACACATTAATAAACAGTTGGAGGATATATATACTTAATGAACGTAAGAGGAACTAAAGATTCAAATATGCTTTATTCAATTTGTATAAGACGGAAATGCATTAACTTGAAGTAACTAATGTGTTGTAGGTGATTATATGTATCATTTTATAATTGAGTAATGTTGAGTACCCAAAAAATTGTCCAAAAAAATAATCCAAATAACATGGCATCTTAATAGGCATTAACATCTCATTTGACATATCACTCTCCAAAAATAAATCAAACTTAATTTTGTATCCATCAATTTTAATCTTATTACAAAACTAGTATTTGAAATAATAATAACAAATTTTATTTTCATATTAATTTCTCTTCATTGTTTCCAATTTCAATACATACAAGAAGACAATTTATTATTATTATTTTTCCATATATAGGGATTGTTCCACTTGTGTTAGAGATTGTTTTAGAATTGGAAACAAAATTAAAACACACTTAATATGATTTTATTTTCAGTTTCATTGTTATTTTCCCAACAACAAAAAAATAATAATAATAAAACACAAAGAAATATCATGTAATTCTAGAATCAATAGGAAAATGAAAACAATCCCTATGAAAAAAAAATTACCTTCTTGCATGTATTGAAAATGGATACAATGACAGAGAAATTAATATGAAAATAAGATTTCTTATTATTATTTCAAGGACTAATTTGCAATTAGAAAAGAATTGATGGATGAAAACAAAAATTTTGATTTATTTTTGAAAAGTTATTTGTCAAGTGAGATGTCAACGTCTATTAGAATGTTATATTATTTGAGCAATTTTTTAGACATCCTAACATTACTCTTTATAATTTCACCCTAATTTACGACTGTTTATTTTGAGTTAGTAACATAATCATATAAAGTTTATCTAAACAAATCAAGACCCTATCCGACCCTAGAAAATATGTTTTTCATTTTTTTTTTAAATTCTACTTTTTTTTTTTATTTATATTTAACACGTTCTCACATCACCTTTTGAAATTTGTTATGAGTGATTGATCTTAAATTTCAAGTCTACTGCAAGGCCGACACAAAATAATATCTAATAATGTAAAATTTTATATAAATCATAAATAATGATAGAATCCTTTTCTTTTTTCTTTAAAAAAAAAAAAAAAAAAAAAACAGAATGTGATTTTTTAGGAGCCTATAACTAGACAAAAAATTTGCTGGCTTTGGTGTCGATTTCCTCATATTGTTTTGCTTGCAATTGCATCCAATCTAGCCATGAACGTCTTTATTGCTCACATTTTCAGAAGAAAAGGAATTTCATTGCTGATTCTTTGGCTAACTTTTGGGCAAAATAAAATTACAATCATATTCTCTCTTCTTCTTCTTCTTCTCTCTCTCTCTTTTTTTTTTTTTTTAATAAAAATAATTACAATCATTTTCGTTATCGGAATTCCCCTCCCGACCAGAGTCAATTAGTTATTACTTTTTGGAGTTTACCATATTGTAGCTATAGATTTACTTTTGACTGGAATTGAGGTCTTTTTTGTTCACTTGTATGATGCAAGTTCTTTTTCAATCTCCTTTTTTTTTTTACTATTTCTTTTGGTGTGTTAGATTTTCTTTTGAGGGGTAGAATTCATTCCCGATCATTTCAATAAATTTTTCAGTTATTTTTCATCCATACTTATATTTTTCAAATTTATATTTTAATAATATGATTTGTAAATTTTTAACATTATATAAATAATAAAATAATATAGTAAACGATGTATTAATTATAACTATATCACACATTATTTATATACGAATTTAGACAAATACAATTGAGAAATTTAATATCACTAGTACATAAGGCGCTTTCTTTGTTATTGAATGCAATTTATGGTATTAAATTATTCAATTTTATATGTCTAAATTAAAGAAAAATAATTATTGGTAGCACACTATATTTAGAACATGTTAAGAAAAAGAAAATGAAAAAAAAAAAAAATTCTTGTCAAGAAGCGAAAATAAATATGCTATTACCCATCAAAGTTGTGTTTTGTTTGGATACAAAAATGTGGCTGTCATTTTACACGGAATTCCTATCCATTTCATGAATGATAATCAAAACCAACTTATTTATCTCTTTTTTCTTTCTTTCACGGGAAGATTACTTTTTAGAGAAGGTGGACAAACCCTAATTTAAGGTCTTTTCCTTCTCATTTGTCTCATGCCCTTTCACATAACTTCAACATGTTGTTCCATAAATTGTTCGATAAAGTTAGCCTCACTTTAACAAACTCAACTTCTGTTTTCCCTATCACATGAAACATTCTATCAAACAAAAATAGTGCCCATTAATGATTGCTTTATCCTAAATAGATTTGTGTATTCCTATCTAAATTAACTATTTCTTTCCCATTTAATATTTGTATAGCCTTTGTTTACCATGGTTGCGTGGCTCCTGATCATTTAACCCACCAAATAAACGGCTCATGTTTAATTTACTTGAATCCCTTAACCTGATTATATTCCAGTTGATCATATTATGACATTTATTATATATATTTTTTATAATAAGATTGAATGGGTTGTATTATTAAAATAATTTGTTTATTATACATCATCTCTTAATTCAAGTAATTGTGTAGCTCTTAATCCTCCTTAATGTTAGGTTTAAGTCTTATTATGTGAATTTGTAAATATTTGTGAGAAATGTCATTTTATTTTATATGTAGTTGTCTCCCAATTATGGGAACATAATATCCAATCCACACCTGAACAAATAACAATTAATTTCAATAAATTCTGGTAATTAGTTTGTCAAGTTGTCTCTTGCTTGCCAATCCTGTAATTGTTCATCAATTTCAGCTTTTCAAAAAAAGTTAATAGATTAAACATGTTAATAGCTTGTGTCATGTTGATTTATCAACCCGATCCCTTTCTTAAAAGATTTTAATCTGACCGTTCATCTCATTTTTACATATATATGTTGAAAGTCAACCAAATTATAATTAATAAAAAATAAGAGTCATATTCAGAATGATTCGTATCTTTTAAATTCTTATCTGATAAAAAATTGTTGAAAACTACTTATTCATAAGGAAGCTAAAATAAAACTGTAAGAAAAAAAAATTATTAATCGCTAAACTGGTATGTCAATCATGCATTAAAATGTTTTTTAAATTTAACTATGCAGTCTAATAATGTAATTATAGAAGTTGTATGATGTAATGAACCGTACTAATCAACATTACATATATAATATGGTGCTCCTTTAACATGATTAATTAAGAAGATTTTAAATCTTTATAGACCAATCGTCGTTTTCCAAGGTTATATTTAACGGATGGGACTGCAAGATGGGTGAGAGATGCTTTGATTGTTTTCTTGGGAGGGCGATGGAACCCACCAACCGTGTATGTATATATATTTATATATATATTGATTCCGGAGCCGGCTAAAGAGGGATTATATTAATCAAAACCAGCTTACAATTTTTGGTTAATATATGAGGAGGAAACAAGACACCATTCAATGACAGATTTTTTTTTTCCCCATTTTTGTTTAACATGAAATTAAATGGCTTTCCGACATGACGTGCTGCCTAATTTTGTGTATGATGTCCATCGTCTGAAAGAGCCTATTGTGACCAACCTGTACGTCCGCAATGTAATTGCAAAAAATATTAACAGCCTTTGTACCATTTATAATGTTTTTATGAATTATAAAAAAATTATTTGTCATATAAAATGAATAAATAGAATAAATATTGAATTAAAATAAATCTATTTAATACAATCATCATTCATCAATAATAAATTTGGGTGGCACAAAAAAGAAGAAGATATTATCAACGTGATTATCTAGTTCTAGAGGATGTATTAGATAGTCATGTTAATAAGTAAATAATTATTTAATTTTAATTTTTAAATTTAATTAAAAATTAAAAAAAATAAAAACATTAAATGGAAAATATGGAAGTATTAAATAGAAATACATGAAGATATTAAATGAGAATACAAAATAATTTTTCAATTTAATTATGTATTAAATGATATTTATGTTATATAAGAAGCAAATATCTTACATTAATGATATGAAATTTTTTTTTTTTAAATCACAATCTATGAGAGTAATGAAGATGATCTTATAAGGCCATGTTTGACTGTTATTTAATTGTTATAATTACTTTCTTATTGATGTAAGAAAACTACTTATATTTTGACATCCTTCTTAAAATGCTATTTCCTATTTAGAAGACATGCATCAAATTTTAATGAAATACTATTTGAATCATTACAGTGAAGACCAGCCAGTTTAATTATCAAATCAAAAACCAAAAAAAGTTTAGTTGGATGAAATACTTACCAGATCATTTCTACAAAAGTTAATTAATTGCTTATTAAGTCAACGTTTAAAGAAATGATTTTGGCATCTATAGAGAATAAAAATGTTTAACAGTCTGTCGTAACTTGTTTAAAAATAGTGAGATTTTTTTTAATCAAATAAAATAATATTAAACCTAAAACATTAAACTTATAAAAATTACCCAAATTATTATTATTATTATATTACAAAACAAAGAAATATTAGTATATTTAGCACGTGAAAAGCAGCAAGATATATCATACAATAAATTTCACTTGTTAAAAACGGGGTACGAACAGCATGAGAATTGATAGCTAAGCAGATTGTTAAAAGAGCATCAGAAATTGAAATACCAAAAAAATTTATCTGAATCTACTGACATCAAACGGCATCCGTTTCACAACATACTCTGCCTCTCAACTGCAAGAAAATGGAGTGCGGGTCCCCCTAAACGTGGACCGTCGACGATGCCACCGTTGATGTTATGCACACGTGCTAGAAAAAGCAAGAGGGATCGTTCGTGTGATCAGCTATATTCATCTTATGCGTAGCCAAGTGGCCGACCTAGTGCCTACGTAGAGACGCAAAGAAGATCCAAAGTAGCGTAAGCTCCAAACCCACCTATCCTTGTCTGTCAATCCGACGGCCATCCATCTTCTTAAGCCACCTCAACTCATCTCAGCCGTCGATTCCCCAAGCATTACCACATTTGTTTATCAGTCTTGTCTCTTAGTCTAGGCGTTTGCTCTGTTAACTATTGAATTCTAAGTTGCTGTTCCTTTTACAATTAGGCTTCCATTTCTCTCTCTTTTTATTTCTCTCTTTTCTCTCTATGAGTTTTGATCATCTCCGGTCTCTACATTGATTCTCTTATCATCAGCAAGTGAATCCAACATCTTCCTCTCTGGCACATAATCACATTCCATCAACCACCCATTATTGCAAATTCTCAGCTTTAATGATAAAATGGTAATGTTAATCATGTACTCTCAGGAGTACATGATCATTTTTTTCTCTTAAAAAAAGCCTGTCTGCATTATATAATTCTCTGGTTTTTTTTTTTTTTTTTCCTCCCATGACAGGATGACACATTGTTGGTGCCACCATGGCTGGAGACATTGCTGACCACAGCCTTCTTCACCGTCTGCCGCACACATGGAGATGCCGCCAGAAGTGAATGCAATATGTTTTGCTTAGATTGTGATGGCGATGCTTTTTGTTACTACTGCCGTTCCTCTAAACACAAGGATCATCAAGTAATTCAGGTATATATATATATATATATATATATGTTTGTGTAGTAGATATGCATATAGTTTGAAATGGGGTATTAAAGAATTTAATGTTGTAACAGATAAGGAGATCTTCATATCATGATGTGGTGAGAGTGGCAGAAATCCAGAAAGTTTTGGATATAAGTGGAGTGCAGACTTATGTGATAAACAGTGCTAGAGTTCTGTTCCTGAATGAGAGGCCTCAACCGAGAACAGGTAAAGGAGTTGCTCACATTTGTGAAATCTGTGGAAGAAGCCTACTTGACCCTTTTCGTTTCTGTTCATTGGGGTGTAAGGTTAGCATTTCCCTATTTTTCTCTGTCTTTCCCTCATCACATTGTTCTTATCGATCATCATCAACATCACACCCCTCACCTCCCATCTCATCATATGGTCACAATTCCATCATGCGTATCAATCATCATGACCCACATTCTTAAACCATCACCATCACAACCACCCACCATTTGATTATCATTATCATCCACCCCCATTATTTATAATGAGTAAACCGGATGACTTACATTTACTAAATCCTAGCATCACCATTGATGTGTATATCAATATCATAATCATCATGTCATGTTACATCAATGTGTGCATCATAATCATCATAAATATTATTAAATGATAATCAATCATTCGAGTTAATTACTTTGGTTTTGCTTGGATTTTGTGTTTACAATGTGATTTTTTTTTTTCTATTTTTGTTCAATCACTTAGCTTGCAGGAATAAAGAGAAATAGAGATGCAAGCTTTACCTTGGAGGTTAAGAATGAGACATCAATGGAAAGAAGAGAAGGAATTTCAAGACTAATCTCGTCAAGTGAAGAAGAACAATTGCGTGAAGGCTCACAACAAGACATGTACGCGCCCACGTCTCCGAGACCTCCTTCAAGTGCAAGGAGAAGAAAAGGAATTCCTCATAGGGCACCATGTGGCTCCTAAATCAATCCATTAACTGCCCTTAAAAACAAACAAATCACTCTCTTTTTGGGGGGTGTCTTTGTCCTAACCAAACGAGGTGTAGGGTGCCCTTTTAGTTGGGCTGTCCAAGAAACAAAAGGGTTAGTAAGTTTTCTCATTAGGGTTTGGGTCCCATACAACAAGTTCTCTCTTGTGAAGTAGCAATAATGCACAATTGTTATTGATAGTTGCTTGCAAGGTGTGCATGTAATTAAGAAATTAAAAGAAAGTCTTTGCGGAGTTCGTTTTGTAGATTTTTTTTTAGTGGGTCCACCATCCACATGGGCCGATCACATAAAGAACCAACAACTTTTTATTGTTTAATATTTATATATACATGAAATGGGGCAAATCAACTTTCTATGTTTGTTACCGGAAATTGAATAGCTCAATGAAAATATTCTGGGATCTTCTTTCTCGTTGTGTTGTTTATTTAAATTACCATGAAAGCTATGTGATGAGACAATTCACAGATGTGTATATAGTTCTTACAAATATTGCTTTTTACCATTGAAAGGGAACAAATTAGTAGGTACAATTGATGCTGATTGATAAATAGTTAGATGGTCATCATTTCAAACATTTTGCACAATATTAATGATTCGTATTAGTTTATAAAAATCAATATATCAAAATTGAAAATAATTTTAATAACGTGTGTTTGGGAGATGATATATATTGAATTTATAAAAAAAAAATTGAATGAAATAGTTTCAATATACCATTTGTGCACCTATTCAATTAAAATATTACATTAAACAAAGTGTTAAATATAATTTAAAAAATTACGTAAAATTTGAAATATTGCTATATAATATTTTTTTCTTTCCAATTGGCGGTGACCTAATAAGGCCATTGAAAGACAAAAGATTTATGACGCTAGTTTAAATGGAAAGATGTGAGCGGGTTAATTCTCAAATCACTTTGATCCCACGTGATAAATTAAAATAAAAACTTATTTTGGGAATGTTTCTATAAAAAGACGAGTTTAATTATCACTACTATATATGAATTAATAAAAATAAAAGAAATCACTGTTTGTTTCGGTCAAAGAGCAACAAAAAGAAAATGGAAACAAATTTTGTATGTAAAGACTTTTATTCACCACTAAAAAAAAAAATCTAGACTTTAGTTTCGAAATAAGGAAATATCAAGAGAAATAAAGTAAAAAATAAATTTTCATTGCAGAGTAAAAGAAAAAAATCTTTAAAATAAAGTTATTGTCACCATAAAGATGGTCTAAAATGCCATTAGATAGAATGGTCCTTTTCATATATCAAATTCTAGCTATAAACACCATGCCTCATTAAATTAAAAGAAAAAAAAAAAAAAAGAAGAGGATAATAATTAATAACAGAATAATCAATCATGTTTTAAATATGAACAACAAGTTTCGTAAGTCATTGCGACATGACAAAAGCAAGAGCATCACTCATTTATAAGAACAAAAAAAGGAAGGCATTCTTGTCCAATATATCCTTTTTTGTCAAGTAAAGATGTCCACATTTTTCATTTTTATGATCTAATTCCCACTGTAGGCTTTATATACTCTCTTTAATTCGGTCATATTTTTATTAGTTTTTAACGATATACAAAGAGTATTTGGATCCTATGCATGGTCCAAAGCAATTAATTAGTAAAACATTGTAATTAGTGTCGGCTAAAAAGAACACCCCCCCAAAAAAAACAGTAATCTGAATCATACAAATAAAGAGAGAGAATGTGGTTCTGAGCAAGACAGCAATCAGCTTGATATATAGTGTCTCATCTTCAATACTTTTTGTAAGTGAATTAAAGCTGATCTCTATCAGGCTAATTAGTAAATGTATATATACAGTGAAAGTAAGGATGCCTAGCTGTCATTAAAATATAAACCATTAAAATATATGCCTAGTCTAGTCCATTTTCAGCGTTATATTGAAATTTTTCTAATTCAAATAAATGTCTCATAATTATATGGGTGCATATAATTCATATGAATATTAAATTTCCAGTTGTTAGACATATCCCTACATACACATCTAATAAAGATCAGGATATGTTTTATTAAGTTTTCTAAAGATTTTTTAAAACGTAACACAAAATTCTAACATTAGATTCCTAAGCATATTGTTACCATAAACGGAAGGTGAAAATTAGGTGAGAATAAAAAACAAGAAGATATTTCAAATATTTCCAGAAAAAAGGAAGTTAAGCAAAAGTGGGTAGAAGAAGTAAGCCAAGAAATAATCAAAGTTCTTTGAAGCCAATAGAATTGATTATTAATCTTCACGAAGTAATCATCAACTTAAATATTATTTTATCTCTGTATAAATGAATTAATACAAATTAAAAAAGAAAAAATCTCAGACTGGAAGAATTCCATTAACAGTACGGTTACTCCGACCCAATTTTATTTGCGAGAAAGACCTCACTAATCTTGAAGACATCCAATCCAGTTGCCTCATAGATCGTGTCCCACTCAATCTGCTCTCAATGGAAACCGGTTTTGATGATGACGATGACGAAGATGATGATGAAGATTCTTCTTTTCTAGTCTCACTTTGTCTGTTAACAAGAACATAATATTGATCCATAGACAAGGACCTCGTCAACTCTTTGGTAAAACCACGCCGTTTCTCTTCTATAGGCAAGGCTGATGAAATACTGTGTCTAAGCAAATAAGTGGCACCTGATTCCACATGCACTGAACTAGAACCACTCCCACTACCACCACCGCCGCTTTCATGACCAACCTCTCTCTCAACCTCTTGGTTTCTCTCATGATCATGATCATCTACAGACAAAGCTACACGATCAGGAGTACTTCTTGGCTCAACTATAGGTGACCTACAAACCGGGCAACTATTGTGCCCTAAAAACCAATTGTCAACGCACGTGACATGAAAAGCATGCCTACAATTAGGCAACAACCGCACCATTTCACCATCCTCTAGTTCTCCTAAGCAAATAACACACTCGGTTTGATCAACACGAAATGCATTGCCTTCCTTTATAGAGTAAGAGAGGATTGGGATGGTGATGAGGATTTTCTCTTCAACCCCATGTGAGAATTGAAGATTAGGAATTGTTTGGGAGACAGAAGAGGCAGTGGCCGATCTTTGTCGCAGTCTGATACAGTATCTAACAATTACAAGATGGTATAAAACTAATGCTAGAGAAGAAGAGACTATGCCGGCCATGGAGATGAGAAGTGGAGTGAAAAACGAGTTTGAACCTGATGATGATTGAGCTGGTGGAGAGCCTACGTTTTCCATGGCTCATTCCCTCTAAACAATTTTCAGGTTTTTTTTTTTTTTTTTTTTGGCACATATGGGTTAATGGGAGCTGTTACAATTTGGTCGAACTTGTAGACCAGTTCTGCTGTGGATATATATAAGGAGGCTGAGGACAGAAGTAGCTGGATATCTATCAGTTTGATTCTCTCTCAAAGTGGTTCCACTAAAGTTGGGCTTCTGTTGTTGAATTGACAGCATGAGAAATTTTGAAATCGAGAGAACACGTGGCCTTGTTTGGCCGTGGAAACCGAGAGAGGCTCCTGCATATGGTACAGCTTTGTACAGTTGTAGTATAGGCATTGTTTCTTGGATTTTCTGAGTTTTCCTAGAGATTGTAATCACCTACCCTTGATCTAGTACGAAAACAAAAAGCATATATCTTTTTTTTTTTTCCCCTAATATTAGATTAAATAAAGACATTTGGTTTTAGAGGAAAAAAGATACACTCACATTAATTATTTACGGATTTGGTAATACCGTACACGGTGTTATTGAGGGAAAATTAGATGAAAATTAGTTGATTTGATTATAGGGATTATCTAAGGCAGCAAGAATTTGACCGGTGTGCCTTCAAGCATTCGTCAGCAATTGTTTTTTTTTTGTAGTTGTTGGACGGTTGAATATTAATGTGACCTTATTTATTAGCCGCATTTGATTTTGTAATATTTATGTGTGTATAACAATCTATGGGCTGCCACTTAGGGTTGTTTTTTTTTTAAATTTTTTTTTATTGTAGATACATATAATTTATGTGATTTCATGCATTTAAATTGTTTAACACTTCAATCTTCTTTTCTACTCAGTCAATCAGTCAATAATGCTCCTTTCAATTGCAAATAACCATCTAAGCTGTCTTCCTCTTTTCAATAATTGTTTGAATTTATATTGACACCAAGCATTTTTTAAAACTAATTACCATATTGGTGAATATCGAACATTTATGTTAATATATATGGTGGGGCTTAAATACCTTATCACAAAAGTGAAAGAGAAAATGCACATTACTCCACTAACATTATTTTTCTTTTTTTGAAACTTACTCCACTAAGAGTTTATCTGCAATTTCCTACTATGTTTGTGTAATATATCAGATAATTTAGAGTAATTAGTTTTTCGTGCTAGTGAACCGAAATTTACAATTAGATTTGACCAAGCCACAAAATGTTAGGACCCCGCCTACTCAATGATCTACCCTTATTGGCCCTCACGTTGCTTTATTTTTAGGGGTTTTAATGAAAACTAACCTATTTTGGATTGAAAAGTAACCCCTTTTTCTTAAAGCTTTGCAGCATGACATTTTTTTGGATAAAAATGTCCTTGATTACTCTACCAATTACCACTAAAACACCTCTGTTGTTTGTCATGTTCACCAGGTCACTCTCTCTACCAAATTTTTTTCTCTCATTCTCTCTCTAGAAATCCTACGCCATCGTCGCACCTCCTTACCGTCAGACCTCATCGTCACACCTCCACCTACCACCGACCAAACCCACCGAAATACATTGAAAACCCGACCCACCCACCATTGTTCACTCTCTCTATCTAACATTTTTTTGTCATTCTCTCTCTAAGAATCTACAAGTGAGGTCTTCCTCTCTCATTGTCGATTCTCAACCATCAAAGATATGTCAATCTCTCTCCACCATAATGTTGTTGACGACGGTTCACCGGTAGGTGAGGTCTTCCTTTTCTCCTTTCTTCTTCCTCTTATTTTGTTCTTATACTTCCTTTATTTTCTCTTTTTTTTTTTTAGCTGTTGCCATCAGATTCGCACGCCACCACACATCGAAGTTGGGATTCCCAACTTACAGGTTAGGATAGATCGAAAATGTTCAATTAAGATTAAGATTCCCAACCTCGAAGTTGGGAGTCCCAACTTACAGGTTGGGATAGGTCGAAAATCCTAACTTCGAGGTTGGAAATTCCAATCCAGTCGGGTTACTTTACAAAAGATTTGGATTATCAACATTCAAACATTCAGACTTTGCCTTTAAACTCCAATTGTCAGCCTCTATTACAAATCTCACTCTCAAATTCAATTATAAATTCACTAATGACAACTTCCAATACAATAACTTTCACATTCTAATTATACCCATAAAACTACACACAAAATATGTCAAACCGCCACAACCCATAAGGTATTAGACCTGCAAACCTTGCTCTTTCAACAGCACTAAAATGGCTTTCAACCCGACGAACGCGATGCGGACGACAACAATTATAACATGGAGAAGGAAGAAGTGGAGGAGCTGGACAACAAGAAAGACTACAACGTGGAGTACGAAGCGGTGGGTTGTGGTGGTGGTCAAGATGAAGACAAAAATATAAGCATGGTGGACAGCAAGAGCTTCGTGTGCACCCAGAGGCGGGAGTCGGAGATGGTGGTTCCACAAGATCAGTTTGATGGACTGTCAAGAAAAAGAGCTGCAGCGTCAACAAAGGATGGCCGTGGGAAGTGATAAGAGAGTTTGGCAGTAGGAAGTGAGAAGAGATGTTGGTCGTCGGAAGTGACAGAATGGAAGGTCGGTGGTGGAGACTGCAGCACAGCTGCTTGGCGTGAGAGATTAGGAAGTGAAAAGAGAGGTTGGTCGTGAGAAGTAAGAAGATATGTTCGCCATCGGAAGTGATAGAATGGAAGTCGGTCGACGAGAGGAAACTGCTGCACAGCTAGTAGGCCGGAGACACTGTTTGTCGGGAGAGGTTACGAATGGGAGAGAAGAGAGTTTCATCAAAAATAGTTCAGCTTCTATCAATTTGCTCCAGCTTTTTGTCTCCCATTTCATTAAGGGCATTTTTGTCCATTCATGCTCTTTTTTATACTAACAAAAACATAAAGGTTAGTTTTCAAACTCACCTCTTCAAACGGGTCAATTTATACATTTTCTCTTTTTATAATTGATAGCCCATGATAACCATATCCCATCAATTGGGTCCATTTTCTTTCAAGTGCACAATCCCACGTCGTCAATCTTCTTTTTCGATGCATTCTTACTGTCAATAATTAGATTAGAAGTGGAATCAAACTCGCTTCTAATTTTTAAATTATTGATTACAATATTCCACAAAAAGAGTCATTCTGACTCATCTAATACATTATTTTAATCATTCATAATTTTAATAATCGTTACCGAAAATCTATGTCATCAATGATAATATCATAATATATTCATTACTGTATAAGTAGTCCAATAATTGGACAATAAAATATTAGTTTTCCATATTTTAGAATCACAAAATAATCTTATTATTATTTAAAAAATTAACAACATCAACCAATTTAACTTGCCCCTCTGAAACAAAGAAAGTCAAAATACCAAACCATGTGCGGAGAAAAAGTCTTGATCTATTCTCCCCACGATATCGGTTCAATAAAAACATATTCAAATTAATCAAATGTTTGATTAATTGGTCCTGGAAAATTATTATTAAAAAAAAATTAACCAATAACGATACAAGATGAGTATCAAAATAAAAAAAATAATGATCGAAGATGCAATGAAGTCGTACACTCAACTGTACCGGACTAAGAAAGATAAAGACTTGGATTCATTGATTATTTATATTTCACACCAATAAGAGCATGACAGCGTGACCACTGGGGTCGCTCACCTTATCTCAACAAGCGGGGACACTTAGATTCTACAAGGCTCAAACTCTATCATCTGAATCTTGTTGAGAATCATGGTGTCAAATAGTATCAATCTCATCCATCACCATCCTCACCTCTCCTTCCCTGCAATTTCTTTGAAACCAAGACTCTCTAAACTATCAACTCCTTCTCCATTTTCAACCGAATTAACTACCAAGTTAGTTGCCACCCACAACAAGTTTTGCCACCCTTTTATCCATAGAACACCCAGCAACATTTTGACCATCCCCATGGCATCGAACAAATTTGATGCACTGGATGGATTTGAACCCGATCCGAGTCTCACCAATGATGATCTCAAGCCAACAACAATTAGCCAAAGGACGTTTTCTTGGTGGGAAATGGCTAGTCTTTGGATTGGTCTTGTGGTTGGTGTTCCATCTTATTACTTGGCAGGTAGTCTTGTTGATCTTGGCATGGCTTGGTGGCAAGGAATTGCCACTGTAGTTGCTGCAAATATAATTCTGTTAGTCCCATTAGTTCTAACCGGTCATCCAGGCACGAAATATGGTATATCATTTCCAGTTCTGGTTAGATCTTCTTTTGGCATTCATGGTGCTCACATTCCTACACTTCTTAGAGCTTTGGTTGGCTGTGGTTGGTATGGGATTGAGACATGGATTGGTGGTGAGGCAATTTTCCTTCTTTTGCCGAAATTCATTAAAGAATCTTCTTTCTCTCAATCTTTACCATGGCTTGGCACTTCCCCATTAGAATTTGCTTGTTTTATTGTCTTTTGGTTTGCCCAATTGACTGCTGTTTGGAAAGGAATTGAAGGAATCAAAGACCTTGAAAAGTACTCAGCTCCAATACTCATCTTACTCACTTCTAGTTTTCTACTTTGGGCTTATGTCAAAGCTGGTGGATTCGGTCACATGCTCTCTATATCTTCCAGGCTATCCTCTTCAGAGTTTTGGTCACTATTTTTCCCTTCACTCACTGCAAATATAAGCTTTTGGGCTACTCTTGCACTCAACATACCTGATTTTACTCGATATGCCAAGAGCCAGACTGATCAAATCTTGGGTCAATCTGGTCTTCCAATCTTTATGGGTGCATTTACATTTGTTGGCCTAGCAATAACCTGTTCTACTCAGGTAATTTTTGGTCATGTGATCTCTAGTCCAATACAACTTCTTGGACAAATAGGAGGTGTTACAACTATGATTTTGGCTATTCTAGGAATTAGTCTAGCCACCATTACAACCAACATAGCTGCCAATGTTGTAGCCCCAGCAAATGCACTTGTCAATCTAAGCCCTTCAAAGTTCACATTTAGAAGAGGAGCAATTTTAACTGCTTTGCTTGGAATTGCTTTTCAACCTTGGAGGCTTCTTCAATCGAGTGAGAGCTTTGTGTATACTTGGTTGGTTGGCTACTCTGCCTTGTTGGGTCCGATTGGGGGCATAATTTTAGCAGATTACTATCTAATTCGTGACACGGAATTAAGCATCAAGGACTTGTACTCTGTGAGTCCTTATGGAGCTTACTACTACTCAGGAGGCTACAACTTGGCTGCAATGGCAGCTTTAATAGTCGGCATTTTGCCTGTTATTCCTGGTCTATTACAAAAGGTTGGATTCATCTCTACGGTACCGGAAAGTTTGGTTGTCATCTACAACAACGCTTGGTTTTTCAGCTTCTTCTCAGCTGGTTTTGTCTATTGGATTCTGTCACGTTTGAATGGAAAACAAGACACTCCACCAACCATGGACCCCCTTTTACGTACTGCAGCCTGAGTTTTTAGTTTAGTGGTGATCCTTGCATTTGGTGAACATTACATTTCTTCATTGTAAACAATAATCATGACTCCAAAAAAATAAATTAGAGCTCATGTTAATGTCCATTGTTCTTGTAGAAAGTTTGATCTGAGGTTTTATTATCACTACAAAATATAGCTGGACGGTAAAGAGAATTCCTTTAGTGTAGGAATGATTGAGACACAAAATTTTTATTCTCTCAAGACTTGGGTTTGTACAAAATTTATTTAAATTGGATTCTCCACTCCATAGAATCATAAGAGGACCTATAATAAAATAAGGCTATTTAGTATGTAAATCTCAACAAACGAATTGATTTGATTCGATAATTTTGAAATTACTGAACTAATTTTTAGATTTTGATAGTGTACGGGGATTGATGTGGTTTATACGACAGTTTTTTTCTTTTTTTAAAGAACGTTTATACGACAGTTTTGAAAGAGTACACAAACAAACATTGCCGAAACATACCTGAGTTACTCAATAGAAAAGTCAATAATTCTAGCTTCCTTCAATTAGAACAGAACCATCTCTAATTTTCCTAGTTCTCTTAGTCTTATATATGTATTAAGCTTTCTATGCTAACAATCAAGTTCAGACTCAAACTTTTTGGTTTAATTTTTACGGGGCCAGTGATTTCTGAGTTTCTGATGTCCACATTGAGCGAGAATAATGAAAATTTCATAATTAATTAAAGTCGATAATTACAGATGATAAATGTGAATATCTGAACTAATGCACTTCTAGAACTATAAGATAAACCAAACAGTATATCATTAAATATGACTTTGGGCCCAAATATTCACTTTCCCAAACCCAAATCCAAATTGCAAGTTGATTTTTTTTTTTTTTCCAAGTCTTCAAGAAGTCCACCAGCCAAATCCACTATTTGCTGGGCCTGGATCCTTGTCGACAGTCAGGCGCCGACTTGGAACTCTAACAAGGGACCAACTTGTGCCGAGTCAACTTGGTTATTAATGCAAACTTTGAAGAAACAGGACGCGGGGCAACAAGAATTGGACAAATCAAAATAAAAATCCAATCAGAACAAACAACCCAAAAAGCGAGCTGAAACCTTATAAATGTCTGCAGCAGCCAACGATGTTCATATACGAGGACAATGACATTTCATCCGACCAGGAGGCTGGTGGTGTCACAGGTCAGTTGTTGAAGAAAAGACAATTTCGATGTTCAAAATCGGTGGGGAAAAGTCCCAGTTTCAGAACTTATAGTCTTAGTGCTTTTGGTGCGATCGTGAGAGAATACATCCACATTAATATTCTTGAGTGCGATTTTCCGTTTGTAAGTGCATGAACTAGTGTTATAGTCTTATAGATATCATTGGATTTGTAGAAACAACCAAAGTAGTCTAAGATCAATATTATCAATAATTAATATCATTGTGTGGAGGACAAGACCAAAAACAATATGAGGGCTGCCATTATTGACGTTCAAAATCAGTCGACGCTAGTTCTTGAAGTTCAAGACTGCAATCAACGGAAAAATGAGCAAAAACAGGAGAGAAGAGGGGCAGAGAGGAAGAACTAGAACACAAGATTTACGTGGTTCGACCAAAGGAAGGGTCTACGTCTACAGTGTCTTCTCTGGTGGTGGAGAGACAGTCACTGTTATTACTATATTTTCTAGTTACAGTGGGAGAGAGGAGAGAGAGAGAGCCTTCTCCTTTTACAATAATTCTCACCCTTATTTATAAAGAAGAGGAGGGACTATAGTTGATACAATAAGAAATTATTAATTACAAGTTCCTATGTCTGACACATGTCATATTTGTCAAAGTTTTCTGTCAAGGCATGGGCTTCTGACACCACCCATGTTGTAACGGTTGAGAAAGTTAAACTGACACTGATTTGGAAAGACTGGCTGTGCACGTCACGCCATCGCGCGAGCTGGGAGCTAATGCCTGCAAGTTGGGAGCTCGAGCCAAGAGCTGAGAGCTTGAGCTGAGCATCCTGAGAGCTGAAAGCTCATGCCTGCGAGCTGGGAGCTCGTGTTTGCGAGCTAGGAGCTGAGAGTTGGAGTTGCTCTGGGTGAGCTGAAGCTCATTCTAGACGAGCTGGAGCTCGTCCATCTGTTCGCTGGCTTGCTCGCACATGGACTGCTCGTTCAGTATTCTGCTGGGCTACTTCTGCTAGCTGAGATTTGGTAAATTGGGCCCTTATCTATTGGGCGTTTGGACTTTTACCAACCTATTTGGGGTATCCCAAAAATACATACAGCAGCCATTAATTTTGGTTTGTAGCTATAAACCAAGTGAGACCAATCCTACGCGCAACATATATTGGAAAAGAATCAATTTTAGTGCGTGGACGGACTACAGACTACAGAAAGCATTTTTGACTCTATTCAATTCTGATCTAACAACTATAGCTAGCTGGGTACCTAACCCACTATTCGTGTGAATTGAAAGTGTGGCCAATCCTTGACGGGTTTTGTGGTTAATGGAATCTAATCAATTCTAAGCTATAGACCATGTTCCAGTTCCACTGAGAGAACAAGATATTTACATAAACGTACGTCTTTGTCTAGTAGCAAATATTGTAAATTTGCCAATATTGTAAATTTGCCATTAAACATGGCAGCCGCTTGAGAACTAAATTTTTCATATTTAAAAGTACATATAATTTGAACTTGCAATACCATGATGGTAATCTAGTTTTCTTCATTTGTATACTGATCTAATAAATATTAACTCCATCTGATGTTAAAAAAAAAAAAAAAAGTTTTGATCATATCATTAAGTAAACGTTCAACAAATCAAACCAACTAAATATATGTAACAATTTAATTAACTGTATATTTTAGGAGTAATTTATTAATTTCCCCTTTTTAATCAAAATAGCATTACAAAATTTATTAAAATTATTTGTTGAAATAGGAAAAAGAATTAGAATCAAAATAATGTTTGGGTGTTTACCGAAAAATAAAATCAAATAAATGTTACAATGTTTTGTGAAATTAAAAAATTTTTGCACAAATATAACAGTTTTGGTTCGAAACCAGCTAATGAAATAACTTTGTTACATGCATCCTAACTAAGATATATATTAAGTTCTTTAATGATGGAATGATGAGTTATGAACAATGTATTTGACGAGCTGTACATTTTAATACAAAACTTAATCCCAGTGATAAGACAATTAATTATTCAAAAAAAAGGTGATAACACAATTAAGCCAAATCAAATACTTAATTGTCTGAAAGTTCTATGTATCTCTACACTATAAATTAATAATTAATATTCTTTTATATAATTTTGGTATGCGTAACAATCAACATCAGGTCATTATTGCTCTTTATTATGATTTCTCAAAGTCTTCTCTCCCATTTTCAAGTACTGGTGAAGCTATATATTTCACTAGTACCTGAAAAGGGCAAAGAGGCAAGCACGCAATTTGAATATAAAAAAATAGAGAAATATTAAGGAAAAATAATAATAATAGACATAAATGGATCATTCTCGTAAAATAAGGGGAGACCAGTTGAGATGTGAAGTATCAGAGGACATAAAATAAAGAGGATTACATGTACAAAACATACAATATTGAGTTGCTGACCCAAAACATGCAACGAATGGAGACGAAAGGACAAATCATGTAACACGGGGCCCATAAAAACTGTGGAATTTCTGGACCAGCTTGGCGCCAACTCACCTGCTCGGGCACGCACACAGCGTAAACAAGCTAAGACAAGGAAAAATTTTCCAGAAGAAGCATTAATTTTATCGGTCTAATATCATCCTATAGCTATCATATAGTCTGCTACGATTAACTAGTGTATATCTATATATATATATTTCTTTGACTATATCTATTTAACGAGATTGCTCAAAATTTATCGAGATTAATTAGTATATATATAGTTCATATACATATTCCTATAATTTAGAGGCGACGAAAATCCGAACACTAAATTTATTACTCTTAATAATGGAGGGTGGTCTCCGGGCTTTTGGGTGACTTATGGAGACGGTCGTAGGTGACATAACTATACAATTCGTGATTTAGAGGAATAATTTAAAGGCACCGTGACCTAAGGCTAAAAGGGCATTCATGTTCAAGGAATTTGATAGGAAACAAAAGACCATTTGGATCATACATAACAACTTCTTTGTATAATATTGGTAAGTATTAATAGTATCTTAGCCCTGTCTGTTATGTTTTCATTTTTCATAGACTTATAAATATAATATGATGTAAAGAACATCTACTTTCCTATCTGACATATAATGTTAAAAAAAAAAAAAATCTTCTTATACTTATCTAAAATAACACCTGTCACCATCATATACATTTAAGAATTATCACTATTTTATCATAAAATACAAATTCAATATTGCTTTTATTATTCAATTTCATAAAAGTTGTTTCTTTGAAAACGAATTTAAGAATTGTTATTAAGCATATATGAATACATAAACATTGTATGCTACTAATTCTTTAAGTTATTGTAAAACAAATCGAAACTTGAAATCCGGCTCTTTTCTATGAATGGCCTCTGTAAAACGAATTAAGTAATTGTTATCAAGCATGTATTAAAATATGAACCTTGTGTTGGAAAAATGGGATAAACATCAATTTTAAGGACCCATTTAAATTGGATTAAAGATCTTGATTGAGATAGATTAAAATGGATTCATGAAAAAAATGGTGCTTGAATAAATGAAAATTGAATTGAAGATTTAATTTTCAAAATATAACTGTTGGATTAAATGTCATGAATAAAGCTATTGAATTTGAAAAAGTATAACTGTAAAATTAAATTGCACATTTAATTTTTCAAATTGTAATTGTAAGTATTACCTAGAATTGAATTGCAATTTTAATTACCATAAATTTTTTTAAAAAAATTGAATATTTAAATCGTAACCACTAGTGTTAATTACAAATTTAAATTTTCAAAGCATAATCATTGATTCAATTTAATGGTTGATTTTAAATTAATTTTGTAACCGTTCCACACGTAGACTATAAATTGACATCCTTATTAGTTGTTCGAAAAAAACTAAGAATTCATTTTGTTTTCTAGTAGGTTATTTTTTCTTAAATACTATTCCTAATTATAAATGTCTAAAGTGATAGGGATTTAGATATAAATCAGTTCGTCAGATGAGTCTGATTGGTGTTATTGTATACTGGGAAACAAGCGCTAAACAACGAATTTACTATAGTTATTACGGGCTTCAATACTTTTACTTTTTATTTGATTTTAATTTTTTTCTGCTGCAAATTCTTTATAATCTAGAGGGTTTTAAGAATTATGATTCTATATTGTCATCTGATCTTATTATTATCATCAATTTTTCTAACACTTTGTTTGCTACCAGTGCTTACGTTATTGTAACTTGAATTGAAACTTGAAACCTGACTTTTTATTCTTTTATTTTTTTTTATGAGTGGTCTCCCTGTAGTGTCAGATAAAAAGATTATAGAACAAGCAATAGAAAAAGACTTACAACAAGTTGAATATCCAACTGGGTCTACGAAATTAAAATGAATGAAGTGAAACTTTCAAAAACCCTAGAGAAGTAGAGATATATTTAAACGGGAGGAAACTCACGTTTAGAAAATAATAATATTCGAGAAGCACGAGTACAAAAAGTTCGAGGTCAATTACAGCTGTCTTGCATGCATGGATGAGCATAAGACATTTGGAAGACAGGTGGAAGAGGAGCCATTGTAACATTGTAAAAGCAAATAAATAATCATTATCAACACGTTCTCTTCTTAATTTTTGCGTTTATTTAACCTATGTGGTTTCCTGGAACCAGAGTGCTGGAGTTAAGCGCTTCTATTATAATATTATTACAGATCTTTAAAAAGAAGGTCATGATCATATTGATAAGAATGCAATGTAGCTACGTAGCTGACAAAGTCGACGCCATTTCCCTTTTAGGCAGTATACATATACATATCATATATCTATCATGTAGAATGTACTCCATTGTTGACCAACCCTGTGTCCTGCAACTCAACATAGTTTCTTTCAAGGTCTAATCACTTCTAATGCCCTCTATTTGTGTGCCTTTACAATTCACATTATTATATACTAATTATAACCAAATTCGTACGAAACACACCACAAAAGGTCAATACTTGTCATATGCAGATATCTCTTATTTGTATGTTATAGAATGTAACTTGAGGTATTCGAATCGAATTAATTTTTCTTGATTCGGATGATCAGGTTCTCATTGCTTGGGAATCTCTAGTGAATGCTTTTAATGTAATAATTTGTGAATGCATGGTAGTTAAATAAAACCATGTATTTTTATGTTTATGGACAAATTAAACGCACTAAATAATGTATATAATATATACATATATTTATGAAACATATTTTGTATCCAAAGAATGAAATTTTCAAGTATTTGAGGACGGCTCATTTTGAAGATTTAGAAACCTTTGAATAATATCCTAAAAAATGAAACAGCTGATGAGTAGAATTGCTAAAATCTTTGAAGTGTTGGATTCTTACGTGTGCTCTATAATTAGGTCTGTTGATATATAAAAGATGTCCTACACACCTTACTGTTATGATTGTTTAGATTATGATAATCTAACAATAAACCAACCTCATTCCAAACTATTCCATGATGCAATTGGTTTCTATAATTTGCTTCACAGCATGCACACATCAAACTACGATATCCTTCACAGCAAATTATTTAATAATCCAAAGTCAGAATTAAGAAATTAATTGGCAGAGAAAATTTTTCTTGGATCATGTCAGAGAGGATGTTCATTCATCATAAATATTTTCATCATCTATTCTCACCAAATATGCTTTATTTTATTTATTTATCCAATAAAATTAGCTGTATGTCAAGTAATTTTTTTTAAAGCAATTAATCTAATTTCTTGGACAAAATCTACGTGTAAATTAATGAAGAGCTTATTGGTTGGTCGGTTGATCCTACGTAGTCACAAACCAGAAAGTCATCTAAAAGACTAAAATTCTTGTGATTCATATTTGAGCACAGCCAATAAAAAAATATTAAATGAATCAACACCAAACATGATTTATATTACAGGTCAATAGAAATTCATATTATACTAAATCACTGCTCTGCCACCAAAAAACTAATGCAACTTGGCAGACATTTGACAATCATCATTTTGTAACTTTATATATCGTCGCCTTTGCTTTGGCTTTTTCGAAAAATGGGATTACAACTAACCCTAGCTGTCTTCTATATAACTTTATGTGCTTTCTTATTCGAACGGTGAAAATAAACAGCTTTTACAGTTTTTTTTTTTTTTTTTAAGAAACTGAAATAGCATTAAACCAAACTAGGAAAAAAACAATGGAGGCAAATAGCCTCCCAGAACAAATCTCTTTTAGAGGAGAAAACCAAAAAAACCAGATGATATGCCACTGAATTTCCTTTACGGGAAATAGCAAGACATTCACAATTGTCCACCTCCTTACACAAGGCTATAACATCATATTTGAGAAAACTGTTATGATCCCACATCGACTAAGTATGAGATTGGTTGAAGGTATATAACCTGCTAGGCACCCTCTTCTCAATAACCGGTTTTTGAGGATAAGTTCTACCTAGTAGGTTCGTATCAAGTGGTATCAGAGCCTACACCACGCGCACCAGCACGACGCACGGACGGGGCGACCTGGGGAGGGCTGCTACCCAAAAGAGGTTGGATCTGCGAAGTCACCCAGCTGGGAATGATGGGCCGTCGTGGACGTTGGCTGTAGAAGCGTGGTGGAATTTTATGATCCCACATCGACTAAGTATGAGATTGGTTGAAGGTTATATAACCTACTAGGCATCCTGTCCTCAATAACTGATTTTTGAGGATGAGTTCTACCTAGTGGGTGCGTATCAAAAACTAGAAACACCATTAGAGGATTACTATAATGAAATCAATGACCATTTCTCCAACATCAGTTTCAGCTGAAGAAAGCAAAAGATCTAAATTATAGGTCAGAAGTAAACGCTCTCGAAGAGTGAACCATTCACCCACTTCTGTTGAAAAATAACCAGGTAAAACCTTAGCAATGGCAGCTATGATACCTTTTAAAGCATCTCTGATAACTACCCCAACACCAATATAATTAACACTCGATTTAACAGTTGCATCAATGTTTAACTTGAGCTTACCAAGGAGAGGAAGGAAGCCATTGGTCAGAAGGGGGAGGTGGAGAAGGAGTAGAAAATTTAGAAATAGCAGAAGCAAAATTCTTGAACTCAAACAAATAGGAGATAGCCCAATGAAATGGGTCTTGGAACCTTGGACTATTAAACTGATATAAAAGGGAATTTCGGACATTCCATCCTAGCTACAAAAGAATAGCAAAGAGTTTCATTTGATCAAGCTTTAGAGAAGCATTTATAACAATGAGAAAGTCAGGAATCAGAAGGTTGAACAAAATAGAAACATGAGATTAGAAGGGAGAATCACACCGGATCTGAACAGTTGCAATACATTTGAAGAGAGTATGTTCTATTGTCTCTGGAGCCCCTCTGCATCTGGGACAAACAGAAGAGACCAGAACAAATTTGCTAGCCATCTTTGCCAAGGTAGGACGAGCATTTTTGAAGTACCTCCAAAGAAAAATTATAATCTTGGGAAGGATAGAGAGGTGCCACATTAATTTCCATCATTTGGAGGTTAAGTTGGAGTTGGAGTTGGAGCTAGGTCCTAAGACTTTTTCAAGAATAGCTGGCTAGTACCCACTCTTGACTTTATAGTAGTCAGATTTATCAAAGTACAATATGAGTTTATCTTATTTGTTGTGCACACTAAGGGGGATTGACAAGATTGCTTCTTTATCAATGGGAAGAAAAGAACAATCGATTTTTTATAAATCCCACCCACCTTCTCTTGACTTCACAAACTCAGCAACCTTGACATTAAAACTTCCTATCTAATAAATGAGTTTGAAGAAAAAAGGCCTAGGCAGCCATAGATTTTGAAAAGCTCTAATCCATTCCTCATTTCCAACCTTCCATCTTAGATCATTTTTAAGCAACTACCTTCCCTATAAAATATTCCTCCAAATATGAAAAGCCCAGGTTTGAGAGTAGATTTAAGAACTCTTCCTTTTCAAAATACTTAGATTTGAAAACCTGAAAACCAAGGGAATTTGAAATTTCCAGCAGTCTCCAAACTTGCTTGGCTAAAAGGGCTTGATTAAATAATGAAAGATCTCTAAAACCTAAGCCACATTTAGCTTTTGGAAGGCAAAGAGTGTCCCATTTAATTCAACTTATTTTCTTTCTTCCATTTTTAGAACCCCATCAGAAACTAGACACTAAGGACCCAAGCTCCTTGCACAATTCAAAAGGAATATAAAAAATACTCATAACATAAGTGGGGATGGGTTGAATTACTACCTTAATAAGCACTTATTTCTCACCCATAGAAAAGAACCTCCTCTTCTAACTGCGGATACGATGTCACTTTATCCGTAAGATCACTAAATAGTTTTCTTTTATTTTTACCCACCAAAGTAGGAAGACCCAAGTATTGAATTTCATCTCTCATACTACTAACAACATTAGGGGCTAAAAGTTAAGTAAGAAAGAAGAAATGGAAATACAATCCATAATTAATTGAATCCAATGATTTGATAATCTCATATACTGCATGATATGCTTTAAAAAGCCTCATTCTTCTTTATTATAAGCTTTGCTCATATCGAGTTTCCAGGTTAACAACCCTTTACTACCTTATTTTTTTTACAGCAAATAAAGTGGAGAATTTAAAAGAAATCAAAATATTATCAAAAATCTGTTTGCTAGGTACAAAGATTAACTGATTGTGGGAAATAAGCTTTAGGAGAACCACTTTCAATTGATTAGCTATAACCTTCATTATTATTTTATAAACTAAACTACAAAGTACTTATTGGTCTAAAGTCTTTAAGTCTCTCAGAACACTTAATTTTAGGGATAAGAACAACAGTGGTTTGATTAAGATCTCTAATAGAAAAACCATGATTAAAAATACAAAAGCACACAACATAAAGAGATCATCCCATACAATATCCCAACATTTCTAAAAAAAAATGGCATGGAAGCCATCTAGACCAGGAGCCTTAACATGCCCCATCTCAAAAATAGTCTGCTTGATTTCTTCTTTACAAAAGATTTCATCCAAAAACTGCAACTTACTTCACTAAGTTTAGAGTTAATGGCCGATGTGACCTTATATAACAACAAGTCACTTAAGTTCTCAAAACGGAAAAGATTGGAGAAATAATGGCTAACCATGTTGGTGATGTCATTTTCATTGCTACCACTCTGTCATGATCATCTCTCAGTTGGTTGATCATATTCCTCTTCCTTTTAGCAAAAGCTTTGGTATAGAAGAATTTTGAATTTTTATCTCCCGCTGCTAGCCATTCTGCCTTGGAATGCTGCTTCCCATAGATTTCATCTAATTCTAACAAATCTTCAAACTTGACTTCCAACTTTTTTATTTCCTCCGCAACATCTGGACCTCTTGCTTGAGAATGTAGGAAATTAAGCTGATTCTGTTTAGAAGTTATCAACTTAGGTAAGGAACCAAATTTGGAGTGGCTCTAATAAGAGAGTTTAGCTACATAACTTTTTAGTTTTGATCGAAGATCCTGAATAGAATTAGCTGACCCCCTATACTTCTATTCTTGATCAATAACTTTTTTACATTGCTCTTTTTTCAACTAATAAGGCTCAAACTAAAAACCTCTTAACCCCAATGCTGAAGCTTGCCCTCTCATTTTTTCCCGAAGAAGAATCAGCTTATGATCAGATAAGTAGAATCCAAGAATTTTCACAAAAAAAAATCAAGGAAAGAAGTTTTCCATGAGGAATCCGTTAGGAATTTATCTAATCTCTCATCAACAAGCTAAGCACCATCCCTTTTATTACTCCAAGTCATCTTAGGACCAGAAAATCTCAAATCCCACAAGTCACATTCATCCACCACCCGTCTAAGCTTCCGTAGACCTATAGCTCCCTTATCTGAACCCCCTTCCTTTTCATCCAAATAGAGATTTTCATTAACATCACCCCATACACCTAAAGCAACGTGTCAACCTACCATAATCTCTTCAAAAGCTCCAAAAATGATTTCGCAAGGCCAAATTTGGGTTACTGTAAACCTCAATTTCTTTTTGAGGTTTACAGTAACCCAAATTGAGCCCCTTGAAAAAGAAAGCAAAATAAATTTCAGATTGTCCTTCTATAACAACAAAAGACCACTTATTACTTCACCCACTTTTTCTCCTGATATTGAAGGAATGTTGAACTTGAGTTAGTTGGAAACCTTCCTAGCTACCCGTTTCCTTTTGCGAGTCAGAATAAGAGGGGGATTAAGCTCTCCATGTATGTCTTCCGAGAGTATTCCCTGACTTTGATCTCTGAACTGGAATTGGTGTTGTCTCATAGTATCTATTCCTGAATTCCCATACCAGACTACCAATTTAGACCCTATTATACTTGTATTCTACTCGTTTTCTTGACTTTCATTATACTACGGATTTGTTCCTTCCTAGGGAGCTTGTCTTGGATATTCCTCTTGTCTACCCTAACTCGATGATGATGAACTCGATTTGGACTCTAGAGGTGTTTTTTTCTCTAGGGCTAAGGCCCTTAACCACGGTTCAAGGATTAAGCCTTAAAGCTACCTCTCATGCCTCCTCATCTTCATATTCCATCAAACGGTGTCCTATCATTCTACATGCAAAGCAAAATTTTGCAATCGTTCATACCTTAGAGGCATATTAGAAATTGTTCTTGAGCCATCTAGCTGCAAACGTAGCCCCCTCCGAATTGGTCTTGAAATATCTATTTCAACCCGGACTTGCAAATATTTGTCTCAACATCTTTGAGAATCTTCGGGGTTGCCTACTACTTTTCCTAGCTTTTCGCTATTAATTTTGCCATTATCTAGTTCATGCAAGAGATTGAGAGTTTATGAAATTGAACCTAGAACTAAGCCTTGTTAAACTGTATATTAGTTATGTCTCCCATGCCTAATGGCTTTTCTAAAACTACAAGACTATTGTTGAAATGCCATGACCCCCTTACCATCACCGAATTCCTATCTTCAGCCCTTTGAAACTGAAACAAAAAAGGATTTTCCCTAATAGTTTCCATACCTACCAACTCGTACGATCTCCATAGCTGAGATATCACTCCTCTAAAGGCTTCACGATTGACTTCTTTCTAGAGAGTACCTTTCCAACTAGACTTTGTGCAACTTCTTTCCTTCCTTCAATCTAGGCTTCTTTTGGAAATGTTACTATTGGACTGTCTTCATCTGTCAAACGAAGAGGTTCACACATCTTAATAAACTCGTCATCAACCATATTTGCCACTATAAGCTCTAATTAGACTGCTAAAGCACCATCTTCTAGCACGAACTTGAAATCACAAAGAAAACTGGTGAAGAAAAATATGAAAACCCCCTCCTTTACAAGAGAAGACAATCCCTAGAAACACTCTACTTCTAACCCTGTCTCAAAGAGAGATAGAGAAGACTTTTCATGATTCCTCTATACACATTAGAAATGGAGACAAAAACATGTATTCATTTTACAACAATCTCTCCCAGATTGATTTAAAATTTCCTAATCATGTTGAAATCACCATAGCCATATACAATTCTTTGAAATTAGGATGAACTATCTTTATATCATTATTAGTTTATAGTAAGACCATCTTGAATTAACTACTAATTTTCATCACTTATTTTTACGGTTCCTACCATATATTTTTAATAAGAATAGTGTTATACTTCCAAAAAAATTTATCTAAATGATGTAGTAAACTGATTTGTAGCTATCACATTAATTTTGAGATAATGTTTTAATGAGATGATAATTATATATTAGCTTGACATATAATTTGAATAATGAATTTGAAATTTTTTTTGAATAATATAGTGTTACTCTTTTAATAAACTCATCACGGTGATGAGTCTTTTTATCATTATTAATTTATAGTAAGACCATCTTGAATTAACTACCAATTTTCATCATTCATTTTTACGATTTCTAGCATATACTACAATAAAACAAGCTATCCATGTCGGAATATTCATACTTGACACTAATGACCCAGTATAGATACCATTTTTTAATTAAAAATAATTAAATTGAATTGTTCATACTAAGCATTAAAAACTCGGTATGGATAAAATTTTTTTATTAATAAAAAATTATGTAAGTCAATTATCCATACCGAGCATTAATGACCCAATATGGATAATATTTATTTTATTTTTTAAAAAAATTTAATTTAATTATTCATACTGGGCATTGATGGTTCAGTATGGATAATCATGTTTTTTAATTTTAAAAAACTTAGTTAAGTATCAATACTGGATCATAATGAACCCGGTATAGATAATATTTTTTTTAAAAAATTTTAATTATCCATACTAGACAATAATGGATCTAATATGAATAATATTATTTTTAATTAAAATAATATTATTTATTCATACCGAGCTTGTATGGATAATACTTTTGTAAATATATATATTATTATTATCCATACCGAGTGCATGATTGACCTGGTATGAATAATGTTTTCTATATTAGGCACCTAGGGGCTTGGGATAAAAAATTTGAAAATATACGACACACCCCGCTCTCATTTCACCGTTTCTTTCTCTCTCTATCTTTTTCTCTCACATAATCTCCCTTCCAAACCCTAGTCGCCCCTCATTCCACCCTTCCCCCCCAACTTTGTCGGCAGTTCATCACTTCAGTAGTCACGTCGTTTGCCACCATCTACTGCTGTCGCCAATTTGTTGTCGGTTAATATTCTTTATCCTTCTTCTTCTTCTCCTCTTCTTTTCATTTTTTTCTTCTCTTCTTTTTTCTTCTTTTTCTTTCTTTCATATGACGATCGGACTTATATCGATCACGTAACCACCGATGCGACAATCCGACTATTGTTTCTTTTTTTATTTTTTTTCTTTTCTTCTCATTTTTCACTTCTTTTCTTCTCTTACAATCGTTGCCGAGGATTGTCACCGTTTGCCACTATCTTATTTATCAATCTACTTCTCTTCCATAATTTTCTTTTCAAGAAGGTATGAACTTTATGATTTTATATTTTTCGATGCTTCTAGAATTCCAATCTTCAATTGGAGATAATGTTATCTCTCAAGTTTTAGGTAAGGAGTCTCAAGGTCGAATTCAAGGAATGGGTCATTGTGGGACCCTCTTTCAAGGCAGGGCGCTATTTACCGGCCTCGACCGGTCCCACTCACTAGGTTTTGTCCCCGGGCCCCTGGGGTTTTGCTTCGCCTCCCACACCACTTGAATCCATGACCTGAGCCCCTGAAGTCAAATATATTCACTAGCTCAATTGGTACACACCTTACTTTAAGAATTCATTTGGCTTCAGGGGCTCAGGTCATTGGGTTCAAGTGGTGTGGGAGGCGAAGCAAAACCCCAGGGGCCCGGAGACAGTACTTAGTGAGTGGGATCTGTAGGTAGCGTCCTGCCTTGAGAGAGGGTCCCACAATCATGGTGTAACATCTGCTATTGTACATGCATCTGTGGTTAGTAGATAAAACTTTGCACAATACCAACAACATGTGAATTATGAGATTGTAACTATGAAGCAAATAACTACTAATTTGATAAATTAGCTCGTGACTCATTTGTCGAACGTAGATTAAGCTCAAGTACTAGCATATTTTCCTCCCACACAGCCGATAAACAGCTCAAAACTTTTAAAATTTGTTTACTTCCATTTTTTTTGTACTTAGGATTTTTTTTCCCATATCCTTGTTTTCTCACAAGTGGGTGTAATTATATTTTCATATTTTTTACTATATGTGTGTTTGTGTGTGTGTATATATATATATATACATTGTTTGCATATATATTTATGAAAAAACGTTGTTGCGTATCGATTTTGAAAGTACTGTAGTGCATGAATTGTAGGGAAATTAAATTTTTGATAAGTTCGAAAAATAGGTGAAACTTTATCAAAATTTTTGTAAAATTGATTGAGTTTATATATATTGTTTTCTATATTAAGTTTGTTACATATATGTTGTCAAATAGGGGTACTTAGTATTTTTTTCCCGCTATCCATGTTTTCTCACAACAATACTATTTAATTTTTTCTTAGACGTAATATTCTAGTGGCTTAAATTCAATGAGAGTTAATAAAAGTGTTAAATTTACTGAACGTTCAGCGAAGGTAAATACTCATGAAATTTATATTAGGGATAATCCTTAAAAACCCCCTGAAAATGAAAATAATCTCAGTTTACCCCAACTTTTATAAATATTAGTCAAAAAACCTCCTGCCGCCTCCCAAAAGTGGTTTTCTTTTAAATTGTAGTGGTTTCGTGATAAAAAACGTTAAAAGACCAAATTGCCCTTATCACATCCAAAAATAAAAACAAAAAATTTGTCAATTATGAAACTATCATTTGAAAAATTAAATAAATTAAAAAAATAATAATAATAAAAAACAAATTATGTTGATTGAAGGACGAACTCAGCCACAAAGATTTGGATATTCAATCAAAATCATCATCTAGAATCAAACTTCAAAATTCTTCTTTAAAAAAAAAAAAATCAAAAAATTGAAAATAAAAAAATTGACAATTTAAAAAATGAAAAAAGTTTAAATGAACCCAGGACTGGGTTCGTACAAAAATGATCCCAGTTGCTTGGATTTGTTCTAAGAGCACACATTAATGAGCCACAATGAAATTAGATGAACAACATATCAATGAGCCACAACGAACCCAGATCAACACAAATCAATGAATCCAGATATACTTATAGCACCTAGCTTTTATACACTCAAATAAATAATGTCCACACTTCATTCACAAATACAACCAAATTTCTGGATTCACCAACAATTTAAAAAAAAAAAAACACCAACAACAACCTAAAGTCAGTAGACGATCAACAACACCTCCATTCTAGCACCCATCAACAATCCAATCGACTCGGAACACCCAACACCTTTGTTCTGTCTCCACTTTTGCTGCTGCATAAGCACCACCCGATTTCTGAAGAGCTTCAATGACGATGGAGCAGCATCAATGACAAAGCCGAAATCCACAAATGAAACCTACGAAGAACACCCAACACCTCTGTTTTGTCTCCACTTTTGTTGCCACACAAGCACCACCCGATTTCTGGAGAGCTTCAATGACGATGGAGTAGCATCAATGGCAAAGCCGGAATCCACAAACGAAACCTGCGAAGATCAAGTAAAATAAGATAGAGTGGGAATCACAACCACACACATACATAAAGAGCATCGTCACCACCATGCATTCATACCCATACCACCTAAACATACCCATCATAACCCATAACCAGATCTTCCATCATCACCTTCACTCACGTGCTCCACAGCCATTACAATTCCAAAATAGACCTCGACAACTCCTCTAAGCACCTTAACCACCTCTTCGTTGGCAGATCTATCCTCCAGATTTGTAAGAACCTCATGGCTGTTGATTGGGTCGCCAATCAGACTCCTACCAAGATCTTACAACCTCGTGGCCATTGATCGTAGAACCTCATAGCTTTCATTGCAATTGACAAAAGAGTGAAAGAGATGGATGAAGCGGAGAGAAAGATAGAAAGAGTGAAGGATATGGCTAAAGCAGAGAGAAAGAGAGAGTGAAGGAGTTTTTATTTTTGTTTTTTAATTTGGTTTTTAAGTGGTTTTTATTTTTCTTTTTTTTTTTTAAATTAAAAAATTACAAATGGTTTTACAACTGTATCCATCACTATCATCGAGACCCAATGACCATTTTACCCTCTCAAATTCATGGAATCGTCACATTCTTTATTGTTCTACTATTCCAATTGACGATCGGGCTTTTTTATCTAATATTTTCAAAACCAGTGATGGTTTAATATTATTTTCAATTTCGAGGGATAAATTAATAATAACCCTTTATATTATTTATTGTTTTAACTTACTTTCATATATAGATGTAATTATTTAAATTTTTTGATAGGAGTAATTATTTAAACTTTTTGTGCATACATCTATGTCTCAGGGTTTTACAAGCTAAGTGGTAGATCGAGTGGAAACGACAGTAAGTTATTAGATTGGACGGGCAGAGGAACTGTGGTGGCGGAAGCAAAAATTGACACAAAGGACCCCAATACTAAAATTCATCACCTCGAGCTTGATCCAGATAATTAGTGAGTTTATGTGAAGAAAGTAATGGTTAATGTTCTGTTACTGAAACCTACCAATAAGCTACTAACTTTACAAAATGCATTATACTCATTTGTTTTTTGACCAGTAAAATATATTGTATCTTAGAATTATGTACTGATTTGTTATGACATATCACGATGTAAGGTAACTTTAGATGACGTATGTTAACTTTAGGTAATATATATATACATTTTAGATGTATGCTGAAATTTGATTAATAGTTTCTTGATGTATATTGTTACTTTTATTGTAATACTAAATTATATAATTTTAATTTATTATTTTTTTAAATTAAAATGTTTTTCATACTAGGCACAAGCCCGATATAAATAATTACCCATTGTGAGCAATGACCATGTATAGATAAAAGTGTCCATACTAGGTCGGAGCCCGCAATGGTATGAGTATCTATACAGGGCACCCGTCTCGTATAGATAGCATATCCTTATTAGGCGACCACCAGATATGGATAGTTATATTCACGGGTCAATCCATTTCCTATATTCTATCCATATCAGGTATTATTCGGTATGGATATCTAATATCCATACTGGGTGGGCGCCTAGTATGAATATTGTCGGTATCTATATCGACAATATCCACGCTGGGTGGTCTGCTTAGTATGGATAGTCAATCATACTGGTTTGCACGGTATAATTGACCTATTGTTTTGTTGTAGTGATGCATTTTTTTTTTTTTTAAATTCATTACAATGATGAGACTCGCTGAAAATTATATATATATATATATATATATATATAATTTAGGTGATACATTAGCTGCATAAAACATTGACAAGGGCAAGGTGCAAATTCTTCCTATAGACTATTATGTTGTGAAAAGAAATTAAATTGACAAAAAGTTAGGACGATGGACACGGATTCCTACCAACTTTTTCGAAAGATATAGTTCTCTCTCGTAACCATATTATAATGTGATAGATCTAATGTTGTACAGCTCAAGACTAAGTCACATATGTTATTGACAAATCATGGAACTAATATACAAGCTACGTAATACCATATATCAACAAATACAAGTAGCATGTATTTGCCAAACATAGATCAAGCTCAAGTATTGGCATGTATGCCTCCTGCGCAGCCGGTAAACGACTCAAACCATTTATAATTTGTTTACATATAATTTTTGGTACTTATTGTGTCTATATATATATTTTGTTTTTTTTTTTCCGTCTAAATTATTTCTCACAAATAGATATTTAATGATTGCGTAGACGCAATATTCAAGTGGCTCAAATGCTATGGGATCTAGTAAAAGTGTTCAATTTGCTGAGCCTTCAGCTAAGGTAAAATATGTATTGCATTTATATTATTTATTAATTCAATTTAATATCATATATATATGTAAGTATTTAAATTTTTTGATAACAATAAATTTTTAAATTCTTGTATAAACAGTCAATATCTCGGAGTTCCTCGAGCCAAGTTGGTGGATCGAACAACAATCAATGCAAATTATTAGATTGGATGGGAAGAGGAATTGTGGTGACAGAAACGGAAATTGACTCACAGGATCCCTTTGCTAAAGTTCATCACCTTGAGCTTGGTCCAGATTTTTGGCGCGTTTCCGTCAAAAAAGTATTGGTTAGTGTTTCGCTACCTCGACCCACCAACGAGCTACTAAATTTAGAAGATGCAGTAAATTCAATGATTGCTTGGCCAGTAAAATATATTGTATTTTAGCATTTTATATATTGTAATTTTATTATAACATTTTATAATGTACGTGAAACTTTAGATTATGTAATTTAAATGTATGTAGTTAATATATTATTAAATAACATATCTAAACAAATATTTATGTACGGATTTAGTGTTTGTGTAATATAAATATTATGTGTTTAATTTAATTTTATCATTTTGAAAAAAAATTAAAAAATATATATTTTTAATAATTTCCATACCGGGCAGATGCCCGGTATGGATAATATGGGTAATTATTATCCATACCGGGCATAAACCGGTATGGATATATTATTGAAACCGGGTCGCCACCCGGTTTGGATTTAACTATCCATACCGGACGGGTATCCGGCATAGATAATAAGTATCCATACCGGTTTATGCCCGGTATGGATAATGTCGGGTCGACCCGAGTCACGGCGCCCAATTTCAGTTATCCATATCGGGTCGCGCCCGGTATGGATATTGAATTATCCATACCGGGGGCAAGCACGCCGGGCTCTTGCCCGGTATAGATACTCATCCATACCGGGCATTAACAGTTTTCTTGTAGTGGCAGTTCATTCAAGCACACCAAGAATTAGACATTGCCCACATCTAAAAATTATATTTTCGCATAATATATATAATAAAATCCTGAAAGGCAGTCAAAAATCAAAATTGGCATGAAAAGTTAAATACGGAATACCAATCTTTATGTTGTTCATGAATGATAATACGTATACGATACATGAAAAGCATAGAAATATCGTTAATCACATTGCTTGTAGTTTGACACTTAATGGGGTTGCTCTTTCTGCAAAACTGGGTTAAAGTTGAGCCAAAAAATCCCAATTCAAGATAAATTCATGAGAATGTGAGATCTCTTTAGGATCTACTTCAGTGTTTAGAAATTGATTAATCGGTAAAGATACGTATGCTTGATGCCGCACTCAAGAGATGGACCAGAGCCTAAATGGAATATATAAAAAACATATATATATATAAAATAAAAATAAAAATAAAAAAATTAAAGTAATGGTCATCCGAGATAGGAAAGGGACCTAGTTAGGATTAATTAGCTGCATGCCCAAAGTCAGCCATGGTATTATTTGACAAATAGAGGAGAAGCCATGCTTAATTATCAAACCGTAGGGCCCTAGACAAGAAGACAAAGACCGCTACAGTTTTATAGATTTTGAAATTTCAAGTAATGGTATAGAGGAGGGTTTTATGACCTTCTGACTGGATTTTTTGTCAACGGTTTCGTTTTGTAGAACCTGTATTCACAAAACCGGTTTTTCTTAAAACTAGCTACTGGTTTTTAGTCCCTTCGTGATCTTCCCCCTCCTATAAATACACAATCAAGCTGCTCCTTCTCCGTATGTTCTCTCTATCCAATTCTTTGTCCCTTCATAACTTTTTAACAGAAAAAGGTGTCTGCTTATATTCAAAGCCCTCTCTCTTTTTCTCTCTCTGCAAATTGATCTATATATTTATATTGTGTTACAGGCGTGCAGGCAGATAGTAGTTTATATATAAGATGTCTCCTGCAATGGCAATCATGAATGATCAGAACAAGATAAATGATGAAGATCATATACTGGAAAGCCAGTACCAGAAAGGAGTGAAGCATCTTTGTGAAAAGGGATTAAACAGAGTCCCTAGAAAGTACATATTGCCAGATTCTGATCGACCCAATGCAGATAAACAACCACCACTGCATGTGGCGATGCCTAATCTTAAGTTGCCCATCATTGATTTTTCTGAATTACAAGGTCCAAATCGCTCCCAGGTCCTCCAGTCCCTCTCCAATGCTTGTAAGGAATATGGTTTTTTTCAGGTAAGTTTTGATTAGTCACATAAATTGATTGCTAATTCCAAAGAGAAAGTGTATGTTAATTTATCATATGTGTGCATGCAGGTGGTTAATCACGGCATCACAAACGAAGTTATCAGCAATATGATTGATGTGAGTACAAGGTTTTTTGCACTCCCAATTGAGGAAAGATCTAAGTACATGTCCTCGGATATGACTGTACCAGTGCGGTATGGAACTAGCTTTAACCAGAACAAGGATAGCGTATTCTGTTGGAGGGACTTCTTGAAGCTGATGTGCCAGCCCTTATCAGAAGTTCTATCTCATTGGCCCTCTTCTCCTACCGACATGAGGTAAATTAATGAAGAGTTGTAGCTTTCAAATGAATACGTACTACCATTTAATTCCTCAATTATAGTTGGCTATATATATTTCAAGAGTATAGAAATTAATTATACCAATGCTATTGCAAATTGTAATTGATTAAATTACACTTGAAACAGGAGATTGGCGGCTACCTACGCAAAAGAAACGAAACACTTGTTTATGAAGATAGTGGAGGCCATCTTAGAGAGCTTGGGACTGTGGGGAGCCACCATGAATGGGACAGAAGATGGTGATGAAATTTTAAAGCAATTCCAAGATGGAAGCCAGCTCATGGTTGTAAACTACTACCCGGCATGCCCCGAACCTGATCTAACCCTAGGAATGCCACCCCATTCCGATTACGGTTTCCTCACCCTCCTCCTCCAAGATGAGGTCCAAGGCTTACAAATCCAACACCAAGATAAATGGGTCACTGTTCAACCTATACCCAATTCATTTGTTGTTAATGTTGGAGATCACCTTGAGGTGTGTATCATATATATATATTTCTATATATGCATGCTGCTGTTTCTTTTTTTTTTTTTTTTTAATGAAAATCTAATGGTGTTTGCTATTATTATTGATTTGTCGGTTAGATATTCAGCAATGGAAGATACAAGAGTGTGTTGCATAGGGTTCTAGTGAATTCGGCCAGGTCTCGGATATCTGTGGCTTCTTTGCATTCTCTTCCTCTCGAGTCTATGGTTCGGCCATCGCCTGCACTCATCGACAAAGCCAACCCTAGGCGTTACAAGGACACGGATTTCTCTAGTTTTCTTGACTACGTTTCATCATGTGAGCCCAAGAGGAAGAACTTCTTGGAGTCCAGAAAATTAACGGTTTGATCAACAAACATATATATAATTCGAGTCACATTAAAATGGAGTATGTTGACTTTTGTAGCACCAATTATATAGCAATAATTGATTGAAGTGTAATTTTTTATTTTTTCTGATGATTTCTTTTCTTCTCGGGTTAAGGTGATTATTAAGTCAGAATCCAAAGCACCCATTTTCTAGGCTACATATGCCTTGTTAGAGGACAGCAATATGTTGTGAAATAGTAAAATTTTGTAGCTGTAATTGAATGAAAGAACTATCCCTTAATAAAATTATCTTTTCATATCATTTTCCCGATCTTATTTTTGTTGCCTTATCAGAATCACAGTGAGAAGTATGAGACAGTTAATTCCACAAACTTCATCTTTAGCTGTTTGTATTCAAACAGTAATTATATAAATAAATTGTTTTCTGGAACATTGGGCAAACATTTTAGTTTATTTTATTTTTCAAATGGATATTGATCTAAGTTAATATAACAAAATTGATTTTGTTGCAACTGAGAATGTTTATTAAAGTAAATATATTTTGGGATTACTAACTTAAACATACAAATCATGAGATGGACATTAATATATATATATATATATTTTACTCTTCTTTATGTGAGTTGATATGGACCTTTCTAAATCAAGTATTAGGTGATGATCAGCACGCAAGAAAATTACTCTTACAAACAAAATAAAAAAAAACTTTACACATTGAAATGAGTTAGGTATAAACTTGAATTCCTTCCAATAAGAAAAATGAGAGAAGTAATCAACCAATTGTATAAAAATTTTATACCAAAGTTGATGTGTTAACTTGGAAGTTAGATATTAAATACAACCTATTACGAGTTGGTAAAGTTTTGGTTTTATTTTTAAAGTAGAAATAGATACCGAGTAAAAAGTGATATTTTTTACTATAAGTTCGCAAAGGTTAAGTAGAAGATAAGTTTGAAGATAATACTTCTTCTTTATAAATTGAGCCTAATGAGCTAAAGAGATCAAAGAGACAAGCTTTAGTTTAAATTTATCTAAAAGGAGATACATGAGTTAGTTAAAAGGAAAAAAGAAATGAGATTCTTGAAGAGATTTTCTGGCAATCCATTTCATTCCATTAAGAAATATTTCAGAAGAGTATACTCAAAAGAAATACTAAAAGTAGATTAAAGTAAAATCGTGTCACAATTAATGGTGGGTCCAAAGAGCTAGGGTATTAACTTTGAGCAAATGCGAATGTAGACGAATAAATTCAGATGTCCAACTCAAAATCAATGAAGCCGCCTGGTGCAAGCAACCACATGGTTGAAAATATTAGAAGGGGTCGATGGCTTTGGATCCATCATTTGTAGACCAACGTGTTCTTGAATTGGACCACAATTACTTGGTCTTGGTTGACTCACATGCTTGGTTTGGACCGCAATTACTTGGTCTTGGTTGACTCGCATGCTTGGTTTTGGTTGAATTGACTTGTTATATCAGTGGTGTCTGGAATATTTGGTCTAATAATAGGTGACTTCAAGTGTATAACAAGACTCAATCAAGTCCTCCAAACAGGTCGGGTGGTTTGCTCACTTACCAACATATATATGATGGAGAGTCAGATTTTATTTATGCCTCCTATTCTACATATTTATATGTGTATATATATATATATATATATATATATGAGTTTTGGTTTTTTATTTTATTTTTTATTTTTGAAAATCTCTATAAACTGTAATAAACATTTGAATCAAGCATGAATTCCACTGTTGAGAGCTACATGGATTGCAAAATGAAATAATTCAATCTAAATTGATTGATTTTGATCAATTTTATAATATTAATATATTAACTTAGGTCTGTTATACATTTGTAGTGATTCCTTTTCCACATTAGACGACCAATATGCTTTATTGAATTGTCAAACCGAATAGTTTAAGACCATCACATATCACATGTGGTGAACACGTGGATACTATAATCGTTCATGTATTTCTTGATTTTCTACCAGTCGGTTCAATGTTTGGAGTCTAAATTGGCGGTTTCTGTTGAATGCTGATAATAAATTATGATAAATGGAACTTCTAAAAATCAACCTACATTAACTGACCAGATTGATCTTGTTGAAATTCCTTACACAATTGTACAAATTTGAACTTCTATTGGTTCAACGGTGACACTTTCTTTTTAAATTTAGAAAAAAATTATTCACACCTTATATTTTGAGACAAAAATAATATTTAAACATGTAAGTTATTAGAATCAAGATAAGTGTTCAACTATACATATAAATGACTGACGTGGAACATTATATCCATTTTTTCTCAAAAAAAAAAAAAAATAGTCACACAACTACTTTGTTTTTGTTTTACCGTGCACAATAGGCATACCCTCCCCCTAAAATTATATATATAACATAAAAATTTGAACTTTTTTCTAATATTGATCCCTTTTTAAAAAAAGTTTATGGCTCGACAACTGAATTGAAATCCTATGGTACTTGGTAAGTGTAAGTGTGATAAAAGTCTAAATACCCGTGAGTTTTTTGACACGCCCATTCTCTAAGGAAATTAATGGTGATTTTCTAAGGTAGTGACTGTTAATGAGAAAGAGACTGAAACATGAACTGCTAGCAGAAAATTTCAATTCCGACTGGGAGAACTCATGCACCATGCTCGATTCTTGATTGTCCACCGTCCACTCTTGTAGAGGACTAGCGCAAGCATATGCGTATGTATACATATAATTCATCCCCATAAACAAAAACACGTAAATAGAAAAAGCCCATTTTATAAGCCCCAAGATTTGTATTATATGTTGAGGATATTGGGACATGGAACAAGCCCATGAACGCTTTTCTGCTTTTGTCAAATTGGATTTAAGGCCCAATTTACATTTATGTGTCTCGGCCGATCTAGTTGAGTGTTACCTGTACTTCCAGTCCGGTTAACTCTATTTTATGAGAGAAAATTAAAAATTTCTCCCCTATAACAATGAAAAATTAGTTTTAATTGCAATCATTTTTAGCCAGATTAAATTTATAATAACTCAATTGTCTTTAATGTAAGCTCACTTCCATCAGATGATGAAATTGGAACCAATCAAACAATTGAAAGAGAGCTGTGGGGCTGCACTGTAGAGGTCGGGAACAAAACCATATCTTAGAGTTGGCATTTATTTGATAGAGCCTTTTTATATCCACCCACCGTAGACCACCATTATATTACCTTTTTTAAAAATAAATTTTCGTTTATTTTTTACATTGCATATGTTGCTGTCAAGACTAATTGTGATATGACTTTTAGACATGGTCCGAAAATCTGCTCCTAGAAGCGGGAGGGAGTAACCCACAAATTTGTGTATATATCCACACATTGAAAATAGTTATATAACAAATATGGATTTTTTTTAATTTATAAAAATTTAATTTTCAGAGAAAGGTGATATGGTTGAATGGTAAACATAACATCATTCACTTCCTTACCTTAAGGTCGTGAGTTGCATCATGATTTACAACCTAATCAGACCACATTTATCTGAAAATTAAATTTTTATAAATTTAAAAAATTTATATTTGTTATATGGCTGTTTTTGATCTTTAGATGTACAAATTTGTGTTTGATTTTTGTATGTTTTTGCTGGAATGAATTATAATAAAATAGTGAATGAAATTATATATAAAAAAATAAAAAAGAAATATATACTAATATTTATATAATATAATTATATTGCAATGTCTTTGGAAGATGGTCACTCCTTATGTAAAATCAAATTATCTTGAATTGAATTCTTACCTGAACAATTATTAAGGTTATATTTGGGATTGCATCTACTTATAAAATAATCGTTTATAGCTTAATTTATAAAATAATTTGTTTAAAATATAAGTAGATAGGTGTTTGGTAAATTAAAATTTTAATTGATCAATTTGACAAAAAAGGTGAATGTAATATGTTCGGTAAATGTCAAGTGATTATATAAAATTACTAAAATGAATATTATTATTAGAATACAATATACTTGTTTTTTAGCTTATTCTTTTTCCAGCTTTTTTCATTTTTATTTTTTTTTTAATTTTTCCCATATTTTAAATAAAAAAACTTTTCGTAAAATACAATAAGTAAAAAGAATTATTTTATTAATTTTAAATAAAAATAAAATTAATTTTAAAAATTTGATCGGTGGTCACCATTTATATCGAGTGATGAATCTTTATCGTCGAGGCCTCATTTGAAAACTCTGACGGTCGTCGAAGGAGTCATCCCCATCGATGAAGAAGGCATGATCCTCCATCGTAGCGATTGAGAAGCTATCGGTTTCTCCAACAAATGGAGGAAATGATCGACTCCTCCAACGTCGGAGGAGATCTGATCCCTCTCCGATGATGTCATCGAAGGAGGATCAACCTCCTTTAGCAATGGAGAAGTCGATCGACTCCTCTAAAACTAGAGTTGATTTGGTTCCTCACAATAGAGAAAGATCGTCTCATCCATTGTCGGAGGAGGATTAACCTCTTCTGTTGACTCTAATAGTCATTACGGAATCTTGAAATGGATGTTGGCATTGGTGGCCACAATTTTTATTTTATTTTATATTAATTATTTAATAAATAATAATAATAATAATATATTTTGAATTTTCAGTTTTTAATAAATTATAATTAAAGTAGCAATATTATTATCATTTTATTAAAATGGAAAGGACAATATGGGTATTTCAAAAGTCAAGGCACAACTTCTTCGATAACCAACTTTTAAAAGTAACCCTTAGCCAACTTATCAAAAATTAATTATAGGAGAAGCATATTATAAAATAATGGATTAGGGGAAGCTTGCCAAACACTTTATTACTCAAAACTTATAAAATAATGGATTATTTTATAAGCAGAAATAATCCCAAATGCACTATAAATCGATGGACTATAGTTTTATAGATAAATATAACAAATACGAGCTTTTTGAGTATTTGACCCTCTATATATCAGAAGAGGAACTTCGTATGTTCGTTTGTCACCTATGTATATATAATGTGGATTTTCACTCACAAATCAAAACTATATCCACAATAGTATCGTAACTCTCACTTAATTTAAACCAAAATCTTAGTTCATCGTAAATGAAAAACCTCGACACCACACCAAAACACACAACTCTATCCACAAAATCACAAACCTGTAGATAATTAGATTTTTTTTTCTCGATATAGTATACATTATAAGTATAGATACTACCTCCTATAATACTCTAAAACTTAGTCCAAAACATAGCTTCTAAAAACTTGCAGTAGAAATCTACATACACATATGAGAAAATAGTCGTAAATTTCGTTGTGGAGAGTGTTTGAATCTGTTTCTCTAAGAAAGAGATTAGAGAGACTGGGGAGTGGTGTCGTCTATATCACCCTTAAATGAGCCTAATTGAATTTATTAATTTGCTAATAACTATTAGGTAGATAACTTAGAAATTGCTTGCGACATAGGTAAACACATCCTATTCGTCACCCAAGAAGTAGGGTTTGAGTATCGGCCCATATATATATAATTATCATTTATCCTATTTATACGTAAATAAATTATATTTAAGTCTCTCTAAATGGGAGGGTTAAGGTAGCATAGAGTGCTATCAAATGTGGACTCGATACTTGTAATATGTATAAAACTATCACGTAGATAATTAGATCGATTATTTGAAAAACAGCATCTCAATCGTATGCTTGAGAGTCGGTAGTAGTGGTGTACCGACTAGTCGACATTTGTTAGCAGCTTATCCGCATTCTGTGTTGAGAAGCAAAGCAGCTTGGCATCATCAACACACAAAAAACCGTTGCGTTTAACTTTCTACTGAAATCCGAACCCAATCCACAAAAAGAGAGTGAAGCAGTGCCACTCCACAGAAACAAACCATTCCGGTTATGGCGCCACGTGAGACAAACTAACAGTAACAGATTCCAACAGCGACGTCGTTTTGGGCGCCTAGTAGCTGGTTAGCGATGCAGTCCTCACACAGTCTCTCACCTTTCTCTCTCCTCGCACCACCACCTCTCCTCAAACGCACCAGAAGATCCACTCTCTCCGTCAGGTCCTCCATAAACAAGAAACCACCCAGCACCAACACGAACAAATCCAGCTCCTGGGTCAGCCCAGACTGGCTCACTTCGCTCTCCAAGTCCCTCATCATATCCAAAAACGACGAATCAAACATACCTGTAGCCAATGCTCAGCTTGATGACGTGGGTGATCTTCTGGGTGGGGCCCTGTTCCTTCCTCTCTTTAAATGGATGAACGAGTACGGACCCATTTACAGGCTCGCTGCTGGGCCTAGAAATTTCGTCATTGTAAGTGACCCTGCTATTGCTAAACATGTTTTGAGGAACTATGGCTCCAAGTATACTAAAGGACTTGTAGCTGAAGTATCTGAATTCCTTTTCGGCTCCGGTTTTGCCATTGCTGAAGGGTCGCTCTGGATGGTATTGTCCTGTTATTTTTCTCAAAAATTGTTGCTTTTGGATTTGGTTTTTGAATTATAGACTCTTCAGTGTAAGGTACAGATTATAGGCGCTTGACATAGTTCTATATATGTATATAAATGGCAATTCTTAGGTTGTAAATGTGAGTTCTAGCAATTCGCGGTAGATGTTACATTTCCTGTATTAAATGTTTCTGTAGGTTCAGTCATTTTGACTTGTGCTTGCAGCCAATTGAAAAATGAGCAATGGTGATTGGTTGTTACTTGTTACAGAGATTGAGATTGAAAGAATAAAAGTGGTTGGATTCAGAATAGATTCTTGGTAGAACTGTTATGTGAGATTGATTCGTATATCAGTCTGGTTTAGTATCAACTATAGGTCGAATTCAAATAAGCCCTACTAACCTTTTTTTCGTTATGTTCATTCGGGAATCGGTTGCTGGGTTTGACATTACATTTATAAGTTTCAACATGTAGCGTGGATAGTTTTAGACTGGTTGTGGACTATGGTTGAGTTAAATTTGATTTTTGTCATTTGAGCATAAAGATCTAATTTGTGATAGGCAAGGCGCAGGGCTATGGTTCCATCACTTCACAAGAAATACTTATCTGTGATAGTTGACCGGGTATTTTGTAAATGTGCTGAGAGATTGGTGGAAAATTTGCAACCTGATGCATTAAATGGAACTGCTGTGAACATGGAAGAGAAGTTTTCTCAGTTGACTCTTGATGTCATTGGTCTGTCAGTGTTCAACTATAATTTTGATTCGCTTACAGCTGACAGTCCGGTTATAGAAGCAGTTTATACTGCTTTGAAAGAGGCAGAAGCTCGTTCCACCGATCTATTACCGTATTGGAAGGAGAGTTCCTTTTTCTAGTTCTTCGTTGGTCTACGTTCATTTGTTTTGGTTATTAAACCTCACAATTTCTTTCATTGCAGGTTAAAGCTTTGTGTAAGATTATTCCCAGGCAAATAAGAGCAGAAAAAGCAGTTACACTGATTAGACAAACTGTTGAAGAGCTTATAGCAAAGTGTAACGAGATCGTGGAAGCTGAAGGTGAAAGAATTGATGACGAGGAATATGTGAATGACACTGATCCAAGCATCCTCCGTTTCCTGCTTGCCAGCAGAGACGAGGTATGCCTATGCTCTTTACTTTTTCACATAAAGTTTTCATCATTATTAATGTACATCTATTTTGATGCTTAAATTGCACAGTTGTGTGGTGTTAGAATAGAAATAAAAGTCTCTTCCTTTTTTAAACATTAGTCAGTTAAAGAAATTCTAGATGTGAGCTACCATGAAATAGAATTTCCTATTTCCAATATGGTATACCAGTTTATATAAAACTGCAAATAGAATCTGTTATTCTCCCTGCTTGGGCAATTTTATAGTGTAACCTCTTTTCGGCAATGTGGTTGTCTACTGCATGTGGTAGTGGATTTAGCATATAATTCTCTGAGCAGCTAGAAGTATCCTTAATATAATAATTGTGAATGATGGATTCGTAGTGTGGCCTCTGCACTGTCACATGAAATACTTGTTTTTAGTTAGAAAATTTTCATTTATATATATGTGGTTCAGTGATTGTACTTGGCCACATAGTTATTATATGATTCAGGTTACAATTGTACCCTTATATGGAATTAATATGGATGAAAACCTACATTTCTTTCTTCTTCTTTTTTCTCTTTTGAGCTGTGGACATGTTCGATAAATTATTTCAGATTAAATGATACAGTCTTGATTCTTTTAAAAATTGGATTATATGTTTTTTTCTTGCTCTATAATCTAGTACTAAGGTATAGTTTCTGTATGTACCAGGTTTCAAGTGCACAATTAAGAGATGATCTTTTGTCTTTATTAGTTGCTGGCCATGAGACTACCGGTTCGGTGTTGACTTGGACATTATATCTTCTAAGTAAGGTACCTTTAATCTTTTCACGTCTCTATTGAGATATCGAGTTCTGTTTTATTCTTTTTTCGATATTGTACTTGAAGCCCACATCTTTCACTTGCAGTGTAAAACTGAGCAAGTGTTCACCATTTACGTTCTACTCACTTAAATTTTTATTTTCTTGTTCTTTTTCTCACAATGAGTCTACCATCTTGTCTGCTTACAACACAAACCTGTGCCTTTACACATGAACTAACATCTTATTGACATCAAAAGGAAGTTGAGTGACTTTAATCTGGTTAAGCCTCTGGTCAAAATGAGTCTCAACGTCAAGTTGCCTGAATAAGTAATGCATGAGAATATGGTCTAATGAGTAAATTGAATATATGTGGAGTTATTTCTCCATTTGGTATGCATCAGATTTGGCTTTGTTCACTTGATTTTTATTTTGTTTTTTAACCAAGCAAAACTCAAACATTGCTGTTCAATATATCCTGGGATTGTTGGTTTGCACAAACTTTGGTCTGGGTTTATAAACATTTGCTGGTATCATATGTCATTAGGAATTTGTCTTGCTCTTTGGGCCACTCTACATGTCCTTTCTTTTAAATTTCATAGCACATTAGTTAATTCATCAGTGGATATGTACAGGAAGATCTATGCCGTGTACTATATATTGTTATGATCCACTTACAGCTCTATTTGTTGCTGGTAACGTGTATGTACTATATATGAATAAACATGATCATGTTATTTTAGTCTGATGGTAGTATCAAGTAGCAATTTATGGTCATTAGCCTAGTATATGGGCCTTATCTAAGTTATCTGTGATATGCAATGTAAGTGGATGGATCTTAGGCTGCTAGATTTATTTGGCATTTATATTAAAATGTAGATTACTAGTGCATTAGTCGCCCTCTAGCAATTTGCTCAAAAACTTCATAAAATGTTCATTTTCAATTTGTTAATTTTGTTGTCTAATTTTTTCTGTGATGCAACTATAGCTAATGCTTGGCATTTTTTTATTGCTAAAATATATTCTTCAGGATTCTGACTCTTTGATGAAAGCACAAGAAGAGGTTGACAGAGTTTTACAGGGAAGACCTCCTTCCTTTGAAGACATAAAGAATCTGAAATTCATGACTCGTTGCATTAATGAGTCAATGCGTCTGTACCCACATCCTCCTGTAGGTTGCAGTCCTTTTCCTTCCATGGGTGTGATTTTGACGAATAGGGGATAAAACCAGCCCTAAAAAAGAGAATATAATGATATCATAAGTAACTCAATCTTGTAAAAGATAAGCCTTTTCATCTGTCGACCTGAGTTCTTAATGGTTTCTGGCGTTAAAATTATTATAGGTCTTGATAAGGAGAGCTCAAGTTGCTGATATGCTACCTGGAAATTACAAGGTTAATGCTGGTCAAGATATAATGATTTCAGTGTACAATATCCACCATTCTTCACAGGTATCTGAACTTAAATGTCTATGTGTTTTCTGATTTCCTTAGTTTGGACTGATGCTTAAAAACTTAGTTGTTGTTACTTTCTACTGTGATTTTGGAGAGATGTGACATAACAGGAACTTGGTAAAAGGCACCAAAACAACAGAAGAATGTTGAAGTTGTGGACAAAAACAATAGAATGGAAATCATTTCTCAAATCTTTAGCAAAAAGTGAGATAGAGTAGAAGGGTTCATATAATGATCTCATCTAGTTGGAAATAAGGCGTAGTGTAACTAAGGATTAATCTTTTTTAATCCATTATCTTGGCAAAAGTTATCTTTCCTGATTTATCTTGTACTCTGATGTAACAAGGTCTGGGAGAGAGCAGAAGAGTTTTTGCCGGAAAGATTTGACTTGGAAGGCCCGATTCCAAATGAAACAAATACTGATTTTAGGTATTTCTTCTAAATTCAACAGATTTCTTGCCCCTTTTTTGGTGTTTGGTTCTTGGAAATATAGGCTTGTATTTGGACCTGAAGCAATGGACATTTTTTTGTTATTACATGTCCTGCTTCCTATCAGTTGGGTAAATGCTAATTTGGCATAAAATGTTCTACAGATTCATTCCTTTCAGTGGTGGCCCACGGAAGTGTGTTGGAGATCAATTTGCTCTGCTTGAGGCTATTGTTGCTCTTGCAATTTTCTTGCAGAAAATGAATTTTGAACTGGTACCAAATCAGAATATCAACATGACTACAGGAGCAACCATACATACCACAAATGTAAGACAGAGAATATTAATGACAGACTTTGAGCACGATTTTAAAGTTCTTGCTGCCAGAATTTTCATACTTAAGTGCTCTGTCAGTGTCATGGAGTAAACAAGCATTGTTGTCTGTATATCTTTCTCTGAAAATGGTCTAATTGCCACTTCAATCAATTTGGAAATGCATAAATTAATAGAAGTGTAAAAACAGAAAAAGTTATTTTTGTTTCTAAGAAATGGAATACAGTAGAATAAGCTTAGTTTCAAATGGTTGGTGTTACTTTATATTCATCGGAAGATTCATTACTAACTAGGAAATTGTGATTGTTGCAGGGTTTATACATGACAGTAAGTCAACGACAATGTAAAAGTTCCTTGGTTTCATCTTCGTCTTCAAGGTAAGCTGTAAAGTTGTAGATGAATATTAACATATCTAAATGTTGTAGTAACTATAGTTACAAAATATTCTAAGGAAGAATATTATCGATGATCAGATTGTTTTGTACCCACTCAATAGTTACACAAAAAAAAAAAAAAAAAAGGAAGACAGAAAAGAAAAGAAAGGAAAGGAAAAGAGAAGGTCAGATTCTTTGTATCGAAAATAGGATGATGATGTGTCTTCCATTGACAGCAAAGTGATTGAATGAAAAGTATGGCAGTTAAAGTGAGAACAAAAGCATTGCTCGGCATATTGTGCTTGTTGCATTAGTTGCTATCCTGGAGATTAATTTATTTATACATGTACCTGTCATCTGACTGCATTGGCCACAACTTTGATATGAAGTTATTATTGTAAGTTTCTATAATGTTAATTAGGTTGAATAAGTATTTAATTTGAGATTGTCATTTTGTTTTAGAATGGTACTTATAGCTTTGGTCTACATACAAAAGAATTGGTCCATTGTATCACCTCTGTAGGGTGAAACGATTTTGCACCTTCGTCTTCTGTCCAACCGCGCAAAAACAATGTTCATTAATAAGCAGTATTTGCCCTTGTGAAGGCAGAATCTTCTACCATGGATATGCTTTAAACTAGTGCGACTGGTAAATGATTAGAAAAATGACTCATGACATTGTATCATGTTTAGGTATATTACACAGTTAGTACTTGCACTCATCTCCTAGACAAATTGGTAAATATGGTGCATACAGTGTCCTTTAAAGAGAAGGAAATGAAAAGGTTTAAAAATGGAGCATCTGTAGTATTCATAGTGTATGAATTTGATTCAATTATCTCAATTTTGAGCATCAAAAAGTGCGATGTTTTTCTCTCTTTTTAGTTTTTAGTATTGAATCTTAATGGACCTTGTTTAATAAAATAAATTTTATCGACCTGTTAAGGGCACTCATCGATGGAGTCAAATGATTGTAAAATCTGTAAAACAATCTATAATCTTCTTGATCGGAAATCTTTATTATTATTAAAATAAATAATATAAAACCACAGTATACATTCACGTTAAAATAAAATTTTTAAAAGAATTGAAAACATTTTGTTGTATTATTGCATATATTGAGCAACAAAAAATGCCTATAATAAACAAAGAAGAAATTTTAAGTTAAAAGTAAATAAATTAAACCAAGAACATCATCTACATACATAGTAACACAAACAGGGAAATACCTGGTTATTCTTGCAAATCAATTATAATTTACCCTTGCTGAAATCATCATATCTAGTAAATTTCTCCCCAATAAGTTTTTTGTTTTTTCTGAAATCTAAATAAATGGTTGTGGATGGATAGGGGACCCCATTGAGCTATATGACCGACAGAGTCATTTGAGTTCCACACAAGTCTCGCCAATCAAAATACCCCGGCGGATATTTTTCTGAGAAAATTCCAAAAAGGTCCTTATAATTTTAAAAAATATCACTTAATTTTCATTATTTTTAAATGAATCAAAGTTTTCTCTAATTCTTTAAAAAATAACAAAAATATTCCTCAAATATATGTCCTGTGCAGGTGCCACATAAGCCTAACGGTAGAGATACACATTAGGGCAATAGGGGAATGACACATGTCAAAGATAATATAAACCACACATCTCAAACTTGATGCAAGTGAAGAAAAAAACACAAGGAATCATTTAAGAGGAAAATTGGCAAACTAGTAAACCCTATTGACTAGTAATATCATGAATGGTGTTTTGACATACATCCAACAAGTTTCGACTGAGGATAATAAATGTGACAAATGTTCGGTACATATGTATACATAGACACAACTGAAAATATAGATTTGTTTTCATATAAAATGTGATTGTGTAATTAATGAAAAAAAATTAGGCATAGTTAGTGATGTAAGCAAAAATAAAGACTGATTTAAACATCAGAAGATATTTTCGATAACAACAAACATCCGGTCACTTTAACGAAAGTGTTTTTGTTTTGAAGTTAAGATTTAAGCAGAGGTGAAGAGCATTTCAAACAAAGTTCTATGCTCGAATATGTGACAATAAAATTTTTTATGCATATAGATATTATATAATTTAATTTAATGTTACATAATGTATCGCGATGATTAGTGTAAATTTCATCATCCACATCTTATAAGTATATACGAAGAATTTGATCTTTCATACCTAAGTAGCTAAATATTTGCCTCGGCCGTTGACTATAATAAATTATGAAAAAAAAAAAACGAAAGTGATTATACGGTGTGCAGCCTTTCTTATAAGTCACAATAAATACTGAGAAAGAAGGACGAGAGGGAAACATAAATCAAAGAGAGAGAGAGAGAAACACAATGGAAAAGGAGAGTACAGACAGCAGGAACAAGGCCAGACTGGCCATACTGGAACTGGCGAACATGATAAGCGTACCCTTGTCTCTCAACGCCATTGTCCAACTCAACGTGGCCGACGCCATCTGGCAAGGTGGCTCCAACACCCCTCTCTCCGCCTCCCAAATCCTCTCACGTGCCCTCCCTTCCGGCACCCCCGCCGACCCCCACAATCTCCAGCGTCTGCTCCGCTTGCTCACCACCTACGGCGTCTTCGTCGAGCACCTCGACCCCTCTGATGCCTCTCTAAGAAAATACAGTCTCACTGAAATCGGACAGACTCTCATCACCGACTCTGACGGCCTCTCCTACGCACCCTACGTCCTCCAGCACCATCAGGTCGTGAGCTTCTAATTTTTATTAATTATGATTGGTTATTCACGTGATGTGATATTAATTAATATTTTTATCTCCAGGAGCCGTTGATGAAAGCGTGGCCGTTGGTTCACGAGGCTGTTCTGGACACGACATCAGAGCCGTTCGTGAAGGCCAACGGTGAGCCGGCCTATAGTTATTATGGAAAGCGACCGGAAATGAACGGCTTGATGCAAAAGGCGATGTCGGGAGTATCAGTGCCGTTCATGAAAGCCATATTGGACGGCTACGATGGGTTTGAAGGGGTGAAGCGGTTAGTTGACGTGGGTGGGAGTGCAGGTGATTGTCTGAGGATGATACTACAGAAACACCCCAATGTACGTGAGGGGATCAACTTTGATTTGCCTGAGGTTGTTGCCAAAGCACCAAACATTCCGGGTGAGTTAACCTTAATTATCGTATCATAGCAAATCAAATCAAATTTTAAGATGTTAATATTATAACATAGTCAACACAGGTGTTTACATAAAAGTATCAATGAAATCTGATAGTTAATGTAGGCGTGACTCACGTCGGAGGTGACATGTTCAAGTCTATTCCAGCCAGTGATGCTATCTTCATGAAGGTGCGATGCATTTGAATTTTCTCTCTTACTATTATTTCCCTTAATTAAGAGTCACGATCATTTGGGGATTTTTTTGGATTCGAAAAACATTTGTTCTAATGGACCATCCAGAAGTCTTTATCATGTGTTCAACTTCAAAAATGAAAATAAAACTCTTATATTCTTATCATTAATCGCCGCCAATGCATTTGATCATTTTGTCACTAGTGGCAATGTTGGTTGTAGTTTCTCAACTCTTATCAGTTCCTAGGATGTTTCCAAATATCAATTAAACCAACGAGACAGTCAATCCAAATAGATGAACCAGAGCATCTTTTTGTATAGTAATCTATTTTTCAACCGAATTAAAATGATTTATATATATCTATAAATGTACACATATAATCATACTCGAAATTTTTTCCTTTCCTTGTCTCTCATTTATAAAACACTGTTTCATTGGCTCACAAAAGATTCCATTCTCCAGATAATCTATATATATATATATATCACGGGTATTGTATTGAGAGTGTACTTACTAATTTATGGTTTGTTTCAGTGTTTAAAAGTGAGATTGTACGTCTTGCATTGTTATGCTAGCTAACTATCTTGAGTGGCTTTTTCTTATTCTTTACTAAACCAAGTTAAAAAACGAAAAAATGCAGTTCGGAATTATAAGGTACACTCTCCAAACTCACATGTTGCGATTCAATTGTGGTCCAAAACAGACCACATGGTTGACTGCCCACCAGTTCTTACTATCCTAATCAGACAAAAATTTGAGTCCCTTTCATGGGTTAAAAATTCTCCGTTGTAATCAATTAGGTTATTGTTTTCTAAGTTGCATACCTAACTATGTATGCTTTAACAACAATTATGTCGCATTAGCCGAACCCACGACGATGACTCTATACGTTGAATCTAGAAAATCTACTTTAGTTTGTTGCCTGTCATTATTTGTAACCACGGATATCAAATTGAACTTGGTTATGATAAATCTAGTATTGTTTATGAATTATTTTAATAGTATTACTACCTGAACTTGGTTATGATAATATGTTCTGTAATTTGAGCATGCAGTGGATTTTGACAACATGGACAGATGATGAATGCAAGCTGATAATGGAGAATTGTTGCAAGGCACTGCCCGCAGGAGGGAAACTGATAGCTTGTGAACCAGTGTTGCCCAACGAGTCAGACGACAGTCATCGGACGCGGGCTCTTTTAGAGGGAGACATATTTGTAATGACAATCTATAGAGCCAAAGGCAAGCATAGAACGGAAGAAGAGTTCAAGCAGCTTGGTTTAGCTGCTGGTTTCCCCAATTTCCGAGCTATCTATATTGATTATTTCTACACTGTTTTAGAGTTCCAAAAGTAGTTTCGAATTTGTTTCCTGAACGACCAAGAAGAACAAAAGACAAAAAATAAATGCAACTTCATGTTGCTTTGTGTTTGATTTTCAGCCATTCCTGTCTGTTGCATAATTTTAGAATTTTAGGAAGTTGCATGGGCGTGCAGCGTGAGACGTTTTGGTTAATCTTTGTCATATGCACGTCAAAGAGACGGGCTTTGGGCCTACTTATGGCCTAACCCAAAATTGAATCTAATTTTTTTACGACTGGCTTTACCACCCCAAAATTAATATATATTTTTTAAAATTTTGATATTATTTTTTAAATAAATCACTGTAAAAAATTTTTATATATTATATTATATTAATACAAATTTTAATATTTTGAGCATTTTAAAAGACATTTAAATTAACTTTTTATCAAGATATTAACTATTTATTAGGAAAATTTCATATTGTGATTATTTAAATTTAAGATTGTTAGATGACTGTTAATATATGTATATATATAAGGAATATCATTAGATTTAATTGTACAAAAACAAGCTTTGAAAAAAAAAAAAAAAAAAAAAAGCGTGCTTCTCCTAGATTTGAAAGGGTTTGCACCCCATCCCATACTTCTTATTTATTTTTACTTAAACTATTTTAAATTTGTTAATTTAGAGTATTTAATCAGAAGCAAAATATAGGATATATTTTGGTATTAGGTGAATTATGTTTCTTAAAAAAAATTGATGGGTGGACATATTCAATTGGATGCATATATGGTTTTTTGGGATAATCCCTAAAAACTTATCGTAGTTTGCAAAAAAAATGTTTATTTTACTATCTATGATTTCATTTTTATCCAAAATCTTCTCCGACATTAATAAATTAACAGCAAATATCTATTTTACCCCTATAACTTCAACATCAATCTATGACCATCAAGAGCATTATTGTTTTTTCACGCGCCTCTAAAAGATATTTTGAGTGTTTTTATTAACAACAAAAGAGATTTTGGATAAAAATAAAATCATAGAATATAAAATAGACATTTTTACAAACTATAATATATTTTTTAGGATTATCCCTAGTTTTTTAGGAGCTACTCTTTTTTAACAATAGAAAGGCCTATGAATTGAATAACAAATGTTAAATTTGAAGGAAATTTTGAAAGTCAGAGCAACTAAAAGAATGGAGGTTTGTTATTGAATTCTTATAAGAGCGAAAATTTAGGAATGATATTTGGAAGTCGAATTCCAGAGTAATAATCCATACATGCTTTATCTAGTGGAAGACACAGCACATCAAGCATATGCCCGAATCATATGTATCTTATACCGAGAGTGGTTGAGTTGTTGAAATAAATCATACACCTTCATCGAACCTTCTCTTTTATCTAATGAAAATCTATAAAATAGAAATAACTGTAGCACTGGTTTGGTGACTTCAAGGCACGTTACCAAAGTCGTTAACCTTGTGACACTATTTGCCCCCACTAATCAAGCGGTGCACCTGGTTAAACAAATATATAACTCTAGGATACAGTAAAGTCGGGTGTTTAATATCGTTGTGCATTGACGATTTAAACCACGAACACCATCGATAATAAATCCGTTGAGATTCAACATTCTATCACTGCAGTTAACAAAATAATATTAGTTTCTTTTTGCAAGAAAATAATGAACCAAAACTTAAAAACTTAAGTTATTTGGAGACAAAAGAGAAAATGAGGGGAAGAGAGTAAATTGCCAAGTTAATTACAATAACTTTGGCTGATTGAATCATTGTGGTGTCTATAATTAATGAATGATGATGGTGGGTATTTATAATGTGAATCGCAACAATAAACTGCAACCTTCTATCATGACTTTTCAATTTAGATGAATTTAAATCTAGTTATTGAATTAATTTTACAACTTCTACATTTGATCCTACTATTCAGATTACATTATTCCGTAAAAAATACATCTTTATGTTAAATCATATCTTATGATACAAGTCACATTATTTGATCAAATCAACAAAATCTCATTAGATCATCACATCAAATCATTTCACACATTGCATTATTTTGAATATAATTCCAACAAACAATCAGAAAATGCCATTATTACGATTATTATAACTATACAAATATAAAAACTTCTCCCGTGTAGCATAATTTCCTCCATGTGGATGTGATTGTAAAATTCTAGAGAATATCTATGATATAATATAATCCTCCCTAATAATAACATCTATTTTATCATTATAAATCACTTGAATTATATAAGCTTGCATGCATGCTGTTGGGTTTTGTGCCCTAAGAGTTTGTAATAATGTAAACGGTTTTATAAATAATAAAGTATTCATTTTATTCAATTTATATATTTTGCAAAAATTGTATATATCATGAGAAACATCATTGATTACTGATGTAATTTCAAACTAAGTATATAAGTGTTATATACAGACGGATTTAATTTGAAATAGGTAATCTAAAGAGTCCGTAGAAAACAAATAAAGTTAGGTACTTTATTTGTGATAAATCTACAGTTGCGGTCCATTTTGTATTCGGTACGATAGTCTTATCCGAGACTATTCATGTAGTGACATGAAAATGGAGGCACCTTATATAATATAGATTATATAGGACTGGACCACGATAAATATAATTCTCTTATCAATATCCGTTAAACTCAGAGATTTATATTTATCAACCAGATGATCATATATGAATTGATCTTAATCCTAAGTGTATTATGAACTCCTACTTGTTGAGTTATATCCTTTAATTTACATGGGTGAGATCGGTGTAGATGTCCGATCAATAACTTCGTACTTTGAGGATATGATTTAGTAAATAGCTGGGAACATTCTACACGATAGTGGAATCCACTCCTTCTTGTGAGAAGTAGAGAAGTAGTTCCCTTAAGTGTTGATTTAGGTCTTGAACAATATGAGCGCTCAACTTTCCATTCATATGAAAATAGAAAGATAAATTCATAAGTTGTTATAGATATATTGTTCATTAGAGAATCAATGGTACTTAAGGATTAAGAAATAATTAGAGGGGTAAACGGACATTTGGACCTAGCTCTAATTATGAACTATTTGTGGAGGGTCAAATCATATGTAGTGATTAAATCAATGGACACTGAAAATTTCAGATTGTATAAAAACATCTACAATTTTGAGAGTGCAATCTTAGGTTTTTAGTGGAGTAACTTTAAGATTAATAATAGTAAATTATTAATTAAAGAGTTTAATTAATAATTTCGATATTATTGGAGCTCAAAATTATAGGTCCATCGGTCCCTTTGATAGCTCATTTCACTATAAGAAACTTGTATATAGAATATTGTAATTGGACCGTCCAATTATAATTGTTACGCAAGTAGCAAAATTTGTGTTCTCTTAATATTTGAATAATATTGATTATTCAAATTATTTGATAATTAATTAGTTAATTATTAATTATGAATTAATAATTATTTAATTAATTTTATAAGAGGTTTTGAATTTGATTCTCAGTTGTGACAGGGTATAAATTAATTATGAATTAATTATAGGTCACATGTTTAATTGTAAAATATAACATAAATTAATTTTGAATTAATTATGTTATATGAGGCAAAAGTTTAATTTTAATAAATTTGGGGTTTAATGTTAATTTGATTAATTAAAACCCTAATTAGTTGCCTATAAATAGAAAAAAAATAGTTTTCTTTTCCTAACAGAAGATATATTTTGGTTTTGCTTTACGTTCTTTGAAAAGAAGAGAAAAAGTTTTCTTTTAGCATAACCAAAATCATAAACTCACCTCGTATATATATTATTGATTCTTTTTAGAAAAGAAATCAAAAGAAAGTGAGCACAATACTATATAATTGTGTCCACTCACTAGTTTCTTGGTGTAGAGGCATATCGAGAAAGGCTAGGTGGTGAGCAATCCACAGAGATCAATACATAAGGTAAAAATCTAATTTTTATTTTTTCTTATATTATTTTATTTCATTGTTTTATGGATCTAGGGTTTATTGAGTTTTCTAAAAATTTTAAAACTCAGTGTTCCGTAAAATTCATATTTTTCCTTCAATTGGTATCAGAGCCTGGGTTCCAATAAAATAGTGATTTTAAAATAATATGTTTTGTATTGATATGTATGTCATTGAGTAGGCACTATTTTTTTATTTGATTATGATGTATTTTATTCATGTTTGATGAATGAGGATTGCATGGTATGATCGTTAATTATATGGTTCTTTGGTTATTTAATTTGATTAAATTGTAAGTCGTTTATGACAATTATTTTTCTGTTATAATTCATAGAATTAGGATTTTAATTTTTAAGAATAAAGCGCAGCAGATCAGATCTGAAAATTGCCGTTGAAATCGGGGCAGTTGCGACTGTGCAGACTTGATTTGAACCAGTTGCGTATGCGGTCAAGTGCACTGGTTTGCGGACTGGTTATCGGAAATTCTGGGCAGTGTAAACGCATGAGATGCGCAAACAAACAAAAGCGCATCAGATGCGCAAACGATAAAAAAAAAAAAAAAAAAAACTGCGTTTGAACATACTGCGTTCAAAAACCGATTGGACGTGGGGCTGCGGGTACTGTTTGCGTGCAACTTGACTTGGTGAAATTTATTTTAGAATAAAATAGTTGCACTGTGAAAACCGAGATTGATAAATTGTGCAATTGTTGCACTGACACACAAAAGTCAAAGTTGCAATTTGTTTGTGTGACTTGCACAAAAGACGAAATAGGAACTTTATTGTTTATAATGCACAAAAGACAAAAACTTGCAATTGTTACGCAAGTTTACGCGTGAATGGTTGATTCACAATTGTGCATAAGACAAAAGTGCACCAATCGATGGTCAATTTGCACATGTATCCCCTTTGACAATTTATTGGATAATTTTTCCTTTGATCCAAAAATCAAGAAATAGGCTTAAAGTTTAATCCATTAAATGGACATTCTTGATTATTAAATTTGATTTAATATTGAGTCCAAAAGAGCCCATGAAGACTTTTCAAGACCATGAAGACTACAAGTGAAGGCCAATGAATATCTTGATTAATTAATGTAATCTTGAAATTAGATTTAGATTATCAAAACCAAAGAACGCGGTCATACACATGTTGTTTATTTAATTATTTTCATGAGATGAATTGATAATTATATAACATGTACATGCATCAACATATGTCATATAGAATCATGAGGTGCCTACTCATTACATTATAACATGACATGCATCATATGTATTATTTTATTTTACTATTAAATTGTTTATTAGTATAAATAGAAGAATAATACTTAGAATGTTTTTTAAATAATTTGAATTGATTTTAGTAGAAAATCATAGGTTTCAAATTAGAAATTAGATTTCAATAATTGGTATTCATAATGTGGATTAGATTTAAATTAGTTAAAATCAGGTAACTTCATATTAAATCTAATCTTTATAATTTTGATTATTTATAGTAGATTTATAAATTGAATTAGATTTTTAAGTGTTAAAAATCTGATAATTCATTAAGTGTTAATAAGTTTCAGACTTTAGCAAAATATAAATTCTTAGTAACTTATATTATCTTTTTAGCCGTTAATAATCTAAGACGATGACTAGGAATATTTAAATAGAAAACCCTTATCCTAAAATAGTGAGTGAGAGAGAGATATATGACAAAATATATCTCGCGGTCTCCATCATTAGTTCAACACCGTGAAACTTAAAAGGCGCCTCGAGACGGCTTTGTTATCGTCCCCCTACAGGTGGTGTCCATTTAAGTTGATCAAGGTTGACTTCCTAATGGATAGGATTTCTAGATGTATCTTGGGATTGACCTACCCTACGGCAGCAATTCTCGAGTTAAGTCCATGGAATCCGAAATGATGGGTTACACTCATGAAGAAAATAATTAATTGTTAATTATTTTCCTGACCGAAAAACGGTAGTTAAATAATATAGGAATAAGAGTTATTTTGTTATATTATTTAATTGAGAATGTCTCAGTCTAACATACAAATACTTGACCAACCCTACGGCGGCACTTATTTGTGGAATGTTAGATTATCGTGCATAATAATTATTTTTTAGGGTATTTTCTAATTCATTATTCATGTATCATGCATCACGTTTAATTTTATGTCAAAATTACATGATATTAATTTTTGCAAATTGATATTAAATGTTTGTTATTTATTTTCAGCAATAGTATCTCCGTTGATTTCTATACTTGCTAATGATAAATTAAACGGGAAAAATTATGTCAAATGGAAAAGTAACATGAACGTAGTCCTGGTCTGTGAAGACCTTAAATTTGTCACGACTCAGCCTTGTCCTCCCCAGCCAACAGAAAATGCTGGACGTACTGTGCGCAAGGCCTATCAAAAATGGGTCACAGCTGATGAGAAAGCCCGCTGCTATTTGTTAACAAGGATGTCCGAGGTGCTTGCTACCAAGCACGAGGCAATGACAACAGCAACTCAAATACTGGAGTCATTGCAGGGCATGTTTGGGCAACCTTCTGAGCAGCAACAATACGAAGCTGTTCGTACTGTTATGACTGCTAGGATGAAGGAGGGTACATCTGTTCGAGAGCATGTCTTGAAAATGATGACCCACTTCAACACAGCTGAAAGCTATAGTGGGGCTATAGATGAGCGTAGCCAAGTGAGCATGATACTAGAAACTCTTCCGAAGAGTTTCATGCAATTTAAGAGCAACTATGTTATGAACAAGTTAACTTACTCACTTACACAGTTGCTAAATGAGCTCACTACTTATGAGTCAATGAATAAGGACAAAAATAAGTCCGGTGAAGCAAATGTTGCTGAGACTTCTTCTTCTGGTAAAAACAAGAGGAAGAGAAACACTGGAAAGGCTAAGGCTAATGTTAAGCCCAAGAAGCAAGCTACTCAGAAGAAGAGCAAAAAGGGCTCCAAGGCCACAAAGCCCAAAGGAAAATGTTTTCATTGTGGTGTTGATGGGCATTGGAAGAGGAACTGTCCCAAGTACCTCAAGGAGCTCCAAGAGAAGAAGATGAAAGGTAAATGTGATTTACTAGTCATTGAATCTTGTTTAGTGGAGGATGATTCATCCCCTTAGATAATTGATTCAGGAGCCACTAATCATGTTTGTTCTTCTTTGCAGTTGATTGATTCATATAGACAGCTTGATGAGGGTGAGTTCAACATGAGAGTCGGGACAGGGGAAGTCGTTTCAGCAAAGGCAGTGGGAGAAGTTAGACTTCATTTTAATAATAATAATTGTTTTATTGTAATGAACAATGTTTATTTTATTTCAGGTTTTAAGAGAAATTTGATTTCTATTTCTAAACTTTTAAAATTTAATTATTCTATTTCTTTTAGTAATAAATCAGTTATTATTTCTAGAAATGGTTTGAAAATTTGTTCAGGGATACAAGAAAACAATTTATATGTATTAAGACCGTTAATGCATAACCCACTGCTTAATACTGAAATGTTTAAGGTTGAAAAACCAAAAACAAAACGACAAAAGATTTCTCATAATGATGATACATATCTTTGGCATCTAAGACTTGGTCATATTAACCTTGATAGATTAAACAGACTTGTAAAGGGCGGACATTTAAACGAGTTAAAGATCGGTACTTTACCTGTTTGTGAATCATGTTTTGAAGGTAAAATGACTAAAAGACCTTTTACTGGAAAGGGCTTAAAGCTAAGGAACCGTTAGAGCTTATACATTCGGACGTCTGCGGTCTTATGAATGTTAAAGCTAGAGGCGGTTATGAGAACTTCGTCACATTTATTGATGATTATTCAAGATATGGATATGTTTACCTTATGCAACGGAAGTCAGAAACTTTTGAAAAGTTCAAAGAGTTTCGAGCTGAAGTTGAGAATCAATTAGGTAAAACATTGAAAACTCTACGATCAGATCGTGGAGGCGAGTATCTCGATACAGAGTTTGAGGATTACTTGCTTGAGCATGAGATTCTATCCCAACTGACTGCTTCTAGAACACCCCAGCAGAATGGTGTTACAGAAAGGAGAAATCAGACCCTTTTGGACATGATTAGATCTATGTTTAGTTATTCATCATTACCTAGTTCATTCTGGGGATATGCATTGCAAACTGCATTGTATATTTTGAATGTTGTGCCATCTAAGTCAGTTCCAAAGACACCTTTAGAGTTGTGGAAAGGTCGTAAAGCTAGTTTACGTCACTTTCGCATATGGGGGTGTCCAGCACATGTGCTGAAGAACAAGACTGGGAAGTTGGAACCACGTTCAAAAGTTTGCCTATTTGTAGGTTATCCCAAAGAGACTAGGGCCGGACTCTTTTATAGTCTTGAAGAAAACAAAGTGTTTGTATCGACAAATGCTACTTTTCTTGAAGAGAACTATATAAGAGATTACAAACCTCGAAGTAAAGTTGTATTCGAGGAGTTACTTCCTGGGTCGAAAAGCATCCTTTCAGCAACAGTTGTTGACAATGACATAATTCAGACCACGTCTGAACATCAGATAGATTCTCATCAGAATCATCTACCACCTCGTCGTAGTGGGAGGGTTATTAGACCACCAGTCCGCTACAGAGACATCGGAGAGGCACAAATTGCTATCTCTGATGAGAGTGTAAATGATCCATTGACATATCCTGATGCAATGGAGGATTCTGATAAAGATAAATGGCTTAAAGCCATGAATCTCGAGATGGAGTCTATGTACTCTAACTCAGTCTGGGAACTTGTGGATCAACCAGATAGGATAAAACTCATAGGTTGCAAGTAGATCTACAAGAGAAAGAGAGGAGTGGATGGAAAGGTTGAAACCTTTAAAGCTAGACTAGTGGCAAAAGGTTATACCCAGAAAGAGGGAGTTGACTATGAAGAAACTTTCTCGCCAGTAGCTATACTTAAGTCCATTCGGATTCTTCTTTTCATTGCTGCATGTCTTGATTATGAGATTTGGCAAATGGACGTCAAGACTGCGTTTTTGAACGATAATCTTGATGAAAGTATCTATATGGTACAACCAGAGGGATTCGTATCCGAAGGTCAAGAGCAAAAAGTTTGCAAGTTGCAAAGGTCCATTTATGGACTTAAGCAAGCATCTCGATCTTGGAATATAAGGTTTGATACTTCGATCAAGTATTATGGTTTTGAGCAAAATATCGATGAACCTTGTATATACAAACGGATAATCGATAAGAAAGTGGTTTTCCTTATACTTTACGTTGACGATATTCTACTCATTGGGAATGATATTGGAGTATTGTCAGACGTAAAGAGCTGGCTCGCTAGCCAATTCCAAATGAAAGATTTGGGAGAGGCCAGTTATATCCTTGGGATCCAAATAATACGGGATCGTAAGAACAAACTGTTAGCGCTGTCTCAGGCATCGTATATCGATAAGATTCTTATGCGATTTTCGATGCAGAACTCTAAGAAAGGTAATTTACCTTTTCGTCATGGAGTTCATTTGTCTCAGGAACAGTGTCCTAAGACACCTCAAGAAATTGAGGATATGAGACGGATTCTCTATGCCTCTGCAGTAGGCAGTCTCATGTATACTATGTTATGCACAAGACCGGATATATGTTATTCGGTGGGAATAGTTAGTCGTTATCAATCCAATCCAGGATTAGATCACTGAGTGGTAGTACAACATATTCTCAAGTATCTTCGGAGAACGAGAAACTATATGCTCGTATATTCTGGAGAGGATTTGATCCCATTAGGATATACAAATTCTGATTTTCAATCGGATAAAGATTCTAGAAAATCCACGTCATTCACTCTTGATGGTGGAGCCATTGTATGGAGGAGTGTTAAGCAATCATGCATTGTTGACTCCACTATGGAAGCCGAATATGTAGCAGCTTGTGAAGTAGCTAAAGAAGTGGTATGGCTACATAAATTCTTGACTGATCTGGAAGTTGTTCCAGATATGGATAAACCACTTACCCTTTATTGTGATAATAGTGGTGCAGTGGCTAATTCCAAAGAACCAAGAAGCCACAAATGAGGGAAGCATATAGAAAGGAAATATCATCTCATTAGGGAGATCGTACAAAGGGGAGATGTGAACGTGATGAAGATTGCATCACAAGATAATCTTGCTGATCCGTTTACGAAGACCTTAACGGTTAAAGTGTTTGAAGGTCATCTAGAAGGTCTAGGATTACGAGATATGTCTCATCTGCTCTAGGGCAAGTGAGAGATTGTTGGGTTTTGTGCTCTAAGAGCTTGTAATAATGTAAACGGTTTTATAAATAATAAAGTATTCATTTTATTTAATTTATATATTTTGCAAAAATTGTATATATCATGAGAAACATCCTTAATTACTAATGTAATTTCAAACTAAGTATATAAGTGTTATATATAGGCGGATTTAATTTGAAATAGGTAATCTAAAGAGTCCGTAGAAAACAAATAAAGCTGGGTACTTTATTTGTGATAAATCTACAGTTGCGCTCCATTTTGTATTCGGTACGATAGTCTTATGCGAGACTATTCATGTAGTGACATGAAAATTAAGGCACCTTATATAATATAGATTATATAGGACTGGACCACGATAAATATAATTCTCTTATCAATATCCGTTAAACTCAGAGATTTATATTTATCAACCAGATGATCATATATGAATTGATCTTAATCCTGAGTGTATTATGGACTCCTGCTTGTTGAGTTATATCCTTTAATTTACATGGGTGAGATCGGTGTAGATGTCCGGTCAATAACTTCGTACTTTGGGGATATGATTTAGTAAATAGCTGGGAACATTCTACAAGATAGTGGAATCCACTCCTTCTTGCGAGAAGTAGAGAAGTAGTTCCCTTAAGTGTTGATTTAGGTCTTGAACAATATGAGCGCTCAACTTTCCATTCATATGAAAATGGAAAGATAAATTCATAAGTTGTTATGGATATATTGTTCATTAAAGAATCAATGGTACTTAAGGATTAAGAAATAATTAGAGGGGTAAAACGGACATTTTGACCTAGCTCTAATTATGAATTATTTATGGAGGGTCAAATCATATGTAGTGATTAAATCAATGGACACTGAAAATTTCAGATTGTATAAAAACATCTACAATTTTGAGAGTGCAATCTTAGGTTTTTAGTGGAGTAACTCTAAGATTAATAATAGTAAATTATTAATTAAAGATTTTAATTAATAATTTCGATATTATTGGAGCTCAAAATTGTAGATTCATCGGGTCCCCTTGATAACTCATTTCACTATAAGAAAATTGTATATAGAATATTGTAATTGGACCGTCCAATTATAATTGTTACGCAAGTAGCAAAATTTGTGTTCATTTAATATTTGAATAATATTGATTATTCAAATTATTTGATAATTAATTAGTTAATTATTAATTATGAATTAATAATTATTTAATTAATTTTATAAGAGGTTTTGAATTTGATTCTCAGTTGTGACAGGATATAAATTAATTATGAATTAATTATAGGTCACATGTTTAATTGTAAAATATAACATGAATTAATTTTGAATTAATTATGTTATATGAGGTAAAAGTTTAATTTTAATAAATTTGGGGTTTAATGTTAATTTGATTAATTAAAACCCTAATTAATTGCCTATAAATAGAAAAGAAATAGTTTTTTTTTTCCTAATAGAAGATATATTTTGGTTTTGCTTTACGTTCTTTGAAAAGAAGAGAAAAAGTTTTCTTTTAGCATAATCAAAATCATAAACTCACCTCGTATATATATTATTGATTCTTTTAGAAAAGAAATCAAAAGAAAGTGAGCACAATACTATATAATTGTGTCCACTCACTAGTTTCTTGGTGTAGAGTCATATCGAGGAAGGTTAGGTGGTGAGCAATCCACAAAGATCAATACATAAGATAAAAATCTTATTTTTATTTTTTCTTATATTATTTTATTTCATTGTTTTATGGATCTAGAGTTTATTGAGTTTTCTAAAAATTTTAAAACTCAGTGTTCCGCAAAATTCATATTTTTCCTTCACATGCAAGCGTATATTTTATTATCAGCAGCTCTGAATGAAGTCTATGTGTGGGGCGTCATCGGCCTGAGAAGAAGAAACAAACTGAAGGTTTTGATGTTGCAGCCATTCATTTCCATCAATGTATGAAATGTCCATGTATGGAGCTGCTTCATATTGCTTCAGCTGCTTTCCATATGACACTCTAGACGTGTAATTTGCTCCATCTCCCGAACACTCATACTCTCCAAACAACACCGTCCTGCAATAGATAGACAAAAATTGATCAATAATGAAAATCTTTTGGTTGATAAGTGATCCAACACATTTTTATTAATTATTTTTAGATAAGGACATCTACACTTATCAAACTGCCGGTTTTTAACTCTAAACTGTTAGATCTAAAGGTAGATAAGAAAGGATCAACTACAGACTGGTCTCTAGAGGGGTCTCTCCAATCATTCCAGCCATCAGGAGAAACAACATCAGACATGTATGTTTTGGAGAACACAACAGTGGCATGGACTCCCCAAGCTCGTCCAAGCCACACTCTTCCTGTTCCATCAATTATGCAATTCACAAAAGAAAACCCTGTTTGCTCGGTCGCTGATTGCCTCCCTTGAGCTGTGACCGCCCCACTAACCTCATCTGGCACTCTCTCTGCTATCGAATTTAGTCTGCAGTCCTGCCCATCACAACTACTACTTTGTCACTTATTACTGACTACTAGAAGATATTGAAAAATATGTGTGTGTGTGTATATATATATATATAACTGTGTTTCTTTCTGGCGAAGTGCGTGTTTGACCAATATTTAATAAGAGATTTTAATGAAGTTTCTATTTGTATTAATTTTGTATATAAATATTAAAAAAGAATAATGCTTGAAACACAAGCAAAGTCTGGTGTCATAATGAATGTTAGAATACCTCATAGAGTGATCTAGCATTTCCAAAAATGAAATCGATGGATCCTTGTATGAAACATTCTTTAAAATAATGCCTGCCACGATCATCATGAAGCGTGTCTTGGGCTCCATAAAATCCACATCCATAAAATGCAGCTTGATCACCTCCTATTCTCAGTGCCACTGCTTGCCCTCCAACCTCACCTGGTGATGGTGGTGGAGCAGTATTCTTTTTTAAGTATCCCAACAAACATACCCCACCAGAGAAATCCCGAAAATAATCAATAAGCCAAAAAAGCACATTCAATGAATATAAGGGAATAAAAACATAGCCACCCCAGACTGCTATTTAACATTATTATTTGAATGGTAATATTTAAACACATTATTACCTTAAAGCTCACATTGTAAGCTGTGAAGTTTGGAGCAAATATAGCAACAGAAGAGCTATAGGAAGTTCCTCCAGTGGAATTTGCAGTGTCATTCCATGCTATGATAGTGTTGTGATAACCTCGACCTTGGAATATCAAATTTGTCTTGTTAACGTGAACAACCACCTTCTCCCTGCCATTACCAGGTTCTTTAATCTAATTATAACGTGCATGTATCATGTCAAACAAATGCAACACATTGAGAATTCCATTTTTAGTTTTACACATAGGTTTGGTGGATAATATGCAGTTTTTGCATGTGATGAGATAAAACCAAAGTCAATGAAGAAACAAGGAAACTTGTTGAATGTCAAAACATTGTGAAAAGATAATCAATCACCTGTAAGTACCAGTATCAATAATGATGAGGGTCTTAGAGGGTGTGAAATCAGGAACGGCATCTACCGCCTTTTGAACACTCGTAAAATTTGCACAACCCTTTGTGTCAACAGTCAATATGAGAGGAATTCTATAATGGTATATGAGCCTCTTGTAATGTGCTATGAGCATAAACCTCCATCTATTCTTGTTACATCCGACCTTATGTCTCCTCCTATGATGATGATGATGTCTATACACAATCCTGGTCACGAGCAACAGGAGGTCCTCAAGACCACTTTGCTTTAAAACCCTTTTAAGAAGAGAAAGTTGAAAGCTGCTTCGGGTAATAATGGCCACATTGGAGGTTATGGAGGAAGGAGGAATGGAGTTGAGAGCAACTATGATGGAAATTAGCGAAATGGCAAGTGCAAAAAACCAAAAGGAGGTGTTTTTGATATTCATGGCTAATGGTTTCGTGTTTGTTATGTTATTTTGAGCTAAATAATAGTGGTAGTGAGGCAGTCTTTTATTTGTGAGCGATGATTGTCGTGGGAGGTAAGAAATGTTTGGGCCTTAATGTGATGTTTTGATTGCTGTCTGTCCTTTAAACTTAATGTTGGTAAGAAAAGAGAGATGGGCAGCATCAAAGTTTGGAAAATACATACGCTAAGCTAGAGAGAGAAAGAGAGGTGATTGTTGTCATGATGAGAGCAGTAAAGTGGAAGTGTGCACGTACTCTAGCTTGGAAGATCTTGACCATTGTAGAAAGAGTGTTAATTATAAAAGCATAGAAATTATGTTCATGTTGCAATTGCATCGTGCGTACTTATTAGCTAATTTAAGACAATTGTGGTCCAGTGGGACTAGCTAAATGCCCTTTTCGCTTATTAAAAAAATGAACAAACTTGCTTTCTTCATTTATTGCATCACAAGATTGCATTGTTTGCTTCACAGTAACGGCACCGCCCATGTTTCTTTGTAGAAAATCAAAACATTATTATACCTTTTTATATTACAGAATGGGGCATTCACCTTCATCTCTTCAAATGAAGTAGAAATAAAAAAGCATCAAAATTTAGAGGGAAGTTTTCAATCAGAATTTAGCCTCCTTCAAAATGGAAAAACGTTCCCTTCGGGAACTAAAAAGTCTTGTATGCAAATAGCTCTAGTCCACAGAAGAAAATTTATGGCTACTAGTTTATTTTATTTTTTTTCAATTTTTTTGATGAGTGCAAGGTAATCTAGAATTAGCATCCTTATAGACCCTCTACAAATGCAATTGCCGCCACAATTATATAGGTCTGGCTATAAAGAACAAAGATATTTCAATAGTAAAATTTAGATGAAAATCTATAAAAATTCCTCGAGCAGCTACAAGCACAATAGGACCCAAGTATCTCCCTACATTGGTAGATCCACTAAACGAAAATTAACTTTTACACTTATGTACTGCTTCAATATCCAAGTTCATATACATGCATTCAAAAGCTACAAGGTGATCAGCCTCCCTTACCCCAAATCTGGGGCATTCATTCTACTTCCACTCCACTAATGCATTCTGTTGATTCTGGGCTACTATTAACAATACGACAGGCAGGGACCTCTTTCTGTAGCATAGATGTCCCTTTGAAGGTTACCATCTGGGAGCAGCTTTTTCTGTATATGCTAAGCTGAAGCACAAGTAATTTCCACGTCATGGCAGTAAATGATGCATAAGTAAGAGAAGAAGCACATGTAAGACAAAATTTTGACATACCTGGTCAGGATTTATCTTCTTAAAACCGAATTTATCAGTCCATATGGATTCTGCTTCTTCAGCAGCTGGGAGTACAATGCTCTTCACATTCAGAAACGCCAGCAGCTTCTCAATGCAGGAGAACAATAGTTGGAAGTAGCCCTGTTACATGGATTAATATATAATATGCTCATGGCAACGAATTATAACATCGTTGAATACTAAGGCCATTATAGTTTTCTTTGCTAAGAATGAGAGGGCGGGCCCAAAATTATCTGCAAGTATTGTAAAAACCCTGAGCTTGCTGCCAGACATTGTCAAATTTATTTCTAAATTATGTGCAACTGACAAGGGCATAAAAAAACTTGCAGCCCATACTCAATATTTTCAATCAATTAATTAGCCATAAGTTATTCTAACATTGAATTCTGAAGATCTTAGTTTGTCAGAATGTTCCTAGGAATACACATAACAGCTAAATGGTGATTATAACAAAAAACACGACACTTACATGGTCAGCAGTCCAATTGTTAGATGTTTAAGATACAAAACACAACTGTAAATCAATGTTGTGCCACATCTAGCTTATAGAAATTTGAGAGTGAGATCAACTCCTCGAGAGTAAAAATCTCAAATTGCCCCGGACTAAAATGATTAGGTATTAATCTCACCTTCCCATGGTTAATTTTACTTGTTGCAACTAGAGGGAGTTCTGCAATTTCTTGACCAAATATTCTAAGCATTCCAGCTGATACAACATATGAGCTGCAAAATGAGCCAAAAAAAAAAAAAAAAGATTTGTTCTCAACAATCTTAGAGATAGAATACACATAGTTTAGTTTGGTTATCAAACACTTTCTTACTTCACAGTCAATATAGCACAGTACATTCCCCCAAATTCTTGGCCCCTCATGTTCCTTCTGTAAAATATAAAGATATGTGACTTTACTAGAGAAAAGAACTAAAAATTGAAGACCAGAATCCAAAACAAATCTTATGCTTACCCATAGACCATGGATGGAATTAGGTCACGTCCACTTATTGAATCAACTATTGGATCAAAGCAATCCTGAAACATGTATATCAGAGAAATTTGGGTTGAATGATGCAACCTTTTAAACATACTTCAAAATTTCCCCACATATTCTTGCATGCATACGCCAAAATTAATTATATCAAACACTGAAACAAAATCATGATGGCCTATGTGGTAAGGTTTTCATCTTCTAATGTTAATAACAATGACAATAATAATGACAAGGATAATAATAATTATATGAAGATAATAATAACAAATAATGATAGTAATAATAATAATAACAAAAAGTGTAGCAATCGACTCCCATAACATTTTCTGATAACTGTAAGTGTAAAAAGCAAAAGGAGATCTAACTGTATATCAATTTTAAGAAAGGGAAAAGTGACCCATTTTAGCATTTGAAAACTCAGCTTTGCTCCTAGAGTAAAGAGTAATTGAGACTATGTGAGGGGCACTACCTGTCAGAAATGGTCATTCTGAGGGCGGACTACTCACTAGAATTTAACTTTATTCTAGGCTAATATAACCAGCACTTTTTTCCAAAAAGAAAATCTCTTATTGATCATTATCATGTGCAATATGATTGCAAAGCGGCAAGATATTTAAAAGCTAGATAGGGACACTAAAATAGGGTCGAGCTAAATTGCCCTTCTAAAACTAAGGAGTTTAAGGTAGTTGCTTTTTGACTTTCACAACCATATCACACGTTGAACTCTAACATGAGCATAGATTAATTGATCTTGTAAACAGTCAGTCAAAAATGCTTTCGAATGATTCCATATTCAAGTCCCACAAAAAGACATTGATAAATCAATACAGTCGATGGTGTATATGGGTTTAAATAACTAAATTCCAATGTAATATCAGGAAGACTAGGATTTCTATGTTGGGAATCTTACTTATAGACCTTTCTGTGGCAGTTTTTCAGTACCCCACAACTTCATATCAACAAAATTAATTTTCAGGGTGTCTTTGGGCTTCTGTTACTACTGCGTTCAAAGAAGTTCCTTTCTTCTTTATGGACATAAATTGGGGGATGGCTGTATGTTGATCGGTTTCTTTTCTGTGAGGGCTTTTGGGATAGACTTGTCATTTTGGTTTTGTAATTCTTTTACTGCTGCCCTTGGCAGTTTTTCTAAGCTAGGGCTGGCTATCCTCTTCTTTGTACATGACTTTTGTCTAGGACGTTTTCTTTTTGTTTCAAGATGGAAGAAAAAGAAACATAAAAATAGTGTACTTCACATCAGGATGTTGAGCGGAGTATAAAACATAGTGCAGCATTGTTTGTGACCTCTTTCTACAGGTGCTTCAAGAAGGCAATATTTGCTCCTATATACTGCAGAGGCAGTTCAATTGAAGGCATAGTTTTTCCTATGTGATAGTCATTCCTTATGTTTTTCTTTTATATTCTACATTAAAGGAATAACACCCACTTATCTTTCTAATAGTTATTTTCATCTCTTCATCTCTAGACAGAATGGATAAAATATAGAACTCAATTATATATAAAAATAAATAAATAAATAAATAATCAGCATATAGATAATTATATACAGCTAAATTCAAAGATAAGAACAATGTCATATCCAGCTTGCAGATTTGTAGTTGGCATTATTATGTTATAAAGTGCAACCACCAATGGCCATCTAATGAAAGACCTAAAAATATCTCCAGTACTTACATGGAAGATTGCAACTGCTTGTGAAAGCAAAAACCGAGTTTCCAAAGTAAGGATTTTGCCACTTAGAAGCCTCCATCTCACATCAATATCACTCACAATCTCTAAACCTTTTTCTATATACTTCTTCCTCATAGCATCCAAATGAGAATCTGGAAGCTGCTCAGCTTCCTGAAGCAGCAAGTTCTGCAGAACAGAATGGATCTTTCTGCAATCTATGCAACAAAACCACTTCCCTTGGGGCAGTTCCTGTAATATAAGTTGCATTTACACTTTCATCCAATAAAGGAAAATCACATTTGATTGTTCAGGAAAAAGATGACAGTCACTGTAATCCAGGTAAAAAGTAAAGATAAGGATCATTTATGCACACACCCTTAGATCTGCCATTTTATGCTTTTTTAAACAGCCGACATGAAACTCTTTCTCGCACTGGCACAAAATGAGAAAATAGGAAGGAATAAGCATTAGATCTATTGCAAGAAGAAACAGCAAGTTCATACTGACAATCCATCCTTGAAGCACTGGAGAACTAGAATGAGACAAGATGAAATGAAAATTAGATAGCATACCTGATCACAAAGTAAAATAGTGCGTGGACCGAAACCTGACTTGCTAAAATCACAACCTCTGAATAAAACAATGATAAATATATATCAAGCCATAGCTTAAACCAAATGACCAAACAAGTATAAGATGACAGCACAAAAGCACAATGTCTATTACAATAAATTGGTATAAATTGCAAGAAAAAGACAAGACAGTCAAAAGCTTCAGAAAAGTTCAGCAGGACGAGGAATCACCACCTGCATAGCACACATCCACTAAGCTCTGCTTCTATGTTTTTGACAATACGAATGCATCTACTGGTTATCTGCTCTATTGGATCAACTCCTGAAACCCTTCCAGCAGCAACAGCATTGGCATTATGTGACAAAAAACTTTCTCTCTCAAACATACTCTGACAGTATTTGCAGTACCAATCACCCCGAGGAACACTTGGTAGAGATGCACATTCTGCATCAACCACTAAAATTTCTCATTAAAATCAACTCAGATAGATCATGATCCAGAGAGTTAGCCAAACAGGGCTTGATAATCCTACAAATCATAAAAACAGAACACAAATCTAGGTATCCTTGAGGAAAATTGGAAAACAATTGAAAGCAGTTCCATATTTGTCTTTCTTAAAAATTAATGAAAAGTAGCAACGTACCATAAGGGTAGTACAGGGTAAACTGATATCAACAAAACATCAAAATAAATCAAACATATAAATATAACAAATGAAAACCTAGACAGGTAGAGACAGAGAAGGAGAGAAAAGAGGGGGGGTGGCAAATTTTTGCAAATAAAGAACAACGCATCGAGTTTAAGAAACCAATATTAGAGTCATCACAATCTTACTTTTGACTATTCAATGTAGGCTCAGAGTCATCACAAACAAAATTATAAACATCACAAATCTTACTTGAATATTTTATGTAGGCTTATGAAAATGCTTAATGACATTATGTCAAGTCAGTTAAATGATTAGGCTCCCAATAACAATAAAGGGAGAGAAGGAAACCATATGCTACTGCACTAAATTGTTTGAAAGGTAGACATCTATCCCAATAGTTTGTATACTGGTTGCTCGGTGAACAACAAGTCATGTGTATACCATGACTCCATGAGTCCACTTGCTCCCAAAACCTGTATGGTTAATGTTCAAAATCTTTCTGCTGCCTAGAAGAGATATCCAATGTGCGTAAGAGAACATTTCCTGAACAAAATTCTTTAGTATAAATATGTACAATGCTTTGGACAACACAAGAGGATTAACTTAACTAAAACATAGATCCAGTAACCACAACTTGAACCATAAAACTAGGTTGGGAAGAAGAGGAAAATAAACAATATTTCAACTTACAAAAGAATTCCTAGCTTTGGAGCAATAAAATTAGCTGGAAAAGGATCTGAGTCTACCCCAAATGGAATGATCGAACGGAATGTAAAATAAATTTACTTTATAATAATAAATTTTACCTTTATGGAAGGCCCTTGGACATCCATCACAAAGCAAAAGATTGCCACCATCTGCACAAATGATGCACAGGTCATCATTATCCTTGGCAGAATACTTACAACCTTTTGAGAGAATTATAGCCAATTCATGGAGAGAAACTCCATTAGACGTGTAAATATTTGCATAGCTGCCAGAAAAGGAACACAAAATCCATCACAAAGTGAACACATGTTTAACAGAAAAGAAATCACTTTGGAAGCTTAAAAAAAACACATAAAAAAACTTACGGTTTTTTGCGAGAAGCCCAACCTGCATGAGCTTCAAATTGTGAAGGGCTGACCTACATGTTAAATTCCAATGAAGTCAATATTTCAACTGAAGACTCAGAAACTACAAAATTCCAGCAGCAACACAGAGTACCTCATGGTTGCAGCAGTAGCAAATTATTCCTGAGCCACTCTTATATCCCCCAAGCAATTTCTGTCCAGTAAGATTCAATCACTTTATATAATGATAAGAAGCAAAAGCACAAAAGCGCTTATGATATTTTGTTCAACCTGTCCGCGTGCATAGTACCCAACTTCAGTTCCATCAGGCAATCCACCTTCCTCGAAAACCAATTTATGCAACCTCTGATCTCTGAGGATAATAGAAATATAAAGAACAAAAAATATCACTTTCCAGAAATTAAAAGCCAAAAAACAAGAACCAGAGTTATGCTAAAATGATACCAACTTTATTGTTAGCTTCCACTGACTCTTGTTTGGGGAAGAGATAGGCACCGACGGAGTTTTAAAGGGTTTTGACAGCAAACGTGTTTTCTTTGACCTGAAAAGAAATCCAGAACCTTATATGGAAAAGGTAACTCATATATAGGTAATAACACCATACACAAACTCAAAACCATTAATAAAAAATATCAGCCCGTTTATAGAAAATATCAAGCATATTATATACATAAGTCCTGCAAAATATATCAGAACTAAACAGATAATGCAATTGCCGGATTGAAAAGCAAAAAATTGAGCCAGAAACAGGTAATATACCAAACAAAGCCACAACATAAAAAGGTACCAACTTTTTTCTTTTTTTCCATGAACTCTTATTCTCAGGAGCTATACGCACTGGTGCTCTTCTAGATAAACTTTTGATCAAACCTGATCTTGATGACCTGTATCCAATACAGAAGGAAGTGTATAAGAAAGAATTACAGTCCACCAACCAATTATGTAGACCAACTAAAACCAAATGAGAGAAAGATGTATCCTAGTATCTCCTATAAAGTTTTTCAACCGAACGAAAGAGATTAGTTACTTGTGTATGCTTATAGGTACTAGTTACTAAAGCTGATAAGATATATCGTTGTTGTATAAAACGTCTAAATAAGATATCTTGTTGTTGTATAAAAAGTCTAAGGTTCAAATCCCGCTCACACTAGGGCAGGGAGGCGTTTGGTTTTATATTTGTAATAATTTTTTTTAAGAAGTTACTTGTGGAAACTTGAAATCAAAATCTTCACACACCAACAACACACACAAAAGTAAGTGTGTGTGTAAAAAGACATGAAAGGGTACCAACTTTCTTGTTGTCTCCAATGGACTCATATTTTGTAATAGATTACACATTGAAGCACATTTGCGTGATGATTTTGACATCATTTCTGATTCCGAAAACCTGAAATTGCATATATTGAAGCATATATGAGAGTCATATCATAATTCTGAACTTAGTACTTATATCTTCTATTTGTCAAATGAGACTTTCTAGCCAAAGATAAGCAAAAATCAAAAACCAAATTGAAAGGTAAAAGATACCAACTTTCTGGTTATCTTCCTTTGACGCTTATACGGTGGAGAGATGCACATCAAGGCACTTTTGGAGGACGCTGAGACCATATCTGGTTCCGGAGACCTGAAATATGTAGGTGGCTGTGAATAAGAAAAACGTACCAAGGGATTGCCAGTGTTGAAATTTAAATAAGAACTATAAGAAGGAAACATCTCAATCATGTCCTTGCACTCGCCATTTGTTTTCATTAACCGAAAAGCCCACCTCCAGTGCAGCTATGTAGTAATTTGAAAGCTCATATTCTTTCAGTAATTTCAAGGAATTGCCACATAAGTCAACACATTAGCACTTACATCTTTATGGAACTCAAATTCATCTTAATTGAGTTAATCTTCTCTTGCAAAAAAATTAAAAATAAATAAATGTAATCACTGAAAACTTCATAATAAGATAGCGCTGGTCAAATGGTCAAACCCAAGTCAATTGATTCAATTTAGCTTCTTTCCATTGCCTACTTAACTCTAGCATCGTGAATGATTAGTACTCTCCAGTTTAAATTACACATGGATTGAACCCATTACCTCTGTAACTCATAAAATCAAGCACCACTGCCCAGTATATAAAACATATAGGGCTGATAGCAGAACATACTACTGTACCAGCGAAAACTACATCTGCAAGTAGCATTCTGCACTAAAACTAGAAAATTTAGGCAGGAAGGGATATGTTTACAACTAGCCAACAAAACTCAGCAGATATTTTGTCAGCAGAGAAATGGCTAATCTATTCTACGAGGACATAAGAACTGTATATTGTTATAGACACCCAAAAAGAACATGGCTATATACATTTGCTTTCGTTAATTTTCAAAAAAGTTACATACAATCAACTGGTTGAGTACATGCCTATTTTTAAAAAAAATAAAAATAAAAATAAGGTTTCAAAAAACCTTAACAGAAGTATACTTTCTAAGAAGCGATACCTGGCTTCTACATCAGTTACGCAAGCAAAGATGCCCTGAGATTTTTTTGACTTAAAACAAGAATTGCATAGAGGCCCAGGCCCTATTTTCCCAACATAGCTAATCGGATATGTTCCTACAAACCATTCAACAGCAAAAACATCAGAAGAAAAATCAAATCTTATAATATCATTGTTAGAACTTTCTAGTCATAAAACATTCAAATGATTTGATACACAAGTAAATAAGAGGTCTACTCACCCTTGCATCTTACACAGGTAAAAGATTTTTCTTCAGGTAAAGAACTAAGAGCATTGTGAAGCGTTGCTTCCAACATAGGCAGAGGAACACTTCGGCACGCCCTCAGCACATCAAGTAGACTCTTACCATTCTCAAAGCATATATATTGAGATGCACGTCTATACTGTTTACAAGCATGAATCTCAAATTTGGATGGCGGAATAACCTAAATTAACCCAAAAAAAAAAAAAAAAAAAGACAATAGATTAATGCATTGATCTAATTCATGAAAAAACTCTGAACGCTAAACAACTTTATAGAATTACGAATACTCACTCTGCAACCATTGCACAAAGAACATGAACACAGAATTCCACCATCTCTTATCATGCCTCGGAGACCAGATGCCTGAAACTAATGCACCACCAATGTTAAGCCTTAAAGCCACAAAGAAAAAAGGAAAAAAAAAATCCTATGACTAAACATACAACAATAACTAGAGTAACCAAAACCAACCTTAATGCCACCCATGTAAACAACTGATATCCCATCAAGCAAACCAGTCTCAAAAAGCTCGGTCACAGTCATGGGTTTCTTATTGAGTACAATCTTTTTCGACATTTTCAATTCCAAGTTCCTTTTGGGACTTGTCAACGCACTTCCTTCAGCTATCGCCTCCACTTCTATCAGTGACATCTCATCACTTTTAAAACTTTCCGACTGAGTCACCAAAACCTCCACCGGCTCAGTCTTTGGCTTCATCGATGATTGCTTAAGCCACTTCAGAGCCTTCTTCTTCAAATTATTCCCCCGGCCCTTGGCTGCAGACACTAAATCACAAATTCTCTCCTCCTTACAGTTAGATTCATTATCATTTCCACTTTCAACCACTGGAATCGCATTCTCAATAGCCCGACTCTCTTTATTAACAGAATTGAGCACAAGAATGTCTTCTACCTTCACATTTGAAATTTCATCATTTACAATTTTAACCTCGGGATTATCATAGATTACATTTTTAACCCCATGATTATCACGATCCTGCTCAATTCTGCCACTACTATTCTCCAACAATTCACCAAAATTACGAGACCGAGACTTTCTCATACGAGTATACACAATAAAACCATTCACTTTAGTACCTCTAAATCGCTTACTGCCGAACTTCTCGCGAAAATCGTCAACACAATCAGTCGACTGAGTCTCGACCCGAGTCGGAGACTGAGTGGAGGCTCCATCGAGTGAATTCGCCAGCTCCGACTCAACGAAATCCAGGTCTCGCTTCATGACTCTCCGATCAAATCAACTAAAACGCTGCAATATGAAGAGAATAAAAAAAAGAAAAAAATCGAAATTAAAAAAGGGATAGAATAAGTAGAAAATTGAAATATAGGGTTCGAAAACGGACCATAGATGGTGATATTAGATCAGGGGCATTTTGAATTGGGAAGCGAAATGGAGGTTTGGAGATTGAGATTTGGGGGGTCGGATTTGGAGAGCTTAGGGTTAATTTAGGAAAAATGAAGAGAGAGGGCTTGGTTTGGTGGAGTCACTGGGAGGCGACATGAGGACTCACCAAACTGAGAGAAAAAATATTTACCGTGTGTGTGACAGCTTCGCCCTGACAGCAACTGGAAAGGGGCAAGTGGCAGAATCCGTAAATATATTTTCAGTGTCAAAATTGGACCCGAATTACGAAAACGTCCTCCCACGGTTTTGGTGTAGTTTAGTGGGCCGTTTGGTTCGATTGATGTATATTTGGGCTGGTTCTTGCTTGTTATATTTATTCTCTCGCTCTAGGAACATGTTTCTACACCATCTACCTCCCAAATACACTATTATTTATGATTGAATTTGTGTAAAACACTAAAACACAGAGATTTGGGAAGACAGTTATTGAAAAGCTCGAGGAGAAAAGGATTTGGGAAGACTTTCAAAAGTAAAGAAAAATATCTTGTGATGTGTATTGAAGCGTAAAACACTTATTTTAATTGCATCTTTTTCTTGGAAAATTGTACTAAAAACTCTAATATTAGGTGAAAATTGCACTTGAAATCCAAATGCACTTTTATTACACAAAGTATTCTTTTAAACTATTGACTAGCGATTAACCAGAGTGTGTGACTAATAAATTAAGGGTAACTTTCTTTTTTCTTTTAAACATGATTTCATATCAATGGAAAAAGAAAATAGATTGTTCAGTCATATAGCACCACATTAGACCCTCAAATCAATTAGAAATGAAAAAAAAAAATCGATAAAAATAATATTAATCCAGAATAAAATTCAGAGATGAATGGTTTTTTTAGGTATAATTTGGGGTTTGAGAGAAATATGTGACTTAAATCCATGCCTCAATATAACACTAAACCATCTTAATTTATTTTAATGTAATAATTAATATAGTTTGGACCAATTTATATAAACTAAGAGGTTGTTTCTCTTTTTCACTTCACAAATTTATCATCCAAAAGATACTATATTTCCAATATTTATCATAAAATTATATTGTATAATTTTTTTTTAATTAAAATTAATACTAATAATAAACAAAAAGCTAATTAACCTAACCCCTTTTTTATTGAAAATAATTTAAAAGTAAAGAAAAATAATTATTTCCATGCCACAGTTTATAAATGTTTAGTATAATTACTGTCCGTGAGCCAAATCAAAGTAATCTTCGAAGTAAAAGCGTGACCAAAAAATTCATCAGGTTCACAATTTCGTGAAGGCAAAGTTAATATAATATATAACAAAAAAATTTTAATGATAAATTTGTGAAGTTAGGCAAACATGTCTCCGTGAATAAAGAAATCAAAAACATTTTTGTAATGAAGTCAATAAGTCATAGCCTGTGTTGTCGTATCTCATTGTTAAGTCATAGCAAGCTGTGAATGTCAAGCGTCAAAGATGGGTCAGGCACTTGTATTTTTAAGATGCTCGACTGTCGACTTATTGATGAAGAGTTGGAGGATCACCAGTCACGAGTAGAATCGAAAGCCAACATGTGTATGTTATCAATTTAATAATGGCATAAGGACTTTAAGTTAAATTACAATTTATGATGTGATAATTTTATTCCTTTAACGTGATACACATACTAATTTTATAAGTTACGACTTACATTAACTGAGTTTAAAAAAAAAAAAAATCGAACTTAAAAAAAAAAAATAAGAAAAGAAAAGAAAAAGAAAAAGAAAACATACATGAACTGGTTCGTTAGATATTTATTTAGTTATTTAGCATATTGGACAAAGGACAAGGTCCAACTTAATTCAATACTGACCTCAGGTAGATCGCACACAAACCCACCCCATCCGTGGGCCATGCACAGAATTGGCTGCTGTCCTGGTGAGACCATGTGTTGGGTTTTTTTTTTTAATATTTTTTAAATGTTTGATTATATAAAACTAATATTTAATTAATTATGATAATTTAATATTAATAAAAAGAAATATTTTAACAGTATTAATTATCTACATATAAACTATTGAACATATTTAAAAAGTAATTTAATATAGTTTGTTGTATTAATTTTTATGATATATTTCATTTTCGTCTCCATATGTGGAAAAATATCAAAGTCTTAATTATATTTTGAAAAAATATCAAATGTTATTTAAAGTTTCTAAAGCACATCAAATTGATTTCTCTTACCAACAATTTAACTTCTTTATTTGGGTTCGTAAACTGAATCTAGAAATATATTGTGAGAAGAGGAGTTTTGCTGGAGAACAGGAAGAGAAGGAGAGGAGAGTGTGGTGGCCGTCGAATACTGAGAACAGAAGGAGATGTGAAGCCAATGTGGTGGTGGTTGGAACAGAGGGAGAGAAGGAAGGAAAGATGTCAGGGGACATATTGTCGAGGGTGAGAAAGGTGCCAGCAGTCATGGAGGGAGAGAAGTAGAGGAGGGAGGAGAGGATGGTGGCAATGGGGGCCATGGGTATGTTCATTTGGTTGTGATTGTGCAATTAAATGTGGTTGTGTTTTATTTATTTATTTAATTAAAAAAATTCTGGTTTTTTATGAATTAAAACCTTAGTTGAAGATCTAGGTTCAAGCCAAATAACTTCAACTTTTTTTTCCTCAACAATTTTTTTTTTCCTTAAATTTTTTTTTTTCAAATTACTAAAATCGTATATGTGTCAAAATTTTGGGTTGCGATTCACAATGACAAAATTACTTGCTCACCATGTTGTCCATTTGATTTGAACAACACTTTACTCATAAGAGGGATCAATATGATACGTTTTCGAAACTTTAGTAAAGATATGTTTTCAATATATAGTTAAAAAATTATCACTTCCCAAAATATGGGAATGGAAGTGAAATTTGCCACATTATATAAAATGAAACTACAGCTAATTAAACTCCCAAATTATATAAACATCCTCTGTATTTCTCACGGATATAATTGCTTTTGATCTAGCTTGGTCATGAACAATTAAAGCATAAGTTACACCGTCAACCGAATGCGACCTCTATATTTAGTTACTGTAAGTTGTATCTAAACTTTTTAAAGTTTCTTCTCCAGCCTGATTGGGCACCATGTCCAACCATTAATCCAACAAATTAATTAACTCCATTCAGACTCCCGTGAAGAAAATTAAAAATCTATATTTTATTTCCACTGTCTCTAAAGGAACCTTTTTTATTTCTTTTAAAAATAAAAATGAAGTGATCTTATTTGTCCAAAGCACACTTATAAAGACACTTTCTGTGGCCACATGCATTTTGATGTGAAATTCATCTCCTATTGAAGAAGCGAGTGGACGAATATTATAAGATTACTTAGCTAATAATATTATTATAAATTACGGTTATTTTCAAAGACATGACGATCTCATATGTTCATGATTCAAGCAACAGGCAGAAAAAGCGACAAAAACGGAAAACAGAAAGCAATATAAGTCTGGCCCTGGTAGTATATGTTTTGGTATACCTGGGAAAGCACTTCCATTCAAAGTGGATTCATTTGACAAAAAAAGCTCATCATCACTCGAGCAATAATATATGGTTCATAAAGATAACATTAATCATACACAAACTGGACTTCAATTATATAAACACTGGCCAGAGGCCTACATGATAATTGACATACAGAAAGATAGTGGCATGTTATTAAGCAGTACTACTAGCACTGATCAAATCATACATGGAAACATGAAATATAATAAGAAGAAGATAACATATAATCTAACTCGCCCCTGAGGTACTTTCCTGAGAGCTCACCGCGAAGAGAGGTTCCAAGGAAGGTGAAAATGCCAAAGGATTGAAGTTGCCCTTTAAAGAGAAACCGCCCTTCACAAGGGCGATTCAGTTTCAGTACATCACTCCCACAATTCTTCAACAAAAGAATAGAGGGAAGATGGAAACATCAAAGTACAAACCTTAAAAAATGAAACTACACCATGACCACCCCTACCCCTTCAAGGTTATGAGAAGTTTCAAAGCCATGGGGTAGGGCATATATGGTGGGGTGGTGCAGTTGTGAGAGAGGGTTTGATAATGAAGCTTGAAGGGTTGTTATAGGTCTTCTGTTTCTTGGTCATGAGGGCAATAAATGGATGAGGTGACTTAAGTAGAGGTATGTGGTCACTATAATTTGGTTAAAGGGAACAAAAAAGAAAAAATAAAGTAGAAAAGAGAGAAATGTGGAGGCTGAAGTGTAGCATCTTCCAAGGGATATGCCATTGCCTGCCACCTCCTTTGTTCAACACATGATGACACCTTCCTCATTCTTTTTCTTTGTTTTTGTTTTCTACTTTGCTTTTTTAGCCTCTAGATTTTATATTCTCACCATGCCAAGATCTTCCTGTTGATGTAATATGGAGACATAAATATATCTAGGTAGAAAGTAGAGTCATCAATCAAGAATGGATTAGAATTTGTCTATTGATTAGATCTACTTGTCAATCTTATTTTGTCACATATAAATTAAAATGAAAATGTTGTCAATCGAAATTTAATTTCTTTCTTAATCAAAACTTTATTGACTATATATATAGGCAAAATTGGATTGTTAATTAGGTTACAATTATTCAATTTTGTTGGTTAGTGGTTGAGTGGGTCACTTAACTAAGACCCTTTCTGCCAGCTGAAGTTATAAGATTTAATGTTTCACATGACACTATGTAGGGTCATATGCAGAAAAGCATACCCAAAAAACAGTCCCCCAACTCTTATTTAGCCTTTTTTCTATAATGTACTCAAAATTTTCCTACCTGTATGAGATTTTTATGTTGTTGATGACACCAACACAACAGCATCATTCTTTTGTTCTTTCAAACGGGAATTGATACTCTTTTTGATTACGCAAGGACTTTTATGGGAATTTGGCTCTTTGATGAGTCATAAGTCAATTACATTTAAGTAATGGTTAAGTTATGATTTGAAGCAAAGACAATTGCGGAAGATTGGAGAAGAAAAGGTTAACAACTGATGTATGATTCAATATCCATATATTGCACAAACTTACCTTATAATATAGAACCTGACAATGACAATTTTGTTTTTAAAGAAAAATCACAATAAATTATGTTAAAATATGAATATGCTTGAGATAAATTTAGAAGGAAGAGATGGAGGATTAATTGGTATTTGCAAGTAGTTGAGATGATACATTCTAAGGAATAAATTAACAAAATGAAAGCTAAATTCGATGACGTCTGTGGGCATTGAAAGCTTTATGAGAATTATATTTGACACCAAAAAGAACCAAACGTACTTTGCTACTAGCTTTGTATGCTTTAGTTGTTGAAGTCAATTTTATGATCCATTTGGAATGTGCTTTGAATTTTAAGTAACTTGTACATTGGAATTCATTGTAAACCTCTTAGATCGAGTTAAATCGTAAAGATTGGATCAATATCGTGGCATTAGGATTATACCATGATTGAGCTCAGTTTGATAGTAGATCGATGCTCTCCGTGGATGGAGAGACCATAATAATTGTCAAATCACGTAAAAATCTCGTATCTCTTTTATTTTCTGTATTATATGCTTGATTTAATGTGTTTTGCAATTGCCTATTTCTCAATCGTCTATTGTAAAAATTATGTGAATTTCTTGATAAACTTTTTCAAAATTTACAAGATTATAGCTAAAGACACTTAAGTGAAATATATATTTACCCTGATTAGCATGCATTTGCTCCCATCAATGACTAATTGCGGACTACTGTACTCAATTGCATTGAAAATTTTCTAGACAGTTATAGTTTCGGCTCAGATTAATGAAGTTTGAATGTTGATGTGTTATAAGCTAAAGCAAATTCACATACGTTCATGGTATGTAACAAGTCTCCATATCAAAATCACACATTCACACTATCATATCAATGGAAATTGAAACTTCAAAACACAGCACAAATCTTGGCAAGAACTACCCGAAAACACTTGGAGCAAAAATGGGCTTGCTTGAACATGCATTAAACTTATGAAAACCACCTCTTCCCATTTTTAGCTATTTTTAGCTTCATGACAAGTTCCTCACGTTGAGCTTCCACCTCTGCATATTTGAGGCTCATCTGAAGATAGCGCTCACGAATGTCTTTGAGCTCAGTCTCTAGTGATGATTTTGTGCGCTCAAATCTTTCTTTTGTCACAACTTCAGCTTCACCTTTTGATTTTCTTGCTTTTGCATTAATATTTCGGCCCTCGGACTGCAACCTGCAAGGGGGCACAGTACCAAAGATTAAATCAATAAAGAAAACAACATTAGTTAAGCATTGAAGTCCAAAAGAAAATCTTTGGATGGTTAATGCTGCTTTCTCTTGGTTTACAGTCTTAACTTAATCATTCATGATTTTGTTTGGTTTTTGAGATATGCTGTTGTCTGACTGACTGCAGCCTGGTTTCAGTATATGTATTTTAGCACTTACTTCATAAATAAAATTGTCAAATGTAAAATTTTTAGAGATTTCTGCTGATGTCGATAACAGTAGTTGTTTCTAGTATCTAGTCCATCATACCATGACAGGACATAAAGATTAAAGCATATGATTTTTAGAGAATTACATTTCCATCCTGCTAAACTGGTTAAAGTTTAATTAGAAGAAAAGGCTTCCTTTAAATTGTAAACAAAATTTAAACATTACCGATTAATGTAACAATATTAATGCAGGTTATCAGCTTAAGATACAAGTATCCTGGTACTCACCTGTCGAGCTGGACTTTATACTTCTTATTGGCTTCCCTCAGTCTGGCAAGTTCAGTCTCAAGCGACTGAATCTTCAAGACTGAATCAACTCTAGCAGCAGCTGAACTTCTATGGTGCCTCTCATGACCATTGTTGCCCTGTAACAGGAGGAAAAGAAGGTAAAAGGACCCTCAAATAGTAGAAAAACTCACAAGAAATAGATTTGATTTCACAATTACATATTATCAAACATGAATTTGACATGCTTATAAAAAATCCGAACAAGTGTTTGTATAGTGGCAGTATATATTGAGTGTAGAGGCGAAATGAATGTAGATACAGACCTCTATTTGATGTTGACCAATATTAGAATTTTTACTGCTGGAGTCCTTCTGATTTTGTTGTTCTTCCTTTATCAAGTTCAGTTCTTCTTCAACTGCTTGAACTCTCAATAGAGACTTACCTTTCTCCTCCTCAAGTAGCTGTATCTTCCACTGAAATTGACTGTTATCTCTTTTGATCAAGGAGAGCTCATTTTTAAGTTCAATATTTTGTGCACAAAGTGCCTGTTTGGCCGATAGATCACCCTCCATCTGCAGAAGCTTTTCTTCTGACAAAGCTTTGCTGCGCTTGCAGTCCTCTAGTTCAGATACAGTCTTCTTTAGGGTAGAAATCGTCTCCAAAAATGAAAGTTTTTGTACCTTCAAATCTTCACATTCCCCAGAGATAATTTTCAATGAAGTCTTCAGTTCATCTTTCTTCGACTTGGTTGCATCAAGCTCATTCTTCAGAGAGAAAATTTTATCTTCAAGGTGCTCCATTCTCAATAGCTGAACCTTCACACCGGTAAATTCTTCCATGAGTTTTTGTCGCTCGTATTCACATACCGTAAGCTTTAACTCAAGATCATTCAAATTGATCTTACATTTCTCTTCACTTGATTGGCATGTCTCTAACAGCTTCAACACTTTTTCATGGTTAGACATCAGTATCTCTTGGTCTTCTTTGGAAGTGGCAAGCTCATCCATCAGGCTGTGTACTTTAGAATGGAGTTCTTCAAGAGTACGTTCCAGTTTAGCTTTATCAGCAAGTAAACCGGACACTTCACACTCAGCTTCAGAAGCTATTCGCTCTCTTTCATTTTTTGTTGCAGAGAGTTGCTCACTGAGGTTTCCTATTTTTCGCTGAAGGTTATCGATTTCTAAGGTCTTCCTCTTTAACAAGCTTTCTGCCAGAACAAGTTTTTCCAGTTGTTTCCCATTTTCATCAGCAAGTGCACCTAACTGTGAGGTTAAGCTTCTCTCCTTTAGAGCAATGTCTTCCACAAGTGAAGAGAGATTTTCTTCCAAACCTGAAACCTTTTTGGAACAATTAGCAAGACTTTCATGTGACTCCCTTAGTTTTGCCTCCAAGTTGGTACATTGGTCTTGCAATTCAAACTTTTGCTTCCTCAGATCTTCATTTGACTGTTCTATCAAACTTCTTTCTTCACCAAGACTCTTAGCAATATCTTGTAAGTGTGAATGTTCTCTTCTCAGATACTCACACTCTTCTTCTGCTTCTAACCACTGATTATGCATTTCCTCTAGCTTTTGTGTCAGATCTGTTTTTTGAGTCTCCATTTGACTTCTCAATCTTGCAACCTCATCTTCGAGATTCATCACAAGAGAATTGGAATTCTCGAGTTCCTGTTCCCTTGACTCCCTCTCCTCCATCACAGACCTCAGTTGAGCATCCAAGCCAGAAACGCAATCTGACAAGTGTGAATTTTCGTGTTGTACTTCTGATAAATGAAGTTCCAGTTCACGCTTTTCGCTTTCTAGCTCTGAAGATTTTCTTTCAAGTGTTATGTTGGTCGACACATGGGAATCCATACTGCTTCTAAGCTCCAGTATATCATTTTGCAAATCATTCAAGCGCTTGGTGGCAATATCTCTTTGCCTGGAAACAATTTTCGTGTTGCCTTCTAGCAGGATTTTTTCCTCTTGAAGACTAGCAACTTTAGCTTGCAATTCACTTCGACAATGCTGAAGATATTTCGTCTCCTCTTCATTTGACAGCATTTTAGCCTCAAGTCTTTCTATTTCATATACTTTCTGACTCAATTCCTCAGTCAGTCCCGTTACTTTAACTTCCAGTTCATTTTTTATGATCTCAAGTTGTTGAACCTGAACATCATAATGGTTTTCAATCTCCCTCGACACTTTCTTCTTTAGCTTCTCTTCAAGATTATGCACTTCAGATTCAGGATCACTCACTTCAGACCTTGAGGAAGAATTCTCTAAAAGGTCACTTGATGGAAGAAGCGAGGATGCACGTTCTCCTGTGGAGTTGCTCTTAATCTCCTTAAGCTTGAACAAAAGATCAAGATTTTCTTCTGTCAGCTCAGTGCAATCCCTCTCTAGCTCCTCCAGTTTCGCTTTCAGGTCCTCAATTTCTCTTCGCAGATCAGCATACTCAATTTCAACAGAATATTTTTCATTATGTGACTCGGATAACTTGGCTTTTAAACTCTCAATTTCATCATCTTTGGCAGATAACTTGGCTTTGTACTCTGTCTGAGCTTCCAAAAGGGTTTGCTTGTTCATACTCAATTGCTTCTCTATGCTATGGTCTTTTTCCTCTAAGGCCTGTTCCAGCAGTTGCACCTTGGCTTGCAAATCCTCTTCTGATTCGTGAAGTTGCTGAAGTTGGAGCACCGACTTCTTGTCTTCTTCAATGTTTGCTTGGATAGAGTTTTCCATTTGGCTGAATTTTGACAGTGACGAAAGATTCTCTATCTCTAGTTTCTGCTTTTCAATAGTCTCTTCTAGCTCCTGGAGCACTGTGACAAGTTCAATGTTTGATTCTTGACTCCTCTTCAACTGCAGAGCTAGATGAGCATTGGATTCTTTGTGAAGCTTAATCTCATCTTCCAATTGCTTTTGAATAAGGGTTACACCTTTATCTTGGAAAGTTGATTCCTCCAAGGTTGTTGGCTTAGCCATTGACTTCTCTAACAGCAGTTTCAGCTGTTCGACTTCATCTCTCAGCCCATCACGTTCTGTGCATACTGCTAAAAGCTCTGTTTCCAAATTTGCATGCTTTCTGGACAGATCAGTGAATTCTTTTCTTGGTGTATCCATATCAAGTATTAACTTCTGGGAATTTCTCTCCCACATTTTGGATTCTGCACGAAACTCCTCTATCGTGCGCTCTGCAGCGTCATGAAGGCTTCTAGAAGAAGCACTGATTCCATAGGTGGCTGCAGCAAGCTGTTGCTGATTGTTCACAGAAGAACTGCCTGAACCTGTATTCTCTACATTATTTGATGAATGATAGGATCCAGAAGCCTTGACAACATGGTGTCTTTCTTGAGGTACATTGTTTCGGGAACTGGTTGATTCTGGTTTTCCGATCAGGTTGTCTCCATTTTCACCACTTGAGTTCTTTTGCGAAGAAAATTTTACCCCATCTACGGAACCCTCAGCTGAGTCATAGCTGTTTTGTGAACCCGAAGCAGGAAAATTTGTTCCCTTCATTAAACAAATACGTTACATTAATTTCATATGAGATCTAGAGGATGGGGATGATCATTTAAAGTTAGTGTCAACAATTGACAATGTAGTAGAAATAGACCGGTAAACAATGCCTGACACTAACATGACATCATTACACAAGTCTGCAATCCTTTCTATGAGAACGATCAATTATAGGACAAGTACAAGGAATAAATATGCAATGTGCACATTCAAATACCAGAACAAATTTCCACATGCAGTTCACAAGTTTGTAAAGATTTTTAGGATGGTGCAAACCTATCACTTTATTCACTGTGACATGGTCAAACTCTGACTGCAATCTCAACACAAATTTACTTACATAGTGAGCTTCATTTATTTCACGTCTTAGCCAAGGAGAGTGGTTCATTTGACTATAAAAGGATACTTGGACAAATATCATTGTGGCAACTAGGTTCAGTCCTACTTATACTGCCATATTTTGTGGCTTAAATGTCCCTAAATTATAGATCAACATGAGTATAACCCCAATGTCTGATTACCAACAATAAAACAAGATGTCAAATTAGACCTAATGATCAAAGTGGTAATCAAGCATTTTCCAAATTACTTACTTTGTGGTCCTTGTTTAGGAAAATTGGAGCAAAACAACTCAAATTACAAATTTACAATCTATCCCTAAAAGGAAAACAAACAGCAGAGAAAAATGACACAATTTGCAACAAAGCATAGATGCAACCAAATATTACAGAAAGATGCTACCATACCCTACTCCCCGGTTCTTCTTTTACTGAGGCAGAAACCAATACTTTACCAGAGGATGAACCAACACTACTTGCCAATGTACTATCAGATTCATCTGACCTAATGTCCATGTCCTTGGACTTTGCATTATGGTCTTCGTTGTGAGAATTTTGACCTTCTGATTCATCTTCCCTGAAAATGAGTGATAAATCATCCCCTTCAAACAGAATGTAATATTTTTCATAGCAATATTAATAAAAGAACTCCAGCATATAAAACAAACCTTTTCTGTCTTGGTGTCAGGCAATGAATTTTGACCTGCAAATCAGGCAGACAACCAAAATAGTTTCAAAGCCAGGATTGAGTGAGATAACCTATACCAACTAGACATACTACAATTAATCAATCACAAGAACATCAAGTATACCAAAAAACATGCATGCAATAATATGTAGGATTCATGTATAGCCTTTTTGAATGGTTTTCTAATGAGTATTGAGTAATGATCATAATAAAATGCAGCATACTAAATAATTAAAAGAAAAAACTAAACTCAAATCTCAATTTATATTGAATTATAGCAAATGAAGCAATATGAGTAAAGTCTCTTAGGTGAAAGGATTCTTACTTGTAAAATTGTCCCATGGTTACATTTCTTCAATGGAATTGAAACAGGAACAACAGCACTTGAACTCATGTACCCTGTCAGATTCAGCGTTGTCTCTCCAAGAATTCCAGATCTAGCTGACCCCTGTAATGAAATATTATCATATGCACAACCATTATTTATATAATATATATATAATTAAAAAAAAAAAAAACCATTTGTAGTCTGCCCAACTGGGAATTTTCAAAAACCAAAAACTCCTTCAATTGATGAACAACACCATATCATACCATGGAAAGCACAAGTTTGAAGAGACAGTCTTCCAGTTCCATAGAAGACTCCTCTTGAGAAATCCATATAGATTCTGACAAAGTCTCTGACCACTGACAAGCCCCATTTCGGACAACGGCCTTGCTTGACTTAGCTACAGTTTTCCCAGTCTCCACAGCGATGATAGACACAAACAGTTTGTCCCACCCTTTTGGCACCTGTAATCACCAATTCACCACAAAACACAAACTGCATTGTCAACTTAACAACCCCACAAACAGTACTAATCACCATAAAGTGATTACATGGGATATGTTATTATTACCTGCAAAGCTTTAAACTGAGAGAACTTGAAATCAATCCTCTCCCCTGATTTAGCCGCTGTCTTACTACTACTTTTGTGCAACCTGAACATTTTTAATTATTTTTTGTTTTCTTTTTCTTGCTCTTGCTTAATCACAGATTCTAAACCACATGAAAAGTGCCACCACCATTACCATTCTAAAGAAAGAGAGACAAAGTAGCTAGATAGTCATTGTTAAAAGGTTGTTGTATTGTTTTCATGCAACTGTTGTATTGAACAAAGTGAGCTTCTCAAAACAACTGTTATCATGATACACAAACCGCCAAGGGGCCTTGGTTTACCATATTTTAGATGGCCGTTGGGTTGAACCTGATAAGTATAAGTGAAGTCGCGTGAAACTAAAGACTTTCAATTCAACGTGTCATTACCTTATTGGCAAAAAGAATGACAAGACAGGGACAAAACATTTGATTTTCACTCTTGGATCAAAGCTAGATCACTATTCAGCTGAGTTATGTAGACTAACTCAGTACTTGAGTTGAGATTAACACGTGACACGTCCTCTCACGTGACTATAATATTTATAAGTTAAATTGAGGTTAACACGTGATACATCTCCTTACGTATAACGTAAACAGATGATAGATCACAAACATATTTATACGTAAGATAAATTATAGATAACGAACATACGTTACAGGTCTCTTACCGTATAATATGTGTAACAAAAATTCGAAATAAAAGCAGTTTAAATTAGAGACCTCTAAACTCTAATATCAAGTTAGTTATTATCAAACCTAAAAACTTAAACCGAAAGGAAATGACTTAACTATAGTATTTAACACTTGAAGTTGATAAGTGACAGATTAAAATTAACCTCTATAAATACGGTCTGAAATTTAACTCTTACTATAGGAAAAGAGTTATGAGTTATTAAAATGACAATATATTGTTATTTTTAATGCATGCATAGTTGTGGTGAATTATGATATTTGATCCTATTTGTTTTTAGTCTGTTGTTCATCGACTTAATCGAGTTGACCTTTGATATATCCAATGAATTTTTCATCTTAGACGATGTGTAGTTTCTCTGTTGTTGATTATTGTCTGTCTATGCCTAATATTTGCGGAATGATTTATGTTAATCTAGATGGACAAAAAGTGGAGTATTTGTAAATTTTAAATTCATGCAAAAGCAGAGTAGGTAACGCCATGGGAGGGAATCTGCCAATTAATTAAACACTTGTCCCACGTGTGATGTGGGTGATTTTGGTTGGTGTAATAGTTATTTTCTTTTTGTTATTAAGGGTAATTGCACCATGTTCAAGTGTAATTGCAGTTTGATGAAAAAAAAATTTTATCAAAATTGCACAATCATAACTTCTCGTCAATGTAATATGTTAACTTTCAAGTGTTTAGGGCAAAACTATCTTTCAATATGAGACAAACATATTAACTAATTATATAATATTAAAAGAAACCTAACAAAATTTCAAAAAATGAAAAAGAAACATCTACTAAAGTGACGATGGATCATATGTGCTCTTTCAACGGAGTAGATATACTTTATCAGAAAAACATATGCGATCTCCTTCTTTAATAGTGGAGATCATCCCTTGTATCCATTCAAGTAAAAAATATTGTCTCCTCAACCTCAATCTCAGCGGAGGAGATTGTCTACTCCACACAATATGTATTTGTGAAATAAATTATTTTTCTTAAAAAAAGGAGTACATTTTGTTCTATTTTGAGTTTTTTCAATGAAAGGTATAATAAACAATTCACTTACTTTAATTTGACGTTAAAAGACTTATTTTCACAATTAGGTACTAGTTATAAAACTTGTACTATTTTTAGTACTATTTTAGACACCGTTATTACTTCTTTATATTTCACTATCTTTAATTATTACTTTTGGTGTGAATGAAATTCTTTTAATTAATCTCATAATTTAATTTTTCATTTTAAAGAGATATAATAATCCAATGTAGAAATTGTGTGAAATAGGAGAAAAAAAAATGCTAATTTTGAAATTGTCACTTAGAATCGAAATGAGATGTTTTTTTTTTTAAAAAAAAAAAAATAAAAACAATTATTTCGAAATTATGTTTCTTTTTTCGAGAAAAAATAATTTTGATCACTAAATTTTGAAAAATAATCACATTTTTAACTAATTTTTAAAAAATGATCAAATCATTTGTAATGTTTCGAAAAGATATCAAATTAATCTCTCTCGTTAGTCAACTTTAGGTCAAATCAAATGGATAATATGATGGGTAAGGATAAAATTGTAATTTTCAATTATACTCAAAGATGATGACACGCCTATAAATTAGATAAATTAAGAAAAAGTTTATAAAAAAATTAAATTAAAATTAATAAAATAAAAAGAAATTAAATTAAATAATTAAAAACTTGAAAAAAAAATTCTAGAATCCAAACCACTTAAAATAAATACTCAAGACCCAAAAATAAAAATAATAAAAAAATTATTACAAAATATAAATAAAATAAAATAAGAGAGTCCCAGATCTTCGAACAAATCTTCAAGTTGAAGATTTGGAGCCCGAAAATAAAAACTCATGTTCTTCATCAAAGAAATTCAACAGAACTCTTTCCCATTAACAATGTAACACACCTCTCCTCCCGTCTCTACACTTTCATTCACTTTCTCTGACTCACCATTCTCGACCTCCTCACTGGCCTCTCCTTTTGCCACCGCCCCCTCTATCGTTTCCTCTTCGACTCTCTCAACTTCGAGTTGGAGGTCCATCGCAATTCTGCTCTTAGCCAACCTCCATTATCACCTCTCTGCTCATCACAGTTCTGCTCATCAACCGCCATCTCAGCCTCAAGCTTCACCATCGTAGTTCTGATCAGAGTTGGAAGTCCATCCTATGATGGAGACCAGATGGGTCTCCACCGCAAATGGGGACCCAGATTTGAGTTTCCATCACAACGATAGAGATTCGAATCGGGAACTCCAACGCATGAAGATCCCGATTTCGATCTCCATCATCGTGACGGAGACCCAAAATGAGATGGAGGCTATTCTCGAAATGAGCTGTTCATCTTCCTGTGATGTTTGTGCAACTTGGTGAAATGTGATGTCAACTGTGATGAGCTGATCTCTACCACCTCTCTACAAGTTGATGAATATGTGTTGATGTTTTGTGTTTTAGAGATTTAGGGTTGATGAAGATGTGTTGATTTTCTGGGTTCTTCATGAATTTGTTTTGTTGATGTTCTGTTCTTAGAGTTGTTGATTTTTCTGGGTTATTCCTAAGTTGATGAAGATGATGAATTTGTTGTTGATTTAGGGTTGATGAATGCGTCGCTGAATGTGGTGATTTAGAAATAACCAGAAAACTCTTTCGAAAATAATAATAATAATAACAATAACCCAGGAAATAGAAAACTTTACTGTTTGATATATTCATTTTAATTTCAACTTTTTTTTTTAAAGTTTTTTAATTTTTGGAAGAAATACGATGAAATTATTGTAATTACATAAAAAAAAATCATAAGAGGACATTTTTGTAATTAAATATTATTATAATATTTAACTATAAATAAGAGTATAACGGTCTTTTTGTTCGTTTTAACAAAGTTCAAAAGTAAAGAAGTCTTTTCAAGTTTTTCGTAAAGTTTGACTGTCAGTAGATCAATGAAAAGAATTAATTTGACATTTTTTCGAAACGTTAGGAATTATCTAATCATTTTTTGTAATATAATTAAAAATTTGACCATTTTTCAAAATTTAAGGATCAAAATAATATATATATATATTTTTTATGATCATTTGCGAATTATATAGTTCGCAAGCATCGAAGATGTTAAAAAACTTATTTAAGTTCTTGAGTAGTGTAACTTACGTTATACATATATATAATATACATACAATACTTTTAAAATGAAAACTTAAAAAAAAAAAATCAATCAAATTCATCTATTGTATTTTTTCTTTTATTTAATTCAAATATAATAAATAAATTTGATTGATTTTTCTTAATTTTAAACGATCGATAAGTCCACATTTTAAAAATAATTTATACGCGCGCGCGTGTAGACATATGGACACACACACACGAGTAAATTGCTTTATTTTAGTAACGTGTGGCTGTAGAATACCGACTGGCCGACCAACAATGGTGCCTGTACAAAAATACAATGTATATTCCCATGCTGATCAACCCTTTATGTTTAGATTGTTTAAATTACATAATCAACTGTTCAAATTGTAGAATGCTGACTTGCCGACCAACCATGGTGGCGGCAAGTTTGCATAGTCAACTGTTAAACAGGTGTAATTGCATAATCAACTGTTACACATGAAACATGTTGCCAAGCTGATCAGCTCATTTTTATTCTAAGTAGTTTAAATTGTAGGATTTAGGGAGAGGCTAGAACTCATAGTGTCAAAATGACCATTTGTATGTGTATACTCCACACTGACTAAAGTACTCAACGTGCATAGTTCATATTTTCGAAACAAATTGCTTTGAATTAATGCTACTTTACTCCAGCAAATTGAATGCTTAATAATTCCAATTATTACTATATATTATAATTTCATATTCCAACTGAAGTGTGATAATTTGATAAGATGAAGTTGATAGAATAGTATGTCCCTTATACCCTCGCCACAATGCCAAGAATTTGAATTATATAACTTTCTTCCAACGTTGAATTAACTATAATATTTTAAAAGAATTGAAGTGTCGATTAATTCTATTAATATAGAGTAATATTAGACATTCCATCTTGATTCAAACTCTTATCGTGACAATAGATGAATCGATATTCATTGCTCATTAATATATAACAAGAAATGATTTTATAAATAATGTATATTTATGTGTTCATCAGTACAAAATAATTGTCACTTCAATTTTTTTTTGGTTTAAGAAGCCGATTTTTATTTGAAATATTATCAAACTGAATGAATATTCTATGTCACTAAATCATATAGAACAGTGGTACTATCACTTCCGTTGGAATACAAAACTTGAGATAAATGGTATTAATACTCTAAAAAATATAAGATCATCAAAGTTTGACCCTAATTAAAAAAGATTAGGAAAAGAAAAATCACAGTACGAAAACACTACTAATTTATATGGTTGATCCGTCATCAGAATGTACTATGATCATAATTATTTATTTGATGATTAAAGCAAAATCTTACAGTATAATATCAATAGATAAAGTAGGACACGTCGTATTGTCATATTATTTTTTATTGCTGGCTTATTCATATGTATGATGGTGGTACGCTGGTTCCACTTCGCATTGAACCACTTGATATATATATATATATATATACACACACATATATAATTCTTTCGATCTTATTATTTGTAGTTCTTTCTTTTGACACGAAAGTCCTTTTAATTAATTAAAATATATTAAACTAATCTTATAATTCATTTATTCTTTGTTTAAAAAAAGGAAAAATTGCATAAAATCCTTAAGGTTAGATAAAATTGTATCAATATGATAAGTTTGACCCTAATTAAAGTAAATTACCTTAAATTTTCAAAAGTATGACACAATACCTATTGTTACAAGATTGTTAAAGACTTTTCGTTAAACAAGGGTAAAATGGTTCATTCATCTTATTAAATATTATATTAATCAGATAACAAAAATTATTTTTAAAAAAATACTTTGGTGGATCTCCACCCTGTGGGAGATCTCGGGAACTTCATTAGAGATGAAGACCAAATGAGTCTTCATCTTCGAAGATTAGCCTCTAATAGTGGAGGAGACTGGTTGGAGATGTTATTTCCATTTTTTTTCAAAATTTTTAAAAAATGAATAATTATTATTTAAATTAAAAATAATAAATTTAATAGGCATTTTGATTCTTTTATATCTTTGACTCACACTTAATGGTGATTGACTAATGTTAGGGGTGTCTATGTCATACTTTTAAAAGCTCAAGATAATATATTGTAATTATGGTCAAACTTTCCATATTGATGCAATTTCATCTAATTTTGGGGAGTTTTTGCAATTTTTCCTTTAAAGACATAAGAACCAAAACCTCGTCAACTCGTTTGAGTGAGCCGATCAGTTGAAAAGAAATAGTACAAAATTCTTTACAATATTAACATATGTTTATAGAATGCCGAATTGAATGAAAACGTCGGCACAAATACGTAGGTGGTTGCCTAAAGAATGTTGAACATAGAAATATATATATGTTCCCATTCTCATCATCAATCAATTTTTTATATTAATTAGAGCGTTCAGATTGTAAGACCCAAATCCAATGCGAGGGTACAACTCATAACATCAAGTCAGCGTTGTAAATGTCCTCCACGCTAAAATTTACCCAATTTCTTTGCCTAGATTTCCGGGAATAAAACACCACGGCATGCAATGCAACTTTTCATGGATCAAACAATTGCCAAGCAAATAAGAGTACGTCGTATATTAAATAATATTTCTTATAATAACCTGGCATGGCACTTATACAAGGATAATAAATTATCTAGCAAGAACCAAACTGAAGATCATCCGCATATATCTGTCAAAATATCTGGTAACAAAAACCACTGTATATTGTATATATATGAAGAACATTAAATATAAAGGTATATAACATGATAGTGAACGCCTGAACGAACCTTTAAGATATCCTTGGTCCTTTCCCAAATTATTTCTCTAATATCAAGTCTCGGTCCTCGTGATCTTGAGTAAATTTTTTCATTATATCTTGGATTAGGATTGACATGTTCAAATGTGAAGATCCATCATTTTCCATGGCCCTTTCAGCCTTCACTTGAAGTTCTCTGGCTCTCTTTCTTCTCACTTCACCATCTTCTCCTCCATCCATCAGCATATGCACAGCCTTCTCTATTTCATCTCTCTTCACCAGAACTCCAACTCTCTCTTCCTCACCCCACCTCACAGTGACATCGACGCCCACTCGAACTCCAATCTTTAAAACCTCCACAATCAGCTTCTCATTGAAGAACTGTTCAGCAAATAGGGGCCACGTTAGCATTGGCAGCCCGGAGCACACGGCTTCTATAGTTGAGTTCCAGCCACAGTGGGTCAAAAACCCTCCAAGTGCCGGGTGAGACAAAATAAACACTTGTGGAGCCCAACCCTTTATCAGAAGTCCCCTGCCTTCAATTCTTTCCTCAAATCTCGCCTCTGATAACCATTTTTCTAACTCGGAAGAAGAGTTTTCGCCCGTTTTGACCACCCATATAAATGGTTTGTTTGACGCTTCTAAGGCTAACCCAAGTTCAATCAATTGTGCCGGAACCAAACGGCATAGACTGCCAAGACAAGCGTATATTACTGACCGTTCCTTCTTTGAGTTGAGCCATTCCAAGCAAATTTTCTCGTCAATGGAGGCCCTATTCCCTCTCTCAAATTTGTCATTATTCTTCTTGTTGCACAATGAAACCGGACCGATGCACCAGACTTTTTTCTCGATAGCTTTCTCGTACTCCTCAGCACAACCATGCTCCAATTCATCGAAACTATTTACCACAACACCATACGCAGATGATTCGGCCTCACGCATCTTGTTGCGGACATCGTCTAAATCAGCTAGACTGACAAATGATCCTGGAAGCTGTGCCTTTGTGACCTCAATCCTTTGTGGTATTCCTGGAACCAAAAAGGGTTCAGAATCCGAAGTCACCGAACTGTGAGCATTATAAAACATCACGTTATGAGAGCTCAACAACGAGAAGCAGCACATTCCATGAAAAACAAGCCTCGGAATCTTAAACTTTCGGGCTATTTCGGCCGTCCAAGAAAGGCACTTGTCCGAGATTATGCAGCTTGGAGGTGGCTTTGCTTCTTCCATGAACTCTTCCAATGGTTTCTGTAACATATCAAGCGCATTATAGAAATTTTTCAACAGGTCTCGTGAAGGGAGGGTGTCAAGATTCTCATAACCTTCAGGGAGCCCTACTTGGTCGCACGGGAATGGGATTTTTACAATCTGAATGGGCAGCTGATCAGATTGTTTTGCTCGATGAATGGTTGTCTCGAATCTTGAAGCGTTGTGAGGAGTTGTAACAAGGCTCACAATCACACCTCTTTCCGCAAAAAGCCTGGCCATATCTATCATGGGGATCATGTGGCCCTGAGCCATAAGTGGCATCAAAACAAAATGGGGTTTTCTAGATGTTGTCGACGCCATGGCGATCTGGAAGAGATAGGTGATGATTGAGCGATGTTGTGGATATAATATATATAATAGATATTGGTAAATTTATGAACCGAGGATGCAAGTGTAAATGGCTTTCACTATTAGAATCAATTGGCCAAGTCTTACAAGTGGAGCTTGACTTTGAACAAGTCTGAAACCTGCACTGGAACGGAAAAGCAGATGATTGCTTTGTTTACTATTTCTGATGCATGATTGGTTGACCTAACGTGGAGCTTTTTTATTTTTTTTTGTTGACTAATCAACCATGCGTAGCTTGATTAATTCTGGAAAATTTTTATGACGATGCCATTTTATACGTCGACTAGCCGTTTTCTAGATTTAGGGCAGTTGTTCACGCGATTCGACAAACCGGCAAAACTACATGATTTGTTGGGTTTAGAACAAAGTTAATGGTTTGTGATTATGTATGGAAATTAAAAGCTAGTATTGTAGAATATTGTTATTTTATTGATAATTATCTTTGACGTTTCCTTTTCCTAGGACATAATCTAATTAAGGGCAAATTCAACCATGTATTTGCACGGTTTTTAACACAGTAAATTAAACACACCACCTCTACACACTAGACCTCTCCATCAGTGACAGCTTTGAAAAAAACACAATTAGTTAATAAAATGTTTTTTGAAATGAAAACCCTAATTAAAAAAAAGAGTCTAATTAAACAATTTGAATTTGAAATAATGATAAATTCAATGAATGTTCTTCATAGGATAATATATCTTACTGTGATAAATATATTAAACTCTTTCTTATCTGGTATTACGAAGATTAATTCACCTCAAAAAGTATAAAATATTGACTTTTATCTTACTGTAATAAATATATTAAAATCTTTCTTATCTGGTGTTAGGAAGATTCACCTCAAAAAAGTATAAAATACCTAACCAATGGAATTAGTCATATCTATTCAAATAAATAAATATGTTAGTCATATCTAACTGACTCTTCCTACAAAAAGCAAATGAGCTACTTACCGGAAAATTCACGGTGAGCATAGTAATGCTTTTTTTTTTTTTTTAATCTTCTTCTATTTTAATATTTTTCTAAGTATTCCGTTTTTATAATTATGAGGTAAGTTTATATTTTCCTATTTTTATAAGTAGTACATACACATATTTATTTTATTGATTTTTAAGTTTTAATATTTTGAAATTTAATATAATTTGAAGGTGAATATTTTGGAATTTAAGTTAATGAACCCAGATCTTCAAAATGTTGAAGATCTACATTAAACCCAAATTTTTTACTTTTTTTTTTAAATATTTTATTTAATGAATTTTTTGGCTTCAATTAAAATTTTTTAAAATTAAAATTTTTAATATATTTTAGTTCTTTCTATTTTTCTTTTTTAACTTAATATTTTAGTTCTTTCTAGGACATTTTGGACGGAAATGACTGTGTTTTAACATGGAATGTGCTGTAAGTATATGCAAGAAATCGAGTGTGGATGCACTTATTATGAGAAGTGTTCTTTTGACATAAATGCCCCTATATGAATGTATCTTTCATCGATTAAAGTGTACGAATTTGATGGGTAAATGTGTAACTAACGTCGCCACCGTTCGAGTAGGTTACTAAATTGCCCTGGAAAATGACATTACATTTTTTTTTTTCTTTTGAAAGGACATTCCATTTTTTTTTTGGTAAGGAAAAATAAGAATCTGATTTTGTATTGTTGAAAGTATGTTTATGTGTCGCATGGCAATGTTAATACATAGTTTGAAAAGAGCAAAAGCATAAAAGAAAGCTTGGGTTGCTCTTTAACTTGCATTATGTTTGGACGGAATGGTTTTAAAATGTTGCCATTTGGTGTCCTAATATATATATATACACACACACACACTATACTGTCTAAAAAATGCCACAACTCGTACGTAGTACGCTCATCTTGATAGGCCAGAATGGTAACCTTCCCATAGCGAGAATGTGTTGCTTGTTGTCACAATAATATCTGAACTAGGAAGTTTCCAATGTAGAATATCTCAGATTTTATAAGGATAGTAGACCTTTAAAGGATCATCCCTTGATCTTTCAAGTAGGGTTGATTTAATAAGTGCAGTGTTGAAATCTGAGCATTAATGTATAAAGTAGACTAGGAATCTTATGATATTTGGTAATTGTTTTAGTTTAATGTTCGTCTTGGAGATTTAGTGAAATCCAATTCCTTGGTCCACCCACTTTGGTGCATATATACTTGCTGGAAGCATTAATTATGGATAGTTTCTGACAGTCCACCACCATATCATGAATTTACGGTTGGACGGTGTTGACGTGGAAAACTAGTCAACGAGATTCTTTCGAGCCCAATGCTGTAATAAACTCAACTCGAAAACAACAAATAAAATAAAGATAGAAAAAGAGATGAAAAGAAGAACAAAGAAGAAAGATTTTTAAAGTGTTTTGGCATTTTAAACTGCTTACGTCCACTGTTCTCTATATATTTTTGCAGAGTAACGGTAAGGTTTTTCTCAGTGTGTCTCTCCTGGATTACAACGAAAATGACTCCCTATTTATAGAGAGGGATGATACAATAAAAAAGTAATAAAACTGACAAATAATGATGAAATACAACTCCTAAGACTGACATCTTGTAAAGTCAACTATAATCACACTGGATCCTGATATAACCCATGTTTAGTTGATGAGATTTTCTCAAATTGCGCTGTCATTAGGTGAAGTAATCCTTCTTATCGTGCACGACACGCCAGATTACTGTTCTGAACTGACACTGAGCGGGCTGGAGCAAGAAGGGTTGAAGCTATAGAGAATGATCTAATAAGTAAACGGACTCATCTTAATGAACTCGACATCGCTCAAAGGGAAACGGACTTGGCGTCGCTGGAAGCGAACTGGACGTCCCTGAAGGTTAGATGTTAGAGCTTCTACGGACTGTGAACTTCTACATAGGGCCACGCACATTGGGCCCCCTCTGACTAGGACCAGTTTAAGTGGGCTCATGAGCTTTTATTAGCCCATGTGGACAGCTCAGAAAATACCCATAACAGACGGTATACCTGTATATTCATTTCACAATTCTATGTGCCGTATCCCTTTTGTTTTCTTAACAATATCTTCAAGAAAATTTTGGTTATTTCTCGGAGTTTTTCCTTTTTCCACAAGAGACTTGTCCAAATTGACTAGCTTATCATCTTGTCAATCATTTGATTTCATTTGTGCAACAGAAATCATTGAGCACCATTTTCCCGAAGAGAGATATATGCCAAGTTGCCAACTTTATGTTTGTTGTATTTCATTAAGGAAAAGTTTTGGTTTTTCTTGGACGTGTCTTCCTTTGTCCACCCGACTTATCCAAATTGACTAGATTAATATCATCTTGTTCACTTGATTCCAACTCTACAACAACAAATATTAGCACGCTTTTCGAAAAGAGAAAGAAGAATAACATATTCCAACTTTATGATATTGCATTCCATTAGAAAATGTTTAGGGTATTTCAGCTTTGAGGAGTTTTTTCCTTCTAATTTCCACTAAACTTATCCAAATTAATTGACCAGCTGATATCTTATTCAATTGGTGACAATATGAGGTTAGTCTAGTAGTAACCTATCAACTTACACCCTAGACGTTATGATTCGAGTCACCCTCCTCTCCAAAGGATCGATTTATTGTAGTATTGAGAAAGACATATATTATATCTTGTTCACTTGATTCAATCTATACAACAACATATATTAGCATGATTTTCTGGAAGAGAGAGACGAATAATGTTATATATCCCAACTTTACATTTATTGAATTTCTTCTCCTTTGTTCCCACCTGTCTCCATTATCAATTTATTTATATCTCTACTCTCTAAAATACTCTCCCCCACATACTTAAAAAAAAAAAAAAAAAATCTCTCCCCTACACTTTATATTTGAATATTTTCTAAAAAAATTGTTTGTTCTTTCCATTTAATACTAGACGAATTTATATTAGATCTATTAATTTGTTCAATTTTTTAGTGGTCAAACAACTTAAAAAAATAATAATAATAAAAGTTCATTTATTATCGATAAAAAATAATGTTACACATCCCAATGTTACACTTATTGAATTTATTCTCCTTTGTTCTCACCTCTCTTCATTATCAATTTATTTATATCTCTACTCTCCAAAATTCTCTCCCCTACACTTTATATTCGAATATTTACTAAAAAGTTGTTTGTTTTTTTTCACTTAATACTAGACGAATCTATATTAGATCTATTTATTATATTTATTCAGTTTTTTAGTGGTCAAACAACTTAAAAAAAAATCAAAACAATAAGCTTTCATTTTTTTTTTTTGTCTAAAAACTAAATAATTCTAAATTTTATCAAAGATCAGGAATTGAAATATGAACCTAAATGATGTGTTTATTTATATTTTTCTACATCTGAATATACAGGTAACTTGTTAATTTTTCAAATGTAAAATTTTTTGAAATTAATTAATGTGATATTTGTGTCTTTTTTATTATTAGTTGAGATGCAAACAATTAAAACAAATAACAAATCTTGAGCTATTCTACGCATGTATCGATAAGATTTTATTCATAATTAAGATGTAATAAAAAATGATGTAGAAATGGTTTATAGATATATATATATATTTAAAAAATAATAATAATAATGTTCCAAATGGTGTTAAAACGTAAAGGGGTGCAGCTTTCAAGTTATTTTCTATAAAGAAAATGAGTGTTGTCATAATTACATTTTATTTATTATAAGGATTAGGCTATAATTAAAAAAAAAATGTACAGTATAATATTATGATAAAATGAAAATATATTATCTTTCGAGGATAAGATTTAGAAGAAAATATTTTAAATGTAATTTAATGATTTAGAATTAAGTGAAAAATTGTAATTTTTTACTTTTTTTTTCTGTATTTTTAAATTGTTTGATTGTATAAAGAAACAAATAAAACAATTTAACTAGTCTAGATTTGTTATATTTTAAGTGGGAAAAAAAAAAGAAGAAAAAAACACTCAAGAAATCCTGATTTTTCACTTAGCACCATGTAATTGTATTGCATTTTAAAAATATCTACTTTCTTTCATATCTTCTCCCAAAGATAATATATTTTTTATTTTATCCTAATATTACATTGTAAATTTTTTTATTATACTTTATTATAAACAAGACCTAATTACCACAACGTTTTTTTTTTAAATAAAACTATAGTGCTTATTAATATTTCAATAGCACTATTTTTATTTTTGAAACAATAAAAAAACTAATTTCACATCACTTTTTTTTTTATCATATTTAGTATGAATTTTCACTAGTTTAAGGTTTGTTAAATTATTTATTTTTAGTTGTTTTATCAATTTAATAAAAATTCTTAACTAGTGAATAATATTATAAATGCCAAATTACATGTTTTCAGTCAATTTTCTCTTTAAAAACACAAACAAATTGATAGTAAATTCAGTATGGTAGGAAGAAAAAACATGTTATTCAAAGGTTGAAATTCCTATTTAATATTTAGTAAAATTTAGGATTGTTTTGTCTTGGAAAAAAAAAAAAAAAAGATCTCTAACCCTGTTTCATTATTAATATTTTTTTTAAAAAAAAAAACCAAAGAAACTCAATATATATAGATAATTTTTTTTTTTCACGTTTGTTTCTTTTTATTAAATTTCAAGAGTTTTAATGAATTTCTGAATTTGAAAAAAATTTCATAACAAATAAATATATATATTTTTCACATATGTTACTTTTTTTTATTAGATTTCAAGAGTTTTGATGAATTTCACAATTTGAAAAGGATTTCGTGACAGGACATATCCCTCCTCCTTTCTTGAATCTAGGAGAATATTGTAAAACCTCAAATAATTCTAATTGATGTCTAAATTACAGCATATATGACATTTGAAAAGATTTTATAATGTTGTTGAAATTATTTTTAAATGGGCCACACTATTTTGTATAATAACATGATTGGTTACTAATCATGGCCCCAGATCCTTTTTTAGAACAAAATTAGAGACATTAATCACTCTTATAACTGCCCTGTAGTTGCACAGATCATACACATATCTAGACATAGATAGATATGTACTTTCCTATCCTTCGAAAAGCTAGAGGTCCAATTCCCACTAATGACATAGTAAATTTGGTGTAGAGTCGTCGCTTATTTCTTATATAAGCATTAATTATCTTCCATTTATGAAAGTAGATATTCAGTCTATGTAAGTAGTGTTCTTGTATAATATCAGTTTAAAAAAAAAGGTAAAATCTAAAAACCTCAAAAAAGATAAATAATCTCAATTTATTATAATTTTTTAAAATATTAGTAAAAAAATCTCCTATCATATTCCGAGAATTATTTTTATCCAAATTTTAATGATTTTATGATAAAAACAATAAAAGATCAAAATACCCTTAATATATTTAAAAATTAAAAAATAAAAAGAAAATATATTAATCAATTATCAAACTACCCTTTTATAACCCAAATAAAAAAATTAGAATATAAATTTAAATTTATATAAAAATAAATAAATAACAATTTTAAATAATTAAAATAATAATTATTAAATAAAAAAATTTCCATCGATACGGCGGGATGATGGAGATTAATTTTTAAAAAAATTAAAAATTAAATAAAAAATTTTCATTAGATCCCCGTATTTATCTTAATATGAATTGTGAAGATTAATTTAAAAAAATTAAATATATTAAATAAAAAAATTTTCATCGGATTTTCATTATCCATCCACTTTAAGATAGATAATGAAAATTAATTCAAAAATATTTAAAAAATATTTAAAAAATAATACAGTAAAATCATCATCAGCTATTTGCATCCGAAACAAAATCCAAAAAATTTAAAATAAAAATTTGATGAATTGAAAAAATAAAGAACAAACTCAAGACTTGAGTTTGTTGAGGGCAAACCCAGACACCTGGGTTTGTTAAAGATCAACGCAACTAATTTGATAAATTAAAAAAAAAAAAAATGAAAAACAAACCATATAAAAGATTTGACATAAAAAAAAATTAAAAACGAACCAGGTGCCTAGGTTTGATGAAGGATGAACTCAGACAGGTTTGCTGAAAATCAACACAACTAATTTGATAAATTAAAAAATGCAAAAAGTTTGATAAATTAAAAATAGAAATAAAAACAAACCCAAGTAAAAAATTTTGATTAAAAAAGGAAAAAAAAAAACCAACAAACCCAGGCACCGCCCCCAAAAAACAACACACACAGTTCATCCATTCCACCCAAACACCACCACAGACCCGTCGAAACACCATCACACACCCATCCAAACAGATCGTAAATAGTTTTTCTTCTCAGCAATGGAGAATCACTCAATCAAGAAGCTCGGTCTCATCTTATTACACATCTCTTCTCTCGTCAACGTAGGAAGGCCCACCGACTGGCACTGCTCCGACCGATTCCAAGAAGCTCGGAGGCGGAAAGCGGCGTGGTGGGTGGTGTGTTGAGTGGGTGGGTGGTGATGAGTGGGTGGTGATGATGTTGAATGGTAGAGATGATGATGGGTGGGCGGGATGAAAGGGAGAGAGTAATGATTTGTTTAATTAATTTAATTTATTTATTTTCATCCAAAGGTCCTCTTGTCACCCTCAATTACTTTTTACTATCCAAATTGACAGATCGAATAGTTTATTGACGAAATCACTATGACAATCATTGGTTGAACCGTTTTAACTGTACACATATCGTACAATAGCAACATCCTTCTTAAATAAATAAAAGGAGACAGAACTTGAGAATGCCTTTAGAAGTGATCATCTGTTAAAAAAAAAAAATCATAAAGCACTGCAAGATTAGCTTGCAGCATATTTATTCTTTGTAACTGAAAAGGAACAAATACATACTTAATACATTCAAAAGAGGAAATAACTCAACTCACAATCATCAGAGTGTAAACTCACAAGTGTTAGGGCGTTATATTGTTTAATACGTACATGCTAAGCTGTAAGCCGGCCTTCTTCTTATACGAAACAAATGAAATTTTCTTACGGAATCAGAGCCAAGGAAAGTGATCCTAGAGCTTGAATTAACTGGCCTTAACATGTTGAATCAACGATTGCACATTCAAGTAAGAGGAACCTCCTTCTTGAGCAGCTGCTTTTGCCAATTCTCCTAGCTCTCTGGCTCTCTTTCTTCTGGCTTCAGCATCATTTCCTGCATCCATCATCAGGTTTTCTACGGCCTTCTTAATATCCTCCCTTTTCACAAACAAATCGACCTTTTGCGCGGCCGCCCAAGTCACCGACACCTCGACTCCAACTCTCACGCCAATCTTCAATACGTGAACTATAAGCTTCTCATTGAAAAACTGCTCAGCAAACATTGGCCAAGTTATCATTGGCTTGCCAGCACTCACTGATTCCATTATGGAGTTCCACCCACAATGTGTCAAGAATCCACCAACAGAAGGATGTGATAATATAGACACCTGTGGTGCCCAGCCCTTAACTATTAGACCTCGGCCTTGGATTCTCTCTTCAAATTTTTCTTCTTTCAACAACTCCTCAAGTTGGTCTGTTAAATTAGCTTTCCTGATTACCCAAATGAACGAACAATTCGATGCTTCTAACCCCAGAGCAATCTCCATCAGTTGCTGCGGTTTGATGTGAGAAAGGGTACCAAAGCAAACATAGAGTACGGAGCTTGCTTTTCTAGAATCAAGCCACGTCAGGCAGTTGTGCTCATCATTTGAGGCCTTCTTGTCTTTTCCAGACTTTATACTGTTAGCTAGAAAAAGTGGACCAACAGTCAACGTATTATTGTTCATTGCTTTCTTGTATCCTTCCACATATTTTGGCTCTAGCTCTTCAAAGCTATTCACCAAAATCCCGTCTACCAATGAATCAGATTCTCCGTACTTCTTCAATGTTCCTCTCATATAATCTGAATTGTTCGATCTTGTAAGAGGCAACTGAGCTTCGGTGAACTCAATCTTATCAGGAAGGTCAGAAATAAAAAATGGCTTCAACGGAGACGTAATACTCTCAATGATATTGAGGTTATAAATGTGGTGAGAGCACAGAAGAGTAAAACAGGAGACCGTTTGAAAGACAAACCTCTGTAGTTTGAACAGACGAGCAACATCCGATGTCCAAGGGAAGCAGTGATCAGAGATCACGCAATTAGGCAGTGATTCCAACTCTCCAAGCCATTTCTCCAGCTGCTCCTGTAACATATTACTTGCTTCGAAAAATTTCGGTGCCAAATCTTGAGACGGGAGTAAATCGATGTTTTCGCATCCATCAGGTAAGCCAACTTCTTTGCATGGAAATCTGAAGGAGACTAAATTGACGTTGAGGTTCATATTCTTGGCATCATCAATGATGTTGTTGTATCTGAGTGCATTGAGGGGTGTCATGAAGATGGTGATGGCCATGCCGTGGTGTGCAAGGACCTTGGCCATTTCTGTGAAGGGGATGATATGACTTTGGGACATTAGAGGAACAAGAAGGAAATGAAGTTGCTTGGTTTGGGTGGCCATTAGAGAAATCGATAGGCAGTGTTGTGATGAAAATGGATCTACCAGTTTGGGTTGGAGGAAGAGACTAATTCAAAGCAACTGTTCCATACTAAATGATAAGTTTGAAATGGGAAGGTGTTGATTAGTGTCCTTAATTTTACGAGACTCGTTACTTTAGGAAGCTTTTAAGATTTAATTTTTATTATCTATATATAGGTGGGGGACCTAAAAAATGGCCTTAATGTACGGAGGCCTTAAGCAATCACCTAACTGTTCTGATGGTTGAACGGGCTTTGAGATCTCTTAACATTAAATGCCACAATGTGCCCTTACAATCGAGTTCAAGGAAATAAAAACACTGTTTTTTTTTTTTTACTATACCATGCTTTTTTTTATTAACAAACGAGAGACACGCAAATTCATTAAACAATATCCGAATGTTGTATCCAAATCTTACAAACTCTAGTGAAGAAAATCTGTCATGAAACTGGCAATTTTATAATAAATATATCTCAACGTGCATGTGTTTTGGACGATAATGTTTCGTGGCTGTGCTTAGCACTCGAGAAAAGTGAACTTTTTCCCTTGTTTATAATTTAGGGTAGATTGCACAAACCCCCTAATGTTTGGAAAAATTGAACAAATATGATAATCTTTGGATAACTCGCATGAGCACTACCTGAGGTTTAAAAAACTCCACACAAACATCCCCTGCCGTCACATAACTGTGAATTTACAGAAACGGTAGAGGTGATTTATTATGTAAAGATGAGAATATCTCTAGACAATGACAAGAGTGGGAGGACTAGTTGACCCATATGAACGGTTGCTTTTTAGGAAGATTTTGTACATATTGAAAAGACCATTATGCCTCTTACAGTTGAAAACAATTACATAAGACTTTGTAATGAATTTTGTCTGTTGAGTCAATATGATCGTTGGATTGCAACGATCATATTGGTGCCTATTTAAAGGCACATGAGATAGACAAACAATACACTGCTTTGCTAGAAATTTGTTGAATAGAGTGGAAATTTTTTTTGTTGGTTTTTTCATTTACTTTAGCAGTGCATTGACTCCAATTTATTCACTTGCATAAATTATTATTATTATTATTATTATTCCTTCTCATTGAGCAGTACATTTCATTAACTAATTTAATTTTTTTTTTCAGGAACTGAATTCATTGAGTTAATCATACATTTTATCATATTAAAACCCATAAAATCAACACGTAACCAAACATTGAAATGTTTAATTTCATGCGTCACACAACAAATACAATAATACCAACTAACAAAAGCAGTAAACAAAGAATTTTCAAAAAGAAAAAAACCAATAAATAAAGCTGTTCCAAAAAAAAAAAAAATTCTATGGCAGTAGATAAACTATCGTTACATATCAACACCTAAACATGTAACCCAACTTTTACAGTCAAAATACACAAAATAAAAACCATGATAGCGACACTTAAATAAGCATTGAGATGTTCTAATTCATGCATTAAACAATGTTCAAGAAAAGACCAGTAAACAAAAGCAGTAAACAAATAATTTTCAAACGAAAATTAAAACCAATAAACAAAGCTTTTCCACCAAATTTTTTTTTTAAAAAAAACTAGTAAACAATGCACTGTTATATGTCAATACCTAACCATGTAACCTAACTTTCACATTCAAAAGACACTCTCATTCATGCACCAAAAAAGAAAACCGTGAAATCCACACCTAAATAAGCATTCAACTATTTAATTGCATGAAAGAAAAACAAAATCAATCATCAAAAACCATACTTTGAACACACATCTTCAAATCCAAAATATTTCATGCCAAAAAACGTTAAACTTAACCAATACAGACCCAAATAAATTTTTCTAAACAAAAAACACATTTTAACTAAAACCAACCTAAAAATGTTCATGATTCGAAAAAATAAAAAAAAAATTGTTCCTCATCAGTTCCATACACTATTTTTCATCAAAACCAACCTATAGCACAATAAAGCACTCCAAAACCAGAAAATTACCTGATTCACAAACAAGACACAATCCTCTTAACCAGATGCTTGTATAAACAATAATCATGGAAAGAAAAATGAGATTTTCCTTTGTTTTTTTAGGAAATGGAATATGGATAGTCACCTTTGTTTTTCAAGAATATCTCTTCAGTTGTTTTGGCGCGGGTTCATGGCCTCTGACAATACACTGCATGCTCCATTTCCTCTATCTAATCAAAGGTCTGTATACAATTCTCTATACATTTTCATTATTTAAATATTCAATAAGTTTTTATTTTATTAGATTGTCATCATTGTACATGGATATTATATACCATATAATGTCTTCTGACCATTTTGCCCTTCAATAGTGGCACTTAACAGCTACTCATTAATAGTTACATGACGGTAGAGGAGGTTTGTGTAGAGTTTTTCAAACCTCAGGTAGTGTTCGTGCGAGTTACCCAAATTTTATCATATTTGTGTAATTTCGTCAAACCTCAAGGGCTTGTGCAATTTGCCCTATAATTTGTTTCGACGCATGGGCCGAATCCAGTGAAGGACCACCGGGGCTTGGCCCCTACTATCCCAAAAATGCCTTTCACCTTTTCTTTTTTTTTTTTTTTTTAAAGCTTTTTATTTTTATAATAAGTTATGATTAAGTTAAAAAGATTGTTTATTATCAACCCATGATGCTAGTGTACTGGCGTAATGCGAACTTTAGTTTCAAACTGTAGTAACAAGTCCCAAGTCAAACTTCTTATCCTAAAACTTCGTTTTAATCGAATATCCAACTCGTAAATCTGATTCAAAACAATTAGCCTTAGCTCTTAAGTTTTTATTCTTGGCTTTTTTATTCAAACAAAAAAGAAAAAAAAAATTACACTGATCACAAATATATATATATTTGTTATTCATAATTAGATTTTTTTACCGCTAATTTATTTGACATTAAATAAAATTACAATTGATTTTTTTAATAACAATTGACTTTTTAATAATAACTTTTTTAAATATTAGTACATATTTATTTATAACAACTTATTATATAGTTTTCATTCCGTCCACTTTAAAATAAGATGTTGGCTTCGTCACTATTTAGATCAATGCTGTTTTACCCAACAATCATGATGGGACTTATAACTACTAAATGATCATAGAATTATATGGTGAATGATGTAATGATTATACATCACTTGTAATTATTTTATTGTCTAAAATTTTTAATTATTAAATTAACTATTATTATACTCTATATAAATATAATTTTAATTTAATTAAAATTTTTAATTTAAAATTAAAGTATTTTTTAAAAAAATAGTGTGAAAAAAATATGATTTTAGAGTTTTAACTAATTTCTCTGTTTTTTGAAAAATAAGCATACAACATTTTGAATAAATAATATCATAACTGATCGGATATTTTATAAAAAAGATATGACTTGATTTTTTTTTTACCTATTACACATATATATTTAACATTGTTAGACTCTTTTGATTAAGACTTTGAGGTACAACCCGAAATTAGGACTTTCAGAAGCGGGAAAAAAACTCCTAGAAGAGGGAGAAGCAGCCCATGTGGAAGAGGCAAAAATTTTCTACATTTTAGGGCCACGTGAGTTGAAACAAAAGAAAAAAGCTAGAGAGGAAGCCGGGATCTGGCCAAGTCAAGATGAATTCTTAAGCCATTCAAGTCTTCAAGAAACTCTAAGAACTTATAACAACATTTTCTAAAAGGAGTCATTACTTGCTCTTATTGAGGAGGGTTTCTTATATAGAGGGATCCTTAGGCCTTGCATGTTAATGTACCAAACAGTGACATAACTCTTTTTCAGGAAAAAGAGGGACACAACATGAGGACATGCACCCACTATTGCTGTAGAAGGTTTTCACATTAGGAGAAATATTTTACGTGACTATCTCATAGTTAATATGGAGAGACATGGATCAATGAAATAAAAACATATTTTTTTCTCTTACCTTTCCTATTGATCTTTTCTTTTTTGTGTCTCACATCACAAAGCTAAGATTATCAGTTAGCTCAAATTTTAAAGAATTTGGATCTCTTTAGTCCCAAAGATAGCTTAACGGAAGCAATAGCGGGTGCGCTTGGCCCTTGGGCTCTAATTTTTTTCTGTTTTAACTTTGGGTCTCTTTAGGCCCAAAGATAACTCTACAGTTGCAACTTGCAAGAATTGGTGCGCTTGGCCCTTGGGCTTTGAATTTTTTGTATTTCGATGATAAAGCAATTCTTTTCCTTTTAATTATCATGACCAGATTTGACATATTTTTGTTACTCTTTTCGTTTTATTTCTCGAGATTACACATAATTCCAGTTTTGGAATACAGACTTGATTCGAATTGTGGATCTCGTATGGTATAAGTGAAAGGGACATATCATTAGAATGATCTCATCTAATAATCATTATATACGTTATTCTATTTTCAAATTCCATCTTTACATGGATTTATTGGACGATTTAACCCTTTAAAATCATTAGAATCCGAGGTTACAATAACAAATTAACTTATTACATTTGTTTCCTAAATAAAAAATTCACTAGTGTATGACATGCTATTCGAGCACTACGAAAATTAATTAACCACCTAGCCTTTTTGAACAGAGGCTTTGATTTGTTTTCTACATCTAAATATTATTAAACATGTATCGCCTCTTAATATCCTGTTACAGTGCCTTAAGCCTCTCTAAATTAAGAATACAAATTGTATTGTTTAAATATATATATTACTTGTATATTAAAAAAATATTTACTTACTGATAAATGAATTAGATGTTTTTCTACCATGAAAAATAATTACTTGTTCCAAAACCTTTCTAAATACGCATTTTACATATTTAAGGATACTTTCATAGTTTTAAAGGCTAAATGTAAGGTTTCAATTCAAATGGATCTAAGAGATTAATTAAAATTTAGTTTATTATTATTTATTTAACCTTGTCCAAATTTTAGAAATAAAAGGGTATGTAGACAAATATTCTCTTTGTGAATATTTTTAAAAGAATTCAAGAAAACAGGGTGTAAAAGGAGAAAAGGCTATAGTAAAAGGTGGGATGTAAAATACAAATTTACAAGTCAAATATTGTGATAAATACAATGGCTGACATAAGGTGAAATGATGTATGGTTTTTGTTTTAAAAGAGAATGGAATATATAATATTACTTATTATTATTTTTTTTTAATGCTGGCATTGAAATGGAAACATAGTGAGTGACCGACTAAAGAAAGAGAATTGTGTAAGTTTATTATAATAAGATGAGTTAGTAGAGTTAGTGGTCGACGGAGATAGAAATAAAAGAAAGACATAGGCTTAACATGTAAGATAAAAGAATGAGGTAAGTTATATGGAGAATAAAAGAATATAAAGTTAGCCAAACCTTATGCGTTTTTATGGCTGCAAACCAAATTATTTGCAAGCAGTAGAGCAAATCATACTCTGTCTATCAAGCAGCGGAGCATATATTGAACTTTCACGATCGTTCCACAGACATGTCAAAGATAGAGAATGTAAAAGTGATTATACGGTGTATCTCATTTATTTAGGCTAAGGTTTCATGTCATTATTCGTAGTACAAGTGTACATTCACCAGCCACCATCTACAAATTTGGATGCAAAGTTTGTTTCGGGAAAAGTTTGTCACCATATATAAAGCACATCTATTCTAAATATATTATATTTTAAAAATTTAACCATAAAAGAGTCGACCACCTAATTTTGTTCCTAAATTATCTTTTAACACTTTTTGTTGACGTTAAAAACTTGTCAACTTAGTTTCGTGAGCCCAAATGCTGCAATAGAAACAAAATAAAGCAGACAGCAAGTAAAGAACAAAGAAAGAAGCAAGAAGCAAGAAGCAAGAAGAAGAACAAGAAACACAAAAATTTTATGTGGTTCAACTTAAATGGAATGCCTACATTCACGGCTGTTATATGAATATTTGAACAGAGTAACAATATTTTTACTAAGTGTTTTCTCTCTTCTTGTTACAATGAGATTTCAGCTTCTATTTATTGAGGGGAAGATATAATTAAAGATAATAAAGATAATAAGTTATAATTAATTACATTTTCCAAGACTGACATTTACCAAAAAATCTTCTGTCAGAGCAGGAGTTTCTAACACTAATCATATGCTTAGTGGTTGAGATTTCTTTAAATCAAACTGCCAGTATTCTAACACAATCTTCTTAATGTGTATGTGTCACGTTTGAGGGTCGAGACTTGTTCTGGATGATCTAAAGTTGCTAAGGATGACCAATGTTGAAAATATCGATATCGACGGAAATATCGGTACTACGATTCGGCGGAAATGTCGACGGAAATATCGATATCGACGGAAATTTACGTAAAATTTACGGAAAGTACGGAAATTTAGTTAAAAACATAATATTTTTTAATGAAACTTTTGGTAATGTTAAAATAATTATTTCTACAACCAAAAATCATATTATATTAAAAAAAAAATATTCTATCTAAAAAGTAACAACTAAAAGGTATAAATATAGAAATAATATATAGAGGAGATATATGAAAATATAAAAAGTTTCTATTAAAACTTTTCAATTAATTTGCATCACATAAATCATGTAAATTTTAAAACCAAAATGAAGTCCTAGGTGGTTCATAGATCGTATAGCTAGCATCTAGATTTATACAATACTGATACCATGACATATAATTTGAATGATTTTTAATATAATCACGAACATGCCATGAATAAGCTTCTTGATTTTTTCTCACCATCTGTCCATGGATAAGAAATTGTGTATAAGGATTATTGGAGATCCCAAAACTTATATGACTATCATCACTAGACTTTAAACTCATAGATTCAAAAGTAGTTGAAATGTTATCTTCATTGGATGATGACATCCTTAACTGCATTTGATGGATTCTCCTTGTATAATCCTTACCAATAGCCTCTATGCCTGAACTCGCAGCTCTATAGTCATGGTCTTCATCTTGTGTGCAATGAGTGTATTGTTCTTCACAAGTAAATGAGCTCAATGATAAACTTGTATCAGTATCATTTCTTTGAGTAAAAGCATAATGATTTCCTCCATTGTTATCATCATTATCATTATTGTCGTCATCATCATCGTCATCATCATCACCATCATCAGCATTATTATCTTAATTATGAATTCCATCACTAACAAAGGCTTAGGAGTTTTTGTTTTTAAAATAGAATAGCAATTATGAGATGTTTAAGCTTGACTATAAAATAAAATATAATAATGAGATTCTTGATAAAAATGAGATTATTCACGTGGGTTGAAAACTTATTTTATTTAGGGTTTTATTGAAAACTAATCCATTTTTGATAACTCATTTGAAAAATAATATTTATTATTTTAATCTTCACACAATATATTTTTTTGGACGAAAATGCCCTTGACCCATCATTTTTTATCGGTCACTCTTTCTACCAAACGATCTGGTTGAGAATCCCAACCTCGAAGTTAAGATCCCAATCTACATCCCAACTTCGAAGTTGAAAATCCCAACATCGAGGTAGAGAATCTCAACCTTGATAAAACATCCAAGTTTATATTCTTAACCTTCAGGTTGGGAATCCCAACTTTTAAGTTGGGAATCCCAACTTCTAAGTTGGGAGTCCTAATCTTGATTCAAATCCACATTCGGAATCTCAACCTTAGGGTTGAGATTCTCAACCTGGATGTTAAATCAAGATTGAGAATTTCAACTTAAAGGTTGAGGCTCCCAATATAGATGTTGAGATGTCTAACTTTAAGGTTGGGAATCCCAATAGTGATTCAAATTACTATCATTTTATTAAGGGTATTTTTGTCCACCCAATGTATTTTTTATAACAATAAAATAAGAAATATTATTTTAGAGATTGTTCTTACCAAATGAGTCTTTTTTGTAATTATTCCTTTTATTTATTTAATAAAAACTTAACAAATTCTTATTTGAAAATTTTAAATTTCACTTTTATTTTATGGAAATTTAACCGATATTTCCAAGATATTTCACGGATATTCTACGGATATTTTCGGAAATTTCCTCGATATTTTGTAAAATTTGTACTACAAGCTCACGGAAAGGATATTTTACGGAAATATCGCGGATATTTCCGGATATTTCCAGGATATTTTGACGGATAGGAGATTACACCCCCTATCGATATCGATACCCTTGATTTACGGAAATATCGACGGAAATATCGAAAATATCGCGGATATTTTAAACTATGAGGATGACCGACGACCTGAAAGTTGTAATAGTAGACGATCTCGGTTTAGCGAGTTGGACGTCTTCAGAGCAATGCACATGCAAGTTGGGAGCAAGACGATCTAGGAGCTCGTTTTTGCGAGTTAGGATTTAGTCAGACAAGTCCTTTGTCTTTTAGTTTATTAGGCCAGTTTATTGGACTTTTACCAACCTACTCTTAGATAATCCAGAAAATATCCATAACACTTTTATTCTAAAATATTTCATTTAAAAAAATAAATGAATTTTTAAAGACATCTAATTTTATTTTGACATATCTATTATTAATTTTGGTGATTAGTTTTTTTGCAAAAGAGTTTTCATAAAAAAAAATCTACGAATTCAATTTAACTAAAGTAATTAATATTAAACCATTCCCAGTAAAAATCTCAACACAACAAATAATTTAAAATTCTTAAAATTCAACAAAAAACAATTGTAAGTTCAAAACTAATTGAAACTTTTGTTATGTTTTAATTTTATTTGAATCTCGTTTCAAATAATTTTAATTTAAATTGAATTATTATTAATAAAAAAATGGAGTGTCGAAAGATATTTAAAGAATAGGTAAGACGATCACTCTTTCAAGTTAAGGAAGAATAAAAGTAAAACGTACAACTACGTTTGATTTTTATTCTCGTTTTAAATTTTTAATAGCATATGATTATACGAAACCAAACAAAGCTGAAAGCAGCAAACATTAAAATTAGGATCAGTGGATGTAATAAATTCTGTAATTATGTTCACCTGTAAATATATCTTGATAAATAAAAATACATAATCCAAATAAATTAAAAGTAAAACATACACTATGAATTAAGGAAAAATAAATTAAGTAAAACATACGTATGTGTTTGATTTTTCTTCTCATTTTAATAGCATATGAAACTAAATAAAGCTGAAAGCAGGAAAGATTAAAATTACGATCAGTGGTTGTAGTCAGTTCTGTAACTATGTTCCCCTGTAAACATAAATATACAGAATCCAAATTACACAGCTCATGGTCTATCATATTCAATTCATGCTCTCTTCCTCAATTCTATTTTATTTTTCAGTTGTCACTGACATGTCAAATTTTGGTCTTCTGATCTCTTATACTCGTTGAATGACATCTTCAATAAACAAGGTAATGTTATGGTAAGAAGATCCTTCTTCTTCCACAGCCTTTCTTGCCATCTCTGCAAGCTTTCTTGCTTTTACCCTTCTCTCTCCATTTGCTTCTTCAGTCATCACCTTCTCTATTGCCTCCCTTAGATTCTCCTTCTTCACCAACACCCCAAAATTCTCCTCCTCCATTAAAGGCATCGCAACTTCAGCCCCCACTGGCACGCCAATTTCGAGTACTTGCACCACTAACTTCTCATTGAAAAATTGTTCACCATACAAAGGCCATGTGATCATTGGGATGCCAGCACATATTGCTTCCAGGGTTGAATTCCAACCACAGTGTGTTAAGAATCCTCCTATTGCTGGATGTGATAGAATAAGTACCTGTGGTGCCCAACCCCTTATCAAGAGGCCTCTTCCTTGTAGTCTCTCCTCAAATCCATCTTCCACTAACCATTTCTCCATTTCTTCTCTTTTATAGCCTCCTCTAATCACCCAAATAAATGGCCTGTTTGTAGCTTCCAAGCCTAAACCAAGTTCTACTAGCTGTGGAGGCGTTAGGTTGTTGAGACTTCCAAAACAAGCATAAATTACAGAATTTGGTGCTTGTGAATCAAGCCATTTCAAGCATTGATGTACATCAGTTGAGGCTTTGTTACCTCTTTGAGCCTTGTCCAGTGTTTCCTTGTTACATAATGAGACCGGTCCAATGCACCACAACTTTTTCCCTGCCTCATTTCGACACCCTTTGATATATTCTGCTTCTAGTTCTTCAAAACTATTGATCAGCACCCCATATGCTCCTGCTTCACTGGCTCTTACCCTTTCTCGATAATTTTGTACTTCCACCTTTGAACTTGGATTGAAAATACCCGGTAGTTGAGCTTTTGTCAATTCAATTCGATCAGGCAATCCTGGTACTACAAAAAGTTCTGACTCGGTGACACTCTCATGAATCTTGGATTTGTGTAAATTATGAGAGCACAAAAAGGTAAAGCAATTTGTCCCATCAAACAATATCCTTGGGACCCCAAACTTGGAGGAGATATCAGCTGTCCATGGAAGATTCTTATCAGAAATTATAAAATTCGGACAGGGTTCTAGCTCTTGAAACAACTCTTCTACCGGTTCCTGCAACATATTCATTGCAGACAAGAAATTTTTGGCCAAGTCTTGTGAAGGGAGAAGCTCTACACTTTCACAGCCTTCAGGCAACCCAGCCTCAGTGGATGGAAACTTAACTAGTGCAATCCGGATTGGCAGCCCGGATTCAATGTAACGATCGACAACATCACTGACTCTGGCAGCATTGAGAGGTGTGGTAATAATGGAGACTATTGCATCACGCTGTGCCAATAATTTGGCAATGTCTACTGCAGGGAGAAGATGGCCTTGGGCCAATAAAGGAATCAGAACAAAGTGTGGTTGGTGAGACCGTGAAGACATTCGAATAATAAGATAATAATTATATGATTGAAACTTAGTGGCAAGGTAACGAAGGCCTTGAAGTTGTGGTTAATATAGGCGGCTGATTGCAGCATCTATGGTTTCTCTTTCTCGGTATGGGGTTCCAGCGGCCACTCAGTTATGTGACGTAAGAGCATACCTAAACAATTTTGACTTAAGAGCACATGCACAATTTAGGTAGACATGGAGCAAACAAATATATAATATATAGTTATAGGCTCATCTAGACCACAGTTTGTGCCTGTCCACTTCTGATGTGGCGTTGATTTTAAAGTATAATATGTAACAGTAAGTGCCCTTCCATGTCATAGTTCGTTTAGTATATTTTAGGGATAAATATAAAAATATCATATTAAATTAATGATTTAATATTTATATCATTTTTTAAAAAATATAAAAATTGAGTTTTAAATTATGTATAAAAATATCAAAATATCCTTACAATAACTGTAATAATTGAGTCATTTTTCAAAAAATATAACATTCTTATAAATTTTATCAAAGATATTTGTGTCAAAAAAAATAAGATTTGGAACTCAATTGTTAACTTTATTGAAATAGGATAAGATTGTTAATCCAATATTTAAAAGTGTCATCTAGTGATATTTTCTCTATATTATATTGGGTTGGATTAAATAAAATTAAATTATATCGGATGTGATGGTATTGTATTGGATTAAAATGTAATATAATTTGGATTGGTCGGATATGATATGATAATTTAGATAAAAATGTTTATTTATTAAATTAAATTAAATGTTTATTATTATTTATTTAATACTGAAATTAAGATATAATATTTTAATAAAATATGATTTATTTATAAATAATAAAATAATAATATCTGTAAATAAAATACTCAATTTCTAGTTCAACATAACAAAGGATAATTTCAAAAAAGAATATGCATAAAATAAATAATATTACCTAAATTAAATAAATACTGTTAAAGCAATAATGTTAACTTTGAAAAATTTAAAAAAAAAAAAAAATCGTGATTACCAGTTGCAGCAAAGCCCATCTTACCAATTTGTGTATATCATACATTCATACTGTATATTCATATCCAAATGCTTTCAAAAGTGATATTTAAAAGCACCTTGCCATCAATTCAATCTCCCATTTAATTCAACCATCGAAACACGGCATTAATGTTAGGATGGATAATGATGTAGACATTTTGACATGGATGTTTTCTGATTATATAGCGCCGCAAATCACGGATGAAGACTTGAAGTGAAGGTAGGCTCTGGCCCAAAGGTCCAGCCTCCTGGTCCAGGATAGGTGGTTGCTTGCGGTGGTCTGAAAATATGTACGTTTTTAATGAGTACTAACAAAAAGAATAGGTCAATAGATGCTTTGTTAAAGTGATTGACAGCACAACCAGATATATGGGATTGATATCCAAGCAAGTGTTGTTGCCGCTTAATGTGGCTGGCTTCTCCCATCTCCTGTGGGATATTCTATCATCTTTATAAAAATTACTTTTTAGACTGTTTTACTAGTATCCTAACTAACTTGACTTCGATAGTTTCCTATCTCGATAAAATAAAAAAATAAAAATAATACGGATGTACATACCCATGATCTCCCAATGCACATGCTGAATATTACATGCATATAATGCACTACTAAAGATTTTACTTGTAATAAAAGTTGAAATTTGAAGGATAATTTGCGCAAAGACCCTAAATGTTTAGTGTAATTACACGGATATGCACCTTCGGAGTATAACTACACAAATATTACCTGATTTTAAATTTATTTCAGCAAACTTCCTTATCATTAGTTTTGATCCATTAATTGTTGATGTTCAATGGTTAGATAAACAAAAAGATTCATATTCCCCTTTAAATATAAAAATATTGTCTTCAAAAAATAAATGTAAAAATATCAATATTCATTAAATTAATGTAAACAAATTAAAAAATATATATATATTTTTTTAAAAAAAAGGGGATGTGGCTTGTTGAGACCAGATCTCTTATTCATGGAGAAATTTAACTAGATAACACAATCTCCTGCACCTGTTGTTCAATCAAAAGTATCTATAAATCAAATCATTTTGAACAAAATCCAAATAAAACCCAAATAAAAAAATAATTAGAAAAAACGATGAAGCAAAAGTTACCCTATTTTCTCGGGAGCATACGGAGATGGGTATGGAGCAGTTGCGTTCAATTTGATCAATTATTTCCGGATCTCATTCCTTTATTGTTTAACAGATTGATTTTATTTTGTAGTTAGGTTTTCTAAAAATATTTTTTTGACGAGTTAAAAATAAAACTAGGGTGATATGATAACATATTTTTTGTATTATAATTGTGTTTTTATTTTTATTTTTGGTTAAAAAGATAATATTGCTTGTCCATTCGGTTTCTAAAGTTGATGAGACAAGATTTGATTGAATATTTTAATTATTTATTTTATGTACCATTAAAAGACCAAATTACCCTTCAATTGTTAATTTAAAGACTGGTCAATAATTAATCAATTCCCGGAAAGGGATGTTGCTCAACTCTTATGAAATGTTAGTTAATTTTTTTTTTCTTTTTTTTTTTAAGTGTATGAAATGTTAGCTATGTTTATGTGATTACGTACTAAATTTCAGATTTCTGTAATTATGACAAGAACTAGGAATGTTTGTGTAATTTATCCAAATTATTATATATAAAGGTATAAAAAATATATTTTAATATTTTGTTTCTCTCAAAAAGTTAAAATTATGAATTTTGATGGATTTTTTTAACCCAAAAATTTAATATCAAAACAATCTGATAATTCTAAACTATACCAAAAATTATGAAATTTAATATTGTGAATGTTTTGTGTACTATTATGTGCATATAAATATTTAGGATTTTAATACATTTGTACATTTTTTTTTTTGAAAGACATTTATACAAATTGATGTATGGTTTTGAAATGAGAAACATCGCTTTTGAATTGTACTTCAAAAATTTGACAAGTATGAAAATAACACTTTATTTTTATGCCGATTTCGATGTTCAAATATCTTTAATCTTTTAATGCCGCTTTCTCTGCTCGTCTAATGGTATTATTTAGCAATGGAAATTCCAAAGGAATCCCTATAATTTCTTAAAATATCACTTATTTTTCATTAGTTTCAAATGGGCTAAATGATTTTAACCTCTTCAAAGTTATCAAAAATACCGCTCAAGACCGTAATTGTAATGGTTCATCTAACATAATTCTTGGAACTATAAATTTACGCCCATTTCTTTTAAAATTGGTAAATATTAAATTTTAGATTAATATTATCATTAATAATAAAAATAAAAAAATAAATTGTAGAAAGATATTTAGTGATTGTTAATAATATCTCTCTAAAATTGTTAGGGAGAGGCAAAAACAACAAGAGCTTTAATTTAAGGTCATTTTGTGCCATTTCTTTAGAAGGATTTTTTTTAAAGAAAATAAAATAAAATGGGGAAAGGGTAGGAGTAGAAGCATATATTGATAACATATGCGATATAATAATAACTAAAGAAATAAATGTGAAAGTAAGAAAGTGGAGGGGAAAAGTAGAGGGGAAGAGGAAGAAATTTGCTGAATAATGGAATCAGATTTGAGAGAATTTTTACATTTAAAAGTCAAAGCAAAGTACAAATACAACCGACCAGACTTATCGCCTTTCAATTTATACATGTAAAAAAATTGTTGCTTGCCACAAGCAATCATGGCTTTCCGTTTCTCTAACCAATGAGATTGGCCTCCATATTGGCCAGTTGCATTTCCCGTTTTAAATGTAGCAATGGTGGAGAATATGTGACTAGCAAACGAGATTCTGCTCCAAGTTGCTCTGCCCAGATGATCCCATGTGGGTGTGTAGATTTGAGTGCTGTCCACGGCAATATAGATAATTTTAACTGAATCCCTCTGGTATGAATAGATAAATTATGAAGAAATCATTTCAAGATGGTAAGAGCAATTTTCTTCTTGAATAAGAGTCCGTGATCCCGATTATACCATAATATTCATTATAATAGTCATGATCCCGAGGATGTAATTAACCTAAAAAAAAAAAGCAAATGAGATTCTATTTAAAAATAATAATAATAACAATATCGCTTTTTATTTTTTATTTTTTTAAAAAATCAAGAATAGAATCCTAAATCTTCTAATAAGACTGTGCGAGATACAGGAAAAAAAAAAAAAAACAGCCGAAGATTTGTTCCCTCACAGTTAGAATAATTCAACAAACAAAACTGTTAGCATGATAATTATGACTACTTAGATAATTAGATTTGAAAATAGATGCAGCATTAATATTATTTCTTAGCAGTAATTTCGATTATTTGGCTGAGTTACAACACAAACATTCTGTATAGCACAAAATAGCAAGCATAATGCTATGACTGCAAGTTTATAACACACGCCATCACTTTGGCACTCTCATGCCATCTCTTTATTGCCCATAACTTGTTGCATAATATCATGAATTAGCAATTCAATATTGAGGTAAGAAGATCCTCCTTCTCCCAATGCCTTGTTTGCCAATTCTCCAAGCTCTCTGGCTCTCTTTCTCTCCTTTTGGCCTTTCTCTTCATCCATCACCAAATCTATAGCCTTACTGATTGCTTCTCTCTTCACCATCACTCCATACTGCCCTTCTTCTCCCCACTTCAATACAACACTAGCCCCCACCCTGTGACCAATTTTCAACACTTGCACAACAAACTGCTCATTGTAAAACTGCTCAGCTAACAAAGGCCACGTTATCATTGGCACACCTGCAACAACCCCTTCCAGTGTCGAATTCCACCCGCAGTGTGTCAAGAAACCTCCTGTTGCGGGATGTGACAATATCAATACCTGTGGTGCCCAGCCCTGGATCACAAGTCCCTTGTTCTTTGTCCTCTCCTCAAACCCATCTTCATGTAAGAATTTCTCCAATTCCCTTGATTTTTTGTCTTCTTTTATAACCCATACAAATGGCCTATTCGATGCTTCCAAGCCTAAACCGAGTTCCATTACTTGATGAGGTGTGAGGGAACCAAGGGTTCCGAGACAAGCATATATCACAGAATTTGATGGCCATGAATCAAGCCATTTCAAGTATCGATCATTTTCATCAATTGAGGCCTTATTAAATCTTTCACTCTTATCTATGTTCTCTTTGTTGCATAGTGATACAGGACCAACGCACCAAACCTTGTCTTCTTTCACCTTCCTGCATTCTTCAACATATATTGCTTCCAGCTCCTCGAAAGAATTAATCACCAATCCATATGATGCCATATCTGCTGCTTTAATCTCTTCATTGAAACGTTTCACACTGTGCGGTCCTGGATTTAAAGTAGAAGGTAGCTGAGCTTTAGTTAATTCAATCCTATCAGGCAAACCAGGCACCACAAAATGCTCCGAATCAGTTGACACCTTCTCATGAATTCTGGACTCACTTATATTGTACGAGCAAATGAAAGAAAAACAACTTGTTCCATCGAATGCAAGCCTTGGGATAGCAAACTTACGAGCAATATCAATTGTCCAAGGAAGATACCTATCAGAGATAATGCAACTTGGTCTGGGGTGTGTCTCTTCCAAGAATTTCTCTATCGGTTGTTGCGTCAATCTAACCGCTTCCATGAAATTCCTGGACAACTCTCGGGAGGGCAGAGCAGCCAAGTTCTCGCAACCCTCTGGCAAGCCAGCCTCAATGCAAGGAAAGCGGATTTGGTGAAGTTGAATATGGAGGCCGGATTCGATATCGCGATTGATGATCTTATCAAAGAGAATGGCATTAAGAGGAGTGATAATCAAGGTGACTTTGACACCATGTTGTGCTAGTAGCCTGGCCATGTCTACCATGGGGATAAGGTGACCAGGGCACATCAGGGGTGTGAGAACAAAGTGAAGCTGGTCTGCCTTGAAAGCCATTGATGATAAACTACAAAGACTACAGTGTGGTTCAGATTTGGGTGTGACTAGGGTTTCACCAGCAAGTCTTCTCACATCGTGGTTTTGCTTTAAGTAATCACTTTTAAGAGAGATAAGAACGTACACTAAACTTTGAAACGAATGGTTATATTCTGACTCTGGGGATATGAAAAACTGCCCTAGTTTGCCTAAATCTTGTTTTTGCCACTCTAGTTTTCATTTTTATCAAAATCCCCCCTAATGTTTGGTAATTTTGAAACTAGAGTGGGGGAATGGAGAATCAGGCAAACTATGGGCAGGTTTTTGAGATTTTTTCTGTTTTTAAATATTAATATTATTCTGTTAATAATTTAGGGATATAAGGGTCATAATATATTTTGAGAGTAAAAGAGACTCCCATCTTTAAATCCTAACAGAACTTAACAAAAAGTGGATTTGGATTTAGTTCGAAAAAAAAAAAGACTTTATTTTAACCCTTACGGTAGCGAAAATTGTTAAAATTCTAAAGCTCTTTCAGAAATAACTCATTTCATTTCTAAAGTTTTGAAGACTCTTGAAAAAACTCAAAACCATTAGCCAATTGATCTCAAAGGAGACAAAAAATTTGGATAAGAAGTGTATTTTTGATATTTCCCAAAAGAGAGTAGAGATTGCAACACGTATAAGGCCAAGATTAAAATGAATACATATATTCTCATTAAAATAAAATTTAAAAAAAGCAATTAATTAATTAATTAAAAAATATAAAAGATCTCCACTGTCCATCTTAGAGATAGACAATGGATCTTAAAATTAATCATGAAAACATATTTAAAAAAGTTAGAAAAATAAGATCTAGGTTTGAACCCAAATCTTCAAACTTTAGGTGAGACCGGATCATCATTTAAAAAAAAATAATTAAAATATGGATTCAAACTCATATTAAGAATCTAAATCTTCAAGATCTAGGTAAGAACAAATAATTAAGATGACGATTTGGTCTCACCCAAATATTTAAAAAATATATATATTTTTTAAAAAAAATTGAAATCTCAGTTCACACCCAGATGCTCAGATATTGAGGATCTGGGTTTGGCAACACAGGTCGTCAACATGATGATTTGGCCTCACCTTCAAAATGATTTTTTTTTTTTAAAAAAAAAAATCAAAATCTAGGTTCAAACCCAAAAACCAAAATGGAGTGGGAACAACACTACAACCAACATATGTAAAAGGGAGAAAGAGATAGAGAAGAGAGGGAGAAAGGAATAAAGAAAGGGAAAATGGGAGAGAGAGTGGAGACAGAGAAGAGAGTGAGAAAGAGATGGAGTAGTAAATGGAGACAATAGTCATATATATATTTTAAAAATTATTTGTTTTTAAAATGATTTTTTTATTATTGTTTAATTAAAAAAAAACAATAATAATTTTTTTTTAAAAAAAAGAGCAATAATTATATTGTTGTGCACGTGTCAATTTTTTATTAATCAAATGAGATATAATACTTTGGTTTCATTAGGGGCAAAACAATTATTTTAGGTGATAAGGGGTAATTAAGTCTTTTTCATTTTTATATTTGTTTGACTGTCACTTAATTGACGATTTGAACCCTTTTGAAATGATTTTTTATATTATTTTTTAATTATAAAAATGCAAAATCATATTTTTTTAAAAATGCAATAATTATATTATTGTACATGTGTCATTTTTTTACTGGTCCAATGACATATAATATTTTGATTTCATTAGGGGCAAAATGGTTATTTTAGGTAATAAGGGCCAATTGAGTTTATTTCATTTTTTGTTTGGTTTAACTGTTAGTTGATTGATAATTTAAATTTTTTTGAAGGGTTTTTAAAACCTTAAGGAGAAAATAAACTGTTTTCGAAAGAGCTTTAAAAGTTTAATAGTTTTTGATATCTCAGAAGCTAAATAAAGTTTTTCTTATCGAAAAAAGTTGGGGGACAATGAAGAATACCTCAAAAATCACGTGGATTTTTACATTCTCTACAATAATTTCATTTTGGTTATAGTATGAGATTAGTGTATTTGTAGAGTAAAGAGCATTATTTAAGTTTTTGAGAGCAAGGAACCGAATTTCTATTTCCAAAAACATAATATGTCAGCTATACTTAAACGTCACATGGCGATATTTTTAATATATTACTACGTACTAGTTATACATAAATGTTACGTGCTCATTAATTCCAGTATATTACATGTCAGTTATTAATTTTACATGCTCATTACATATTACTTATGTACCATTACATTTATACATATAAATTTACATGTCAACTCTTTATAATAAGTTATATGTCAAGTTTTCCCTCTCCATTGATTGCCTTTACCATTGATTTCTCTCTCTATCAAAATCTCTTTTAAACTTTTTGTTTCTTTCACTTTCACTCTCTATATATCGAAGTCACAAAGTACTCTTTCTTTAAATTTGAAAATAAAAGTAATTTGGGGGCATTTTTATCTATCAAAGACAAAGTCTGAAAAAAAATAGAAAAAAGAATACTTATTAGGCGTAAATAAATTGAATTAGTGATATAATGGCTACCATCTTTTTCCTTCTCCTCCTCCTACTATAATTATAATTATTTTAAATAATATACCGTAACTATTATAAAATAAAATTTCATGGCATTACTCTTTAATACATAGATAGCTTATTCTGAATATTAGAATTCGGTAATGAAATCTACCCAAGAAAACAATAAGTGCAATGTACTTCCAAACATATCCAAGAAAAAAAGAAATACTATGTAATTCCGAACCTACCCAAGAAAACAAGTACATTGTTCCTCCACTCAGAAAATACATTTTCTGGAATTGTTAGTGTTAGTAATTCGGGGACTACAACTACTTCAAGAAATATTAAAGAGTGTACTACTATATTTATGTATCTAGCAAGCATCAATAAAGCAGCAATTCATGATGTAACTTGATCATCAGGCAATCAATTGATCTCTATAAATTAGTTAGCTGAGGTGACAGAAAGTTATTAGGAGTTGTTAAGCTTTCCCGCTCTTTTCATATAATTAGTTGCAGTGGTTTCACTTAGACTATAAATAGATTAGATTGTAATGTATTTGTTAACAAGTCATTGGAGTAATAAAATCTGAGGTACATGTGGAAGATTTCAAGCTTTATCCACGGTGTTTTCTCTGTAAAACCTCATCAAATCACTATCACACAACCACAATTTCTATTGTTTTTCAATCCTTTTCATGGTATCAGAGCTGTTCTTGTGACTAACTGTCGAAAATGGTAGAGATCTCAGGTTTGTCACCATCACTCAATGCCTCTGCATCTTCTTCAACAGCCGAAGATGGAGATCAAGATTCGTCGACAATTGAGTTTGCAGTGCTTGCAAAATCGATGAATTTCAACCTTCTTGTGAAGCTGGATCGAGAGAACTATATCCACTGGAAAGCCCAGGTATTACCTGCCATTGAAGCTTTTGAATTAGAGAAGTTCATTTTTGGTATAAGTACAATACCTCCAAAATTTATTGAGATCAAGTCGAATGAGAGTAATGAGAAGATAATTGTAGCAAATAAAGAATTCAATAGATGGAAGAGGACTAATAAGTTGTTAATGTGCTCGTTATTATCAACAATAAGCCAAAATATGAGAGAAGTAACTGGATGCACAACTTCTTATCAAATCTGGAAAACCTTGGCTAATCTCTCTTCACATCAGTCAATGGCAATGATACTTCAACTAAGGCAGCAATTGTAATTAGTGAAAAAGGGATCAAGTTCAGTGAGTGATTTTGTACTCAAAGTAAAGAGTCTAGGTGATACTCTAAAAACTACTAGTAAAGAAGTGAAAGAGAGTGAATTGCTATTGAATGTGTTAAATGGTCTTGGGCATGAATACGATCATGTGGCTGTAACTAATATCTTCTCAAAAGCAATCCACGAATCTTTAAGAAGCACAGTATCAGCTCATGATCCGCGAGCAAAGAATCGTTCATCTAAGTGCAGCCTCACAAACTGACATAGCTGGAACAAGTGCAAATCTGACAATTGGGAATCAAAACAACAGGCAAGCATTTAAAAGAGGTTTTAATGCAAGCAATAGAGGAATTGGAAACCATAATTACAGAGGAAGCAATGGAATAATGGCCATAGACTTTCATGCCAAATTTATGGAAAGAATGGACACTCAGCCTTTTATTGCTATAACAGTTTTGACAGAACAATTCAAGGCAATAATCAAGGCTATTCTACTTGCTCTTCAAGCAATCTGGTTCAGAATCAAGTAGCAAGCACTCCGGCACAACATTAAGCCAACATCAATCAGTCCATAGCCTATTTTGCAACCCCAGAAACTGTTTGTGACCCTACTTGGTATGCAAATTGTGGTGCTACCAATCATGTGACCTCAGATCTTGGAAACTTGTCATTACATTCTAATTACAAGGGAAATGAAAGATTAGCAGTTGGAAATGGACAACAGCTTAGCATCTCACACATTGGTAAAGTTTCTATCATCTCTAAGAATCATAATACTGCTCCATTAACTATACATAATGTGTTAGTACTACCCATAATTGCAAAAATTCTACTTAGCATTTCAAAGTTTACACTTGAAAATAATGCATATGCTGAATTCACTAATAATTATTGTGTGTTGAAGGACAAGAATACCAAGAGAGTGCTGCTTAAAAATGACCTTTACAAGCTTGATTTGGTTTGTGTCAAAAGCTCTCCAAATACTTGTTTGGTTTCAACTCCAAACAATGTAAATTGTCTATCAAAAAATCATGTAGATACTCAGAATAAGGCTTTTGTTAGAAACTGTTTTTCTTTTATGAATTCTACTACTAGTGACCAAAGTTGTAACCAAAAGGATAACTTCTTGTCAAACTCTTATGTGAATGCTAATAACATTGATACTTGGCTAAGTATAGGTTGCCTACTTTAATAATTAACTAAGTATAGGTTGCTGAAAAGGGAATATATCATCTTCAATTTTATTCTCTATGCAAGTGCATACATAGGCAAGTGTTTCGCCATAATGACAGATGAATGGAGGCTGGCTGGTGTGCAAACTCCAAATAAAATATTAATAAGAGTAAATTACAATTTAGTTATCCAATTCGAAACTTTATTAAGATGGAGGAAAGGTTTTGATTTTATTACAATTGACCCCTCTGTCGTTAGGAAATCTCAGTTAAATTTGACCGTAAACAACGTAAATGTGGCTAAAGACCAAAATGCTCTTAGTAACTATGTTGATTCAATTGATTGATAATTTTTTTCTAATTTAAATACAAAATAAAACAAAAATAAAATTTAAAAAATGAATTAAAAGAAATAGGAGATTGGTCGCCATAATCAAACAAAAAAATGAAAAAAAATATATATATAACATAGTCAATAGCCAGAACATCATTTAGAACATCAATAAATTTGAAACATCATTCGGAACTACATCCAACCTCAAACATCATCTAGAACATCAATAAATTTTTATCAACATCATCAACAACCAGAAGATTATCATCTTCAACATCATCATCTAAAGAAAAAACTTGAGATAAAAAATAAAAATATCATCTTAGAGGGGTAGAGGTCTGTCACGTGGGTTCAAGGCACTGGCAACGGTTAGCGTGTGAGAGGGTAGTGGTGGAGGTTTTAGTGGGGGATGGTGGAGACAGAGAATCTTGGTGTGAATGGTAGAGACATGGTAGGATTTAAATAGCACATAACAAAAAATAGAGCCAAAGTCACCCATTGACAACTAATATACATAGGGCAAGCACAAGTGAGGATTCAATTTCAAAAACAAAACACTCATGCCTGAAGGTAAGACGTAAACCCTCGTTATGATCATCAACGTGTCTTCTCACATGCATTAATTCATCTACACACAAATGCAAAGACTCGTTAGTCCCTAGGTACCTTATAGATACTTCTCATATACTCATGTACACATAACAAATTACATATCATATAAGACTATATACAAATATCACATAGATGCCTACTAGTAATAAAGAATAAAGTAAGTCTAGACAAAACATTATTTCATGGTACCATTTAATCACATATTTTCATAACATAATAATAATTGTCTAAACATAATTTTGAAAACATATATAACGTTGTTATTTTAGTTTTGGAAATAGTTTAGTATACTTACCTTCTAATAATCCAAGACAAATAAACTCTTCATGAATCAAACGATCCAACCTTAGCCTAAATTAAGACAATCACACATAAATCAACTAAAAATAATGTCTTAGGACTAAAAATATGGCTATCGAATATTTCCCTAACCGAAAACCTAAAATTAGAGCGAGCTAGTGCTGTATTGAAATCTATATAGTATTTAATTTATGATTTTTAATAAATTGTAGATAAACTAAAAAATTATGAAAATTTCTAGAAATATGCTAAACATAGATATCTCACACAAATTTTCATAATTAAATAAAATCTAGAAGTTTCCTAACAAAATCTATTTTGTAAAGTATTTTGGTTTGTCATCCAATTGACAGTCCAGAATATGCTTTAAATTTTGTAGAAATAAAACACACTTATTTAAGAACTAAAATAAAATTTTGATAGGAAAATAACTCACATACGTATTTTTAAAATATTTTCGTATTCAGACATATACAAGCTATTTGATGCAAAACGAATTTAACACTTCCATTAACAAAAATTAGAATTTTTAAAATACAATTTCAAAAGTTATAAAAATTTACAAGGTAATACTTAATATGTTTATACAGAGTTGTATAAAATTAGAGAATTTTCAGAGAAGTAAACTTAATAAAATATATTTCGTAACCAAACTATGTGCAAAATATTACAAAATTTCAATATTCTTCTCTCAAAAAGAAAAATATATAAAAACTTATATATCTGTGATATTTTTAAGAATCAAATTTTCATTTAAAAGTTCAAAAGGTTTAGTTTCCCAAATAGAAAGTCATAATATCAAAACCTTGTAAATCTTTCTTGATTTCCAAATTAAATTTTCTTTTAAAACCCAGTCGCAGTTATTTGTCAAAAGGAATAATTTTTTTTTTATGTTGTTGAAACATTAATGAAGAAAAAACGGTTTTTATAGATTATAGTTTCCTATTTTTATCAAATCATCTTACCATTTTTTATTTAAATAAAATAAATTTTAAAAGTTTAATTTAATGAGAAAATCTTATCAAATATAGATTCTTATAAACATATATAACTCCTACAAATTTAAATATTATTTTTTAACAAAATACCAATAATTAGGAAATAATTAGGGCGTTACACATTCTCTCTATTTTAGGTAAATATTAATATTAAAATAATTAGTTAGTCACATCACTTATTATTTTCGCTAAGGACAATGAATAGTTAGCATGGTTGGAGGAAAATTTCTTATCGTTTAATGCATCAAGTTGCATAGGATGAGATGAGATGAGCTAAGATTAGATAGAATATAATTGGATGAGATTTAATAATTTTTGTAAGAGCATCTCCAATCATACTCCCTAAATTTTAGCTAAATTTTTACTAAATTAACAAAAAACCTATTTTAGCTAGCAATTTTATACTACATCACTCCAATCATTATCTCTATTTTAGTTAAACATTAATATAAAAATAATAGAAGAGAGATTTTTAGCAAAACATCAATATTAAACTAGAGGAGACAGAGTTTAGCAAAAATTTTCAAATTGCTTTGTTTCAAATTAAATTTGAAAATAATAGGAGAGAGAATTTGGTTATAACTCTTTTGCACTCTATATATATATATGGAGGGTGGTTTAATTTTTATAAAATAACTAAGCATATAAGGAGGGGTTAGAGTACATAAAAGTGTCACCATTAGTTAGTTCGGTTAAGGACAATAAATAGGGTGTATGGTTGGAGATGCTCTAACATATTTGGTGTAGTTGGGATTAAGTTGGATTTAATTGGGCCAAATGAATTTAATATTGAATTAAATTCATTTTTAATAATAAATTAATTTGTAAATATATTTTCACTTAATATAAAGAACAATTAAAATAAATAAAAATAGAAAATTTAATTACATTAAAAATAAAATGTACTTTAAGTTGGTATTAAATTATTATTTTATAGCAATATTTTTAATAAATATATAATTATTTTATTATAATAAATAATTTATATATTATTTAGTAATTAAAAAAATAAAAGGTTGAACAGGATTTAAAAAAACCCAACAAATTGATGGGTCAAGGACATCCCATCGGAGTAAGATTTGAAGTGGGCCCAAGAAGAAATTCTTCCTCTTTCCCTTTTCTTCTTCTTTCTTTGCCAAACACAGGTCTCGTGGGCCAGCGTTTTTAATCCTTTTCCTTCCCAGCAATGTTAGTATGGTTGGAGATGTTAGCTAAATTTTAGTTAAAATAATAAGAAAACCATTTTAGTTAAGAACATTTGATTTAGTCAATCCGACTATTCTTTTTATTTTGACTAAATAAGTGTGAAAATTAATACAAGTTTATTTTTTCAAAGAAACAATTATTTACTTTATCATGAATTAAATGTTAAAATAATAGGAGAAACAGTTTGACTGAGATTTTATTTCTCTCTACATTTGGTTAAGGTGATTCAATTTTTTTTTAAAATAGCTAACAATATGGAGAGTGATTGGAGTCAATAAAATGTCATATCGTTAGTCTTTTTAGCTAATGACAATGGATAACTAGGGAGATACCCTTAATTCTTTTACACTAATAAACAGTTAAGTATAGATTGCCAAAAAGGAAAGAATGAAAAATATGGTTGGGATGTTAAGAATAGTTATACATTTGTAAATAAAAGTAACAATAATGCTAAATATCTTATCTATTATGTCTTAACTACATATATTAATTAGTAAATTGATACATCTTACAGATATATAAATTATCAGTAATGCACATCCATTCACAATTGATACGTCATTAATTGGGACTAAAATGAGACTGAAAATGAGAAATGTCTAGCATTATTGTAAAAATAAATATGGGATCCAAATGTTTGGTGCATGATATCTTGCATTAAAAGCTCCAAATTCAAGTAAAGGATCCAACTTTTTCAGTCGCTCTTTTCACTCTCACACGCGCACACACAAATGAAAGAAGCACTTGCAGCTTTGCGTTTAACAAGAATTTCCAAATGCTTGTTGCATGATATCTTGCATTAAAAGTTCCAAATTCAAGTAAGAGGATCCACCTTTTTCTATCGCTCCTTTTGCCATCTCTCCGAGCTCTCTGGCTCTTCTTCTTCTCTCATCTCTTCCCGCTCCTTTATCCATGAGTTCATGCACAGACTTTTCAACATCTTCCTTCGTCACCAACACCCCAATCTTCTCTTCCTCCCCAATAGTATATGGAGTTTCCACTCCAATCCTTACACCAATCCTTAAAACTTGCACGATCAACTTCTCATTGCAGAACTGGTCTGCGAAAAGTGGCCATGTAATCATTGGCAAACCAGCAGATATCCCTTCCCCTGAAGAATTCCAGCCACAATGTGTTAAGAACCCTCCAACTGAAGGGTGTGACAAGATAAGTACTTGAGGAGCCCAACCCCTTATCAAAAGGCCTCTCTCTTTGATCCTCTCATCAAAATTATGTTCTAAGAGCCACTTTTCTAATTCCTCTGATTTGCTCCTTCCCCCTATAACCCAAATGAATGGTATCTTGGACGCTTCCAAGCCTAATCCAAGCTCTATCAGTTGTGGAGTTGTTAAGTTACACAGACTTCCAAGGCAAACATAGAGCACAGAGCCAGGTTGCCTTGAATCAAGCCACTTTAAGCATTCCAACTCATCAATTGCTGCCTTGTTACCTCTCTCAGCTTTATCTATATTGTCCTTGTTGCATAGTGAGACAGGGCCAATGCACCAGACCTTTCCGTTTTTGACTTTCTTATATTCCTTGATGTAACCAACCTCTAGCTCTTCGAACGTATTTATAATAACCCCATAAGATGCCTGTTCGGCTGCTAAAAGTTCGTCACCGAAATCTTTCATTTCTCCACTCATGACCATGGGTAATTGCGCTCTAGTTATTGTAATTTGATCAGGCAATCCTGGGATCAAAAAGTATTCCGATTCAGAGCTAACATTCTCATCTATTTTGGAGATGCGCATATTATGCCAGCACAAGAGACAGAAGCAGGAAAATCCCTGGAAAGCAATTCTTGGAACATTGAACTTGCGAGCAGTGTCCATGGTCCATGGAAAGCACATGTCAGAGATTATGCAGCTTGGGGGAGGCTTTATCTCTTCCAACAATTTTTCTGCTGGCTGTTGCAGTAGGGATAGTGACTTGAAGAAGTTGAGCATCAAGTCAGTTGAAGGAACCAAGTCTAAGTTCTCACAGCCATCTGGTAATCCTGCTTCTTGACATGGAAATTGGAGTTCAGCTAATCGGATATGTAGCCCTGAACTTATGGCGCGTGCAAGAACCGTTTTGACGCGGGCGGCATTTACTGGTGTGGTGAATATAGTAATAATAACACCGTGTTGAGCTAAGAGTCTGGCGACGTCTACCATGGGAAGCAAGTGGCCTGGAGCCATGAAAGGAAACAAGATAAAGTGAAGCTGGTTGGCTTCGGAACCCATGTCTAAATGTGTGTGTGAACTTTTCTTTTTTTTTTTTTATAGGAAACAAAGACAAGCATGTATGTGAAGTTAGTTGGCTCTTCTCTCTTTTATATATACCAAGTTGCAAAATTTCTAGAATGGCTCTCCCCGATGAAGTAAGACATTACGTTTACATGTTGTCTTCGTCCTACAATAGTGCGGCTCAGAGCAGAGTCATAAACTTGTGGAAAATATTCTTCCACAGATTTGATTTATGCATAGTTGTTTCTGTCTCTTCCAGCATGTATGTATTATCAAAGGTCGGCAAGCAAGTTAAGCGTGTGGACACAAGTAGGATAGGAGAAAATGAGCTGTTGGAAGGTACGTGACGGATCGTACTAGAAAAGGGTTGTGATGGGAGGAGGACCTCAGTTTGAATACGATTGGTTGCTCTTGCAACATGTGGAATAACTCAAACAAATTGTTATAAGCGCCTGGATGAGTAAATGAGCTATTGGAAGGTAAGGGGCGGATCTTACTAGAAAAGGATTGGGATCAGTGGAGAACCTCAATTTCAATATGATTAACTCTAACAAATTGTTATAATCGTCATCACTTCAACCCCATATAATTAATGAAATGCACGCGCTTGTTCTTTTCTGCTAACCAGTTTTATTTAAAGCTTAGTTAGTGGCAATTTTTAGTACTTGCACAACTAGTTTCTCATTGCAAAATTGGTCCCTGAATAGCGGCCATGTTATTAATGGTAGGCTAGCACAGATGCCTTCCAAGTTTGAATTCCAAACCACAAGCGTTAAGAAGCCTCCAAATACTGGGTGTGACAATATTAGCGTTGTACCATAAATTAAAAAAATTAGAACAAAAGACAAAGATTATTTAGCTCATTCTTCTTTAACAATCTTGAGGAATATTTGAATAATCCTCTTGTAAAATCAGATGAATGTTTAGTTCATCCTCTTCGAAAATCGGATATTCATCCTCTTCTAAAATTGGATGAATGTTTAGTTATTCCTCTTATAAAATTGGATGATTTATCCTCTTCTAAAATCGAGTGAATGATTTGTTCTTTCTCTTCGAAAATCAGATGGTTCACCCTATTCTAAAATGGGACGGTTCACTCTCTTCTATAATCGGATGAATGTTTAATTCATTCTCTTAGGAGATTGGATGGTTCATCCTCTTTTAAAATAAGATAAATGTAAAGTTCACTATTTTTGAAAATGTTTAGTTCGTACTTTTTGAAAATTGAATGACTCATGCTGTACTAAGATTGATGAATGTTTAGTTAGTCCTCTTCAAAAATCAGTGGATTCGTCCTCTTCTACAATTAATTGAATGTTTAGCTCATCCTCTTTAGAAATCGCAATGTTCATCCTGTTTAAAAATTAGATAAAAGTCCCGGTCATCCTCTTCGAGCATCAGACTATTCATCCTTTCTAACATCAGGTAAATGTTTAGTCCACCCTCTTTGGAAATTATAAGGTTCATCCTTTTCTAAAATCATACGAAGGTTTAGTTCATATTTTTTGAAAATCAGACGATTCATTTTCTTCTAAAAATCGATGAATGTTTGGTTTATCATCTTCGAAAAATCAAAGGATTTATCCTCTTTTATAATCGGATGAATGTCTAGTTTACCCTTGTCAACAATGTCTAGTTCGTCCTCTATTATTGAAGGGTTAATCCACTTCTGAAATCAAATTAATGTATAGTTCACTCTTTTTGAAAATATTTAGTTCGTCCTCTTCGGAATCATCCACTTCTTAAATCAGACGGTTCATCTTCTTTGAAAATCGGATGAACCCTTCACTCAATCGATGGTTCATCCTCTTCAAAAATCAAGGGTTCATCTTCTTCTAAAATCGGATGATTCATTCTATCTAAAATCAAGGGTCCATCCCCTTCTAAAATCGAATGGTTCGTCCCCTTTGAAAATAAGATGGTCAATCTCCTTCGAACAATCGAGGATTTATCCTCCTCTAAAATTTAATTTTCATCCTCTTCCAAAATCGGAAAGTTCCTCCTCTTCTAAAATCAAGGGTTCATCCTCTTCTAAAATCAGATGTTTCATCTTCTAAAATTGAGGTTTTATGTGGTTCCTATTCTAAACTAGAATATTGAGGATAATGTCTTACATAGGAGAAAGGATCGCAGTGGAATTCTGTTTCTTTCTCCTGGATGATCCTGTGCACCAAGTATGCATACCCACTGAACCTCATCAGTGAAGAGAAATGAGCACTTAATTTAGATGTTGCAGTATCCTTACATTATGATTCAGCAAAGTCCAAGTAGAGACATCAATTCATACTCATTTCCAGCATTACATCAGCAAGTTAATGGCCCAAAAAAGGAAAGCCAAAAAGATATGGAAGGTATATTACAGGTCTCTAGTGTTGACAGGTTGGTGGAAGACAATGTGGAATTTACACATACCCCCTAACTCATGCCTTAATTCCAAATTGCTCTTGTTCTGGAAATGGAGTCATGGGCAGTATATTCTTGCATCTCTAGTTCAAATTACTCTCCTCCTTGGTAGTTCATAAGTCACTGACCTATTTTACAAAAATCATATTAGGAATATAAATTTTATTGTCACTCACACTATTCGAGACAGAAATGTAGCAGTGGAAACTCTTGCAAGTGAGGAATCAATAGTTCTGATTTTTTTTTTTTTTTTTTTTGGATAACTGGATCAATCCAGGATACAATCGGAACCTGTAACGACAAGGCGTTGCTACACGGCTTGAGAATCAACTCCCAGAAACAGGAGAGGACAACCCATAGGGAGGGCGATGAATGCCCATAATACTGTGGGAGTTTTTTTGAGTGTCAAACCCTCTGCCTCTTTAGCGGAGGGTGCACCAGACCACAATCCAATCTACATCAATAGTTCTGATTATACTAAGTGGAATTGTTCACTTTAATGTACAAAAAATTAAAAAACAATACTGCTAGATTCTTGGGGAGCTACAGATTTTAGATTTTGTTAAGCCTTCCTTGTTATTTACTAAACTGCCGGTCTTTGCGTTTTATTTTTAAGAAGAAAACAAATAAAATGCTTGTACTATGCTTGATAGACTCGCAACAAATTAACTAGAACAAAGTCAGAAGCCTTCAAAGTTGCATCCGCAAAAGCAATACCAAATTTAACACATGCATAAACGGAAAGCAAAGCAAGATTCTTGGTAGAGACTGAAACAAATGATAAGACACAATCCAGTTGACATCTAATTGCACAGTATCATGGCATATAGTAGTGCTATAAGAAAGAAAACAGAATATGAAATGAAGGGAACATATCCGTTGCATTTGTTAGGTTGGTCACCTCTCACCTCCATATGCTTGTTGCATGATATCTTGCATTAAAAGTTCCAAATTCAAGTAAGAGGATCCACCTTTTTCTGTTGCTCTTTTTGCCATCTCTCCAAGCTCTCTGGCTCTTCTTCTTCTCTCATCTCTTTCCTCTCCTTCATCCATGAGTTCATGCACAGCCTTTTCGATGTCTTCCTTCTTCACCAATACCCCAATCTTCTCTTCCTCCCCAAGAGTTAATGGAGTTTCCACTCCAATCCTTACACCAGTCCTTAAAACTTGCACAATTAACTTCTCATTGCAGAATTGGTCTGCGAAAAGTGGCCATGTAATCATTGGCAAACCAGCAGATATCCCTTCCACTGAAGAATTCCAGCCACAATGTGTTAAGAAACCTCCGACTGAAGGGTGTGACAAGATAAGTGCTTGAGGAGCCCAACCCCTGATCAACAGGCCTCTCTCTTTGATCCTCTCATCAAAATTTTGTTCTAAGAGCCACTTTTCTAATTCCTCTGATTTGCTCCATCCCCTTACAGCCCAAATGAATACTATCTTTGATGCTTCCAAACCTAATCCAAGCTCTATCAGTTGTGGAGCTGTTAAGTTACAGAGACTTCCAAGACAAACATAGAGTACAGAACCTGGTTGCCTTAAATCAAGCCACTTTAAGCATTCCAACTCCTCAATTGATGCCTTGTTACCTCTCTCAGCCTTATCTATGTTGTCTTTGTTGCACAGGGAGACAGGGCCAATACACCAGACCTTTCCATTTTTGACTTTCGTGTATTCCCTGATGTAACCATCCTCTAATTCTTCGAACGTATTTATAATAACCCCGTATGAAGCCTGGTCTGCTGCTACAAGTTTGTCACCGAAATCTTGCAATGCTCCGCTCAACATGGCCGTAGGTGCTTGAGCTTTAGTTATTTCAATTTTATGAGGCAATCCAGGAATGATAAAGAATTCTGATTCAGAGGTAACATTGTCATGAATTTTGGAGACGCGCAAATTATGCCAGCACAAGAGACAGAAACAGGAAAACCCATGGAAAGAAATTCTTCGAACATTGAACTTGAGAGCAGTGTCCATGGTCCATGGAAAGGACATGTCAGAGATTATGCAGCTAGGAGGAGGTTTTATCTCTTCCAACAACTTTTCTGCTGGCTGTTGCAGCGGGGGTACTGCATTAATGAAGTTAGGCAACAAGTCCATCGAAGGAATCAAGTCGACATTCTCACAGCCATCTGGTAATCCTGCTTCTTGATATGGAAAACAGAGTTCAGTTACTCGAATTTGTAGCCCTGAAGCTACGGCGCGTGCAAGGACAGTTTTGACGCGGGCTGCATTGACTGGTGTGGTGATTATAGTGATAATTGCACCGCGTTGAGCTAATAGTCTAGCAATGTCCACCATGGGAAGCAAGTGGCCTGGAGCCATGAAAGGAAACAAGATAAAGTGAAGCTGGTTGGCTTGGGAACTCATGTCTCAATGTGTGTGTGAAGTTTGTAGGCACCCTTCTCATTTACATGCACCAAGGTGCAAAGTATCTAGAATGGCACTCTCCGATGACGTAAGACATTACGTTTACATGTTGGCTTTGGCCTGCAAGAGTGTAGCTCAGAGCAGAGCTCTAAAGTTGTGGCTAATGTTTTTCCACATGATTTATGCAGGCTTGTTTCTGTCTCTTGACTTCTCGGCCCCTGTGTTGTTAGACTTAGGGCAACTCCAATGTTGCACCAGATCGGTGTAAAATATCTATTCGGTGTAACTTTGTCCTCCAATATGATATGATACCAAAGTGTTAATTCTTAGGCAAATTTTTGGTGTTAATGAACAGTAAAACACCAAATTTGATGTTATACTGTTCGTTACATAAAAAATATAATTTATCAATAAATTAATTTAATTCAAAATATATATTAAATTATTATAAAAAAATATATCATATGAAATATTTTATTGAGATCTTTAAAATGAGTATAATATTAAATATATTTTAATATATTTTTAAAATTTTAATATATATTTATTAAATAATTATGTATAAAATATTTTGTAAATATACTATTTATATAAATTTGATATCATGTATATTGGAGTAAAAAAAAATTTGATGTCAAAAAATTTGATATTGATACCAAAATGATATAAAATTTAATGTCATAGATTGAAAATGCCTTTAGACTTACAACTTAAGTGCGTGGACACAATTCGGATAAGAGAAAATAAGGAATAGATCGGATTAGATGACTAGATGACTTCACTTTCAAAATGATTGGTTGCTCCAGTTGCGTAGGATTTTTGTAGCTAAGTCCGTCACATCAATCAATTAACTCAGGAGGAATTCTCATAATGTTCATTACTTCAAACCCATATCAATAATGAAATACATGCCCTTGTCCTTCTTTGCTCAGTTGATGGCTGCAATTTTTTCCATATAATTAACGTCTTAAGAAAAACAATTTTAATATTTCAAACTTGTTGATTGTCTTCATCTTTTGCAAAAGGAAAGATACATGCCTTTCTCACTTTTCTTGTTAATTGGATTTCTAGTTTATGATTTTTTACTAGAGATATTGGATTTGGACATCCTTGTCAAGGAAAGATTTGCCTACTTATCTATATCCCTCCCTGCCACCTTAATAGGCTCTCTTGGCGCGCTAACTTTCTTCGCGAAGCACCAAACAAAGGAAGAACTTAAACTCTTCAAATTTTTCTATTCTCTTAAACTTCATATAAAATTGTGTATTACAAGGCCTTAAATATACAATGCCAGAATAAGTCTTGGTATGAAGTTTAAGATATTGATTTCCTACTATGTCCAGATATTGTTCTGGATGTCCCTTTGATAGAGTGAGCCTTTGCAGAAACAATGGACATTTATGAAGAAACAACAAACAAAACAAAACTAATTAACTTACAATTTTTATTTTTGACATGCTTTTTTCCTTGAACAAAAATGATGACATTGAGCCAAGTAAGGTAGAACGAAGTCTTCAATCGTCTTTGACATATGAAAATGATCAATTTCTTTCTCAAGAAACAATCTCCGGCTGATGGTTTGTTGGAGGACAAATTGTATTAACTTTTCTATGTTGAGGTAAGACGAACCTCCTTGCTCCACAGCACATTTTGCCATCTCCCCTAGCTCTCTTGCTCTCTGCCTTCTCTCTTCTCCTTCTTCCCCTTTATCCATTACCTTTTCTATGGCCTCTTTCACTTGATCTTTCTTCATCAGCAGCCCGAACTTGTCTTCCAATCCCCATGTCACAGCAGCCTCAACTCCAACACTTTCACCAATTCCAAGTACCTGCACAACCAACTTCTCATTAATAAATTGCTCTGCAAACAAAGGGCATGTTATCATTGGCACACCAGCACACACTCCTTCTAATGTTGAATTCCAACCACAGTGTGTCAAGAACCCTCCAACTGATGGATGGGACAAGATCAAAACTTGAGGGGCCCAGCCGCGAATCACAAGTCCTCTTCCTTCGATCCTCTCTTCAAATCCTTGTTGTAGGATCCACCTCTCCAATCCATCCGACTTCTCTCCTCCTCTTATAACCCAAAGGAATGGTTTGTTTGATGCCTCTAGGCCAAGTCCAAGCTCTACAAGTTGACAAGTAGTAAGGCCACATATGCTGCCAAGACATGCATATATTACAGAGCCAGGCTCCCACGGATCAAGCCACTTCAAGCACATTTCCTCATCGACGGAGGCCTTTTCACCTCTCTCAGCCTTATCGAACTTCAACTTGTTGCAAGCCGAAACCGGGCCGATACACCAAATGTTGTTGCCTTTAACCTTTTTATATTCTTTGACATATTCTGTTTCCAACTCTTCAAAAGTATTAACCACAGTTGCTTCTGCTTCATGTTCAACTGATCTGATACTATCGCGAACTTTCTTCAAGTGATCTTGTGAACTAGCATTGAGAGTTTCAGGTAACTTTAATTTAGTTAACTCGACTCTATGAGCCAAGCCAGGCACCACAAAGGGCTCAAACTTGGAAACATTTTCATTTACTTTAGATACCTCCAAGTTGTGTGTGCAAGAGAATGCAAAGCAACTTATCCCATCAAAGAAAATGAGTGGAATATTAAACCTGGAAGCAGTGGTAGCAGTCCATGGAAGATTTTTACCAGATATTATGCAACTGGGAGGTGGCTGTAACTTGCCAAAAATTTGCTCAAAAGGCTGTTGAAGCAAGCTAGCAGCATGGAAGAAGTTCTTGATCAAGTCACGTGAGGGAAGTTTGTCAATGTTTTCACATCCTTCTGGCAAACCAGCCTCAAGTGATGGGAATTGAAGTTGGAGAAGTTGGATTGAGAGACCATGTAGAGAATGATAGAACATAAAAAATGCAGAATAAATTACTTAAGAACCATAATTTTCACTGTCAAGATATATAAAACTTCATTATATCAGATTGATTAAATACAAGAAAAGAGATCCTAATAAGAGAGATTTCTACAAAGAAATCTTCTTTTTTGTTTATTTGGTTACTGAAATTCCTTGATTTAAGGAATCAACTAATGTTGACTAAGAAAGTAAAATAACTTCAAATTCAAAAACTTAAATTCAAAGACATAAACTACAACAGCTTTTCCACAAAATATGCTAAGGAAAGTCTCAATGATTCAACACTCCTCCTTGATACTTTTCTTCGAGACTACCAGCTTGCTTCTTAATTCCTCAAACCTGCTCTTGGGGAGTGACTTTGTTAGAATATCAGCAATTTGCAGCTCAGACTTACAATGCAGCAACTTGATCTCTTAATTCTTTTCCGCTTCTCTAATGGAATGGAACTTGACTTTTATGTGCTTAGTTATGTCATATTGTACAGGGTTATTTGCCATAGCTATGGCAGATTTGTTATCACACATGATGAGAGTAGGCTCAACTTGCACTTCTCCAAAATCAGTCGTCAATTTCCTAAACCAAATGGCTTGATTTGCTACAGCAGAAGCAAACACATACTCAGCCTCAGCAGTTGACTAAGCCACTATCTCCTGCTTTTTTGAGTTCCATGAGAAAGGACCTGATCCAAATGAGAAGACATACCCAGAAGTGCTTTTAGAATCCTCCATACTTCCATCCCAATCACTATTAACATATCCTTGTAAATTGCCATAAGTTTTCTTTTCATACCACACACCAAAATCAGTTGTGCCTTTAATGTATCTTAACACCTTTATAGCAGCATTATAGTGAGCTTGACTTGGTGAGTGCATAAACCTTGACAGTAAGCTAGCTGGAAACATAAGATCTGGTCGTGTAACAGTCAAATATAAAAAACTTCCAATCATGCTCCTGTAAATAGTAGAATCTGCCTCGTCCTCTCCATCATCTAAAGATAGCTTTTCATTTTGAACAAGTGGTGTTGCGTATGATTTTCCTTGCGCCAAATTAGATTTCTTAAGAACATCCCAGGCATATTTTCTTTAAGTAAGAGAAATGTCTTTCTCCATTTGATAAACCTCTATTCTTAGAAAATAATTCATTAACCCCAAATCTGACATATCAAACTCTTGCTGCATTTCTTTCTTGAACCATTTTAGAAGCTAAAAATTACTTCCTGTTAGTAACATATCATCCACATACAAGGACGAAATCAATTGTTCACCATCTTCTAGACTTTTAACATATAATGTAGCTTCATTTTTACTCCTTCTAAATCCTTGATGGATCAAGTGAGAGTCAATTCTAGTATACCAGTCCCTAGGGGCCTGCTTCAATCTGTAAAATTTGTCTTCTTGACCTGCAACTTCAAATCCTTGAGGTTGGTGCACATAAATCTCCTTCTTAAGAATGCCATGTAGAAAGGCAGACTTGACATCTAAATGAAAGACACTCCATCGTTTTTTGGTAGCAAAAATCTGATAGTGTCATGTCGTGCCATAGGTGCAAATGTATTATCATAGTCCACTCCAGTCATTTGTGTATAACCTTTCAAAACCAATCTGACTTTATGCTTGAAAATGGAGCCATCAGGGTTTAATTTAGTTCTATAAACCCATTTGACACCAATAGCATTCTTTCCCTTTGGCTTGACGGTGAGCTCCCAAGTTTGATTCTTCTCAATCGTTCTAATTTGCTCCCTCATTGCTTTCTGTCATTCTTCACATTTGGAAACTTCAATAAAATATGCTGGCTCTGAAATAGCTATGCTGTACTTAGCATAAATTTTAGAAATAGATAGTTTTCAAAAATGGAGAATTCAGGTTTGAATCATCATCACAATCCTTCAGCAGAAGACTTTGAAACTTCATTTGCTCCCATTGAGTTTGATTCTTGATAAAAAATCGCATTTTGCTTTTCAACTGAATTTTTCTCCCAATTCTAGAGAGTCAACTTGTCTACTTCAAGATCTCTACAAACCATAATCTTTTTGGTCATTATGCTATAAATTTTGTACCCCTTGGATTGAGCTGCATAACCTAAAAAAATACTCAATTTTGTCTTTTCATCCAACTTGTTTCTTTTTACAGCTGGTACATGAATATAACACATTAAACCAAAAACTTTGAGATACTTAACAGATGGTTTTGATTCAAACCATGCTTCATACAGTGTCATACCCTCTACAGACCTTATAGTGAGTCTGTTTAGAAGATAAACAACTGTATTTACAGCTTCAGCCCAAAAGTACTTAAGCAAACTCTTCTCAATGATCATACATCTGGCCATCTCCACCTCAATTCTATTTTTTCTTTCGGATACGCCATTTTATTGTAGGGTGTAAGCTGTTGTGAACTGATGACTAATACTTATAGCCAGTGGCAGACCCAGAAATCTATATGAGGGAGGGCACTTTTATATAATAATTATTTCATCGTTAAACTAAGCTATATAAAATTTTGTTTGCAATGTTTCCTTTAATTGCTAGAAGAATATTATATGAAATAAAAATAATTAAAATACATAACTTGTAAGAGATGTAATTCATATCAATAATTATAAGTAAATCAAGAACTATTAAGATTAAACAACACTGTATGTTTTATTTTCTAGTTCATGTAAACATTATATAGTTTGTGATAAGAAAAATAATTTGAAATGAATATAACAATTTGCGAAGTTAAATTTGAAGATCAGTTTGTAATAATTTAAAAAATATGAGAAAAAACATGTTTTGATAAGGGAAGAAATTGAATTGTAATGGAAGAAATATGAGAAAAAGTATATAGTATTTTTATTTATATAGTATAATTTTTTTTTTTGAAATTATTTATGCAATATAATTAATGACTTAAAAAAACATTTTTTGATGGGAGAAAAAAAAAATATGCTGTAAAAGAAAGGGAAAAAAAAGCGCCTTTCAATGAAAAAAAAAAAAAAAAAGGCTCATCTTAATGGTCTCGAACCCGATGTTTGAAGAAAGGAGGACAAGTTTCAACCATCAACACCATTCATGGTCTGTGACTGTTTTTTAGCATTTAATTTATATAATATATTTAATGCTAATGAAAAAAAGCAGCATTATCTTTTTGATGGAGGAAAATGTGGATTCGAACCTGGTGGCTTTTGGAAAAGTAAGGACACGCTAATCAGCAGCGCCATTTGAAAACATTGATGTGCTGTAACATTTTATTTATATATTTAAACATGTTATAAGACAAACTTAATAAAATTTTTTTAAAATTTCAAGGGGGGCACGTGCCCCTCCTAAACTAAAGCTAGGTCCGCCCTTGCCTATGGCTTCACAAAATTTCACAAATTCTCTAAACTTCTCCATACCATTATCTAACCTCAAGATCTTGATGCTACATCCACTTTGATTCTCTAGATAGGTTTTGAATCTCTTAAATATAGAGAAAACTTCAGACTTGTTAGTCATGAAATAAACCCAAACCATCCTAGTGAAATCATCAATGAATAAAAGAAAATATTTGCTTCCATTCAGAGATGAAATGCTCATTGGACCACAGACATCAGTATGAACCAATTCAAGTTTGTTGGTTGCTCTCCAAGCCTTATTGACAGGAAAGGCTTTTCTATGCATCTTACATTTTTGACAACATTCACAAACATCATCACTTACAAATATAGAAGACATATCCATCACCATATCATTATCTTCCATAAACTTCAAAGATTTCTAACTATAATGCCCAAACCTTTTATGTCATAACAAAGTTTCATCAATTTTGGCACTATAGACATGTTGTTTAGCCATATTGAGATCCACGAGAAGACTATCATCTACCATACCAACATTTGCAATTTCACAACCATGAGGATCATAAATAGTGCACATATTATCTTTGAAATTCAAAGAATAACCATTCTTTAACATTTTAGCCACACTCAGCAAATTTTGATCTAGGCAAAGATTATAAAGAACACCATAAATGAACTTTGTACCTTCTTTGGTATGGACAGCAATAGTACCTTTGCCTTCAGTTTGCACAAGATCTCCATTACCAAACTTCACCTTGATTTTAAAAGATCTATCAAGTGAGGTGAACATACTTACATCACTAGTCATGTGGCTTGTACAACCACTATCAACAAGCCAAATGTTTGCTCCAAGTGGTTGAGAAGTTTGGGTGAACATAAACAACCATTTCTCATACTGCAGTTGATCTTCAGTGTGATTTGAATGCTTTGCAGGTTGTTGTTCTGCTTGCTCCATCTTTAATTTGCATAACCTTTCAACATGCCCATGTCTCTTGCAATATTTACACTATTATTGAGGTTTACCTTTGTACCGACAATCTTTCTCAAGGTGGTTTGTTCTTTTACAAGTTCCACAGGGTGGAAACTTGCCCTTTTTATGAAACTCTTTTGAGCTTTCTGCTGGAGCTTTACCTTTGCTCTGCTTGTCATCAGAAAATTTCTTCCCATCTTTTCCTCCATTATTCTTGTTTTTGTGCTTCATCACAAGTGCCCCTTCAATGTTCTCATCTGACCTCATAGAGGTCCTTTGCTCTTGTGCCTGCAACTTACTGATAAGTTCTGCAATTGACAAATTTTTCAAATCACAAGACTCTTCAATTGCTGAAATCTTAGATTCAAAATTTTCAAGCAAGCTAATAATGATTTTCTCTACCATCTTTAAGTCTTTAAATGTCTCACCATAAAACTGGATTTGATTCACAAGCTGCATAAGCTTTGAAGAATACTCCTTGACTGTCTCCCCATCTTTCATTCAACATTTTAAACTCTCTTTTAAGAGTTAGCATCTTGACTGTCTTTACCCTGTCACTACCTTCAAACTCTTCCTTCAATTTATCCCATGCTTGCTTTGGTGATTCACAGGTCATTATTCTTGTGAACATTACATCTGACACTGCTGAGTGTATACAGGTAAGTGCCTTAGGTTTTCTAGCCAAATCTTCTTCATGTTTCTTGATCTGTGCTAGTGTTGGATTTTGAGGAAAAGGAGTAGGATCAACATCATTCTCAATGACCTCCCACAAACTCATGGCTCTTAAGTAAGATTTTATCTTAATAGATCATAACTGATAATTTTTTCTAATAAAGAGAGGAGGAATAGGAATCGAAAAATTACTTGATGCCATTAGAAAATAACTGAATACTCACAAACTCACAGGTGTCTAAACTCTTTTGTGTTTAAGCTCACACACTCACTCAATGGTAAAAAACACTCACAGCCCCTTAAAAAAAAGGCTCTGATACCAATTATAGAGAATGACAGAACATAAAAAATGCAAAATAAATTACTTAAGAACCATAAAACTGATAATTTTCACTGTCAAGATATATAAAACTTTATTATATCAGATTGAATAAATACAAGAAAAGATATCCTAATAAGAGAGATTTCTATAAAGAAATCTTCTTTTTTGTTTATTTGGTTACTGAAATTCCTTGATTTAAGGAATCAACTAATGTTGACTAAGAAAACAAAATAACTTCAAATTCAAAAACTTAAATTCAAAGACATCAACTACAACAGCTTTTCCACAAAATATGCTAAGGAAAGTCTTAATGATTCAAAAGACTAGAGTTAGCGGCACGTTTGATGGTGAAACTAAATCGGATGGCGTTGAGGGGTGTGGTCACAATGCTAACCATCACTCCATGTTGTGCCAATATCCTACCCATGTCAACCATTGGAATAAGGTGGCCCGGTGACACATTAGAGGTATCAAAACAAAATGAAGTTGATGATAATAGACTTGTGAAGCCATGGCAATTGGGTTCAAACAAAGATTGGGTGCTTTCTTAATGAATTTAATAAGAAAATCTCAACCTTACATATATATATATATATATTATACCTGACAGTTGGACAACTTAGGAGTATACAAATTTATTGAGATTTAAAATTTATAAAATACATGTTGGTTTAAGCTTTCATGTCACGAATAAAAAATAGAAATTATTTAACAATGCAATTCACCTGAGGAGAGAAGCTTATCTACATAAAAAATTACTGTATAAACGCTACTCCTTTTAGTTGACATCATAATTATATATTCCCATTAAAAAAATAAAGTGGTCACCATGCGTGATATGAAATGATATGTTTGGTTCTCACCAAAAAATAATCTTTTGAAGTTGAAAATTTTCATGTTTAACTCTGACATAGATGGGACTTAAATTATTGAAGATACTTCCACAAGTCCGCAGGAATTAGTCCCAGAAACTTAAAAAGTTATTTCAGCCAATTAGAATGAGCTTGAAGTTGCTGTTGTGTCCAAGTCAAATGAATAATCAGACTAAGAAGCAACTTATACTCCTGTTAAAGAGGCAACTCATGTGCCTACGTGCCACGATTCATACATACGAAGTCTAACCAAGCTTGTCCTATGTTTGGTTTTTCTTTTAGTAAAATATATTTATCCCAATTAAATAAGGAAATAGAAAAAAGTTAACTTCACATTTTACTCCTTTTTTTTTTTATATTGATTCTAATATTTTCTTTGGTCAACTACAAAGTGTCTCCATCATTGGAATACGAATCCAACTTTTATAGTGCGTTTACTTCACTTAAAAGAATCGGAATGATCTGAAATCGAAATAACTTGGAATCAAAATAATCTGAAATCGGAATAACTTGGAATCGGAATGAAGTATCGAAAGCAGAATAAGTTGTTTACTTCAACTGTAGGAATCGGAATTGGAATCGGTAGTATTCCCATTGAAATATTTATTTTGCTTTGAAATCGGAATGGATTAATTATAAATTACAAAAAATAACCTTAATTAAATGGATTAATTATAATAGTGTGTAGTTTTTTATTATAATATGCAGTTTTTTTTAATATCAAATAAAAAATTGTACATTACAATTAAAAAAAAAATTGCATATTATTTTAATAATCCACTATAATAATTAAGCAATTGGTGATAAAAAACAAATGATGTATAGTTTTTTATTATAAGATAGAGTTTTTTTTTATATAAAATAAAAAATTCTACATTACAATTTTAAAAAAAAAAAAACTATATATTATTTTGATAATCCACTATAATAATTAAGAAATTGGTGATGAAAAACAAATGATGTACAGTTTTTTATTATAATATACAGTTTTTTTTTAACATCAAATAAAATTGATTTTTCTTTATTTTTTAAATAAGGATATAAGGGACTTTTCGTCTTGATAAAGGAAATATGAATAAGATTCCCAACTGGGTTGGAGGGAATGAGATTCTCATTCCATAACCTCAAATTGATACGGGATCCACATTTTCATTCCCATTACGAAATGAATTTTAAGCAAGTAAACACTATCAATCAATCTTATTCTCCATTCTCATTCTCCAATCCATAAAGTAAACACACCCTTAAAGTTTTGGGCTCTTCCTTTAAAGGATGAGGTGCTTGGAGGGTTTTTATTATTATTATTGTTATATTTTATGTTGAGATGCTTGGAGTTTGAGTTAAAAGGCTTTTCATATTTTTTTTCTCGAGTTGCCTAATCAACAGAACATATTTGTAAAGAAGAGGCTCATTGGCTTTGTTTATATTATTATTTATATCATGTCCTTGCAATTATTGTTCTTTCTTTTGGTTTTGACAGTCATGGTAATTTTGATTTCTGACATATCTGAAATGATGTTCCTAATACTATGCGTTAAGGAGAAACTTTAGCCATGAAATTATTCTTATGTTGTTCAATTAATTTATGTATTTAATCTCTCTTGATTTAAAAATAAAAAAATTCCCGCTCGATTATGTTAGAACTGATGGGAATGACAGCAAGATCATTGTTTCATTGTATGTTGATGACTTGCTGGTTAATGGTAACGATGGTGATGGTATTATCAAGTTTAAAGAAAGTATGCTCAAGGAAATTGAGATTATCAAGTTTAAAGAAAGTATGCTCAAGGAAATTGAGATGACAGATTTGGGTTTAATGAATTACTTCCTCGAAATGGAAGTACATCAACTAAATGATGGCATTTTTCTGTCACAAAGGAAGTATGTCATGGATGTATCAAGGAAGTTTAAGATGGAAAGCTGCAAGCTTGTTTCAACACCCCTTGCAATCAATGGAAAACTTTCCAAGTCAGATAGTGATGCAAAGGCTGATGAATCAAACTACAAAATTCTGGTTGGAAGTTTATTGTATCTAACAGCTACCTGACTTGATGTATCCTTCAAGTCTTCTTTCAAGATTTATGCACTCTCCCAACCTCAGTCACTTTGGAGTTGGGAAGAGAATCTTGAGATACTTGAAAGGGATTTTGGATTTAGGAATTTGATATGAAAAATCTGATGGAAAATTGATTGGATATGTGGATAGTGACTGGGCAGGGTCACTTGATGATTCTAAAAGCACAACGAGGTACATTTTTTTCTCTTGGAAGTGGAGCATTTGCTTGGAACTCCAAGAAGCAAGAAGTTGTAGCACAGTCAACAGCAGAGGCAGAATATATGGCAGAAATAGCAGCAACTAACCAAGCAATTTGGATAAAAAAAGTCCTTGCTGATTTGGACTTTATTCAAAATAAGCCTACTGTGTTATGGTATGATAATGTTTTAGCTATTTTGATGGCTAAAAATCTTGTTCAACATGAAAGAACCAAGCACATCAATGTGAAGTTCCATGCCATTCGAGAAGCTGAAAGAATTGGAGAAGTGAAGTTGGTTCGTTGCAGAACTGAGGAACAAGTGGCTGACATACTCACTAAAGCACTTGGCTTTGGTCAACTTAATGTCTTAAGAGCTAAGCTTGGAGTCTCCCAGAAAAATTTTGAAAAGTGTTGAAGATTAAAAGTTTTCTAAGAGACTCCAAAGTTGTTATTTTTGGATGTTGTTTTGTTGTGGTGCAAGTAACTGCAGTGTTACTTGCTGTGTCTTGTTTATTTTCTGGTTTATGGTTCTTTTGTTAGGTTATAACTGTTATTTAGTTAGATTCCAATGATTTAAGTTTAATTAGTTTTAGTTAACTTGTGTTAGTCACCAATTTTAATAATGTTAGGTATAATGTTCTGTTTTTGTTTTTATTTTTTTTTTTTATGAACAAGTATGGGTTGACATAATTGTTTTGACAGCAATGCTTAGTTACGGTTCACTCATGAACTTGTATATAAACTTTTGACAATGAAAGTTTAAAATATGTTAGCAAAAAATGGTGTGTTTCCTTGCTCTCTCATTTTCCTTCTCCCAATCTCAGCCGTGCGCTATCTCCATGCTTTTGGGTTGATGTTTATGGATGTTTTATGGTTACAATGTTAACAATCTACATCAATAGTTCTGATTATACTTAAAAGGAGTAGTTCGCTTAAATGTATAAAAAATTAAAAAACAATATTGCTAGATTCTTGGGGAACTACAGATTTTAGATTTTGTTAAGCCTTCCGTGTAATTTAACAAACTTCCCCTTTGTTGGTCTTGGCGTTTTACTTTTAAGAAGAAAACAAATAAAAAGTTTGTACTATGCTTGATAGACTCGCAGCAAATTAACTAGAACAAAGTCAGAAGCCTTCAAGGTTGCATCCGCAAAAGCAATACCAAATTTAACACATGCATAAACGGAAAGCAAAGCAAGATTCTTGGTAGAGACTGAAACAAATTATAAGACACAATCCAGTTTACATCTAATTGCACAGAATCATGGCATATAGTAGTGCTATAAGAAAGAAAACAGAATATGAAATGAAGGGAACATATCCGTTGCATTTGTTAGGTTGGTCACCTCTCACCACCATATGCTTGTTGCATGATATCTTGCATTAAAAGTTCCAAATTCAAGTAAGAGGATCCACCTTTTTCTGTTGCTCTTTTTGCCATCTCTCCAAGCTCTCTGGCTCTTCTTCTTCTCTCATCTCTTTCCTCCCCTTCATCCATGAGTTCATGCACAGCCTTTTCGACGTCTTCCTTCTTCACCAACACCTCAGTCTTCTCTTCCTTCACAAGAGTTAACGGAGTTTCCACTCCAATCCTTACACCAGTTCTTAAAACTTGCACAATTAACTTCTCATTGCAGAACTGGTCTGCGAAAAGTGGCCATGTAATCATTGGCAAACCAGCAGATATCCCTTCCACTGAAGAATTCCAGCCACAATGTGTTAAGAAACCTCCAACTGAAGGGTGTGACAAGATAAGTACTTGAGGAGCCCAACCCCTGATCAATAGGCCTCTCTCTTTGATCCTCTCATCATAATTTTGTTCTAAGAGCCACTTTTCTAATTCCTCTGATTTGCTGCATCCCCTTATAGCCCAAATGAATGATATCTTTGATGCTTCCAAGCCTAATCCAAGCTCTATCAGTTGTGGAGCTGTTAAGTTACAGAGGCTTCCAAGACAAACATAGAGTACAGAACCTGGTTGCCTTAAATCAAGCCACTTTAAGCATTCCAACTCATCAATTGATGCCTTGTTACCTCTCTCAGCCTTATCTATGTTGTCTTTGTTGCACAGGGAGACAGGGCCAATACACCAGACCTTTCCATTTTTGACTTTCGTGTATTCCCTGATGTAACCATCCTCTAACTCTTCAAACGTATTTATAATAACCCCGTATGAAGCCTGGTCTGCTGCTACAAGTTTGTCACCGAAATCTTGCAATGCTCCCCTCAACATGGCCGTAGGTACTTGAGCTTTAGTTATTTCAATTTTATGAGGCAATCCAGGAATGATAAAGGATTCTGATTCAGAGGTAACATTATCATCAATTTTGGAGATGCGCAAATTATGCCAGCACAAGAGACAGAAGCAGGAAAATCCATGGAAAGCAATTCTTGGAACATTGAACTTGCGAGCGGTGTCCATGGTCCATGGAATGGACATGTCAGAGATTATGCAGCTAGGAGGAGGTTTTATCTCTTCCAACGATTTTTCTGCTTGCTGTTGCAGCATGGGTACTGCATTAATGAAGTTCAGCGTCAAGTCCAACGAAGGAATCAAGTCGAGATTCTCACAGCCATCTGGTAATCCTGCTTCTTGATATGGAAACCGGAGTTCAGTTACTCGAACTTGTAGCCCTGAACTTATGGCGCGTGCAAGAACAGTTTTGACGCGGGCTGCATTGACTGGTGTGGTGATTATAGTGATAATTGCACCGCGTTGAGCTAGTAATCTAGCAATGTCCACCATGGGAAGCAAGTGGCCTGGAGCCATGAAAGGAAACAAGATAAAGTGAAGCTGGTTGGCTTGGGAACTCATGTCTCAATGTGTGTGTGAAGTTTGTAGGCACTCCTCTCATTTACATGCACCAAGGTGCAAAATATCTAGAATGGCACTCTCCGATGACGTAAGACATTACGTTTACATGTTGGCTTTGGCCTGCAAGAGTGTAGCTCAGAGCAGAGCTCTGAAGTTGTGGCTAATGTTTTTCCACATGATTTATGCAGGCTTGTCTCTGTCTCCTGATTTCTCGGCCCCTATGTTGTTAGACTTAGACTTGCAACTGAAGCGCGTGGATGCAAGTCGAATAATTGGAAACTAAGGAATGGATCAAATTAGATGACTGGATGACTTCACTTTCAAAATTATTGGTTGCTCCTGTTGCGTAGGATTTTTGTAGGTAAGTCCGTCACATCAATCAATTAACTCAGGAGGAATTCTCATAATGTTCATTACTTCAAACCCATATCAATAATGAAATACATGCCCTTGTTCTTCTTTGCTAAGTTGATGGCTGCAATTTTTTCCAACTAATTAACGCCTTAAGAAAAACAATTTTAATATTTCAAACTTGTTGATTGTCTTTATATTTTACAAAAGGAAAGATACATGCCTTTCTCACTTTTCTTGTTAATTGGATTTCTAGTTTATGATTTTTTACTAGAGATATTGGATTTGGATATCGTTGTCAAGGAAAGATATGCCAACTTATCTGTATCCCTCTCTGCCACCTCTTGGCGCGCTAACTTTCTTCGCGAGGCACCAAACAAGGGAAGAACCTAAACTCTTCAAATTTTTCTCTTCTCTTAAACTTCACATAAAATTGTGTATTACAAGGCCTTAAATATACAATGCCAGAATAAGTCCTGGTATATTTAATGGAATTGATTTCCTAGTAAGTCCAGATATTGTTCTGCAGGTCCCTTTGATAGAGTGAGCCTTTGCAGAAAAAATGGACATTTATGAAGAAACAACAAACAAAACAAAACTAATTAACTTACAATTTTTATTTTTGACATGCTTTTTTCCTTGAACAAAAATGATGACATTGAGCCAAGTAAGGTAGAACGAAGTCTTCAATCGTCTTTGACATATGAAAATGATCAATTTCTTTCTCAAGAAACAAATCTCCGGCTGATGGTTTGTTGGAGGACAAATTGTATTAACTTTTCTATGTTGAGGTAAGACGAACCTCCTTGCTCCACAGCACATTTTGCCATCTCCCCTAGCTCTCTTGCTCTCTGTCTTCTCTCTTCTCCTTCTTCCCCTTTATCCATTACCTTTTCTATGGCCTCTTTCACTTGATCTTTCTTCATCAGCAGCCCGAACTTGTCTTCCAATCCCCATGTCACAGCAGCCTCAACTCCAACACTTTCACCAATTCCAAGTACCTGCACAACCAACTTCTCATTAATAAATTGCTCTGCAAACAAAGGGCATGTTATCATTGGCACACCAGCACACACTCCTTCTAATGTTGAATTCCAACCACAGTGTGTCAAGAACCCTCCAACTGATGGATGGCACAAGATCAAAACTTGAGGGGCCCAGCCGCGAATCACAAGTCCTCTTCCTTCGATCCTCTCTTCAAATCCTTGTTGTAGGATCCACCTCTCCAATCCATCCGACTTCTCTCCTCCTCTTATAACCCAAAGGAATGGTTTGTTTGATGCCTCTAGGCCAAGTCCAAGCTCTACAAGTTGACAAGTAGTAAGGCCACATATGCTGCCAAGACATGCATATATTACAGAGCCAGGCTCCCATGAATCAAGCCACTTCAAGCACATTTCCTCATCGACGGAGGCCTTTTCACCTCTCTCAGCCTTATCGAACTTCAACTTGTTGCAAGCCGAAACCGGGCCGATACACCAAATATTGTTGCCTTTAACCTTTTTATATTCTTTGACATATTCTGTTTCCAACTCTTCAAAAGTATTAACCACAATTGCTTCTGCTTCATGTTCAACTGATCTGATACTGTCGCGAACTTTCTTCAAGTGATCTTGTGAACTAGCATTGAGAGTTTCAGGTAACTTTGATTTAGTTAACTCAACTCTATGAGCCAAGCCAGGCACCACAAAGGGCTCAAACTTGGAAACATTTTCATGTACTTTAGATACCTCCAAGTTGTGTGTGCAAGAGAATGCAAAGCAACTCATCCCATCAAAGAAAATGAGTGGAATATTAAACCTGGAAGCAGTGGTAGCAGTCCATGGAAGATTTTTACCAGATATTATGCAACTGGGAGGTGGCTGTAACTTGTCAAAAAGTTGCTCAAAAGGCTGTTGAAGCAAGCTAGCAGCATGGAAGAAGTTCTTGATCAAGTCACGTGAGGGAAGTTTGTCAATGTTTTCACATCCTTCTGGCAGACCAGCCTCAAGTGATGGGAATTGAAGTTGGAGAAGTTGGATTGAGAGACCAGAGTCAGCAGCACGTTTGATGGTGGAACTAAATCGAATGGCGTTGAGAGGTGTGGTCACAATGCTAACCATCACTCCATGTTGTGCCAACATCCTACCCATGTCAACCATTGGAATAAGGTGGCCTGGTGACATTAGAGGTATCAAAACAAAATGAAGTTGATGATGATAGACTTGTGAAGCCATGGCAATTGGGTTCAAACAAAGATTGGGTGCTTTCTTAATGAATTTAATAAGAAAATCTCAACCTTATTGAGATTTAAAATTTATAAAATATATGTTGGTTTAAGTTTTCATGCCACGAATAAAAAGTAGAAATCATTTAACAATGCACTTCACCTTAGGAGATAAGCTTATCTACAGAAAAATGACAGTGTACACGCTACTCTTCCCTTAAGTTGACATCATAATCCAAGTATATGTGACACATATTCCTATTAAAAGAATAGAGTGATCATCATGCGCGATATGATGTGTTTGGTTCTCACCAAAAAGTAATCTTTTGAAGTTGAAAATTTTCATGTTTAACTCTGTTGTAGATGGGACTTAAATTATTGAAGATACTTCCACTAGTTCATAAGAATTAGTCCCAGGAACTTTAAAAGTTATTTAAGCCAATTAGAATGAGTTTGAAGTTGCTGTTGTGTGTCCAAATCAAATGAATAATCACAGTCCAGACTCAAAAAGCAACTTATACTACTGTTAAAGAGGCAACTCATGTGCCTATGGGCCACGATTCATGCATCTAAAGTCTAACCAAGCATGTCCTATGTTTGGTTTTTCTTTTAGTAAAATATATTTATCCCAATTAAATAAGAAAAAAAAAGTTAACTTCACATTTTACTCATTTTTTTTTATTTGTCTGGTCAACTACAAAATGTCTCCACATTGGAATACGAATCCAACTTTTAAAGCATTTGGGCTCTTCCTTTAAAGGACGAGATGCTTGGAGGGCCTTTTTTTTTAAAAAAAAAAAAAAAAAAATGTTGATACGCTTGCTGTTGGAGTAAACAGGCTTTTCATTTTTTTTTTCTCGAGTTATCTAATCAACCGCACATATTTGTGAAGAAAAGGCTCATTGGCTTTGTCTATATTATTATATATATCATGTCCTTACAATTATTGTTCTTTCTTTTGGTTTTGACAGTCATGGTACTTTTGATTTCTGACATATCTGAAATTATTTCCTAATACTATGCATTGAGGAGAAACTTTAGCTGCGAAATTATTTTTATGTTGTTCGATTAATTTATGTATTCAAGCTCTGTTGATTCAAAAATAAAATATTCCCACTTGATTATGGAATAAAATTTAACTACTAGTATCTGATGCAGGACATTTGACAGTGTTTTGTCCACAAATAACCACCCCTCCAAAAGAGAAAGCTAAATTTGAATATAATCAAAAGTGATCCAACTAAATTTGTGCTGGTTGACTAATAAGCCAAATCCCGAGGAACATCACTAGGCTTTGTGGATCGACCAAGACGAAAAACATTGTAATTTCCAAAGCTTTTGCGATATGTGAAATGAATATAGAAGACTTCTGTTCTTAACCTAAAGCAGATCTCCAAGTATCCTTTCAAAAGATAGCAATTGTTACTTTCTGTCGACACGATATCATTGGAAGGTGAGCATACTATGCAGAGGTGAATTAAAGATTCTCCACAGAACCCGGTTCCAATGTAAGGAACATTGGAACAATCTCAACTCGTTTTGGTGAAACTTTAGCAGTCCTCTAGAGCCAAAGTGTTCAGACATGGACATCCCTTGGATGTTCCACACTATTTTATGTTCTTTTTAGCTTATCAATAATTTTTCCAATTTAATTTATTGTATGATGCTGGGTGCAAATTTACAACAATATAGATGAACGAGCTTGTACAACTATTAAATCACCTATGACCTATGGCAACATTTCATGTACAAAGCTACAGTTACAAACTTTACAACAAATGACCAGACCATCCCATTTGCAGTGGCAACTGTACAGATTTTTAGCACTCATACTGATTCCACATCAACTTCGCATCCCCACGGCTACCATTTTATGTCTGGTTGATCAATGTGATTATATTCTGTTTCATGCAACCTGCACACAGTTTTTACTTTCACCCACTCGCATGGCACTTGCATCCATTCCATTTACTCATGTTGTGTCAAAGAAAAAAATCAGAAAACAGTGCGGTAGCTATCAAATTTCACTTCTGATCTCTGCATTATTACATCCTAGAAGATTCAGATTCATAATCCCTTCAACATATTTCACTTCCGATGCCTGATTATTACTTCCTAAAAGATTCAGATTCATGACCCCTTCGAACTGAGTCCACATGATCAAGTCGAGCTGCCCTCCATGAGACTGAGTTGGCTGATTTAAGTAACAAGCCGAGTGATGAAGAGCATGTTGCCCTAACAATTGCATCTGTTGACCGACTCATCTTCCCCACCAACATCCCAAATACCTAAATGAGGATAAGATCATTTGTAATATTTTTCTTCAGCTTTACCACCCAAATGAAAATGAAATTCGAAAATAACCTGTGTATAATAAAGAGCTAGAATGTGTTGATCATCTGAAAGAGAGAGAATGCTACTGGAAAAGTAAATTGCATTTGCTTGAATTATAGGCCAAGGTGCTTCAAATGCCTGAAACATCAGAATCAAAGCAAATGAGAATTTGCAATATTTCACTATCACTACACTAGTTGATAGTCATGGATAAGGTGAAGTACAAGTCTATGAAACACTGTAATATGCTCCTTTGTGAATTTTTAGCATTATGAATTATACCCAATAGTTTATAAGACAAATATATTTTTAAGAATTCATTAACTAGGTAAAGAGAAATAGATCAAGAATCAAGAATGTACGAAACAATATTGAATGTAACAGAGTGAGAAGATTCCTAAGTTCATTAGAAGATTATAAATAGAACAAAGCAGCAAAACATGATTAGGTAGCAACCAAATGCAAAATGCATTGTAATCAAATAGCTATTGTATTAGACAATAACACTAACCAATAAATGTCTGGGTTTATTAGCAAAAATCCCTAACCTGTATTGCTGATGCCATATAATTATCAACTCTTGAGGGAAGATGCTGCACGAACAGCCTTGCAATATCTCTTACAAAATCTTCATAGTCGCTTCTGAAATATACATACAATTTTCCATCACATGAACCACAAACGATGACACATTAAAATTCACTATCTTTGCCATTTTAGATATATAATTGCATACCGATGGTCAGAATTAATACTATGCAAGTTGAACAAGCCAATCGATCCTTCCATTTCCAGTAGCGGGGCAATTTGTCTAAGCGTACTCTATTCATAACAAAATTAACATATATTGAGTCAAAAAACATCCTAAAAGGTTGCTTCCAGATAAGTCAAAAAGTCTAACAATCACTTACTCGACAAGCCTGACGAACACTGAGATCATCATCATAGAGGTGCAGGATGAGGCGTGGTAGTGCAGCATGTATCTAGAAATAGTTACATTGGATTAGCTGACATATTAAAATGAAGAGGAAAAAAACACAGAGAGAGAGAGAGAGAAGAAGAATCTGCAACAAATTTCCAGAGTACCATAATTAAAACAGTTTAAATCCTGAGCTTGTGAGCTACGGTGACATGCTACTAATAAACAAATATAGGGGAAAAATGCAACGAAGTAAAATGATTTGTGTTGAAATTTGCTCTGTTATACGTTGAACATATTATTTTTACAATATCCAAATTTGAAAACACTTGTCTTACATGATTGATAATGCAATCATAGATTCTAAATCCAAATTAAACCAAAAGGGAAAAAAATAAAATAAAATAAAATAAATAGGTAATTAATTCCCAGAGAAGGTATCAAAACATTTAAGGAACCTGCTCAAGAAATGCATCGTGTTGTGCCCCAACTCCATAGTTACTTAGTGCTCCAAATGCTGCAAATGCATCTGCTCGCATCTTGACGTTGCTGCATATCTTTTCACAACAATAATTGCATTAATCAAAGAATTAGCTTAATCAATGGCCATTATATCAAGATCAAAAGTTCATTTGACAACCTCCTGTATCTGTATGCATGAATACACAATTAGCGACTTTTGACTCAAGGAGAGGCGAAATATTAGGTCCTCAACAGCATGCATATCAAAAGCTAAGAGATGAAGCAATGATTTTCACAAGGAATGGTTTCATTTGTCAATATTTGAATTCTACTATGCTTTCATAAACGAATACAAAAATGTTAACTCAGATGAAATTCACACTGATAGATCAACAATTACAACTACAAATTCCAATTTTTTTCACATTATCATTGATATAGATCTGTTATTCAGGTTCTTTCATACTTGCCCAGCACCAAGTTCTAGTTACAGTTTGCTTTTGTCTTCTTTATAGGAACCAAGGAAAATAAATAAATAAATAACAAGAAAACAGATGGCGGAAGTGAACAAGCAGTCCACCAGGACTATCAAGAAGAGCCTCCCATGGGAAAAATAAAGCTATAAAAAGCTGGATGACTCCAAAAAAAGGACCTAAAACACAGGTTTAGTCACACACACACGCACAAAAAAAAAAAAAAAGAACACTATCTCACACCACTTCCTTGCTATGATTGACATCATAAAATTTTCAATAGTTTTATACATTTTATTGATCCTTTTTGATGATGTGAACCTCTCTGTCAGATGTTTTGACCATAATGCCACAATGAGCAACATATGTTCATTTTGAAGTTAGAGCTACTTTCGCAATTAGGCATATTGCAGATGCTATTCTAAAGTTCCAAAGATTTTTATTCCAAGTCACATTAATGAATTGCAACTTAAGTGAGAAATCATAAATCAAAGGATCATATCATAAGATACAAAGAAATTAAGAGAAAACAATATTTTATCACTACCAATGGTTGTTCTAGGCAAAGCAAAACAGCATGACAAATTTGAAACAATTTAGAGATATTTTACTAATATGCTAACGAAGATAACACAATATCAATTTTGTTCCTAAACTACATTTAACAAGATAATTTATCATTCAATTGCATGCAGTTGGGAGCAAATTAATTAATAATTCATGATAGAGTGACAACAATGCAAAATCAAATATCATGTAGACAAATTTAGTAAAGATTATTTAAGTAAACGAACGCACTTGAAGATTGCGGAGCCGCACAGAAAGATTCAGCAAAATTGGTTCAACAGCATCATTCGGAGATGACTTGAGGATCTAATTTTTATGGAAACAAAATCCATGTCAAACAAATGAATCCAAATATCACACAATAAGAACTGTAAACAAATTAATAGTAAAAAACATGACAACACACACAAACACATTGACATGCACACACAAAGTAGAAGAGAGAGAAGCACGGCGTATCACCATCAACAAGCATGACACTGCAGTTAATTGCACTGACTCATCAGAATCATCAAGCAATGCCAATATCACACCCAGAACTTGAGTTGTGTACTGATAAATATGAATAGATGGTATCTGCAAAAGCAAACTCAGTAAATAATTTTTCAGAAGGTGTAAATGAAGTAAAGCAGTGTAGAGACATACATGCATGCTAATCTTTATAATTGAACATATATTATAAGTACCTTCAATACTGAATCCAACAATAAATGTATGTAGAAAGTAGAGGTTTCCATGTGTCTATATAATAAAATGAGTGTGTCCACATGCATTTTTATATTCACAGAGTATTTCAAGAGAAACTCTCTGCTTAACTATTTAGTCTATTTATTAGAACTGAAAGAGAAGGTTAAAGAACTGCACACTGAAGATTCAGCACTTTATTCATTAGTGATGAAAACTATCTCAAAGAGGGCATCACTATTATTCATTTGTGATAGAAACTATTTCAAAGAGGACAGCATAAATCAGGATATCGTACCTGCACTAGTCCTTTTAAACAAAGGCTTCTAACAATCGGAGACTCATCTGATACATGTCGGCACAAAGCTTCAACCATCTGCTCCAAGAGCGAAGTCAACCCACCACTGGACCATTAAAAAATACTAGCAAATAAATACTTAAATAAGAAAATAAATCCAAGAAATAATTTTTTTAGCTGAGAAAAATAAGCATTGGTGCTATTTTCACCAGCGATCAAATGAGTGACAAGTGATAACAGGCAAACTTCACATATTAAAGCAAAATTTGACCTGAACTACTATTTCAAAATACAACTGGCTGTTTTAAGGGGTCAGAAAGACACAAAAGCCATGTTTACTATCAAAGAAATAAATGCGCATCCAAACAAGAAAGCTCAATAATTGACTCTGTTGAACTTCAATGCATATGTTTTATGATGTATTTATCCACCTTTACGATTTTTTTAAGATAAAAAAAATATATAGGGATTGTTAAAGCACTCATCCAGGGAAACATTTCTTCCAATAATTCTGGAAGTAAAAGTTTCAGTAGAGACTATTAAAAGGAGAAAAAAGAAAAGAAAGTGAATGACAAGCGTGCAAGGATAAAATTTCAAGTGCAACAGTATTGAAAATTGCAGTGTGGAAAACTTTACGGTTGAAATTTTATTAAAAAGGCGAAAAAATCTAAGAGCAAAGAAGGTGAATGACAAGTTAAGTTTACATGGATAAAATTTCAAGGGTATTGAGAATGGCAGAATGGAAAAGTTAACAACTGAAAATCCATCTGAAAATAAAAAATGTAAGAGAAAGGATGAGTATCAGATACAGTTTAAGGACCTGAGTATTTGTTCTAGCAATTGTTGTAGTTGGTAAATTTTAGTGATGTTAGAGGCTTAAATTCAGACTTTGCAAAATCAACTGGAATCATTAAAAAATGCAAGAGAAAAAGTTATTTCCATTTCAGATAGAACATTTTTCTACTATTAAGTAGTTGGAGAATTAATTTTGAAAATCTAGGGTAATCAAGATTCATTCCGGGCTGTCAAAATTGTGGATAAATATATAATTAAATGCATGTACATTGTATCTTTTAGGATACCAATGAAATATAGAATATTTATTAATTAGAAATGTCATATTCAGAAACATGCTAGGATATTTATAAAACCATGCAATTTTGAAAGATAGAAGCACTTGTAAACAGCTTTGAAGTAAATTCATTCTTTTGTCCCATTTGTGTTATTACCTCTACACCATTGTCCCCTTATCAAAGAGTGTCTGTTTTGATAAAATCTGATCAATGGTTCCAATGCATTCTTTCTTTAAGATATTGTCCCAAGCTTTCATTTGCTAACAAACAGTACATCAGTATCTCTCATTTGACGCAAAATCTTTGATAATTATATTGTTACTAATATCTTTCAACAATTACCTGGCCAAAACAATTAACCAACTTAGCAGATCTAATGACCTATCCAATTTATTTAGTTTCAATTATTTACAAGTTAACCTAAAGAGATAGTATATCTGTATATATACACACACACACACATGAATAACCGATTTAGCAGACTTAACCGACTTAATAGACTTAATAGATAATACACACATGAATAACCGATTTAGCAGATTTAACTGACTTAATAGACTTAACCAATTTAATTGGTTTTGATTAGTTACTAGTTAACCTAATGAGATAGCCTATACATATACACAAGAATAAAATCAAATAAAACAAGAAAATATATAAAAACCTTTGCAAGTATGTCATTGTGTACAAACCTATAACGAACAAACTCTGAAAGAGCTGCAGCTGCAGCTTCCCGCTGAAATCTTTGTTGACGGTTTAAGGATTTAGTCAAAATAAGGCACATAGTTTGAACCTGAAAGCACAATTTTAAAGCATCCGTATTTTAAATGCATTTTCGTAAATACCAAAAGAGGTGATTATGTGAGGAGGAACAATATGAGAATAAAATATTCGAATACCAATATAGCAAGGAAGTTCATTATCAGTATTACAATTAAATCTTCTTATGAGCTTATACCAAATTTCAATTTGACGGAACAACTATGATTTACAATGAAACTCTTAACAAATTAGCTTCATATTAAATTCAGTAACCTAGAATATGGAGTAACTCTCCTGTTAAGCTTTGGACTTCAGGAAGGCATAACTAGCATTTCAACTTAAAGTTAATCTTTGTTTATTTTAAGCATGGAACTAAATCCCAACCCTTGACTAAAGCCTAGAACAATCATCTATGTACAATATGAATGTTTGGGAACAACATAACGCAAATATTTTCTTGGAACCTCTGCATTTGGTCAAGATGTCCTCATACATCCTTTTTCAACCATGATGAGATTTAGAATCTATAATGTTCAACCCAACAAACACCATGCCCACCCACCTCCCAACAAACCACCTCAACCACCCTTCCTCTTTCCCTAACCAATAAAAAAGATTAACAAACTGACAAAGTTGGTCAGTCTAAGCTCACCGTAGAACCATATTAGTCAAACTTTAGCAAGTTCCCACTCCTTCCCTACCCAAACTTACTGTAGGACCCTGTTGGTCCATCCAAACTTACTGTAGAACCGTATTAATCTAACGTAGCAAGTCTGATGTATTATATTACCTCTTTCGGTCTCTTTATAGAGATGCACCCAGCTACGTCTCCTATAAGATTAATCCACTTCTCATTTTGTTCACCATCTCTAGCCAAAATCTGTAGACAACAATATGATGCCATCTTAACTATACTTCAGATCATTGAAATCAACTCCTTCATTACATTTGAAATAAATACTGGTATTTTTTATGTACCTTTCCCATTTCAAGGTCTCCAACACATTCACAAAAAGCCTGGAATGCAGTTAAAAGAGCTCTGCAATGGTAGGGAGTATGTATTACATTCAAATACCTTTCAATGAGATTCAGATTGAAACTGTGCAAATGTCTTTTTCAAAATTATTTTGAGGTATATCGTGAGCTCACCGTAATGGTTCATGCCGCCCGGTACTAGCTAGACCATGACAACTTCCCAATTGGAGTGTAAGTGCAGCAAGAACAGGGGCATAACTTTGCTCAACAGCTTTTTTTCCAATTTTACCACCACCTCTACAATTTCAGTTTCGATACAACATCCTGACACTGTGAGATCATACAAGGTAATCAAGCAACATCGTTAACAACAGTGATTATACAAACCTGAAAAATGCAGTGAGAGCCAAAATGGCAGCCTGCAAAATGTCATCATCCATCTGAGTATCAACAAGATGACTTGAAATGTCTCCTTTCTCATTAACACCCTTTGGGATAGGAGCGAGGTTAAGTGTAGATATTAGATGCTCCAGGAACAAATACGAAAGGATGGCGTGTTGGGAGAAGACCTATAAGAAAATCAAGATGAAAACAATCATATAACTGAAAAAGGATTAATCAATATAGGTCATATAATAAAGAGAATAAAGGATAAAATATTGTTTGAAATAACTAATTAATTGATACTGGTCATATGATCAACAAGGGAGCAAAAGATGTCGATTAGAAAACCAAGTATTACATAACCTACATGACAATATTCATGCATGCATATGCATTTCACCAGAAAATTACACATGGGTATTCCAGTATTTGCATCTCAAGCAGGACTGTAGACATTTGAAAGAGATTTTATGAATTCTGCAGAATTAGATATCCAAGATAGCCCAAAACAAAAAATTGTTAGGAAAAGAGTAGTATGCTTCATCTTCATTACAAAATTTCAACAAAAATATAACTTCATAGGAACCATGTGCTTAATTCTGTGTTGCAACCATTTCACCTTTGTCATATAGATACTGTATTTGATACTGTATTTGTAAGTATAAACTTCAAAGATTTTAATAAAAAAATTTTAAATCTCAAAAAAGAATTAAACTTAAAAATACATGCCAATGATAGTAAAGCAAGAGAATCTTCACGCATCAGCACTCTTATTAATTTATCAGCCAATGTGTTAAAGTCAGAGTTGAAGTTTCATAGAATTTGTTAAAGCAAACAGAATTAGCAAGCACCAATGTTCCTTCAAAAGTTTAAGACCTGAGCAAAACAAAGAGTGGGAGTAAATGTAAGAGGATTACCAAGAGTTGCAGTAATAACTCCTAACTTAAGATAAAATGGACTCACATAGAAAGCATCCTGCATTGGCCAGCCACCACGTAGTCTAGAGATATCCTTTGTGACTATATCTCTTCCAGCAGTTGCCAAAACTTCGTTGAAAACAACTTTAGAATTTGTGTTCTCCGCAAGAGAAGAAATCTTCATATGCTAAGGATGTGCACAGTAAAGGTACAGCAGATAACAAAGGGAACAATTGAATAATACAAGCTACGAAACTGGATAAAAGCCAAGCAGCAACATTAACTTATGCCTTGACCACTTATTAGGCTAATAGAATATAATTTAAACTAGAAAGTAAAATATATGGAAAAGATACAGCCCCAAGTGTTTCCAACCGCATATGTTTCTCAGTTACATGAACTGCAGCAGAGAGCAAAGACTGGGTTGTTCTGAAGACAAACGTAATCAAACTTACTTAGAAATCATCATATTCGTTTCTCTATATATAAAATAAAAATAAAATAAAATAAAGGACATTTCATAATCTAAAAGCTTAAGATAGGCAGTCTTTTTAAAACCTTGAGACATCAGCTTCACTCAGCTCATTTCCTCTCTTCATAACAAACTCAATGACAGCTTGAATAGCCCCTTCAGCTGACTGCTTGATCCTATCACATATAGCCACTGTACAACTTTGTAGAGTGGCTACAAGCTTCAAGAAATAAAACATAATATTGAGCTGCCAGTCTAGTGCTGATTCACAAACCACATTGGCAAATTCAACTGTACCTCGTCCTTCATCAACAAAATACAAACTGAGGAGACAATTCGATTAAAAACTTCTGATGGATCAATAGAAGCATCCTGAATATACAAAGAGAAAAATTACAAAATGTGTCATACTTCCCCTTTATTGTTGCAAAAAGCAGACGTATAAAGAAAGAACCATGTAGAAACAAAGATGATCATGAGACTCACACTTCTCAAGATGGCTATAACATCCTCAAGGGAGGACAAAGCACGGTAGGACAATTCAATATTCACAACAGAATTTGAACCAACAGGCCTTGGAAGTGAAAGAGAGATGCTGAAGAGTTGATCGAGAATCTGGATGAAGAAAAATTGATTAAATTATTTTTAAATAAAGCACATATAAAGCTCACAACTTCATTTACAAATAATTCTAAGGATTGACCACATCACTGCATCATTTGAACCTACAAGAGACCATAAACAACTGATTACCAATTCTTGTACCTGAGCAGAAATTTTTCTAACTTCAGAATTGGTGTCTGCACAACGTGGAAGATACATTATGACCCGATCTCCCAAACAAAGAGCTTCACGACTTGGCAACACATATGCCGCTGAACAACAAACAGAGAAAAGGAAATGTTTTACTATTAGTTAAAAGTAACAAAAAAAACAGGCACAACAATAGCAAATGGTGCAAAAGAGTTTAAGTTGTTTCACAAAACAGAATTACATGGTAAGTTGGAAAAACTCCCATGTACAGTACGGTCAATTTGCTTGCTGTGTGTGCAACTTCCATGGCAGCCTAAGGCACAATATCCACTAACACATAGTGTACGAAACTTAAGAAGCATCTCATGGACAGCAAGACAACCTCTTCTCCTTTGATACTCCACAGGTGAAGCGACATACTGATCAACTTGTCTCAAGAGATGCAATAGCTGTTCTGCTCGACTTCTTCCATCTTCTCCACTAATGTTACACACCCAGTTAGAAGAGACATCATGAGGTCTATCAAAAAAGAAATTGTTTACACAAACAAGAAATGTGGTAGACACATACATCTACCACAAAATGTAAAGCAACACACATAGTAGTTCCATTTAAAAGGAAAAAAAGGAATCACTTATAAGTTACAAACAGAATACGAAAAAGTCTTTCAACTTAAATACTATTGTTTGGCTCTTAACAATCAGCTGAAGTTTTTTACCTCTTAATCAAAGCCAATTTGATTACAAGGTGAAACGTTCCAAATCTTCTCACATGACTAATACAGCGTATTTGTAATTGCATCTGCATTTGTTATTTTCTACTGTGTGAGATTGGTCTACATTACCAGCCCACTAGCAGTTTTCCATGTCAGAGCATTAATTTCATTCAGCCTTCAGCTATCAACTTCAGTTTTTATAATTTGAGAGGTAACTTTAAAAATAATAACTCTGGAAAGTTGAAAGAAAATATGCATGTGAATAACAGAGCTTGGTCAACTATCCCACAGCATTCTCATCCAAAATTTGACACATCAAATGTTTGGTCTTCAAAGATAAGACTGCAAGCAATACATTCAGATCCATAGAACTGTCTGACCGCACAATGGATCTTCTACAGCTAAAATGATTGTATCATGGTATCATGAAAACGAACCCACTGAACGCACTAAATGTGTTGGAAGATTTTGAAGAATATTTGTATTTATGTACAATATTTGTTTATGTGGTATATTTGGTTAGATGAGAGATTTGTGAGCTGTGATAGAGATATTTAGGGATCTGTTTTATTTTCTCTTAATTAGGAAGATTAGTTTCCTCTTTTATCTCCTAGGAGATTACTTTAAATACTAATGTACATACTAGTATAGAATAATTCAAACAGTTTTCATATTATTCTCTGTTTTTAAAATGTAACCACAATTGCTAAGCAAAGAAATCACCAAAAAAGAACTATGATAAACAGTCACAACATCTCATGCCTTATCTAATATTTTATTATTTTATTATTATTATTATTATTTTTCTTTTGATGGGAAACAAAGATTATATTAATAAAAAGGAAAGAAGATACGAAAAAGTGAACCAAAAAACATGGCCTTGAAAAAGAAGAAAGAAAAAATTACTGAATAAAGACCCATGGCATAATTTTTAAAAAAAAAAAATGCAGCCTATAATATGTAGGCACAAAGTATTCCACTCTCAATACAAATTTAGTTCATTCTGACCAGCAGTCAAATAAATATGTTATGGTCCCAAAAAAGTGATCAATTTTTCAGCAAACATAGACCAAATTTAACAATACCTTGTTAGAAGAATCGCACATAAAAGTGTGATAAGGTTGTCTATAAGGGGATGGACAACATCCACTGGATCATTAGGTAAAGCAAAGAACCCTAAGGTGGCCTGTCAAAGTTTTCAGAGCACTTTCAGCATACTAGGAAAAGGTGATAGGGGAATAAAATAATATGTTATTACAGATGTAGATAACCACAAATTATGTTGACAAATGTACCTTCATAACAAGATTTCTTGTTTCAATTGAAAGTTTTGGTTCCACAGAAACCAATGTAGTACAAGCACTTAGAGCAAGGGCCTGAATTCAAATTAATATTTAATTAAAGGAAAAAACGTTGCTGCTACAATGCATACTCATTACAAAGCAATTGACATACCTGAGTGTGTAAAAGTTCGTGACTGGAATCAACAAAACCATCATTTTCATCTCGGCCCATCAAAGTTAATATGTAGTCAAGTAACTGGTCTCTTCTTTTCAATGGGAATGGTGCACCATTTTCTGCAGCATTAATGACAGCATGACCTGCATGTGCACCACTACTAACTGTAAGATTCGTTCACTTAGCTTCTGACCAGACTGAGTATTAAAACAAATAATATAAGCAAAATTATCAGCATATTTATATATTTTTGCAATGCATGTAAAATTATCTATGTATTAGAAACAAAGAAATGTAAAGTTTGTAAAAATGCACGGTACTTAATTCAACATATTTGATGTGTGCCAACTGATAAGTGAATGATAGTACTAAATTTTGCAACTTCTCAAACTAGAAGTTAAAAATGAATAGCCAACAAACATTTCCCAAGGGCAACATATGATAAACAAAACATATATAGAGGCATTCTCCTGTTTTCCAGAAAATTTAATAGTAAAATTTTCCCTTCACGTATTCTATATGACACAACTTTCTTCAGAGTGTTCAACATGCAATGCCAAGCAAATCTTCCATTTCCACCACAGGTGATCATTTTTCCAATCAAATTTGCTTCACTCCTCTGTTATTTTTTTTCCAAAATCAAGCAACAACTTAAAAATTTGAAAGCAAGTGCAGCATAGTAAATTCCCCCACTTCTCAACTTCTCATTTGCATTTGAAGAGAGGAAGGGGGGCATTACAAATCCAACTCTTGCATTATCCTATTGAGTAGGAGGAAGAAGAAGGTTGGAGGAGAGAGGAGGAACTAAGGATTTATTCGCAAAAATGTACATCCATTTGTTGTATCCAATTTCATTAGGAATATGTGAACACAGCTCAAGCAATTATCATTAACACTTTATTACATTGTATGTTTAGACAAAGGGCTATATGTTGTAGACTTGATAGATTTCTCTTTACAAGCGAGTGGGAAGAGTATGTTGGGGGGAAAGTTAGATAAGATGCTTTGGTGAGAACAATTTCAGATCACTGTCCAATTTTGCTGGACTCTTCTTATAGGACTTGGGGTCCTTCTCCATTCAAGTTTGAGAACGTTTGGTTGGAACATCACTCTTTCATGGACCGTATAAAGGAGTGGTGGAACGAAGCGAAGTCACAGGATTGGAAGGGTTACAGGTTTATGAAAAAACTTGAGAGGGTTAAAAAGAAGTTGAAAATTTGGAACAAGGAGGTATTCGGAGATATCTTCAAGAAAAAGAAAGAAATCGAATCAAGAATTTTTGATTTGGATAGAGTTGAGGCTAATGGGGAGCTTGATGATTTAAGGAGGACGGAAAGGTCTCAACTGAAGTTAGAGTTTGAGAAGATTATTTCCAAGGAGGAAATTTTGTAGAGGCAAAAGGCTAAAATTAGATGGGCTAAAGAAGGAGATTGCAATTCTAAATTCTTTCATAAAGTAGTGAATGGTAGAATGGCTAGGAAGTGTATTAGCAAGTTGGAGCTAGATGATGGTTCAATAATTAAAGAGGAGAAGGCCATTGAACAAGCAATTATTCAATTCTTTCAGAATTTATATTCTGAAGAAAGGGTGGAAAGACCTTCAATTCAAGGCCTTAATTGGGATTGCATTGGTAGAGAGCGAGCGGCCTGGTTGGAAAGACTTTTCGAAGAAGATGAAATTAGGAAGGCAGTGGTGGATTGTAGCAAAGATAAAGCTCCTGGCCCAAATGGCTTTAATTTTGAATTTTTTCATAAATGTTGGGAGATTATCAAAGAAGATCTGATGGAGGTGTTCTCGCAATTTTTTGGGAGTGGGATAGTCAACAGAATCACCAATGCCACTTACATTTGCCTCATTCAGAAAAAATCCAACTCTTCCAAAATTAGTGATTTTAGACCAATCAGCTTGGTTTTCAGCCTGTACAAAATCATTGCAAAAGTCTTATCTCTAAGATTGAAAGAGGTGTTGGATATCACCATTGCTAATTGTCAGTCTGCTTTTGTTAAAAGTAGGCAGATTCTTGACGCGGTCTTGGTGGCTAATGAGGTGGTGGAGGATTATAGAATGAACAAAAGAGAAGGGGTTGTTTTCAAAATTGATTTTGAAAAAGCTTATGATCATGTTGATCGGGATTTCTTAGACTTTGTCTTGGAAGCGAAAGGGTTTGGATCAAAATGGAGAAGTTGGATTAAGGGTTGTCTGAAGTCTACAAACTTCTCGATTATGATAAATGGGAAACCTAAGGGAAATTTTTCTGCTTCTAGAGGGCTCAGACAAGGAGATCCTTTACCCCCCTTTTTGTTTATTCTCATAGTGGATTGCCTGGGAAGATTAATTGATAGAGCTAAAGAGTATCATTTGGTAGAGGGATTTTGCGTCGAAAAGGAGAAGGTTATGGTGTCCCATCTTCAATTTGCTGATGATACTGTCTTCTTTTCTTCGGGTAAGGCAGATAAATTTGGCTATTTGGTTGAGATAATTCGTATTTTTTGTTGGATTTTTGGGCTTAAGGTGAACTTAAACAAGAGTGTTTTGGCGGGTATAAATTGTGATGAAAGGAAGATCGTCGATTTGGCCAAAGATGTTAGTTGCAAGGTAGGGTGTTGGCCTTTGAAATATTTAGGATTACCTTTAGGAGGTAGACCCAGATCTTCAGAGTTTTGGATGCCTGTGGTAGAGAAAGTAGAAAGAAGATTAGAGGGATGGAAAAACGCCTTCTTATCCAGGGGAGGAAGATTGGTTCTGATTCAAGCGGTTTTGCATAGCATCCCTTCTTATTTTCTTTCCTTGTTTAGAATTCCGGTTGGGGTGGCAAAGAGACTTGAAAAGATTATGAGAGATTTTCTGTGGGAAGGATTTGGAGATGGAAAGAAGATTCATCTAGTAAATTGGGATAGCGTTTCCCGTCCTCGAGATCAAGGAGGCTTAGGAATTAGGAATCTGGTTCTGAAAAATTTGACTTTGCTCGGAACATGGTTGTGGAGGTTTCCCCTGGAACCTAATTCCTTGTGGCATAAAGTGATTAGAAGTAAGTATGAATTGCAAAACAATGGATGGGATGCTAATTTAATCATTAAAGGCTGTAGTCGTTGTCCATGGAAAGTTATCATGCAAGGTTTCCAATATTTCTCAGAAAACTTGAAATTAGTGGTTGGAAACGGTGCTCGCATTCGTTTTTGGGAGGATTGTTGGGTGGACGCTCTACCTCTGCGTTTAAAGTTTCGAAGATTATACAAGCTTGCATCTTCTCAGAACGCTTTAGTTCTAAACAGATTGGATACGTCCTCTTTTCATCGAGGTTGGTTTTTTGATTTCAGGAGGAACTTGAATGATAGGGAGATAAAGGAATTTTCTTCTCTTATCTCTTTACTTGAAGGTGTTTCCATTGATCCAGGTTTGGAAGATCGAAGGGCTTGGAAACTTTGTCCCAATGGCGTTTTTTCTTGCAAGTCTTTCTTCGATAAGTTAACTCTCAAGGATGATTATCCTAGGTTTGTCTTTAATGACCTTATTTGGAAGTCTAAGGTGCCAAATAAGGTTAAGTTTTTAGATTGGCTTATTGTTCATCGGAAATTAGCGTCTTGCGAGATGATTCAAAGAAGATATCCTTACTTTTGTCTCTCTCCCAACTGGTGTGTCGTGTGTAAAAGCAATGAGGAAAATTTGGATCATCTTTTGTTTCATTGTCCGGTGTCGAGCAAATTGTGGAATAAATTGTTCTCCGTGGTGGGTTTGAGCTGGGCGGCTCCTAAGTTCTTATGGTCTTTTCTTTTGAAAGATTTTCAAGCTCTTGGAGGGGGAAAGAAGGCTAGTATTATTTGGCAAAGTGGAGTTTTCGCCATTTTATGGGTTATTTGGGAAGAAAGAAATAGAAGAATCTTTAATGAAGTTGAAGAGGAGGAGAGTTTTTTATGGGATAAAGCTCATTATTGGGCTTCCCTTTGGGCATCTTCGAGTGTAGATTTTAAAGACGTTTCATTATTTTTCATTTTATTAGATTGGAAAGCTGTTGTTCGGTAATTTGAGTAATAGTTTGTTTTTTCAATCTTGTTTTAGTTTGGCTATGTAGATGGACTTCTGGTTCACATTTGTTTATGTACTCCTTTCTATTTAATTCAATAAAGTTTCGTTTCCTATCAAAAAAAAAAAAAACATTGTATGTAACATGTTTAAAGTGGACAGTCATCTATACAACATGTTTAAAGTGGACAGTCATCAGTGAAGATATCAATAACCACAAAGTGAGAGCATTCATATATATACAGTAAATTATTATAGTTGCATTTTGTGTGCAAAGACAAATATATGCTATTTCCTACAATAAATCAACAAATAAAGATAAAAACAGCAGTTAAATAAGTACGAACCTAGTAAATCAATAGCAGTGATAACGGCCTGCTTTGCTGTAGGGTGGCGTACATGAAGAAGCCGTGAAAGCATATTTGTTCCCTGAAAGCAATAAAAATACAAGTCATCCTTCAATCATTTGAAAAAGCAACACAACTAGTAAAATAACAGAAACAGCAGTACATGCACATTAAGCCACAACCCACATGTATGGAGGCCACTTAACACAATAGGAGAATCTAACTGGCTCAAACTTCTTTTCATTTTATTTTACTAGCTATGTTTTGTAGGTTAAATTAACTTTTCCACCAAATGAACCAGCACAGTTTTTCATTGAAGTATGTAGTGTAGTTAATGAAAAGTAAACAAGTTATGCTTAATCATGGTTGATGATAGCAAGAGATATCTTGTGAAGAAGCACACAATAAAGTAATTACAATAACTTTCAAGCGAAAAAACGAATATCTGTCAAAATATAAAACTTAAAACTTAATTATTTTCCTATTTTATTTAAAGCAAAGGCATCATGTTTGCAGAGCTTAGTATTGTTATTTGAGCCCTTACCAACAAATTTAGGCTTTTCAGTCAAAGGATTATTTAACATAATATCATACCTAGACAATCATTAAATACAGTGAAATAATGAATTAATATTATTACTTGGGCCTAACACAAAGTGTTGTATAGATGCTATGGAATTCAATCTAGCATCGATAAAACACTATCAAAATAAAAGAGGTTGGCACTTACTATCAAAAAGATTTCAGAGTATATCATTTCAAGCTAAGATATGTCATTAATCGATTACTCAGTGGCGATTCTCACTATATATTATCAGTGAAACTCAAAATTAAAGCTTGAAAAAGAAAAGAAAGAGTTTAAACAAAACCATTTACTTTGAGAGCAGTCCACTAATATAGAAGCAAAAACATAATATTGAAAATATACATACATATATATGTATATATATATATTATGGAGACTTCAAAAATTTAAATGCAAAATAACATACAACAAGTGCATCAATTCTGGCTTCAATAACAGTTGATGGAGCATATCTTGCAGCATATCCATACATTAGTGCCAAAGCAGCATGTATATCATCAGATTCTTCCATTCTATTACTATCATAGAAGAAAGATAAAAACCTACAAAAGATGAAGGACCAAAGTCTTCAGAAATAAAATACATTCTCTGTGGAAACACACAATGAATTACACAATAAAGCTTCAAAGAAGATTGGGCAATTAGGTAGAGGAGCAGGAGAGAGAGATATAGGAACTGGAAAATATAAATTGACATATATGACAAACTATATATGATAAGAATCTTTAAAAACAGCTGCTTCAGGTTTCCAGTTTGCATGATGCAAGATAGATAAATCAGTTAAAAATAGCTACGTTCATATACATTGTTATTCCTCCTTTAATCTTGACAAGAATTTTGCATCAACAATTAAAATCCACACCCCAATTACTAATAAATGCGGAATTAACATATCATCTGAGAACGGACTTTCATCCCAATTGTTGTCAAAAAATTCAGTCTATGCGTTATGAGGTACCACAATACTATTAATCAATTTAATCTAAGATAAATAAAGGAATCATCCCATGCGATCTGAGCCAAATAACATGTAAATAAGTATCAAGTAACAGCTTAAAAGCTTCAAACATCAAGATACAAATTAGAACAGAGATATAGATAAAGAAGAGGCAATCCTGAATCCTAAATAAAATAGAACTCTATACAGAATATGCAAGTAAATCTTTCAAAACAAAGAATTTATCCAATGCATGGTGTTCTCTCTCTAATTGATAGGAAACCAATGAAAAAAAAAAAATTATTAACACAAAAAAGGTGAAGCAGCACAAATTATTGAAAACGAGTTATATGGATGAACCAAAACTCTTTACAAAAGACTACTGTACCCCAGAGCAATGACAACCACCAAACAATTGCCCCCAAAAAGCAAAATGAATATCTCATTACAACAATTAAGTCAAAACGAAAACTCTCAACTAAACAACAATTCTCCCTCCCTACCTCCCTCCCAAAATAGGACTCTGAACAGCATATGCAAGTAAATCCATTTAAACAAAGAATATGCATGGTGTGCATGTGGATGCGTATGGCTGCCTGTGTGCACCTTTGAAAAATACTTTTCCCAACACTATCCAGAATGTTTTTCAGCTTTTCCAAAACAGTATCCAAGTGGGATGCTGCGACCTGAAAGTAATACAAAATATAAATTATTCAGATGGAAAAATTAACAAAATAAAAGGGTATTTAGACAACTTTGAAGTCTTGAAATACCAATCCCATAGCTTTTGCCAAACCAAGCCTGTTAGCTGGAATGGTAATATTGGCTTGTTTGTACATCCAATCAATCTTATCACGAACATAAACCCTATCGTCAACTTTCTGAAGAAGCACACCCAAGCATCTGCAGAAAGAATTGATATGAGAAAAGCAAAAAAACCACCAATGGCAATGTTTGCAGATTTGGTCTGGAATTTGGGCTGATAACAACAATAGGAGAAGAAACTTTCCTACGGCACATACTAAAAGGACCTATGATTAATCATGAATTATTCTTATACAAAACAAAACCAGATGAATGAGAAGATAAATTGTTAAAAAAAAAATTATAAGTGATATTTACTGAATAAAAATTTCAAAGCAAGCATATAAAGATGATATTTTCAATAGTCAAATATAACAAACACATTATACTATTTAGAAAAAAACAATGGAACTTTGATGATAGTCTGAAGACAGAATTTCTTCCTCTTGCTCCAGAAATAATAAAGCAGTGTTTATATCTATGTCCTATTTGATGAATTCCAGAAAGCTGATTCAAAACACTAATACCGGTGTAGAAGTGCAGAATGTTCATCGTTGGGCATATATAATACATATTGTTCACAGAAGACATTTCCCAGAGAAATCACCCAATCATTGTCTTGAATCACATCCAAGGATTCTGCAAGGAACTGCCAACAAAGATTAAAAAGACATCAGTTCTGCTTATGTTAAAGAAGTAATTCTATTTTACTTGCATATTATAACAGGAGTCAATTTTATTTCATAGACCAGAAAAAGGATTTAAGAAATTTTTCTGCATGCCTCGCCCAGAGAGACAGAGAAGGAAAGAAAACAAGACATAATAGCAGAAGTAATGAGCTTAAATACAAAGAATGCCCTCCAACATGTATCACAACAAACAATATACCGAATAATTTGTAAGTTAGAGATTCTTACATTGATTATCATGTCATCCCAAGTCTCTTGGCAAGAAGGATCCAGCTTTAGGTCATCCGTGTCACTAACATATGCCTTCATTTTTGGAATCTAGAGCTTACCAAATATGACAACCAATTAAATTCTACAACATAATTACCATGCTCACTAGTAAATCATGCATGCAAATTCAAAGAAGAATCTTGGCATTAATAGCTTAGCTCAGAAAAATTTCACTTCAGTTGTCCAAGATTGAAAACACAACACATGCTTACTAAAAGTACAATACATTAGATAGATTTAAATAAATTTTTTTCTTATAGGAAACAAGAATTAAAAAAAATGCATTAACACAAAAAGAGCGAACAAGCTGTCCACAATCTACCGAAAAACGAGTTATATGGACAAACCAAAACTTTTTAAAAAGATTATACAACAAAAACTGATCCCTAAAAACCAATATCAAACACCAAACAACTGCCCCCAAACGTACAATGAATTCCTCACAACAACATCAGCATAACTAATAATAATAATTAGTAGCAGTAGCAGTAGCAGCAGCAGCAGCAGCTATCATAATAATTGCTATTGTGGAAAATCACATGTGAGAACAATATTAGACATTGTAAAGGTAAATATAAGAAGAATGATTAATATACAAATTGGACTTGCAACCTGATCAGCTATCTTATTGATTGAATAATTATTAACTCATTCCAAAAGAGTAATTTCCAACATTTTTAATATTCTATATTTCAACAATCTGGCAACATAATGAGAAACTGGGTAACCTAACTTTTTTATATAGATTGTTGAAAAGTTTCTACAATATTATCCAATATAATAATAACAAATTTTATACATTTATCTAATGGCAGGATTATATCAAGTACTTTTTAGTTCAAAGATACTCTATAAATCATCATCAAGTACTTTTAGTCAAAAAAAACCATCATCAAATACTTTTTCTTCTTGGAAATGTTAAATCAAACATAAAATTGCCTTACTAATCAATTTTGACCTCATACAAAAATAATAGCATACCTCATCTTGCCAAAACAAATTAATATTCTTGGGAAAGAGAGGTGCCAAATAATAGAGGACCTGCAAGAACATAAATGACATCTTCTAGTTATTCAGAATATCTATCAATTCTCAATGAAACTGCTTTTCATCCCTAATTATGAATTATAACAAATAACCTAACAATTGTGTATCTGATCTGAACATTTATAGGTATGTATGCACATTGAATACAAGAAACACGGGCATATAAAACTCCCTTAACTTTAGATCTACATGCTCTCTTATTTCCCCATTAGTCCTTTTCCCTCCTTTTTATGTTTGCCTAAGCAGCAAAACTGCTAAAATATAGCAGTCAAATATAGAGATTAGCAGTTACATTATAAGGAGAACCTAAACTTCTTCACCGATAAAAGGGGGTGATATAATTAGCAAACCTGAATCAAAAAAATATAATAAAATAAATCACACTTATCCATTGTTCTGTTATTTCTAGTCAAATGCAATTGTATTCCAGTTTTTTCATAATTTATCTCTTACAAACTTCTATGTTTTGTTAACAGCTACTTATTCCAATAAGATATAAAGATGCTTACAGTCAAAATCTGAGTTGCCAATTGCTCCCTTGCTAAAGGATCATGCAAAAGCACAACCAAGCGTGCAAACAGCTCCTGATTATATGTATACCAGATTAGACATTTACTGTTATTTCATATCATAGTCAAGAAAACTAAAGTTAAACACACTGTAGACATCAGAGCTACCTCAGGTTTTGGAATATCAGAACGAGCTTTGCAATCACTAAGCATGGCATTGCTATGAGAAGATCCATGTCGGCATAATTCTGCGATGCATCTGCAAACCTGAAAAGACAGCAGCATATATGCAGACAAAATTTTTAACAATTATAAAATCAGTACCACTTCTCACGTTAAAAATATATGTTATTCTATTGTGCACCAACAGCACCCAAGTTATATAAGGTAGGATTGTATCAAGTAAAACCTAATGAGAAACCTTTTCAAAATTGATTTTGAAAAAGCTTATGATCATGTCGATTGAGACTTTGTGGATTTCATCTTGGAAGCAAAAGGCTTTGAGTTAAAATGGAGAAGATAGATCAGGGGTTGCTTAGAATTTACAAATTTTTCGATCATGATAAATGGGAGACCTAGGGGAAATTTTTTTACTTCTAGAGGTCTGAGAAAAGGTGATCCTCTCTCCCCTTTTTTGTTTATTCCCATGGTTGATTGTTTGGGTTGATTGATTGATAGAGCTAAGGAGTGTCACCTGGTGGAGGGTTCCAGTGTTGGAAAAAAGAATATTATGGTTTCTCATTTGCAATTTGCCGATTATACTGTTTTCTTTTCTTCCAGTAATGAAGAAAAGTTTGGCACTTTGGTTAAGTTGACTTGACTGTTTTGTCGGATTTCGGGGCTTAAGGTTAATTTGGCCAAGAGTGTTGTGGCAGGGATTAATTGTGATGATAGAAAGTTAGTTTGTTTGGCCATCGCTTTTGGGTGTGAGGTTGGCCGATAGCCATTGAATTATTTAGAAATGTCTTTGGGAGGTAATCCGAGATATTCTGAATTTTGGGCCCCTGTGGCAGAAAAAGTTGAGAGAAGATTAGAGAGATGGCAAAATGCCTTCTTATCTAGGGGAGGAACTAGGAAGACTTGTCTTGATTCAGGCGGTGTTGCACAATATTCCTACTTATTATCTTTCCTTGTTTAGAATTCTTTTGGGGTAACAAAAAGAATTGAGAAGATTATGAGGAATTGTTTGTGGGATGGACGAAGGAAGGAAGATTCATTTAGTTAGTTGGAATGTTGTTTCCCGTCCTTGAGATAAAGATGGTTTAGGGATTGGTAATATTGTAAAGAAGAATTTGGCTTTGCTAAACAAATGGATGTGGAGATTTCCTTTGGAACCTAATTCTTTGTAGCATAAAGTGATCTAAAGTAAGTATGAAATTCAAGGAAATGGATGGAATTTCAATGAGGTTCTTAAAGGTTTTAGTCGATGTCCTTAGAAAGTTATTATGCAAGGTTACCATGAGTTCTCGAGTAATTTGAAGTTCGTTGTCGGCAATGGTCCTTGAATTCGGTTTTGGAAGGATTATTGGTTAGCGCCTCAACCCTTTTGCTTAAAACTCCCAAGATTGTTTAAGCTTGCTTCTTCTCAAGAGGTTTCAGTCTTAAATAGATGGGACTACTCTTCTACTCATGGAGGTTGAGTTTTTGTTTTTAGAAGATATTTGAAAGAGAGATTGAGGAATTTTCTTCCCTTATTTCTCTTCTTGAAGGTGTTGTTGTCAATTCCGAGACGGATGATCATAAGGAGTAAAGGTTAAGCTCCAATGGTATCTTTTCGTGTAAGTCCTTTTCTGAGATGTTTGTTCAGGATGAGTCTGTTCTTAGGCTTGAGTATGCTAATCTTATCTGAAAATTAAAAATCCCAAACAAAATCAAGCTTTTAGTGTGGATTACTGTGCATCGAAAATTAAGTACTTGTGATATTATTCAAAAAAGATATTCGAGAGCTTATATCTATCCCTCTCGATGCATTATGTGTAAGAATAGTGGGGAAACCATGGATCATCTATTTCTTCATTGTCCAATGGCTAGTTTATTATGGAACAAAATGCTTTCTTTAATTGGTTTGAAGTTGGCTATTCTAAATTTTTTTTGTTCCTTCCTTTTGGAAGAGTTTTAAGTTCTAGAAGAAGGTAAAAGGGCTACTATTCTTTGGAATCATGGAATTTTCACCACCCTATGGGTGATTTGGGACAAAAGAAACAGGAGAATTTTTGAAGAAATAGAAGAGGTGAAAAATTTTCTAGGAGATAAAGTGTTTTATTTGGCTTCCCTTTGGGTTCTTCTAGCGAAGATTTTAAAGATTTATCATTATTTTTCATTATGCTTGATTGGAAGGCTGCTATTCTTTGATTGTTTATTCCAATCTTGCTTATTATTTTCATTTTTGTTTGTTCTTTAAATGGACTTCTGGTTCACATTTGTATCTTCTTCCTTTTTTAATTAAAAAAAAAAACGCACCGGAAGATAGTTAATGTCCAAGCAATAAAATTTTGATTTCAGTACAATAAGAATAAAAGATGAAGACATATGATGCTCTTACGGTAGCAGAAGCACCAGTATAAGCCCTTGGAATAATCATCTTCAAAAGAAACGGCCAAAGGATGTGCTGCAGAAATTTTAAACATCATTAATTATGATTACATGTGTAACCAATTAAAGAAATTACAGAACCCCAATGTATATGAGGTGAGCTCTTAACACCAAGGGAATAAAATCACCATTAAAGATTATAAGAAGACCATGAAGCCTACCTCCATTTCAGGAATCGTAATAGTTAGCAAAAGAAGACCTTTTTCACATATTGCTCTTAGCTCTGTTGGACAAATTAACCCCATCTTCACCTTGAAAAGCAACAACTTACTGTTAAATTGTTATAATCTGTCAGACATAAAAAGAGATGATATCTAATCTAATGCATGCCAATGAATCAATTCATTATTCTTACTATCTTATATTCATTATTCTTTTGGCGAAGCACGCGTCATTGGGATATCCTGATGACTAACTTTAAGACATGTTCATATATACTATTCTTTTCATTTTAAGAAAGTTGGCTGTAAAACTCCAACATTTTCATAATGAAAGTAAACCACTGACTGAACCAAACACTACCTTAGAGGTCTCCTGATCACCTTTATCTTGATCCGACAGAGCACAATGGCGTACAAGATACTCAACAAACAACTCCCCAGAAGGACCAATAAAGTAGCAGTGTGAAGCCATTACCACAATCAACTGCAACCAAAGCAACCGAATTACGAATCAAGGAGAAAAGAATTTTAAAAATAAAAATAAATAAAACCTTATTAACAATGATAGAACTATAAAGGATTTGCTTCACCATAACAACACACCTCAGAAAGAGCCTTTCGGACACCTAAATTTTGCTCATCTAGTAAAGACTTTACTGCATCAACAAGCAAAGGCCTTTTACCATGCCAAGCTTCAGATGACCTCCAAATGTAAATGAAAGCAAGTCAGGTCAGGTTATGTAAGCAAATCAAGATAACAGTTAGTAACAACTACCAAGGATGGGAAGAAACCTGGGCAAGAGGTGCTTTAAAACGCAGAGTGCACCAAAAGTGAAAAGTTCCTCCTTGAGCCTGCATTTCTAGAAGCAGAAATATATGGGAAGAACAGAAGCAGTATATCAAACATTAGGTTATATATAAAACCGGAAATATATGCCTACTAAATTATCAATTATTCTGAAAAACGCATAATAATAGTAACTGAGATATCAGGTTGGCCAGAAATGATGCCACCTTAAAAATGTAGCCTATCTAGCCCGAACTCATACTCACATTTAGAAGGAACATAAATAAATCATCAGGGTACACCAAGCTGACTGTCAGAAAACAACGCTGGACTTCATTATACATCTGGAACACATACAACAATATAACTATTGGATAAGAAAATCAAGACTAGAAAAACCGACGAGGGAGGATTTTGAGGTAAAAAACAACTGGACTTTGTAATACTGCAATAAAGTGAACAAAATCCATATGTAGATTGACAATGTTGATTTAAGTAACAAAATGCATATGTAGATTGTTGATTTACGTAATACCTTTAGTCCCACTGAAAAGGCTGATTGCTCTTTATGGTCATTATATATGCAAACCACAGGAAGCAGTGTTGATAAAATAACTGTCAGGTCCTGCAAAGTAAAGCATGAATGTCCATTAGAATTTTACTACGCACTTGATTATGCATCTATATAATCACAGTGCAACTACAATTGTTAAAGAAAAATTTTGAGCTTAAAAGAGAACACATATTTCAAGGGAACCAAAAAAAGAAAAAAAGAAAAAAAAAAAAAGAAAGAAAAAGAAAAATGAAAGATACGCACAGTACACTATACCTCCAAATAAATGTTATGTGTTAAACTATCCCACGTAAGTCTATCTAGTATTTGAAATAGATACTCAATATTATGGTTGGGTCTGCCACTTAAAACGGTGGGTTGAATTCGTCAAACATGGCATCATTGTCAAAATTAGTTATATTGCACGTACGGTAACTTCCCTTCGGTTTAGTTTCTGGTTTACATGTAAAGCCATAGGATTTAGTATGTTCAGCCTGCTAGCATATCACGATTAACCAAGGACAGTATTTGACATGGTTTATTATATTGTGGTTGAACTCTCCCACCTAATAGCTGAACCTTTTGCATTTGTATCTGTTCAATACAATTCATGATATACATGTACAATCACATAATTATATATGCTCAACTTCTCACATTGTGGCTTGATGATTATTAGATCCAGCTATGAGATTAAAGTATTTGATATGGCTACTTGTACTCTACTCAAACCCTCCACCAAAGTTTGATCTTTCGGGTCAGATATCCTAACATGGTAGAGCCACTTTCTAGGACAAATCGTTGTCTAGTCAATTTGTAGACATTCCATGAAAAAGCTTTGTTTAACAATCAAACTGTTCGATTTCAGAAATGGGAATGTTCCAAATAACTACGCCAAGCAAAATCAATAATCTAATGAAAAACAAAATGTTGTTGAATTATAGAACAAAATGATTTAAATAAGAAATAAACCTGAGATACTTCAGTCTACATTGAGAAAGATTCTTATGTTTGACGAATGCATTAAAATTTGTTTACAAAAGCTAATCTCATTAAAAATTTCCAAAAATATAAATTAAAACAGAGAACAATATTACTACAGATGATTAGGAGGAGCAGAACAATGAGCAGTACCTCAAAATCAAGCAACGGAGGACCTGTTTCAGACAGTAATGAGGCGCTTAACAAATTGTGCAGACTACAGGTAGCAATGAGTGCAATATCTTGATCTTTTCTGTACCTAATAAAGAGAAAAAGGAAAAGGAAAACCCCATAAAATCCTTTTTTAAGCCTACAACTCATATCTATTTCAAGTGGCAACTCAATAAAATATATGGGACACATCAAAACAAAAAAATTAATACCCATCCTTGCTCAACTGGAGCACAAGTAAAGAGCTATTAAAAGAAGAGCATACTAGTGAGGAAAAGCTCAACTAAACAAAGAACAATCCAGAGAGAACAGAGCTCAACTAAACAAAGAGCAATCATAAAAGAACCACTTGTATCAAGAGAAAAAGGCTCAGCAGGAAAAATGTCTGAAGGGCAGATCACCTTAGCCTTACCCAGGGAACTCATCAAGCAACAGCTTTTAAGAGAATAAAATCTCTTCAAGAAGAACGAAGAACTAATGTGCCCTCCTACAAGTCTTTTTTTGATCAGTTGATTCAAGATGATTCTCATCCAAGGTTTGATCTTGCTAATCTTATTTGGAAGTCCGAAGTCAAAGATTCCAAATAAGATCAAATTCTTAGTTTGGCTTATTGCTTATGGGAAATTAAATACTTGTAATGTTTTCTAGAAAAGATTTCCTAGTTTATATCTTTTTTCCTCTTGGTGTGTCATGTACAATAGTTTCGGGAAAAATTTGAATCATCTTCTTCTTCATTGTCTGGTTGGCAGCTAAATTTTGGTGTAAATTGTTTTCTTTAGTTGGGTTAAAGTGGGCTACTCCTAAATCTTTATTTTCCCCCTTTTTGGAAAATTTTAAAATTTTTGGTAGAGGAAAGAAAACAAGTATTCTTTAGTATTGTAGAGTTTTTGTCATCTTATGAGTTATTTGGGAAGAGAGAAACAAAAAAATTTTTGAAGATGTTGAAAAGGCGAAAAATATTTTATGGGATAAAGTTTATTATTTGACTTCTCTTTGGGCTTCTACTAACGAAGACTTTAAAGATTCTTTTTCATTTTTCATTTTGCCAGATTGGAAGTCTGTTGTCCGTTAAGTGAATTTTCTTATTCAGTTTTTTGTTCTTGCTTTTTGTGTTTTGATGGGCTTCTAATTCATGTTTGTTTCTATTTTCTTTTTAATGAAATAAAGTATTCGTTTCCTGTAATTAAAAAATAAAAATTTAAAATTTAAAATTTAAAAAACCGAAAGATAAATGCAAGTTGATACATATTATCATAAATGTCAATCCCCAAAACTTGTAGCATAAAGGAGACACAAGCTTCGAGCCTGATGGCTAAAACAATTCAGAGAACTTAACTCTCAAGATAAGGAAAGGGAGATGGAGACTCTCTCTGACAAGAAGCAGCAAGTTAGAAACATTTCAAAAACTTGGAGCAACAGGTTGAAAACCAGTCAAATACATGGAAAATTTTTAAACCATCGCATAACACCACATAAGATGATTGTGTCGGTATGTGTCTGTGTTCGTCCATGTTAAAAATGTGGAGAAGAAAAAAAAAAAGGTTCAAAAAAATCCATTACTGTTGATGCTGGCACAGAAAACACATGCAGGATAACATTATGTAAACTAGTTTGACGAGATGGAGATTAAGATAATCTTACAATTCCAATATAGTGGGGATAAGTCTTGGTAAAGCACTCTTTAATTGTGTCCGTGTGATAAGACCAACTATTTGACCCAGTGCTTCAACAGTAGATATGCGAACCTATTGCAAAAATAAAGTTAGTTAACAAACTTACTTCAAATGAAAATATAAATGAGAAAGTTTAACCACATGAAACCTACGATATCATTGACAATGTCAAAACCAAATACTGATAATAAAGCAAATTCTCTAGAGACATACTTGAAGATACGTTTTTCTAGTTTCTTTTAATTTTAGAGATGATGTTCTTACAAATGAAGCCACAATCGCTCATCATATGTACAATAAGAAACATCATTGCATAAAAGGCCATCGAAGTGTACATATTGAAAGGTACAGATTATGTTACTTGAATTCAAGTTCAAATGAACCGACAATCCCTCATCCAAGGATATTGTACAATGAGCAAGACAACATTGCATATTATAGAATACCCTCCAAGTGTACAAATTGGAAGGAGCAACTATGTCAGTTTAATTCATCTGATGTTCATCTAACATTCCATATGGCATGTTTAACAATCATACACTTCCTGTTTTGAATGAAATTTTTCCATAACAGAGAAAAATGAATAAAGTATAGGGTCGAAAAACACCCAGACAAGATACATTTGTTAGCAACAAATGAAAAACAAAAAATGAGATTGAAGAGTGGGACATAGTCACATAGGGAAAAACGAAAAAATAAAATATATATATATATACAAACCTTGAGATCTCGTGATGCTGCCCAAACTCTCAACAGAAGCTCAAAAGCAGAATTTAGAAATGACCTGCACCAAATAAAATATTTACATCAGGCATGATGTTGTGATGTTATACTAGGATGAATCAGAAAGGTAAAACAGTTAAATTATTGAACTCACATGATATCACCATCGAGAAACAAATGCGAAGGGAAATCCACATTAGCCTGCCAAGCAGCCTGACACCAACATTTGAATGCTAGAGAACCACAACATTATAACATTGTCATAAGCTAGCTGTACAGTAAAAAGCACAAATGGACGGTACTTATGAAAGATGATCACTACAACAAATCACCCCAAAAAAAGAACTAAGGAAAAAATTTTCAAATGAAATCTCAAGTGTCAAGCTTACAGAAAACTGTTTTAGCAAAAATCAACAAAAATCAAAACAACAATGGAATGTATTATTTATATATTAAACCGACTTTTGGCTCTGCCTTGATCCAACATGAAATCAATAATATCATACAACTCTACAAGAAAAATTCATGAAAAATTAAAACTTCAATGTGTGAAGGATTCCCGAGTTCAAGCTCCAGCTAAGGCAACTTTCAGCACAGGTTTGTAGCACAATAACAGACTCTACCAGCAAATATAGATATGATTGTAGCCTAGTTCTCTCCACATATATTCTGTATTAGAAATCAGAGGTCCAGCAAATGTTTGACCAAGGGAAATTGAGTGCAACACCAAACCAATTACCTCCCTTTCTTTTAAGAAAAAAACTTTTCCCTGATGATTTGGTTGGTAACACAATCAGAAAAACACGGCAGAGTTTATTGCGTTTCTTGCTTTTTTGACAAAAATGAACACCAAACAGGATAATTTAGATAAACTAGGCCAAGCAATTGGACGTAGTGCACCTTTGTTCCATATTTCACCATTTTAAAATACCAAAATATCGAATACATTGTTTGAAGTCAGACTCTGATTCCACTCAGTTCAATAACAACTAACATGTTAAGGGAAATACATGCGTAATAACAATGAGGCAAATATCATTTGCCATACCATTTGCAAATATAGGCCGGTGTACATCTCGCACATTTCCAAGTATTGGCAGAACTCGTGACAGTACACCTTTTAGTCTAGGAGTGAACTGCAAAGCTTCAATTAAATTAAAACAGTACAACAAACACTTCAGATTAGAATGCAAGCAGTACCCAGAAACACCCATGAAGATGATTAAGCGTGAAGAAAACAAAAATTAGATGATTCACCATCAGCAGAAGCAAAATCTGCAAGTGTTTGAACCATAGCTGGCAAAGCTGAATTAGGTCCAGAAAAATAAAGAAATATTTCTTCCATCATCTGCCAAATAAAAATATGCAAGACTCATCAAACTATAAAGATTCAACAAAAGCAAGAGTGAGAACAGCCTTAATATCAATGAATTCAAAGATACATGGTGAAACATAAGTTAAGAAAACATTCGAAAAGGTTGAAAGTTACAGAAATCAAAAGAATCCATACTAAAATAATTGAAGTACTAATATTGATCACAAAGAAATAAATACTGAGTCAGCCTATACCTGCAAACAGAAAGTAGGCCCGTACCACATCCATTTCCAGCACACACAATGACACTAAGCAGTTAATCAGTATGTAACAACTCAATTCTTAACAACAATTATGATATCATCCCCTTTAGATCTAAGCCTGCACATATTTTTTCTTAGGTTGCCTCATACTAGTTAAGTCGCTAAGTATAACTGTAACTTAACCCACAAAACATATTTCTTAGCATTAGGTGAAACAAATGTCTCAAACACATAAACTAATCCTTGTCATCAACCTGGGCAGAGCTGTATTGTTACCTACGTTAATATCAAAAGTTAAAATTAGTATTTCTGCAGCCCTAAAGCAAACAAGCACAGAGTCCTCCTAACTATAACAACATTTGAACAAAAAACACTTGAATGCTGCTCCTAGTCTGGATTATGGTTCGGCCAGAAAACTCTAAACCTCTGCTTCATTGGAGAGAAGTGAGGGGATAGAAAAAAGGAGACTGGAAAGCACTTTCCCTTTGTTTGGTATGATAGAATAGGGATAGAATGAAAATCCGGAAGTTAATGCATACTCCATCTTCAACCCCTTTCTCTGATCCTTTCCAATTGGACAAAAGAGAGTAAAAATTGAACGAGATGATAAACAATTAAGTTTATAAGTTTGCCCTCATTCCTTCATTTTTTATTCTTCTTACCAATATATGAAGGAAAACCTTCCAGAAATATTTTCCTTCCACCATTTTCACCTGTACATTTCTCCACTTCCGTATCCCTCCTAACCCATGAAACCATCAAAGCAAAAGTGTAATTCGCAACATGTCAGATATTATAAACCACATTGTTAACTCAAATGAAGGCATATGACATGTCTATATTGACACAGTATTGCTACCACAATCACCTGCAGACCCTTTAAATGCCATATCCAGTTTATGTAAATTGAATTAATCCTCATAAGCTGATGTTAGGAATTAAAATTGCAGTTAAAAAAAGCCATTCCTTATATAAGCAACTAATAGAGAACATTGCAAATTCAAGCTTCTGACACGAGGAACACAACAATGGCTGTGTACAGTAGGTATAAACTCATGCTGAAATTTGATATACAATAGATACAGAAAGAGGCAATGACAAAGACTTACAAGGTCAGACAAAGACTTACAAGGTCAGGCAAATGTGAACCTATTGAAACAAGAAGCCCAGCTGCTGCCCTTTGCCAGTCAGCATTGAGTTCCTACATCAGAATGGACAAATAAAAGTGAATAACATGTGATCCAAGAAAAACTGATTGACCTAAGGAAGATGCCTATAAAATCACAGATAAAGCCAGGAAGAAAATCCCAATATGAAAATTAAGACATCATAAGTTAAACCTATATTAAAAAAATAAAAAATAAAAAATCACTTATAAAACCTTTTTGTAACTGCTAAGTTGAAATACAATACGTGGATACCCAAGAATGACATTTTCATAGGCTAAAAAAATTATCATGGCATATAATAAATTGTAAACTATAAAATAAAAGAAGGTATCAATTACCCAAAGATTTATCCAAGAACACAGCAGGTAAAGATTATACTCTTGCCACAAGACAATTCCTCCAATACAGATTATATGTAATTAAATCAGTCAAAAGGAGTATCCAGCATTTGACTTAATAGTATCACTTTTGCCTTCACTCATAAATGGAGCTCACAGAGAAAAATTTATCGTGCCAAAAATAACCCCAAAACTCATAAATCTCCCAACAACAAACAAAAATCATAGTGATGCGAATTTCAATCATTAACAACCAACAAGCACGGCTAATAATGTTATCCAAGAAAGCCCTCTATGACATGTTACAGCTTAAAATAGAAGTAACAATTAAGAGAAGGAAAGGGGTATAGACTGTTTTAGAGAGAAAAAACAGTTAGCATAGTCAGGCAGTTAGTTGTTTGAGAATAATATGTTGGCTTATAAAGCTAACCATTTTTTCTTGTAACAGAATATACTTGATGAATGAATTGACTATTCTCTCTGAAATCCTTCTCTTTGTGTCCCTCTATTCTCTCTTTTCTCAATGTACAAGTTTTGCCTAGTTTAGTCTGCAACAGATTTGGTATCAGAGCCACCATTCTAGTGGCCATGGATGAAGGTACTAGAATCCAAGAATTAAGGCAAGAGGTTCTTCAACTGGTACATGAGTCAGAGAAGTGACAACAACAATTACTCAAAGAGTCCATTGATCAAATCAAGAACTTGATAGGAGGCTTAATTCTGTAGCATACAGAGGTTTTGAATCAGAATCGATTAGTAGAGCAGACATGTGGGGAATCAGCAAGAAGAGTAGAAGAAAATAGGTTTCCATGGGGACGTAACACCAAATTGGAGTTTCCGAAATTCAATGGTGAGGAATTTGATAACTGGCTTTTACGGGTAGAGTACGTTTTTTGAGGTTGATGGCACCCAAAAAGACAATTGAGTCAAGACCACAGCACTTCATTTGGAGGGCAAAGCAATCCAATGGCACTAAGGGTTCAACAAAATCAGAAATGGAGCTCCAATGACTTGGGCAGAGTACGTTAAGGCTTTGGGGGCAAGATTTGGGGCACATGCCTATGATGATCCCTTAGCCGATTTAAGAAACTTGAGACAGGTTAGTTCCCTACAAATCTATCTTGATGCATTTGATGAGAAATACCCTAGAGTTGAAATTAGAGAAGATCAAGCCAAGTTTCTTCTTGTCTGGGTTAGTGAATGAATTGGATAATGTTGTAATAATGTTCAAAACAAAAACCTTGGCAGAAGCTTACTCCTTAGCCAAGTTACAAGAGTTAACAATAGCAGCCGTTAAAGGTCATCCTAAACCAGTTACTAGGACACCAAATCAAGAAAATCTTTCAACTAAATCTCTAACCAACCAATACAATGCAAATGCTGAAACCTACGACAATAACAAACCAAAAACTCAAGTAGGCCTGTTGCCAACACCAAATATCCCAAGGCTACCTTGGCACCCCACCAAGAATGCAAAAACCATGACCAATAGGGAGTTTGATGAAAAGAGAGCTAAAGGCCTTTGCTTTTGGTGTAATCATGGATATGCGCCAAGACACAAATGCAAAACAAAGCAAGTCTTTGTGTTGCAATTATATGTAGACACCGAGGAAGGGGTGGAAGAAGTAACTAAGGAACCTGATTTGAAAGCAATAGAACCTGATTTGATGCAGCTGTCCGTGCATGCTTTTAATGGCAACATAGGAGCTACAACTATGAGGTTAGTAGGAATGTATGGCAATAAGAGGTTGTATATTCTGATTGATTCTGGAAGCACACATGATTTTTTGCGTAAAGTAATTGCTAAGAGACTAGGCTGCAAGACACAACGAGTAGAAGGGGTGAGTGTCACGGTGACCAATGGACAGGATTTGCATTGTTCTTCAGTTTGTAAAGGTTTTGAGTGAAGGGTACAAGGTCAATCATTTATTACAGATGTGTACATTTTACCCTTAACCAACTACGATTTGATTTTAAGGGCTCAATGGTTAGCTACTTTAGGAAACATTATGTGGAATTTTAAGGAGGTTAAAATGACTTTTTGTATGGGTACACAACAATATGAGTTGCAGGGTGAGAAACCAAGGGAGTGGTCAGTCATTGAGGATACCTAGTTGGATAAACTACTAACTAAAAAGTATCAATTAGCCTCTGCCCAGTTGACTATGCAGTCATGGAGTGGTCTCATCCATTCTCAGCTCATACAGTAGCCCAAGTTTTCCTAGAGTTAGTCTACAAGTTACATGGACTGCCACAAACTATTACAAGCGACAGAAGGGCTACTTTTGTTAGTGTGTTCTGGCAGGAATTGTTCCAATTACATTGAGTTGAATTACAATTTTCTACTGCATACCACCCTCAAATAGATGGGCAAACAGAGGTGGTAAATCGCGGTTTAGAAGCTTACTTAAGGTGCATGGCTGGAGACCTACCTCACACTTGGTCAAAATGGTTGTCATTGGCTGAGTTTTGGTATTACATCCTATCAAACTAGCATACATATGACACCATTTGAAGCCTTATATGATTATCCACCACCACTCCACACTCCTTATTTTCCACATGACTCTAAGGTAGCAACAGTTGACTCATACTTGAGGGATAAGGAAGCTACTGTCAAGCTGTTACAGCATTATCTGGTGAAGACTCAAGTCAGAATGAAGAACTTGGCCAACAAGGGAACAAAGGAGAGGCAATTTCAGATTGGGGATTTGGGCTTATGTTAAATTTCAACCTTATAAGCAAGTTTCTGCACATCAAGGGCATAAAAAATTTCAGCCAAAATACTTGGGTCCCTTCCAAATCCTGAACTTTATTGGGGGTTGTAGCTTACAGGCTTCGGTTACCTCCCAAAGCTCAAATACACAATGTTTTTCATGTTTCCCTACTGAAGCCAGTGCATGCAAATGTTCAGGCTTCTCCAACCTTACCAGTTATTTGTAACACTCCTGTCTATCCACAAGCCATATTGGATCCTAGGATGGTGAAGCAGGGAAATGTAGCAACTACTCAAATCCTAGTTCACTTGCGTGGTTATTCTCCAGCTGAAGCTACTCGGGAATATGCTCAGGAAATTCAAATGAGGTTTCCAGATTTTTTCCTTGTGGACAAGGAAAATGAAGGGGAGGGTATTGTTACAGCTTAAAATATAAGTAACAATTAAGAGAAGGAAAGGGGTATAGACTGTTTTGGAGGGAAAAACAGTTAGCATAGTCAGACAGTTAGTTAGTTGAGAATAATCTGTTAGCTTATAATGCTAACCATTTTTTCTTGTAACAGAATATACTTGATGAATGAATTGACTATTCTCTCTGAAATCCTTCTCTTTGTGTCCCTCTATTCTTTCTTTTCTCAATGTACAAGTTCTGCTTAGTTTAGTCTGCAACATGACACTACCACACGCACAGAAACAAAGAATTGCACAGTTTGAAGTAACTAACAGAGACAAGAATGAAAAAATCAACCTTAGAGGAGATCATCTCGGCAGTGGCAATCTTGGCGAGCTTGGCCATGAAAGCTGGATCAATGTCACTTTCATCCAGCGCGCGAACTCCAAATGCCATCACTTGAAAAATCCCAGCCATGTTCCCAAAACGCTACAATCATTTTCAAGAAAACAGCAAGTAAAATAAAAGAAATCAAGATTAGACAATAACTTTAAAAGAAAAGGGAAGAAAAAGAGTAACGTGTGTACCCGACGTCCTCCTCGTGAAACGGTGGAGCAACAATCGAGTACCAAAAGTGGATTCCTGCAAAACAATGTCAGGTGATTTCTAGACACAAACAAGTAGACGAACGTAGAGAGAGGGAAATGGAGTGTACAGAGCAGCGAGATCTTTGAGAGAGGACATGGAGGCTTCTCTGACAATAAGAGATTCGTCGGCTAGTGATGACACCAGCACCTGCACTGCTTCTGCGTGATAAAGAAAACGAAAATTGAATTGTAAGACGATAATTATACGAGAAATTGAGAATTGATTAAGAGAACCCAAAATACCAGGAGCGGAAATAGAGATCCCGGAACTTGAAGAAGCCATGAAATTGAATTAATGAGAAAGGAATTGAAAAAGAAAGTGGTAGAAGGAAAAGGAAAAGACACAGGGAGCGGGAGGAGGAGGAGGAGGAAAAGGGCGGTTCTTATTTGGCACGTAATCGTAATGCTCTTTTAATCATTTCGATAACAATCTGTTGCTAATGTAATCTGTCATCGACTCATCGCTAGCCTGCCTTCTTCGCTGTTCTTTAATCTTTATTCAAATGAAACGCCGTTTTTTCTTTCTAACTTTTTTTTCTTTATTTATTCTACGTGTGACACGTACGTTGCAGAGTGAAATTTGCTGTTGAAAGCTTTTTATAGATTAGTTTTTAATGGAATTTTTATTTTATAATTAATTTTAATGTAATATGGATTTGTAGTTAGTATAATAATAAAATCATATTTATAATTAAAATGCTTCCCACGAGATTTGTATTATAATAGAATCAAACCTTTGCTGTTTTCAAAAAAAAAAAGAATCAAACCTTTGCTTGTTGGCCTTATATGGGGGCGGGTCACACCAGTCAGTCAACACAAGCTCTGTACTAAAAAAGATGGACAAACTAAGAAAAGAAATTTTCATAACACAGTGCATTATGTCTATTATTTATACCTAACAAATGAACGTCTTTGTCAGGAAAAATAAATCAACATCTAATATTAACTTTTTATATACAATAAAAAGTTAAGTTGTGAGTATCAGCAAAAGAAAAAAATAATAATAAGTTGTGACATTGCTACTTTAAAATTCTATTCGGTTTATTAATAATTCAAATTTGAATAATTACATTACAAGTGACATTTGAAAAAATTTATAAGTTTGTAAAATTAAAACGTAAGCACTTAGCTCCCAGGTGGCAATCTTCACATTTTATAGTGACCTCCCTATACTTCCGTCACAATCATAATTTCTCTGGCAATTTAATGCAAAACTGATTTTAATTCCCAAAATGTCCCACTTCATCCAAAAGTTCTCACTCAAATCAAGTCTCTTATTTGATTAAGCATTCAATTTATTATTTAAAATCCACCACCAATTGGACCAAGGATTTATTGATAAAAGTAATTGTAGATATTGAATTCAAATTTTTAGTGATATTTTTTTGTCTAGTTTGCATTGTAATGAATGAAATTCAATAATATATGACATCTTCTAATCAATTTGATTTCAATAAACCAATTATCACATAAACGGCAAAGTTATTTCAAATTTTAAGAATTAAATACGTATATACATAGAAATTGAAACTTATTGTAGAACACATGTTATCCAATGTTTGAGAATATCATACGAGCATATAAACATCGAGCAATCTTCAATGAATGGACAAAAAAGACCTGACCATCAAGCTTATGTCAATTTAACTTCCACTCAAAATTTAGCAAAGGTCCTTGGAAATCGAAACAATACATAACCAAAGAAATGCCTAAATGCTTTAATTAACTATTAACTAGATAAATCGCTTACAGAACAAAAAGCACTTTCAAGAAAATTCACTACTGCAAATCCCACTAACAAGAAGCAACAAACAAATAAACCATATCAACACGTCATACAAGTGCTTAATTGCATAAAATTGTTTGAAGATGCTCAATCCACTAACTGGCAACCACCATCATCATAAATCAGACATAATTATCAATTTTGAATAGCACTACCACAGATTCTCGATTACAAACACGCACACAAAGCAATTAGAATACAGTGATGACAAATATTACTTTTGCATATTAAAAAGGACAAACAGTCAAGGAGATATCGAAATTCTCTAATTACCACTTCAATTAATTAAGTACTAGAAAATTACAAGGCATGAAAAAGCAGACTAGTAAGATACTAACCAAACCCTAAACACCACCAAATTACAGATTAGAAAAACACATAAAACCCCGATCGAAACCCTAGAAATCGGATTTAAGAGCTTGTGAACTTGGTGACGGCCTTGGTTCCCTCAGAAACAGCGTGCTTGGCCAGCTCACCAGGCAAGACGAGTCTGACGGCGGTCTGGATCTCCCGGGAAGTGATGGTGGGCTTCTTGTTGTATCTCGCGAGACGAGAAGCTTCCTGAGCCAATTTCTCGAAGATATCGTTGATGAAGCTGTTCATGATGCCCATGGCCTTGCTTGAGATCCCGATGTCAGGGTGGACCTGCTTCAAGACCTTAAAGATGTAGATCTTGTAAGTCTCGACGCTCTTCTTTGCTCTCTTCTTCTTCTTGTCGGTGGAGGAAGCGTCTTTCGGGAGCTTCTTCTCGGCCCTCGGCTTCTTCTCTGCAGGCGCCTTCTCGGCGGCTGGCTTCTTCTCGGCCGGCTTCTTCTCTGCTTTGGGTGCCATTTGAGAGTTGATTGACTTGCTTCGAGTAAAGGTTTGAATACGAGGAATTGATCGGGTGAGATTGTGTTGTGAAGTAACTGTGATATTTTTTGGGTTCTAGGGTTTGGGTTATATAGATGTGTGAGGCGACGTGTGATTGGTGGATTGTATTAGACGCGGATTGAGGGGCCGGATGCCGTTGGATTGGAGGGGATTTTAATGGACGGTTAGATATTAATTTGGTTCAGCGGGAAATCAGGGTGGGAATTTAGGTGAAATTTTTGTGACTCCCCGCGCAGAATACAATGAAACTTGAGGGCGGGATTAGTATTATAGACTAAACCGAAATTAATCTGATGTTTAAAAAAAAAAAAAAAAAAGGAAATTAATACGAAGGATTGGAAATGATGCTTCTAATTTTTCCTTTCTTGTTTAAGGGGAAAGTATTAAAATTTAAAACCTTCTCATTGCAGTCCAAAAACAAAAAACTTAATTATCATCTTTTATTAAACCGTATAATCTGAACTGCAGATGAGAAAATTGTCATATATAATCACTTAACTTTATCTAAATTTGTACATCTACTCTTAAAGGTTTCTTTGTCACGCAAAAAAAATATATATTTATTATAAGTAATGTTTATTTTTTCAAAATGTTAAATTATTTTTTCCAAGCTTTAATTTTGCTGGGCAACAAAGTGTTACTACACTTAATTGATAATAGAGAATTTATTATTTTTCTAATAAATTATTGATAAAATTAAATTAGTATTATAATGTGTTTGGTGTAGCATGATATTAGACTAAAATAGTGATATTACATGTTGGTATTGTTAGTGATTATATTAAATCATGTTTAATTAAATTAATTATCACATAAAGTAATATTATTTTAAATATTTTATAATTACATTAAAATTATTAAAGATAAATTTTAATAATATATGAATAATTTAAATATGTTTTAAAGACATATTCTATTTGTACTATTTTAAACAAATTATAGTTGTTGTAGCGTGAATTATCATTTAAAGGTCTTTTGTATCTTCGACGGTTCTATCCTTTAATTGTTTGCTCTTTTTATTTTCCCGTCGCAACTCAACCTACAAAATAAACTAATACCTTCATTAAGATAGCCCGAAGATTGTTTTTAAGAGCACCATCCGATGCTTAAATTATATTTTATTTAAGACTTTAATATAGTGTATGTTTTCTCTAAAAACTAACTTTATAATAAAACATTCAATCAACATTTATAAAGAGATAATAACTTACTTTCCAAATATCGTGATGCATGGAATGACACTTGTCATCTATTACTTGAATTATCTTCATGTTAACAAGTATTTGTTGTATGTTTGATATTCGTCACTAATATACTCGTTGAATACTTTCTTTAAAGATTAATGTTTTTTACCTTCGAATTCCTTCAATTGACTTATTCACTCTCATCAAGCTTGAAACCTTCTTTGGTTGCAGAAACAAGTTTCTTGTCTTCAATGACTAATTATGCTAATTGTACAGTTTAACATATCATCTAACTTCTCATTCACTCGAAATCCGTCTCATATGTCATATGTCATGTTCCTGTTGCACTGACATGTCAACTTTTTAGTGGACCTATTTTGCACATATACAAATTACTGCATAGAAGTGAATTACCCTTACAAGTGAGGACCTACAACTTGATTTTAGCAATTTGATATTCAAGTTTTTTTTAATTTCTTTTTCACGAAGTTCTTCAAAATTTATATTCATTTCTACATTTTATATTTGAAAGTTTTATCTTATAGAGCTGGATCCATTAATGTTTGTATTGATTTCATCATTTAGTTCTTCGTATAATGTATTGATTATGTATTTTATTTGATTTATTCACTTAAAACATTTTTCTTTGTTGAGGTCAAGTCTAGCTAAACCATGGTGAAGATTTGGGCTAGAGATTTGGCAATCAAGAATCAGTAGAAAAGGCCAGAAGAAGGCAGATTAAATAGGATAATTAGGTGAATCATCTTTGAGGGTATGTCTATTTGTTTATCCCATAATGGGTTTCTTGACTAATGGTCAAGAGGCCGTACTTTTTATTCATTGAGGGTTTTTCATGTTAAAATTGATTGTATCTATTTTCTCTTATTCTTCTCTTTTTATTTGTTAATTTGATTTTTGGATCATAATATCGGGTAATTTCTCTTTCAAAAAAAAAAAAATGTCGGGTAATTTGGTTGATTTTTTACTGGGCTTTCATATATCATTTTAGATTGAGATTTACTTTTCAGATTTTGTGAATTTTCAAAGTTTTAGGAAGAATAAGTAATATCTATATTTAACATTGATGATATAATAATTATACATAAATTCATTATATCATTTAGATAATTTTTTAGCAACGCTTTTTTGCTACGGATATATAGAATTATTGCTTAAATTGCATAATACTATCAGTATCATTAATATTTTGATAGGTTTGTGAATAATCATTTAGCATCACAAGATTTGATAGGTCGAAATTCAAGAAAAAGAAAAGAAAAGAAAACTACTAGCCCCACATAAAATTTGTGAATAAATGATTGTCTGATAATGAATAAAGAATATTTGTGAACGGATATGAATGAGACATTTTATTTAATTTTGATGTTTTGTAACCACCTCCTTTGGTCCTCTGTCTTTGCGGCAAATAAAATATTCCTAGTTGTTCAATTATTTGATATTGGTTTTTAATAAGTTGTTTAATAGTTGGCATGTTGAATTATGCTTTCTGGTTTAGATTGATCTGAAAACCAAATGGTTCCTCAGCAAGATTAGTTAACAGAGGATGAATTAAGGCCTAAGATCAACTGAAAGGCATAGTCGATGGACGACTGTATGTAAATATTCTTGTACTACCCTTTGATCAAGCTCAAACTAATGACTTTCATCACTTCCATATGACACTTTACTGTTGAAGTACATCCCTTCCCTACCCCCCACCAAAAATTAAAATTGACTAATCCAGAGACAATCTTAACCATTCCAAAAAAAAAAAATCAAATTTGATGTAGAAAAAAAAATGAAAGAATTACTGAGCAACCTTTCAATATATGATTTATTTTAATAAAAAACCACTTTTATTTTTTTTAACAATGACCTCCTTTGTATTAACGATTTAACTATGTTGACCGTTTGAAATAACTGAAAAATGACAAAGTAGAACAAAAAGACAAGAATGCCCTAACTAAAAATTTAAAAAAAAAAATTGAAATTAATTAAAAGTAATTTTTAAATTATAAAATAATTAAAATTTAAAGAAAAGAAAAACAAAAAAATGAGATCCGTACTGTCCGTCATGTTGATGAACGATGGTAATTAATTTTTGAAAACCAAAATGAGAACAAAATTATTAATATTTTAAAAAAATAAAAAAAAATGGACGGAGATCCATTATGGATAGATTGAATCTCCATTTATAAACCCAACCACTGTCCATCGTTTCTCTTATATTCTTTCCCTCTCTCTGTCTCTCTCTTATCATTCTTCTCCTTATTTTCTTTTGTTTTTTGTTTTTTAATCTTCTTTCACAATCCAAATCGACGTCGATGGAAACTCAAACGCCTCCTCCCTCTCTATCTCTCTCTTCTCCTTCTTATCTTCTTTTTCTTCATCTTCTTCACTAGTTGGGTTTATTGCCCAGATACCTAGATCGACTGGGTATCAAGCGATGGAAACCTAGACATCTCCTCTCTCTTTTCATTTTCCTCATTCTTCTTTTTATTTTCTTCACCAATTGGGTCTGAGTTTTACTGGGTTTCCATCTGGAAACTTAGACGCCTAAGTTATGGGTTTCCATCTAGAAACCCAGATGCTTGAGTACCGAGCGTCTGAGTTTCTAGATAGAAACCCAACAAACCTAGACAAAAACCTAGATAAATGAGTTTCGATCTGGAAGCCTAGAAGCTTGAGTACCGAGCGTCTAGGTTTTCAGATCGAAACCTAAACCCGCATTAGTGTTTGGATTTCTAGATGGTGTTGATGATGATGTTCTTAGGTCTATTTGATGATGATGGTAGTGATTTTTATTTGAAGATGGCAGTGATTTATGTTTGTGTTGATGATTAATGATGTTGGACCCCTGTTTGTGCTGATGATTATTTGTGTTGATGATTGATTTTAATGATTGATGATAATGGATCATTATTGATGAATCAGGCCTCTATTGATCATCTCAAACACCAGACATCCGTTGAATGTTGATGAACCATCATCAAATTTTTTTTTATCATTTTTCTATTTTCTTGAAGTATTATTATTATTTTTTTTCAAATTGATCTAGATCGTTCATTTGCGAGATGGACGACTTATATCCATTTGAAACATTTTTAAATTATTTTTTTAGGTTAAATTTTAAATTTTTAAAATTTTAAAATTATTTAAATTTTAAAATATTTTAAAATTTTAAATTATTTATTAATTCATATATTTTTAAAAATAAAAAATAAAAATAAGATAAATTGACTAAAATATATAGTCAAACCGTTAATATAGAAGAGGTCATTGTTATAAAAAAGCAAAAGTGGTTAATATAGAAGAGGTCATTGTTATAAAAAAGCAAAAGTGGTTTTCAATTGCAATAACGTGTATGTCCGGAGGCCTTTCAATAATTCTCTCAAAAGAAATTCTTAAAAATTTGAAAAATCCAAGCTTGGTGTGAAAATCTTCCCTTTCACACTTGTATATCACATCAACATGAAATGTGAAATATCAAGCTATTGTTATAGCAGTTAACAAATTTGAGATGATGAATTTGAGAAAGGAAATTGAAAAATTTGCGTGAATGCAACATAAAAGCTTACGAGAAGGGACAAATCACTAATGTGATTACTAATTAGATTAACAAGAAATTCCCTTCTTGTAAAAATTATCTTGGACTCGGTTTCAGTTATATTAAGATTAAGAGAAAACTTCATTTTAGTCATTGAGGTTTTAGAAAATATCAAATGTTTAAAACTCTTTTAAGCTTTTTTGAAAACAATTATTTTGATACTTAATTTTGTTCACAACTTTTTAAAAAGTCTAAACCGTTAATCAAGTAACGATCAATGATAACCGTAGACAATTTAAATTGTAATTTATCAATTTAAATTTAGAAACATTTTAGACAATATAATTTATAAATTCATTATTTTATGAGCAACTTGATAATTTACGTGTTACTAACAACCATCAAGAGTAAAAATATTCTTTTCCGTATTCTATTAATATTGACTATCAATTAGACTAATAGTTTGAACTTTTTTAAAAAGTTAGGAATAAAAATAATTGTTTTTAAAAAGACTTTAAAAACATGATATTTTTCAAAATCTAAGGCATTTAAATTACGTTTCCTCTAAGATTTAATAAGGATTTAATGATTTCAATATAATATCTTAAAAAATAGAAAAAAAGCAAGAGGTAGACAAGCTACTGCATCGCCGTGAGATGGGCATCATTCTTTTGCTTCGCTCCCAAACCAATCGACAAGGAAACCCAAATTTTACAATAAGCTGGTCCTAGATTAGAAAATTACAATTATCATAGTTTCTATTATTTGTCAAAGAAAACATCAAATTAAATAAAATATACATATATATATTTTTAACTGACAAACTACTCGGATCATCCATTTATTTCTCCACTTTGCAGCTCTGCCGGGACATTTGGTTATCATTTTGTGAAAACCCACTTTACAACATAGGAATTCGATAGCGGGGCCATATACTCATTTTAACAACATATGCAGATTCAAAACTTGATGTGAACCAAGAAGGCAACTGGTAGGAACAGGTTCATCATAGATAGCTCATGATAAGAATAGAAATATATATTTAATATAATACTTTATAACCAGTTGAAAGTATCTTTGCTATAGACAAAATAACCAACGGACAGACCTAATGCTTCTCCGCATATATGATTAAGAAATTTTATGCTGTGATAAGGAAGACACAATTCTTGACTTGGTGCCTACTTGTTAAAAGGAGAACCAATTGGAGCTATGAGACCGAGGTATCGCATTATCTTCAACCGACGATCCTTCCTTGTAGATTTTAGTGGGAAGGTCACCTCCTACGATAGAATGTCCAGAAACCGTAAATATGGTAACTTTAAAAGATAACTGCTGATAGGCTATGTCATTTAGGCCACTTACGTCAAAGTGAACTTTTGGCTTTCTTTCCCTTTTGCATCTACCTCTTTCAGGGAGATTGCTCCCTGTTCCCCTTGAAAATGAAGAAGTCCATTTATCTGTCCAAACAAGATTCTGAAAAATCAGAGTAAAGAAAGAGATAACAAAGAAGCATGTTGTAGTTTTTCAAATGGCAATCTACATAGAAAAGAATTAGCATCTGAAGACATTATTTATTGCAGCAAGAGCAGTCAAAGGGCTATATTATATTCATTTAAGAAGATAGGAATTAAAAGATGTTAAACAATGATATCATTTTCCACATCAAACTTTGTTACTTTTCTTGTATTGTCTTTATGCTTTGCTGATATAGTTGAAGGTAAAAAGCTTAACACAGGATGATTCAGAAATGCACACCAGATGACTGGTCTTGCTGATCCGGGTGATTGGACCCTTCAGGGCTTTCAGACCTCCGGCATGAATTTATATGTTCCTTTCTCTGTGACAATGCCTACAGAACACATATATGCATAGCTGACATGGTGCAAACAGTAGTAATCACAGAACTATTATTGCATTTTCACTAAAGATCAGCATGTACTTGTTTTAAAGCATCTTGAAAATCTTCCATAGAGTTGCAGGACCTTTCTTCAAAGCACTGGAACAGAGCAAAGACCATAGACATGGTATTAGCCATTGACATATAAATGGACACTATTAGCCTACTTGACAAGTTAAGGGATCTGCCTTAGCTTTCCAAGAGATCTATATAGTAAGACAGTGCTCATCTGCAATAAGTTTGTGTTACAACTGTTTCAGTCTCCAGCATATCCCATATATTTTTGCATGACCATGGAATAGATGGAGGAAATTAGCAACCCCAACCCCTTCTTCCACTAATAAAAACCCCAAAAATTTACCCAAAGAAAATAGAAAATAGAAAGAAAAAAAAAGAAAAAAAGACAACAACATTATGGCAGCCGGCTGATCATTACAAAGGAAAAAGCAGAAAAGAAAAATGAAGGGAAAGAGGATCAAAAAGAAAATGATGAGCCAGACTGCATTAATTTTAAGGACATGAAAAGCAAAAGTATTAAACTTCATATTGTTGGATAGCAGAATGTAACCCATACACTCACATCCTCAAGCTCTGAAAGATCTCTAGCTGGATCAACCCAAGCACTGAAAAGGCAATGCATCAAAATTTTAGCTCAAACAACATTGGTATCAGACAATTAAATGGTATGCAGCAACAATGGTCAGCAGAGTTCAGAAACCTCTGATGGATGCCATAATAATGTACTAAGACATGTCCATCAATCCCTTGAATTGTTGAATCAGCAGATGTGGATCTTTCTTCAATGATCTGAAAATGTCGGTTTCAATTTTATTAATTATATGGTGTTAACTTCTGCATTAAGATTTCAAATGTGAGAGATTTAACAATCTTAATCCCAAAATAAATTGTACTATAACACACACAAGTTTTTTTAGAATTCGAGGAATTGGTTAGGCAATTTATACAAGTAACTTAAAAAAAGGGTTCAAAGCTCAGCACACAACATCCACATTAAGAGAAAACAGGGAAGAGAAGAAAGATAAAGAGGAAGAATAAAAGGCATACGAACAAAAATGTATGTTCATAATCCACATTTCAAATTGAGCTGCAACAGAAAAAAAGTAAGAGTAACCTACTTCAGCAGGCCACCATGTCTGGCAGCCCATTCTAGCCCATACCACATTCCCTGGAGTTGTGCAAACTCCAAATCTTTCTGTAACTTGTGATTTACTTGGAGTAAATGTCAGCATCCCCACATTATCAATCAGTTCCTTGTCAACCTTCCTACAAAGCATGAACAAAATGTCAGCACAAGCTAGGCTCATGACCTGCATAACTACGATACAAACCTGTCACAGCTGCAGTCAGCAAGAGTAGTATTTGCCACCGATTCAGCTTTCAAATTTGAAACTTCAAAGAATTTTGAGATTCCCGATCCCTTATCCCAGGACTTGCTGCATTGAACCAAAGGAGTCTCGTGCAGTTTCTCTCCTTCATCCTTCCCGTCATCTGAACTGCTTATAACTACACTGGACAATCTATCTCTACCACAAGATAGACACAGTAAGGAACCTACGCATACAATGAACCAAGTTAAGTTTCAATTAGCAAATATAGATGCAATAAAATGGCAGTAAAACTACTATTACAAGTCTACAAATTATCAAATTAATAACATAAACTATTAATATAAGCAAGAACTTAAACAATCACAAAATGTAGCATCAAAATGTTGCCCTTCGACTCAAGGAAAAATCTATCCAATTACGATGTGAATTTCGGGTTCCTATAGTACTAATTACTCCAATTAAACTACACGACCCTTCAAATCAACCTCCTAAAGTGTCAAGAATTATTGAATTTGTAACATTTCATCAAAACAGAGTTTTGTTTCAATTTGATAAATTAAACACAAACACAAACACAAACAGAACTAAAAAACTTTGCAGAATCTGATAAATTAAACTTAACAAGAACAACAATGTCACAAAACTGAAACCAAATCACAATTAAGATCTGCACACCGAGAGACAAACAAAGCAGTTGCAACCATTGAAGAGAGAGAGAGACCTGAATTGGAGGAGTAGAAGGGAGAGAAATCAGTGCGGCGTTTAGGTGGAGGGCTTCTAGATTGTTTAGTATAATTTGGTATGTTATCAATCTGCTGCTTCAATTTGTCTTGTTTTCTCTTCAGCGTTGAAGGTCTTTTCTTTGCCATTGCTGTGGATTGAAATTTGCCCACACAGAGAGAGAGAGAGAGCCCTAAATTTACAAGGCAATGCCTTCTCACTTTAACATCTCTCTTATTTTTCTCTTTCTTTTCCTTAACATCTCTCTTATTTTTCTCTTTCTTTTCCCCTTCTGTATCCGTGTGTTCAGTTAAGCTCATTGGACGCGCCGAGTTATTAACGAAATTAACTGTGTCTTTCTCTAGAGACCGACTATTTGGATTTATATAACCTTCCTCGTATTAAAATATGAATGATTTTAGTTCTTTCCGGTGTTTTAGGGATAATACTACCATCCTCCCTGTTGTTTGATGTAATCACCGATTATCACCTTTAGGTTAGATAAATCTCATTTTACTCCTTTTATTGGCTCTATTATTGAAAAGTGGATTCTGACAGTGATAATATACAAAAAGACTAAATTATACCTCAGTTATAAAATTATCCCTAATAATATTAAAATTTGTTAAAATATAATAAAATAAATTATTAACAATTTTTTTTTTTAATTTCCATTGTTCGTCTCTGTGATGAATAGTGAAAATTACTTTCAAATAATTTTAAAAAAATTGATAAAATCAAAAATAAAAAAATAAAAAAATGAAGATCTAGATTGAATCCAGATCTTCAAAATCTGAAGATCTGGGTTGTTTGAAGATCTGAGTTCAACAATCCAAATCTTCATCTTTAAACCATCACCAAATCAAAACTTAATAATCATCGCCAACATCACCAAAAATCAATCATTAAATCAAAACCCATAAATCATCACCAAATCAAAAACTCTACCATACAAAAATAAAACTCAAAAATAAAGAAAAAAAAAAAAACCTCTTCTCTTTTCATTTTCTCAACACTGTCAACACAAACCTTACCCCTCTCCTGTTACCCTTCTGTTTCTTCTTCTACACTCTAACCCTAATCCCATGTCTAACTGCTACACATGGTATTGTGTCCAATGCCACTAAAAAACCAACCGTATTCACTCTCTTGCCATCATCACCGACGACCTCCCCAGAAAAATCCTCGCAATTGTCAGCGATCTTCCCTACCTTGAAACCCTAACACTTCGTAAACTGCCCAGCCTCAATGGCTCTATAACCCATCATTGCCAAGCTTACCCTTACCATTTTCAAATGTTGAAAGATCGACAATGATAGGACCCCAGCCCCCACCTTATTTTTCTTGCATCCTAAATGCGACTGCCATTGGAGACCCGAATACTATAAGAGATCAGCTCGTGATGACGCTATCACTGAGATAGAGGTACTGGTTTACGACCTAGTTAACGGTGAAGGTGGACTCATCTGATAGATCAATGACGATGTTGATCTTGTGACAGGTAAGAGAGGTGGGAGTAAGGGTGGTGACGAGGGTGGTAAAAGTAGTGGTGGGGTTTGATGGATCGACAACGTCACTAATTTTGCTGTAGGTAAGAAAGGTTTGATGGATCTATCGTTCTTAACTAATACGACACATGATAATATAGTTTTAAGCTATTATATTACTCGCTTTAATCTATTTTTACACAATTTACTGATTGAAGGGTCGGAGTGTCTTCGATTGCATTTTCTTTGTTTGGTTTGCGCAGAGCACAAGTTGTTAGATTCCAAAGAAATTAACTAACAAGGCTCGTTGGAAGTCAATATACTGTTGTTTTGACCTACTATATTAACACGTTATGAATAAGTAAACATATATGTGCTATCTTCAAGTAAACCTGACCTCTTAAGATGCTGTAACTGATAAATGGAGTAATACTGTGTTGGTTCATCCGATTAGGTTTTCTTGCATGAAATATATTTTTGATCTTGAATTACTCTATTTCCATTTTAAACACTTGACCATCATATTGAGTTTTAAACTTTGATTAATTCTTAATTTTTAAATAATATAGTTTGAATTTCTTTAAACACTTTTATTTATTATGCAAAATAAGTATGATTTGAAATTTACTGTGTGGAATAATATAGATTGTTTAAATTAATATATATGATATTGTTGTGTTCGAAAATATTTGAGCATTAAAAATATATTTTTATTTTACAAATTGGATTAACTAATTGAGTAGTTTGTTTCTGTATATTTGTTATTTCCGTGTGAGTATTATATTCAGTGTTAAATAAATTGAATGGTTGACATAGTTTTGTAATTTTTTGTATTTGTTTTTCATTCTGAGCCAAAAAAAAAAAAAACAAATTTTTATTCATCAGCACAGCCACAAAATCAATTAAAGCAGATTGCTGCTTGAGAACAAACCAAAGATAAAAGCTTTTTATAAAGTATAATATACAATCACATAAAATGACATAATGAGGCTCTTATTTTTTCTTGTGCAAATCAAGAATCGAAAAACACGTATTTGACTAATTGCTTTCACCGATCACAAATTGATGATTTTCTTGTTTATCATAGGCAAAACAAAACAATAGCTTGGCACAGGGGCAAATCCACCAATGGGTTAGGGGGACGCGTGCCTCCCCTGAAATTTTTTAAAAATTAATTAAGTTCATTCTATTAGTAATGTTTAATCATAATGTCATGTTACTTAACGATCCACAATGGCTTCGATGGTTGTAGTTCGCCTTTTGTTGCAAGTGCCACCATCCGTTCGATCTCTCGCCCCATTAAAGAGAATTTGCTTTTTCTCATTCATTTTGTCATTTAATATATTATATAAATTAAATATCAAATAGAAGATTTGAAAGGCTTTGCTAGTTGTAATTAATTTTCTTTTTAGACCCAACTATGGCTCAATCCCCATCTGTCTCACAAATTTTTTAATTCCATTTGTCTCATAACTACATCATATTTACGTGAACTAGAAAATAAAATATATAATGTTGTTTAATCTTAATAGGTTTTGGTTTACTAATGATTATAAGTATGAATTATTTTTATTTTACATAAACTATTTTATATGATAAAATTCATAAATAAAAAAAATATATTCATATGAATTATAATTGTTTTTATCTTTTATTTTTATTTTATTTTACTTTATTATAAATTACATGTATTTATTGGATAAAAGACTATAAATATAGCTTGATTAATAACTTTAATAATAAATATATATGGTTTTATTATGTATATTTATTTATAATTTGAATAGTAACTCTCGTTATAAAAGAAATATATCTCTAAATTAAGGTTTTTTTTTTTTTTTTAATAATATGAAATTTAAACTTCTCTTACTAAGAAAAAATTAGCTAAATAATAAATACGTAATCAACTCACAATCGTTATACTTTTAATTTTATATTTGTATTAAGAATATTATTTTAAAAAATTTTGTTTACAATATTGCAAGTGGTAAAATTATATATCTCCTATTATTTTATGTATTTTAGTTATTTTTATTTCATATAACATCGTTTTAACAATTGAAATAAATATTATAAAGAATATATAACTTAGGTTTTTTATGTTATAATTATTTTACAAAAATATCCTCCCGCGTATATTTCTGAATCCGTCACTTGTGTCAGTCTTTTCACTACCCAGATTTGGAATTTAGATAAATATGTGAAAATAAGCCATAACCTCACAATAACCCATGTTCGGATGATGTCAGAGATTGTGACTCCGTGGCCGATCAAAAAGACAATGTACATGGAGACTAAGATCCTCGCCCATGTTTCGATTTGCCGACATAAATGGCTTAATGACACCACTTTTCATTTAAAAAAAAAAAAAAGATAAAAAAACAAAACAAACAAACCTCGACTAGAGGTGAAGAGGAGAGGCCACAGGGGCCATAACGCCCTTCAACCAATGAAAATTGTCCATGTATCCCTTTCAATAATTTAATAATATTTCTATCACAATTTATTGTTGATTGTCTGGACAATTTATATTTATTTTATTTTATCTTGACAATGACAAATTATAAAACAAATTTTCACACTCTTGCAAAATTTTTTTACTCTATATCTTAATTATAATCGTTTCCACAATTCTTTTACACTCTTATGGTGTAACAATTTATCAAACTATATTTCTTAGGATCAGATTATATTGGTCAATATGGAACAAATATTTTTTTAAACTTACAACTTGATAAATAATTTACACTATATTTTTTTTTTTTTTGGAAAAAACTAGCTGTAATATATTTAATATTTTATTTTATTAACAAAATCGGTCTTTTTTATACATTAATTTTTTATATCATCATGAATTTATAACATATATTAAAATTAATTTTAGTAATTTTTTTTTTCAAATCTTAGTAGTGTTTCTTTTTTTTTTTTTTTTTTTCTATAATCATCAAGCTATTGCTTTGTTAATTTTAAATAGATTGAAGGTCAAAACTCACTCACAATAATTTCATATAAGCACTGGTTTCAAATCCATAATTTTGAAGTTTTATTATCAATAAATGTTTTTGTGATGACCAAAATACCCCTATATTATTTTAACAAATTTAAATAAAAATACAAAGAAAAAAAGTGTCAACCTCGTGTAAATCATGTGATGGTTAATATGAGATAACTCATATGCCACACATTATTTGAACAACCTAACGTTACTAATAAAAAAAATAACTCCGTTGTTGGTGAAAGTTCATTGGTAGTGGAGAATCTAAAATAAGTTGAGCAACCTTCATTAGATAATTTGATGCAACCAACCTTCATTACAATGAGTTTGATGACATAGTGGCTGAGGACTGAGGTTGACCTCTGTCGAGGTCGCACATCAATTTTATATCTATGCGACGTCCCCAAAATCTAACTCCTCATGCTTGGGTTAACATGAATTTTGGATGAAAGTCACGTCAAAATAATATATTGTGCGTGAATGTCTCACAAATTTCTCCTCAACAAAGCATAAATTTTGGGTGAGCTTATTACAAAAATGATATATCGCACGTGAACGTAAATTTGCACAAATTTCCCTTAACACTACTAACAAACGAATTTTTGGCAAGATTCATGTATAAAATATCATATTCGCATGAATCTTCTATAATTTCTAGATTTGTAGATCATTTTGTCAATGGTTAAAAAAAAACCCCTTATGTCACATGAATTAATCTACCATATAGTTGGGATATGAATTGAGAATATTGACATTATTCAAAATTAATAATTATTCACATTCACTTGCCATTTGTTGTAAGAATTAATTTACCACATCACTAATGGGGATAACGAGATGATATATATATATATATATATATCCAAATAAATGAGACGATTGATATTACTCAAAAAGATAATGTAAAATTAGGCAGAAGTGGAGTTTAATCAGTAAATTTAATCCGTCACCGTTAAGCACGCTAGCTTCACATTAACTACTTCGCCATTCAGTCCTTGTACAGCTATGACCTCGTACCCTACGTAATCAGAATTAAACAAATTGCAAGCTTCGTATCTCCTGTGAAGTAATTAAGGTGTTAGTTTGGATTCATTTTCTAGAATTGTTTTTCATTTTCTTTTTTTTTTTAACATAAAATTATTTTTTATTTTCAAAAATAAAAAAGGGTGAAAAGTGTTTAATTAGTTATTCTGTAAAATATATTTTTGAAAATGAAAAACACATTATAACTAAAAAATGAAAAATATTTTTGTTATGTTTTTCAATATTTTTAAAATATATTTTCAAAACAAATCAAACTTTCCCTTCAAACAACTATTTTACTCATTTTGAAAAATAATACAAGATACATTTACTTTTTTTTTTTTGAAAATAAGTTTTGAGAAATTTTGTCCAACACATTGCATTTTTAAAATATATTTTTCGTTTTTAAAAATATAATTTTAAAAACAATTCCAAACGTGTTTCTTGTAAAACTGTTTGCAGAGTCAAAATCGTAGGCGACAACTCGTAAATCGCAGCATTATTGAAAGTACAGAATTTCTCAAGTGAATAGATTGATATCAGCTTGTTTTAAAAATGACATTTTGAATACCCAGTTATTTAAGGAATAAGGTTGAAAACTAAGATAAGTACAGCTAACTTTTTAATTTATTAACATTTATCAACCCTCATACTGCAACACTAAATCGTTAAAATTAACTGTAATTATTATCAAATCTGTATAAAGTTAAAAAAGTTATTGGGGTTTAAAGAAAATGTTGAATTGACAAATCAACCTTATAAAAAGCCAAAAAAATTTATCAATGCAGGAATACGTGAGAAAAAAATTATCAAATTCAAATATATATTAGACCTTGTAACAACCATAACTAGTCCATGCCACCAATTTTTTTCTTTTAAATATTTTTATTTGTTTAAATGAGGAAATATTTTTTAAATATAATACATTGATAATATATATAAATTATGTTTCTAAATTAGAAAGAAAAAGAAATTTAAATAAATGATTGTGGAATCAATTTCGATATATCCATACTTTTTATTTCTAATCACAATCATTATATTTTATTTTGGATCAAATTCTTTTTAGAATTTACGGATAACTTTAAACATAAAAAAGTTATTTCTTTTTCATTTATAAAATTATAAATATATATTTATATTTTCAAAGTTGAGGTTTCACGCAACCTGACAAAATCAACGCTCAACAATCACAAGTGTGGCCGGATGTAATTTCACTAAACTTGATGATTTTATAAATAAATATAAAATCTAGAATCCTAAATTTATAAAATTTCATTCACTTTTTATTTTATTTACAATTATAACCTTTTCTTTATGTAATATGTGAACTTAAATCTTCCAGGTGAGATGTTAAATTTAATTTTCAAAATTAACATTATAATTATCATTATTTGAAAATTAACATTATAATTAAGATTTTAATTTATTAACAAACAACAACTTCTTGGGTCAGGACCTTAAAAAATATTTACAACTACCGCATCATTATCTTACACATTATCGACATTGATAAGTTTTTATTTGTTCTTTTGAAGCGTCTAATTAATCCATCCAACCCTTTCTTTAAATCTCAAGGATGTTTTGGTCTTTATACATACTTGACAATTATTGCCGTCAGTTTTAGTGGTTGTGTAACATGACGGGGATTTGATTATTAATAAATTAAAAGTCAGCTATGTTTGTTCCTTATGTGGATAATTTGTATTTAAGTCAATTTAAATTAAAATATATAAATTCTGATACACCCTGAAAATATTTATTATAAATTATTTTATTGTTTATAGCGGCGACTAAGTAGGTTTTATGTTTCATAACTTACATTCAATCTTTTTAGTGCTTGTAATTTCGGTATAAATCATGTGTTTTGAACTCTTAGATGAAGTATTAAATTTGTTTGAGGTTACAGAAAACATACAAAAGGTAACTTTTTTTATTAGGCTTGTTGGGTATGATCCTGCTATCTATTCTTTTGTTTGTTAGAGCATCTCCAATGCTAGTGTGGATTGTAGAAAAATAAAATGCCACATAGGATTGTATGAAAAATGATGTCTCTAATAGCATCTCCAATGCAAGTATGAATTGTGAAAAAATGGAGTGTCACGTAGGATAAATTGATAGAGTGTTAAAATTAAGCTCTCCAATACAAATTTCTATAACTACTATCAAGCTGACGTGGTAAAAAAAAAAATAGAGGCTATCAACCTCAATATCTATTTTTAGAGAATCTCCTTGACAGCCATGTCAGTAATAAATAATTGAAACTTCCATAAAATAATATTTTATAATAATTTACTTTAATGATATATTATTCTTTGACTATTCATTATTGAAATGAATAGACTAGCATTGGAGAGCCCTTTTAGACTTGAGTGTCTATCAATTAATATTTATGCCATATATGAGGCACATTTCCTTGACATTGATGATGTGTCCATTTTTTTTAAAAGACAATTCATATTTGCATTGGAGATGCTCTAATGCAAATGTCAATTTCCACTATCAAGCTGAGTTGGCAAAAAAAAAAGTGGACATTGTGAAGGTGACTCTCTATTGATAAAGAGTCTGTTAGACAGCCATCTACTAGTTGACTCAGCAAATCATTAAATACAATTCCTTTTTTGCTCTCTCAACTTACCTTTTCTTTTCTCCACCTCTAAATCCATCTCCCATCTTAAATGGAAGCATTGGAGAACATTTTGTAATTTCAATGTCTATCAATTACTATTCAATATCATATAGGAAACAATTCCTTGAACATTGATGACATGACAATGGATCGTGAAAAACAATCCACATTTACATTGGAGATACTCTTAGCTATACATGTATTTTAGCGATCCCCTAACTTTAGTTCTCTCGTTCTGTCCTTTCTACGTTTTAGCATGCACCTTAAAACTACTTAAAATTTTGTTACATACCCTCAACAATTAATCATATAAAAAGATTAAATAACATGACATACTATGTAATATAAACATACCTAAGCACAGGGCCGACCCCGAACATGTGCCGAAAATGCGACAACCCTGGGCCTCCAAATTTTGGGTCCCAAACTTTATAATTTCATTTTTTTTTATATAATTAGTTTATAAAATCAATATATAATTAATATTTCACATAATATTATTGAATTCAAAATAGCTTTTGTGGTAAAGGATCTCATGATATTAATTTGTTAGAGACTTGAGTTTGATGAACCCCCATGCGTTTTTTTACTTTAACTTGTTTTTCTCCTTTTTTTTAATATATATATATATATATATATATATATATATATACATGGTTAGCTTGTTTTTCTCTTTTCTTGAAAAAAATATATATATATGGTGGCCAGCCACCACCGAGTTTGAACCTAGGTTGGTAAGAGATTGAAGGATATTTTTTGAATTAAAATTGAACAACAAAAGCAACCAGCATAGTTGGTTACCAAGCGAACTTTTATCGACTGGTTCAAACTTGGATCATTAAGGGACTTTTAGGCACTTGATAATTAACTATGCTGGTTGTTTTTATTGTTTTAATTTAATTCAAAAAACATTTATAAAATATGAAGGACTCCAAAGCTGATATATTTCACTCATTTATATATATATAAGAGAGAGGTCCATTTTAGTTTTTCACATCGAACCTTTAAAATGTCAGTATTGGCACTGCCTAAGCATATTAAAATTCATCTCCATTTCTTTTGACAAAATATTTCCCAGCCATTAGCAGAATCTTTAGGGTGAAAGTTTCTTGCGTTCGTCATTTACATCATTATCAGAGTAAAATATATCAAGAACCATCTTTGACCAATATTGGAATTAAATTGTGATTATTCATTATTGATGTGATGATCGCAGAGTTTCAATTCATCTATAATTAAACTTAAAATATTTCGTTAACAAAGACCCCGCTAGTATGAGCATAAGCTTTTGCAAAATCCAATATGGACATATTTTAAATGAAAAGTCTATTAATTAAATAATACTAAAGTTAATGTGAGTTTTGAAACTACATTAAAATTAAAGGTCATGAGTTAGAACTTGGTTTTGATCGTAGAACCACAATAATATTCATTAATTTGACTACAAAATGACTAACCATAAACGAGCATAACAAAAGAAGGTTGGAAAATAAAGCTTTATTAGCCATGAAGAATTTTTCCCAAGAAAGTCCGTCGACACAATTTGAGACCTGGTAACCAAATAACCAAATAACAAAAGATAGCTCCAAACAAATTTTACTCATTTTTATTTTTTTTTTCATTTTTTTTTTCAAGTTTTTGAGACATTTCACATATTACATTGCACGTGAAATATTATATTGCATAAGTAAAACCTTTTCAAACTTATATAAAATGTCCACCTAGGGATATTTCATGCATGTGAAAATATTTAATATACGACATTGTAGGTGAAATATTCACCTACTTGAAATGGATGAAACAATTGGAGCTTTGTTTGCAACTAAATGAATATTTTTATATTTAGGGTAAAAAATGAATATTTTACTTTTTTCAAGGGGAATTTTTATTCTTTAATTTTCACTTTTGTTTTTTTTGCACCCAATAATTTATTATTTCAAGAATAATAATCATTGACAAAATATTATCGTATATGTTGCTTGTGAGGATTGGATTTTACTTACTTTTATTAGAACATTTCCACATGTTAATAATCAATAATATAATAATTCTCAAACTTTATCCCAATTCTTTCATCTTAGGCATCTTAGCTATTAAAATAAATTTTTTTTACCTTTATATTATATCATCCTCCTTTTTTAATTTATACTTCACTAAAATGTAAAACTTCCTGTTTCTGTGTAATGTTTTGGAAGTCACGAATTATTTTTCTTAAGCAATTAAAGAAAATAGATTGCAACTAGCTCATCGAGCCCAAATGTGAGGACACTCTCCCGGCCCACCGCTAGATCAAAGATACAAGAAGGAATATTCTCCAAATAAAAATCAGAACTATAAGACAAATCCAACTTGGCTACACCATCAGCAACATCGTTAACCGATCTACAACCAAAAGAAATTCTGCTTATAGCAGGACGAGGAAATTGAGCAAACATATAATTAACCATCGTATTCATACCAATGTCTGAAAGGGGACTAGATTATTGACTAATCATCATGAGGAAATCTTGACTGATTATATATTAATCATGGACAGAAAGTAATATGGTAGTCAGCCCCACCGGTGCAAGTGAAAGTGCTAGTCTTATCATCATAAGCATAACTATAAGCCTGAGGGCACTGGCTCTTGAAAATCGTAGAGTAATTCGTTGGTAGGCATGTGTCAGGACTACCATACGTCCCGGTGCAACAGTACTGTGGCTGCTTCAACGCCGCACATGCACTCTTACAAGCTATTGTGCTCCCATCCGACCCTTGAACGGCCAACTCTGATGGACAAACGGCGTTCACGTTCCCTTTACAGTTCGATGCAGTGCAATTAGCACCGGACCCTCCTTGCGGGACAACAGAAACTGGCAAATTAAAGCCGTCAACGAGGCTAAGATCGTAGAAATCTTGTCCATTATTCGGTGCAATAGTGAATTCTACGAGGGATGCCGGTGGGATTGCGCCGTTGCCGTTGCATGTGACTTGACCAGAGCCACAGTCCGCGGTTGCACAAGTGAACTTGCCGGAGGAGTCAGTGGAGCACTGTGTTCGGGCCCACAAACGGCCTGACCATGGGGCAGCAACATTGAGGGGTCTTGTTGCTTTGGAGGCTAACTCAAAGCCGGTGCTTGATAGTGGAACTCCGATGCCGGTTAAGGTCCCTGGCCAAACAGTGTGTGGACAATTGTTTGTGACGGTGATTGTTGCCGAGGGAGCCCCTGCATGAAACGGTGAGGAAAACGTAACGTGTACTCATTAATAAAGCAAGGAAAACGATTTATCAATTAATTCTAATATTAAAATATTTTTCTTCTTTAGACAACTTTATTCTCTTCACAGAATCACAATCACTCTATTAAATATAGTAGCTTTTTAGTTTAGTCAATTTCAATTCACACTTTCTACATCTGAAAGCAATCAAATTCGCTGTTCGAAAGATCTCTTTTTGGTTCATGATTAGGTGCTTCCTTTCTTTTAAACATTAAATTAATTTAAATAAAATTAATAACGGGAAGCGTAAGCAAGGCTGTCGAATATCTATCAATTAAAACTTATCTGTATGCATGTAGTCAAATTGATGTTACGTTTGGGAAAGTAATGAAAAAAAAAAAGTGGCAATTGGAAAGAAAAATAACTAATCGCATTATTAATGTCAAGGAAAAAAAAAAAACTAACCACATGATTAATGATCATAGACCAAAAAAACAACACATGGTACTAAAGCCTTCATATCTGGTTTCATTTTACTCTATTGCACTCAACCATAATTAAACTCTTAATATATTGGTGATTTCGCACCCAATAACCAACCGCATCTCCCTCTCTGCTATATGCCTTTCATTGCTGATCTATGTATTTGAACAGAAATTAATTTGGCTTTCTTTGTGCGGCTCTTATACATTATATGTTATTTGATATAGAAAATAATCGATCATATATAAACTTATGTTTAATGCATTACATAAATGATATTCCATGAAAGGCTCGGTGTGCCCGCACACCAATCAAAGCTAACCCCTAAGCAGCTAGCACATATTAAACCTCCTGGGCCATGTCCATAATATCACGAATCGCCATGATTAATGTTTGTTGATTAAATTGCGATCACACTCGACAACAAAGAGTTGATGGTAACTTGGCAATATATTTTTAATATTATCTACCTCCGGCCATTTCATGCGATCAATGGCGATCGAAATAAGAAGAACAAGTACAGTTACGAGCATATATATATTCATGCATGCATAAAATTCAAAACAAATGAGATACACGATAAGTAGATATGTAAAAGAAAAGAGTAAAAGTGCTACATAATTACCAGAGACGAGGAATGCTAAAATAAGGCAAAATATAACTTGAGTAGTCATGGAAGTAATTAATGATTTAATTTGCTTTTGTGATATGTAAAACAAATCGAAGAAGCTGTGTGTGTTTAGTAGAAAGAATTGGGAGAGGTATTTATAGGCTTAGGAGGAAGGCCTGACATAAAACTACCACAAAATCGTGAAAGTCGTCAACAAGTCTTAGCGTCCACGTAAGTATTAGCGTCCATTTTACAAAAACGTGGAAAAAACTAAACATTTAATTCATCACTCGGAGCTTTATGACTCAACAACGTGTTGGTTACTCGAATTAAGTTCTTTTTCTGTCATAAGTTGTAACATTTTTATCCTTACCTTTAACAAACTGAGTTTTTCCGGTAAGTTATTATTACGGATATTTTCTGAAGTGCTTAATTGGACTGATAAAAGCCCAAACAATTAGCCAAATTGGGCCAGGCCCAATCTTCGCCGGTCTATAAGAGAAAATTTTCAAGTCAAATTCTTCATAGACCTTGTGGCGTGGAGTCCGTTCAGAGCCAGACACGGCGTGGAGTTCGCGTAGCGCACCTTGCGAAGTGGAGTCCGCTCAAAGCCAGATCGTGCATTACCATTGTTGGTTGAGACCGTCATTCATTACTTACTATCTTTTCAGACTCCAATTTGCCCAGAACATTGTCAGGTCGTTTTGTGCATTGCCGTGCACGCCAAACTTGTCAGAAATTATTGCTCAGATTACAGAAATCATACCTAACCCACGTGGGTTAATCATATAAATCCTACACCTGTCCATTGCATTTAATGTAATCCGGTTGCATTAAAAATAAATCACGTGCACTAACTATAGTCATTATTTTGTTTTAACTCATTGTACATCGCTGTAGCACCTCCCTTCCTATAAATAGGGAAGACTTTTCAATGTAACCTAAGAGTGAAACACTTAGTAAAAACTGGCTGTTACTTTGTCCAGATATTGAGAGAGCAAACAGTGGATGTAGGCAAAGTTAGCCGAACCACTTCAACACTTCTTCATCTTGTGTTCTACCTTTGTACTCTTTTACATCTTTTACCCGTTTATTTTATGCTGTATTAACTGTTTCTGCAGTGTTAGGCTTGGAAGAATTTCGTTGACTAATTTCAAACGTTAACAGTTATAAAAGTTACACATTGAAGTAAAAATTGTTTCCTCAACAACTTGCGTCCAACATTAGGAGCAATAACTTCAAAATAACAATGCAAAACTCGAAAATAATATTGACTGAAAATACGATCGACGATTGGCCGTGAGAAAGAAGACTGCAGAGAAAATTTGGAGGGTCGTGTTATAAAGTTGATGGAACATTACAATAATTAGGCGTAATTGTAATTATATAAAATAAATAAATTCTAAATTAAGCTATTATTATATAGATATGCTGTAATTAGAATGATTTTAATTATTCCAATCCACATACTTTTTTTTTTTTAATTAAAATCTTATATATTAATTTGATAAGATTTTTTTAATGAATGTCAAGAAAACTGAATAATACTTACGAAAAACTATGTATATATATTTTTTAATTTTAGGAACTATTAAAGAAAAAGAAAAAATAGTTTCTCAACTTGGAAATATATATATATATATTCATAAGTATAATTTTCTGATCGGTGGCTCCACTACCACCCAAAAAAGTTATTGGTGCACCCATTTTCTCAATACACCCATCATTTAAATTTAAAAGGAAAAGTTTTTCTTCAACACCCATTACAATTACAAGAATAACCTTAACACTCTTTTGTGGCTTCCTCTTTTCAAATAATAAAATGTATTCCTCTCTTTATAATGAAAAATCCACCATAATTTCATACTTTATTTCCCATAATCTAGCTTAATTGCAGAACATCTTCATTTGTCTCTCTTGAAAATTTACGCCGTGCCGTAGCACTGATAATACATATATTAATTATCTATTTTTTTCCTTTTTTCAAGCCACTGTTTTACTTACCTTGTATCATTGGATTTTAATATTCTACCTGAAAACTTCTTTCGTTTTACCAACTACTAGACAGTAAGGGAAGAAACCGATGAAAGAATTTGAAATTTTTAATTTTTGACATAAGAGTGTTAATAATTCTCTACTTTAGAGAAAGAAGAGAAGAGAGAACAACATTAACAGCACCAGTCTTAATCTTCATTACGAAACAACAACACAGAAGGAGAGATTTGAATTTATATATATATATATATAAAATACAAAGAGAAGATCAGATAATGAATATATTTACATATATTGATATATATATTTCACTCAAATGGGATCGTCATCGGGGCAAGGCAACATCGACGATCTCTCCTTCAAGATCTTGTTGATCAGTGATTCTATATTTCTGGTGTTGGTAAAAGCAGTCTTCTTGTTGGCTTCATTTCCAGCTCTGTTGAGTGTTGATGATCTTACATGCACCCACTATTGGTATATTTATATTTCTGCTTTTCTTTTAACTCCTTTTTGTTGCTTGATTAATTTTAACTTGACGTTTTGTTTGGTTGTTTAGAAAATTTATGAAACTTGAGGTTTTTGAGTTTTAAGAATTTGGAAATTGTTCCTAAATGTAAATTCCCATGAGGGTGTATTTGTGATTAAAAATTATTGAAATATGAGTGTAGACAGCATATTTTTGGACAGCAATAGGGGCAACTTTTCTTATTATTTATGCAAACTAATCGTATCAAAATTTATTAGATTAATTTCATTTAAGTGTGGATGGTGTTAATATAAAGAGGTTCGCAATTGAGAATAATTTGGTTATCAATGAATTTATCAGAAACCACTGAAGCAGTTAACATATCTTCTATTTCTCTTTGGCGATTTTTTTTCTCTAATAATTGATTTAAATTAGAAGCTAAAATAATAAAGTAAATTAGATATCATAAAGTGTTCTTTTCTAAAGCAAATTTTTTTTTTAAAAAAAAAGAGAGAGAGAGAGAGAGTTTTGTAATTAGTACCAAAAAATGAAATTAAGTTTTGTTTAGCACCATTTGTTCATGTCTGAATTTATTTCTCATGAGCTAATAGTTAGTCCGTGCATGATGTAATAACTGAGAATTGTTTGCATATAAGGCAATAGTTTGCACGTGAACTAATAATGCTAAACAAATCCAATTTAATTTTCAGTATTGATTTCAAAATTCACATTTTTTCATACTATTAGATAGAGTTTTTGCATATTATATCATAAAACGTGATTTTTGTAAGAGTGTCGTTAAGTATCTACTCTGTATCCCAATTTCTTTTTCTCAAATGAGGAGTTAATTTGCTTACATTATTATATATACAGTGATGATGTCCCAAATTTGTGTCACATGAATACAATATAATTGTAACCTTTTTGCTGGAATTCAAACCGAACAACTTAATTACACCCTTTTATGAAGGGAACAAAAATAGGCCCTTCAATAATTCGCTATACAATACTACAGTCTGTAGGGAAAGCATCAATATATTTATCCATAAATTGCAACTGTTGTTGGATCGAAATTCTCACTAAAACAAAAATAAAACTTTTACAACACTCAAAATAACTCACAATACAAAGCTTTGCTTTGTTTCTCACACACTCACTAGAAGCTTTGCTTCTCTTATGTTTTCTTCTTCTTTGTGATGCTTAGACCTCATGCAAGAGGGGCTATATATAGTGCTAGAAAATTAATCTAAACCATTCAAATTAACAAATACAAATAAATCCTAACCACACAATTTCACCAACCAAACAAATACTTTTAAATTGACTCACCTAACCTTACACCTAACATTATACCTAACCTTAGAAGGTTCTTCTTGATGGACTTGGGCTTGGTAATGAGCTTGGTAATGGGCTTGAAAATGGGCTTGGTAATGGGCTTGCTCAAAACAAGTTTATATTTTCAACACCCCCTTTTAAACTTGTTTTACCATGCCAAGCAAACTTCTTAATCTCGCAAAATCTTCAAACTTTAGTGGTTTGGTGAAGATATCTGCGATCTGATCCTTTGACCTTACGTATTCCATTTGCACATTTCTTTTTGCTATGCATTCTCGTATGAAGTGATAACGAGTATCGATATGTTTGCTTCTGTCATGGAACACCGGATTCTTTGCTAAGGCGATGGCTGACTTATTGTCTACACAAATCTCAGTTGGTTCTTCTTGTGGCAAGCTTAATTCATTCAATAAATTTCTGAGCCAAATTGCATGACAAACACACGAAGTAGCAGCTACATATTCGGCTTCACAGGTGGATAGTGTGACAATCGGTTGCTTCCTTGACATCCATGTGAAAGCTGTGTTTCCCATGAAGAATGCAAACCCACTGGTGCTCTTTCTATCATCTGTATCTCCACCCCAATCGCTATCGCTATATCCAACAAGTTTGAAGTCATTTGAAATTGAATAGAATAAACCAAAGTCAATTGTACCTTTGATATAGCGAAGGATTCTCTTAGCTGCCTTGAAATGGGTAGTTATTGGATTCTCCATATAACGACTCACAAGTCCAACTGCATAAAGGATGTCAGGTCTTGTACAAGTCAAGTACCTCAAACTTCCAACCAAACTCTTAAAGAGTGTTGGATCCACCTTTTCTGCTTCATCATGCTTAGACAGTTTGACTCCACATTCCACCGGTGTGCTTATTGGATTGCAATCATCCAACTTGAATTTCTTAAGTATCTCCCTTGCATAGCTTTCTTGGGAGATAAAGATGCCATCTTCATTTTGCTTGACTTCGATACCAAGGTAGTATGCCATCAATCCGATGTCGGTCATCTCGAATTCCTTGGCCATTGCTTTCTTGAATTCTTCAAAAAAACTTGGATTATTACCGGTGAAGATTAAATCATCCACATACAAACATACAATCAAAACATCTCCATCTTTGAATTTGATGTAGAGAGCATGTTCATGAGGACATTTGGTGAAGCCATTCTTTTTGAAGTATTTGTCAATCCGATTGTTCCATGCCCTTGGTGCTTGCTTCAACCCGTAAAGAGCTTTCTTTAGTTTTAGAACTTTGTCTTCGTGGCCTTTGACTTCATAACCTGATGGTTGCTGAATGTAGACTTCTTCTTCAAGGACTCCATTTAGGAAGGCGGATTTTACATCCATCTGATGAATCGTCCACTTATTCTGAGCTGCCAAAGAAATTATTAGTCTTATAGTTTCTAATCGAGCAACAGGAGCAAATACCTCATCATAGTCAATTCCAGCTTTTTGACTATAGCCTTTTGCAACAAGTCTTGCCTTGTGTTTTTCTATCTCTCCCTTAGCATTTCTTTTTATCTTGTACACCCATTTGACACCAATTGCTTTGTGTCCTTTTGGAAGTGTTACGAGCTTCCAAGTATCATTCCTTTCAATGGACTTGATTTCTTCATTCATTGCATCTTTCCACTTCTTATTTTGTACAGCTTCTTCAAAGCTCACTGGTTCGGAATCAGCAAAGAGACAGAAAAGTGTGAGATTATCAAGTTGTTCAGTTACCTCATAAAGATCTTGCAGGCTTCTTGTACGCTCCACATCTCTTTCATTCAGAAATGATGGTGGTGAGTTTCCATTATCTGTTGAGGCTGGTGATGCTGGTGGTGTAGTGGGTTCTTGTTCTGCTTGCTCCACTCTTGGTTGCTCCTCTTTCTCTTCTTCAAAGTGGGGAAGGAAACTGTAATCTTCATCATGTGTTTTCCAATTCCATGTGCTTTCTTCATCGAATACAACATCACGGCTGATGATAGTCTTTCTATTGTTTGGATTATACAGCTTGTAGCCTTTAGAGTAATTATCGTACCCAATGAAGATGAACTTCTCACTTTTGTCATCAAGCTTACTTCTTCTCTCGTCTGGTACATGTACATGAGCTATGCTTCCAAAGACTCTCAGGTGGGAAATACCTGGCTTCCTTCCATTCCATGCTTCTTGTGGTGTCTTTCCCAACACACTTTTTGTTGGAGATCGATTTGATAGGTATACTGCGCAAGCTACAGTTTCCGCCCAAAATTCCTTCGGTAATCTTTTGCTTTTCAACATACTTCGTGCCATATTGAGAATTGTTCTGTTCTTTCTTTCTGCAACACCGTTTTGTTGAGGGGATCTCGGAACGGTTAGAGGACGTCGGATTCCATTTGCTTCGCAGAACTCTCGGAACTCTTTTGAGGTGAACTCTCCTCCTCGATCAGATCTCATTGCTTTTATCTGGTAGCCACTTTCTTTCTCCACAGCAGTTTTAAATTTCTTGAATACTTCAAAGACTTCTGATTTCTGTTTCAAGAAATATACCCACGTTTTTCTTGAAAAATCATCAATGAAGAGAAGGAAATAATTACTGTTACCGAGAGAGCTTGGCTTGATTGGACCGCACACATCAGTATGGATGAGCTCGAGTGGTTTCTTGGCTCTTGATTCTGACTGTTTTGGGAAACCTTTTCTGAATTGCTTCCCAAGTAGACACCCTTCACAAAGTTGGTCAGGATGATTAATACGAGGTAGTCCTCTCACCATTTCCTTCTTAGACAACATTTCCAATCCTCCAAAGTTGAGATGCCCAAATCGAAGATGCCATAACCATGATGCATCTTTGTAACAAGCTTTCAAACACTTTGCAACATCATTTTGAATGTTCAACGAAAACATTCTATTCTTTGACATTTTCACTTTAGCAATTAAATTTCCTATGTCATCTTTTATAAAAAGACTACAATCTTTCATGTGAATATCATAGCCTTTTTCTAAAAGTTGACCTAAACTCAAGATGTTGCTTGTCATGTTGGGCACATAATAAACATTTGAAATCAATTGATGACTACCATCTTTAGCACGAATAAGAATGTTACCTTTTCCTTCCACCGAAATTTTAGAACTATTTCCAAATGAGACATTGCCACTCACAGATTCGTTGAGCTCTATGAACATGTTTTTCCTTCCACACATGTGGTTGCTCGCACCGGTGTCGAGATACCAAGTATTCTCTTGGTCTCCATCATTGCCTCTATGTGCTAGTAACAGAATTTCTCTCTCCTCTGCTCTTGCTTCCATAAAATTTGTCTTTTCTTCAACTTTGTTATTTAGAGCTCTACATTCTGAAGCATAATGTCCAAATTTCTGACAATTATAACACTGAACTTGAGATTTTTCGTACCTCGTGTTCGAATTGGCTCTTCCACGACCTCTTGTTGAATTTTCTCCTCTCTCATGGCTATTGTTGGAATTGTTGTTGTTATAATTCCAACATCGTCCACGACCACGACCTGTACCTCGTCCTCGGCTTCTTCCTCTGCCTCGACCACGTTGGTATCTCTCGTGGCTTTGGATTTCTTCCTTCTCTTTGAGTTGGGACTTGAGGAGTTGTTCATTGATACCTTGCTTCCTTTTATGCTTTTCTTCGTAAGCTTGCAACGATCCTTGAAGTTGCTCAATTGTCATGGTTGTCAAATCTTTAGTCTCTTCTATCGTCACAACGATATATTCAAATTTGGAATCCAACGAGCGGAGTATCTTCTCCATTATTCTGGTATCTTCCAGTGTCTCACCGTTTCTTTTTAATTGATTAGAAACGGTTAACACTCTTGTGAAGTAGTCAGAAATAGATTCAGATGCTTTCATATGTAATGATTCAAACTCACCTCTTAAAATCTGAAGACGAACTTTCTTCACTTGTTCAGATCCTTTGCAAGAGGTTTGTAGCTTATTCCACGCTTCTTTAGCGGACTTTGCACTTGAAATTTTCTCAAAGCCATCATCATCTAATGCTTGATAGATGAGATAGAGAGCCTTTTTGTCTCTCTTCCTTGAGTCTTTTAAACTATCATTTTGAGTTTGGGATAGTGTCGACTCATCTTCTGATTCGGTGTAGCCTTTTTCTACGACCTCCCAGACATCGTGTGCTCCAAGAAGTGCTTTCATTTTGATACTCCAATTATCATAGTTGTCGTTCTTGAGTGTTGGAACTTGAAAGGATACCATACCATTAGCCATACCTTTTAATATGTTTAGAATTTCGAAATTCTGATTGCACGGATGGATTCAGAACGTCGAGAAACTTCAACCAGAACTTGAACCAAAAAGTCAACTTTTGGTCAACGGTCAACTTGGTCAACGGCCAAAGTCAACGGTCAACGGTCAAAGTCAACGGACCTGTTTGGCTTTGTCAGCAGCGGCTCGGCTCGATTCCGGCTCGGCTGGGGTTCGGCTTGGCTCGGCTCGGCTCGGTCTGTTAACCCGGTTTAACTCGTTTGAGTTGACTCAGTTTTCTGCAGCGATTTTCCGGTGGCACGTGTGGGCGCGTGGAACCTCCGATTGGGATGATTTTTGTGGCGTTGTGCTCCTCTCGTCGAGAGCTTCGATTTGGTATATTACACGACACTTAGCCTTGCTCTGATACCACTTTGTTGGATCGAAATTCTCACTAAAACAAAAATAAAACTTTTACAACACTCAAAATAACTCACAATACAAAGCTTTGCTTTGTTTCTCACACACTCACTAGAAGCTTTGCTTCTTTTCTTATGTTTTCTTCTTCTTTGTGATGCTTAGACCTCATGCAAGAGGGACTATATATAGTGCTAGAAAATTAATCTAAACCATTCAAATTAACAAATACAAATAAATCCTAACCACACAATTTCACCAACCAAACAAATACTTTTAAATTGACTCACCTAACCTTACACCTAACATTATACCTAACCTTAGAAGGTTCTTCTTGATGGACTTGGGCTTGGTAATGGGCTTGAAAATGGGCTTGGTAATGGGCTTGCTCAAAACAAGTTTATATTTTCAACAACTGTGGTGCTATGCAATTATTGTTTGGTATGTAAGTTTTATTTGGTTTAGACGATACTTTCCATAATTAATTGTCAACTAATTAATGAAATAGGTTTGCAGAGAAAAAATAAAGAATTTCAATTTTTTTTTTAATATTTAAGATTGTTTTTAATAGTTTAAATAGTTTTCAATTAATGATTAATTTCTGGATTTTAAATATGGGAGTAAAAAGTAAATGAGACTGAAAAGAAAGTTTTTTTCGATAATAATAAAGTCACTCTTGTCATTGATCACGCATAAATTCCTGACAAGTATTGTTGACTCGTTGTCCAAAAGGATCGGACTTATTTATGTCTATAACATTCCCACTTATTACAGGAAGGAAAAATGGTGGTTACTAGTTCGTAATCACTCACATCTAAGGACAGAAAGTAATAGCGTAGTTAGCTCCACCAGTGCACGAAAACAAGCTAGTTGCATCATCATAAGCATAACTATAAGCCTGTGGACATTGATCCTTGAAAATCTTAGAGTAGTTTGTTGGTGGGCATGTCTCCGGTTTATCATTGGGCGGGGTGCAACAATACTGTGGCTGATTGAACGCCACACATGCACTCTTGCAACCTATTGTACTTCCGTCCGATCCTTTCATAGCCAACTCTGACGGGCACACGGAGTTGACATTAGCTGAACAGGTGGCGGAAGTGCATTTATCACCAGAACCGCCTTGTGGGGCCACAGAAACAGGCAAATTAAAGCCATCAACAAGGCTGACATCGTAGAAATCTTGCCCATTATTTCCGACAACGTTGATTTCCACGAGGGATGCCGGAGGGGCTCCGCCGTTGCCGTTGCATGTGACCTGGCCGGAGCCACAGTCGGCAGTTGCGCAAGTGAACTTGCCAGAGGCATCCGGGGAGCATTGCGTTCGGGCCCAAAAACGGCCCTTCCATTGGCCACCAACATCGATTGTTCTTGTTTGCGTAGAGGGTAACTCAAACCCCGTCGTTGACAGTTGAGGTTTGCCGTCAGATGTAAGCGTTGCTGGCCAAATTGTGTACTGGCAGTTGTTTTTAATGCTGACCGTCGCCAAGTGAGCCCCTGCATCAATTGTTGACCAAAAGGTTTAATGTGTACTCATTTGAGTTCAGAAAATACTAGCTATTATGTTGTGAGGCATGCTAAATTAACGAAAATGTGCTTATATTGGATTCAAAATAATAATAATAATAATAAGAAAAGGACAAAAATAAAAACAAATTTTTTTTCACAGTTTTTTTTCCCTTTGTAATTCAGTTGGATTTCTCTTTCGTTTCTCTTAATTATTGGAGGTTTCTATTTTAAGTCAATGGTTAATATGGTTTTACATACCTTCACTACTATTATTAATTTTTTTTTTTTGGATTATGACATGAAAAACAATCTAAATATTTTATAAAATTTCTTCTTTATACAACTTTATTTTCTCTCTCTCACTCTACATATAGTTGCTTTCCTTTATGTGAATTTATTTTGTTGACACACCTTATTATTTCTGAGAGTGAGATCATCTGCTGGTGATAGATCTCCATTAATTCATGATCAAGATCAATTAGGTGCTCCCTAATCATTCTATAAGATCAATAACTTGGAAGTGTGACAAACCTGTCCGACATTAATTCTATAATATGTGTAAGTTGGTAGTCAATTGATGTTACATTGAGATGATGATAAAAATAACGAACCCACATGATTTTTGGTATGGCACAAAATAAAGAGATCCATTGCCTTAATTAACACATAATTAATTAGGCTTTAAAATATAGAGATTTGACACACATTGATTGCACCGTTTCGACCATAGAGATGTGGCCGTCAGTTGAGTGCATGCATGTGTAATTTTGAAGTTTTTACATCTATGTAGCATATTAAACCTATTGTGCCATGTCACAAAGCCAAAATAAAAATTAGTGATTAAATTAAGACCACACTATGTGTAAGAAAGAACCGGTTGTAGAGCTTAATTATATATTTCACAAGAAAGCTTAATGCATGTAATATACTAATATATATGTTAACATGAATGGCTATTGATATCATCAGAAGTATAGTAGCTAGTTAAAGTGCATGCATGCAAACTTATATATAAAATCCAAAACATATATATAATATACGAGGAAACATATAAAATATAGAAATAGTAATTTACCAGAGACGAGGAGCGCGAAGGTAAGGCAAAATATGACTTGAGTATTCATCATGGAAACAATGCTATGCTTTCTTTTGCGAATGTATTTGATGAAGTGTGTGTGTTTAGTTCAAATGAGGAGAGGTATTTATAGGCTGAGGCCTGACACAAAACTAGCTATTCTACAAATAAATATGAACAGAGTCTGTGCAATGCGTCTACAAGTATAGCCTCCACAGTTTTCTTGACACGTGCACGTATAAGCAAGCAAACATGTCCTATCTTCAAAATGTTGAAATCAATTCATGGAGTAATGCCGTGTTGGATCATCCGGCTAGGTAATTTTCTCCCATGAAATACGTTTGATCTTAAATTACTCTATTTCCATTTCAAACACCTAATCATCAAATTGAGTTTTAAACTTTGATTAATTCTTAATTTTTAAATAATATAGTTTTAATTGCTTTAAACATTTTTAATTGTTATTCAAAATAAGTAAAATTTGAAATTTACCGTATGGAATAATATGGATTGTTTAAAGTAATATATAAGATATTGTTGTGTTTGAAAATATTTGAGCATGAAAAATATATTTATATTTTATAAATTGGATCAATTAATTGAGTAGTTTGTTTATGTATATATGTTATTTCCGTGTGAGTGTCATATTCAATGTTAAATAAATTTAATGGTTGAAATAGTTTTGTAGTTCTCTGTTTTTGTTTTTCATTCTGAGCCAAAAACGAAAATCTTTTTTACAAATTTTTATTCATCAGCACAGTCATAAAATCAATTAAAGCAGATTAATTGCTACTTGAGAACAAACCAAAGGTAAAAGCTTTTTGTAAAGTATAATATACAATCACATGAAATGACGTAATTAATGAGGCTCTTATTCTTTCTTGTGCAAATCCAGAATCGAAAAACACGTATTTGACTAATTGCTTTTACTGATCACAAATTGATGATATTCTTGTTTATTATTGACAAAACAAACCGTTATTTTGGCACAGGTTTATAGTCTTTAGACTACCCAACTTGGAATTTAGGACAAGGATATGAAAATAAGTCTGAACCTCACAGCAGCCCACGTTCCAACAATGTTAGAGATTGTAACCCCATAACCCAACTTAATACATTAAGTCTTAACCTATGTATCAATTGGCAGTGGCGGACCAAAAAATTGCGCTACATAGAGATTAAGATCCTCGCCTATGTTATTCTATTTGCTGACATAAAGGCTTAATGACACTTTTCATTTTTTTTTTTTTTAAAAAAAGATAAAAACAATTTATATTTATTTTAGTTTTCTTTATTTACAATGACATATCATAAAATAAATTTTAACACTCTTGCAATAAATTTTTACTCCAATATATTTTCTTAGTTTACCGAATTTTATTTGTTAAGATCATATTATATTGGTCAATATGGAACAAATATATATATATTTTAAACTTATAACTTAATAAATACTTTACATAGTTTTTTTTTTTTTAAGTAATATATTTAATATTTTATTTTAATAACAAAATCGGCATTTCTTATATATTAATTTTTCATACCATTATAATGTATATTCAAATTGATTTTAGTACCTTAATTTTTTTTTAATCTTAGTACATTTGATTTGCGTTAATTTTTTTTTTTTTTAAATCTTAGTACCTTTGATTTGCGTTAATTTAAAAATTAAATGTTAGTATTTTTTTTTTTTGGGATAACTGTCAAGCTAATGCTTTATTAATTTTAAATAGATTGAAGGTAAAACCCCACTCACTATAATTTCATATTAGCACTGTCTTCATATCCATAGTTTTGAAGTTTTACCAATAAATGTTATTGTGATGACCAAAGTATCCCTATATTATTTTAACAAATTTAAATAAAAATACAAAACAAACAAATAATATAAAAAACATAAATGTTACGTTGTTCAAATGATGAAGAATATGAATTGTCAACCTCTAGTAAATCATGTAATAATATGATAATTAATATGAGATAACTTATATGCCACATATTATTTAAGTAAACTAGAATTACTAATAAAACAAATAACTTTATTACGGTGAAAGTTCGTTGGCAGTAGATAATCTAAAAGAGGTTGAGCGACGACCTTCATTAGATAATTTAATGGAGGTTGTCCAACCTTCATTAAAAAGAGTTTGATAACATAGTGGTTGAGGTCGACCTTCATTAGAGGTCGGACATCAATTTTTTTTTTTTTTTAATCTTATCTTTGAGCGATGTCTCAAAAATCTAACTCCTCCACGCTTGGGCCAACATGAATTTTGGCTAAAATTCACATCAAAATAATATTTTCTGGGTGAATGCCTCACAATTTTCTTCTCAACAAAGCATAAATTTTGGGTGAGCTTATTACGAAAATGATACTCTGTGCATAGATGCACAAATTTCTCAACACTGGTAACAAATGAATTTTGGATGAGATTCATGTGTAAAATCATTTTTGCATGAATCTTGCGTAAATTTCTAGATTTGTAGATCACTTTGTGGATGGTATTGAGAGTGCTGGTGCCGGCAGCCATGATCATCAATGCATTTGTATTATTTTTTATTAATTATAATTTTTTATCAAAATATAAAAATGATTTATACCCATCCTAGGGTGGGTCAAAAAAATTAAAAACTAACACCCCTGTCCTAGGGTGGTGAAAAAAATTAATATATTTTTTCTTACATTGGTGAATTAAAAGTTTAAGTTTTATCATACGTATTTACTAACATATATAGAGAGAGTTTCCTTCATTTTTACTATGAGAGTAAATATTTCTTAATATTATGAGAGTAAAATGTATAATATTATTTAATCTTAATAAGTCTTAGTTTAATCATGATTATTAGTATGAATTATCTTTATTATATATAAATGAAGTGATGTTTGGATTCATTTTCAAAAATAGTTTTTCATTTTGACTCTTCGAATCAGAGGGCGACCTCTGAGCCAAAGTGATAATTCTCAAATTATCTATTCGGGTTAGAGGGTGACTTGAACTCGGGTCGCCCTTTGATCCGAAGAACTAATTCTGAGCTGATGGTCAGAATTGACTCTTCGGGTCAGGCGACCCGAATTCGGTCGCCCTCTGACCTGAAACCATAATTTCATTTTTTTTTCTAACATATCAAATAAATTCTAAACTCAAACATAAATACTAACATTTATCAATACTCAAATTTCTTCAACTTTTCTTCACATTATTTTTCACTAAAAACTAAAGTTAAAAAAAAAATATGTTATTATTGTTGGAAAAAAATTGTAATAGAGGAATGATTTAATAGGTTAATGTTGTTTATTTGATGGTGTGTATTGTTTATTTTATTGTTTTAATTAGGTAGGTAAGTAATTAATGTTTTGTATTAATGAATTGGTTTTAATTTTTTAGGGGTATTTTGAGTAATTAATGTTTTGTGATTTATTTATTTATTTTTTTGATTGAGAGAATGAAAAGGGCTTGATGTCCTAAGGGCATTTTAGTAAATTAGGGGCAATTTTGCAATTTAATAGCTTGAAAGGGTAATTATGTAATTTTGATGTGTTTTTAATAGCTTGAAAAATGAATGTCTAATAATTTTTAGAGGTGGCAATAACTCTACCCGTGTATAAAATGTCTAGGTCCTAACAAGGACATAACATTAAAGAACAAAATTTCTTCCCAAAATACCAACCAATTCACATTTTAATCCGCTCCACATGCATGTATAATGTGCTAAAATTTGTTTGAAAAATCACATTTTAAATCTCTTTTAGTCAAAGTCAGAAAGTTGAATTAATGCACTGACGTTTCCATTAAGTTGGAAAGAAAGTAATGTATTTGCTAACAGCTTATGAGACGCCATTGATATAATGGAATATTGGTTGTCCGCTACGAAGACTTCCATCAGAAAGACGTAAATATTTTGCTTTCTGTTTTTCCAGTCCAGTTTTTGACGTGACCTGAAATTGGATGGAAGAATTTGTAAATGATATTTAGTCCTACTAGTTCTCTCTTTTTTTCCAAGAATTTTCTTCATATCGTTATAATTCTTTTCCTCCAGAGATTTCCATCATCGCCGTTCGCTTACTTCGCTCTAAATTAATTGCCGACAAAATATTCTTCCGCTATCAGTGGAAGTTCCAGAGAGGACGTAACAATTAGAGTTCCTTATGTATATCTTTATCATACTAGGAAACGTCAAAGATACATAATTACAATAAGAAATGTCAAGAGTTATCTTTGACGAAATGCGGTGGAAATAAACTGTGATTATACAAGACTGATGATCATAAATGTGGTCTCCCTTAGTCTAGAATCAAGATAAGGACTATATGCGATGAATATTGAATATGATATATACAAATTAGTCATCCTACGATGATCCATAGTGACGGATCCAAAAATTTATACTAGAGGATACTTTATAATAAAGTAAAATAAAATAAAAAATTAATAATAAAAATAATTATAGTTCACATGAGTTTTTTTATTTATGAATTTTATTATGTGAAATAAATGTAAGTTTGGATACATTTTTAAAATTATGTTTTTGAAAAATATTTTTAAAATAAAAAACATGTTTTGAAAATGGTATTTTCAAAAATGATAATGTGTTTGGTAGCATTTTTGAAAATACATTTTGAAAACGAAAAAAAAATAAAAACCGTTTGGTACCATTTTAAAAATAGGTGAAAACTAAAAATGTGTTTGGATAAAAATTGTGTTTGAAAATAATTGAAAGAAATGAGGAAGAAATGACTTTTTGGAGTGTCTTGTCTTTTAAGATATACTATGCATAAAAAAAAAATAATTAAAAGTGATGGAAAAAAAAATAATTTCCTCTCCCACCTTATAATTTTTGAAAATATGTTTTTCATTTTGAAAATGGGCTGCCAAACATACTGTCATCCATTTTTTATTTTTACAAATGAAAAACTATTTTTGAAAATGAATCTAAACACCACTTAATTTATATATAATAAAGATAATTCATACTAATAATCATGATTAAACCAAACTTATTAAGATTAAATAACATTATATATTTTACTCTCATAATATTAAGAAATATTTACTCCCATAATAAAAAATAAAAGAAACTCTCTCTATATATGTTAATAAGTACATATGATGAAACTTAAACTTTTAATTCATCAATGTAAGAAAAAATATATTAACTACTTTAACTATAAATAAAGATGTAATTCACACATAGTTAAATATATTCTTACTTTTAAAATTTGATCATGATAAACATGATATAGCTTACGATAAAAATATAGTTTGTACTAATTATCTAGTTAGCAGTCAAAATGTCCCAAATTTGAATATCAGCTTGATTGGTAAGTAGTTGCATCATTTTCATCTAAATCCATGGTTTGAATGCCACTTACACTAGTTTTCATTTTTTTTTTAATTAAAAAAAACAAACAAATAAAAGAGAAAAAACAAATGAATAGAATTGAGGATCGAACCAGGGTCTCGTGGGAAAAAGGAAATGGAAATTTCATACCGCCAGAGCAAAGCCATATACAGGGAGGACAATTGTATCTTGAACAATATATAATACTCATTCATGTATTCAAATATTTAATTATTTGTTATAAAATTAAAATAAATAAATAAAATCAAGGGGTTAAAGAGAAGTTTACCAGGGACTTGATATGAATTTTGAATAAAATAATGTGATAGCTGTGTGAGAGAGACGAAAGAAACAATAACAAAAGCAATAAAGTGGAGAGAGAAATGAGAATAGGAGAAACAGAAAATTATGTTTATTAACACGGAAGCTTTACATATATATAGATAAAGTGAGTCGGTTATAACCGACTTAAATAATATATTATTATAATATTATATTATCATCAAAAGTTTCACAATACTCCCCCTTTGATGATTATATTATATTATAATATATTTAAAATTCCTACCAGTAAAAGCTCAAAAAAATATTTTATGATCTGCTGGATCAAAATGTTATAATCTTCTGGATTTAATAATATTTGGATGTGCTTAAAATGACTACCTCATTAAAAACCTTGTCAGGAAAACCCAGTGGGATAAAACCTGATCGAAGGGAAAAAGAGTGCAGTGCACATATGTCCACATTGATTTAATATACTCCCCCTGAAAATACTTCAAAATTAATTATGTAATTTACATACTCGACGCATCCCAATGCCATAAATCAATTTCTCGAATGTTGATGTTGGTAATGTTTTGGTGAATAAATTTGCGAGATTATCTGGGGAGCGGACTTGCTTAACATCAATCTGCTGATTTTGTTGGAGCTCATGAGTATAAAAGAACTTTGGTGAGATATGTTTGGTTCTATCTCCTTTGATGTATCCTCCTCTGATTTGAGCAATACATGCAGCATTATCTTCATATATGATTGTGGGAGAACTTGAAGCAGTAGATAGTTCGCATGTACTCTGGATATGGTGAATAACAGATCTCAACCATATACATTCTCGGCTTGTTTCATGAAGTGCAAGAATTTCAGAATGGTTGGAGGATGTGGCAACCAAAGTCTGTTTTGTTGAGCGCCATGAAATTGCTGTATCATTATAAGTAAAAACATACCCGGTTTGTGAACGAGCCTTATGAGGATCTGAAAGATATCCAGCATCAGCATAACCAATCAAACCTGCACCACTATTAGATTTTGAATAGAATAACCCCAAATCTGTTGTTCCACGAAGATAACGAAAAATATGTTTGATACCATTCCAATGACGCCGTGTTGGTTCAGAACTGAACCTGGCCAACAAATTCACTGAAAAAGAAATATCAGGCCTAGTACATTGTGCTAAATATAATAAAGCACCAATTGCACTTAGATATGGTACTTCTGGACCAAGTATTTGTTCATCATCTTCTTTAGGTCGAAATGGATCCTTTTTAGGATCAAGAGATCGAACAACCATAGGGGTACTCAAAGAGTGAGCTTTATCCATATTGAACCGTTTTAGGATTTTTTCAATATATGCTGATTGATAGATAAGTACTCCGTATGATTTATGCTCGATTTCCAAGCCGAGACAATATTTCGTTTGTCCCAAATCTTTCATCTCAAATTCTCTTTTTTAAATAGTCAGCAGTTTTTCGGAGCTCTTCAGGTGTTCCGATTAAATTCATATCATCAACATAAACTGCAACAATAGCAAATCCAGATTCTGTTTTCTTTATGAAAACACATGGGCATATAGGATTATTAATATATCCTTCATTTGTCAGGTATTTGCTAAGACGATTATACCACATTCGCCCAGATTGTTTTAATCCATACAAGGATCGTTGCAATTTAATTGAATAAACATTGTTGGCTTTTGATTTGTATGCTTCAAGCATTTTAAATCCTTCAGGAATTTTCATATAGATATCAGTATCAAGTGACCCATATAAATATGCTGTCACTACGTCCATAAGCCGCATTTCGAGCCCTTCTGAGACTGCTAAACTGATTAAGAATCTAAAAGTAATTGTATCCATCACTGGTGAATACGTCTCATCATAATCAATCCCTGGTCTCTGCGAGAAACCTTGTGCAACAAGCCTTGCTTTATGTCTTACAATTTCATTCTTTTCATTACGTTTCCGTACAAATACCCATTTGTATCCAACAGGTTTGACATTTTCAGGCGTTTGGACTAAAGGTCCAAAGACTTTACGTTTGGCTAAGGAACTTAATTCTGCTTGAATTGCATTTTTCCATTCAAGCCAATCGTGTCTTTGTCTACATTCATTAATAGTATGTGGTTCATAATCATCGTTCATAACTTTCAAAGCTACTGTATATGAAAATATATCATCGATGATTATTTCATTACGATTCCACATACCTTCAGCACAATTGATTGAAATTTCTTGATTTTCAGAATTTCGTGGCTCATCAATTGTTTGTGTCTCTTTGGGGGTTTCAGTCTCTTCAGGGATTGACAACTCTTCTGGAGTTGATATTTCAGAGATAATGGATTTTGTAGCTTGAGTATTATTTTCAAAAGAATCAGAATTTTTCATTCTCCGTTTTCGGGGAATACTATCTTTTGAGCCCATTGGTCTACCACGCTTCTGGCGTGCAGTAGATGATTCATTTACTGTGTTCTGATTACATTGTTCTGCAGGAACAATTATTCTAGCTGGTGTATTGGCAGCTGGTATGTGTGATATGTCACTTTAGCAGCATCAGTAAATGCATCTGGCAACTGATTCGCAATCATCTGAAGATTAACTATTCTTCGTACCTCACTTTCACATTGGGTAGTACGAGGATCCAAATGAGATATTGTTGTCACATTCCATGACAGCTCATTTTTCTCTCCAATAGTTACATTTTTCTTGTGCTTCTCTTCAGGAGAAATTTTTCCTCCCCCTAATGGTGGGAAAGTTGTCTCGTCGAAATGACAATCTGCAAAACGAGCAGTAAAAAGATCACTTGTCAATGGTTCAAGATATCTGATAATTGAAGGTGAATTAAAACCAACATATATTCCCAAACGACGTTGGGGTCCCATTTTGGTTCTTTGAGGAGGAGCAATAGGGACCTGTACGGCACAACCAAAAATACGTAAATGAGAAATATCAGGTTGGTGCCCAAGTACAAGTTGTAATGGAGAGTACTGGTGATAAGCTGCAGGCCTAAGTCGAATCAATGTTGCTGCATGTAAAACAGCATGTCCCCAAGCAGAAACCGGTAATTTGGTTTGTAACAATAAAGTTCTAGCAATCACCTGGATACGCTTGATGAATGATTCTGCTAGACCATTCTGGGTATGTACATGTGGGACTGGATGTTCAACATCAATTCCGATTGATGTGCAATAATCATCAAATATTTTTGATGTAAACTCACCAGCATTATCTAGTCGTATACTCTTGATTGGATAATCTGGAAATTGTGCTCGGAGTCTAATGATTTGAGCAAGCAATCTAGCAAAAGCAATGTTACGACTGGATAATAAACATACATGTGACCACCTTGTTGATGCATCAATTAATACCATAAAATAACGGAATGGTCCACTGGGTGGATGAATAGGTCCACATATATCTCCTTGTATTCTTTGTAGAAAAGATGGAGATTCAAAACCAACCTTAGAAATAGATGGTTTAATTACCAATTTTTCTTGTGAACAGACAGTGCATATATTGTCATTGGATAATAGAATCTTCAGGTTCTTTAATGGGTGCCCATGAGAATTTTCAATGATTCTACGCATCATCGTAGATCCTGGATGACCAAGACGGTCGTGCCAAAGTCGAAATATTATTGGTTTAAACAGCTTCTGGCTTGAAACTACATAAGTTTCGATTGATCTTATAATTGTATAATACAACCCAGATGAGAAAGCTCTGAGTTTTTCTACAATTAGCTTCTGGCCTGAGATAATTTTAGTAATGCATAAATATTCAACATTTTTCTCATTTGTAGTTTCAATATGATATCCGTTACTACGTATATCTTTGAAACTGAGTAGATTTCTTCTAGATCTACTAGAGTATAATGCATCATTTATATATAATTTAGTACCATTTGTCAATAAGATTATGGCTCTTCCAGAACCTTCAACCAGATCTGCAGGACCTGATATAGTATTTATCTTGGCTTTGGCTACTGTCAAATTTGAGAAATATTTCTTATTCCGAAGAATAGTATGTGTTGTTGCACTGTCGACAATACATATATCTGCACCTTCCTTTTTGAGAATAGATAATTCATCCATATCCGTCTTTCAGCAGATAAACCATATGTTAGTACATCATTGATAACAAAATATAAAGCAAAATAAGTTATCTTACTTCTGGAAGATTACAAAAATATGTACTAATATAATAAAAGTTAATATGACTATATTAACTAGGCAACTTTCTAATTGGTATGGATATCTCCATCACCAATTGAGTAATCCACTTTTTCATCCGCATTATCAAGAAAATCCGATAATTTCAGGTTTGTGATATCTTCAGGATCATCACCTTGATCTGCAAAATTTGTATCAATTTTCTTTTCTTTCCCCTTTACAGAGGCTTGATACAGATCAACCAAATGCTTAGTCGTACGACAGGTACGAGACCAGTGTCCAGACATACCACATCTGGAACAAACATCTTCATAATTTTTAGGGGCATTTTTCTCTACATTTTTGCCCTTGTTATGTTTAGCATTATAAACATTCCACTTTTGAGAGATGTTTTTCTGGTTTCGATTACCTGAAAATTTATACCTCCCACGACCATGATTACTACGTCCGCGTCCACGTCCACGTCCACGGCCTTTACTTGTACTAGCATTTGCTTCTGGAAGTGCAACTGCGCCAGCAGGGCGAAGTTCATGATTTTTCATCAGAAGCTCATTATTTTGTTCTGCCACTAAGAGACATGAGATTAATTCAGAGTATTTTGTAAACCTGCGTTCTCTATATTGCTGCTGCAGGAGCACATTAGATGCATGGAAAGTAGTATATGTCTTTTCCAACAGATCTGCATCAGTCAATATTTCACCACACAAGTTCAGCTGTGAGGTTATCTTAAACAGGGCAGAATTATAATCAGCGACTGATTTGAAATCTTGGAGTCTTAAAGTACTCCACTCATGCCGGGCTCTGGGGAGGACGACGGTTTTCTGATGGTCATACCTATCTTTTAGATTTTTCCACAGAGTCAGTGGATCTCTAATTGTAAGGTATTGAGTCTTCAGGCTCTCATGTAAATGACGGCGGATAAAGATCATTGCAGTTGCTTTATCCTGTAGAGATGTTTCATTATTATCTCTAATTGTATCAGCTAAGCCCTTGGACTGCAGATACAGCTCTACATCAAGGATCCATGAAAGATAATTATTTCCTGAGATATCCAGTAGAGCAAATTCTGGTTTTGCGATATTTGACATGACTATACACATAAAATATCACAATTAGTGACATAATCAAAATGATATATTTGAAACTTCAGGTTGCCAAAAATTTCATTTATATTTTTAGAACTTCAGGTCAAAAATAATAACTTCAGGTTTTAGTAATATATATTTAGAACTTCATGTTCTATTGATTCAGATCCAGAACTTCAGGTTCTAGTACATTATAAATTTAAGAGAATAAAATATATAAAATATAAAGATATAACAGAGATAACAAATCAATTAATTAATATAAATAATATATTGAGCCGGCATAGCCGTGCATGAAATATATAATAAAAATAGTAAATAATAATAACAGAACTGCATATATAGTATGTAACAATAAGTAAATAAATAAAATTAAATAGTTAGATCTGTAATGCATGATAATAATAATTGAGTCGGCAGAGCCGTACATTGTTTGAGTCGGCAGAGCCGTACATTGATTGAGTCGGCAGAGCCGTACATTGATTGAATCAGAATATCAAGAACTTCAGGTTCAAGATCGTGCTGATAACGTGTTATAAAATTAAAATAAATAATTAAAATCAAGGGGTTAAAGAGAAGTTTACCAGGGACTTGATATGAATTTTGAATAAAATAATGTGATAGCTGTGTGAGAGAGACGAAAGAAACAATAACAAAAGCAATAAAGTGGAGAGAGAAATGAGAATAGGAGAAACAGAAAATTATGTTTATTAACACGGAAGCTTTACATATATATAGATAAAGTGAGTCGGTTATAACCGACTTAAATAATATATTATTATAATATTATATTATCATCAAAAGTTTCACAATATTATTAATATTATAAACTTAATAATATTTTATAAAATTATAAGAGAATCACGTGACCCATCTAACCGTAAGCTCAGTGGGCCTCTGATGATCCAGCAATCGTTTGAGGCAATTTAGGACCACAAGCTCAGTCCAATTCAGGCCTGGACATTGTAACTCAAAGGTTTTAAACTTCTGGTTGAGCAAGTCGTCAAACATAAACTCACCATGTGTTGGAGATGTTATCTATAATAATTGTGTTGGATGTTATATTTATATTTTACTAATTTCAGAAGTTGTAACTGATAAATTTATAGGAATAATTATGTGACCATTTTTATGATTTCATTACAATAAATATTTTTAACTGTTTTCAAAATTAATTATATACATTGCCTTTTTTCCAATATATAGGATGAACTGGTTTTTTTATAATTAATTTTTCTAATTATTTATTTGAGTATAACTAATGGTCCACGTATTTAGAACTTATATATATAATCATTTTTATGATTTTATTACAGTAAATATTTTATTTTATTTTAAAAATAAATTATATACATATTGCCTGATTTTTTTATAATTAATATTTGTTATTATCTATTTGAGTACAATTAATGGTCCACATAATTAGAACTTTCTCATATATATATATTTGTATATATATTTTGAAGATTTGAACTTGACATTACTAGATTAAAAGAATGCGAAAAATTATGTTTTCTGACATAATTTATCTATTAATGATGAGATTAATGTGCAATGGTCATATTTTTTATGTTTTTGGACAAAAATGCCCGAAGTTACCCATATCTGGTGCCACTTATTTTTCTTTTTCTTCTTCCTCCGACAAGGAGTGCGAAAAACAGATATGCAGAGAAAACGAATCTATATATTCCAGCGTGACTCCCATTAGGTTGTCCTAGCATGAGTCACACTTCTTCTTGTGTGACAAGAAAGGTGGAAAAACCGATTTGTAGCTCCACAGATCCTAACATGACTCGTGTTGGGGTTGTCCTAGCATAAGTCACAGTGAACAACTTTGTGATTTATAGTTTTGCATGTTCTGCAGAGTTGCATCTGATTTTTTGACAAGGAAGGAAAAAAGGATGGAAGGGGAAGAAGAAAAACGAATGAAGAAGAAGAAGAACTTGATGAGGAGAAATAGGAAGAGGAGATAGAGGAAGAAAATGAAAGAAAAAGAAGAAGGAAAAAGATGAAAATGAAGCGTTGATAGAGAAGTGTCGTTAACAAAGTTTGTTGTAGATGGATGTACGAGAAGATGGAAGAAGTCAGAGAAAATAAGAGTTATTTTTTAATTTTAAAAAAATTATTGAAATAATGAAAAGGTTTTTTATTTTTTTTTTAATTCATGAAATTTGTTGACAATAATAATAAAATTATTCGACTGAATGATTTTTAGATAAAACTATTAATTTTGGCTCATTAAGTGGGGTGGGTTTCTTTGTTTTGTAATATGAAGTGTATTAAAAATCATTTAAATACAACATTAAAGCACCTAAAAAATCTACGAAGAGGAATATAAATATTTATTAACGGTGCACTATTATGGTAATGACAAAATGAGCCTTATATAACCTAATTGCATCATGATATAATCCTAGAAGGACCCACTCTAAAGACCTATTTGTTTCAGTAGATTGGATTGAGTTTGGATAAAACCCAATTCAATCGTGGCTATGACAGGATTGGAAAACCAATCCTATGTCACTTTTTATAAGTGGATATTGCGGCATTTATTTAAACCTGCCACAACACAAGTTTCAAGAGACTATCAATTTTAATTTTTTTTCCTTTTCTTTATCAGTTCTTTTTTCCCCTTTCTTATCATTTATCAATTATACTTTCTTTTGCCTTTTCTTTATTTGTTATTTACATCTATTTTTACTTTTCTTTTTAACTATAATGTTAAATTTATTTAATTATTTTGAAGGTTAAGTTATTATATATTAATTATTTCTAAACAAATAATATTTTTAAATTAATCATAAAATAAATATTTATTCATTTAAAATTAATAATATATAGTTATATTTATTTTTAGAAAATAATTTAATATACTATTTTATTTAAAATTAATTTAATTATTTTAAAGATATAATATATTTATTTTATTTTATTTTTTAGTCAAATCTCAATTTCAATCAAATAAAAGATAGCACTATTTTTATTAAATCTTAATCTATATCAAATATATTACAGTATTAATTTATTTAATATAATATAATTTTATTAAAATAATTCAATCTAATTTTATACATAAAATATACCCTAGATATTGGGAATCGCCCATCCCCGGAAAAAAAAAAATAAATAAATAGGGAAAACTTGATTTTCATTCATTGTCATTTACTGTTACATATTGCTATTTATTTATTTTTAAATACAAAAACGCTATTTATTATACTAACGAGATTCTAATACTGAACGACCTCTAACTACTTTCTTGACGGTCAGGCAAGTACTGATGAGATGTTCATCAGGAAAAAAAATAATAAAAATAAAAAACTTGTATAATTTAATGAGTTGGATAGAAAACTAACTGTACTAGCATTTAGCCAGCTTGATCAAGCCACCTGTTGCTCCTGAACCTTCTAAGTGTGATAGGCCTGATGGTGGAGACACTTGAAAGGTACCCTACGCTAGCACACATGGTACTGCACTTAATTGTTGATCCAGACTTAGACATTCTCCAACGTGTGAACACACCAAATTTCACATTATTTTTATGTTTTCATCAAATTTTTCTATATTTTAACGTATTTTATATTAAATTAGTATAAATAATATCGTTAAAAAATATTTTATATATAATTTTTTAATTAATATATATTAAAATTTTAAAAATATATTAAATATTATATTCATTTTAAAGATCTTAATAAAATATTTTAAATGATATATATTTTTTATAATAATTTAATATATATTTTGAATTAAATTAATTTATTAGTAAATTATATTTTTTGATGTAATGAACAGTGTAACACCAAATTTGATATTGTACTATTTATTAACACCAAAAACTTACCTAGAAGTTCACAATTTGATGCCATATTAGAGAGCAAAATTACATCAAATTGATATTTTACACTAATTTGATGCAATGTTGGAGTTACCCTCAAGTTTTTGAGCATGACCCTACGCTAGCACACATAGTACTGACTTAATTGTTGCTCCAGCGGAGCATGACCCTACGCACTTAATTGTTGATCCAGACAGACCCTACGCTAGCACACATAGTACTGACTTAATTGTTGATCCAGACCTAAGTTTTTGAGCAGAGCATGACACTACGCGCTTAATTGTTGATCCAGACTTTAGTTTTTGAGCATGACCCAGACTATGAGCACCTCCCCCATTTCCCAATACAATATATGTATGTTCATAATGTTTAAACACAGGAGCACAGACCTTTCGTTAGAGTAGCACCTCACTTTAGTGCTTTCCTTTTTATATTATATGATAAAATTGTATACACTACGAACAAAATCATAATGCTATCTTTAAGTAATGAAATGCACTTTAAAAAAAGAAAAGAAAGAAAGTAAGCAACTCATTTTGAAAAGTCACTGTCCTTTTTTGAAAGAATTTTCATTCATCTCCAATAATAATAATAATTATACAGGACCAATTATCACTTAAATAAATTTAGGGTAAACTGTGAAAACACCGTGAAATATGTGATTAAATCTCAATTGTCAAATAAATTCATTTGTTCAGGAGTAAAAAAAAACAAAGGAAAACCAATTAATTAATTGACCGCATTAATTTGATTTCTCTAATAGTTAGTTATTATATATCAATATGACTGTAAGCATAATCTGATAGTAAATACACTTCTCTAGTTTTCCATAAAGTGTGGGTCTTGAATTCAAATCTTTTATCCCACTGTAAGGGAAAATAAAAAAAGTTAATACCTATTAATATTATAAACAGATCCGGATTCTATACCAATTAGTCCAGTGGTTTGTTAGCTATCTTATAAAAATTTCAGTAAATTATTGAATCGGCAAATGTAAAAGATTGCTATATCTGATTTCTTCAATCAAAACCAATCCTGAGCAGCAAAAGCAGAAGGTTGGAATGAAAAGCTTTTCCATTAGTCGTATTGCGAAATCCGAACTAGTCCAAGTCGTAAGAGTATATATGCATGTTTATGTGCATAATGAGTTATTTATAAATAATAATAAAATTATAAACACAATGAACAGGTACACCGATGTATTTACATATAGCAAAGGGAACATATTAAGGAAATAAATTAAGCATTTTTAACAACGTAATTGAGAATTAATTCCATGATAATATTAGAATTCAATGCATATTCGAACTAATTATTATATAACCAGAGGCGGAATCAGCTTTGGCTCGGCTAGCCTATGATTTTTTTTTTTTTTAAAAAAAGGTAACTCCTAAAATTATTTATTATATGTGGGTTTATTAAATTTTACATCATAAAATAAATTATAACAGACCTACTAATTCTTAAAATATGCTGCTGATATCAGCCCAAATTTTTCTAGCATCACTTATTATTGTCTTAGGATTAGAATGGAGATTATGAATTTCAAAATCTTAATTAGCACGTGCTAGGTATAACTTTCAAGTTACAAACAAGGAGATATTTATTGAGAAACAAGTATGATAACAACCCTATTGATTAGACGGCCAAAATTTGGTTCATCTTTGGTTATAATAGGATTTGAACCCGATTAAATATAACTGAACATGTAAATGTCTACTCTTATTTTAACTTTGTTTTTCACCTTGACTTTTAATAAGAGGAATTTGGATTTAAATGCTACATGAGTGAGAAAAAATGTAATAATATTAAACATCTATTATTTTTTATATTGATATATCATGACATTATAAAAAGGCATCCTAGAATAATTGCAACATATTTCCTTAGTTACATTTTATACTACTATAAAAATGTGACTAAATTCTAAAATAACATATAATTGACTGTTATATTAAAACAATTTCTTCATATTTTACCATTTGTCATTTATCATGAATCATTATTCTCCACGGAGACATGTGTTAAATAGGAAGGATATATATATAGTATTATTATCAACTAATATGCATTTCTTATTCCTCCAATATAAACATAATTACAACATGGTGATCATCATGATCCATATCACATAATTCAAAACAAATAAATCATTTTTGAATTAAATAGTATCTAAATATTCGAATATGTTGAGTAGAATAACTAAGCATAAAAATTCATGATCATTCATCACGATAGTATCCTTAAGGAGGGATGGCTATATCTTAATTAATTTAGCAAGACTCATGAAATCGTTTTGATTGAGTGTATTTCAAATTAAATATGAATATATCAGCGGACTGACATACTAATATGTTCATGGTAGATGAGTGTCATCTCATTGAAAAATCAATAAACTAATTAATCAATTCAGATGTTCATCATCCTCTCCTGATTAAGATCCATTGTCTATCACTATATAACTACAATCATTGCCAAATTATCAAATATTGAATTAATACAACATTAATTTCATTAAACAAAAATGATTATTGGGTGCCATATATGTAAATAGAGATCAACATTATACATCTAACATGACAGATTACTATGGACAAAAGGTTAGATGATAACGTACGATTACCCCACTACACTTATAAACAGGAGGATCATGGTCTCCCGTAAAGATGTGAGCCAAATTGCACAGTTCCTTAAACCGCTTTGAACGTTCATCAGGCTGGCAAGCAGAGCCAGTTAACTGTCCGGTGCAGCAAAATCTTGGATCCGTTAACGCATCACAGGCGCTGTTGCACCCTACATACGCCCCATCTTTGTTTGTTGCCACCAATGGAGAAGGGCACACATTTCTCAAATCCTGAACGCAGTCCACTGCAGGGTATGCTCCCTATCTGCCCACTAGCGATCCACCAGCCGGTCGAAAACTGACCGGAACATTGAACCCGTGGTTCAAGTTCACTTCATTGGAGACCTGTCCTCGGTTGATGCCAAAATTGAGCAAGGTAAGCGGGAAAGTGGGGGTTGGACTTTGGCAATCCATTTGACCCATGCCACAGTCTCCGATCTCGCAAGGAAAATAAAATGAAGCATTGTTGTAGCATCCAGTACGTGCAAATATGATTCCAGCCCAAGGATCCGTCATGGTTAGTATTTTCAGGGTGTCTGGTCCATGCTCAACAATATCATCACCATTGGATGGACTCGCACCAAGCCATAACGAGAATGTGCACCTGAAAATTACATCACACTGCCCACCTGAAAATTGGATTCAAAATTGGCCATCACATGCATGTTAGCACTTAATTTAAACTATAAAACCAACAGCACTATTACATCAAATAAGTTATCTAGACGAATTGATATTGAATGGCAAGGAAGAAAATTACTAACCAATGGACAACGAAAGAAGGAGGAGGTGGGAAAGAAGAGGTTTGCTAGCTATTGGAAGTGTTTCAGAAACTTTGACAGTAGAGAATGCGACAAGTTCGCTGGTTTATATAATAAGGCAGGAAACCTATTATTGGGAAAAATTACATATTTTGCAACAGAATAATGAATTATGGACTTCCAAGCTATTTTGAACGCAGTTGTTGAGACTATTTTTAATTCGCCCCTTAAATATGGTCAACCAGCTTTTATGAAGACAATGGGGTGGCAAACACGCATCACATTATTGGCTTCGAGGCTTTGGGTCCTTCATGAACTCGATGGACGGATGGGACGACGGTTGGGCTGCTGTCTCTGGCTTCTTTACTTCATATATCCATTGAGCCCATATAGAGCTGTTTTTTAGCATTACAATATCTAGTGAGACAGTATTTTCACAAAATCGTTTGTACACCTCCACTTTTAATTATTTTCAAGATTCCAATACGGGCCCTTTAGTAACATTATTGAGAAACAATTAAATTAAGTTTAGATATATTTAATCTGTAACAGTTATACAGTATATATGCACTAACAAATATTAATATATTCATCGAGCACAATGGAAACCTCCCGCAACCTTTTCTTGTCTGTCTTACGTGGTTTATAAACCTAGAGCTATAAGTCGCATTGCAGAATCTCTTTTTGGACAATAGTTGGTAAAACTGGCCGCAACCCCTGCTTTTGCAGAGAATGGTAATAATTGTTGACACCAGAGAATGGTAATAATCAAGCAGAGGAGATGGAGACTGAGACTGGTGGAGGAGGAGTACTACATAGGTCTATGAGGCCCAAGAAGAAGAATCCTGCCATTCAAATGGAGACGGATGGAAGAAAAAGAAGAAGAAGGAAACTGAAGTAAGACTTTTTTTTTTTGGTTTTTGGTTTTGAGTGTCGGTGTAAATGTGTAACCTTTTTTTTTTTTTTTTTTTTTTTTATTAACAGGATTCAAATATGCTTAATTAGTGCCAAAGGAATGATAAAGGCGGGGTGGTTAACTGCAAAAGTTGTTTGGACAATAGTTGAAAACTTGGGGTCTATAAGAACAATATTGGTTTGATGAAATTCGATGAAGGAAAGCACGATGACGACAGATATAAAGACCAGAAACAAATAGAAGAAAATGATATTTTAGTAATATACAGGGTGTGGTTACAGACTTTTGACATTTTTTCTGAAAAAAAGTTAATAAGGTACGCTTACAAAAAGGTAGTGAACGTACGAATTTTTAGAGGCGTAGATATCGCCACTCCAATATGTATCCCTTGTTTATGAGAAATATTAAAGCAATTTCATGGTTTTGATCAATTGCTTCATAACTTGAGTGTAAATGAGTTTGAATGTCTTTCAAAAAAAAAAAAAAAATGAGTTTGAATGTTTGAAACAAACTGAGTCTCACATCAAAAGTTAGTGGGTTGTTTTCATGCTTGTTTCTCTATATGTATATTTTTGTTTGTAACTTGAAAGCCAAATGGGTTGTTTGTTTTCTCAACTTAAGATTTAATAATACTGAATTGCATCTATCAAGTTATTTTTATTTATTTTTTTAAGTGATTAAACCACCCAAAACTATAAAAAATAACTGAAAAAATTAAGTAAGAATTTTTAACTTTTCACTTAATTGTAAATAAATAACATAATTTCAAATTTATCATAATTTTATATTACATAAATTTTCTTTTTTTTTTCCTTGATACTTAAAAAAAATATATTCGTAAAGAAAAACCTAAATACATTTTATCTCAAATTATCTTGGAATTAAACTAATATATTTTAATTTATAATTTAAATATTTATTTTTTTATTGTTTTCTTAAATATATTAATATATCTAAATATATAAATCATATTTTAATTATAAATAAAATATTATTAATATGTACATAAAAATGTTTTAAAATTTATTAAATTATTTATTTTTAGATGTTTATATTAAATTAATTAAAATTACATAACAATAAACAATAAAAAATGATATAAATATCAATTTATTAGTTTTCAGACAATTTTAAGTTTAAAAAACAAACAAGTTTACAACATATTTAGAGGTAAGAAAAAATAAACAAACATATTATTTAGATTTCAAATTTTAATCATTATTTAATTTCCAAACTTCAGCAGTACTATTTAGTTTAAAAAAAAAAAAAAACAAACAACTTAAGTATTGAAGGTTTGTAGGTTCAAACTTGAAGATATCAAGTTTAATATTTATTTAGTAGGTCTTTTTATGCCCTGGCTTAACAGGCCTCAAAAGGCCCAAAGAAGAAAACCAACTTGAACCAAATCGATTGTTTTCAGTTTAAGTCGGCTTCAGCTTTCAAAGTGTGCATGATTGGTTCTAACAAGAGCTGAACATGTAAATGTCTATCCCTGTTTTAACTTTGTTTTTAACCTTAAATGATGTATAAGAGGAATCTGGATTTAAATTATGTATGAGTAAGAAAAAATGTAATAATATTGGTCATCTATTATTTTTAATACCGAGATATTATGAGATTATAAAAAGGCTTTCTAGAATTACCTTAACATTTTCCTTTGTTATATTTTATACTACTATAAAAATGTGACTAACTTCCAAAATAATATATGTTTTACTATTATATCAAAACAATTTCTTCATCTTTTACTTTTTTTCATTACTCATAAATTGTTTTTCTCCACGAGACATATGTTAATTAGGGAGAATATAATATTATTATCAACTAATATACAGTTTTTATTCCTCCAATATAAACATAATTACAACACGGTGATTATCATGATCTATATCACATAATTCAAAACAAATAAATCATTTTTGAATTAAATAGCATGTAAATATTCTAATATGTTGAGTAGAATAACTAAGCATAAAAATTTATGATCATCCATCACATTATTATCCTTTGAGGGATGACTGTATCTTAATTTAGCGGGACTCATGAAAGCAATATTATTGAGTGTGTTTCAAATTAAATATATGCAGATTGACAAACTAAGATATTCATGGTGCGTTTATTTCAATTGCAAAAATTGGAATGATCTAGAATCGGAATGATTTGGAATCCGAATGATATATTAAAATTAGAATATGTTATTTACTTTAATTGTAGAAATCATAATCAACAGTACTCCCATTAAAATGTTAATTTTACTTTAAATTAGAATGAATTGATTACAAGTTATAAAAATACTCTTGATTAACAATATTTTATACTCTATAACAAAAATAAACTTTTTTGATAATATTATTATAAGGATATTGTGTATCTATAGTTTTATTTTTATTTTTGTTTATTTTAAAAAATTTCAAACTATCTATAATATATGAAATCATATTATAATTTTATTATTATTATTTTTAAACAAAAATTTCATAATATTATATTATTTCTCAAATAAGAATGTAGTGATCATTTTTGTTTTTCATATACATATATATGTATATATAAAACTTAATTGAAAGTGTTATGCTAGGCTCCATCATTGTAATTGATATGATTATTGATTGTGTGCTTATTTCTAAATTCTCATATAATTCAACAATATTGTAAAAATAAACAATTTTATTTAATAACAACACATACCATGTAATCTATAAAACAAAAGAGAAAAAAATAAAATAAAAGAATAAACTCTAAAAAAGTTCTATAATCCCATTTAATATGGGATATGAAAGTCTTTTTAATTTGAAAATGAGAATGATAATGAGATTTCCAAATAAGGTGAGAAAACGAAATTTTCATTTCACAATCCTAAATTCATGTGGATCCCACTATTTCATTCCTATTATGGAATGATTTTAGAGCAAATAAATATCATCAATCATTCTTATTTCTTATTCTTGTTCCCCAACCAGCAAGTAAACATACCCTCAAAGTAGATGAGTGTCATCAAATTGAAAAATCAATAAATTAATTAATCAATATGGATATTCATCATCCTCTCCCGATTAAGATCCATTATCTATCTTTATCTAAAAAAAATCCATTGCCAGTCATTATAACTACTATCATTTCCAAATGATTAAATTTTGAATTAATACAGCACTAATTTCATTAAACAAAAATGATTATTCACTACCATATATGTAAATAGAGATTATATATCAAACATGACAGATTACCAGGGACAAGAGGTTAGATTATAACAATTAGCCCCACTTGGGCCACTACACTTACAAACAGGAGGATCATTATCTCTCGGAAAGGTGTGAGCCAAATTGCACAGTTCCTTAAACTAAATTAGTTCTTTAGTAAAATTAAATTCAGTTCATAAATTTACTAGATCTGCGAGGGCTACTGCGGATTTGCTTAGTCTCTATCAGATCCCAAAATTAAGATATGAATCCTGATATGATGTCTACGTAGATCATCCCAGTTAAGTAAGTTGGACTTTCATTGATTCTATGTTTTGGTTCGCTCTTTTTATTATTTGTTCCTCAATTATTATTTATCTCTTTTTATTAAAAATAATAATTAGCGACCGATTTCAGATACAAACGTGGAATTTCGTGGATTATCTCAGTTAACTTTGATGGAAGCGGTTTATCTAGAGCTCCAATGGGGCATACCATTAATACATCTGGCTGTGTATTTATTATAAAGTGGAAATGTCAATCGGACCTAACTGGGTCAGGCCATAATTTTAAGATTTAATTGGGCTTGAGCGCTGAGTATTAGCCAGACCTTAACGTCTTTTTAAGGCCTAGCTTGGTCCAAGAATCTTGTTCAATGTCTGGATATTTTCAGTATTCCGACATTACCCTTTAAAGTAGATTATTAATGTTTTTTCAAAGTATATTATTATTATTTTTATTTTTTTTTCAAATTTTTATAAATTAATAAATTTAAAAACGTAAAATAAAATGCATATAAAATGTAAAAACCTAAATCTGATAGTTTGAGGAGGAATATGAGGTTTCTCAAGACAAAAGAATCTATGAAAAAGCCACCCTTTGGGTAGGACACATGGAGGCAGCAGCCTCCATTAAAAAAGTATGGTGAAGACTGCACAGCAATTTTATTTTTTTCTTTTTCTTTTATATTTTAGTTTAATTATTTTTTAATTTATTTATTTATGATTTTTCTCAAAATGAAAAAAGGATATATTTAATAATATGTAGGGTGAACTTATAAGATGTTATCTTTGACAGAAAGACCTTTAATTTCTCATAGTAATTCATGTCATGCTTGCCTTAATATTAATTATATATTTTTTGATGTGATCAACTATGGCGTGAGTTGTCCGATATTATTGAGTCAACCATATATCATCTAATTTAACCAATTTTTACTGAAGTTATCAATTAAATATAATAAATGTATGTACAATTACAAGCACAATGTACAATTTGCAGATCTTAAAAATAAATTGTTTACTTATAGTTAATAACTACTAACATCTTAATAATTGTTAAAAAATCATAGACCATTAGAATTAATTGTGAAGTAAAAATTATTAATTTCCTTTATTTATTAAAATAATGTTTTTTGGGTTTGAATAAACATCTATAGCATTGCTACAAATGCTTAGTAAGTAGTAACTAAATTGTCGCCTGTGTTTTGCTTTAGTAGTAAGCAGCACATCCAAGTTCTTTAAAAACTTTGATTCGACACTCAAATAATGCAGCCACTACGTGACTATCTCCTCCCTCATCTTGTATGGGCTGTTCTCCCACCATTGTGTAGGTTGACCTTTTCCATATGAGAGCTATATATTCTTCAGACTGCGCTACAAGTGTTTTATCCCGTATGATTTCGGTAGTTCTTTGGGTCAGTTCCCATAATAATAAAAAAAAAGTAGTAACTAAACTTGACATTCTTAGCGTTGCTACAAAAGCTTAGTAACTAAATTATTTGACGTCCAATATTAAAGCATGCATGACCACAAAGAACAGAATAAAATCTTATATAAAATCCTTTGGAGATGTGAGACTTGTATGATCAGTCATATAAAAGGTAAACAAAGGTACTAATGGGAAAATAATGAAGTCATAAATGAGGCCGCAGAATGTATATATAAGCATATATATAGCAACGCTAGACTTCGCCGATTTGCATCCAATTAGTTGAGTTACAGATGGCCGCATCATCCAATCAAGAGTACGTAATTCGGAGAAAAAGTAGCCTATAATGACGAGGAAGAGTCTTGTTAGGTAGATAAGAATGATTTTCATGCAAACACACATAGCCAACAAAGGTTAAACGTCAAGAATGGTTCTAAAACATGAAACCGTTTTGCATGTTTAATTTTCAACAAACATTTTCAATTAACTTGTTTTTTCTTCCCATGCTAGGCTTTCACTACTTGTGCTCAAAACTACTTCATACATAAAGGTCCTGGATAAGAATCCTAGTGAAGGTTCTTTATTGCTTTTGGTCATGGGAATGAGAAACGAGATCTAGTTGGTTATTATATACATGAAGAAGGAAAAAAAAAAAAAAGCATTGATTCATGAAAGGAAAGCATGAATTTAACTCTTAACGGATAAAAATCTTATTGTTTTAGTAGAACGAATAGCGGGGTGCATATTTATCTCATTCAAATTCAATGTCGGTGCTTGGAATTTAGCCTAAATTGATCAACTCTGCAGCTTCATGTTACTTTCTCACTTTCCTCATTTAGTATTTGTCCTGACAGGTTAAAGACTTTTCTCTTATCTAGTCATCTCCGTATTCTCTCACTCTTTGCACTGTTTTAACTCACTTTGTTTTGTCTTTTATGTGACGTGAACCAAATTAATCAAACTTTACAGGACAAATTGCACACACTCCCTCATTGTATCCATAAGTACACTGAAGCTTGAACTGTAGAGTTAATTACACTTAGTTTCCTTCTAACTGTTGACTAACGGGTGATTACCATCAGTCAATAACAATAGGGACGAGGTGCCTGTATTGCACCTACTATTTTATCATAAATATACCATTAGTTTATTATAAAATAATTAAAAAATTTTAAAAATTCCACCATCTTCGACACCCATCATCATCTCCTTCATCATGATCATTAATTTCACGCTTCTTCATCATCTTCATCGTTTCCAAAATTCCATCTGAATTATTTCAAAAAATGAAGCCTTCAAAGCAATAATAACAAGAACAAACATTGTATAATCAAAACCAAATACAACGCCAACACAAAAAACGCAAACATAAAAAAGACCACTTTAATTACCAAAACCCCTCTTCACATTTGATTCAAATTCATCAAAAAGACCCTAAAAACAGATCTTCAAACCCACCAAAACCTCAATTTTTTTTTTTGTTTTCACCCGAAACACTAATTGATCTAAACCCTCTCCGCTTTCACCACCAGAATTGTTTGGCACTTACAACTGCCAAAGCCCAACAATAAGCCTCTTTGCAGAAATTGTCGTTGTGCCTTGCCGTCCAAAACCGTCAAGCCAATGTCTTTGTTGTCCCGTTTGCCATTGCTTTGGTCATCAAGGCACTCAAGGAGTCAGAGAGAGATAGGAAGAAGACAAAGAACATCAAACATAATGGCAACATCTCACGTTGCTTCCCTTGTACACAAGCTCCTTCCACCTCTTTCCTTGAACGACGTTGACATTGTTAGGGAATCGTCGTCATGACCACACCTCTGTTAACCAACATCGTGGCCATCCCACTGATGTAAAAAAACTCCACTATTCTCTCTACCATCCCAATCTAACCCTTTACCACCACCACTGCCACCGTTATTACCCTCTCTCTAGTCTTACATCTAACTCTCTCTAGATCCATGCTCCAACACTTCCAAATCAGGAATTCTTTGCAATGGATCCAAATGTGAGGGTTTCAAAATGGCAAACACAAAACGGAGCAATGGATTGATTTGTTCGATTTGTTCTATCTACCACATTTTTTTAACATTTAAAAATAAATAAATAAATAAATTTCTTCAAAAATAATAAATAAACAATAAGTAGGGGCAATGCAACTACTTATCCACTATTATTGACTAACGCGGCAATCAACCTTTAGTCAACGGTTTGATGGGGTTTTAGTACAATTATCTCAATACCTTAAAGTGGAGTGCAATTAGTGATAAAGTGAGGGAATTAATGCAGTTTACCCAACTTTACATCTTGATAAGAAAACGATCGATTGAAAACGTTGCGCACCCGCAACGACAACCATCACATATCGTACCAAATACTGCGCTCCAGCGATGGCAGTCACACACCCTACCAATATTTCAATCTGGCACACCCACGCCACTCTAACAAGTCACTCTTTCGTTATCCATCATTAAACTCTCTATATCCACTCCTCCATTATTGAAACAAGTTGACCTGAAACACATCTCGAATATTTTGTCCCAAAGCACCAAAGACCGAAAGGAATTTCGAGGAATCAAGGACCTTTCCCTCCTTTCGTGTCACAAGTCACAACCAGTAAGCTTCTAAACTCCATTTTTGGATTTCATAAAGCTCAAGCAAACTTATTAGTTTTTTTTTCACCATTTTCGGACAACAATAGATATTAAAAAAAATGTGTATACTTGGAAAAAATATCCAATTTTGCGACTGAACCTCTTTCACCATTCTTTTTTAAAAAATTGGTTCTTACTTGATCGCTTGCAAACTTGAGTTTCAGATGAGTCAAAAATCTGTTTTTTTTTTTCCCTTCATAGCATCAACGGAATGTTAATTAGACACAAGTTTTTCACCTTTTAATGGTTCTGAGTTACTAATTAGTATTTTTACATTCAGTAGCCACATATGTTCTAGAATCTGGAGATTGTTTATTATCGTTATCATTATTATTATTGAATTTTTAAAGTTACGATGATGTTGTTTTTTGTTGACAATGATGTTGTTTTTGTCGTCTAATATTCTTCACAAGAATTTTGTTTGATTCCCTGTTTAGTAGTTGTTTTTTTAGGCCTATCTTATATCCAGTTGTTTTTGAATTCGTCTCTATAATATTGCAGTAGTTGTGTTTTTATGCCTCTGTTAAGATTTGTTATATTTATTCTTTAATTGTAGTAGTTGTGCTTTTATGCCTCTGTTATAATTTGTTATATTTGATCTTTATAACAATCACATGCATATAAGACTATTATATATTAGGGAAAAATCTAAAAAAAAACCTGAAATAAAAAAGTATTATCAATTTAACCCAACTTTGAAAATATTAACCAAAATACCCCTAACTTCAATCTAAAAGTGGTTTCATCCCATCTTTTAGTGGTTTTGTCTAAAAGACCAAAATAGCCTAGCTAGCTGTTTAGAGAGAAATGGAATAATCTTTTAGTGGTTTTATTAAATTTTTATCCCTTGGAAAATTAAATAAAAAATAAAAAAATTAATTAATGATTATTAATTTTAATTAATTATAAAATAATTTTATAAACTTTGAACTTAATCGTCCAATGGTAGACATCAATCTTTAAAAAATTAATATTAATCCTTAAATAAATAAAACAAATTTAATTTTTTTTTTTTAAAAAATAATAATATAGATATGAGTTCAAACCCTACATCTTCAATGTTGTGTTGAAGAACCCAAACGTAGATCTACCAACAAATAAATAAATAAATAAATAATATAAACAAAAAGCACAATAAAAATATAGAGTATCTAGATCTTCAATCATAGTTTATTAGCAAAAAATATATATATATATACACAAAAAATCAAACACTTCATCCGGATAACATGAATGGACCAATAATCACAAAACTTTCCCATCAATTTCTTTGGAACCAAACAAAAAAAATATTAATAAAAAAACATTTCCCATCAACACGTCATTTTAACTTTCATCAGCCAACTTCTCTTTCCCTTTCTCACTCTTCATTGCATCTCCGCCATCCAATCCAACTTTTTCTCTCATCAACTACTTCCTTCTCCTGGCCTACTCGCTTTCCGTCAGTGACGTGTCTGCCTCGATCGCTAGGATCTCAATAATGATTCAGGAATCGAAGGCGTTTTGTCCCATGAAGGAGGAAAAGAGGTCGTCGGTACCGTTTAAATAGTTCCATTTGGAGAGTAGAGGTGAGGGAATCGGGATGAGCAGAACGTCGACATTTTGTATTGTTTGTGAAGGAGGAAGAAGAGAGGAAGACAAGGTGGTGGTAGCTGTTGAACCAGCAAACCTAGTTGAGAGATTATGAGAGACGGTAAGAGATTGTGAGAGAGCGAAACACAATGAAAGAGAGAATGGTGAGAGACTATGAGAGAGAAAAAAAGAGAGAGGTGGGTTATGTGATCAGTTGGGATTGAGAGAGAGAGAGTGATTGATGGGATAAAAAAATTCATCATTTTTATTTATTTAATAATTAAAAAAATTTTCATTCATCCACTTGTCCTTTTTTAAATGAATTTACTTTTATACCTTTACAGTTTAACAGAACCGTCGATTTTTTGTCGAGAATCACCATCCTTTTAACGACTGGACCATTTTGAATAATATTTTCAATACCAGGGGTGGTTTGATATTATTTTCACATCCAGGAGGTAAAATAATAATATCCTTATATTTTAAAAAATCATGACACGAGTGTATTTCTTACTAACTTGAAAAAGTGTCTAATTAATGTAGACACTCAGTGGACTAATAAACTATCTTCTTTTTTGTTTTTTGTTTATTTTATATTATATATATCACGAGTATGTTACACATCGTGTAACTTATCGGATACTCTTAATCAGATCTTTGAGGTATAGTCCGAAACTGAAGCTCATAGAATCGGAAGGAAAGACCTATATCGCATGGAACAATTGTCCCTCAACTTAAAGACCCTCAATACAAATCGAACCATGGATTTCTGACCCAAATGGGCCAAAATCTCATGGGTCGGGTGCCATTGGCATCAGCCATCTGCGACTAATAAACTATCTTGATTGTCTCCTTTTAACCGCCTGAGAACTGCTGATCCGCTGATTGGCCGATTGGCCATCCATCAGACTCTGACTAGCAGTTCCATCATGCTTCATAGGAAACACCAACATGGTAGTATGACTACTGGACTTTATCTATCCTGATGAATGCCTTGCAAAGCTGCCACTTGGCCTAACTGAATTAACAAACCTGTCAATAATAGTTGTCATTAACTTGAGCCAGCTGAGGCCTCCGGGGAATGGCTGGCTGATCATAGATTCTCTCAGAAGGCTGACCAGCTGCAGTCTGAACTGGAGCTGACCGAGACTTGCTAACCACACCATTGATTCCAATACCTCTAACCATAATTTATTGAGTTCTATAAGATTTATAATATTGATCAACTTTGCCTTATACTTATCACACACTTCATACACATACACACACACACATAATAAATATGTATACATAGCTGACGCCGCACCAATCAATTATAAATGATTTAACATTTCATGGAAGGTTATATTAAGAAGTTTGTTAGACTGACTCCCTGTTTGTAACTGAAATCAGTTAATAAAACAGCATTAATTTGAGGTCTTGAAGTTTTAAAATTCTCTTTTATAGAGTTTATTGTTTCTCGAATTTAGTTGAGTCATACACGCACGCTTTACTATTACATGTAACAATGACGTGGAAACCAAACCACAAGCGAGGCCTTTAGTTTATATCTGTCTGTTGCTCTTCCTGCAGAGATGGACGGTGGTTCTTCAGCAGCTCCCCCCAAAAGGTAAATGAAGTGTAGTACTCCTGTAATACTATCAATCTAAGTCTAGTAATTAATGTAAAATATTTCATCTATATCTTAAACAATTGACTTGATAAAAAATGTAGCAAATAAGATAAAATATCATTAATACGAAGTTATAGTTTGCCATTGTCATGATTCCATTACACAGGTTAGAAGGGAAAGTGGCAATCATCATATAGGTGGAGCAAGAGGCTGGAGAACTTGGCAAAGTATGAGCAAGAGGTGCTGCTCATGGGGTTTCAAAATATGGGATTTTGGGATTAGTGAAGCACTTGGCAGCGGAGCTTGGAGAGCATGGTAGTAGAGTGAATTGTGTGTCGCCTTACGCTGTGATAACTGGGAAATCGTTATTTCCAGGAATTGATGCGGCAAAAATTGAAGGAAAATTGAGTGAGTTGGGAAATATTCGAGGGCAGGTTCTAAAAGCTGAGGACGTAGCAAAAGCAGCGTTGCACTTTGCTAGTGACGAAGTTAATTATATGAATGGGGTCAACGTTCTGGTGGATGGTGGATACAGCACTATTAATTCTACATTGTCAAAGCCTTCGGTCTGATGAAGTAAATTGATAGATGGAAGATGGTATGTATTTTGTTTTATTAATAAATCCATAAATGATGCTGTCATTTAACTTGTAATGTCGTAGATATTATGTTAAGATCTTATTTTAATAATATTAATAATAAAAAAAAAATCTAAAACACCCTCTAAAATAGTAAATAAGATCACCGCACTCAATTTTTTATTATTAAAAAAAATAATTTCAGGGTAGTTTTATTTTTAAAGACTACTAATTTTTAAAAGACTATTAATTTACTTCCTAATTCTTAGTTTTGTACCCAAAATAACACATCAATTGAATTTTTACTGATTGTTTTATTGTGAATGATCAGAATACGAGGACATCCTTGCTCAGCGAGTGGAGTATAGGGAATGTCTATCGGTGGCCTCTATGGTGGCAACCACCTCCTACTACACTTCTCAGCACCTCAACTACTTCCGCTTCTCTAAATTCGTGGCATTGCCGTCTCAGCCACCTTGCTATACCTATTTTTCGTCGTTTAGTCTTTTCCAGTGTCTAGGTCTAGTCTCTTAAGTTATATTTTTGATTGGAATGCATGTTTATGCAATAAGAGTCACAAACTATCGTTTGGAGTTTCGTCTATGAGGTGTACTGAACCTTTAAAAATTTAAATAAGAAATGTTTTTTTATCCTTTAATTAATTTTATTTTTGTGGATTATTGTATTTAAAAAAAAACATGATTTTATCATTTAAGACAAAAATCCAATGTTCTAAAAGTTTTGCACTTTTCAAAAATATTGTTGAAAATGTTCTCTCAACTGAAAAGTTTTTGCATGTGCATCCATTGCAGTGATGAGGTGCAAAGTCTTAGTCATCGTTTTATTGGTTTAGAAATTATATCCTTTTATATCGTTTTACCAACTTTAATTTAGGTTAAAATTGTTATTAATAAAAATATAAAAAATGCAATGTAAAAAAATATTTGCACGTACATCGATTGTAGTGATGAGGTGCAAAGTCTTAGTCATCTTTTTATTAGTTTAGAAATTATATCGTTTTACCACCTTTAATTTAGGTTAAAATTGTTATTAATAAAAATATAAAAATGCAACGTAAAAAATTATCTGGTAAACTGTATGCCAACAAAAATAGCCTTACACTCTCTGGGAAAACAAGCTTTACACCATAATTAATTTAGGTGTGAGAATTATTAAGTCTTAGAGGAAGGACGTTTTCCTTCCAGAATTATTTTGTATATTTGAGAGTTATTTTCTTCATTCAAGAGCTATTTTCCTTCCTTCGAGAGTTACGTTTTCGTCCTTTGAAAGTTATTTTCTTACTTTGCTTCCCTTTCTATTTTCTCCATTTTCATATTGAAGTTTTTCTTGTTAGAAACTGGTTTGAAGTGGAAATCACTATTCCCACATTGGAAAGACATAAACATATTGAAAGCTTTATATAGATAACTAAGCGAGAGAGTCTCTTTCATGGGCCTCCCTTCTACTATATAAAATTTTTTAATTTAAAATTCAATTTAATTAATTATTTCAAGGTCTTATGGGTTCAATAGGACTTAATTTTCTGAATCAAACCTTTGAATTTATATTTGATATTTAAAATTAAATTTACATTCTTATCTAAAGTTTCAACCCACTTTTTTTCATTATAAACTGACAGATAGTGTTGGATTTGATAGTATTTCTCACCAATTTAACTTCTATTAAATGCAGTGGGTTGTGCATCATATCTTTATATTTAGAATACACACGTCTCTTTGTCGCCACATGATAAACTTCGTTTTCACTTAAATGCTATTGTCATCTCGTAGCTGAATCTAGTTGTTGAAAATAACTCAGCACTTAAATGTTATACATCACTAATTACGTACGTCCAACTTGTTTCGAAAAACAACAACAATAATAACAATAATTCCAATATTCAATTCAATATTCCAGTATAAATTCCACAAAACAATGAAGCGGAAACCAAACCATAAGCGAAGCCCTTACTTCAGAACTCTAGCTCTTTCCCTGCAGAATTTCAGATTCTTGAACTGGTGGCTCCTCAGCGACAGCGGCTCCCCACAAAGGGTGTATAAGTTGCTAGTTCTGTAATACTATAAAGCCAAACTGAATAATATTAATTATTCAATTTATATCTTAAATATTATAATTAACAGAATATCCAATGGATGAGATAAATCATCATATATATATATATATAAACATTCATTCTTTGTCTGAATTTATAGTTTGCGATTATCATATGATTCCACTGCATGTACAGGTTAAAAGGAAAAGTACTGGCAATCATCACAGGTGGAGCAAGCGGGATAGGAGCGGCAATAGATGAGATAAATCATGTACATATATGAACAATTATATTGATGGATGGTAGACATCATTTTAAAAACTATATCTATATTTTAATTTCAGAAAAAAATATTTTTTAAGGGTGAAGATCTAATCTGAAGATGGTGAATATGATTTAGGGTTTCTTTAATGAAAATAGCAAAACGTTTAATGCTTTATTTAATGCGAAAAGTTTAATTTTAAATCTAATTGAATACGCTTAACCTTCTAGCTAATGTGGTTATACACCTCCCCATACACATTAGTGATAAGAATTCAAATTACACTATGGTGCGTTTACTTCACTTGGAGGAATCGGAATGATCTGAAATCGGAATGACTTGGAACTGGAATGAAGTATCGGAATCATATAAGTTGTTTACTTCAACTACATGAATCGGAATCGGAATCAATATTATTTCCATTAAACTGTTTACTTTACTTTGGAATCGGAATGAATTAATTATAAGTTACAAAAATACCCTTAATTAAAATTATGAATTAATTATAATAATGTGTAGTTTTTTATTATAATATGCTCTTTTTTTTAATATCAAATAAAAAACTACATATTATAACAAAAAAACTTAATATTATTTTAATAGTTTACTAACTTAGTGTGTAGTTTTTTATTATAATATGTAATTTTTTTTAATATTAAATAAAAAACTACATATAATAATAAAAAAAAATTACATATTATTTTATTAGTCCATCATGATAATTAAGAAATTGGTGATGAAAAATTAATAGTGCGCAATTTTTTATTACAATATGTAGTTTTTTTTTTTTTTTTTAACATCAAATAAATAGATTTTTCTTTATTTTTTTAAAAAAGGGTATAAGAGACATTTTATTTTGACAAAGGGAATGAGAATGGGATTCCCAAATGGGTTGGGGGGAATGAGATTCCCATTCCACAACCTCAAATTGATGCGGGGCCCACATTTTTATTCCCATTATGGAATAGATTTTAAGCAAGTAAACAACATCAATCAATCACATTCCTCATTCCCTTTGTTTAATCCATGAAATAAACACACCATAGATATATTTATAGCTTACAAGCATGTGTAGAAATTTTTTTTATTATTAGAGTAAATTTCCTTAGTTATGTATTAAATATTCGATATAGAGATGACAATCGGTTGGATCGAGGCCGGATCAATTCGTCCCAAACCCGACCCGATATTTTTGGTGAGGTGCTCCAAACTTGACTCGTAATCCAAACGGATCACCGCTTTTCGCCCCAAATTCGAATCCATTTAGGGTGATCTTCCCAAAACACAATACGTTTTGACTCGATTTTATATTTAACAAACCACAAAATTTATATTAAAGATAAATATATAAAGAATAAGTAAACATTAAAACTTAAAATAACTTAATCTTTACTTTAATTAACATCACATCTAAATAATATCAATGTCAAGTTCACGAAAAATATAAATTCATTAAGTACATCAAAATAATAACTATCACATAACAAAATTTCATCGTACACACCAAACTAATAATTAGTATATAATAAAATTTCATAACAAAATAATAATGCGCAACACTTATAAATAAACTATAATAATAATTATAATGTTAATCAAAATAATATTAATTTGTAATAAAAATATAATAAAACGAGTTAACCGGATCAGATTAAGTCAAAAATGCTTTGATTCCATCTTGATCCAAAATAAAACAAGGTAAAAAAATTTGGCCCAAACCCAATTCGGAACTCAATTTTAATACCCCAAACCTACCCCACAAACAGATCGGAACCCCACTAGTTTAGATCGGATCAGGGTTTTTCATCCCTAATTCAAACCACATCATCAGTTAAATAGTAATTAATAGGTTCTGATGACTCTTTAATTTATTCAGTGTTAACTTTAAAAGGATAATCTAATTGAATAAATATGTAAGACAACATCATCAGTTAAAAAGATTATGTGACATTAACTAGTTAAAAGCAGATGACTCTTTTATCTTATTGAAAATGCTTGAGTCAGTTGAGTGATCAGAACAGAGTAATAATTGTTATTCTAATATTTAAATTGTTTAAAATTTTGACTGGTACAGTGCAAGTAATTCAAATAAATGCTCAATGTATAAATAATCAATAATTTAAATAAAAAAAAAACCCCTTTTGCGTACCTTGGTTTGATTCACTAGAAGAAGAAAGCAGAGGAGTAATTAACCGGCAATGAAGCTTCTCTTCTGTGAATGTTCTTAATTATATGAACAATAAAATCAACACAACCAGCCACGATAAGACTAGAAAAGTGGTCATTGAAGGAGAAAACAAACTGGCACACCTTCTGCATGCACCATAAGGATCATCAGCCCAGGCCAAGGCCTCTTCATTGCATGTCTTTCCTGAACTCATCACAAGATTTTCTCCTTGTTCAGCCAATCTTATATGAGACAATATATGGGGGAACACCTTCTTATATGACTTTTCGCCAATCAGTAAATCTGAATGCCCAAAACCCTCCACAACCACCCTATCATGTCTTAAACCTGGCTGGTGCAACTTCATGTACTTGTTAGCAAGAAAAGAAGTCTCTGGAGTTACAAGAAGACTACGTCCGCCAGAAATATACAGAGTTGATACTGCCATTCTTTCTGGATGGATCAAATATGAGCTGTTTCCTTTGCTGTCCACAATGAATCCAGCTTTGCAGATTTTTCTGAGGTGAGGAAATGCTGCCATGGGAAGCCTCGTTGAGCTTTGCTTGTTTAACCAGTAGTGCATAGTAGGGCTTACATTTTGATGCCAGAATACGTTCCCAAATATGCCTGAAAAGACCTCACATTCATTGCATGTGCATCTCTCATAGCGTGGAATGAAACGGGCTATGCACTTTAGGAAGCTGTGCCGCAGACTGGTTTTTGGTGTTTCCAATAGAGGCAAAATCTTGTTCTTGCCTAGTATAGCCATTGACACCTGCAGATTGAGTTGCATTAAATTGAAGTCTAAGGCTCATCAAATGAAGACCAAGGTGCACTTTTTTCAAACCACATTTTGTCACCATTAGGCTATTGAAGTGAAGGAAAAACTTACTGTTGATTCATTTACTCCTAATATTCTGATATCAAACATTTACATACAGAAGAACAGTATTTTTATTTGCAGACTGGCCTATGTCCACTGCTCAAAGCGTGATGATGAGATGAAACATAAGTTATTAATGTTAATACAAGGACCAGATTCACTTATTTATTACTTCCAACATAATTATCCAATCTCAGAGTTTGAGAACGAAGATAAGTTGCACCTAGCCTCTGATAGCATGCTTATAGGCTTGAGAACGTGTTATATTAGTAAACATCTTCTACTGATAGAATTTTCGAATTAGTCTTAACAATTAAACATGCATTTCTTTTTTCATGAATGCAATCATATTTCAACTAAATCTCTGGTCTATTTTGCTTTTCTTTTTTTTGAAAAAAAAAAAAAAATTGAAAGGTATTTCCTACAATATCCTAATTACTGTTCTCATAAAAAGTGTAATAATCCTCCAGTTTAGAGAGACGAAGACAAAGAAAGTCTTACTGGGACCAGCGGAAGCCACATTTTCACCATGGGCAATGCATTAAGCTTGAAGAACATTGAAGAGTTCGTGCAAGATAGAGAAGCTATGTGAGTTGCAGACACATGCCCTCCCAAGAGAGCCATGTGAATAGCTAAACCTCCCACACAGTGTGCAACGACATGAACCTTTGTGCTCTGATCATGCAATTCAAGGATCTTGGAAATTGCTGCAAAAATAACATCAGACGTTAGGAAATTGACACTTAGACTATGTCTTGGTTTGGTAAGTTTAAGATAATTCAAATTGACTTGTTTGCATTCTTTGTTTACCAGCAGGAATGTCAAATTTTCCAACATCTTCAATCGTGAAGTTGTCTGCAGGATTTAAAGGGTGCAATCTTGATTGAAGTAGCCATGGTTCATAGCCTTCTTCCAGTAAAGTTCTGACTAGGTCGTTTGGCTCTGTTGGAAGCCAGTAACTTTCCTTAGAATAACCATTGAGAAGGAGAACCAAATTTAGTTGTTTTTCTGCTGTAGGTCTCAGTGGAGTTTGACTGCACTTCCATTGCCTGCAACTAATGATATATCCATCTTCTGCATAATTGATGCAACCAAACAAAATGTGGAACTTAGAAATCAGTAAAGAAATAGAGAAGCAATTAAGAGAACCAGTGATCCACGTTTTTCTTTACAATGAGTAAATGAAATCTGACTTAGAGTGTATCTCTTAGAAGCTTTTGTAGTTTTTGCTGTCAGAATATTTGCAAAATTAAGGTCTAATGGGTTTTCCTGTTTCTTCACTAAGTTTTCTATACTACCCATTTTATTTATTTTCTTTCATTTTTTTTACCCAAATGAGCAACTCAGTTAAGACAGGTCCTAATTCGATTAAGTCAATTATAAGTGAACTTCAATCTTTAGGATCTACAACACAAAGGATTTAGACTTCTGAATGAATACCTGTTTCAATTTTATGAAGAATGCTGTTTGGATAAGGTTTATGGTAAGAATGTGACTGGCTACAGTCCTCGCGGCTACCTCGTGGTATCTGTAAAATGTAGGTTCTCAGGAGTGTCTGTGAAAAAAGATATATGAAACTTCTCCTGTTTCCTTTAAGGCTCATGAGGCTCTTCAGTAGTTCTAGCATGGAAATCCAAAGCTCTCCTGTCAAATTTATCATTTCATCCTGTGATCTGTTTCCAGCAAGCTTTTTAAATGTAACATGCAAAGTTGTTGCCTCCCTCCATGCATATAGTGCACATAGGAAAGGATGCATTATCTTCTTCCCCTCAAGAATATATCTGCACCAAATCAGATTTTACTAGTTATGTAGAATAGAAGGAAAAGGGAAGTGAGTTCAAGTTCAGACTTCCTTGTACCTTGAACCAGAAGCAGATGCAAGAAGAAGATGATAGCGCATGTACTGGGTGTAAGGAGTTCTATAATCAACTTCACATAGATCTATTTCCCCACCTATAACATGTAATTCATCCTTCTCAATAGCTTTAAACTCAACATACCCACCAACTTTTCCTCTTAGGAGTGAATGTGATTCTCCTTTCACTAAATTCTCTTCATCAAAATCCTTCTGATTTTGAGAGTTCATTTTCATTTTGAGATACAGAGTGCATGGCATACCCCCAATATAACCTTTCATGGTCTCTTTGAACACAGTAACTGGTATATGACCGCTCCTTAAGTTCTTATCAGAGGTCAGGCATGAATGTTGATCAACATTTTTAACTAAAATTGGTATTCCTCTTTTGCTCTTGTACTCGAGAACATCCTTCACAAGGTACTTACTTACATGCTCTGCTGCTGCTGCAATTGTTAGAGATGGGTTTATGCCAACAGAACATGGGATTAAAGAAGCATCACAGACATAGAGACCTGGGTGCACAGTGGCGGGAGCCTGTGTGTCAAAAACCTGACCTTTAGGGTTACAAACACCGTGTGAAGGATCTGAAGATGCGTTGCAACCACCTAGGAGATGAACTGAAGTGCTTCGATACCTTGACATGAAGAGGACTCCCCCCAATTTATTGGTCAGCTTTTGAAAGGCCTCAATTTTTCGTGGAAGTAAAGGATCCTGGGGTGGACTAAAGCAGATTTTGGATGTGTCTTTCTCAAACCTGATTTTCCCATCACTCTCATCATATCCCATGGCGTTAAGCACCACAGCTTGACTTGATTTACTACCCATTAAATGTTTCAGCTTATCTATAATTCCATGAAAAAACCAGCAACTATTTGGCCATCCATAAGTTGTGATACCTTTAAATAGCAGGAAGGGATAAGCAGTTGGAAGTACAGCAGTCTACAGAAAAAAGAACTAGTATTAGAGGAGTTTGTATGAAGAGTGAGCTTATGTACTCATATGCTTGCAAAAGAGCAGAGACATGCATGTGTTGTGCTTACTTTAAGATTTTGTATATATATAGTTGTTTTCATGCATCACTGAAACCATGTTACCAAACAATCTCCATGAAATTAAGCCAAAAATCAATGAATAACTGATTATGAGTTAAAAGTGTTTCATATTAACATTAGCAATTTTTTGCAAGAATTGGTCAGCCTGTCTGTCTGGTTATTTTAACTTAAAAAGAAAGCAAAACCAGTAAAGCAAACTTCAAGGAAACTAGGCAAATTGGACGCAACTGCCAATTAAACCAACATTCTCAAGATCAACTATTTACTTTTCGCATTATAGTTCACTCATAAGGTGATGCAGTGGGATGTGCATGCCACCATACGGCACAAGAATAATATTCTTCATATTCTAATGACACTATATCATGAAAAGAACTAAAATTCTACAGGTTTCAGTCAAATGGGATGACACAGACTGGCCCATTTTCTAGGCAATACTGAACAGGGATGCATGGATCCCTCTAAAGCTCTATGGGAACTAAATGAACAAAGTTTTCTGAGCATATAGAAATCTTAAACCTGGATTGTGAAACCCAATGAAGAAGTGTAAGATGAAGAGATAGCTGGACCAGGCTGCTCCTGGAAAACTTTCTTTGGAAGCTGTTTTGCATCTATTCCATAAGCATTCAAGGGAGCAGGGCTTCCAGCAAGGTAAGCAACAGTATTCCCATTACAGCTGAATCCAGATCCGAGTGCTTCTGAAAGTTTTAATCCTCTCATTTTTGACTGAAAAAGTAAATTGGTAGTGCCAAAAACTCCCGCTGAAACAATTTTCACACCCGTTAAAAGATTTTGAATATTGTCTAACTGATAATACAACATTTGTCATCATTGCTTCCCACCTGATAGGACTACAAAATCAGCAGTTATGTAGTCAATCTCATTTAAATAAACAAGCCATCTTCGTTTTCTGCTAGTTTTTCCTTCTTGGAAAATATCATATGGGTTTCTGACCACGTATTGAACTTGACACTCTGTTTTAACTATACATCCTGCCTGCATCACAATTGAAACAAAACTAGATCAATCACATATGAAAGCATGTTTAGAAATCTTGTAAGGTCTTTACTCCTCTATCATTTTTGGAAATCTATTGTCAAGAATGGATCCCTTATATGAATAATTGACTACCATAAAAACCGATGGTATATTATCAAGATGTGTTGAGAATGTTTTCTCTAGCTGTTAGGTCTTTTACTTTATCTAGAAGTTTTATTTATTTCTTTGTGTTGGAAATTACAAGTTAGATGGGTATCCTTGTTTAGGTGGTTGTTAGTGATTCATTAAGTATTGGTTGGTGGTTCCGTGGCTGTTAGTTATTATTAGGCTTGTTTAACTAAACCCACTCTCTCTTTTAGATTGGTATATAGAGGATTAATAAAAATGAGGTTTCACCCTCTCACAAAATCACAAATCCTCTCATAAAATCACACATGGTATCAAAGCTGGACCGTATCATATGACGAAATGCAGTATGGCTTCACCAAGTACATCATCGGAAATCTCCTCAAATCCAAAACCGACTTATTCTACCAATAAAGGGGGATCTAAAGGAGAAGCCGATAACACCAATAACTCTAGTCTTTTCATCATGAGTCATAGACTCAATGGAAACAACAATATTCAGTAGTCATATTCGTGAGGATGTTTGTAAGTGGCAAAGGCAAGGCAAATTTCTTGAAGGGAGTATCGAAGGCACCAGCAAGCAATGTTCTAGCCTACAAGAAATGGGATGCAGACAACAATTTAGTAATGTCTTCGCTAATCAATTTGATGAGCAATGACATAAGTGAAAACTTCCTTCTATATGAAACTACAGAAGAGATTTGGAAAGTTGCAAAAGAGGCTTACTCTCATAGTGACAACAGGTTAAAAATAATGGGCATCGAAAATATGATCCACGATTTACGTAAAGGAAATTTGTCCGTCACCCAATACTTCAACACACTTGTTTGACTTTGGCAGTAGATAGACATATTCAAGCATCTCGATTTTAAATGTACTTAGGATGGAATCAAACATAGAGAGTTCCTAAAGGAAAAACGGATTTACAAGTTTTTGTTTGACCTGAATCAAAACTTGGATGATGTGTGAGGAAAGATTCTTGGTATGAAACCTCTTCCAAGTATTTGAGGTGTATTCTCAAAAGTGAGAAAAGAGTAGAGCTGAAAGAGGTTGATGTTGGGGACACAAAACAAGTTCGAAAATAGACTTGAAAGTTTTGCATTGGTTGTTCATGAAGGACAATTCATTGCAGCAGACAATCGAGCAAAAAGGGGAGGAAGACCATGGTGTGAACACTACAAAAAGCTGAGCCATGTCAAAGAAAAGTGTTGGAAGATATATAGAAAACCAGTCAACAGGAAGCTAACAAGATTCAACAACCAAACCAGGTTAGTCAGAGTAGTGGAAACATGGTGGCACAAGGAGAAATTTCACGACAATTTGGTGTAAATTCAACAAACTAGGACCTCATGGAGATGCTACAAAAGCTAATTTCTCATATGTTAGTCCAGAATTCTGCTAGTGGGTTAGTAATAGGCATTGGAGTCATGACACAAAAAGGTAATTATCTTAATGCTCTTGTTTCTAAAAGTAGAAAAATCAAGTCTTCGATTGTAGACTCAAGGGCTTCAGATCATATGACAAGAGATTTATCATATTTGATTCATATGATTCATTTAGTGAGGATTATAGTGTTAAGATGTAAGTCTCTATCAAAGGTGAAAGGAATTGGTTCAATGAATATTGCAAAAGATATCACTCTAACTTCTGTGTTATTTGTTCCTAATTTGGATTGTAATTTGTTGTCAGCTCTTAAAGGAGTTAAATTGTATAGCTAAATTTTTCCCTACTGTTGTGATTTTCAGAACTTGGACACCAGGAGGATGATTGGTAATGTTGAAATATCCTCACGTCTCTACATTCTCAAGAGTGATTTCTCCTCTGTAAGACAATCTTAACCAATAGGGAGTTCAGGATTTTAGAGTCAATCTATTAGTTATGTTAGAAAAAATAAAAATGATAATATCACGTTGTAACATCTTAGATTAGGTCATCCTAATTTTTTGTATTTAAAGAAGTTGTTTCCATCTTTATTTGGTAATAAAAGTCCAGTCAATTTAAATGTGAAGTGTGTGAATTTTGGAATGAATCCGAGTCAATTTAAATGTGAAGTGTGTGAATTTTTAAAGCATTCAAGAAATTCATATGAAATTCAACCTTATAAATCATTTGAGCCATTTTCATTAATTCACAATGATGTGTGGGGACCTATAAGGGTCAACAGCATCATTGGATCAAAATGGTTTATGTCATTCATTGATGATCATACAAGATTGACTTAGATATATTTTATGAACGAAAAATCTGAAGTTGGCAATATTTTTGGGAATTTTAATAATATGATTAAAACTTAATTTTAAGAAAGAATTCAAATCTTAAGAACTGACAATGCTAAAGAGTTTTTTGGTTTATCCTTAAAAGACTACTTAATCTGTCAAAGGTATTATCTATCATAATTCATGTGTGGATACACCTCAATAGAATAGGGTCTCAGAAATTAAAAATAGGCATCTTTTTGATGTTGCTAGGTCTCTAATGTTTGCATTAAATGTTCCAAAATCTTTATAGGGGGAAGTTGTTCTTATAGCAACTTACCTAATCAATAGATTACCATCTAGGGTGTTAAATTTTTAGACTCCATGTTAAGTCTTTCAAAATTATTACCCTACTAGTAGACTTATCTCACATATTCCTACTAAGGTTTTTGGATGTACTACCTTTGTACATATTCACTCTCAATTTAGAGGGAAGTTGAATCCTAGGTCAACAAAATGTGTCTTTTTAGGTTATTCGGCAATTTAAAAAGGCTATAACTGCTATTTTTCTTCAACTAGGCATTTTATGTCTCAATGAATGTGTTATTCTTTGAAAATAAATTCTTTTACGACAAACAAGGAGAAAAGAGTGAGCAAGAGAGTCCTAAGTCAATTGAGAGCTGTTCTTTTTATTTAGTAGAATATACTCTCACATCACTAGTGATCCAATTAAGTACCAAGAGAGTGAACCTTATGAACCTCCTACTTATGAAAATCCATCCAAACCCGACCTACCGTCTCAAAACTTACTAGAACAGTCCAAGTGAGGTTCCAAATCGAACCAGATATGAAACAAACACCAACAAACCTGATTTAATGGTCTACAAAAGGAGAAATAAAGCTCAATAGGAGGTTGAAGACTGAGTACATTTCATGCTAAACCAAGAATCTTCTCAGGTGTTTCAAGAACTTGATCAAGTTACACAAAAAAAGGATGAAATTCAACCTGTGTAGTGCAGTGAGGGGAGTGTGGTAGAACTTGTGCAGAGTAAAGAATGTGAACTTCCTATTGCCTTGAGGAAAGGAAAATGAGAGTGTAGGTCACATTCACTTTACCCAATTAGCAACAACATTCCTTATGACAAGTTGTCTTCTATCTTCAAAGCTTTCACAGTCAACATAACAAAAGTTCAGACACGCAAAACAGTGCAAGAAGCAATTAAGATTCTAGTATAGAAGGCTACCATTGATGAGGAATTAAGAGCCTCAGAGAAACATGGAACTTGGGAAGTGTTGACGTTCGATATCAGTCAACCAAGGTTCGTTTAAGCCTAGTACTGTAGCTGATGAAACATGAATGGAGATAAAGAGAATGGGTAGAGGAAGGAAGGTTGGACACATGATTTTTAGAGTGATTCGGCCCAAAAAGATGTCTACGTTCATCGTTCACTCTCTCTCACTATTTCTGCAGAGTAACGACACTCAAAGATTGTCTCCTTTTTTACAATGAGCTTTCTCCCCTATTTATAGAGAAATGAGAGGTGCTATAGTGATACATGATAAGATAATGTACAATAAATCAAATTGTAATGATTTGTTATATTTAATATAGCTGACAATGTCGGGTTTAATTCTGCCAAAGCATGGGTTTAGGCGGTTAAGCCATGCTGGTTAAGTGAAATCTTCGTAATCCATGCTGTAGTTTCTGATGAGATTAGTGTGTACGATACGCCTTGAACTGTAATCTGTCTGATAGCTCTGACTGTAATTGACTTGCATTCTGAAAAATGTGATAGAAGCGAGTACCTTAGCAAGAAGGATGCCTTGTCAGGTTGACGAGCGAATAAGGTTCTGCTGAACTAATCTCATTAAGAGTTGTTGATAAAGGTAATAAGCGAGCTATACAGTGATCTGATGAATTAGCAGACAATCGGCCTCATAGACGAGCTGACGGACGAGTTGATAAGCGAGTACATGCAGTAAGGGCTAAATAGATTAACGAGCACATGACCAATGCCATGAACGAGCTCATTAACGATCTGATAAATGAGCATATGGATGGGCGGATTATCGAGCAGGTAGACGACTTGATACACGAATAGGTTGGCGAGCAGATAAGTGAGTATATTAACAAGCACATATAGATGGATGACCAGATGGGCGAGCAGACGATCGAGCACAGTGCTAGGCTTTCTGGACTTCTGATCATTGGGTTCATCATTTGGGCTTTCTACAGCCCATTTGGCATGATCGTAAAAACATCCATAATAGGAAGTCACTACATGATCGAAAGGAAAGAGTCCAATAGGTTGCAAATAAATGTTCACAATCAAACACAAGGAGGATGGAAGTATAGATCGCCAAAAAGTGAGGTTGGTTGCCAAAAGATATACAGAGTCTTATGGCATTGACTACCAAGAAATATTTGCACCCATAGCAAAGCCAAACTCCATTCAAATTCTATCATCCTTGGCTACAAATTTGGACCAGTCTTTACATCAACTTGATGCAAAGAATGCTTTCCTAAATGGAGAATTGGAAGAGGAAGTGTACATGGAAGTACCACTACGTTGTGAAGGATAGAGAGACCCTAAGGTTGTTTGTAAGTTGAAAAAATTTCTTTATGGACTAAAACAATCCCTTAGAGCTTGGTTCAACAGATTTACTAGGGCTGTTAAGAGATTCAGATATATACAATGCCAATTGAACCATACTCTGTTTGTGAAGCACTCCCCAAATGGTAAGATGACTATTCTGATAATTTATGTTGACAATATTGTGTTGATAGGTAATTATGAGAAAGAAATCAAGAATTTGAAAGGGCACTTGACAAAGTAGTTTGAGATTAAGGACCTAGAAAGCTTAAAATACTTCTTAGGCAAGGACATTGCATGCTTACAACAGGGCATTTCAATGTGCCAAAGGAAGTACGTCTTAGACGTGCTAAAGGAGACCAGTATGATGGATAGCAAACAAGTTGAAACACCCATGGACTTAACCACAAAGCTTGGCAATATGGAAGGCAGTGTGCCAGTCAACAAGGGATGTTTTCAGAGACTGGTGGGCAGGTTAATATACTTGTCTCATAGCTGATCGGTTATCAGCTTTACAGTTAGCACTGTAAGCCAGTTTATGAACAATCCACATAAGGAGCACATGAATGCAGTGTATAAGATTTTAAGATACTTGAAAATGACATCAGGAAAGGGTCTTTTCTTCTTAAAGGGAGCTAAACGTGGTTTAGAAGTGTTTATGGGTGCAAATTGGGCAAATTAAGCAGTGGATAGAAGGTCTACTTCAGGTTATTGCTCATTTGTTTAGGGAAACTTGGTCACTTGGAGGAGTAAAAAACAATCAATTGTCTTTCGCAGCAGTGCAGAAGTAGAATTGCGAGCAATTGTCCATGGTTTATGTGAATGATTGTGGATTAGAAGGTTGTTAGGGTAGCTACAGGTTGAAGTTAGTGGACCAACAAAGTTGGTATGTGAAAATAAGGCAGCAATTAGCATGTCCAAGGACCCTATCCATCATGATAGAACAAAGCATATCAAAATTGATAGATATTTTATTAAAGAGAAGATTGAAGAGGGTATTTTGAGTTTGAACTACATTCCAATAGGAGATCAAACCAATTTTTTAAAAGGTAAAAGGCGAAGCGAGGTGAGGCAGTCGTCTTGAGGCGAACAAGGCGGCAACCTCAATCCAATTGATGAAAAAAATAAATAAATAAATAAAACTCTAATTTAAAGTGTTTAATGGAAGAGAAAATGTGTAGAGACTTGAGTGATGGAGATGATTATATTTTTTATCATTATATATATAAACTATAAAACCCTACCCCACTCACTTAATTTTTTTCTTCGAAAAAATTATTTTATTATTATTACATATATGATTTCTTATTATTATATACATAAACTATAAAACCCATCTCACCAACTTAATTTTTATTTGTTATAATTATGTACATAAACTATAAATTTCCACCCTATTAATATATTTTTTTTGTATTTCAAAAAAATATTTTTTATTTTTTTATCAATATAGATATAAACCTCAGCCCACTGACTTTTCTTTTTTAAAACTCGCACCCTTACTAACTTTTTTTTTTTTTAATTTTTTATCATTATATATATAAACTATAAAAATCTCACCCCACTATCATACTTTTTATTATTTTTAATCTTTTCTCATTATGTTTTTTAAAACTTCCACCCCACTTACTTTTTAATTTTTTATCATTTTATATATATAAACTATAAAAACTCACCACTAACTTAGTTTTTATTGTTTTTTATTTGTTATCATTATATACAACTGAGTCTCGATTTTACTTCACTCTTCACTCCCAAATGCCACCGCCGACTAAACTGACATGCACTCTCCTCTCAGGCTCTCACTTTGTCACTCACCACCACCGACTGTCATTCCCACGATAGTTCATCTTTCTAGTTTCTTACTCTGTCACTCCACCTTTCTGGTTTCTTCTACATTTAGCTTTACTCTCTCTACTCTCTCTCTCTCTTAAAACCAGTGCTTGACTACTTTTAAAACTGGTGTTTGTTTTGATATTCTAAAATTGGTGTGTTTGTGCGTTTTTTGTGTGTGTTTTTTTGATGTGGTAAACTACTCTAAGCTTTCAAATCTAAAACTGGTTTGTTTGTGTATTTTTTTGGTGTGTTTGTATGTTTTTTGTGTGTTTTTTTGGGTGTGGGACTCTGTTCTAAGTTTCAATTTTTTTTATTTTATTTTATTCATGTAATGGATGATCTGGACCACCTCAAGGCGCCTGGGCTGGAGACTGCCAGAGGCGGTCGCCTCACCCTCCAAAGGCGGGTGATTCCAACTGCTCCGCCTTATATCTGCGCCTTGAGGCACTTTAGCCACCAAGGCGGCGAGCCTCGCCTTGCCTTTTAAAACCATGGATCAAACAATAGATATCCTAACAAAAGCTTTCCTAAGGAAAGATTTCAAAAACATGACTTCCAAGTTAGACATGATTAACATCTATGACCCAGCTTGAGGGAGGGCGTTGAGAAATGTTTTCTGAGTTGTTAGGTTTTATACTTTATCTAGAAGATTTATTTATTTGTTTGTGTTGGAAATTACAAGTTAGATGGGTATCGTTGTTTAGGTGGTTGTTAGTGGTTGATTAAGTATTGTTATTAAGCTTGTTATTATTAAGGTGGTTGTTAGTAGTTGTTAGTTATTATTAAGCTTGTTTAAATAAACCCACTCTCTCTTTTAGAGTGGTATGCAGAAGATTAATAACAATGTGGTTTCACCCTCTCGCAAAATCACAAATCCTTTCATAGAATCACACAAGATGGAAACATAACAGGTTCACTGTTTGCCATCATTGCAGCAGTTGACCTGGAGCTTTGCACCAAAATGCCAGAAATAATCCATTTCATGTATCTGTAACATCTATTGATCTAAAAACAGTCTAGGTTGATATAAACATAATTTCCCCAACAATAAAAAAACAGATGAAATATACCTGGATTGCTGAAAGAATATAATTTTTGTCTGTAGAATTTTTGGCATTATAAGGGCACCCGGCAAGACAATTTCCACAGGCTAAGCAACAACCCCTATGTCGACGCTTCATTTGACTGGATGGTGGTTCTTCAATATCAAAATTGATGCTTAGGTTCATCGAATCTTCAGAACTTCCTTCAATCTCTCCAATAGCTATGTCACCCATGACTTTGGCAATAGGAAACCTGACAGGAACGCTCTGTATTCTCAGCATGGTAGCAGCAGAAGCTTCACAACTGTCCCATTCCCTTTCCCATTCCACAGGCCATTTTGGGTTCCTTCTAGCACGAACTGGGGTTGGCATCATCACTCCAGCATTGACAAGTGATCCTCCACCAAGTCCACAAGCCACGGTCGCTAGAGAATCACCTTGTACATAAACCTACAATATCATCAAACAGTCACAAAAATATTCACCTAAACTTTGCTTAAAAAAGTAGATTTTAAAATAGGTCTCAACTTTACTCAACTACTGTTTATGCTCATGTAGAATCACGTGAATGTGTTTTCATGCGACCTGAATAAAGATGAGTGATACAATAAAAAATCTACTTAAATTATATGCTATAATCTTTCTTCGCCACTGATTTCAATATTCATTGTATTTTCTCATTAATCCTGATTTAAAGAATATTCATGATGATAAATAGTATTCTACTACCTAGACCCCGTAACATATTGTCTTTCTGTTGATAAATGAGCTTTGCAAAAGCTATTAAATCATACACAAGAACAGAGGCAGGGAGAATGACCTGAAACAATGCATCTTTTGGGCCAAAGTTGACACCTAAGTTCCGGTTCTCCATCCTAAAAGTTGACATGATCTTCCAGCTGTCAGTTGGAAATTCATGTGCTTCCCATTGCCTGCCTTTCTCTACTAGACACACCTTTATTCCTGCCATGGACATTCTACAAGCAGCAGCAGAACCACCATATCCAGACCCGACAACAACAGCATCATAACCATCTTCATCACCATTTTTTTGTTCTATATTTGCTTGTTCCTCCATATTTTTTTCTTTCCAGAAGATAATAGGACCAAATAGTTATAAATGGTTGCCTAGCATGCGAGGTAACGAAACAAGAGATATAAATAGAAGCATGTCAGTTTCATATTCAGATTCAAGTTAAAAAAGTTACTGCATACATAATTTGTCACTTTTTTCCAACAGAAACGAAAGATGTATTGATAAGAAAATAAAGGGAAAAAATCATTTGGATCCCTATTTTTAACTATATTTCAAAAAAGATCAAATCATCCATAATACTTTGAAAAAGTGTCAAATTAGTCATTCTCATCAGTCAACTGACGGTCAAACCTAATGGAAAACAAGAAAATACTTGCTTACCCTTGGACTCTATTAAAAAGATAATTCTAATTTCCCTTTTGTAATTTGGTATAATAGCCAAAAAACCCCATTACTTACGAAAATCATTGAAGACCGCTTATAGTTTATATACATAACAAAAAAAAACCCCTATTATTTATAAAAATAGTAAAAAAAAAAAAACCTCTGTTATCATCTTAGTCGTTAAAAGTCAATATTTGACCGTTAATCAGAAAGAACAAAGTTATCAAAGTAAAATTAAATATAATAATATTAATTAATTAATTAAATTAAAACATATTTTTTTTTTAAAAAAATAATGTCATCTCCACTGTCCATCACAATGATGGACGGTGGAGATGAAAACAATAAAAATAAAATGAAATGAAAAAAAATATTAAATGACATTAAAAAAATTAGGGTAAAAATCATTAAGTCTCTATATTTTGAGAAATGATAAAATTTTTAACTATATTTTAAAAAATGATCAAATAAACTTTAACTTTTCGAAAAAATATCAAATTAATCCCTCTCATCAATTGACTAACAGTCAAACCTAACAAAAAATGTGAAAAGATTCATTTATCTTTGGACTCAGTTAAAACAGATAAAAAAAACCATTATACCCTCGTCCATAGTTAAATATTAAAGTAATAGTTAATTACATATATGCCCTTAATGGGTTTTTAAGTATTATTTATAAAATTTCAAGAGTCGCCTTTTTCGGTGCGTGCAGCCTTTGTGTCCGGCACTGCTTGTGTATTATGTTAACAAAACAATACCATATAATAATAACTATTATTTTATGGTAACGCCAGCCTACATCATAGGACTTGTTTACTAATTCAAGCAAAACGGCCAATATTTGACAAAACATTTGATAAACTAATTCAAGCAAAAAGTTCTCAACAATAAATTCAATATATTAAATTGATTTTGAAGTTGAGATTGGGATAATATCAGTCACCTTTAGTTGATTAATTATCACTATGTGATAAAAAGTACACAAACCATTGTACAAAAGCAACCAAAGAACACAAACCAGTGTACAAAAACAAGCAAATAAACACACTCATTAACAGACCATTTACAAAGACAAGCAAATTAATTGATCACCATCAATATACGGAAACATGCAAAGACCAACTCAAAAACAAGCAAAAACCAACCTTACACCAGTGTACAAAAAACCAACGACGGCTGACCAAAATCAACCAAAACAAAAAACGAAAAGAAAAACCAAACTCGCCGGCTGACCAAAACCCCCAAAATCAACCAAAAAAACAAAAAACGAAAAGAAAAACCAAACCCGACGGCTGACCAAAAAATTTGCCGCGATGAAGAAGACAGTCAAAGGTGACGACTGAACGGTGTCTTCCACGGATGCGGTAAGTTCCTGAGTTTGTTTCTAACGGGGCCAGATTCGAATGGGGTCCTCCACGAGCGACGGCTGCAAGTCGATCGGACGGTGGTGGTGGACCGTCGGTGGTTGGTCAATGAGGTGTGGTTTGGCAGAGTTTGAACGAGGTGTGGATGGAGCGGGTGAACGGGGTGCGAAAATGTTTTAAAGTGGTGGCTTTGCGTGTGGTCGTTGGTGGATTTTATGTGGTCAAACTTAGACGTGTAACATGTAACACTAATAAAATTTGCTTCTCTTTTATTTTTTTCCTCAATTTATCTACGCGCTGCACCTGTCACAAGCATAATCATGATTAGAAATGGTAATTTCTGACAGTTAATTTTGACCCTTAATCCATTGGTGGGAGACATTAATTTGATAGTTTTCGAAAAATTAAGATTTATTTAATTATTTTTTAAAAATAATTAAAATTGATTATTTCTCCAAATTTAGGAAATAAAATTATTTTCCATCCGTTTGTTTTACGAGGAATAGGAGGCTTATCAAGGCAAAAGAATCTATGAAAAAGCCACCCTTTGGATAGGACTCATGAACGGGGTAGCAGCCTCCAGTAAAAAAGTTTGTTGAAGTGCTTCACAAAAAAATTAAAGTATGGTGAAGACTGCATAGCAATTTTCTTTTTTTATTTTTTCTTTTTCTTTTATATTTTAGTTTTTTTGGGATAATCCCAATTTTTCTCTTATAGTTTAAACTAATCACTAATTACCTACATAGTTTCTCGAAATCTCATTTTGTCCCTTCTGCTAACTTTGTTAATGAGAAATGGATTACAATCATAGTACACGAAAAGATCAAATTGTCCCTTAATTAAAGATAAAAAAAAATTAAAAAATTAAAATTTTTTATGCAATAAAATTAAAAATATATATATGAAAAAGTTGAGATCCAATCTGGAGACCCTCCACTATCCAGTTATTGTATCTTGTGTTCTTTTTAGCATGAAGAACATCATCATCTATCAACCGGCCCAAATAACTTCACTCATCTTTATTCAACCAAATTATCATCAACAACAAACATCATCATCAACAAACCCCTCAACACTGGAACAACAATATCAAACATAAAAGCAACATAAAAAAAAAAAAAACTTTTTGGAAACAAAAAACATAATTTTTTGGTTTTCAGTGCCAGAAATCCAGAAGTTTTCGGATCGAAAACCTAAGAATTTCTGAGTTTTCATTGGGTTTCCACGTCGGAATCCTAAAAAACCTGTAAATCTCTAGATTTTGATGCTAGAAAGCTAGAGATCTCTGGGTTTTCGACTCGTTGAAACCCATAGACCTATGGGTTTCCAGCGTCGGAACCCAGAGACTTCGGGTTTTCACATCGAAAACTTATAGATCTATAGGTTTTCAATGCAAAACCCCAAAAATCTATGGGTTTCTGAAGTTGAAAACTCATAGATCAATGGGTTTTCGACTCAAAAACCCATAGATATGAAACCCGTTGATCTTTGGGTTTTTGACGTTGAAAACCCATAGATTTATTGGGTTTCCAACTGGTTTGGAACCAATGCCAGAGAGAGAGAAGAGGAAAAGGAAGAAGAAGAAGAAGAAAAGAGAGAGAGAGGAAGAGAGAGAGTGTGTTTTTACGTTAAATTGATTAAAAGTTTTATTATTTATTTTATTTCTTTGAATTATGTCCACCATCCATCATATTGGTTAAATTTTTTTTTTCTTATTTCTTTGGATTATGTTCACTGTTCATCATTTGATGGACGGTCGACATAATCTTTTTTAAAATTATTAATATTTTTAATTTTTTAAAATTTTTAGTAGTTTTGATAGTCATCGTTCATTTTAAATATCAACAGTTAAGATTTTTTTTTTTTCAATTTTTTAAATATTAAATTATCATTTTATTAAATATTAATATTTTTTTATAATTTATTTTGTTTTAACAGTTTTGCCCTTCCACATAACGGTCAACCATTTACTTTTAACGTTCAAAATAACGATAGGGGTTTTTTTGGTATTTTAATATTCTATAAGGAATTTTTTGTCTATTTTGTAAATCAAGAGAGGGAATATTAGTAATTTTTTAAAATAAGAGCGGATTTTGACTATTTCATCAAACTATAAGGAGAAAATTAGGATTATCTCTTAATTTTTTATAATTTATTTATTTACTATTTTTCTTAAAATAAAAAGGGATATATTTAGTAATATGTACTTATGTAGTGTTAACATTTGGATTTGGTTAACTATTGATTCGTGAAGCCCAAGATTGCAAATCTATGAAAAATAAGAGAAAAGAGAAAAGAGAAAAGAGGAGAGGAAGAGAGGAAGAAAAAGAAAACAATATGATTTACATGGTTTGGCCTTAGGGAATGACCTATATCCACGGCGCCGGCTCCGATAAGGGACGGTAGTTACTGTTACTGTATATTTTATGTGGTTACAGAGAGAAATGAAAGAGACCAACCATCCCCCTTTACATTGATTTTGGCTTCTATTTATAAAGAGTGAGATATGCTACAGTTTTAGTACAACTCAAATAGGAAAATATTTAATGTTGATTTACTTTCCACAACTAACTCTTTTAATATCCGAGATTTGATATGATCCGTTGACTTGGTAGTTGCGTGTTTCATAATCTGCGCTGCTACCATTCTGGGAAGGATTTGACATGTACGTCACGTTATCCGCGAGCTGGTACTCGGGTCTAGGCGAGCTGGAGCTCGTCAAGCAACGAACAGATGGGTGAATAGCTTTGAGCGATTTGATGAGTGAGCTCATGTAAAGGGCTGATCGCGTGGCTAATCACTAAGTGATCAACTGATTGTTGAACTAATTTAATGAATGAGCAACTCTGGACGATCTGTTCGCTAATCAGTTGGATCTTTATCTGCTAGGCCAGTCCTACTGTGTCGTTTTATTGGGCCTCTGACCTTTTACTAGCCCACTTGGAGTAACCTAAAAATATATGCAACATGTAAGGTGAACTTATAAGATATTATCTATTAAAACATTCTAATGGGATGTACAAAAAAAAAAAGGAGTTTAGGGATATCATTTTTAATGGATGTAAATATGGACACTAAAGTATTTTCTTTTTTTTTTTTTTTTGAAATTCACTCAAGTTTTAACTCATAGAGCTAATATTTGTAACTCTCTCAAATTATATATACCTCCGATTCTTAATCACACCCCATTAGATACATTTTCGAAAAATTATAATTTATGATCAAAACCTACTTAATTCCTAAAATAGTATTTACTTAATTTTATTATATAACATTATAAACAACCCACTTAAAACTATTTTGCTAGTTACGTAATAATTATTTTCCCCACATAAACATTCGTTAACATATAAAATTTTTTCCTTTTTTTATCTTTAAACTCTAAACTTTTTATTTTTATTTTTTTCAAAGTCTTGGATGCGGTTGCTTTTTCGTTCTTTCAAATTTTCATCCAATCTTTATTTAAATAAAATAAAAAGTAAAACTTTTAAAATGAAAAATCAATAGCAAACTTTTAAATAATAACGATAATATAAAATAGATAACTTTAGTGAATAATCAAATAATTGTGTATTAAATTGGTTTACAGAAAATGCAAAACTATGGAATAATAAAAAAAAAAAGTATTTAGTGGGTTATGAATTATGATTATAAACAAAAGCTTTTGAAAAAAAAAAATTACTAAATGGGATATTATGAAAATATTCCCAAAAAACAAACTAAAGCGAGTTCACCTCTGCTTTTTTAAATACTAGGCAAACAACTTCATTGTTAAGTTTTCATCCAAAAAAAATGGCATTTAAAATATGTAAGGGGTGCACATGCAATTATATTTTTTAGGGTTATAAGTATCGCCACTCTTTAACTTACTACTTTATATGTGTAATACAGTTAATTTATGGGAAACTTGCGATAACATCCCTTGACATTTAAAAAAATGCACAAACTATAGATTATTTATTTAATTATTTTAACTTTATTTTCTACACATATATAAGCTGAATCATATATGACTATCTAATAAATCTCCAATAGTCAAATGCAAACAGATAATAGAAAAATTATATACCATATTTTATCCAAATAGATAAAAATAGTAAATATATTATCTATAGACTACCCATAAAAGCATAACTTTCGTTATTGATTATTTGTTATGAATATAATAATTATAATAAATGAATGTGCATAAATTCATCATAATAACTTCTATCTTCTGATCTTTTCCATTGGATCGTTCGTTTTTTAATTTGAAGATTAAACAGTATTACTAAAAATTGAAGATTGAACGGTGACTGAAATTTGAATAACATATTTGTTTTTTCTTTTCCCTTACCTCTGAATATATTATATAACTTATTTATTTTTTAAATTTAAAATTGTCTAAAAAGTAGTAAGTTGACATTTATATATTTTTTACTATTTGTTGTTATGTAATTTTAATTAATTTAATACAAATATCTGAAAATAAATAATTTAATAAATTCTAAAATCAATTTATATATATTAATAATATTTTATTCATAATTAAAATATGATTAAAAATATTTAAATATAGTGATATATTTAGGAAAACAAATTAGTTTAATTTCAAGATAATTTGATGAGATATATTTAGATTTTACTTTTTCAATATATTTTTTATAATTATCAAGGAAAAAAAAAGAAAATAAAATTTGATAATATAAAATTAGAATAAATTTGAAATTACGTTATTTTATAGTTATATGATTTGCAATTAAGTGAAAAGTTAAAAATTCTTACTTAATTTTTTTCAATTATTTTTTACTAGTTTTAAATGATTTGACCACTTAGAAAAAAAAAAATTAATATGTACAATTCAATACCATTAAATCTTAAATGAAAAAACAAACGACCCTTAACTCTATCTTATATTTTATTATGTTAGAGATCATTTATTTTTTTGTCTGAAGATTGAACGGTGCTGCTGAAGACTGAAGATTGAATAATAACTGAAATCTGAAATCTAATAACATGTTTGTTTTTTCTTTTTTTCTTATCTCTGAATATATTATAAACTTGCTTGTTTTTTAAAGTAAAAATTATCTAAAAACTAGTAATTTTACATTTATACTATTTATACTATTTATTGTTATATAATTTTAATTAATTTAATATGAGTATCTGAAAATAAATAATTTAGTAAATTCTTAAACATTTTTATATACATATTAATAATATTTTATTCATAATTAAAATATGATTAAAAAATATAGTAGTATTAACCACATTTATATATTTAAATATATTATTATATTTAAGAAAACAACTAGAAAAATGAATGTTTAAATTGTAAATTAAAATATATTAGTGTAATTCCAAGATAATTTGAGATAATTTGTATTTAATTTTTTCTTTCCAAATATATTTTTTGTAAATATTAAGAAAAAAAAATTGAGTAATATAAAATTAGGATAAATTTGAAATTATATTATTTTTTAGAGAATAGATTTGGAGTAAAAACTTTTAAATGTCATTAAGTGATTTGCAATTAAGTGATATTATAGGTATTTTGGAGTTATCTAAAATAGGCTGGTAAAAGCTCAAAACTAGCCTAATAGAATTGCCCAAAAAACTAGAGTGCAAAATGACTGTCTGACTAAGTCTCAGCTCACATAAGTCATTCAGCTCGCTAAATCGAGATCGTCTACTATTGCAACTATCAGATCACCAGTCATCCTTAGCAGCTATAAGTCGTCCAGAACCGACTTCAAACCTCAGTTTTCAATTCTCCAAACGCTCAATCTGTATAGGTAAGCTCATAACCAGACTTTAAATATTTCAGCTTACGAAAACGAGCTATTTGCTACTATAACTTGCAGATCGCAAGTCAACTTTAGTCAAAACTGTTAGACCAAAGTCAGTAAGACATATCATACACACTAATTCTTCAAAGTTAACAGTATAATTTAAAGAAATCTCACCTAACCAGTTTGAGTTTAGTGTCTAAATCATACTTTGACGGAGTTAACCTAACAAGTATCAGTCTCGAAAATGTAATTTATCATGTGTTAACGTCGGGAAAAGGTTCCCTTAGACAACGAGGTTGTTTTCGGGCCCGAGTTACAGTTTCGAATAGTTAACGGAATGTATGCAAAGGAAACAGAATGAGGAAGGGAAAGTTAGGGGCGAGGAGGAGGAAACGCAGAAGGTTTTTAGAGTGGTTCGACCCAGAAAGATGCCTACATCCACTGTTCACTCTCTCATTATTTTGGCAGAGTAATGACACTAAAAAATTCCATCCATTTTACAGTGAAAATCGTCCCTCTTTTATAGAGGAGGGGGAGATGCTACAGTAAACAGAATAAGACAAAAACAAATAGTTAACTACAGTTGCACTGACAAACAGCATTTAATGCGCCGGAAACCCAATTAATGCGGCTAACAATGCATTAAATACGGCCGAAAACACAATAAATGCGGTCGAATCCGTTGCATCTGAGGTCTGCCCGAGAGAGATTTCTGACGTCTGGACTGGATATGCAATGATGGGTTGTTGAGGATTCGACCACGACTTCTGATGGACATTGCGTGCATGGCAAGCCTTGGAAAAGCGCTCATGCATGGCACTGTTGGTTTCTCAAGTCTGGAATGAAGATCTTTAGGAGTGAGGCGGAGGCGGATCTCCTAGTAGATGGAACACCGAATCAAGCGGGGGAAGAAGAGAGTCTTCGAACACTGTCTTCCAAGAGGATCACGGAAGTGGGCTATGCGTCGGTATGTACATAGCTGGATATGACGGTGAGGCGAGTGATGCCATGAATGAGGGAGTCGGAACGCGGCCACGTTCAGAAACTGGCGACCAGCTCAGACAGGTAACTTTGGACGAAAATGGCTTAGTGGACATCTCTAATGGATGGTTCCTCTTGACGGATCCCCCGGTCGGGCAAGAATAACAGTCAGACAGGCGGTCGATCATGGCGAAAATATAGCGAGCAGGCTTAACTGTCGCGGATGGCGGATACTTTAGTGAGCAAGTCTGAGGGATGAGAGCCAACGACCAGCGATCAATCTTGGCAAATAAAGTTGAAGGAGAGCACGACGATCTGAGTGGCGGAGAATATAACGGTTACAACCAGTCTTGAGGAATAGACAATCCGCGGTCAGAATGGGCGGTAGCGGTCAGCGGTCACAATAAGCGCCCACTAGCGGGCCCCTCTTCTAGGAGAACGGACAGGGATGATGGCGAATAATTGGGCTTCTGGACCGTTGGGCCTGCACTGTGGATCCGTTTGGGTCTAAATATTCTTATCGCTATTTTATCCATAACATCATGATTTTATTTTTTCTTATTGTACATCACTGTAGCCTCCCATTCGCTATAAATAGGGGATGCAATTAATTTGTAAAAGAAGAGAGAAATATTTAGTGGAGATACTGTCACTCTATCGAAATAATTGGTGAGTAGTCGTGGACGTAAACTATTCTTTGGACCGAACTACGTAAAAACCGGTCGCAACAATGCTTCTTCCTTTTCCTCCTCTCTTTTTTCTTTGTCATTTCACTCACTTTGTTGTTTGGACCTTAAAGAATCTAGTCGATTAAAACCAGACGTCGACAAGTGAAAAGTTAAAAATTTTTACTTAATTTTTTCAACTGTTTTTTAATAGTTTTAAGTAGTTTGACCATTTAAAAAAAAAAAAAAACAAAAATAATTTAATGAGTGCAATTCAATACTATTAAGTCTTAAATGAAAATAAATAAATAAATAAATAAACCAACTTCTTATAGTTTATATATATTATGATTATGTTAGTCACATTTTAATTAACTTTTTTACGGTGGTTATACGAACACTTCATGGAAATGAAGGTATAAAGATTCATGTGCATTCTTGGACTAATTTCTCTCTTCTCTTATTTTGTGTTTATTTTGTGTTTATGATATTATATTATTATTTATTCCAAACATTTTATACGATTATCATCATTTCATGTATAAATTACCAACAATTATACTGAACTACCTACCATTTATATATCTCAATTAATAATTTGGTAATTGATAAATATAAGAACTGGGATATGTAGCCTTATTAAATTATATATTTTATTATCAAATTTATTAACCTCTTCCATTGTATAAATAGTAAACCGTTTTATCATATTCTTGCTCTCTCATGGACAGGAAGTAATAACGTAATTAGGCCCACCAATGCAGGTAAACGTGCTGCTCCGGTCATCGTAAGCATAACTATAAGCTTGAGGGCACTGATCCTTGAAGATCTTGGAATATTGAGTTGGTGGGCATGTTTGAGGAGTGCCGTAGGCCCCCGTGCAACAGTACTGCGGCTGATTCGGCGCCACGCACGCACTCTTGCAACCGATCACGCTCCCGTCCCACCCTTTCACGGCCAGTTCTTCTGGGGAAACTGCGTTCACATTGGGTTTACAGCTCGAGGTGGTGCAATTTGTACCGGTCCCGCCTTGCGGTGCAACGGAAAGGGGCAAGTTGAAGCCATCGACAAGGCTGAGATCGTAAAAATCCTGTCCGTTGTTTGGTGCAATATGAATTCAACGAGGGATGCCGGTGGGACTCCGCCTTTTGGTTGCATGTGACTTGGCCTGAGCCGCAGTCTGCAGTTGCGCAAGTGAATTTGCCGGAGGAGTCGGTGGAGCACTGTGTCCGGGCCCAAAAACGGCCTGACCATGGGGAGCAACCTGGAGGGCTTGTGATGCTTTGGAGGCTAACTCGAACCCGCTGCTTGATAATTGAGTCCCGCTGCCGGTTAGGGTTGCTGGCCAGATAGTGTATGGACAGTTGTTTGTGACGGTGACCGCTGCCAGATCAGCCCCCATTAATGTTAAAACAAGCATGTATCAGTGATCAGTTAAATGTTTGTCACACCCAACTAAACATATACAAAGACAAATTGAAATAAAATGAAAGTATAAAAGCATGAATGAAACTAACAAAAGATATAATCAATAAACTAGATGAGATTAGATCCACATAAGAGATTATGAAATTAAGTCATATGTATCATATTGTTAAAAAAAAGGGAAGCCTATATATATAAAATAAATTAATAAAACTATCCATTTGCACATAAACTATGAGATTTGCTTGAAAAGATCTGTTTCAAAAAAAAAAAAAAATCAGCAATTTTTCATTCTGAAGGTAGCGTACGTTTTAATGATTAGAAGTTGTTCTGTTTCTATTCATATTTTCTATTATATTTTGACAATTTTTAAGTATGAAGAAGGTTGCCGATTATTAATTAGACCTGTTATAACTGTCCCGTACGTTAAATGTTGAGATAATAACCTGCGACAATTATTATGCAACAAACAAAACCAACCAAACAACGAAGTATCTTATATATATATATATATATATATATTAATATATTCACCTCCTGCAATTAATTGCATCACAAATATTCAAGTGAAAGACTCATATTTTACATGTCTCAATTTAAATGGATCCAAAAAAATAATTGAAATATAATTTATTATTCTTATTAATTTGATTCTATTCAAATTTTAGAAATAAAAAAGTGTATGAATTAATATTCCTTTTGTGGTTATTTTTTTTAAAAAAATTAATAAAATAGGGTATAAAATGAAAAATATCATAACAAAAGGTGGGATACAAAATATTAATTTATAAGTCAAATGTGGTAAGAAATATGATGGCCGTAGGGTGAAATGATAGGTGGTCTTTGTTTTAAAAAAGAGTGAAATATATGATATTAAAAGAAAATAAAAGGCATGTGGTAGGCGCAAAAGCAAACAATGTCAATCAAGGAATCAGACCATTTGAAAAGTAGTAGTATATGAGACAAAATAAGTGATGAGATTGAGACCGAGAGATAAGCATGAGGCTTAAGGCGGTGTAGTGTTTTGTTTGTGTGCGTGCGTGTGTATGCGCACGCGTGTGTAATTATATAAATATATATATATATTGTGAAAGTTCTGGATGATATTATAATAATATATTATTTAAAGTCGGTCATAACCGACTCTGTTTTTGCCTATATATACGTGTGTAACGCATCAATGAAAATAGAGATTTCTGCTTTCTTTTTATATGCTTTTCTGGTTCCTCTGTCTCTATCTCCCTTTATTGCTTTTGTTATTTTATGTTTTTCTCTCGTCTCTCTCTCCTGCTATCAACTTTTGCTGTCAAATTTGTCACAAGTCCCTGGTAAATTCTCTTTAAGCCCTGATGATTATTAATTTTATTATATTCATTTATTTTAATTTTATAACACGTTATCAGCACGATCTTGAACCTGAAGTTCTTGATATTCTGACTCAATATATGTACGGCTCTGCCGACTCAATATATGTACGGCTCTGCCAACTCAATCAATGTACGGCTCTACCGACTCAACCAATGTACGGCTCTGCCGACTCAATTATTATTATCATGCATTACAGATCTAACTATTTAATTTTATTTATTTACTTATTGTTACGTACTATATGTGCAGCTTTGTTATTATTATTTACTATTTTTATTATGTATTTCATGCACGGCTATGCCGGCTCAATACATTATTAATTAATTGATTTGTTATCTCTGTTATATCTTTATATTTCATATATTTTATTCTCTCAAATTTATAATGTACTAGAACCTGAAGTTCTGGATTTTAATCAATGGAATCTGAAGTTCTAAATATTTATTGTTAAAACCTGAAGTTATTATTTTTGACCTGAAGTTCTAAAAATATAAATGAAATTTTTGGCAACCTGAAGTTTCAAATATATCATTTTGATTATGTTACTAATTGTGATATTTTATGTGTATAGTCATGTCAAATATCGCAAAACCAGAATTTGCTCTACTGGATATATCAGGAAATAATTATCTTTCATGGATTCTTGATGTAGAGCTGTATCTGCAGTCCAAGGGCTTAGCTGATACAATTAGAGATAATAATGAAACATCTCTACAGGATAAAGCAACTGTAATGATCTTTATCCGCCGTCATTTACATGAGAGCCTGAAGACTCAATACCTCACAATTAGAGATCCACTGACTCTGTGGACAAATCTAAAAGATAGGTATGACCATCAGAAAACCGTCGTCCTCCCCAGAGCCCGGCATGAGTGGAGTAATTTAAGACTCCAAGATTTCAAATCAGTCGCTGATTATAATTCTGTCCTGTTTAAGATAACCTCACAGCTGAACTTGTGTGGTGAAATACTAACTAATGCAGATCTGTTGGAAAAGACATATACTACTTTCCATGCATCTAATGTGCTCCTGCAGCAGCAATATAGAGAACACAGGTTTACAAAATACTCTGAATTAATCTCATGTCTCTTAGTGGCAAAACAAAATAATGAGCTTCTGATGAAAAATCATGAACTCCGCCCAGCTGGCGCAGTTGCACTTCCAGAAGCAAATGCTAGCACAAGTAAAGGTCGTAGACATGGACGTGGACGCGAACGTGGTAATCATGGTCGTGGTGGGAATAAATTTTCAAATAATCAAAACCAGAAAAACATCTCTCAAAGTGGAATGTTTATAATGCTAAACATAACAAGGGCAAAAATGTAGAGAAACATACCCCTAAACATTATGAAGATGTTTGTTTCAGATGTGGTATGTCTGGACACTGGTCTCGTACCTGTCGTACGACTAAGCATTTGGTTGATCTGTATCAAGCCTCTGTAAAGGGGAAGGAAAAGAAAATTGATACAAATTTTGCAGATCAAAGTGATGATCCTGTAGATATCACAAGCCTGGAATTATCGGATTTTCTTGATAATGCGGATGAAAAAGTGGATTACTCAATTGGTGATGGAGATATCCATACCAATTAGAAAGTTACCTAGTTAATATAGTCATATTAACTTTTGTTATGTTAGTACATATTTTTGTAATCTTCCAGAAGTAAGATAACTTATTTTGCTTTATATTTTGTTATCAATGATGTACTAACATATGGTTTATCTGATGAAAGACGGATATGGATGAATTATCTATTCTCAAAAAGGAAGGTGCAGATATATGTATTGTCGACAGTGCAACAACACATACTATTCTTCAGAATAAGAAATATTTTTCAAATTTGACAGTAGCCAAAGCCAAGGTAAATACTATATCAGGTCCTGCAGATCTGGTTGAAGGTTCTGGAAGAGCCATAATCTTATTGACAAATGGTACTAAATTATATATAAATGATACATTATACTCTAGTAGATCTAGAAGAAATCTACTCAGTTTCAAAGATATACGTAGTAACGGATATCATATTGAAACTACAAATGAGAAGAATGTTGAATATTTATGCATTACTAAAATTATTTCAGGCCAGAAGCTAATTGTAGAAAAACTCAGATCTTTCTCATCTGGGTTGTATTATACAATTATGAGATCAATTGAAACTTATGTAATTTCAAGCCAGAAGCTGTTTAAACCAATAACATTTCGACTTTGGCATGACCGTCTTGGTCATCCAGGATCTACGATGATGCGTAGAATCATTGAAAATTCTCATGGGCACCCATTAAAGAACCTGAAGATTCTATTATCCAATGACAATATATGCACTGTCTGTTCACAAGGAAAATTGGTAATTAAACCATCTATTTCTAAGGTTGGTTTTGAATCTCCATCTTTCCTGCAAAGAATACAAGGAGATATATGTGGACCCATTCATCCACCCAGTGGACCATTCCGTTATTTTATGGTATTAATTGATGCATCAGCAAGGTGGTCACATGTATGTTTATTATCCAGTCGTAACATTGCTTTTGCTAGATTGCTTGCTCAAATCATTAGACTCCGAGCACAATTTCCAGATTATCCAATCAAGAGTATACGACTAGATAATGCTGGTGAGTTTACATCAAAAACATTTGATGATTATTGCACATCAATCGGAATTGCTGTTGAACATCCAGTCCCACATGTACATACCCAGAATGGTCTAGCAGAATCATTCATCAAACGTATCCAGGTGATTGCTAGAACTTTATTATTACAAACCAAATTACCGGTTTCTGCTTGGGGACATGCTGTTTTACATGCAGCAACATTGATTCGACTTAGGCCTGCAGCTTATCACCAGTACTCTCCATTACAACTTGTACTTGGGCACCAACCTGATATTTCTCATTTACGTATTTTTGGTTGTGCCGTACAGGTCCCTATTGCTCCTCCTCAAAGAACCAAAATGGGACCCCAACGTCGTTTGGGAATATATGTTGGTTTTAATTCACCTTCAATTATCAGATATCTTGAACCATTGACAGGTGATCTTTTTACTGCCCGTTTTGTAGATTGTTATTTTGACGAGACAACTTTCCCACCATTAGGGGGAGGAAAAATTTCTCCTAAAGAGAAGCACAAGAAAAATGTAACTATTTGAGAGAAAAATGAGCTGTCATGGAATGTGACAACAATATCTCATTTGGATCCTCGTACTACCCAATGTGAAAGTGAGGTACGAAGAATAGTTAATCTTCAGATGATTGCGAATCAGTTGCCAGATGCATTTACTGATGCTGCTAAAGTGACAAAATCACACATACCAGCTGCCAATACACCAGCTAGAATAATTGTTCCTGTAGAACAATGTAATCAGAACGCAGCAAATGAATCATCTACTGCACGCCAGAAGCGTGGTAGACCAATGGGCTCAAAAGATAGTATTCCCCGGAAACGGAGAATGAAAAATTCTGATTCTTCTGAAAATAATACTCAAGCTACAACTCCAGAAGAGTTGCCAATCCCTGAAGAGACTAAAACCCCCAATGAGGTACAAACAATTGATGAGCCACAAAATTCTGGAAATCAAGAAATTTCAATCAATTGTGTTGAAGGTATGTGGAATCGTAATAAAATAATCATCGATGATATATTTTCATATACAGTAGCTTTGAAAGTTATGAACGATGATTATGAACCACATACTGTTAATGAATGTAGACATAGACACGATTGGCCTGAATGGAAAAATGCAATTCAAGCAGAATTAAGTTCCTTAGCCAAACGTAAAGTCTTTGGACCTGTAGTCCAAACGCCTGAAAATGTCAAACCTGTTGGATACAAATGGGTATTTGTACGGAAACGTAATGAAAAGAATGAAATTGTAAGACATAAAGCAAGGCTTGTTGCACAAGGTTTCTCGCAGAGACCAGAGATTGATTATGATGAGACGTATTCACCAGTGATGGATACAATTACTTTTAGATTCTTGATCAGTTTAGCAGTCTCAGAAGGACTCGAAATGCAACTTATGGACGTAGTGACAGCATATTTATATGGATCACTTGATACTGATATCTATATGAAAATTCCTGAAGGATTTAAGATGCCTGAAGCATACAAATCAAAAGCCAACAATGTTTATTCAATTAAATTGCAACGATCCTTGTATGGATTAAAACAATCTGGGCGAATGTGGTATAATCGTCTTAGCAAATACCTGACAAATGAAGGATATATTAATAATCCTATATGCCCATGTGTTTTCATAAAGAAAACAAAATCTGGATTTGCTATTGTTGCAGTTTATGTTGATGATATGAATTTAATCGGAACACCTGAAGAGCTCCGAAAAACTGCTGACTATTTAAAAAGAGAATTTGAGATGAAAGATTTGGGACAAACGAAATATTGTCTCGGCTTGGAAATCGAGCATAAATCATACGGAGTACTTATCCATCAATCAGCATATATTGAAAAAATCCTAAAACGGTTCAATATGGATAAAGCTCACTCTTTGAGTACCCCTATGGTTGTTCGATCTCTTGATCCTAAGAAGGATCCATTTCGACCTAAAGAAGATGATGAACAAATACTTGGTCCAGAAGTACCATATCTAAGTGCAATTGGTGCCTTATTATATTTAGCACAATGTACTAGGCCTGATATTGCTTTTTCAGTAAATTTGTTAGCCAGGTTCAGTTCTGAACCAACACGACGTCATTGGAATGGTATCAAACATATTTTTCGTTATCTTCGTGGAACAACAGATTTGGGGTTATTCTATTCAAAATCTAATAGTGGTGCAGGTTTGATTGGTTATGCTGATGCTGGATATCTTTCAGATCCTCATAAGGCTCGTTCACAAACTGGGTACGTTTTTACTTATAATAATACAACAATTTCATGGCGCTCAACAAAACAGACTTTGGTTGCCACATCCTCCAACCATTCTGAAATTCTTGCACTTCATGAAACAAGCCGAGAATGTATATGGTTGAGATCTGTTATTCACCATATCCAGAGTACATGCGAACTATCTACTGCTTCAAGTTCTCCCACAATCATATATGAAGATAATGCTGCATGTATTGCTCAAATCAGAGGAGGATACATCAAAGGAGATAGAACCAAACATATCTCACCAAAGTTCTTTTATACTCATGAGCTTCAACAAATCCAGCAGATTGATGTTAAGCAAGTCCGCTCCCCAGATAATCTCGCAGATTTATTCACCAAAACATTACCAACATCAACATTCGAGAAATTGATTTATGGCATTGGGATGCGTCGAGTATGTAAATTACATAATTAATTTTGAAGTATTTTTCAGGGGGAGTATATTAAATCACTGTGGACATATGTGCACTGCACTCTTTTTCCCTTCGATCAGGTTTTATCCCACTGGGTTTTCCTGACAAGGTTTTTAATGAGGTAGTCATTTTAAGCACATCCAAATATTATTAAATCCAGAAGATTATAATATTTTAGATCCAGCAGATCATAAAATATCTTTTGTTTAGATTTTGAGTTTTTATTGGTAGAAACTTTTAATGTATTATAATAATATCATCCAAGGGGGAGTATTGTGAAAGTTCTGGATGATATTATAATAATATATTATTTAAAGTCGGTCATAACCGACTCTGTTTTTGCCTATATATACGTGTGTAACGCATCAATGAAAATAGAGATTTCTGCTTTCTTTTTATATGCTTTTCTGGTTCCTCTGTCTCTATCTCCCTTTATTGCTTTTGTTATTTTATGTTTTTCTCTCGTCTCTCTCTCCTGCTATCAACTTTTGCTGTCAAATTTGTCACAAGTCCCTGGTAAATTCTCTTTAAGCCCCTGATGATTATTAATTTTATTATATTCATTTATTTTAATTTTATAACAATATATATATATATATATCATGAGGCTTAAGGCGGTGTAGTGTTTTGTTTGTTTGTGAGTGCGTGCGCACGCGTGTGTAATTATATAAATATATATATATATATAATAGAAGCGTCTAATGACAAAAAAAAAAAAAAAAGGATATTTCAAATTGTGAACGGAATATTTGGATACCTAATTTATTTAGATAAATAATTTTATTTTAATGAGATTTAAAATTCAAAAAATTAGTTAATTTTTCATAAATTCTAAATTATGTTTAATGTGATTTTAGGATGAATTTAGGTTTATAAAAAATTAGATGAGAATCCGTTTTAGATTCAGATTTAAGCAAAGAATTTATATAAATGAATCGTTTTATTTATTTCAAATTGATTATTTATAACGATATTTAAGATTTTTTTTATTAATTATGGATCATTAGAAATGAGTTATTTGTTAGTTAATTAATTTTCTGAATTATTATTCTTGTTGTATGTTTGAAATTAGAATTTAATTGTATATGTGTGTATATATATATATATTTACATACTTGAAATTCCAATTAGACTTTTATTGTTTTCTAGCTTGAGTTTATTATATGATAAGTTTCAGAATAATCTAATTAATATTTATTTATTTATTTGTGTTTCAAGAAAAATATTTATTCATAATTATATGTATAGTATGAAAATATTTGAGAAAAGAAAAAAAAAACATGCTTTCAAAACATCATGGTTGTATCATTCCCTCTAATGGTCAAGCAGACTTCTGATAACTCTATTTTTATAGAGTCATTTTATCTTTTTAAACTTCAATTCTTGCTTAGTTCTTGATATTTTTATTTTTATTAAGTAAATTATTTCATATTTTTGTATTTTTATTTTCGGAATAAAATTGGTGAAAAAGCACACATGAACCCCACCAAATGCTATTGTTCGAGACAATATCATCGCTACAAAATGAATATCATTCGAAGCAGTTCATCGCCTCAAGAATTACTCGAATCAGAGATTGCATAAAGAAGTTATCGTAGTTTAAAGATCAAGAATTCTAAAAATAAATATTATGTCATGCTGATGTAAGAAATTATGTAATGAAAATTATGATGTAAGCAATGATGTAATATAAAAGTTGACTTGCATGGGGTAGGTGAATCATGATGTAAGCGATGATGCAAAATGGTGAAAAATTATGAAAAGATGATGCATGCGATGATGTAATTGGAGGTGAACTTTGCCTATAAATAGGCCTTAGAATCACCATTCCAAGCATCTCATTAAAAACCAAAACAATAAGTAGTTTAGAGAAAGAGAGAGAGAGCTTAGAGAGGAGAAGCAAAGTAGAGGAAGAAATTCTACGATGAAACTTTAATCTACTAAGTTTTCTTATCTTTTATTATGTTTAATTTTCTAGTCTTTGTAAATTCTAATGTAAAGTAGATTTATTTTTCTAAGATTATGATGTAACCTAATTTTGATGTTTCAATCATTTATTCAATTTAATTAAAGATTTTTTATCTTGATTGATGCGTTTAATACTGTGCTTAATGTTTCTAAATAACTTATCACTATTTAGTTGAATTGTTAATCATAATGATAGCGGAAATTGATTTATGTGTCTAGTTTATTGTATTGAATGTTATAAATTACATACAAGATAGGAATATATTTGTATGGTTTGTGTAGTCTAAAAGAGATCCATAAATCTTAATGAATCCATTAATATTTTAACTTGCATGGGAACATAGCAGTTAAACTTTATAGGATATTTTCCTTAGACCTCGAGAGGGGCTATGTGAATAATTCAGGGAATCTCGGCTAGCAACTGGATAATTAATTTTTGTTAAAAAAAATAAATGGGAGGAACAGATTAGTTATGGTGAAATCAGAACTTTAGAATTTTTATTCATTGAATTAATTTTTATTTATTTACATTTGCATTTAAATTTTATTTTAGTTTTCACCTCCAATTTCGTTTGCCAAATAAAAGTCGCGTTGTTTCAATTTTGGGCATTAATTAACAACAATCCTCGTGGGACGATACTTCTCTCATCACTTTATTACTTGTTCGGCTCGTCCATTTACGATTTTGCACAATAACTTCACATGTGTAAGTCCCAAAGAATCACTCAGCATGTGTATGATAGATATCTGGAAAGTCATAGAGTTACCAGCACGTGTATTGTATGACAGATGTTATCTCTCGTTTTATGTGTATATTAAGTCTTTTCACCACGTATAATAGATTTCTCTCGATACTAATTGGTGTGAATTTTTAGACTACAGAGGTTATACACTAGTTTGATTAGTACATATAAAAATTTACAGAAAATCATATTTATATAAAGAGATTCCATATAAATTTTATAGATTATATTATTAAAGTTATAGAAATAATTTATATAGAAATAATAATTTTATTATGAGATAAGAATGATTTATTATTACTTGCAATATGCTTAGTTTTAATAGAAATATTTAACAAAGTTATATCCATTCACTAGATGCTAGTGCTCATTATCTTATTAAATCCATTTGTCTATATATCCACTGTAGGTTTGTGCAGATTATTGCATATCGTGAAAAGGGTTATAGGGTGATGATTAAATGCATTAATATTATTTTTAAGTACAAATATTTTACATCAGTGTATATTAATTTTAATTAATCAGATTTTGTTTATATATTTCAAGAATAATTTTGGGAATGAAATATCTTTCCATATATTTTGTGAATATTTTATATATTTAGTATATGTGTCCAACAAGAAAAACGTACAGATTGTCGATTTGTTCAGATTAAATTTTATAAAATGACTATGGGAATTATGATGATTTTTCTAAAGAATTTTTAGTAAATCTAGATTTCAATAAAAAAGATTCCAGTTTACTCGGGATCTTCCCAGACTCAAAAGAGATCAGGTCTTGTCAGTTTGGTATTAGAGCAATGGTTTCAGATTTAGAGAACTTTTTCTTGTCACGGGCATTCAGTTTTCATTTAAAGTTATAGTTTTATCATGCATCATTGTGGCTAATCTTACACGGAACCTATATAAAATTGGGGTTAGAATTAATAGTTGAATGGAGATAAATTCAGCTGATTTGATTTTGATATTAGTATGAGATATTTTTGTAAATGATTGTTATAAGAGGTGTATCATATCGTCTCGTATTCTGAATGTTTGGATAACAAGTATTGGAGTATATATATTATGATGATAAATATATTGATTGGATAACTTGTAAATATGCCTAGAAGTGGTAGTTGTTCATTACCTATGAATTATTTGCGGATAAAGAATTGTTATGAATATTTGGCGATTGAGTTTTGATGTGTTTAGAAGATATAATCTTATGTTTTGATCAAGTAAAATAAATATGATGTTATTTTGTTTGATTACTATTTAGCATAAGTTGTGGAGCTTAGGAATTTTAACATTATGAAGCATAAAATTTTATGGAATCAATTGGAAAGATAATAGGTAAGTGAGGTAGATCCTATGCGATTTAAGTCCTTGGTGTTTAGATAATCTTCTGATTAATAGATATGATAAGATGACACTGAGTTGTTATATATGGCATAATTCCCTATTTTTGAATACAAATGAAATTTAGGGATTTAAGCATTCTTTGTAAAGGTTTTGAGAGTTAATTGTTAATCGTTATATAATATTTTACTTTTAAGTGTTGATTTTAAATCTATTTACGGTTATAAGGTAATTTATGGATTCATACAAGGTTATGATTTGTCAGTAATTTTGATGGATTTTAATAAAGTTTAATGGTTAAAAATATTTTTGGTGGAATTTTGTTTTTACTAGTGATGAATTTGATATATATATATATATATATATATATATTCATTTATATCGATGTTAGCATATTGATTTTCATTGGTGAATAATCGTTGTGTCAAGTTCCTTATGATTTAATTTGATTGGTTATTTTATATTTGTTTGGATGAAAATAGTGGTTGAATTCTATGGAAATACTAGTGAAGAAATTTGATATCATTGTGGAGCATTGTCATATCAAAAGTGATGATATATGGTTTTTTTTAGGAACTCGACTGAGCTGAGTTGGTACCCACTGGCCACTTTCGATTGAATTTATTCATTCACAGCCTAGAAAACCAGTTATTTTGACCATTGCATATGCTCTCTCTTCCACGCATGCGGGCTTATTCTCTCATTCTTCAACTCATCAGAATCTGCACTATTTTTCTTGATAAGAGGTACACTCACAGGTCACAGCCTCACAGCAGCTTTTTATTTTTATTTTTTTGAATGTTCGATATTCTAACATATATAAACCTATGACCTCTGAATTCTTCATATCGGGTTTTACACTATAACAATTTTACAAGACCCCTTTTTAATTTTTTTTTTTCAACTTACTAGATCTGCTAGGGCTACTGCGGATTGGCTTAGTCTTTATCAGATCCCGAAATTAAGATATGAATCCTGATATGATGTCTACGTAGATTATCCCAGTTAAGTAAGTTGGACTTTCATTCATTCTATGATTTGGTTCGCTCTTTTTGTTATTTTTCCTCATTAATTATCATTGATCTCCTTTTATTAAAAATAAAAAGTAGCCAGCGATTTCAGATACAAACGTGGAATGTCGTGGATTTTCTCTGTTAACTTTGATGGAGGCGGTTCATGGAACTCCGATGGGGCATGCCATTAATACATCTGGCTATGCATTTATTGTAAAGTGGAAATGTCAATCGGACCTAACAGGGCCAGGCTATAATTGTAAGATTTAATTGGGCTTGAGTGTTGGGCATTAGCCAGACCTTAACAAGTGTCGAAATATTTTCACTATTCCGACATTACCCTTTAAAGTAGATTATTAATGTTTTTTCAAAGTATATTATTATTATTTTTAACTATTTTTTTCAAATTTTTTTAAATTACTAAATTTAAAAATGTAAAATAAAATGCATATAAAAAGTAAAAACCTAAATCTGATAGTTTGAAGAGGAATAGGAGGCTTCTCAAGACAAAAGAATCTATGAAAAAGCCACCCTTTGGATTAAGGGTGACAAAACAGGTTGGCATGATGGGTCGAGCCGAATTCGATTTGATTCATTTATGAATTCGATTAATTCAACACGAATTCGTTTAAGAAATAGGTCAATATTTTTGGATTCGATACGAATTCGATTATAAACGAATTAACACAACACGACACGATTATTCGTTTATTACTTGGATCATAAAGGATCCAAACTCATTAACCCGTAAACCAGTTAATTCGTTTAACTCGTTTGATTCGTTTAACCCGTAACCTATTTAATTCATTTCAATTTATCTCAATTCATTTCAACATCCCACAAACCAATAAAATAAAAACAAAATTTTCACAATAATTACCATACATATCAAATAAAACTTCATTAAAACCAATCCTTTATTTCTCAAACATAACAAACATAAACAAATCATACACAATTTAAACAAAAGTACAGTTATATAATTCTCAAAAAGTGAAAAATCAAAACTTTCAAATGAAGGGGCAACGACCGTGAAGGGAATGGAAGAAAGGGAGAGGGGACGACGATTGCGAGGGAGATGGGGTAGTGATCGCGAGGGAGAGGGGATGACACCCGTAGAGGAAAGGGGGTGATGACTGCGAGGGAGAGGGACGACGACCATAGGGGAGAGGGGACGAATATTGTAGGGTAGAAGGGGAAAGGAGACGACGACGGTGACCGTGAGGGAGAAGCAACGACCTTGAGAGTCTGAGAGAGAATGGGTGGATTCTGTGGCATGGCATGGGTATGGGTGTGGGACTATGGACGAAGCTAAGAAGGTGAGAAGAGCTGCCAAAAAAAAGAAAATAACTTTGAAATAGTTTAAGGTTCAATTAAATGTTTATATATAGAAATGCATAATTATACACAAACACTTATAATATATCAATATTATATTTTGACCCCTAATTTAATTGTGTTAACCCACGATTCGTTTAAATTAATCCAATTCGATTCATTTAATAAACGGGTTAATCGGGTTCACACGATTATGACACAAATTCGTTTAATTTAAACCCATACCCATTTATTTTTTACTAATTCGTAACGATTCGTTGTATCATAACTCATATTGTCACCTCTACTTTGGATAGGATAGGACCCATGAAGGAGGCAACAACCCCCATGAAGGAGGCAACAACCTCCATTAAAAAAGTATGGTGAAGTACTTCAAGGAAAAAAAAAAAAACAAAGTATGGTGAAGACCGCACGGCAATTTTCCTTTTTTTCTTGTTTCTTTTTCCTTTTTCTTTTATATTTTAGTTTAATTATTTTTTAATTTATTATTTATGATTTTTCTTAAAATAAAAAAGGATATATTTAGTAATACGTAGGGTGAAATTATAAGATATTATCTATTAAAGCATGAGTGGCCATATTAGCACCTCTCTAAAACTTATTTACACCCTAATTTATTTTTTTCATAAAATTCCAATGTTACCCTTATATTGAATTACTAATATATATATATATATATATATATATATATATATTTGAAATAAAACACTTTTATTAAACAACAGAAAGACAAACATTACAGCAACACTGCGACCCAAAGAGAGCAAGACTGAGAGCAGTTAAGAACAAAGAATACTTTTTTTTCTTTTGAACAAAGAACAGAGACTAATTATATATATATATATATTTGAAGTTATATATTGATATAATTTTAATCAAAGATATTACTACTCTTTTATCCTTTTTTAGTTCTTACATCTAATAAAAATCTAATGTGTATATATATATATATACACACACACACACGCATATACACACTTCATCATCTTAAGAGCTGAGGTTTGCAGCGGTGTATGGGGTTTCGCATGGAGCAAGGAAAAACAGGGAGTGATGGTTCAACAAAATCCCATTCAAATGGTGAACTCTAAGTTCAATCAGTGGCAGCTTAGTTTCAAGTAGTTGGAGTCTGGTTTCAAGTCTAGATAAATCATACAGTTTCTATCTAGCGTATTTGACTGTATGCTTCGCCGGACAACACGTTTAACTCCATTAATGAGAATCCCAACATTGTAAAGGTTGATACAGCCAGACCAAATCAAGATCTCGCAGAACAAACGGTTCAGTTTCATATTACAGCGATGGCCCGCATTATCAAACACTCTTCTCTCCTCTTCCATCAAGAGTTTCAGCACATTATCTATACCCGATTGCAGGAATTATCAAGAATCCGATCCGGGCCTTATTGGTGATGAATATTGAATGCAGATTCTGTTCGCGTATCAACAATGAGAACAACAAATAGAGAAGGAAAATAAACACTTAAGTAGAATAATTTTATTATGGAGATTGTTTATACTGCAATGAAACGACTGCAAATAAAACAAACCAAAAATAATAATAATTAAAATGCAGGAAAGAAAAAATGTACAATTGAAATACGAAATAATAGAGTTTTGCAGAATTGTAATAGTCTTAGGACAGTAATTACCCCCTATTCTAGTGCTTATAGAATTTTGAACAACTACATGTCATGATCCTCTGTTAAATTCAAAAATCAAGCACTAAATATTATAAATTCTATAGAATTTTGGTGTGTTTTTCAGTTTTGTAATGAATGTATAAAAATAAAAATTTCTCTTCAAATCACAAAAATGATTTGCTATTATAAATATTGAATATGTGCTTACGAACAGACATAACTTTTCATAATAGATACAGACACAACATTACAGAATAGGTACATTTAAATTGACGGACACTTTTTCACTAAAAGACATTTTTAGTTCAAATTTAAATTTTAAAAATTGAATTTTAAATTAAATGAACCTTTTACTTAAACATTGTAAACTTTTACAACAGTTTCTCTACGGCACAAAGCATCCCAAGGTTTCTCATTGGTCTGCAATATAAACACACATGTACGTATAAACCAATGCTCTTGCAAACATATAGTTTCTCATTTCTGTGTCCACCAAACCAGATAGCATTTTCATGGCTTTGTAACTTCAAAATTCTTTGCTTTATGATATAAGGGTAATATTGGAATTTTATGAAAAAAATTAAATTGGGGCGTAAGTACAGTTTTAGAGGGGTGTGAATATCGCCACTCTAAAAACATTCTAATGGGATGTACAAACAAAAAGGAGTGTAGGCATACCATTTTTAATGGGTGTAAGAATGGACACTCATATATATATTTTTTTCTTTTTCTTTTTCTTTTTCTTTTTTTTTTCCTTCTTGAAATTCACTCAAGTTTTAACTCAGAGAGCTAATATTTGTAACCCTCTAAAATTATGTGTACCTCCTATTCTTAATCACAACCCATTAGATACTTTTTAGAAAAATTATAATTTATGATCAAAACCTACTTAATTCTTAAAATAGTATCTACTTAATTATATTATATAACATTATAAACAACCCACTTAAAACTATTTTGCTGGTTACGTAATAATACTTTTCCCCGCATAAACATTCGTCAATATGTAAACATTTTTCCTTTTTCTATTTTTAAACTCTAAACTTTATATATATATATATATATATATTTCAAAGTCTAGAATGCGGTTGCTTTCTATTTTCATCTAATCTTTATTTAAAACAATAAAAATAAGTAAAACTTTTTAAATGAAAAATCAATTGCAAACTTTTAAATAATAACGACAATTGTGTCTTAAATTGATTTACAAAAAAAATGCAAAATAATGAAATAAAAATAAAAGTATTAAGTAGGCTATGAGTTATGATTATAAACAAAAGCTTTTGAAAAAAATAATCACTAAATGGGATATTATGAAAAAATTTCCAAAAAACAAACTAATGCAAGTTCACCTCCACTTTTTGAAGTACTAGGCAAACAATCTCTTCTTTAAATTTTCATCTAAAAAGTTGGCATTTAAAATATGTAAGGGGTGCACATACAATTGTTTGTTTTTTAGGGTTGTAAATATCACCACTCTTTAACTTACTTTATATGTAATACAATTAATTTTTAGGAAAATTACGTTGACATTCCTTGACATTAAAAAAAAAAATCATAAATTCTATATATTATTTAATTTAATTATTTTAACTTTATGTTCTCTACATGAAAGAAATTCATAGCAGTATATAAAATCATCAAAAATTGTAAAATAGAACTGAAAACGTACCCGTTTTTTGCACAGCAGAAATTCTTCTAGATCATTTGGATTGTTCAACTGGTCGAAGTTCGACTACCAATTATGGAACCAACCCCTTAAATCATAATGTAAGAACTTTATCATATATTCTCTTTGTATTCTTTTTATATCGTGTTTGCTCTGTTCTATGTTGTATATTGAGAAATAATTCTTTATCTTCAAACTTTGCAATTGAAATACAACATGTAAATATTTATAGGGGTGGCGGTTATTTTCTGATAACCGACAGTAATCGGGAAAGGTTACTCGTTCTTATCCAAATCCATTTCATTTGGATTGGGTCATAGGTTTGGGTCATATTAGGTGGACCCGACCAAACAACTCAATAACCTAATATCTTCCATTCATACAAGATGAGTCAAACAGAATTTATAGAGAAAACACAGATGACCCCTTTATGGAAAGAAGTACGGACATTCATACAGGCAAATATATCGTGTGACCTATAAATAATAATGTATGTAATGTGACTTGTTTCTTCAAATCTCAATTGTACTACTATACAAGAGATTGTAAATTTGTTAATCATTATGTCATAAATTTAATGAAATTTTATTTGTTCGAGCATATTTAATCTCTTAACATAATATACTTGATCCCTCAATACTCTATATAATCACAATTGCAATTCCAAATTGCAATTAGTCACGACCAATAACTATAGGAATAAAATAAAATTCATTAAATTTTCTGCCTCACTTTCGTTCTTCGGTCAACAAAAATGACTAACACCATAGTATTGTCTCATAGGCCGCATTATCATAACCATAGAAGACACATTAATGATATAAACATCACCTTATTACTTTAAAACAAAGTGAACAGTCACTGAAGACATAGGTAGAAGTTTTATAAACTTCAATAGAACTTACACAATGAGGAATCAGGGATAAAATGATAAATTCACTCATCTTTTATATCGGTCACAATAAGCATACGCTGTATGAAATGCATGTTACAATGAATCTTGTCCATTAATAAAGACACGTATTTCTTTTATAATTAGATTATTTACTATACAGATCTTAGTTTAAATGCTCTTCTAGCGCCTAACGTGAGTTTCTACAAGCACACCGTTCAAGTGCCTTTATCAAGAAACTTAAATTTGGTTTAATCAGGTTCTCATGATAGTAGGGATACATCATGAGCGATGTAGAACCTTATCTTGATTACCATCAAGGCGACATTTCATATATTTCAAGCCTTTAAGAGAAAAACCTCTTTTTATTCTCTAAAAATATATGTGTCTCATCTTGACTTGCTCTCTTAGCAATCAAGGCGACTGTACGTGTAAGGATACCAGTCTCAAAACCTGACGATATACTTTTATATATAATCTATGTGAAATGAATATGTGCTAGTTTTATATAACTAAAATGACGTATCTAATCATAAAGCAGATATAGTTTAACATAACAATTATAACATTACAATTTACGTAAACCCAAAAATTCAACATGTGACATAAATACATTTCTTATCACAGCTTTTGTGAGTGGATCCACAACCATCTCACACGTAGATATATAATTAATTGTTACATCATTTTTCATCTTTATATCCTTGATGAAATTCTACTTAATCTCTATATGCTTTGATTTACTATGATAATTCTCATATTTGCTATAAACAATTATTGTCTGACTATCACATTATACAATAACTAGCTTTTACATATTAGTTTCGAATTTAGATTCTCCAAGAATCTCTTGAGCCAGGCTGCTTCTTGGACTGTAGTTGAACATGCTATAAATACAGCTTCCATGGTGAACAGTATGATGTATGACAGCTTCTTACTACTCCAAGAGATGACACATTGACTGAGCAAAAATACATAACTAGATACAGATTTTTGCTCATCCAAATCATCTCCTTTATCAGCGTTTATATTCCCAATAAGACGTATCTTACTACCCTGGTGACACAAGGAGTAACCAACAGTCCCTTTTAGATATGTTAATATACTTTTCATAGCAATCTAATATTTCTGTTCAAGATTAAATTGATATCTACTTACCAATCCAACAGCATAGCAAATATTAGTTATCGTATACATAATAACATATATGAGACTACCAATAGTACTGGAGTAAGAAACTCTTTACATTATTTCATATTCCTATGGAATCTTAGGGCACGTTGTAAGATTAAGAGTTTAATCATTCGAGATGAGAGTGTCCATAAACTTATAATCAGTCATATGGAATCGTTTGAGAATTCTTAATGTATGGCTCCTGCGATAAAGCCAAAATTCTCCTTAAATGATCTCTACTAATTTTACTCCTAAAATATATAGGCAGTTTCTCTTATATTTTTCATCTCAAAAGTTGAGAATAATCATTTCCTTATGATTATCCTAGACTCCTTGTTATTTCTAACGAATAGAATATCATCCTCGTGTTATGATAGTATTATGAACTTATCTTTTACCCATTTAACGTATACACAGTGGTCCTCTTCCATTAACTTAAATCCATAGGACATAACAACCTCATGGATATGGAGGTACCACTGTCTTAAGGATTGTTTTAAGCCTTAAATCTATCTGGTGAGTTTACATACTTTTAGCTATTAGTTTCTTGAAACAAAATTCATTGGTATCATGTAAATTTCTTCCTCCAGTTCTTCATTAAAAAATGCTATCTTTACATCCATTTGATGTAATTTCAAGTTCATGTATGCGATAATGACTAATATAAGGCGAAAGGAAGTAAACCTTACCATAGCGAAGAAGGTTTCTTTATAATTTATACCTTTATATTAAGTTATATCCTTTTGCTACTAACTTCGTCTTATATCTCTCTATTAAGTTGTCTGCCTTACACTTGATACGGGGAACCCATTTATTTTCAATGGTTTTCCCACCAAGTCAACCAAATCATATATATGGTTATCCTTTATTGACTCCAACTCTTCTTGCATAGCTTTGATCCAAAATATCTCTAGTAGGTGAGTTGAATACCTTATTCACAACCTTTAGCTCATCACTATCATGTGAAACAAGCATAAAAGTTTCCCCTTCAATCTCAAATTGATAATGAGGAATAGCCTTATAGTTGCTTCTACGAGTTGATAATTTTGAAGGCACTAACTTTTTAGTCCTTATGCTCCGTTAGGAACAAATGTACAAGCTATTCTAATAGCTTTGTCACTCCCACTAGGAATAAAGTATTCAAATAACTCTCTATCTTCCTTTAGTTGAGTGTTCAGATATGGAACAACATCCAAATCGTTCAACTCGTAAAATTGAAATTTCTTTTTAACCTCATCTCTATAAGGAAATTTATTCCCTAAGAAGTTTACATCTTGTAACTCTAATTCAATAATGCTTTCATTTAAATTTTCTCCTATAAGTACATATCATTTTGAGTACTCGGAGTATCTAATAAAGATACACTACTTTCCTCTAACACTTAACTCTCTATATTTTACTGGAAAGATCATGTACATATCCTACGCACCCCAAGGTTATATATAAGTAAGGTCAGATTTTCTACCTATCCATAATTCATAGGGTATGGAAGATATTGATTTTGTAGGAACCATATTCAGAATATAAGCAGCTGTTAAGAGTGCATCTCCCCAGTAAGATACTGGAAGGTTCACTTTATACCATTATAGATCTTACCATCTTCAATAATATTATATTCCTCCTTTTCATTATTCTATTTTGTTGTGGAGTCCTAAGAATAGTAAATTATTTATCAATACATTTTTCATTACACAATATCTCAAATTGTTTTAAGAGGTATTCTCGTCTCCGTTCAGTTCACAGGACTTTAATAGTTTTATCTAACTGATTCTATACCAAATTTAAATACAATTTGAAGTAATCTATTACCTCAAATTTATGGCAGATCCGATAGATATAACCAAAACAAGTGTAATGATCTATAAATGTTATACAATATGAGACACCATTTCTAGCTCTCACAATCATTGGTCCACAAATATTAGAATGAATTAATTGCAATGGATTTTCAGTCCTAATTTCTTTTTCAAATGGTTTTCTAGTTGTTTATCTCGCTAAACAACTCTCACATACAGACAAATATATCTTATTGAGGGAACCTAAAAATTCCTCTTTAGCTAATCTTTCATTAGATTCTGTCTGATCTGCCCCAGTCTAGCGTGCCAAATATTAATATCAATATTGACAATTTCAGTAGAAATAATTATTAAAAAACAACCATCGCATTAATAGTATCGTCAAATTCGGTATTTAATACCATGAAACCATCCATCAGATATTTAGTACCAAAGCGTGTTGAATTTAGACAAATCTTCAAACAGTTGTCATAAAAAGTTAAACAATATTTTAAACTTAGAAGGACAATTATAGAGACAATATTCAATCGAATCTTCAGAGCATAGAGGATGTCAAGGAGATACAACATTCGGTCACCTTAAAAAATCACTTTGCAGGTGCCAATTCCTCTCAAGTTGTTCCCATTGTAGATCCATTTTGTTCATCGACAGATCCGACGGTACTCTACAAATGCTCCTTTGTCTTTAACTATATAGTCAGTGGCTCTTGAGTTTTTTTTTTTTTTGCTCAATGCATTCACTAGCGAAGTGACCCATCTTGTTACAATTGAAATTCTTCAACTTACTCTTGTCCTTCTTTAGGCCACTATGTTTACCCTTCACAGGATTTTCAGCCTCATCTTTATTGGATTTTGAGATAACATTTCTCTTTCTTCCAACTCTTATTCTTTCCTCCCTTCTGACGTTTAAAACTTAAACCCTTACGTACGCTGGACTCAACCAAATCAAGCTGGTTTGAAGTATTGGTTGCCTCTAGGCACACATCTTCAAGTTCAACATGACGTGAGATATCATCAATTTTTTTTTTTTTTTATGCTATCATTATGGATCATGTTGATTTTCATATTTTACTAGCCGTTTAGGAGGGACCAGATCATCTTTTATACTTGCTGCTTTAGCAATTATGTTTTCGAAGCACATGTCATTTCTCTAAATGACATTTATTCTACTTAGAGACTTATAATCTATATCTGTTTACATCTATACTAATACATCTACTATCATTTCACTAAAATATTACAGCAACTATACACTCATAAATATGATAAAAGAATTTTTGGATGATAGGAATCGAAAAAGTAGCCAAGCTACCCATCATCATCCCAATTTTCAATATTTACTAAACCATATATATAAGTGTATTGAGCAAAACAGTCCTAATATTCTTCTTCATAAGATTTTAGGACATCCATAATTTAAATAACATTATTTAAAATCTTTATAACCTTGAACATCTCATCATCGTAATCTCTTCAATCTCTAACATTTTATTGTCCAAGATTTCTATGATTTCAAGATCCTGCTATTCATATGAGATTTAAAAAATCTCAAGGTCTTGATCGACAATTTTGAGACTTCAATAATCTTCTCGTCAGCTAATAGGACAACGATCATAATCATGTCATCAAATAGCTCATTATTAAAATCAGTCGACCCAGTTCCACAAAAATGCATGTTATAATCTAAAATATAAATATACATGCATGATAAATTTTAAATTAAATAAAATTTAATATAAAAACTAAAGCATTTTATTTCAACTCCCTATAGAGCGAAATAAATAAAATAATATAATTCAGCCTACAACTAGAGCGAATAAATAGTTGGGATAAAAAGAGGAAAAAAAAATAAACTAGAAAAAAAATTTTGTAGAAAAAGTCGTTAGAATCAATTGTCGATGGCGGCGTGTGGCGCTCACTCTTAGGATGAGCTGATCACGAGTTGGCAGCTCCGTTCACGCATCGCTACATCACCCCACGCGCCTATCATGTAGGCACTGACATCAATGCGATACTTTAACGCCCAGAAAGACATGTGTCAACAAGTACACACGTCGCGTGCACACAAAGCCACGTGGTGAGTCTGCATTACGCCACACGTCTCACGTTAGTTGATGAAACAACACGCGTCATGCATGCAATGGAACACGTGGCAGATGTAGAAAACGAAACATGTCACAACATAAGCAAGCCATGCACCACACTCCAGCCACCCATGATATGCCACATGTCATTTGATTTCCCCACGTGTCATCCCTACGTGTCACACAAGTGGTGTTACGTGTCACTTTTGTGGCACATGCGTGGTAGTAACTTTGCTTGCCAGTGTTGCACGTGCTTGATTGGTGCGGCCTTCCGACATTCCCCAATGACGGAATTGTCACAGTATCCTCGTCATTCCATCCCGATTCGATATTGGCCCTTAGTTTTTCATTTTGGGCTTAAGGTGAATCACACACTTCTTAAATGAGAGAGTTCTAATGTTCTTCATGATATTCAATCACCTTTTATTATCAAACTATTTTTCCAGATTTTAATCATCTAAATTTTCATTCAAATATGTTTTTCTCCTTCTATTCTAATCCAAATCGGGTTTGTAATATAGTGTTAGAAAGATCTTTTCGAGCCATATCTAAAGGAGTAATAATCACACAAAGAAGGAAAAACTAAAATGCCATAAATGCCTAAGAATAGATAAGGGTTTCATACTTCTATTTCTTAGGTTTTCAATTTGGAAAAATTAAGTTTTTCATGGCATGTTTGATCACATAATTATGATTGTAAACTAGCAAATAATCCAACGAAGCTCTGATACCAATTAAAGAAATTCATAGGAATATATAAATTCATCAAAAATAGTGAAACGGGACTGAAAGCGTACTCGTTTTTTGCATAGCGAAAATTCTTCTGAATCCTTTGGATTGTTCAATTGGTCGAAATTCGGTCACCAATTATGAAACCTAACCCTCAAATCACGGTGTAAGAATCTTACCATATATTCTCTCTGTATTCTCTCTATATTATGTTTGCTCTGTTCTATGTTGTATAGTGAGAAATAATTCTTCATCTTCAAACTTTGCAAATGAAATACAACATGTATTAATAGGGATGGCGGTTATTTTCTGATAACCGCCAGTAGTTACTCGTTCTTATCCAAATCTATTTTATTTGGATCGGGTTAAGGTTTGGGTCATCTTGGGTGGACCTGACCCAACAACCCAATAACCCAACACTACATATATAAATTGAATCATATATGACTATCTAATAAATCTCCAATAGTCAAATGTAGGTAGATTATAGAAAAATTATACAACATTAATCCAAATAGATGGAAATAGTAAATATATTATCCATAGACTACCCACAAAAGTTTAACTTTCATTATTGATTATTTGTTATGAATTAATATAATAATTATATTAAAATGAATGTGCATAAATATTCATCAGAATAACATCTTTGGATCTTCCCATTAACTTTATCTTATACACATACATATATTATAATTATATTAGTCATATTTGTGCGGCTATAAAGGACCTCCTACTTTTACAATGGTTTTAAGAACACTTCATGGAAATGAAGGTATAAAGATTCATGTGCTTTCTTGGACTATTTTCTCTCTTCTCTTATTTTGTGTTTATGATATAATATTATTATTTATTCCAAATATTTTATACGATTATCATCATTTCACGTATAGATTACCAACAATTATACTAAACTACCTACCTCTTATATACCATTTATATATCTCAATTAATAATTTGGTAATTGATAAATATAAGAAATGGGATATGTAGCCTTATTAAATTATATATATATTTTTATCAAATTTATTAACCTCTGACATTGTATAAATGGTAAACCGTTTGATCATCTTCTAGCTCTCTCATGGACAGAAAGTAATAACGTAATTAGGCCCACCAATGCAGGTAAACGTGCTGCTTCGGTCATCGTAAGCATAACTATAAGCTTGAGGGCACTGATCCTTGAAGATCTTGGAATATTGAGTTGGTGGGCATGTTTGAGGAGTGCCGTAGGCCCCCGTGCAACAGTACTGCGGCTGATTCAGCGCCACGCACGCACTCTTGCAACCGATCACACTCCCATCCGACCCTTTCACGGCCAGTTCTTCCGGGCAAACTGCGTTCACATTGGGTTTACAGCTCGAGGTGGTGCAATTTGTACCGGACCCACCTTGCGGTGCAACGGAAAGGGGCAAGTTGAAGCCATCAACGAGGCTGAGATCGTAAAAATCCTGTCCGTTGTTTGTTGCAATAGTGAATTCAACGAGGGATGCCGGTGGGACTCCGCCTTTTTGGTTGCATGTGATTTGGCCTGAGCCGCAGTCTGCAGTTGCACAAGTGAATTTGCCGGAGGAGTCGGTGGAGCATTGTGTCCGGGCCCAAAAACGGCCTGACCATGGGGCAGCAACCTGGAAGGCTTGTGATGCTTTGGAGGCTAATTCGAACCCGCTGCTTGATAATTGAGCCCCGCTGCCGGTTAGGGTTGCTGGCCAGATAGCATATGGACAGTTGTTTGTAATGGTAACTGTTGCCAGGTGAGCCCCTAGTAATGTTAAAACAAGCATACATCAGTTAAATGTTTATCACGCCCAACTATACATACACAAAGACAAATTGAAATAAAATTAGAAGTATAAAAGTATGAATTAAACTAACAATAGATATAATCAATAAACTAGATGAGATTAGATCCACATAAGAGATTATGAAATTAAGTCATATGCATCATATTGTTAAAAATATATATATTTATATATATAATAAATTAACGAAACTACCCATTTGTACGTAAACTATGAGATTTGCTTGAAAAGATCTGTTTCAAAAAATAATAATAATAAACAATTTTTCATTCTGAAGGTGGCGTACGTTTTGATGATTACAAGTTGTTCTGTTCCTATTCATATTTTGTATTATATTTTGACAATTTTTAAGTATGAAAAAGGTTGTCGACTATTAATTAGACCTGTTATACTTGTCACGGACGTTAAATGTTGAGATTATAATATGCAGCAATTATTACGTAACAAATAAAACCAACCAAACAACGAAGTATCTTGTATTTTTTTTAATATATTCACCTCTTGCAATTAATTTCATCACAAATATTCAAGTGAAAGACTCAAACATCACCGGATACCTACGGTCGAGGACTTGTTTTTAACTTTAAAATACAAATAATGATTTCAGTACAAGACATTATAAGGAGTAACAGCTAAAAAAAAAATCACTCAAAAGAGGAAAAAAAAAAAAGATAGAAAAAAGCGAAAGAAACTAATTGGCCAGATATCATGTGGGTGAGGGGGTCTGTCACAACGAATTTTGAATACTTCAATGTAAATTTCTATTTTGCCTTATTTGTAGATTCTCCGAAGCACCAAGATAGGAAAGTTAACAACTAAGAGTCAATCAACTTTCCAATAAAAAGAGATAATATAAGGAAAACAACTCTAAGAGGATTAAGTATTCCCAATTGTTCCTACTCCAGTATTTCTTCCACACAATCGCTCTTTTATATATATATATATAAATATATAACCTTTATAATTAGTACATTTAATTTTTTTAAAGTTAAGATAAATCTTTTAAATTCATTCATTGTATTTGAATTAAATAGAAAAAAATTATTTAAAAAAAATAATAAATTAATTTAATTAATTTATCATAATTTTAAAATGTTAGGAAATACTGATAATAAAAGTTTTATATATATATATATGCTTTTTTTAGGAGTTTGACCGAGCTAAGTTGGTTACTATTAGGCCACTTTCTATTGGATTTATTGATTCACAACCTAGAAAATTAGTTTTTTTGACAATTGCACATACTCTCTGTTCCACGCATACGGGGGCCTATTCTCTCATTCTTCAACACATCAGAATCTGCACTATTTTTCTTGATAAGAGGTACACTTACAGGTCACAGCCTCACAGCAGCTTTTTATTTTTCTGAATGTTCAATATTCTAACACATATAGACCTCTGAATTATTAACTCATCATATAGGGTTTTACACTCTAAAAATTTACAAGACTGATTTTTTTTTTTTTTTCAATTTCAACGCGATGGGTGGCGGAGGAATGATCAGAAAGTGAAACGAAGAACAATAGTACACGTCGCGTGATACATATCAATACACATATGGTATATATCAGAAACAATATAAACAATATTTATGAAGAGAAAGGAATGATAAAAAAAATTAAAATGAATATACAGAACAGAAAAATTATTGTTGTTTACCTGAGACGAGGATGGACAATGTAAGGCAAAACATAAGTCCTTGAGTAGTCATCTCGGAATGCTTTGATCTCTTTAATTTGCTCTGAAAATCTTTTATTGGATGAAGCCTTGGGTTTGGAATAATGACGGCTATATATAGGCTCCACATACAGATTTACCATACTAATAATTAGCAAATTGGAAAAAATTTTATTTACAAATTGGAAATCAAATTATAACGGATGAGAATAGGAAATGAGCTTATTTCCTTAAGTAGGAGGTAACAAGGTTTTTTCCCAAAAAAAAAAAAAAAGAACTTAATTCCTAATTTTAATAATCTCAAATTAGGAATATTATTTTAATTAAGAAATACATTCTTAAATATGATGAGAAAAAAAAAATTAATATTATATTTTTCAAAAATTTACTAAAAAGTTTTGCTTAAATAATATAATAAGTTGATTGTAAGTACCATATTAATTTTGGAATGATGTATTGATAATGTAGTAATTATATATAAGTTTGCTGCCTAATAAATTTAAACAAATTTTTTGATAGTATAATATTACTTAAAAAAAAAAAAAAGTGGGTGGAACGGTTTTAATTTTTTCCAAGCAAACTTAATTTATAATTTCAATAATCTCAAATTAGGAATAGTATTTTTAATTAAGAAATGCATTCTTAAATATGATGACAAAAAAAAAAAAAAAAACAGATGGGTGGAACAGTTTTATTGTAATACCTATACAAAAAAAATGACCCGTGATGCCCAAACACAAATGCTCTGTCTGACACGTGGAATTAGATTGAAATAGAATTGATTGGATTGAATTGGATTGGAATGAAAAATTACCGTCTTATATTTGGTAGAACTTAGGATTTGATTAAAAATTATACCATATCATGTTTGGTATTAATTAGGATTGGATTGGAATAAAATTAATTTAAATTTTTTATTATATAAAATTAATTTTATAAAAAAAATGGAAAAAAAAAAAAAAACCCCATCTCTCACAATTCATCAATAACAAATCCATAGTTTATCAATATTATCAATGTCATCATCTCCCACAATTTAACATCATCAATCTATAGTTTATCGATATTATCCATCCAATTCATCAACATCATCATCTCCCACAACAATAACATCATCAAAAACATTTAAATATCATAATATTAACAAAAAAAAAAAAAAAACTCAAAACAGAGATTCGAACCCCTGTTCTAGATGGTTCTGGGTTCGGGTTGGTTGATGATGAACCCAAAATCTAGTTATGGGTTCATCAAACCTAGAACCAGATGGTTCAAGGTTCGACGAACCCATAACCAATCAAACCCAGAATTATCTGATTTTGGGTTCGATGAACCCAGAACCAAGTGGTTTTGGGGTTCGATGACCTAGAACCAAGTGGTTCGATGTCCGACGAATCTAGAACCAGGTTCGTCTCCCAACATGAAAAAAGAAGAAGAAGAGAGGTTACGGTCAGTTCATCTGGATGAATGAGAAATGAGAGAGACGAATAGCAGTTTGTGGTGATAGTGGATCGGCGTGGTGAAGATGAGGGATAGAAAAAGTTTGCAACTCTGAGAGAGAGAGTGAAATGAAAAAATAAAAAATATATATATATGGAATCTCATGAACTTGGGATTTTGGAATGACATGGGTAAGGTTGACATTTCATTTCCCATGTTGAATGGGAATGCAAGAGAGGTTGGGAATGGAAAGTCCATTCTCATAGTTGGCTCTAAACATGGGATTTGGGGAAATAGGAGAAAATGAATCTCAACCCCACCCCAAATCCCACGTTCCAAACAGACCCAAAAAGTGACCCCTGATGCACACACACATATATATATATATTGACTAGGATAAATCCTGAAATCAGCTGAGATAAAATAAGGTCTGACTTTGAGATGCAGTCAAAGGAGCGGTTTCCATATAGAAAGAAATAACCAACATATAGGTAAAAATGAGGGCCCATATAAGGTGAGAGAATAACTTACACATCTTTATATGATGAGAGATAATCTTTGTTAGGAGTAGAAATTGTGCCTTTAAGGCACAAGGGCCAATGGACTGACCGATGGCGCCACTAATCAATTAGCACCACTAATCAACTCACAAACGCATATGTTCAACCGTGGTATATTATTTGACTACTATTTATTGTTTTTTTTTTTAATAAACTATTTATTGTTTTCTAATCCACCATAATTTTGTTACATTTCCACCCAAGGTTTTTCTTTTTTTATTCATAATGAGACGGTGGAGATGTCAACAAATCAACATAAGTCAAACCGATCACTGGTAAGGATTTCTTAGACTACAATATTGAGCAGGATAGTCAATCTGGTGCGATAATGGGCCAATGGACTATTTGTGCATATGGCTTCCGATAGAGTCCCACTGGGGTTTGATTTTCCACTCTCTCACGACTGACCTAGCCGACATTGATTCCAATTGACCTAATTCGAATAAAAATAGACCATCACTAAATTGAAAAAATTATTGTTGTATAGTTTAATTTTTTTCCTTTGTAGGGGATAACATAAGATATATATATATATATATATATATATATATATATATATAGCGAGAGAGAGAGCTTTCATAATCATGTATACCTGATTTTAAAAAATAAGGATCAACTAATTAAATTCATCAAGTGTATTTTTTTCTCTTAAAATAAATTTTCTCTTATATTTAATTCAAATGCAATTGATGAATTTGATTGGCTGATTCTACCTTTAAAAATTAGGTATATCTGATTATAAAAGTATTATATATATTTGTATATGATAACATGGTAAGTCAAATATACCTAGGGGGTTTATTCAATCTAAAATTTATTAGAGTTTGATTGAATTATTCAATCTAACCCACACTAATATACCTAGAGGGTTTATTCAATCTAAAATTTATGTAGAATTCTATGAAATCTAGGTTACTAAAAAATTTATTGACTTCACAATTTTTATTTATGTGATGGATTTGGATGAATTTTAAAGTGATTTTTATGAACAAAAAAAAAAAGTTAATAACAAATCATAAGGAATTCTAACAAAATCAATATGGAGCCTATAAAATATGTACATTCCGTCACTTAAATGAAGTTCATCACTTGAATAAAATTCGTGAAGTCAATGATTTTTTAAATATACCTAGATTTCATTAGATTCCATATAAATCTAAATTGAACATATCTAAATTTTAATAGATTTCATATAAATTTGGATTGAATATATTTAAATTTCAATAATAAATTTTGATGGAATTCACAAATTCTATAGACTTCATATTGATTTTGTTAGAATTCTTTAAAAAACCCAATAAAATATTTAAGAGAATACTAAGATTATTATTATTATTTTGAAAATAAAAGAATATTAAGACTTGTTATTAACTTCTTTTTTTCTTTTTTTTTCTCATAAAAATCACTTTCAAATCCATCCAAATCCATCACTTAAATAAAATCTGTGAAATCAATGACTTTTTGAATATACCTAAATTTCATTGGATTTTATACAAATTTAATTTGAATAAACCTAAATTTTAGTGTATTCCATATAAAAAGCTGGATTGAATACAGTTAGATTTTAATGAAATTCATTCAAATATGAATTAAGCATAATATACCCAAATTTTTAAAATATTTTAAGTTCCAATAAATTTTAGATTGCGTACATCCCTTTAATCTTTTTTAAACATCACATTTAATACAATGACTTGTAATGATGGAGCCAAGATTGTTGATTTAGGGGGCCAAACCAAAATTCAATATCAAGTTTATACAAAATTAACATAGTAATCGTCAAAAACTAAGGGTAACATAATTTAGTTTTATTATAAAAAATAATTAATCGAATATTTATAACATCTTCCTAATATATGATAAATTTTAATAATTTGTAGTGGTCAAAAATTCCTTGGCCTAAAATGAAAACCTAAAACTTGTTGTGATAGATTGGTCCTGCATGTCGATCAACCCACGCTAATAGCCCAATGCATGTTACAAGAGGATAACTCGGCAACTTGGTTGATCCAACCGAAGCAATGTTCATTTCCTTAAATGAAGATTAATTACTCTGAATGCATGAGATTTAAATCAATTGTAATGAAAGTTGCATTAACTTTGTACCAATATAACATTATCCGGGCATTTATTCTGTAACCGATGCAACTTTAACCATGACATTTACTTTATAACAGACATTACATTTATTCTGTAATAAGTTCCCATGACACATTTTCCACCTATAAATAGAGGCTTCATCAAGAGGAAGAGTCCATCTTAACCTTTCTTGCTCATCACTTGCAAACCACTTGAGGTTTCTCTATTTTCTCTCTTGTATTTTAATTTTCTACTCTAGATTTAGAATTCCTCTGTGATAGATTCAATGTAGTAGCATGATAATGCATATTTAAAAAGGATTCTGACTAAAAAAGACTTGGTATTTAACTGTGTTTATTATAACCGATATCTATTTTCTGGGAACTTATCTGATATACTATTTACTATCTACTTGCATTGTTCTATTATATGAGAGTTTGCCCACTGATGCTCAATATCTCAATTTTCTTACTTCATCCAACCTAGAAGAAGACAGTCAAGATTCTAATAGTCTTTTATCATTCTCGTTCTCTAGCATACTCTTTCCATTCTGACGACGCTTTACAATTATTACACTCTCGTATATTACGATCAATTTACTAACTTGAGCATCGGAGTATCTTTGGCCAGCATCCTACCGATATAAAGATCACCTACACTTTCTTTGTTTGATTTGTGCATAACATAGATTGCTAGGTCCTAGAAAAGTTGACTAGTAAGACCCATTCAAAATCAATATATTGTAGATTGTCCCCACTACATAATTAAATTATAACTTAAAATCATAAACGCAGAACAATTATAACTCATCAAATTTAACATTACCAATTAATATATTCAAATTGTAATTACTTGCACTTTCGTAGTTTAATTATGGTATTTTGATGTCAAACAAAATTAACTTATAATATAACTTGGAAGAAATTTAAATAAATAACAATTTAAATTACAAATTAGTAAAATAACTTCCTTCAAATCAACGCTTCTAATACTGATTAGAATAGAAATAACTGATATAATTAGAAAATGTGCAAATCATTCAACTTAAGTACTTGTAAGAAAAAAAAATGATAAAATAACTTGATTTGTTTATGTTAACATATTAAACAAGTCAATCACTTATAACAATTAGATCAATCTTTTCCATACATACAATATATGATTTTGTTTCCATATATAAATTATTCTATTGCCTTTTTTTGTTTACCTTCCCCGCTTATAAATAGATTTTATTTTGTATATTGTAAATCACCGTGAAATTCATATCATTTGACTACACTTTATCATAGTATCAAAGTTTAGGTGTATATATATATATATATATATACACATACATATTTTACAAACCATTCACTGTCAAACATCACCCAAACACTATCATTGACCACCATCATCTTCACTAAAACACCACCCAAGCACTGTTATTCACCGCCATCATCTTTATTGTCATATTTCACTGTCACTGTCAAACACCATTCAACACTGTCAAGCCGCCATCAATTAACCTCAGTTCCGCGCGCCTTTATCTCCACCAGGGGCAGACCCACAATTGGGCCTGAAATTTTTTAAAAACTTAAATAAATAATTTCAATGCCATAATGTTTCACGTCAAAGGATTGGTATTGATGGTTGTGTGACGCTAGTCTTCCACTCATGGCATACGTTTACTGACTTACAGAATCAGTAATGTTTGTCCACGTGAACCGACGTCGGTATATATTTTAAAACTTAAGCCAACTCGGCATTTGATTATCAACTTCACCCGACTCGGCATTTTTTCGTCCATGTGAACAGACGTCGGTATATGTGTTAAAACGTAAGCCGACGTCGATGTAAGGTATCCAACGTAAACCAATTCGACATTTGTTGGCACACGTAAACCGACATCGATTTATGTTGTCACACATAAGCCGATCGTTTTCTCATATTACGAACTCTACCAAATTTGCATATTCAGTTCAAATCCAAACACATTCTAACCAAATACAACATAATCTCACCTTTATCATCAATGCCCAACATGTAAAAACACAAATCAAATCTATAAATGACAAAAAATTAGAAAAGTCATACAAAATTTGAAAACACAAAATCAAAACGGCTTACTAGTCGTAATGGGTGAGGAAGACGTGCTCGCCGATGGTGTACGGTGGTTACAGAACGACGGCGACGGCGTGCGATGGTCGGAGATTGTTGAACTAGGTGGTCGGGGTGCATCGGGCGATAGAGACCGATATTCTTTCATTTTTACACCGAAATTTCAACTTATATGGGGAGGGCAGTTGCATAATTTTTGCTTTCCCTTTTTTTTTTTTTTTTTAAATTTGAAATTAGTGGTAATTTCATAATTTTATGTTAGCGGCAATTTGGGTATCTTGGGTATCAGATGTAATTTATTTGTTTGAGAGGTTAAAATGGAATTGTTCAAAAGTTTGAGGCTAAAAATATATTTTATGTTATTTAAGTGGGGATTTTGGTGTTTTTCACACTTTAAAATTTGAAGTTAGTTTCTACAGTTGACAAAATTCAGGAATTTATCAAACTACGAGCAAAATCACCAGAAAAATTAATTTTAAATATTTTGTGATGGAGAAAATCTGACACTAAGTTACCATAAACACGGTGCAGGACAATGCTAAAATGAACTCTGCTATATTTAACATTACACAATTCCATTGTAAAATTGAATCATACACTTGTAAAAAAATTAAAAAGAAAAATATACTTTTTCCTGGGAAAAAGCAAGGTCATTGAAAAGAGGTAATTTTGGCATTATTTCTCTCTTCAGCAGAGGTGTAGTCTATTGACTTTGGAGACTTCCTATAAGATCAATGACAATGCATTGGCCGGAGATCTCTACAACCAGTTATGGTTGGAAGTCTTAAATCTTGCAGGCACAAAGAGTCACAAGGCTTTGGTCGATTAATTATCTGATAGTCTTTATGTTTTTCTACTTTCCTTTATCTTACAAAATTTCGAATTTCGTCCAACACTGACCTGGTTATTTAGAGGTCTAACAGGTACACTAGTTAGCTTTGGAGTAGAGCTGCTAGTATCTGCAGTCATTTGTCCTAAAGGTGCAGCTGTTGAAATACCAGTCATAATGCTGTTGGCTCCAGATGGTTGCTCCCGAAAAAAAGTAGTTAGTGCAGTTATAGAAGCATCAACCGAACTGGGAAATGTTAACATTTGCTCTGAAGTTGCAACTGGTGAAACAGCAGCTCCTGATTGTTGCACTGGCATATTGGTAGTTAGTACATTTGTTGAAGCATTGTTGTTACTGGGAGATATGCATTGAAGGGGCAGCTGATGATACACCACCCGCAGCCATGTTATTTTCTGGGAAAGTTGAAGGACTGCCGCTGTTGTATCCAAATGAGGGAGATGCTAAATCAAAAAGTAAAAATTCCAAAGTATTTGGATTTGAAGCCAACGGTGCCTTGTCCTGTGCTAAAGGTTCATGTGGAGACAGGTTGGCACCAGTATTTACAGGAGTTATTTGTTTTGTTTCTGCTGCTAGTGCTGCTGCAGTATCAGGGGCTGCTGGATCGAAATCAAAATCGATCAGGCTTTGCACATGCTCCTTTTTATCTTCCACTGGGCTCTCATCAAAAGAAAGAATGCTGTCTACCAAATGGGGTGATATTCTACAATGGGAAAGACTTAACAGGATAAGCAAATAATCATACAGGATATGCCAGGCTCCCAAGCCAACAAAATACATTAAACAAAATTCAAGCAGCAAAAGTTTTCAATGTAAAGTCCAGGAGAATTTTCTCGGGCATGTGCAGAAAGTTCAATCTATACAAATGGCTTATACAAAGTACTTGTGATAAGCAGTCATTACTCAGCACTAAACAAGGGAGCACACATGAAAAATACTTAAAAAGCGCATAAATTAGATTGCTTTTGGGATTTGTGTGGACCGATTAAGGAAAACAACTATGAATTGTTATAGCAATTCAAGAAAGCACATAATGGCAACAAATACTCAAACTCCAAACACTTGTACCATTATTTTGCCAAACCTGTTTGTTAGCAGAACCATCAGCCTCCTTCCCAGTAATTGCTTTTGCAATTTTGCCAACGTCCAATAGAAGAGCATTTTCATTTCCCCGTAGCTTCACCTTCTGTTTACTTTGTTTCTTTCTACAACTACTTTGCTTTGTGTGTTTTGGTTGAATTCTTTTTCTTTGTGAAAGTTAAGGTTTTTATATTCTAATGTGTATTTTTGTTGTTAATTTATATTCTAATATGTGTTTTTATTGTTAATTTATATTCTAATATGTGTTTTTGTTGTTAAAAACTCCCTTTCCTCCCTCTCTCCTTCACATATGGGGGAAAGAATTTCGATGCAGGTCATATTCTCTGCCGATGATGTGTGGCTGTTGTAGTCTTGTGTCCACCCAAAGAGTCGACAGAGAAATTTTCTGAATCTTGTAAACAATATCAATCAAACATAAAACTCCGACCTGCAGCTAACATAAGAAAATTTAGAGGAATCATTCAAGGAATCAATGTTACACTATGCTTTGATTTCTTCTTAATTAATAACCACCAAGTTTGATGCAGGTGAAAACTAGTGCCTCTATTCCTAAACTCTGACATTACATAAAGAAGATAACATTATCATAGCATTTGATCAAAAACAACTGATATGTACATCAATTTCATTTTGGTTTATTTAAACCAAAAATTACTTAAGTAGAACAGATAACAGATTGTCAGGTTTTGAATCAAATTTCCAAAGCTATCCAGATGGTTTGGCTACGAGTATAAAATCCTAAAGGAATCCATTGTTAAGATTAAAGTCAACACAAAGGAGTGAGACTCCCTATTGTTCATGATTGAATAATAGAAACTAAACAGCAATATCTTGAAGAAATAAATAATGTATCATGAAATTGTAAATAGTCGTACAGTTTCAACAGGTTTTCACTTCTTGGCACTTGCCAACCTCCTACGCGGTGTCTTGCAAAAATGTTGATGGTCTACAATCAATGCAGATCAAATCAAATGGATCCTTACAATATAATCTTTATATTCTATATTGATGTTGTCTAGTTGCATATTCTTAAAAATAATAATAATAATAATCTTATCTGATAACCTTAGCATGAATGTTAATTATCTTAAGCTAAGAATGGAAGCAGAAAGTAGTAGCATCATTTGTGTTCAGTACAAATGGTCTTCCAGTTAAAACGTTGTATTCGAGTAAGAATGCCAAAGTCAAGCAAGATTCTCACCAACCAATGCAATCATTATTATTAACATGGTTAGAACTTGGAAGCTTTTTTGTGATTAAAATGAATACATAAGGCTAATTTACAAAGGTTTTCAATAATATCAACCATCTTTACCTTTAAAAAAAAAAGCTCATGAAGAGAAAGAGAGATAGGTACCTTTAAAGTAAATAGATTAGTGTCGCATACTCAATCCCAAAAAGAATGATCTTTAGTATACATCAATTTTATCAGTAAGAGACTATGAACTTCTGCCATGCATCCCAAACACCATATCCAACTCAATAATGTATCATCTGAGCCATTCGAATTATAGAGCAAAGCTTCCTTGCTTCACTTGGAAATCCCGAATTACAAAGACCATTGAGGACGGCTCATTGGGCAGAATCTAGAATTTTCAAGCCATTTCTTAAACAAGATGGTAGGAGCTTGGATGCACAACGATACCTTCCAGCTTTGCAAAGATTGTGAACCACAGAAGAGTATGTAAATGTGTCCTTTCTCTCCATCGATTTGAACAATAGCATTGCATGATCAATCTGACCAGCTTTACCCCAGGGCCCAGCCATCGACCACACAGTTGTAAGCTACCAATTTAGAATCAAAAACCACCATATTCATGGAATTCAAATGGTGTTGGGCCCTCTCTATATCACCTGATCTGCACAATCCATGTATCATAATTTTGTGGGTATACTTATCACATTCAAAACCCCTTTCTTCAATCTCACATAACAACTTTGAAAAAGCTTCTAGATTACCTTCTTTACAATTTAAATTTATTAAGGTATTATATGACACAACATCAAGATGAATACCACTCTTAATCATCTGCTCCAAGTAATAAGTTGCCTCTTTTGTCCTACATACCTTAACTAATGTAGCAATGACTGTGCAATAAGCAAAACCATCAAAAGTATATCCTTTACGTTCCATCTCCGAAATATCTCTATACCCTGTCTAAACTGTCTGTATTTAAAGCAGCATTTCATGACTGTAGTATATGTTATTGCATTCAGTGCATAACCCGAACCACCAAGCTCCTTTAACATCCTCGCGGCCCTCACTCTACCCACCTTATATTGCCCATTGATAAGTCAATAGTAATGCAACATTTAAATTTTTAAGTCAAAGTCATAGCATTTTTAAAATAATGTAGATCCCGTCCCTTTTTTATATACCCGATGACCTATAATTTCAAATTTCAATAAATTATTTTGAATAAGAAAATAACGTTTAACACATCGTGGCCCTAGTAACCATATCAGGAAATACTTTGTACAATAATCCCGATATAAAGTCGTATAGTACGAATAGTTAGTGATAACATCACATAATGACTAGGACGGTAGACTTTTACCTCATTTAAGTTACAAAACAATTTAAATAAATTCACCATACAATCAATACAATATACATAAAAATTGATATTTTGAAAACCCTCCTTTTTATTTAAAAAAAAAAAAATTGTATATTATAAATTATAATTTGGGGAATAAAATCACAACTTCGTAAATACCAAACCAATAATAACGTATAATCTGAATAGTCATTCTTGCAAAGACCATTGATCATGATGTTAAACGTAGTCGGACAAGGAGACAAATCGTTGCCGATGATATACCAAACTATCTTATTGGCCTCATCCGGTTTCCCTAACTTGAAAAAACAATGCATTAAAGTGTTGAAACTCCAAACATCAGGATCAATACCCTTTTGACGCATTTCTTCCGACAGACTCTCTAACCGTGGTAAACACCCTCCTTGGTGGCGCCTGCCATCAACGAATTATAACTAATAACATTCGGGCAAATTCCCGCTTCTCCCATTCTATCAAGAACACAAAAAGCCTCATCTATGCTAACTAACTGGCAATATGCATCAATTAGCGTATTATAAGTCACCACATCAGGCAATACACCCAATCTAATAGCGTCACATATCACCATTTCAGCTTTCTCCAACCCACAGGCTCTACACAAAGAAGCTACGCATACGTTCAACAACCTAGTCGATAATTTGCGACCCATTATCAGGTCCAACGAAAATCAATCAAACAACAACATAACCAACAAAATCACATCTTTCACTATTAAAATTCAAACTTTGCAAAAACCCTGAATCAGAAGCAACAATCAAAGTCGAATTAAACGAGAAACACAATTCAGTGAGTAAAAATATTGAACACTTGGTAGGTGAGTGAAAAACAAAGTACCTTTAAAGCTAAAATGAGGTGTCCAGAAAAATGCAGTTTGTGTCGAGTTGCCACAACACACAGATAGATTGGATCGATGAGAGCTGGTCTGTGATCGAACTATGTATATATGGAGACTATTTCTTTATATATATAAATGGAGAGAATTTTAAATAATTAAGCACATTATTTGTTTTCTAACTTTCTGAGGTAGTGTGTTTGCTTTTTAATTTTAAAAAATTAATTTGTTTCTGTTATGGGAGAATTATTGCGATCAGAATAGTTCAGCCCAATTGGATCTACAGTGCAAGTCCGGAGGCCCAAGCGCCCAACTGTTCACCCTCATCTCGGCCCATTCTCCTAGAAGTGGAGCCCATTAGCGGGCACTTGCTGAGGCCGAAGCCCGCTATCGCCCAGTCTGATCGCTCGGTCTCAACATATGTCACCTATTCCGCGAGACCTTTTATGACCGCTATGTTCCCCGTCATTCGGATCGTCATGTTCCCCCGGAATTCTGCTTGCTAAAGCGAACCGCCGGTCCTTGTCGCTGATTGCTGACTTCCATCCTTCAGATTTGTCCTCGAGAATATCCGCCATCCGTGACAGTTATACCAGATCGCCATATTTCCGCCACTATCGATAGCCCGTTTGTCCGCTATTTCCAGTCCGATTGGGGTATCCAACAAGCCACCCTCACCCACAGTTATCCGTCTGAATTGGCCGCTATTTTCTGAGCGTGGCCGCATTCCGACTCCTTCACTCATGATGTTATCCGCCTCAATACAGTGACCGGCTGCGGACGTGCCAGTCCAGGACCCATTCCATCAACTTGCCAGCCTGCTGGAGAAATCCGTCTCCTTCTCGAGTTTATAAGTCTCAGGTCAGCAGGAGTCAACAGCGCCATGCGAGATACAGTTCCAAGGCTTGCCATGCACGCTACCTCTGCCAGAAGCTAGGATCTCAACCTCGACAACCCATCATTGCGTATCCAACCCAATCAACAGGAATCCTATGTGGGCAGACCCCGGACGCGACGGATTCGGCCGCATTCAATGCACTGTCAGTCGTTTAAATTGGGTTTCCGGCGCATTAAATGCTGTCTGTCAGTATAACTGTAGTTAACTATTTATCTTTGTCTTATTCTGTTTACTGTAGCATGTCCCCTTCCTCTATAAAAGGGGACGATTTTCATTGTAAAAAGGATGGAACTTTTGAGTGTCGTTACTCTGCCCAAATAGTGAGAGAGTGAACAGTGGATGTAGGCATCTTTTTAGGCCGAACCACTCTAAAAATCTTCTGTGTCTCATCCTCCTCGCCTCTAACCTCTCAATTTTACTCTCATTGCTTTGCATGCAACCCATCGACCGTACGAAACTGTGAGTTTAGGCCCTAAAACAACTTCATTGACTAAGGGAACCTTTTCCCAACGTTAACAGTTTCCTAATTTTAACGTTAAATCAATCCATCCTTATTAAGGAAAATCAGAACCGAATCCTTGTGAGGAATCTTAGTTTTGAAAACGGCTTTGTCATGGTAATTAATGAAGATGCTTTTAAATATTTGCTCAATAATGCAAGTAATACTTACCATATAAATATCTTATATATGTTACTCTCTTCATTAATATTATTAAGCTAAATTTCAAGCTCTCTTGCTATTGATTTTTCTTTGCTTTGTTTTCTTCAATTAAATTCAATGGCTCCTGTAGAGACACAAAGAAGTATGACAAACAAGTTGGTGAACCTCATTGACGTCAACAATTGCCGAAAATTTAGCTTTAAGAAGAGGAAATCTACACGGAAGAAGAAAGTTGCCCAGTTGAGTACATTGTGTGATGTTAACGTCTGTATGGTTTGCTTTGGTCCATATCAAACGGTGAAGATATGGCTGGAGAACAACTTTGACGTGCTTGATTTGATCTTCAAGTACAGAGGTTTGAGCGAGAAGGCAAGAGAGAAAGGGAAGCAAAATTACAATTTTGTACGGTTTCTGGGAGAGAAGAAGAGAAAACTTGACGAAAGTTGAAGAACAAGATGGTGAAAGAACAACACGAGGAAAAATATTGGAGAATCAATGAGGACCAATGTGCGGAAGGCGTTTTCGAGTTGGGATGAGAAACTGAATTTGTTTTCGGAGGAAGAATCGGTGAGTTTCTGCGGTGAGTTGGACAAGTTACAGGTTTTGAGTGAGAAAATCAAGTTGATTAATCAGGAGAAGAATGAAAAAGCTGTTGTGATTCACAACAAAGAAGCTTCTCATGATATTAACAGGTTGAACCAGGTTTGTCAAAGCAATCCATCAGCACTTGATCTAGTACAGTTCAATAATGGAGATTTGCAACTTGTACAATCAACAAGCTTTTTCAGGTCTTGATATTGATCTTCAGATAAGAATTTTAGATTTTTATGCATAAAGTATGGGAATAACAATGATGTTGTTCTTCACACTGATTTATTACAAGGTTTTGTTCATCCAAATAGGGTGTTGAGAAGAGAAGAGAAGAATGTTATGGCTTTGCAGGGGAGAACAATTATTTTCGTTCCGATGGATTAACGAATTCACGGATGCTCTACAACGTTTTGCCAATGCCAATGAGGCTGCCATTGCTGTTCTCAGATGGGTCAGCTCAGTGAGGTAGGTTCAAGTAATCTAACTCCAATTCAAGAGCCGAAAGCAGAGGGTGCAATCGTCTATGCAGTTCTTCGTTTTGTTTGTTTTCTTTAGTTATGATAAAACGTGATTTGATTCAAACAAGTCTGATACTCTGTTTATTTGCGGTTTAATCTAACAAGAGAACTTTCCAAATTTTGTGAATTTGTTTCTACTTTTTGTTTGAGTTTTGCTTTTTACTATTGAGTTCTATTTCATGAATATGATCCAAATGAAACTTTCAGAATCCAAAACTATTATGAATTTAAACTTAAAAACTCATAATTCTACGTAGAGATACGCATTTTATTGGTTTAAAATGGATTGAAAGTCTCCCAACCTAATTGGATTATCCACCCAAAAAATTCTCCAATCCAACCCAAAAATAATCAAGTTGGATCGCATTGGGTTTAATTGATCAGGTTGGCCCTTATAATTTATTACACATCTTTAAAACATACTCTTAAATCAATTCATGGCACTCTGCAGTACTAAACTACTTACTAAACCTTTCAACATTTCCTATAATCCACTATGGAGACACGTAACAAAAGACGATTATAGCTTAGAAAGAAAATGAACATAAATAGAAAATAGATAATTCGTGAATGTATAATTACATATCAGTAGGTAGAACTCAAACAAAACAAGTGTAGTCACGTATCAATAAGCTGCTTCAAATCCACTATCAATCTTTCTTCTCAACCTCATTCTCCAAATTAACACCACAAACTAATACAAGAAAATTAACAAATTTAATAACATAAGAAATACAAAAAAAAAAATTACATTACCGTATCAAATTCAATCAATCTATCGGTGTGTGGTAAACTCCTCTTGTTATCCATTTCTCGACATATAAAATCTAGCAAAATTACAATAATTACTTATTAAAAAATCAAACAACAATGAAAATTGTTAATTAGCAACATGATTGCAAACTACTAACACTTAAACAAATCAACAAATACAACATGCTAACAGAATTACAATTTACAACAGCTAAATCTCAAACAACCTCTTAGATATGTGCTCCAAAAGACTCAGTCCTAAACGCAGCTCATGCACTTTCCATTCACTGCCAAATTAACAGCTGTAGATGACTTTTTTTTTTTTTTTTTAATTTGGAGATCCAGCTTTAGATGACTTGATAACCAGAACATAAAACTACAACTTACACCACCTCTCTTTGACCCCACACAACAAAACATATATGCATCTAGTCAAACTTGTACAAAAAAATACCAATTTTAATCCAAGCAACAACAGATATGAAAGTTATCATCAGCTTAAACATTAAAAATAAAAATAATAATAATAATAAATCAATAAACAACAGCAATTGCCTACCTGATAACATATCACACACATGATTCAAACCTGCATAAACTCAACTTTGAACAAATAAAAACTTTGAAAACAATGCAATTATCATCATCATTGACAGGCTAATCAAACTGAAAGTCTTTAATATTAACAACTACAGCAAAGTGTTTACAAAACAACTCACACTTCAACACAAAAAACCCACAACCGCCAAACCCATATGAGAGACACCAACATATATCCAAAATATAATATATCCAAGTTGGATTGTACAAAATCAACCCGTCTCTCAAATTTTTCACTCAAACCCGACCCAACCTGGATAAAAATGACCGGATTGGGTCTAATATGTTAGGTTAGGTTAAACATGCCTGCCCCTAACTCTCCCTATTTCTCTCTCTCTTTATATATAAATTTTATCAAATTTTTTACAATAAGCACATATGAACAAATTAATTTATAATCTGGATTTTCTTAATTCAGATTAGATAAATTTAATCAAAAGTTAGCTTTACATGCTATCAAACCAGAACAAAATCTACATTAACCCTCCTCATGGCCTGCTATAGCTCTTATTGGAACTTCAAATATGGACTGCTTAAAACTCCCTTCCTTCATCACACTAGAGACATTTTTTTTTTGGTGTTAAATTGTAAGCCCACCATATTTTTAAACAAAATAAAAGCATCCATAGCTTATGATTTCAATTTAAGAGGACATATCCAAATAACTATGGTATAGTTGTCAATATAATGAATGTAATATCTAAAACCATGAGATGAAAGGACCGGAGCAATACTTCATATGTTCGACTGCATAAGCTCTAGGCCCTGCCCTGTCCGCTTCATGGGTTGGGACAAATTCCAATCTTTTATACTCAGTTTTGGGAGAGATTTGCAAGGTTCCAAAGTCACGATTAGTTGTCCCACTAACAATGTACCAAGTTGGATTTGTCACTGTGGTAACACCTTCCATAGATGATCTTACTCTAGTAACAACGTCATAGATTTTTTTCTTAAGATCATTAATTACAACAATTTATTTTAGTGGGTCATATCACTGTGATGGGATCCATTGAAAATGAATATTGAAAATTAGTTGTCGATAAAATTTAGGTAAGGACTCTTCAAACCAGAAAATTATTCTATGCAACCACCCAGTTTTAGTGAGTTTCATCACTATGATTTCTTGCTGAAAATGAGTAATGAAGATTAATAATACTAAAATTTTATTTAAGGACTTGAAGAAGGAAAATTTTTTGGTAAGACCTTGCAGAATTAGGAATTTGACATTGATCTATAAGTCTTGCAGTAGAAGATTTTCCTAATTAATTATCAGTATTAATTGCATTCGTGAACTAGTATAAATACCTTCTTGTATGATCAATAGACATAGGGATTTTCCTGCTAAGTGGATATAGGAATTATTCTGAACCATATAAAAATCTTGTGTCTTTTATTTATGTATTTTGTATGTTATATGTTATTCAATTCTATTCCTATATGTACACGCGTAACACAAAATCTATTATCATAGGCATGATGCAATGAAGTAAATAAAATAGTCAACTATAACCTTTATAACAAACCTAACAAAACACAAATTTCTTTTTCTTTTGACCTCTTTTTCATTTATTGTGAGTGATTCAAGCAAATCCCTTTTTCTGTTGACCTCTTTTTCATTTATTGTGAGTGATTCAAGCTTCTATGCATATATACATATATATAGTTATTTCCCGATAGTAAATATTTGGATTGTACTTATAGTATTTGATTTCAATTAATTTAAATAGATGTCAAATTTTAAAAAGCCTTACAAGTCGCAACTGTTACAAACTTTGCATTAGCTGGAGCAATTCAAAAATTTTTTATTTAAGATATGCGTACTATATTTTCCACATATTAATTATTAGTAATTATAGCATTTTTATTCAAATCCTTTTTAACTCAAGGAACCTATTAGTGATTAGGATGGAATGTCGACAAAATAAGATAAAATAATTTTATTTCTTCAAAAACAAAGGTAAAATGAGGATAAAGATCATTTGAGATGCAGGACAACTGCGGGGAACACCTCGCTATCTGAAAAATCTATGGGCAGAACATGCAGAATATAATTAGGTCCACCAGTGCAGGTAAATAAGCTAGATTTATCATCATAAACATAACTATAAGCCTAAGGGACACTAGTTTTTGAACATCTCCGAATACTTTGTTGGCTTGCATTTATCTGGTGAAGCAAAATCACCTGTGCAGCAATCTTGTAGCTGATTGAACGCCAAACACGCGCTCTTGCAAGCAAACAACACTCCCATCGGACCCCTTCACCGCCAGCTCTGGTGGGCAAACCGCGTTCTCGTTTTGAAAACATGTGGTTGAAGGGCAGCTATCCCGGCCCGCCTGATGGGGTTATCGAAAGAGGCAAGTTAAAGCCGTCAACAAGGCTGACGTCGTAAAAGTCTTTTCCGCCACTTGCTGCTAGGGTAAATTCAATGAGGGAAGCTTGTGGGATAGCGCCAGCACCATTGCATTCCACCTGTCCTGAGCCACGGTCAGCTGTGGCGCAAGTGAACATTCCGCTGGCATCAGGGCCGCATTGGGATCGAACCCATGTGCGGCCGTCCATGGAACCGGAACGTCTAGAGTTGATGATGCTTTGGATGCCAACTCGAACGCGGTTGAAGACAGTTGTTGCTTCCCTCCACCACTTAGGATTCCTGGCCAGACTGTGAACGGGCAATTGTTCGTAAATGTGAATTGAATTGAATGAACTCCTGCATACAAAAGCCTTCAAATTTTAGCAAATTGTAATGTTTGTATACATATATATTGTTTATAAAATATGGGTGCAGGACTGTTAGAACAGAAACCAGAGACTATGATGCAAAAAAGAATAGAGTTAGTTGAAAAATTTTATTTGCCATGGAAGAATAGAGTAACCAAGACACAGCCAAAGATTGATTGAATCTCCATTATTAAAACTCTTTGACTGTGTTGGTGGTAATTTTTTTGTAAAGTGCAACCCTATCAAAGGAAGTGGCCCCTATTTATAGGGTGTTGATTAATAATCATGCATTAACACTGTATATACATTATATTGAAACATGAAAAATAATGAGAAAAACGTACCCGTCTTTCAGCAATTATTATCAAGATCACGTGTTGTTCAACTGGGTCGGTATTCGATCACAAAATATGGAAAGAAAACTCAATCCACAATGTAAATACCTTGCCTTTGATATCCTCTGTTTCTGTTTTTGTATCTGCTCCTCTGTTTCTGTTTCGTACTGTTATTTCTCACATGCACACACTTCATCATTCACGTTAATATATATGTGCATAAATTTATAACTGCCATGTGCAGTTATAATCAAAATAACTGATACAAAAAAAAACTGCTAATAGCAGTTACTAAATCTGATCCATGTTGGATCCGGGTTTGGGTCTTTGGGTCATCTTGGGTGAACCCGACCCAAACCCATATAGTCCAACATAGGGCTTAAATAGATCCCAACTCAGTAAAAGAATGGCAAGAAAGGTATGCATATTTATGACAGATCCTTTTGCTTAATTTATGTTTTCCAGCTTTTGCTAATTACGAAGAAAAATTAACGTTGAGATTGTACGCTTGACAATTAATGGTATTGCAGAGCTATCAAAATTCTATCTAGATTTATACCTAAATAAAGAATATATAAGATGTTGACGTCGTATTTATAATAAAATAATACTAAACTACTTAAATATTTTATCCAAAATTATATCTAAATGATACAACATATAATTATATATAATTAATTACCAAATAAATTATGAGATGACGTAATTGATAATGTGTTAATTACATTTCGTATCCATGCCAAATCCTTTTGCTTGATTTACGTTTTACAACCTTTGCTACAGAAGAAGAAAAGTAAATGTTGAGAAATATTGTATGTTTAACAATTAATGGTAATGCTGACGTTGTCAATATTATATTCATTAAGAATGAATAATGTTATACTTTTAAAAAATTTTGTCTAAATAATATAAAAAACTAATTTATAGTCACTACATTAATTTTAGGATAATGTATTGATAATATAGTAATTACACGTAAATTTGTCATATCATTTTAACAACAAATTTGAGTAAATGTTTGGATAATATTGCATTACTCATTAAAAATAATGCTAGACTACTTAAATAACTTATCCAAAATTATGTCAAATGATATGACATATGAGCTGTGATTACCAAATAAATTATGAGATGATTTAGTTGATAATGTGTTAATTACATTTCATTTACCTCCTTTTTAGGGTATAATTTTGGGCAAATTATTCGGACAACCTAACATTATTCATTAATCAATATATTATTTAATAATTTACATAGTTTTGACAATTAACATACCCTTTTTTTTTAAAAAAAAAAAGATAACTCATGTGTCAAATTACTTGAGTATGAAGTTGGATAAAATTTTTAAACAACCTAAAATTACGCGTAACTAATTATAAGTAAATAAAAGAGTATTATCAATCCTCTTTTATAAAATGAAAAATAATATTATTTTACCTTATATTTTCAAAGTATTACACATTTCACCCTTTTGTCAATCTCCATCCAAGATGAAAAACTAAAAGTCAATATTACGTCTTAAAGAAAATATGAACTCCCTATTATACCTTTGTTTGGGGGAGAATTAGCTCTATAATTATAGGCACCTCTACATGTACGGTCATTAACAAATGGGCCTGATCTATTAAAAGGCAACCAAAGAATGGTATTTCCTAAGGGGGCACCAAGGGAGACCAAAGGAACATGGCAGAAGGCCCAACCTCTTGAGGTGAGCTAGGGGAAGGAAAAGGTCCTCCAAATAATAGCAAGGGTTTAATCCACAAGGTTAACACCATTTTGAAATTCAAATAGAAATTATTGTACCCATATTTGGGGCTGTATAAATGGGTTGGTAAAAACTTAGCTCGCTAAAGGTCCAGCGTACCAAACGTCTAGCTCATCAAATGTACAGCTCGTAGAAACGAGCTTTTAATTTGCTACAACAGCTTTCAAGTCGTTAATCAACCGTTATTAAGATTGTCTTACACTCAGTTCTAAATCTCCTAGAATGAGATCTAGCTAGCTTAAAGTAGAGTTCAACTTGTAAAACTCGCAGCTCGAAGCGTTCATTAAACGAATCATTCTAGAAAGGAAACATTCTAATTTAAGAAAAAGTCAACTATCAGAATTTGAAGCAGAATCAAACTCCAACTTCAACGGGATTTATCCCTGATTTGGTGAACACAATTTTGATAGTATAATTAATATAAAATTCTTTTCTATTTTTGATACACTTAAACTGTAACACACTCCATACTATAAATAGGGAAAGAAACTCATTATAAAAAATTATTAAAAAAATAAGCAATCAATAATATACTGTCTCTCTGTCAAAATAATCAGAGAACAGTCGTAGATGTAGACATTTTTTTTCTTTACTGAAACACGTAAAAATCTTTTTGCAACAGTGTTCTTACTCTTCTTTTTTCAATTGTTTTGTCTTATTTGTAGGTACTGGGTTAAGAACTTAGGTCGACTAATTTTAGACGTCAACATTTTTAGCGCTAGAGGAAGGGTCCAAACTACGATTCTTTGAGTTTTCAACTACCATGACAAAAGGTAGAACCACCAAAAGTTCTGACGTAACGACTGATCAACCAGAAAGGCAGATAGATTAGCATCAGCGTGACAACCAACCAAGGAAAGATGTAACCGCACCCATGGCAGACGTCTCTCACGTCCCCACAAGCAACACCATTATAAGCATTCCTTTACTAGCCTCTCACCAATCAATACTGATGATCCCTACAGCTGAAGGGCTAATTTCATATGCTAATAGAAATGATGTTCTTCCTCTTCCTACTCTTCTTTTATCTTCTGTTTTGCCTTATTTGTAGGTACCGGGTCAAGAACTTGGGCCGATTAATTTCAAATGTTGACAAAAATGATGTCTCTTACGTGTCACCCCGAACAACAGAAGGGTCAGGCATGGTAGACACCTGGTTAGAACCTAGGAATGTTAAGTGTCAGGTTGCTGAAGAGAAAGAAAGTGATCAGATCTTACCATACGTGGACTAGTGTAAGAAAGGATAGAAGTGGTAGACATCTAACTAGAACTTAAAAGTGTCAAGCACCAAAGAGTAGATATCAAACACTATGGAGCAGATGTCACGGTATAAAGTAAAAGTGAGCGAACTAAAACCAGCCACGTGGCCTCGTGTCAGATGGGAAGATAGGGCACAAAAAACAAGGAGTAAGAAAATGACATGATACAAAAAAGGCGGACCTTCAGCTAAGAAGAACATGAAGAAGCCAAACATATCAGTGGATAAAGTGACAAGACTAAAAAGGCCTTGACCAGCAACAAGAGAAGGTATGGAAGCAATAGGTCCTTTTTTTTTTTTTTCAATTTTTGCTTTTTTATTGTTTTTAAAATAATTTAAAATTAATATCTCCTATCCATCATAGAGATGGACGATGGAAATTAATTTTTTTAATATTTTTTTATTTTTTTATTTTTTAATAATTTTTATATTATTATATTAAATATCTTAAGGGTAAATGAGTCTTTTTGCCATCTGCTAGCATTTTCCAATAAAAACTAACGAAAAGGAGTATTTAAAATTTATGAAAAATGACCGAAAGTAATTAGCGATTAGGAAATTAGAATTATCCTATAATAAAATCTAATATTTTTTTTTAGAAAAAAATCTTATAATTTAAAGATTTTAATAAATTAATAAAAATAATAATATTTGAAAATAATGAGTCTAATAATTAAAAAATGGCCTTTTTATCTTCATCATCACCTCACAAGTCCATTCCATATCGGTATGGTTCGGTTTAGTTTGAATTTGGACAAATTTGAATTGAATGAATACTATCTGGTTTTCAAATTTGAACTGTTTAAGTTTAAGTTAGAATACTGCGTTGAAGGGAACATGTTTTGGTCAGTCTGATTCGGTTCAGTTCATTTTGGTTTTCTATCTATTGGGTCTATCGGGTATAGCCGTTTTCTATATGTTTTTGAACGGCGATATAACCATCCCTCAAAAGTTGTATGTACACCACTATTTGTTTGTGCACCCCATTATTTTTTTTGAAAAAGTCTATTATTTTGAGTACACCCGACTTTATACCAAATATACCCCTTCTGTTAATTTAAAAAACATATATATTATAAATAATTGTCGTTGCCTAACGTGGGACTTGCACAGACCAGAGAGTCCATGTAGTGCCAGTCTCCCAAATCTTTAAAAAATATCTCATATGAACATAAAAAATAGACGTAAAGATGCGGTTTCTCTTGACATAGCCTTTGGCTTCATGATGGACATAAGAAAAAAAGGGCACCATCTGGTTCTTGGTCCAAAGCTATTAATCGCAACTGGTGTGGGCAAAATAGGCCTCAGCGAAGATAATGTAATTTTGATTATGGGCTTGATCAGCAGGTGTGAGCTGAATGGAGAACGTTGGTAATGGCCACAAGTGGTGCCTTCAAGCTCATCAACTCCGGCAAGGCCGTTGAAGGAGACGGCATAGAGCTCGCCAGCGACATGGTCACCGAAGCCAGGCATGTTAAGGAGAAAAGGGACTTTGTAAGGGCCACACACAAGACGGTATTGTGGTGGTGTAACTGCCTTCGAAAACTGCATCACCTATTTGCATTAGATTTTCTGCCAATGGGTGATTTGGGAACCCTTTCTTCAGTGTTCCACATGTGAAGACCATTGTTTTTACACTGCTTTTCTCCTTCCACAACCATCTTCGATCTTGATATGATATGGGATATAGGCTACTTTGAAACCTTCCAAGAGAGATCAAAGATATTTTTGTCAGATTTGGGGTTCTATTGAAGTGGTGAGTCGGAGAGAGTGAGTGACAACGTGGACGAGGGAAGAGAGAGTGGAATCGGAGGTGAAATTTCCTCAATTTAATTTGATTTAAGGGTGGTATTGAAATTATAAAATATATATAAATTTGGGGTGTACATACGATTTTAACGGGCTGGAAACATTGTCATTCTATGTTTTTTAAAAAAAATGAAAATTCGGGCCTTAAAATAATACAATCTAATTTTGGGCCTTTGGCCAATTGATTCAATTTGTTTATTAAAAAATTTGAGAAAATGGGAGAAAAATAAAAATAAGGAACAAGAATGGATATTGGATTTATTAAAAAAAATAAAAAGTACGAATCAAATCAAGGGAAATGGAGAAAATGAGGATTTTTATTTTTTTAATCAATCTTTTTGGGTCCTATGACCCAGCCGAATTCATTGAACACCAGCATAAGAGTCCCACTCAACTGACTCAAGAGCCCATTGAAGGTTTGGTGCACCCAAGCCTTTATGCGTTAAATGCGGGAACCGACATGTCTTGATTCTGTCATCATCGCCTGCACCGATAAACAGGGGGTTTGACTTCAGTAAAGTGACATGTGATATCGCATAATTATTTTATTTATTTATTTATTCTTGAAAGTATGTGGCTGGTGTCGGCGAAGTTTACTGTAATCAAATCATCAAGTGATGTGAAGCATTTGTCCACTAAGCATGTATTGTTAGGATTGATAAATAAATGCTTATATGTGGGGCACTTGTTCATTAAGTATACATTATTAAGATTGATAAGCGAATGCTTATATGTGGAGTACTTGTTCACTCGACATGTTTACACAATTTAAGAAAATATTATGTATTTTATTTTATTATTTTAAATTACCTAAAAGATTTATGAATAAAAGGACGACACTTGCGCTTCTAAAACTTGTTCCTCTCTTATTCTCTTCCAAAAACTTCTCCATTCTTGTTCAATCACATACCAACTCATCAGCAAGCTGATAGCTGCACTTTCCAAACCTATCCAGGGAACCTTCTCTCCTCTGATTGGAGAGTTGTTAGCTTTGAGGGAAGGTTTGACGTTGGCCAAGGCCCAAAATGATTGGAGCGTCTAAGTTTCGAGCAGAAGTAGATGCCAGCAAAGTGATGGCTGCAGTTTGTGGAAAAGAAAATTGGTGAAATCAAATAGGCAGTCTAGTTGATGACATTAAATGTCTGATGCCTGAGGTTGGAGTTTTTAACATCCAAACCATCCCTCGTGAAAGGAATGGTTTGGCTCACTAAACCATCACCCTATTAAAGAAATCACTTAACTACAAGTAGTTATACTTTGATTTGATGGACATTTTGATTACATAATGTATATACTACTGTATTTATAAAGGCATTTATTTGAAGATCTGGTTTTGTTGATTCACTACGGCTTTAACCTAATTATCTACTCTTTTTAGATCTTAAGCATGTATTATAGACCACCCCCCTTTCATTGCCGTTGGAGTGCTGCAACAATTGAAAAACATTTATTAAGAAAAGTTATCTGCAATTTTTCAGGAGGGTTCTCTTCACATTTTTTTAAAATATTGGAGATGTTAGTGATGGATATAAAATGATTCAGATCTACTGCCTGTATTTTCAAAGTTAATGAAGTAATTTTGTTGTGAGCTTGCTATATGTTCAACGTACACATCAACCATTTTCAATAACTTTATTATGATTAACTGTAGTGAGTGCTGTGCAGTACTACATATATCTAAGAACCACTTCAAGAAAAATATCCATAAATGATAATTGATGTACTTATTGTAATGTCACCATCTTCATTGTTGTTTCATGTTTGGCAATCCCAGTACCAAATTTAAAGTAACCATTCTTATTTTAACAAATCAAACGTGTACATGTATTCAAAATTTTTAGGTGTGGAACTTTGTAATTTTTAGAAGTTTAAATATATATTATTTCCCTCAAAGTAACTGTTATTCTGTGTAGAATAAGAGATAAAGATAAACTGTATTTTTTGATTAGAAAATGATTTAGAATTTATGAATTTACAAGCAAACACAAACATTAGTCTGGCGAAAAAAAAATCACAATAAGCACAGCCATTTATATATCCTGCTTGCTTCAATTATTTTTGCTGCAACTGCAGTATCGTAGTACACGTCATTAATGTCTTTCACTTAGTTTAGCCTCTCTGATTTATTACGAAATTAGAGTGTGAAACTGTGACCAAATATGAGAACAGTTCAAGAAAACAAAAAGGGCAATTATGAGAAAACAGTTGTATGAGAATAAAAAATTAATTATAAAATATTTTTCTTTTTTTTAGAATTAAGATTGATCCAGAAGATTATCGAAATCAATTAAGATAGAAATACTGATTACGTGACTTACAATACTGCTCTTACATGAGAGGTATCCATTCAAATGAAAATATGGGAGAGACTCACGTTAGGTTGGAGAATAATTTTCACATAAATACGGAAGAATTTAATTATTTATCAATTTTGATGTCAAATCATCCCAAAATATTTGATATGAAATCATCTAGTGCTTAAACTAACAGCATCAACTGTCATTGACATTATAAAATATTTTCTTAAAGAATATCTTATATTTTATTTCATATATAATTTGCAAGAAAAAAGAACGAATTTCATATATATATATATATATAAAATACAATATGATAATTACTCTAAAAGAAGCCTCCTTATCCTGTCAATACTCCAAATTCATCAAAATATGTATATGTGTCTGGATCATTAGCAGCTGCAATATATTAATTACTGCAGGAACGGACAAAAGATGATGCAAGGACCAAGAATAATAACACAAAATAAAAATATAATTAATTGATTTCGTAAATTGTGGAGGCAAAAATTCAAAGATTGTCAGCAGTCAAAAAGAGATCAATAAATATTAAATGCCCGGCTTGAAAGGTCATCACCTGCCCGAGTGATGGTATATATAAATACGCAGCGTTTGGCCCCCGGTGGGCAAAAAACCGAGTCTTGAGAAAAAAAAAAAACAACAGAGGATGGAGTTGAGAGAGCTGAGAGAGGCAGTGGAGAAGACGGAGCTAGTGGATGGTCACGCTCACAACATAGTGGCCTTGGACTCTTCCTTGGCTTTCATCAATTCCTTGTCTGAAGCCAACAGCGACGCCTTATCCTACGCACCTCACTCTCTCTCCTTCAAGGTCTCAACTTCCAACTCTCTCCTTCGCTTCGCTCTCTAATTTGATGATTAAACATTCTTCATTGTCGACGTTGAAATCAATCAAACGCTTTTAAGTATCATTTCTTGCTATTTAAGACAATTTTTATTGCTGTGTCCAAAAAGGAGAAAAATGTTTTTGAAGGAGTTGTAGTCTGATTGCAGAGAAATTTGAGGGATATTGCAGAACTATATGGCTGTGAGTCATCCTTGCAAGCTGTTGATGACTATCGCAGATCGTTAGGGTTAGACTCTATTAGCTCGGTATGTTTTGAGGCTGCGAACATTTCTGCTGTACTCGTCGACGATGGATTGAAGTTGGATAAGAAGCAAGACCTTGAGTGGCACAAGAGGTTTGTTCCGTTTGTTGGTAGAATCTTGAGAATTGAAGCTCTGGCTGAGGAGATTCTTGATCAAGTGAGATGCTTTCTGTTCTGACTCTTTGGCTTTTGACTAGCGGTTGTTTGTTGTGTGTACATGGAGCATCATGTTTTACAGCAAGTGCAATTTATGTAATTATGCTATTTTATTCACTGACGAAATCAAACTTATCTGCTAAGTGATATTGAAGGAAAACACCACTCTTATAATTTGTCAGGTGATTCAGCTGCTTGAAATTCTATTTTGTTGTTGAGTTCAACTCCTATTCTACAGTGAAAACAGAAAAGACAATGGTTAGTTACTGTGGTAAATTATTTGTGTTGAATACTTTCACGGGGTATTAGTATGGAAAGGCATCGAAGCAGGAGAATTGAAGCAGTGTGGAAAGGTTATTGTGTTGGGTCTTTTAGACTAAGCTGCCAAGGATATTTTAGGTCCGCTCGTCAAGTTCACTACAATATTGCGTTGAACTAAGATGAATTTTAAAATGTCCCTTAAAACTTGTATGAAAGAAATAATGTGTATTTGCCTTGGAATTTTATTACTTATAATTTGAAAATTTAGAGTTTAAAAGGATGACTTGGGAATTGCTGAATTGAGGTAGTGACACAGGAGCTCTTCCTAAAGAGTGATAATTGAGGTCCTTGCTTTTGATTTTGACAATCAGTATTTAGTATATTTTCTAGCTCACATGAATGCTTCAGCAAGCAACAATTAAATAATGATCTTCTTTTTATAACCTTTTTTGGGTGTCTTTTTACAGGATAAATCAGATGGATCTCCCTGGACATTGGATCTTTTCATTGAAACTTTTTTTGAAAAGTTGAGGTCATATCCTTTCAGTTGCTTTTATATTTTTTAGTATGGTGCTTTTATTGGCTGTAGATGGTGTGGTGCTTGTTCAATATGTTCACCATGACACAGCTTTTCCTCCCCTGTCCACTTGTTCTCCATAACTGCAAGATAGTTGTCAGTAGTTGAATTTGTCCAAGCATAGTTTTAATTTTTCAAAATTGCTATTTTATTGTGTTATTTTCTAAAGATGGAAGTAGATAGACAGGAAGAGCTTCACTGCTTGATTTCCTTAAAATCTCTGTTACAGTTGCTGATAAAATTGTTGGCTTAAAAAGCATAGCTGCATACCGCAGTGGTTTAGAAATTAATACACATGTAACTAAGAGAGATGCTGAGGAAGGTCTGGCTGAAGTTTTACGTGGTGAGTTTAGCATTTTGATTGAAAATTTTCTAAATTTGTGGGGATATTTTAATCATTTTCTCTTTTCAGCCGGAAAACCTGTCCGCATCACAAATAAAAGCCTTATCGACTGCATTTTCACTCACTGTTTGGAGGCTGCTGTGAGCTTTGATTTGCCTTTGCAAATACACACAGGGTAATTGAAACTTCTCATGTAAATTGACTCCCCTTTATGCTTGGATTCATGGCTAAATATATAGGAAAAAGAATGAAAAACTTGAAGTTGGAATTGTTCAGTAAAAAAATCGGTATGTAGTGAGCTGTAGTTAACCTCTACATGATGTTTTTTTAAGACTGCTTTATTACATGGATGTTGAGGTAAATGCCCAAAAACAACAAAAATGGCACAAAGCTAGAATTGAGTTAATTTTCATCTTCATGTGAGGGAGGGAACCAAGCCTTGACCAAGTTCATTTTTATGAATTCCCATACACTGCTTAGGATTCATGCTTCTTTTTCTTCTCCTATGAAAGGCTATATCAGAAGATCAATAAAGGACTCTGTGCACTTGTTTAGTGTTTTGGTTATTTTCTATTAATTATTCTTTTTCTCTCACAACTAGCTTTGGCGACAATGATTTGGATTTACGGCTGGCTAATCCCCTGCATCTCCGTAAGGTTCTCAAGGATAAGAGGTTTTCTAAATGCCGTATAGTGCTCTTACATGCATCATACCCATTTTCAAAGGAAGCATCATATCTAGCCTCTGTTTATCAGCAGGTACATCTTAATCTCCATTAAATCACCTTACCTTATTTATTAGTGTGTTTCAAATGTTCAGCTAGTAAATTTTTCCCGGCAAATAATTCAACACTCTTACTTTCAGGTGTACCTTGATTTCGGGTTGGCAGTTCCTAAGCTTAGTGTTCATGGGATGATATCCTCTATAAAAGAACTTTTAGAGCTAGCCCCAGTAAATAAGGTGACAACATTGGCATGTGAGAATTTTTGGAGAGAGAGAGAGAGTTGGTACTTAGTATACAGAACTGCTATAAAACACAACTGTATACAGTAAGTATGAGTAGTCTGGTAAATTCTTTAACAAGGATATATAAGTATCTTAATTTTTTCTGTAACTATTTTCCTGTTAACTTTTAAAAGAAGGCATGTGTATTTTGTTTTTAAGAACCTTTGTAAAACTTTACAATTTTCCTTCAATCGAGGCTATGTTTTTTACAAGAACCTTTTTGTTTGTATTTGCTGTTTCTCTCTCTCCCTGTCCAAATTTTTACCTTAAATATATCTATCTTGTAATATTGTTTCAGTATATGCTTTTAACTGTTTTAAAACTCTCTTTACTTGTGAAGATGTCATTGGAAATGATGTCTCTAGTTTCCCACTTGTGTTGAAAGATGCAGCATTCTATCACTATTTCATGCATACATAATTTGTTTAGTTTCTACTAACAATTAATTTTAGATATAAATAAAACTTGCAGGTCATGTTCAGCACTGATGGCTATGCATCTCCTGAAAATTACTACTTAGGTTTGTAAAAGTTATCATTTCTGTTGATCTCTTACCCAGACACAATCGTCTATAAGTTTTGCTTGAAAATTGAGTATGAAAGTTTATGCTTTCCACTATGCTTTTAATTTGTTTTGTCTATTATCATAGATGCTTATACTTGTTTGATATTGCCTTTCATGATTCATTCATCAACAAGACTGCATGATATTTAACTGAGATGTGGACCTTGAGAGTTAGCTGTCTTTATGAAAACATTGATTTATGTTTTTGTTCTCAGATTTGATGGGAATATACTTATTTGTAACCATGATTGCCTCAATATACTATTCTTGCTTTTTAGGTGCAAAAAGAGCACGTGAAGTCCTATTTTCTGTTCTCCGAGATGCATGTATTGATGGTGATCTATCGATTGCTGAAGCAATTGAAGCTGCTAAAGACATTTGTGCTCGAAATGCAATTCATTTTTACAAAATTAATCTTGATGTGCAATCTCTTGGTTCAAAGGATACACTGCTTTCCAACTTTGTGAAGAAAGGGACTGATGCCCCAGAAGATGTTGCATCACTTGTTCGTGTTATATGGGTTGATGCATCTGGCCAACACAGATGCCGTGTGAGTTCTATTGTGATCTTAATTATCTATTGAACTTGGATGTCAGTAATCCATGGAGAACTTCATATATCTGTTTAGAAGTTGAACCGTGACACTTTTGTTGACTGGTAAAAAATATGAAAGCCTCTGTGGTGTTTGTGAAACGTGGAAGCTAAAAATACATGAAGTTTTTGCTTTTATTGTCCTTTCTCTTTTGTTTTGCCTTATAATAATTGGACAAAAGCAAATCCATTGGAATGACCTCTTTGATTCTGGTAGACAAGTTGGCTTGAATATCCTATGTTATTATGAGGGAAACAATTTAGATAGTATGTTTTCAGTTTATCTTGATTTTGTTTTCAGTTTATCTTGATTTTGATAAGAGTAGCTACTGGCACAGATATGACCGTGCGTTAAGTTTAGCTCTTGTTCTCTGTTTCTGTTGTACTTCGTAGAAAGTAATTTATCCAAGTCATGTCTATTTACAACCTACATGTATATTTAGACTATTCAATTTAATAATAATTCTCTAATTTTTTTTAAAAAAATTCAGGTTGTCCCAACAAAGCGCTTTAATGATGTTGTTACGAAGAATGGTGTTGGTTTGACATTTGCATGTATGGGAATGACTTCAGCTGTTGATGGTCCGGCTGATGAGACTAGTCTGACTGGGACGGGCGAGATCAGATTGTTGCCTGATTTATCAACTAGATTTAGAATCCCATGGTACACTATGTTTCCAGGATACGCTGGTATTAAATTTTTACATATACTGCCTGTGAGAAACCTGAAAGTGTGCATTGGTTCAATTTAACATTCATATGTTAAATTGCTACTTGTTAAAAGTTATCTGATTCAGGATGTTTTGAGAACCTTTATTACTGTTGATGTTACTCGCTTCCTCGATAGGCAAAAACAAGAGGAGATGGTTTTAGCTGACATGCATCTTAAACCTGGTGAAGCATGGGAATATTGCCCAAGAGAGGCCTTACGAAGGGTTTCAAAAGTTTTGAAAGAAGAATTTAACTTGGTGCGTGAGCTATTTTATGCTTTACATGCAAAACTGAATGTACTTTGATGCTTAATTTTCTAATACTATGTATGCAGGTACTGAATGCTGGATTTGAAAATGAGTTCTATCTCTTGAAGAATGTTCCAAGGTACGTGAACTTATATTACTTAATTCTTATTATCATACACATAGGACATAGCTATTCAGAACACTTAATTTATTATTCAATTTGTTTGACAAACTGTTGCAGTGAAGGGAAAGACAAGTGGGTGCCAATTGACTCAACACCGTACTGCTCTACAGCAGGATATGATGCTGTTGCCCCAATATTTCATGAAGTTGTTGCAAATCTTCATTCCTTGAATATTACAGTGGAACAGGTAAGAGAAGAAACTTAGAATGTTGCTGATGGTTATATTTACATCATTTGAATTTTCTTTATTGAAATGATACCGTGATGTTGTGCTGGGTTGATACACGATGTATATGACTTTTAATCTTTGATGCAAATTATGTTTATATCTTTTAAATGCGGACGGTTGATAAGAGATCGGTAATGTTATATTTTACCTATTTTTTTAGCTCTGCTGAGCCTCTTGAATTTTGATACCCTGTTGAGACTGGATGTGACTTGGTGGAAGTCGAGAAAATTCCGTTGAATATTAAAACAAAAGTCCATTGTAAGACTCAAATCTCATGTATGAGCTGCTGAGAGGATATGAATGCAATGACCCACCCGGCTAGAAACTATTTTCTTTTATGTCAATGTATCCAATTTCAAAGTAATGTAAAAAATATTCACATTTAGTAAACAGAAGTTAAGGAATTCTTGTCATTGTTACAACTTACAATGTCAAATTGTGTTTTAGTGTCAGAAGTCCATTCACTTCGTCAATACAGTTGCTGATCTGCGAAGTCTCACTCATTGCAGTTCCATATTCCAACCATAATAATTAATGTACACATACAGATATGCTGCATCGATATGAACCATATGACCGGAAACACACATGTAAATTATATACATTCCTTTTTTTGGAACCATCAAATTTCTATTTTATTGATGAGAAAATGTTACTGAGTAAACAAATTGCCTACCGAACAAGTGATTTTGTGGGAGGAATTCTGAAGACATTTCTAACTAATAATTAAAAACACGTGACATTGTCTTTACTATGGGCTGAGTTCAGGAGAAATTAACCAAATCCACACTAGAAGTTTTTGCTTATAACCAAAACATTTATATGCTGAGGTTTGTAAACTTCTCATTTACTTTTATGTGAGAAAATAAATTGAAAAAATAAAAGATTGTTGCGTGTCTGCATGTGTATGATGCATTATGTGCACACCCTATGACATTCAAGTAGCTTAAATACTATAAATTTGTCGGTAGCACTAAAAATGATATGTTATCAAATTGAAGCTTCTTCTTTGTCCCAATAACTAGTGTTTGCATTTCATGGCAAGTGTGCATGCATTATCATTATCTATTTCATCAATCTTGTAAATGAAATGATAATCTAGTTTCTACATGTTTAATAACATAGTTAGTTCCACTTCTTTATTCCTTTCATTCTCAGTAGAAACATCTGTTGCACTTCACTGCATGTTGCTCTACATTCTCTAGTTGCCCCTCTCTCTCCTGCTCTCATGTGTGAGTTTGTCTATTGCTGCAATTAGGTTATGACTTGCTTTTGTTAACTCATTTGTGCTTTCAAAATTTTGTAGTTACATCCAGAAGCTGGGAAAGGTCAATTTGAAGTGGCTTTGGGGCACGCTGTGTGTAAGAATGCTGCTGATAATTTAATATTCACCCGTGAAATTATACGGGCTGTTGCAAGGAAACATGGGCTGTTGGCAACTTTTGCACCTAAGTAGGTGCCTACTTTTTTTTCCTTAGTTTTTTTCTTTTTCTTTGTGCTGGTGGTGTATATCAGATTTTCACTTACGATGATTGATGCTTATTAATTGTAATGAGAGATTAAAATCTAGAAAAAGGTCTTAGATTGTTCATCAATTATTAAATTCTGATGAGAAAGCAATTACTAATATAAAGATTTTGTTCATTTAAAATTATTTTAGGTCCATCAGGGTAGCCAACTTTGTCAAAATTTCAACTAAATACTAGCTTTGACGTGTAAGATTTGATTTTTATTGGAGTTGAGAAGTCTGTTTAATTGCTATAAGACCTATTTGTTTGGAAGGCATTGCATTTGTTGTTCTAGACTTGCTAGTTGCTCCCATCATCCAAGTTAATCCACTTGGTTGATGATGAACCTGGCACGTGTAATTTTTGTTATGGATTTAATATTTTGTCCTTTTAATTCTAGGGAACAGTAATTCCATTACATAACACAATGGTCTCTTCTCTTCATTTTGCCTAGGTATGATTTAGAGGACATTGGTTCTGGATCCCATGTGCATATAAGTCTGTGGCGGAATGGAGAAAATGTTTTTATGGCATCAGGTGGTTCCTCTCGCCATGGAATGTCTGATGTTGGGGAGAAGTTCATGGCCGGTGTTTTATACCACCTTCCTTCTATTTTGGCATTCACGGCCCCTGTCCCAAATAGGTATCCTTCACATATCATGCTTAATTATTTGCCACTCTTGTTAATTACTGTAGAGGTACTTAACATATGAACATGCATAATCAAAGTGATATGTACAAGTGTATTTGTGAAATTCAGTAAATTTTCTGCCCTCTGACATATCTTAATATTAATTCATTTTTTATTATGCATTTGCATGATATCAGCCTGATATGTATACTTTATATTCATCTGGAATCTGAAATTAATTTTTTCTGTATCATTTGTAAAAATGATGCTCTTCTTCCATCTCTTTGTAGCCATTTTCTAGTCTTTGGTATTCAAACATCCATTTCTTACTTGCGCCATTTGCAGAGAGGTTGAAGCTTGTACATAAGAGCATCCATAAATTTGTGAGTTACCTTTTCAAAAGATCAAGCCTGCTTCATGGCAGCTAAAACGATTTTGTTTTATGTTAATATCAAGGAAAGATCTCCTTTTACTTTATATCAAAAAAATACCAGTAGCTCAATATGTTAGCTACTAGTTGAAAAAACTTTTGCATTTATTTCGAAGAATGACTTTTCTTGTGACAAACAGAACATGTTAAGTATTACATCTCAGATTTTGTATGTATGATTCAAAAGTAATTGCTGATCAGAAAATTGTTTAAAATTTAAATTATAGTGTATTCACCCGCCCAGGCCAAGCGTGAAATTATCACAACCTTTTTTGTTAGTTTTATTTTCTCATCTCATCATGTAATTATGTTTACTAAGTGCATGATATCTTTAGGAGCTCACCCACCCCAACAACAACCGCCAACCCCAAACCCCCCCAACCCCCCACCCCCAACCTCAATGGTGCATTTCCCAATAGCATCAAACTTTTAAAATTGCTCAACTGCAAGGTCTCATCATACTGCCAAGGCCATAATTTTTTAGTTATATGCTTAAAATTATTTGTTATGTGGACTTTCTGCTCTTACAAGCATCTTTTACTATTTCTGGTCTATAGTTATGATCGAATACAACCCAATACATGGAGTGGAGCATACCAATGCTGGGGAAAAGAGAATAGAGAAGCTCCATTACGTACTGCATGCCCGCCTGGAGTTGAAGATGGCTTAGTGAGCAACTTTGAAATAAAATCTTTTGATGGCTGTGCCAATCCACACTTGGGCTTGGCAGCTATTATTGCCGGTGGCATTGATGGCCTGCGGAGGCATCTTCTTTTGCCTGAACCTATAGGTATTTATTAACTATCTTTCATACCACAAACACATTAATTTTCATAGTATCTTTATATTTATCATTTTTAATTCTGCTATTTATTTACAGTTTACATAGTGATCAAATTCAAGTAAAATTTCATTTTACTTGTGAACAAAGTTGTGTATGATTTGTTTGCTTTTTGATAAAATATAAGATAGGAATATGCAGGCATAGCTGCATAGTAGCGAACAGCCTTTCCATATTTTTTTTCTTGGTATTCTTGTTGATTATAATGTTGTTTATTGAACCCGTTAACTGCCCCACACCTGGCACCTGTTACTCTATGTATCTTCGTTCATTATTTATTTCTACTTAGGAAACTATGCTAGTCTTTTGTTGATGAATGGACCATAATTTCTTCTCAATTAAACCCATTCTTTTTCCATTCCTTCGACTTCATATTATTTTTCAACTAGCTATATCTTATTTATTGATGTTAATTTCATCAATAGCAACCAGCTAAAGGGCTCTTCACCTTTTGAAAGAAACGTAAGTGGTTCATTTACGAACTGAGCATTAGAGAATTTGTATTTCAAAGATTACAATAGCTGCAGAAAGGAACATTAATGCTATAGTTTAATCGTTGTGTAAGTATTACCTCAATAATGCCTTTATTTGAACTTTTCTTTCTTGAACCTACAATCTGTGAATTTTAATGTGGAAGAAAGCAATTATCATCTTTAGTTAAATGCCTACTTAAAGAATGTTATATTTCAGTCTTCAATACTTCGATGAGTTAAAAAAAACTTCAATTTGATGCATCGTTTTGTATTGATGAAACAGAAGCAAACCCTGCCAGTTTTGATGGGAAACTCAGAAGACTGCCTATATCATTATTGGAATCTTTAGAAGCTCTGAAGAAAGATGATGTCTTGCATGAATTAATTGGAGAAAAGCTTTTGGTTGCCATAAAAGGAGTCCGCAAGGTACGTGTAGGATATGATTTTGAATGGTAACTGAAAGTTTGCTTGATGTTAAACAGACTAGAGGCATGTGTGTTGTGATTTATGAAGGTGAATTTGTCACCATTTATGCCTTTTTAACCGGCTGAAATAAGTCAATAGTCACTTGAAATGATTTCTCAGTTACTGCCTAATACTAAATCCAACAGTTATCTAACGGAGATTGTCTCGTGCCTTCTGCATTTGATATTTGATTTTTTTTCCATATTTGGGCTTAACTTTTGGCTCCAGTGGTTGGCTAACAAAAATTAGTCTATCTATTATTATGGGGCTTGGTTTTGTGTCTGGTGATTACTTAAGGAATAGAATCACAGTGGTTGATTTGAAATTTACATAGGTGCTTTCCTGCCTAGTTACAACTTTACAACGGTAAATATGACTTTATCTTTTGCAGGCAGAAATTGATTACTATGCGAAGGATAAGGATGCACACAAGCAACTCATACACCGCTACTAAGTTCATGATTTTCTGGTTGGTGAAATGAGTGTGTGGGTAATCCTCTCCCCCTGTATGAGTCTCTGTTCCTATGCTTTTGCTCTACCTACATTCAAGCTTCTAAGGTTGACAATAAATAGGTTAAAATATTGGAAGGTTCATCTTATTCAATAAAATTGCTTCATTGTCAAAATCTCACGTTAGTTCTTTATTATGCAATATATTATTACACTTTATTGATGACATTTTAATGTAGATGAACTGATTTTTCTTCAAGCATAGTGTTTATTCATTGTATTCTACAGTTCTACCATGCACTGTGTCGTTCTTCTACATAGATGATATACTTATGCTTAGGAGTATATTTTTAAATTGGAAAAATCTCAAAAACCCGCCCTTAGTTTACCTCATTCTCCATTTCATCACTCTAGTTTGAAATTTACTAGAAACCCAGATGGAGAGGGAGAAGAAAGAGAAAAGGGAGGGGGGGTCATGGGAATTAAGAGACAGAGGTTACCGGCGGAAGGTCATTGCCACTGGAGAAGATGGAGAGACAAAAGGTGTTAAGAGAGAGGAGTAAGAGGGAGAAGAAGACATTATAAATTTTTGTTTTTAAGTTGAGTAATGCAATTACCTATTTGCCGTTCAAGTCAAATGGTTAGTATTTTCAAGTTAATTATATCTTTGACCGTCAGGTTATTTTTAACTATTTATTTAACCTTCAAGGTGGATTTTGGGTGAATTTCAATCTAGAGGAGGTGGAATGGGGAATGAAACAAACTATGGGTGGGTCGAAATTTTTGCTTTTAAATTTAAATTCATGGTCAGTGTTTCTTTAACCAAAAATAAAAAATTAATTTAAGTTTTGTAAATGTCTGTTATGATTCTGTGGAGAATCATTCTTGGGTATACAATTTTTCAACCAAAAATCCTGAAATCCCAAAAATATCTGGCATAGCTGCTGTTTTAAAGGAGATTGAGCAAATAACAAACCCACTTTTGAGGGCCAGAATCACTAAGACCAAAAAAAGCACTGGAAATGTAACTATTGCATAACAAAATCTAGCACTATATCTGCACATGCGATTGAACTGCAATTTATACCCACAAAAAAGGGGGGGAAAAAAACACTTTAAATAGACAAAAACACCAAAGGATGTGCTAATAACTTGTTCCAAACAACCATGGAGTCACTTTTGAAAGCATTGTCAGGGACATTGCTGGTTATAGCACTAGTGTTGCCTGATTCAGATGCGCACGTACAGCCTGCATGGAATCAAGTAGCTCACCATGTAAAGGGAGGACACCATTCTCAAAGACCAATAATTCGTAAGCATCGCAGACCAAGTTTCAAGCCTGGCCCTTGGAAGGATGCTCACGCCACTTTCTACGAAGGAGACACTTCATCATTTGGTATGATTTTGCTAATTACTATTAACAAATAATTACGCCATCATCTTTGTTGTCCAACAGCACCCCACTCGAATTCCTTATTTTTCAATGAATTTGTACCTGGCCCTAGGGGCTGCGCTCACGTGAATATAATAGACAAATAGGACAAGGATAAATTCCCCGAAAATTTTGTAAGTTCAGCTTATCCTTGCAAATTTAGAGGAACTTTAACACTCTTCAAGATGCTCTTAAAAATTTTTCATGATATGATAGGAGTTTGGTAAAATTTTGAAGTTGTTCAAGTATATTTTGAATTTTAGCTAAATGATAACTAAGAAACGAGAAATTATTTGCAACCCCGGGCTAAAGTATTTCATTTTAAAAATTTATGAAAGTACAAATTTTTTAGTGACTTTCTATGAAAGCATTTGTTTCTCTTTAATAATATGATGACATCAATACAATGTGGACCGTTCAAAAATAAGGATTATACATCGTAACATTCATGCACAACAATAATTCAATGTTAAATTACCCTTTTTCTACACAATTTCAAATTTGTATTGAAGCAATAATTGTTGCAGATGTTTATCGAATTAATTAAAAATTATCCTCATTGATTTTTTTTTAATATCATTTACAGTGTAATCACTTTCTATCACCAAATAATATGTGCCTCTAACAACTCACTTTGAGCAATATAAGTATTTATAATTCACAAAATTTTGTCCAAAGACAGTTAAGATGCCAAAGGATATCAAGTTAAAAAAATAATTGTACACTAAGAAAACTTAATATTAGTGACTAGTTTAAATCATTAATTAAAAATTGTAACAAAATCAAGTGGTTTGGATAGTGTAATCAAACAACTAGAACAAAATGGAGTGAATGTTTCATATAAAAATAGTCACAAATCTACATATTATTAAACATTACTTCAAATGTTCTGTATTTTATTATTATCATATACGATTTTCAAATAATATTTTTTTGTCAAAAGTTATTATTGGTAGTGGTTTATATCATTGTACTCGAATATTAAGTTAGAATATGTATAAGCTATAAGCTACACTATTTGATACCAAAACCATTTTTCTTTCTGTTAGTTATGTAGTCTAATTTAAATATATTTATCTAATTAAAAAATTATAAAAATAAACATATAACATTTTTTCTTAGAGGGCCAGGCCGGACTATATTGCCATGTTATCCCCCCCCCACACGTCCACTCCCTGCGTCCTTGTAATGTTTCATAATATGGTACCTATATATGTTGTTAATGTAAAAATTTTCATAGCCTTGATAATGTTAAAAATAATTTTGCATGTATTATAAAGGTGGAGCTTGTGGCTACGGAGATGTTGCTAAAGAAGGCTACGGCTTGGAAACAGCAGCATTGAGCTCAGTTATGTTTAACAACGGCACGACTTGCGGTGCTTGCTATGAGATCAAATGTGTGAATTCCCCTCAGTGGTGCAAGCCAGGCCAGCCATCTCTCTTTGTCACAGCCACCAACCTCTGCCCTCCCAACCCACAACTAGCAAGTGACAATGGCGGCTGGTGCAACCCACCTCGTGAACATTTCGACATTGCCAAGCCTGTTTTCTCTCAAATTGCTGAACACCAGTGCGGGATTGTTCCCATACGATATCGCAGGTTCAGTTTTCTTCATTTTATCATCATATCTCATAAACAACGTAAACTTTGCAAGAAGGAAGTCAAGTGCTGACAAGTTTTGAGTTATGTACGTAACATTGCAGGGTTCCATGCAAGAAGCAAGGAGGGATTCGGTTTACGATAACGGGCAATCCTTACTTCAATCTGGTGCAAGTAACGAACGTCGGAGGATCTGGGGATGTGGTAGAAATGCATGTGAAGGGTCATGACAAGGTGAAATGGACACCAATGAAGCGAAATTGGGGTCAAAAGTGGGAGACCAATGCAATGCTGGTTGGTGAGTCGCTGACCTTCAGAGTCAGAGGAAGTGATGGCAGATACTCGACTTCATGGCATGTTGCCCCTAAGAATTGGCAATTTGGTCAGACTTTCGAGGGCAAGAACTTCAAGTAGAGAACAACAAGATTGCTCCATATTTATTCGTCTTTTTTAATATATTTTCAAGATTTTTTATTTGCTCTGATGTTTGCTGGCCATGTAGAGGTGGGTTCTTGCCGGCATTGCCAGGCATTCTGCAATGTGGTTCAATGTATTAGTTGTAGGTTCTATATAGTTCATGGCAATTAGAGTAGACCCTGGGTAAAACTAAGGTCCGTATCGTTTGTCAAGAAAAAACATTGAGGTCTGTATCAAGTGTACTTAAATAAAAAGATGCTGCGCTGCTATCTTTGCCGAGCTTTTCTTTTTCTATTTCCGTTTGATTGACTGACCATCCTGTTTCCATCACAAACTTTACAAGCAGATTTAGTAGACGCCATAGAATAAAAGACCCTGCTTCTAAGTGAAGTGGATTTCATACTTATTCATGTCTGCTCATTGACAAGGAAAAGAAAAAATAAGGTGGTGTTTATATCCATTTTTAAAAATGATTTTTTATTTTAAAAACAAGAAATGGAAGTACCTGTGTTTGGTTGAATGTTTTGCAAATACCTTTATGAAAATGAAAAATAATATTTTTATAATTATAATTAAATATTGAAACAAATATGATATCTTTAAAGTAAAGCATATCGATTTTCAATTTTAAAGATAATTTTCAAAAAATGCCATCTTAAAAGGCGATGCCAAGCACACCCAAGACTCAATCCTATGTTGACTTCAAACTGCAGCATTTCATTTAACAAAACCTCAAAACTACTCCATCAATCACCACGTATGCAAAAGCAAGCTCAAATTCTTTAATGATAATAAAATAAAATAAAATAACAAAATTATATGAATATTTCGTGCAACAACATACAGATAACTTCCTCTGTACCAGTAAAACTTGAATTTTTCTCCGGTTTATAAATTGTGTGACATATTTTACAACCATAATAAGAAGCAAAATTTGGAAGCAAAAACCCTCTTTTAACTCTACATGCTTTGGGCTGCAGAAATAGAAACAAAATTTCATGTGTTGGCTTCGATAGTCTGCAAAAGGGGCACTTGGTACGTGGTCTTCCTATTCCACTTTTCATGCATGAGCCAATGTTGTATGTGTCTCTTGGTGTTGGTCAACTCCAACGATATGTTGGCAGCGTCATATATCGCTCGTCAGAGATAAATATATTTTTATCTTGAAAGCCACTAAATATTGTATTACTCTCACAAAACAGCTTGCTCAGCATCATGTCCAGGCACGTACATCACTTGATTTTTTCTGTTTTTTCTTCTTTCGTTTTTCTGCTTTAGTCTCTGCCCTCGCTTCTAAACGTTTTGATTGCTGAGAGCGAATTTCTTGCAACTTCTCCTTCGCATCCCGGAAGAGTACATCCGACTTCATAGCCATCAATTGCTGAAATCAAAGACAAAAATACATCTCAGCCTTTTCTTAATCAAAGTTCATTAGAGATCCATTGAACTTATTCACTCACCTTGAGATGATCCATTGCGGCCAGATTGAAACCAAGAGTATCTTTGCATTCCTGATACAAGTTCAAATTTTATCCAGTCAATGAAGAAGCTTCAATTTCTCAAATTTAGTCTATATCACAGAAAAGAGTACCTAATTGATATCTAAACTATATATAAAACACACGCACACAAGGAATCAATGCTTAATAACTTTTCAGCAGGAACTGATCAGGAACCCATGCAAGGAAATTAATAAAGCATATTAAGGCAAACAGTCTTATACTAAATAAAATCTCAGATCTAAATTACATCTAATAAATTATACTGCTGACAGTGTACTGTAAACCAAATCCAATATTGGAGTATTTAGCTAACATCACTCTAAAAATGCTGATATCTGCATTATACAGTATAGTTGTATCATCTTAGTTTAAAAATTGTCAACTCCAGTCATCTAGTAAATATATATTTGTCAGTAGTAAAACCATATCATTACCTTCACTCTGGCATAAAGAATGTCTTTCAGAACAGTCAACACAGGTCTGGCAGCTGGGGTAGTAATTAACTGATGATGATGTATCTGCAATAGTACTGTCGTAACTCTGCAAACAAGCTCAACCTGTACATAAAAGCATAACAGGATGATTAATTTACTCGTACATAGTCATCAAGAAATTTGAACATATGAGTCATAGACATAAAGCAGCAAGATAAATGTGCCCATAGAGCATATGAAAAAAATTCTGAAAATAAGAAATTGTTTGACTTGCAATCTTGGGGCAGCAGGAAAATTTGAATAATAAAACATGGTAACAAAAATTCACTAGCACAACACGTGTTAAATTAAGAGATGGAAAGAAATCAAACAATAAATATAATATGATAGGTCACACGAGTAACCGAAATTTGCCAATGAATGCAAGTATACACAGTTTGTAGCACACTATAAGAGCAAAAGGACAACCTTGTCAGAATTTGAAGTCCAATCCTTCAAGTATGTGAGCAGCTTCAAAGCATCTGAGAATGGTAAAGCCTGCACAGGAAACATATAATCAACTGGACATTGGTTCACGGACAGAAAGGGAAGATTTAAGTATTTAATCAATCTAGGAATTAACACACAACAGTACAAGTCACCCACAAACTTTGAATCTTCACAAGGCGTAAAAGAATAACAGCCACACTACAATCCTTTTAATTATTTGCTTCCTTTTTTCCCAACAGAAAATCATAATCTTCAGATAAACCCAGAATATTAAAATATTAATGCACTGAACCGAAGTCCACAAAATATATGAATGTAGGACCCATACTGCCAATATCAAATGGCAGGGATGCTTCATACAGATCCACGAATACTGGCCAAAGGAATTTAAGAAGCTGTTACGTAAGTTAATTTGCAAAGAGTGACTTGTCCGTTTCAACACCAATGCTTGATCAAGGAAAATGTCTAAAACTATCCTATAATTTCTTCAACACGAACTTATAATACTTTACTACAACTAATTGGGTAACACTTTATTCTTTTCTTTTTTATTCTTTTGAAAATAATATTTATTGTAAGATGGCAAGAAAAGGAATTCATTGCCGCTTGCTTACCAGCAAGGTCTGCTCCAGATCATTGGTGTTAACACTCGAAACTGCACGAAGAACATAATCAGATGGAGAGAGCCCAAGCATTCTGACATCAGGTTGAAATTCAACGACAGTATCCCTGGTTTTTTCCTCCTGAAAATTACAAAAATAATAAAATATCAGACCAGTATATATGCACCAAAATCATGTCATAGTTGTCTCATATATTCATTATAATGATTAGATTCTCGACAATGAGATCAAACTTTGTTCCTCCCAAACACTTCACTGTGTCAATTTTAACGTCATTACAGCCATAACTTGTTTTTAAGTCAATCTTCTCAATCTTTATTGGCTTGAGGCTCTTGGTTTTCATGACGTTTCATATTATTGCTCGGAAGCAAGAAGATGAAGCATTTGATGTAAAAGGGTGGGCAGAGAACAAAACTTGTAACTGAAGGAAGAACTTGTGTTTGAGAAGATAATTTTGCAAAAATTTCAACTATAACAAGTAGGTTAGTTTTTCCAGCGACATAGAGCATTAAGATTTAATTCTTAACTCATTTAAGAATAAATTATGCATTTTCCAAAGAAAAGAAAAAAGAAACAAAAGTTTACACATAATTCTTGTGAAAGAAGAATCAGATAAACTGACATGCCACTGCTGAAAACTGAGAGCAATTACTCATTTTCGTATTATTTTTGTAGTGGAGTGAAGGACAGCACAAAGTATGGATTCTTTATTAATTTTTTTTTTCATGATCTTTTCTAACAAGCAATTTAAGATGCTTGAGAAAGTTGGTCATATAAAGACCTATAAAGGGGACCCAATTACCATGGTTGTTTAATAAGAGAAACACAAGTATACCTCATGTTTAGCAAGACGCTCCAATTCTTCTTCAGCCATGTCTAGGGCTTCAATAATTGAATCAGTTGCTGTAATGGTTTCTTGAGTTTTTTTCCCTGCCAAGGCCACCGCACCTTCTTCTGGAAGTTCTTCCTTAGGTCCATGCCTATTTTCAAGTGCAGTATCTAGATCAGACTCAAACATCTCTTCCAGCCTCTTTTCTTTCTCTTCCTGCACATTTGAAACGTTTACTAAGCCAAATCTTAACATGATGACTCAGGCGAAAAGGTCCACTACTACATCCTTCTCCTGATAAGAAGTTGTAGCAGAAACAAGGAAGTACCTCAATGAAAAATGGCTCTTCTGTGCGATCCCAACGACGTATAGACCGGTCATGAGATCCTGTGACAATGAAATCCCCACGGCTGCTAATTGCAAGACACCAAACATCAGCATGATGTCCCTCAAGAGTTAAAAGCAACTCAAACTTATCCGCATCCCAGTATTTCACAATGCGATCTTTGCCAACACTGAACATGTAATGGGTGTTGCGCACAAATTGCACAGCCATTACACTGCCACAGAAAGAGCTTGCATAAGCAAACATGTTTAGAGGATTTTCACCTATAAGTATAAATTTTTATGTAATATTTATTTATATTAATGAAGCACCTATCAGAATGAGCAAAAATGGATTTGTGGCAGTCACCAAAATCCAGACCCCAAATCTTCAAATTTTTGTCTGCAGAGCCAGTCACAAGCAAATCTCCGTCTGATGAAGTATCCATACATAGCACAGGCAGCTTATGACCATACAAGGAAAGGAAGAATTTGAGTGAATCCACAAAAAACACCTGAAGAGAAAGTCAACACAAATGCATCAAAATAAGATATGCTCAGAATAATGATATAATATTAATTGAAACAAAACTAACAGACAAATGAAATCAAACTGAGGAAAGAAAATTTATCCCCAGAATGTAAAGATGGGAAGACTATTACAGCAAACATGCTGATCTGTAAGACTGTAAGTGATACAATATTAGAAAAATGTAAGTCCTCCCCCCCAAATCACTAACACATCCACATCCACATTGCATACACCCCAGCCCTTGATGTCATATGTTAGTTCCACAAATTTTAGGAAACAGGAATGAAGTAACAAAGTGTCCTAGATTGAGGAATAATCATGCTTAATGAGACATAAACTAAAAGAGACAAGGATGAAGAATGAAGAAGATAGCAAGGAAAGTTGACAATCATTAAGATGCAGCAGGCTCCAAAAGAGGAATCACAGAATAAGTGATGACAATTTATGACTTGGATGAAAGAAAACAACCAAAGATAAGAAACCATCAAATAGAATCAACAGAAGATGAAAATCCAATTTAGACTCGACAAGGTCAAACCAGCAATAATACCTTCACTGTGCAATCCAAAAGTGCAACCGCTATGTATTTGGCATCAGGGCTAAGAACAACAGCTAGAACATCATCATTCATCTTTGTAGTCCTGACATTTGACAAGATGAGAGGCTTGGAATCCTATAAACCATACAGAACCAATCTAGTATTACAAACATATCACATATGGAAGAGGCAAGAATTTTATATCATAAAATTAGTACATAGTTTAACTTTGAATTGCTCTGATTTTTCAGCAAACTATATAAAGGTAAAAGATGATAAAGGTAAAGCAACACTCAAAGAAAAATGAGAAATTATATATAAAAACTTTAAAAAGAAAAAAGCCATAGACCACTACAGGATCCAGACACGAAATTCATTAAATAAATAATACACTGTCTCTAGCCACCCTTCAATTTCAGCTTTATGAGAAAATTCAAACTTGGCGAATTGTAACTAATATCTACACACAAATATAGCATCAAGTTACATATACAAAGTAGTCTCTACTTCATCATGGCGTCATAATCTTTCACAAGTATCAAGGGAGGACTTAAATCTGACTAACTTATCAAACCTCTTCTTTATCTCTTTCTGTCACATACATCAGTGGACATATATGTGGACCCTCAATTAAGAGAACATTATAGAAAAGTGAAATTTTTCCAACTATAGTCATCACACAGTATAATACTCTAGAAGACAGGACGATATTGCTTACTTGGAAATCCCCCAACACCATCCCAAGAAAAATATAAAAGCTGCAGTTAAATTGAAAGAAAATAATTATAAATAAGAGAAGGTAAGAAGAACACACTTGACTAATTTTCTTTTTGACATGATACTCCCAAAACTTGACATCATGATCCGCACTTCCAGTGACAAAACCATCTTCGTTTGGAATGGCAGCAATCCACTGGATAGTGCCACCATGAGCTTCTACCACTTCAATGCAAGTGCCACTCCCAATATCAATGACTTCTATTGTTCCACTTTTAGTTCCAACAAATGCATACTTGTTATTAGGAGAAATCATACCACAGAGACCATACCCAGAATCAATAGTTCGCAGGCAAGAACCAGTACTTGGATTCCAAAATTTTACAGTGTTGTGACTTGTTGACATCAAAAGAGTGTTGTCAGCACTAAGTGTCACACTTCTGACATCAGAACGGTGCCCCTGGAGATCAATGGCAAGAGTTCTTGTATTTGAACTACTCTCAACAGAATAAAACTCCAACAAGTTATTGTTCAAAGACAATGCTAAAGTAGCCAACGAACTCTTCAGAGCAGTGGGACAAAACGAGATGGAACAAATCTTTTTACCAGCTCGAATAGTTTGAAGAAGCTTAAAAACATCAGGGACCGTAACCACAGGGTTCTTTCCATCTCCTTCAGTTCCATGAGTAGCATCCCTGTTTTCAGTTACTTCCACCGTCCCTTTTGCAGCTTTCTTCTCTTTCTTCCTGTGAAGCCTACGTTTCGCTTTACGTTTTGATTCAGCCTTATCCAACACACGGAATATCTCCACTGTTTTCCCAGCCACTTGACAAGCAAGCAAATTGCCCAGCTTATTGAATCGTACAGTTGCAACTCTATCCTTACTTTGTCGCTGAATTTCACCAAACTGCTTCAAGACCTGCCATTTATCTTGAGATGACACATCCCCATTGTTAACAACAACATCAGTTCCACCAACATCAGATACAGATTCTCCATCAACTAATTCACACTTAACAGTGTAAAACCTCAATTCCACATCTCCCGAACCAGTGACCAAATACCTTTCTTCAGGGTCAACATCAATAGACCATATCTCACTATGGTGACCACTAACGATTTGCATACAATGCTGCGTTTCAAGATCCCAAACTCTCAAAAACTTATCCTTAGACGAACTGACAAGCTTCTTACCAGAATCCAAGAAAACAAGGTCAGTGACCTGCAACATAAAAACAATCACACACATAACTTCATCAAATAAAATCAAAATAAGTCCAGCAACATTACAAAATCATAAAACCACACAAAACCTGGTCACGATGGCCGCGGAGGCGAAACAGGCCTGTCTCACCAACCACATCCCACAATATAACATCATTGTCTTTGCTTCCAGAAGCAAGCAAAGAACCAACATTGTTATAACGTAAAGCGGTAACAGCACCTTTATGTCCATTCAACGTAGTCTCACAGCTTCCTTTTTCAGTGTCCCAGATTCTTATACTACCATCTGCATATCCACTAGCTACCTACATTTTGTATATATATTATATACATATATATGACTTTTGTAAATTCAAATGATGATTGCAGAAACGCATTGAATTTGAGAGAGAGAGAGAGAGAGGTACCAGGGAAGAAGGGGAGGAGGCGAGGGAGGTGACGGCGAGAGAGGGGCCGGCACGTGAGGAGTTGGAGGTGGTGGCTAGGGTTTTGGTGCAGACGCCTTGACGCACGTGCCAGACGCCGACTTTCTCGAGAGCCGGAGCGAGGAGGTGCTTGCCTGAGCTGTCGTATGTGATGTTGGAATCGACGGACACGATCACGCCAAAGGCAGCCGCCGGTTCGTAGCGTAAATACGCCTTCACCATTGCTGCTCAATGTTGAAGTGGAGAGGGGTTTTTCCAGGGTTTAAGTGTTTTTTTATTTATTTCTAATGTGGGCTAGAATTTAAGGCCCAAAGTAAGTGTGAGGTCTCACTCAGGCTTGTTAGCTTGTTGAGTCTTTGTAAGTACTCCTGTGACATTTAAAATGCACTCCCATCATCGCTTTTGATAGTTGTTTACTTTTTCAAATTGTTAAAAAGGGTAAACACTATTTCAATGAAAAATCCAATTGAAAACACCCTCGTTATGAAGCTGTTGAAGTCTTAAAAAGAGCTTCTCGTAAAAATTAAAAGTTGAGCTTACTTACCCTGTAAAACAATTTAATTCCCTAATTGTTCTATTAAGACACAAAAAAACTTTAGAATAAATTTTTAATTTGAAATAACTATTTTATTTGAATAAATATAGATATTATTACTTGCATCATTCGGTCAATAAATTTAGGTATTACCACTTTTGGATAGTATTCCATTACTCAATATTAAATGATTAAGTTATATATGTCTGTCCTAATAAATAAGGTGAAAAATTTTAAGAACTCCATATAATTATTGATCCACTAGCAGGTAGGCGGTAGCCCGAGCCTTGCGCTAATGGCTGCTAGTGAGGATATAGTAATTCTCATCGATTCATCTTTGAAAGGAATCTCATACCTTTTTTTAATTTATTATGGCTTATCAATATAGAAATTGAATGCCTGATTATTATCTGCCTGGTCGAATCCCAAAATTTTAATTTTTCTTATATTACGATATTGGATTGTGATTGCTTCTCCACTCAAAGGGTGATTGTTTACTTGGAAAACTTGGCGGAAAGAAGGACGAGGATTTCTATTTTTTATTTTTTTAATACCATAGACCATTTGAATCCAATCCATTATTATACTAAATTAGGGTTCTTTATATTAAAAGGTGGTGCAAAGGATGAGGGATTTGACATCGACATTCTGAAAATGAAAAATATTGCAATTGCAGAATTTAATAACGAAGAAACCCAAAACAGTTACCTTAATCTCCACCACACATAGGTGCAATGGCTTCAATTTTTATCAGGAAATGAATAAACAAGTAAATTGATCCATCAATATCATAAATCTGCATGAGTGGTCAAAATCTCATATTAATTATTTGATTGAAAGTAAAGATAATCATGTTAATCCATAACTCGCACTTTTGAGTTGGGTAGTATTATTCTTATTTTGCGACGCACTGATAATGTGGCATTACATTTGAAAATTAAAATTTATCTGCGGAGAATAAATGCAGTGTCGCACTCTTATATGTCTTCCAACATAAATGGCAACTACTTGTATTTCTTCCCTCTACGCTGATGATCAGTACAAAACATGAGTACCCAAGGAGCATGAAATGCATCAATCAAACTACAGAAATTCTAGAGTCCGGACCAGACACGACACATGCATAGAAAATCATTGTCTGAACTCTGAAGTTGATCTGCCATCATGAATAGCAATGCAAAGAAGCACTTACTCGTTGGCATGTATTGCCCATTTATGGTTGGTGACAACTGTAAAAACTTTCAAGCACGTAGGCCCATACAACACACCTCCACCTTTCTCCAATCCAATCAATTCAAAATGTGTGTTGCATTAATTGATCATGACTCAAGCCTAAGAAATTGATAAACCGACAGATATAGACTACTCGAATATAGGACTTTATGATTCTATTTCGTGTAAGTAATTATTTAATAAAGAACTTATAGCATATTCTTTCAAAAATAAAAAATAAAAATAAATAAAGAAATTTGCATATACACCAATAAATTGGTTAATGGTGGTGGGTGTCCAAAACAGTCAGTAGAGTTTATTTGTCTGCTTTGCATTCATTCAAAAACAAATTTATATACAGATTTAAGAGAGAGACAGCTCGTCTACTAATATCGTGTTGAGCTTTTATTTTTTAACAAAATGACAAAAACAATGAAAATCTTTCAAAGTTAATGATGAGAACACACATAAGATATCTGCATCCTCCTTTTCTGGTCTCATAATGATAAATAAAATCATATAATCTAATTTCATATATAGTTTTTTGGGATAAGCTGACTATACTTGGTAGTGTATAGGCTGATAAAAAAGGAAGTCCTCCATATCTTGGTCATATATCGTTTATTTTGGGTCCAAGAAAGCGGAATTCATCTTCGAAACAATCGATACATTTTTTATTATTTTTATTATTTTTTTGCAATAAAGAAGAAACACAAAGCATTTTCAATTATTCGTATAGGTCCAACCAAACAGGAAAAAAGTAATTAGTAGGTAATTAAGCACACATATATTATCATGAGATAATTTTCAAGGTGAGTGAATAAATTAATTGTAATAATAAAGGGAATTAATATATCTAAAGAGCCGTCAGCCATGTATATATGCTTGGTGGTCAAATGGTGGCATGGCAAAAGCTATCTAACGAATTATGAACCACCAATATAAGATTTCTTTTCGCTGGGTGAGCTCATTAGACATGCCACCATACATGGTAAGAGATCAATAAGTGCAAAATAATAAGAATTGAAAAAAAAAAAAAGTCGGCGGTGGAAATAGTCGGCACTTAGTTGCCCGCAGGAAGACAATGAGGAGGTCATCAGCAGTATTGAAAATAGACTGGAAACTTTGAAATTAAAATCGATCTCAGAAAAAAAAAAAAAAAAAAAAACCATCTCTAAGTCCAATCCCCCTCCCCAACCAAAAATAAACACGATTTCTAAGTTCTATGTCATGTAATTAACGTGCATTTTAATTTGTTCAGGAGACAATTTTATTTTTTTCTAAAGAAACATAATTAACTAAGTTTAAATAAATCTAAGTACAAACTCTTGTCTCTTTAAAAATAATAGAAGAATATTACTTTAAAAATATTATTTAAAATTATACTAATATAAAAGTTTAGTAATATATACCGTTTATACAAGATGAAAGGAGATAATTTTCATAAGATTATAAGATGTCGAACCCACGTGTACTTGGGAGTGTTGCCAACTGCTTTGACAAAGCGCTGATGACGGTAATGTGTAGGAATTTGCAGATTACAAAAATAGATTTATAATATTTATTGGAATGATGAAAGTGGGTTTCGTCACAGCTGTCCTTATCAGAAGCTACCGCCCAATTTTTGTAAAACGATGGAAGATATTGGCATGGTTTGTAACAGTGAAAGTTGAAACCAGAAGGAAGTGGGAGCATTTAAAAGGAGAACACAAAAATAATAGTTAGGTAGCATCAATACCAAATCTGTTGCGTATTAAGTGGAGCATACTGGCTATTAGCATCTTCAAATGGAGCCTAAAAGGTGGCGGTTTTAGGGGGGCTGTGGAGGAGGAGGGGGTTGGTCAATTTAGGTGGCAAGTGAAAAGAAGTCTTGTCTTTATATTTCATCTATAATATATTAAATATAAAACTAAAATTATTTATATATATGTATATATACACACAAACTAAATTATTTCCTAATTTAAATTTTTATCCATTGCATTCTGAGAAGTAATTAGTCTCTTTCAATATTTTTTCTTTTATTATTTTATAAACTATAAGTCATTTGTTTTTAACTAAATAAACATTCAATAATCTTGATCAAATCACAATTTTCTTATAATTTTATTGGAGATTATTTAAATCATTGAAGTACATATCATTTTTTGTGTACGTGATCATTTTGGATATATATATATATATATAATTTTAAAAGTAAATATTTAATGCATCCGATACATGATTGAGTGGTACATCCGAGTTTTGAAAAAGGGAAAACATATGTGATACCGATTTTTTTATCTCATATTATTGTGCAATAAAGACACAAAACTAAGGTATGAAGAAGAAAGAAGTTATACAGAATTATAATAGTTTAATAATGTATTTACTTCTACTCTCATACGACTGAAAAACTTTTACTAAACTTTTAATGAATTTATAGTAGTTATTTATTTCAAATCCTAATTCGAAAATCCTTATAAATTTCTATTTAGATCCGAGTCTATCGACCTATTTCTTTTGCTCCATCAACTAACCTCAAATATTACATATATAAATATGAGTCATATAATCAACACATATCCTGTCTCTAGGTGCACCATCCCATGAATAAGAATTTGTTACTTATTTCATAACATACATATCAAATTTTAAAATATATATGTATAAGCGAGTAAGCGTGTTGTCCTGCTGAGGTATTGGACCAATACTATCGGTTCTTTAAATTTAAGGAGAATAAGTTGACCCTATTTTTTACATTAATAATAAAAATGGTCAAAACAGTGTCATACGTATTAAAGGATTGATATTATTATGTATCCATAATACATAGATATATGTGTGTGTGATGAAATTCATTAAGTTGATTTGGCAATAAATTTTCCAAACTCATATTAATTCCTATACTTCGAGTATTAAAATTACATACTTCAAGTTCTTATTTATTTATGACCGTATAGATTAATGAAGCAAGTATTAAAATTACATATTGATTCATACGATTGATCTTAAAACTAATTAATGAAAAGTACTAATAAAATACAATATGGATCTGATTTTAATTCTTTAAAGATGCATATCAGATTCAGTCCATATTTTCAGTAGTAATTAGTGAAAGATGCAATACCACGTGCGGTAGACATAAGGGGTCTTTATTCTTCAAATTTGGTTCCGGATATTCAACATTTTGTTTAGAGAGTGAGATTTTAACTTGTTGACAAACAACTATAGAAAGCGTCAAATAACAACCATGCGTCCACTTTCAAAATATAATCGAGATTGTGTCAGGGCTAGGCCATCGATTGTGCTCCACATCTGCTGGTTTGTACGTCCATCTCTCGTTGGGTCAATGAAGACGAACACATGCACCAAACAACAACACAAGTGCTTGCCCTTTATATCATGCCTGCATCATACCTTCAAGTATATCTCCGACAAAACACTAATCTTCTTCCCACAACGTGCAAAATAAAATTCCTATACTTCTTATTAGCATTCGCTTATATAGTGCAACAAATAACAACACTAATAAAAATTATTAATTTATTTAAACAATAATATGTCAATATTATATTCTTAAACTACTTAACATGAAATTTTTTAAATTACACTAAATTTAATGTAACTTTTGAAGTTAGTATAAATTCAACATGTAATTTTGTACATTTCTTTCATTTTTTTTATTTATCTTACATACTATTTTGGTTCTTTAAATATTCATTGAATTTTTATTATAACATAATTTGTGATCTCTCAAAGTCAATTATGAGATATGTTATTAAGATATTCATTTTTTTAATATTTATAAATAAAAATTATAACGAGTTCAATTAAAAGTTTGTATAAAAAAATTAATATAATGTGTGTATTTATGAAAGAGAATTAGATCATTTTAAATCTCTAGTCATAATATGATATTTAGAAACCAATCTATCAATAAAATCAAATTGAAGCAAACTCAAATGATTTATATCATCTTGAGTTGCATCAAATATAACATATAATTTTTTTTTTTTCCAAAAAGTCAGTCAGGGTAGAAATTTCTAACCCCACCTTATTTATATGTATTTTTTTTCAATATGCAAATGTTAATAACTTGTTTAGTTAGAATCTTCTTTTTATCAATGTTAATCAGAAATTAATCCAAGTTGAAATATAAAATGAATCCATATTCATTAAATAAAAAATAAAAAAATAAAAATTCTAATGTGTTCGACAAAAGAGGAAACCTTCTTGCACTGTTTTCCAACTTAAATCTCAGTATTATATTTACGGAATTAAAATTTAAAGACGAGTTGAAAGGCCACTAGCATGGAGATTGGCATTGTTAATCTCTCAAGAAGCGAACCTTCTTGCACTGTTCATTATTATATTTACGGAATTAAAATTTAAAGATAAATTGAAACGCCACTAGCATGGAGCTTTGGCATTGTTTATCTCTCAAGAAGCGAACCTTCTTGCACTGTTCATTATTATATTTACGGAAGTAAAATTTAAAGACAAGTTGAAAAGTCACTTGCATGCAACTTTGGATTATTCATATTTTAAAGGAAAACATTTTCTGCGGATCCATTTCACGGGTCAATAAAATAGTATTATTTTTTTTAATACCTTTTTCATTAGTCTTTTTTTTTTTTTCTTACCATTTTAATTGATCTATCTGACTACATTAACAATGAGATGAATCAATAAAAAATTTTCTCCTCTCAACGAATATTAAAGAAAACATTTTTAGAATTATAAATAAAAACTAGTTATCTGTTGACATACAAAACATGCTTGTCCTAAAAGTTTCATCCCTTTTCGGTTGTTCCAACTAAACCTTTCTATTCCAAACAATCATAATTACAAATCATGAGTTAAAACATTTCACTAGATGTTGTTGGGGGCAAATTGAGAACTAAGAAGCCATTTACACTAAACTACATCTAACATCAAATATAATCAATCATATCTATACAAACTGAGCATGGCTACCTAATCACACCAATCCAATTCATCTTATCTCGATTGCCATCCACTTTGGATGAACTTGTAATTTATACATAGTTAGGGAAGTGTAAGTACCATTGATTAGTAGGTAAAGTTTCCACTGTTTAATATTTCGTATTAAGCCAATACATTGCAAAAATGATATCTCATATATTTTCTTCATTCAAGTTGACGTCATTTAGTGACTATTTTATTTATTAGCTATGTTAAAAAAGAATTTCATATAACCGAACAAGCTAATCAGTGGCTAATGATCCCCCCTAAAGTTGTATTAAATACAGTCACCAAAACAGTACAAAAGACTACTTTAATATATATTTTCATGTTTAAATATGTATTTTTGAAACAAGGAAAAAATGACTAACATATTCTTTAATATTTTTTCTTTGTTTTGTATTCTTTAATAGTTGTTGACTTTTAGGCCTCGGACACTTTGAAAAGGTAGAACCAGCAACTCGGTAGTTGAGGAAATATTAAAAATAGAATATTAACAAAGAACATTAAAAATTAATCTCCTTTTTAATAGATAAGGTGTCCAAATCATCTGAGCTAATCTATCCCATCTTAACCGCAGGACCCACATTTAATTAGAAAGTGAAAATTATAAATAAAAAAAAAAATCCATAAAATAATAATATATATTTTTTATTTAAAAATTGACGACTTTAGTCCTCACCCAATTTTACTGGTTTTTTTTTTTTTAACTGTTTTCACACTTAAAAAGATTTCTCACACTTAAAAAGATTTCATATAAGTGAATATTTTAAATATGTGACTACAAATTGTTGATCTTTGTGATATATTGGATGGGACAAAAATGGACTAAAAAAACTAAAATCTTATTTAAAACTAAAAATAAATAATTTTTTATTTTAAAATAAAACAATATTTTTTATTTACGTCAAATAAAATTCTTTTTTTTTTTAAATGTAATAAATAATCAGGACAATAAACGACTTAACCTACAGTTAAGGTTACAACTGACGTCATTAAAAGATGACTATCATTAAGAGTTTTATTTCATAGCTTTCCGTTGACATGGCGGGCCCAACCACAAGCCAAACCTCTCAAATCACAATTACACTCGACCACACCAGGTCAAACTTTTGGTTTATCGTACGTGATGAGAGACAGATGATCTACAAGAGACGTACTCATCGCTTTCTTTCTTATCAACATACTTATTTTAAATTAATTAATTATCCAACAAAAATAGGCCATTATTATTATATTTTGCCATAAGAGGTAAGCAAGGGCACCTACCTTGTTTATAACTGGCGCACCCCTATCTCAATCAAAGTCATAATCTCCCTTTTTTTTTTTTTTTTTTAAATTTTTGTGGGATTAACATAATCTCCCAATTATTACTCTCAATTGTCCAAGTATTAACTGTTTAGAGTAAATATGTCTTTTTCAACGAGCAACGTCGTGTAATACAACAGTAACTTAATTAGAGTTGGCTGGAGTAGCTAATTAGCCAGCGCGGCATTTGATCCGGAAAAAATCAATCGTCAACAACAACACACAACAAAAAGTTGGAAGTCAGTGACATAGTCAGCTTTGTTTAACAACCAATACTGTTTTAACAGTTTCTTCTGCGACTTCTTTTTCTGATTCTCATTCGCTTTGAGTGGTACTCTCCTTCTCACTGTGATTTTTCTGTTCTTTAATGAGTTTCGACGAGAATTTTAACTTCTGGATATTTGTTTGTTTGCTTTCATGTTTTAGGTGGTTTGTAATCTGTTAGGTGGATTTTGTAGGAAGAAAGTAGTAATGGTAGAAAATCTAGTAAGGATTCGTGTTAATTTTGTTGGACATGTTCGAAGCATGTGGTTTGTTGGAATAAATGCTGGCTTTTATTGAGATCTTTTTCAGTTTATTAAAATTATTGAAATGGATTCGTTTATTATTTATATTTTAATCGAATCAACTACTGCTAGTCGTATAATATTTACAGTGCTTCAAAATCAGTCTGAATTTAATTTCGTGGAATCCATGTTAAGCAATTAATTTGTCTCCCCTGCATACCTCTAAAACTTGAAGGTGGATTGGAGGAAATTGAGACTGTTTTTTTAAAATAATAATAGATTATGATGATTTGGAAAGCAACTTGAAAATGTTTATCTGAATTTTTTTTTTTCGAAGGAAAAAAAAATGAAACCATTGATGAGTATTACAAATAGGCTGACTCTGGATTGATGTTAGAGAACCATAGATAATATAACAAGGAATATTCTAATTCTTTGGTTTGATTTTGTTTCTAACTTTAATATGACGAAATTGGCTTTTCTTTTTTTTTTTCATAACAAAATGCATCCTGCTTTTGTTTCACACATGATTAGTTTTGATTATCAACTGTTTTTATTTGTTTCGTATATTCTTGTAATTTGTCCCAACTTCAAGTAGTGTTTTGGTTTTGGTTGCATCATTGGATATTAATTGGCAGATAAAATACCTTCCATGACTGTTTTTTATGTATTTCGGTATATCCATAATTCTGTAATAGTACTTTCTTGGGGAAGTCATCTTAGCTCTCTTGTAATCCTATTAATCTGCCACTCTTAAAAATCTCCATTTTTCTTCTTTGTATAGATCAAAAATTGAGGAGTTTTAGAGGAATCATCACAAATTCGCAGTAAGCTCTTCAGATGACATCTCAAGTTGATGTATAGTGACTTATTATCTATTAAGAAAGTGTATTCTTTTTGGAATTATGCATGTCTGGCCCTGTGACCACTGTTGGTAACATTGAAGGAGGACTTTCTTGTGCTGACAGAACAAAATCTCTTGATGTTATACCTGAAATAGATCCCGCATTGACTGTACTTACTTCTTCTGAAACCCCTGGCTTTAGAGTTGGGGAGATCTTACTTCCGAATGGGGAGTCTTATTCTGGGTCATTGCTTGGCAATGTACCTGAGGGTCCTGGCAAATATGTATGGTCAGACTGTTGCATATATGAAGGTGAGTGGAGACATGGGGTGAGGAATGGGATCGGAAAACTTCTATGGCCTTCTGGAGCCTGTTATGAGGGCGAATTTTCTGGTGGTTATATACATGGCGATGGAACTTACATTGGCTCTGATGGTTTAACATATACAGGAAGATGGCGGTTGAATCTCAAACATGGGTTGGGGAAACAAGTTTACCCTAACAGAGATGTCTTTGATGGCTCTTGGATCCAGGGAACACCTGAAGGTTGTGGTATATATACTTGGGCTAATGGAAATGTTTATACAGGAGATATGAAAGGAGGGAAAATGTCGGGGAAAGGAACTCTTACTTGGACAAATGGGGACTCATTTGAAGGAAGCTGGTTAAATGGCATGATGCATGGATTTGGAGTTTACACATGGAGTGATGGTGGTAGCTACGTTGGAACTTGGTCACGGGGTTTGAAGGATGGAAAAGGATCATTCTATCCAAAAGGAAGCCGACTTTCACCATCACAAGATTTGTACCTCAATGCTCTGAGGAAAAGAGGAGTATTGCCAGATATGAGAATGCAAAACCATTCACATGCCCATCTTGCCTCTTCTGTGGATATTGCAAGTGCTAAGGTTGGGGGGAACCGAGGATCTCGTCGGATTTCGGCTGATAAACTTTCCAAGGGAAACCTCTTAAACTTGGAGCAGTCTCACAGTAGTAATGTTTCCCTGGAAAGGCGTTGGAGTCTTGAGGTATCTATTGAAAAAGTGATTGGACATGACTCATCATTGGAGTTTTTCGATTCCATCTCCGAAGGTGTAGAAAAAGACAGCGGCACAAACATTCCGCCAATTCTGGAACGGGAATACATGCAAGGTGTTTTAATAAGTGAGCTAGTGTTAAATAGCAGCTTTTCACGATCATCCAGAAGAGAGAAACGGCGACAAAGAAAACTTGTCAAAGAGGTCAAGAGACCTGGTGAAGCAATCATTAAAGGTCATAGGAGTTATGATTTAATGCTCAGTCTCCAGTTAGGTATCAGGTATAGCTTCTTTTTCCAGCTCATATCATGTTTTGGGACTAATACAGCTTCACATTTCACCTTTATTGGATCTCTCATTTTTTTTTCTTAAAAAAAAAAGGAAAGGAAGGATTGTATAGTAGTATATTGCATGATTTTCTGATAAACCTATGCTTTTCTTATCTATTTGTCTTGTTGTCTGCTTTGTTCATTATGATACATATACTCAAGCTTCGTTTATGGGGCAATGTTAGATATGTATACTTAGCATGTGTGCTACTGCACTTTTTCTATCACTTAATTAAGTTGCTTAAGACTGATGTTTTATGTATCTCCTGAAAAGACTCAATACACTTGACATTGAAGTGATGTAAATGTTATCTCTGTTGTTGTCATATGTGTGGTTACATTGTTTATGGTTATTAGATTCTTAAAATATGATTAGATAAACCGTGGGGAAAATTAAACCTGTCCAGTGAAGCAAGTGTTCTTTCTGTTATCACATGTGTGGCTACATATGTGCGGAAATCTGAAGGTTATGACATGCTTAGAATATGGTCAGATATACTGTGGGGAAAATTACACCTGTTCAACAGCGAGAAGTTCGGGCATCAGACTTTGGTCCCCGAGCAAGCTTTTGGATGAATTTTCCAAAAGAAGGTTCTCAATTAACACCACCTCACCAATCAGACGATTTCAAGTGGAAAGACTATTGTCCCATGGTTTTCAGGTTAGTAACATTCATTCAACCTGCTAAATGTTGTTTGCAACTTGCATATATTTCTTGATGGGCTTACTTGGCATCTTGTTCCTGGCCTTGTTTCATTTCTCACGTGCTGGTTAAATCTATTCATAAACCAAAATCACATATTTTATTCATGCACTTCTAAAGGAGTAGTATGCCTACTCTGACATTCTTCAAAATTAACCTGTACAATTGCAAGTATGCAACATAAAAAAGTAGCATGCTTTTCTATTTCAATTCAATGAGTATTTAAAAAATGAAGGACAGAGCTATCAAGTGCAAAAAAAACTAATTGATATTCCTTCTTTTTGTTTCTCAAAGCAAGTGTTTTTAAGCCATCTGTAACTCTTGGGCTTCCCCCTCTTTCCATGTACTTCTTAGTGTTCTTGAATATTATTGCAGGAATTTAAGGGAGATGTTCAAGATCAATGCTGCTGACTATATGATGTCCATCTGTGGAAATGATGCCCTCAGGGAACTCTCTTCTCCTGGGAAAAGTGGAAGTGTCTTTTTTCTTTCTCAAGATGATCGTTTCATGATTAAGACACTTAGAAAATCTGAAGTGAAGGTTTGTATCTAAATCTTGTGCATTATCGTTTACTGTGGTTATTACATATGGAAGCCCCCTTTTTTTTTTTAAACTTTTTCCTGTGGATTTTATCATTACAAATTACAAAACTTGAATGTACATAACATTACCTTAACAATATGGAAACCTACTATTATCGTTTTAGTATACTGTGAAACTGAAGTAAGCAGTGAAATTTCCAAAAGTCGTTATCTGTTTCTAACTACTGGGTTTTTGTGCATCATGTGATTGGTGAATAGAATCACTTAAGTTCCATTCTCTTCTTGTAAGTTAGAATCACGGTTGTTTGCTTGCTTTTGCTACCTATTTCAGACAAAGGATTAACGATCTTCCATGCTATTCAGAATTTTAGCTTTATTTTAGAGAATGCTGATGTCAGTCAGTTTTGGTTTGCCAACAACATCTCTGAGCTTTCACTACCTTTCATTCTTCTTCATTTTTTGTCCTTCTACAGAAATGGAAAGCGGTTTAGTGCATAAAATCTGGATTGATTAACTACGTTCATGCTGTATTGAGTTTAACAGGAATGGATATTTAAAACTCTGCTGCTCATTCGAAAATGAAATGTTAACTTTTCTGCAGAATGATTCTAAGTGAGCGATCTAAAGACATGAAATAATCAGTGGTATAGATTGAACAAAAAATTTATACTCCAAGTTACCATGCTAGAGAAAATTTTATTTTTGGATACTTAGGGAATAATATTTTGCAAATTACTGTTTTATTGATGGTGCATGAAGGTCATGCATGACATGGCATACAATAGTAAACACCTTCAGTTCAAGAGGTCTGACATTCACTTGTTATTACCCCTTCATCCAGGACATATGTTATGGTCGGTGAAGTAACAATTGTGTCATTTGAGGTTTTGTGTTTGTAAATATCATAATGTAGTTCAAAGGAAAAAGACTATAGGTTTTACTGAATTCTTTCTTGGAAGAATATACTCAGTAATTACTTTCTTTCACTGTATTAGTTCTGTCAGGTGGGGGATGGCGATGTTTTTGTTTAGGATTCAGAATGGAGATAATGGTGCTCTACTTGATAGTATGCACTTTTAATTCTTGAATTGCACATCATTTTGATATGCACTTTTTGCTTATGTGTATCACTTGATCAAAAACTTGATAGATTTACCATTATTATATCTATATCATTTGCTTTGTCTGTTGTCTTTTGAATGGTTTTAACTTCTGGTAACCAAGATCTGATGTGTAGGTTCTTCTAAGAATGCTACCAAATTATCATCATCATGTGAGGTCGTATGAAAACACACTCATAACAAAATTTTTTGGTCTTCACAGGATCAAACCTTCAAGCGGTCAAAAGGTAATGAACACGGTGAATTACTGCTTTCTCCATACACCCTTATATGTGGTTATGTACCTTTAGTTTCAGAAAATCTTTTTCATTATTGAATTCCAATGTTACATGCGAGTATCTACTTTTCCAGGATTGAGTTTTTCATGTGTTACCTCACTGGTAACATTCGTGAAACCTGGTTAAAAGAATGTTGATATATATATATATATAAAATTTTTCCTTCTGTTAATCACAAGAGGCTAATAGTTGTGACATTATCCCTGCTTTGCAGTTTCGCTTTGTAGTGATGGGAAATATGTTCTGCACAGAACTAAGAATCCATCGAAGATATGATTTGAAGGGCTCATCACTAGGGCGTTCTACAGAAAATATTGAGATTGATGAGAACACTACACTTAAAGATTTGGATCTAAATTACTTCTTTTATTTGGAACCTTCTTGGAGAAAGGATTTACTAAAGTAAGTGATGCCTTCTAAGCTGTTATGTCACATGTCAGGTCTATCAGTTGCTAGTATTTCTTTCTCTGATATAAATCGCAAGGGATTGGTATTGGTATAAGTATTTTATTATCAAATTTTGAAATAATTGAAGTGCCAAATATAATGTAACTTCATTTGCAATGATGCTGTTGATGAACCTTCTAAGTAAAAGCATTCATTTTTTTAGACCACAAAAAAGTATAAAACACAATTAACCTAGATTATTGAAACTGACCCTAAATAAATACTTGCTTATTTGATGCACATTCCTGTTGTTTATCTTTTTCTCTCACATATGTATCTTCATGCAGGCAGATAGAGATTGACAGCAAATTTTTGGAAAGTCAGCGCATTATGGATTACAGTCTTTTGCTGGGTGTTCATTATCGAGCTCCCCAGCACCTGCAATCTCTTATGAATATGACAGTAGATGGGTTGGGAATGGTTGCAGAGGAAGGTAAGCGTCACATTTAATATCTGATGTTGTGTTAGCAATTCCTATGGACTAGCTAAGTCTGTTTGATATGAAATTTAATAAGAGTAAGGATTCTCTACCATCCTTTTTTTTGTTAATCTTTTGATAATCTAGTGACACATCAGCATTTGAAAAAATAAATGATCAAGATTGATAGATTTTTTCTCTCGCATACATCACTCAAACTTAAATTATTCTCATAAAAAGATTATCACCTGTCAACATTGACAGAGAATCCTTATCCAATTTAATAGGAGATGGATAATTCGACCATTAAATGTCCTATTATGGTTAGGATCTTGCATGGGTAATAAAAGCAAAGAGATGTGCAACACTAAGGTAAAACCAAAAGGCTAAGCTTCAGTTACAATACTTGCTGTAAGTATTTCAGTTCAACAGAATTATAATGAAAAGAACTATAAAACAAGAGTTGTTTTGGATCAGTGCTGATATTAATTGTTGAAGGTTAAGGTGAAGGGCTGCATGCCTATGACTTGACCAGTGTGGAGTAACTGGACAAGTTCTAACAACTTATTTGAAATACGGAGCTACTTTTATTATGACATCGACACTGGAGACAGATATTATCCTTTTAAGTTTCTTGGTTTTCTCACCAACATTGTGTTTTAGTTGATGGTTCTAACTGGAGATATACATATTACACGTGGTGGATGACCCGACGCATCAAATTTGGTCTATTCACTGATTTTATCTGAATAAAAATTCTTTCCACTTTTTTGTACATGTACTTGCTTAATCTTATTGCGATAATAAAACTGAAAAATTTTTCTGCTGTTTCATTGTCAATTCCTCTAGAGGATGAAATCTCCAGCTACCCACAAGGCCTTGTTTTGGTCCCTCGTGGAACAGATGATAATAGCGTGGTAGTGGGCCCTCACATCAGAGGTAGCCGATTACGAGCATCATCTGCTGGTGATGAGGAAGTGGATCTCCTTCTCCCTGATACAGCAAGGTATGATATTTCGGTGCCTCAAGAGGGTTTTCTCTATTAACTCAGTGCCCTAGAGCCCCATTAGAATTGTTGCAATTTGGAAAGGCCATTAATTCAGCCATTCAAAGCTGAACTAGTAGACAATCTTGCATAAACTATGTGAAAAAGAAATGACATACATAATTAGGACATCCAAATTGTTTTGTTTGATGAAATCAACAGTGCACTCGCTAACCATGCAGTTGACTTCAAAAGACATCTAACGTAGGGCTATCTATGCTCTCAAAAAGAAATGCATTTAGCCTCCTGCAGTGTGTGAATATTTACTGTTTATTTTCTCCAATTATTACTTGTGTAGCCGGCTTCAGATTCAGCTTGGAGTGAACATGCCGGCTAGGGCAGAGCAAATTCCCGGGAAGCAGGAAGATCTGTTTCATCAGTCGTACGATGTCGTTCTGTACCTGGGCATCATTGATATATTGCAAGAGTACAACATGAGTAAGAAGATTGAACATGCATACAAATCTCTCCAATTTGATTCTCTGTCCATCTCTGCAGTAGACCCTACGTTCTACTCTCAGCGTTTCTTGGAATTCATAGAGAAGGAGTTTCCCCATAGAAGTTAGACAAGTTTTTGGCATATATACCTCTTGTTAGAGTGTCCCCATCTCGACAATGCCGCATGTTAGCATCCTCCCTATACCATCACCATCATGTGAGTGGTTTATAATGGATTTCTTGTACAAACGATGATACTATATGGAGTTGTAAGTATTGTGAAGATAGGAGCCCACCAAGGAGCTGAGTTTAATTGGAGAGATGTAAGTGTTGTCTTCACATGAATTGTTCCATTTTGACTTTGGAACATTTGCAGTTCTCTTCTTTCATTCCTTCCGCTTTGTTTTATGATTTATGTTCATGTATTTAAATTGATTATCACTAGCACGAAGAGAAAATGAAAAAAGCTATACGGATAGACATAAACTAGCGGGTCTCAAAAAACATATATTTTCAGTTATATTCCTCATGGTAAGGCGATAGATTTATGGAGCAAATCGCTCATACAAATTATTGGAGTGAGTTCTTTTTGTGACTGACGACTACAAGCACAAGAACACAATTTAAATGAAGCTCTAAAGTCTTTAAAATTCAATACTGTTTAGAAAAGATGCCTTAACTTCTAAGTTGTAATGAAATTTCCATATAATTTTGATCTTTGATTCAACTAATAATCAAGAAAATATTGGTCTTCAATGAATGAAATATCTATGACCCAAACAAAGAGGTAGAAAAGCGAATAATGCTTGTTTACTTATCGATCTATATTGGTACGTGTACTCAAACAGTAATGAAAACATTAATTCAAAAAAAAGACGGTAATGAAAAGATGCCGTATCATTATGTTGGTTCGGGTACCAACAATAAGCCCGTAGCATCACTCGGCTGGGGCGGAGGGTTAGTTTCGTCTTGTCCATTAATAGCTCAAGGTGGGTTTCACAGTCTCACTACTAATGCAGCTGCCAACACCAAACTGCATATTTGACACCAGAGTGTACTAAAACAGTACTGGAGTTTCCTATTTTTGCAACATTAATATCTAAACAGTAATCAATCTTGGTGAAAAAATTAACATAGCAGTCAACATGACAAAAAACTATAACATTTCAAGTTAACTAATAGGATCCAGCTTTTGATTTGATTGACATATCAGACGAGATAAGCAAAAGCCTTATCTTCTATGCAGCTCTAACCCTTTAGACTGTTATTTGAGATTCAACATGCATTGATGCGGGATCATGTCTAGCTGCAAAACAACTTCATAAAGATGTGCTCACACAGAGGATAGCAACCCTGCTACTGTCCCATGTTCGGGGGAGGTGGAGGTGGCCGCATACCCTGACCCTGCATCTGTTGGCCCATGAAGGCTTGTGGAGGAGGCATCATTGGAGGCCTACCCATCTGAGCGCCAGGAGTGAAATTAGCCATTGTGCCACCACCACCAGGAGGTGGTGGAGGAGCAGGTGGAGCTCCCCCCGGAGGCATGGGCCTAGGACCATTAGCCATTGGAGGTGGGGGAGGTGGTAATGATCCAGGTATTGGTGGGGGTGGGACTCTAGAAGGATTCCCTGTAGGCACGCCAGGTGGTAGTCCCTGTGGTGGAGGTGGTGGTGGGGGTGGTGCTTGGGTTGAAGGCCTTGGTGGAACACCTGGAGCTGCAGTGCCATTGGCTGCAGGGGCAGCTTGAGGTTTGTTTGCTTCTGGTGGTTTTGATTTGAAGTATAACTGCAACTGTGCATTTCAAATAAACAAGATAGTGGTCACAAAAGTTCAAACATTATAATAGAAACTTTTTAAACATCAGTGTCTACTGCCCAAGAGCATAAGGTTGGTCCAAGCCAATCCATTTTATCAACAGCCTTGGTCAAGTAGATAGCTTTGAGGCATACCAGAGTAACTAGGGATAAAAGTATACTAAAGTCAAAATCAATAGCTGAGCAACTAGCAAAACCAAACAAGTTCTGAAGGTTTCCCCAAGTTCCATCAGCCATGTCAACTTACAGGCAACTCAGACAATACACAGATCTTGAACACACGTAATAAACGAATCAGGAAAAAAAGGTGCACCCATGCAATCAAGTAGAATGGACAAAGTCTCATCAAAAAACAGGGGCCAAAAATTGAGCAAGTGTAAGAAAACTAACCGTGAACATCTTAGAGTCTGGATCCCAGTGTGAGAAAAACTTGGGAGTGGATTTGTCAATCTCTGTGCTAGGAACCTGAGATATAAATACAGAAACACAGATAAAAAGATATTTCCGAATTTATTCGAATGGTAAAACAAAATCAGCTATGCAACAGACAAGTTACTTTACCTTAAAAGCTATGATCTCATATGGTTCAGCTGCAAACAGAAGATACTGGAATCTCTTATCAAATGGTTGCACTCTCTGTGTAAACATAGAAAGGAAAATAAGTAATATGGTTTTGTGATTTATCTAACATAGAAGTGTAATGAAAGCTTAGATCATCTCATAGGCTGCACCAAAAAATTTGGAAAGCAAAAATCACAGGTATCATGACAAAGCTTTTACAATTCAAGTACAATACTGAGCCTACCTGCTCAAAAGATGACATAAACCGATGCCTTGGCTTTGCTAGGTCTTCTATCTCAGGATACTCAATCTGCATCAGGAATCACGTTATCATTATACATAAGATATTGCATTGTAGAGAAAACACAGAAAGATATAATCACACACCTGGAAAAGAAGAGACCTCTGCTTCGTCTCTGCATCAAATTGCTTAGTCACACGATACCCAGGTCTACCAATTTTCACTGCAAGCAGACCAGATATATATAGATACTATTAGATATCATAACTGAGATTCGTAAACTTCTGACATATCCATAGCTCAGACAGGTTTAGCAGAGACGAAATTCATTAACTTAAATAAGTAAATACACACCAAAAGCTGTTAATAAGGACAGAACAACAATCTTCAGACCTGTTTTGCGGACGGAGACTTTTCGCTTGTGGGGCTGGGGCTGAGCGGGAGCATCCTTGGCCTCACGAGCAGCTCTCTTGGCCAAGTTAGTTTGGTGACGCTTCCCTTGGGTGTGCGCCAAGTAATTGCCCTCGTTGTTGTGCAACGTCAAACACAGCTTGCACTCGTAACTGAAATACAACACCCCATCAACACACAATCCCTAATTGACTAATCCATAGATACATACAAATGAAGAAAGAGGGACCAACCTGCCGAGATGGTTGCGCATGAAATAGGGATCTTTGGCCAGATCGATCGTCTCCAGAGCCAGCCTACGGAGCCGCTCACGGCGGTCGATGGCTTCATTTTGGGCGGAGGCGGCGCCGCCGCTTCCGGGCTTCGAACCCCACTCTCTGTCCATTCTTCGATTTCGATTCCACTTCCTGGCCTCAGACCGGCTGCTTTGTATTTGCTGCAAATCATCGGTTGATTGGAAAGGGCTATTTCGGTTCCGGATCTTAATGGGCTCTGTTTCGGTTCGGCTTAATGGGCCTAACAACAAGATCCGATTGAATCATGTTCTCAGGCCCATAAATTTTGGGCCAACAATTGAGATTTTGTTTTACAATTTGGAAAGTTATAATCTATGTATATAATTACAAGCTAATTTAACACCAATGTTAGGGGACTGCTTAACCTCCGGGTATTAAATATTATATATACACATGGCTTAAAAGTCTACTCTTACAATACGGAGAAAAATATTTCTCCACGTATGCTAATAAATACATGCGGTAGGATTCAAAAACCTACAGTGAATATTAGATGAATAGTACTTGCTACTTGAATTATAGGAAGATGTATGGCTGCTAGATTTTTTTTTTTTTTTAATATAAAAATGAAATTGATAAGTGTGGTGCGTGTTTCTTATTATTGTTTCATTATGTTTGGTGCCAATGAGCTGGAGTTTTGATGAGATTTCATTAGGCTTGATCTTGTTCTTTTTATTTATTTTATTTTTCTCACACTTACGGGGGATTTTGATCTTAATGATTGATGAGACTTATATATTGAATATAAATAATGTTAAATAAAGCTTCAGGCTCTAATTGTTTATTATTTGACATTCATGGTTAATGGATAGATATAACATAAATGTTACAAAACCTAACAATTTAACTATAATAGGAATTGCTTCAAAAAAAAAAAAAAACTATAATAGGAACATACAGTTTAATGTAGCTGGATAATAGAAAGTTCTTATTCAACTTAATAATAATTTATATTTAAATATCTTACACTATGAATAATATTAAAAAAAGTTTAAAAAAATAAATATTTTACTCCAGATTAATAATCAAAATTTGAAGTATAACAAAAATATCAATTCTTCCATAGTAAACCAAACTTAGTTTTACTAATTCATAGGAATTTTAAAGATATTCTCAAATCAAGACCCTTCTTTAGATCCACCAATCGAGACAATCGTTCTAACTAATTTTACCGACACAACTATCAACTGTCTCGAAATGTCATATACTTAATCTTATAACTGACATTGTAATTTGGACAATAGACCCCACAATTTAGGTCAATATAGAATTAAAATTAAAAGGTCGATAAAACTCTACTAAAATATAGAATAACAAATTGGGGCCTGATCACCAAACTCGGGTCAGCAATCAACGAAGACCCACAGTCACACCCATTGCCGATAAAATATCTACCACAAAAACATAAAAAATGGCCTTGTCTGGAATCATACATCACCGACTACAAATAAAAGCAAGGGGACTCAAGCTCCACTATGGTCTGGTCCAGAAAGTAGGGAAAAATTAATAATAATTCTAGTAAATTTACTGTTTGTCTTTGTCTATTTTATTTTGATTTGGCAGTCATGGACCGTAGCTATCACATTCGGAGGGGGGACTAGACATGAGAGTTGAGAGCGAGAGCGAGAATGCGAGATGCTTTGTTGGAGTCCAAGAAAGGGACAACTAATTTAACAAGTCCTTCTTTGTTATCAATTCCAAGCCACTTGCTCTGTGTTTCTATTTCTAATATTTCTATTTTTTTATTATTATTTTTTATTTTTTCGCAAAGATTTTATACCTTGTCTTTCATGAACTACATTTCGTGCAAGCACACCCTCTTCTGTATTCTTTTCATTGCACACTGTACTTTGAAAATACGTGTGCCATACCTATCAATTTATTAAATAATAAATGTTTGAGATTTGTGATTTTATATATTATTATTTTGAGAGTTAAGTGATAGAATCATAATATTAGTGTTATATATATATATATATATATATATCACTTACGATGTCGTTATTAACTGAATGAGCACTTATACCATAAATATTGGACAGTATAGTATTAGTTATTAGCATGGTTATGTCTATCTCTTCTTTTCAAAATGATTCTAGTAATGTCTTATTTATATATATTTACAATATTGTATAAGTTTTATGTAATTGCCATTATGATTTGGTAACATAATTAGTTTATTATTATTTAATATATGCAAAATGAAAATGCTTGGAAAAGAAAAAAGCATTAGAAAATAATGATTGTTAGCACAAGGTGTTTTATCGTTGTCTTAAAATATAATATGTAAATAATTTTTTTTGAATTTTTTTTTCCTATCATAAAAAAAAAAAATCCAATTTTTATATGAGGAAAATTGCGCTAGAGTATCTTATACTACGAGAATGTAACTTAACATTATTGATTTGAGGTTTATCACGTAAAGGTGCCTTGTCATTAAGTGATAAACCTTAATACTTAATAGAATAAGGATAATGTGGTAATTAAGTGTAAAAATAATAAAGTAACCAAAAATTTGATTATAATTAAATATTATTTAAAATTAGAAAAAAAAAAATCAGTGATGAAAGATGTTAGTGGAGACATTGAACCCTCAAAATTGAATTGACTACTCAATTGGTGAGCCCATGAAGTTTAATTAGGGGGGAGAGTGTAGGCCCAAGCCCAATAAGCTAGCAAACGGACGCAACTACCTTTGTTAAAAGGCGAGGAAATTAGTCAAGAGGGAGTTTTAATTTGAAATTAGTCAAGGGGAACAGAATAAAGTTGACCAAAAGAATAAGAGAGATGGTGAGCCCTAGACCTAAGAAGTAGGTGTATAAAAGGCACCTATTGTTCATAATCAAGACAAGTGAACAAAAGAGTAATAAGAAAGCAAGTGGAAGGGAAGAAATTCATGGGAAAGGGAATGCTCACACTTGATTAGCTCAAAGATAGATAGAGATTCCCTCTCCTCTAGTCAGAAAGGTTCTTCGTCCCCTCTTCACAACCAAAAGGCAAAGAAAACTAGCCGAATAATGGGAGAAACACCTTTGGCAAAGGGGGTAGGGAAGCCTTATAGAATCCATTCCCCTATATGTATTTTTTATGTTATCGAATCAATGAAATAGCAAAATCTCTTCCCTTTTATGATAAATTATGTTTTGATTGTGATTCGTTCAGTAATTATTGTTAGTGTGACTATTGAAGATAATTTTTATATCAACAAGATTTATTCTTCATCTCCTTTATTGAAACGAAAAGCGTTTCATCATCTTCGACTCATATTCAATTAAAAAAAATCTAAAAAAGAAAAAGAAAACCTCCAATTTGGCCATTAATCAAGCAAATCAATTCCATCGGGGAGCAGAAGCACTCCATCACTTATTATTTTATTTTATTTTTTATTAAATTTCTTCTTCTATCTAATAGTTAATTTAGTATCTAATAAGTATTAATTAAATTTAAATCGTTATATCTAGATCATTTAAACTTAAATTTGAATAGTTCACCTTACTCTACTAAATTCTTCTATATATGGACGATTTTGACTTCTTATTTAAAATATTTGATCAACAATTAAATTTAACAAGGTTAATTGCAGGTTGGATACTTCTGTATAACAAACCTCATATATTTAATATTAAGTTAATTGTCATACTTCATGATATTTCTATACAATTCTCTCTCTCTCTCTCTCTCTGTCTCTCTCATATGTATATATAATTCATCTTAGATTAATCATGCTTGAGTCCCTTTAGTTAGGCAGCAGTCATTTAAATATTTTGAATTATTGCACTGACATCTTGAGTGTTGGTATTATTTTTTTTTCCTTCTGTGGGACAAGCTCTACAACAAAATAAAGGAAACAGGTCCTACATAGTGATGATTTTATTTCGTGTTAACTGATGAATAATCACTAATTCTGGCTGTCTATTTACAAATTGAATCCTAATCAAACCTTCTTATTTCAAAATAAAAGCATCATTTAATCATTAAGGCTGCATATATCACCCAGATGGATTATTGTGTACACATAAACAAGCTTATAAAATTTACAACATTGATTACACTATAAATTATCTTCTTCTGATATTTCCATTGCCCCGAAAAGTTGTTCCAAATCTTGAAACTGTTGGATCTCTTGGTAGTAGTGGTTAGATCTTTCGTAGGACCATATTCTAACAAGTCAAAATCCACTCAAGTCCTTAGCTTCTTTTCATCCCATTTCAACTTAATGTAATTCAATAACTAGCTACATTACACACGCATATATACAACATGACATTCACATCACATGTTATACAAACAAATTACATTTAGTTTTTTTTTTTTTATTTGAAATCTTAAACATAAACCATAAAAGGAATAAATAGTAGTAGTAATGTACCATAAATTGCATGCAAATGGGGTTGGCTTAAGTTGAACAAAGCCATGGCTGTCTCTTCTCTTTGCCATTAAATAAGCTCGTGATCGTAACAGTTGGCCAAAAATCAACTCAAATGAAAATGGCCTGTCACCACCCAGGTTGGAGCGTGGAAGCACGCGTGAGAACAGCCGCGTGGCGCAGCCCCAGCCCCATGACCCGCGGAAGTGCAAAACCAAGTAGTTTAAGGTGGTTTAAACCAACAACAAAACGGCAGCGCATGGCAACTTTGGGAATGGAAAAGAAGAAAAGAATAACGTTGGTGTCAGGTGGTGGCTCAAAGCTAGCCGTTTTCTTTAACTTCTCTCACATTACAAAGCATATAACGTTGATGCCCACTTACACCTTTTTTTTGGTTCTCTCGCAAGTCATTACACTTCTCTCTTTCTCTCGCTTTATCTCTCTGATATCTCTCTTTATATACGCTTCTTTTTCGCTCTACTTTTTGGAGAGAGAAGAGAGAACAACATTAACAGCAGCTCCAGTCTTGATCATCATTACAAAACAACAACGCAGAAAGAGAGATTTGAGTTGTATAAAAGGAAGAGAAAAACAGCTAAGTGGTCGTGGGGTGTTTTTTTCTTTTTCAAATGGGATCGTCATCTGGGCAAGGCAATAGCTACGATCTCTCCTTCAAGATCTTGTTGATCGGTGATTCGGGTGTTGGTAAAAGCAGCCTTCTTGTTAGCTTCATTTCCAGCTCTGTTGATGATCTTGCACCCACTATTGGTATATTTATATTTCTGCCTTTCTTTCGACTCTTTTTTGTTGCTTGGATTGATTTTTGCTTGACATTTTGGTTGGTTGTTGAGAAAATTTATGAACTGAAAGTTGAGTGTTTTTTTTTTTTTTTTTTAAATATTTAGTACCAGTATAGTAATTGTTGTTGTTATAGTTTTGCTTGATTGGAGGGTTGAGTTCACCTGGGAACTGAATTTGATGAGGAAATATAAGATTCAATCATATACTTATTTGGTTTTTAAACAGAGTGTAATGGTGTTGGAAGTTGGATCTCTGATAGTGTTACATTTTCAGCTTTGCTATTGAAAATAGACTTGCTACAAATTGCAAATTTTTCTAAAATTTTTAGATTTTTTAAGTTGCACACTTGCACTACCATTATGCATCAATGTATAATCTGTTTGTAAATGTCTTCCTCTGAGATAATGATGTTGTAGTTTCCAGGAAAATGTCTTCACTTCTTTGATTGCTTATTCATTTTAACTCTAATTTGATCGAGTGCTTCAATTATGTTAATTGTGTGTAGGTGTTGATTTCAAGATCAAGCAGCTAACAGTTGGTGGCAAGAGATTGAAATTGACTATTTGGGATACTGGTATGTAAATGCATTACTCAAATATTTCATTTGCTATTCCAATTTAGATTTTAGAGTCTAAATGTCAATGGCTTTGAAGAATGTTTGACGTTTCTCACCAAGATGTACATTTGTTACCAAGTCATTGTCATTGCCTTCTTCTGAAGCTTAGATGATAATGCAAGAGTCTAGAGACCAATGTTATTCTTAAACTTGAGAAAATGCAGTCACCAAACTGGCCCCAGTGGTTGCTTCACTCTTAACCACTCCATTGGTAGACACAAATTTTTCAGTTTTACACAATTTGAGTGTAGGCCAATCATGTATATGCTGGGATGGTTGAATTAAGTGTGTACAAAATGTTAGAGAGAAAAAAAGAAGGAAAAAAAAAATCATTATGAGTCACACTTTAATATGTTTTCTTTTTTCTGTCTGCGTTCTCACAATTGCCAATTAATCCTTATTTCTGCTGATTTGAGGTAGGGTCGCTTCAGCTTTCATACATTCTGATTCATTCTTCATATATTTATCATTGGTTTCATTCGACATCTGCCAATCTTGTTTTTGAAAATCACTCTGATTTTTCTTTGTAATGCAATTTCATTCTGATCCTTAATTTGCTATGTTATGTGTCTATATATGTGTGTAATCTTTCTGCTGAGATAAGGTTCTCTATCTTTTGTCAAATTTCTGCTAGAAAACTGGGTGCCCCTGTTATGTTTCACTGAAATGTTTCTATCAGCTGCATTGTACTATTTAATAGCCGGTTACAAAGATGATCGACGATGATCCTACAAATTCTGTTAAAGTCACATGATTAATTGTTATCTATTTCGTATTGTTTTTAGTTGAAGATGTTTTTCTTCCTTGATAACATTTTACCTTCGAGTTAGGCTAAAAGCTATGCTTCTTTTGTATTGTTAGCTATCCTTTGTCATTTCATTCACAAGACTATTACTTCTTTTCCATCTAGAACACATTTCGAAGTTTTGTCTGGTAATGCATGGTCAATTGAAAAATCTGAATGCTTCTTGCAGCTGGACAGGAAAGGTTCAGAACATTGACAAGCTCTTATTATAGAGGTGCCCAAGGAATCATTCTCGGTATGCTGTCAAAAATATATGTCCATTTCATTTGCAAATGATCAGTATTTGTCATTACAATGAATTCACTTAAAATTCCTTCATTTAATTTATCCTTTCTGATCAGGTAACTTAAGTTGCATTACCGGATTGAGAATCAATTCCTGATTATAGAAAGTAATTCCTGTTTCAGCATGTGTTATATGGGCCATGTGGAACTTTTGTTCTATATTCCACTAAGATTTGATTTCCTCTAAAAGGAATTGGTTCTCTAGTCTTTGCACACTATTTAGGAATGGAATATCATTCCATTTGTTCATGTTAATTGTTGTAATTACGAATATATTTTAAGTCACAAAGCTGCCCACCTCTGTAGAATTGTTCTCCATGGAATTTTCTTACTTTTATCCTCCTTTGTTTTAGATTACCAAGTTATAACCTTTTCTTGCCTTTTGGCTTTGATCGTAGTTTATGATGTAACACGGAGAGAAACCTTCACAAACTTGTCCGATGTGTGGGCTAAGGAATTGGAACTTTATTCTACCAATCAGGATTGTGTCAAGATGCTTGTCGGAAATAAAGTTGACCGTGTAAGACTCATAATGTTCATTTATATTAATATAAATATCAGTCCCCGAAGATGAATCAATGAAGTGGATTGGGGACCAGCAAATTATCTATGTAGACTCTTTACTTCCCTTGGTGAAGCACTTAATTTGCAGAAAATATGAGGCTTTTCTTCTTTATTTTTATCATATGTGATTGACGTACGTTTTCAGGACTCTGAAAGGGCTGTGAGTAGAGAAGAAGGGATTGCTCTTGCAAAAGAGCATGGATGTCTGTTTCTTGAATGTAGTGCTAAAACTAGACAAAATGTGGAGCAATGCTTCGAGGAACTTGCGTTGAAGGTACTCATAAAGAGACATTACGAAATTATTTCGTTGCTCATTTCCTTATTAATCTTGTACTGCTTTATAACATAAGGCGGCTGCTGCCATGCAAGACTAGGTAGAAGGATTGACATGATTTACCATGAACAAATTTCCCTTTCTCATTTCTGACATGTTATTACTAAATCACTTCACAGATAATGGAGGTTCCTAGTCTTTTAGAAGAAGGATCCACTGCAGTAAAGAGAAACATTTTAAAGCAGAAACCAGAATACCAGGCGGCACCTCCTACTGGTGGTTGTTGCTCGTAAATCGCTGCAATATGGGAGGCCTTTACATGAATGCACGACTCACATATATCAACAGAGGGCCTGGGCTGCCTGCTAATGGCACATACTTAACATTATAAACAGATCATGTATATGTAATTTCCTCCTTATTTCTTAGTGCTGCTGTTGTTGTCAGTGAGTTGCCATGGTTGTACCATTATTCTGGGAATGCCGCCAATCGAATAACATCTAATAGCTTGTGTAAATGTTTGCGTTTACTTTTTCCCTTTTTGTTTTTTTCGGGTTAATGATCCGTGTTAGAAAAACATAATTCCATGTATTTTTTTTTATTATGCGAGTGGGCTTTCCAAATCCTTCAAGCAGTGTTCCTATTTTTTTTTAATTATTTTTTTTATTAAGACATTTACCAAAAAGCTACAACTTCTTCTCTTACAAAGTCTTATTAATTCACCAGGAGAGTTCCATGATCAGCGGAACTCTGTCTAAGAATTTAGATGGGATCATTTTACAGTTTTACGTCTGGTTTGAGTAATACAGGCCCCAGATTGCTGCCACCTTGCACATCAATAAAATAAAATTATATATGTATATACAGGAAGTGTCGATTAATTCCGAAATGTGTTTCTTATGTCTACGCTCACTTTATGTTTGTTTGATGGAGCTTTCAGACAAGATCCAAATGGCTGGGACCCGAGATCTAATGATTTGAAGTATGATGACAATGACCACATCATGCGTACACAAATTTGAATATCAAAATCATAACCTTGTAGGAACCTGTGTCTAGAAACTTCGTTGTCTAGGGTGATTTTCCGGTAAGTGCGACTCATAACATTCAATGAAGATCAAGAATAAATAAATGTAATAACTACCACTTGCCTTTTGAACATACCACTTCAATCAAGTTATATTTTGTTTTCAGGATCAAGGGTCAAAGACATACTTATAAATTATGACAAGAAGCATGTAACACCAAATAAAGTCATTAAAAACCTATGCAGGCTGCAGGTTCAGTATATAAATTTTATAAAGCACTTAAAAGCCTTCTCCCCTGCAGTTTTCAGGAGAAATTACAATATTATGAGCAAACCGAGCAATCACTTCGCTGCTTGCCAAACCGGAAACTCTTTTGATAGGAAGCGAACTAGAAAGGATCCCCAGAAATGGACAATATAGCACATGCAAGCGAAATGCACACATGATGGTCTTCTTAAACTTCAGGAACCGCAGCACGCTGATTTCTCAGGAGCAGATGTTGAACCCTTGGCAGGATCTGGTTTACTGATCTTGATAGTTTGAGGCTGCATTGTAATAGCGTTGAAATTATGAAACAGTGATTTACCATGTCACATCAGCTACCATCCTCATTAAAAAGCTCAGGAAAAACAATGCATACCTCTGTTTTTGAGTCAGTCTCTGCAAGTCGTTGCTTTATGTCTCTTGCTATCGAAAAAAAAACCTGCTCCACATTGAAATTTGTTTTTGCACTCTGCAGAAAAATGGCTCAGGAGTGTTAGTTCACTAGAAGAAGTATCCTGGCTCCATGGTGACAGGGTTAATCACCACCTCAACATAGTGAAGCTAGACATTACTTATGCTAATGCAGTTGGATCCCCAGAACTTAACATCATCATCTATTAAAAATATACCATCACTATTTGTGGTGTACACACTTACCGTCTCAAAAAACTTGATACCATATTCATCAGCTAATTCCTGGCCTTTTGCTGTTGGGACAGCCTACAAGAAAAAACTAAGTTGTGTCAATTAGGTCTGAAAAAGGTAAACTTGAGTTATCTTTGTCAGTAACCACTAAACCTAAAATTTTAATCTGATAAGAAACGACCCAACAATACTATTTAGACATTTAAACACACCCTCCCGTGAAAGATCAATCAGTTTGCCATGTGGCTCAAGCTCAGACACAAACATACAACAAATTCAAATTTTATCACGTAAGGGGACAAACCAGCTCCAATACCCTATTAATATAACCAACAGACATAAAAGCTTGAGCTGATAAGAAGAGGCCCAACAACAGTATTTAAACATTTTAACAACCTTGAAAATGTGTTTGATTACTTACCCTTTTGCTCTCATCCATATCAGCTTTGTTGCCAACTAATATTTTGTTCACATTATCAGCGGCATGCTGCTCTATGTTCCTCATCCAGTTCCTGATATCTACATGTAAATTAGATCAGAGATATAAAATATCAAAAGTTACACGCAATTATTTTTTTTCAGTAATTCAGATAAATTTTACCATTTACATAGGTAAGATAATCCTAATAAATTGGAAAAAGGCACAGAGAGAAAGGAGTATGCATACTGTTGAAAGATGACTCATCTGTTACATCGTAGACCAGCAATATGCCCATGGCTCCCCTGTAATAAGCTACACGAGTAAAGGACAAGCAAGGTCAAAATTTTCAAACAGAGACAGAAACTGAATACTTAAGATCTACTAGAATTCTGATCAATAGTTCTAAGCATTTGACCACTGTAATCACAGGGGAAAATAAACACCAACGTGGTCCTAAAGTAGAACAGATGACAGCCACAACTCAAGAGAACACGCAAAAGTTCTAGGGTCACAAGCAGATCTATCATCTATGACAAACAAGTTTAATGACAATGAGCAATTTAATTTGTCGTTTAAATATATATTCATTGTTTGCAATACAACCAGAACTCCCCATAATTTATGCATGTGAATTAACCAATAACATCATTCTTGGGCCAATAAATTCTAAGTGGCAGAATGAACTGCAGATCTACTCCTACTCATGCAACGGATTACGCATTTGTATGACTCAAGATCTGCAGTAGCCTATACAAAGGCTGTAATTTTTATTTATTTATTTTTTTTTGTGGCTACATGTGCAAATATAGAAAGAATACACGAGACTATCTCTTATAATTTTATACCCCATTTCTGAAACATGAGCTGTTTTAACAAACACAAATCAAACTTGATTGATCTAACAAATTAGAAATTTCAGCCTGCATATTACTTTTTTGGACCTCAATAAGCATACAATCACGCAATCAAACTTGGTTGATCAAACAAATTACAACTTTCAGCTCATATAGTACTTTTTTGGACCTCAATAATAAGCATACAGTCGTGAAACCATGATGAGTAGAGTAATAAAAGGTTTGGGCACCTGTTGTAATTGTCCGAAAACGTTCTTGTCCAGCAGTATCCCATATTTGTAATTTAATGCGTTTCCCATCAAGCTCAATTGTCCTAATCTTAAAGTCAATCCTGGTAGAAGCATTAAAAGCTCAGAAAACAGCAAAAAACCGTAGAATAATATATATATATATCACAAATAAAAGGATCTGAATACAGACCCAATTGTAGTAATAAAGCTCGTTGTAAAAGAATCATCAGAGAATCGCAATAACAGGCAACTTTTTCCCACCCCTGCACGTATAAAATAAAGCAATGAAAATATCAGGAACACACAGCATGAAATACGTATTGTTATTATATAGACACATCACACTCACTAATTCATCAAAGATAAAAATCAAAACTGTTAAATTTAATAGCTGATCATTCGAATCAGCACTAATCAGATTTAGCAAAATCGATCTCCTTCAATTAACATACTATTATCAACCACAGCAGTCAACAAATTAGTCCTCAGTTAAAACTGATTCAAAATCATAAAAACAGACAAGCAATTACAAAAACAAAAATAAAAGCAATCGACAGTGAAACATATTTGAAGCCGAAATAGTGACAGAGAACAGAAACTTACCACTGTCCCCGATGAGAAGCAGCTTGATCAGGTAATCGTAATCGGCGCGAGCTCTAGCCGGCGCAGCCGCCATTTGCTTTTGCTTTCACAAACGAGTAAATGAGTTAACTTCTCAGATCTGCAGCTTCGGAGCCTCTTCGTAAGTCTTCAAGGAGGCTGGCTAGCTTCCTTGCTCGAGAGAAAGTCCAGCACTCTGTGAATCCAACAACATACACTCGTTCTCTCTTGCTCTTTTTCCTCTCTAACCTCAGTCTAACTAGACCAAATGTAACCGGAGTTAAGTGGTTTTGTGTGAGTATTTGGGAGGACGAATCTGCTGTCTTTAGTTCCAGGGTAGAACAAACTCTCCAGATTACGTGGCAGTATGGTTGTTAATAATTGGATTGGGCGGTGCGGCGGTCGAAGCGCGTATTTATGGATGATTGAGTGCTTATAATTTAGTAATTATTGGAAATGCAATAATTTTATTTTATTTTTAATTATTGGTAATGCTACAGTTGCAACTGGTCTTCCTGGGTCGGAGGACACTCCCACTCGCTGCTCATTTGAAGTCCCGTGTAACTAGTGGTTGCTTTATTGTTCGTACTAATACTGTCGTCACTAGTACTTCTAATTGATGTCGCCAAACTTTCCTCTTTTTGGTTCATGTGTAAAACTTCAAATGTAATGCTTCTTTTATTTATGTTTGACTTTCGTTGTCATATGAATTTGGAATTCAAAGAGGGAGGATAACTCAGAGACGGAGAAAGAAAAAATAAAGTTGTAAAACGTGTTGTTATTGTTGTTGGCGTGATCTTTCTAATACTCAAGTTAGAAAATTTATTTATAGTAAATAAAAGCGTTTTTTGGATACAAATAGAAGAGAGAGTATTATTTATCTTTCTTTTTGGAGGTATTTTTATTCAAATAACACTCTCTAATTATTGATAACTCTGTGATAATTTCTGGATAACTTATTGAAAATTGCCTTCCTTCTCTTATCTACATATCCCTTCACATATAGTGAATAATTTTTCTTTCATTTACTTTTTTTTCTGACCTATGTTAAGTCTGTTTGTTAACTACATCTAAGAGTAGTTTCTATTATGTCTATCTATCTATTGGACTTTGGTTCGGCATGAGGAGTTGCCTTACTTCCTCGAGAAAAGTTGTATCCTCACAATGACACACAACATATCCTTTTAAAGAAAAAAAACTCAAAATTTGACCCAACGCAATCGACATTCTAAGATTTGATGGAAGACTTAACATCTAGAGTATGATTTGTCATTCCCAGAATGATATTTGTGATTCTTTGGTCTTTTATGATCAAACTTTTTAATATTGACCGTCTAAGTTGACTCGTGTTTAAGATTGCTATTTTGGGCTTGCGGTCTTATTGGGTTTGCCATCTAGGATTGTCATCCTAGCCTTTTAAACTTGTCATCATCACATTGACTTTGATCAGCCGACTTGAGTTGTTGCCATCTAGGATTGTCATCCTAGCCTTTTAAACTTGTCATCATCATATTGTTAATTTCTAATACAAGGAATGACAACATGGCGACAATGGGTTTTCATATGTGTACGAACATGTAACCTTGTAATTTTATTTTTAAATAAAAGGTTTAAATAGTTGAAGATGTGATGTGTGAAATTAACGGACGTACATAGTATTCAATTTATTTTAATTTCAAATCATTTGCCCTTATTAGTCATAATGGGCAAAGATGTTTTTACAACTGAAAATTTTGATAGAATATGAATATATAAATCATATTTATGGATGAGAACAAGTGGGCAGTTTGAATGGCCTGACAATATGCACCAATTCTTCACAAATTCTTCCGTAGAATGGAAAGTACATCAGTGACCTGCACTATTTCATTGGTTTATATGAGGGATTCCCGTACTGGGCTGAACAAAGTGGACCAAGTGCAACTCATTCAGAACTTGCTTTCACTTTTCTCAAAAAAAACACTTGCTTCTGCTTCAATCAGTTTTGGGGCAACCTCATTTTCTCATATATCGTCTTTCTCCATGGAGATCAGAAGCTTTAGGCACCACAGCTTCTTTCAACGCTTGCCAGTTGGAATCCCCATAATAAAGTGAAGCCAGGATTCCATTCAACTTATGGTTTGCAAATGACTATTGCCAAGCATACAAAGGACACAATAAAACAACATCTTATCACTTTCAAATATCTCACCAACATAACTTGTTTATGTTTAAACTGTATCTTCATAGATATTAATAAAGGGTATTACTGAGTAGCTGTACCAAAAAGTTACAATTTCCATTCTTCCTTTCAGGCTCCTCAAATCGCTGCATCAAAGTTTTTCTTGATCTAACCCTATCTATCAAAGCAAATAAACAGCAGCCACAAATTTTAACATTTTCAACTATCCAAGTAAAGATTACTGGCAGGCCTCAGCACTAGCAGCTGCTTCCAAAATTCTTCTAGCCTCAGTGTCCGGTTCAGCTAATTCACTTGGGGCCTGCCAAATCGTTATTAATTAAAAACATGAAGACAGAGGAACTGAAGAAGAAAATCACAGAGATAGAAGACTAACCTTGCCATATAAGTTAAGCAAAGCAGGAGAAGCCCCACAAGTCAGCAACAACCTTATAACATCCACATGTTCACCTCTTGCCGCATGATGAAGAGGCTACAAAATGAATATCCATAAAATGTTAAATACAAGACTAATTAACAAATGGTATTTTTTTTGGGTGAAGTGAGGCAATGTCAAACAGCGAGTTCTACTAATTTAAACTCTTTGTCAATCCCATATACCGGGTGGCTACAGGGAGGAAGGAGAAGCCACTCTGTTTAAAAATAGCAATTACAAATAAAAATCTCAGAATTGTTTAAGGTTTAGTAGTACTCACAGTGTCACCTTCAGCATCAACAGTTTCTAACATTCTTTTCACACATTCAGCATCTTTAGCACTACTAATTAGAAGTTGTACTATCTCAGTAAATCCTGCAAAGCCCAACAGTGAAGCAAACGAAACAAATCAACAATTTTAAAACTTAAAACGAGAGCTAACTCGAAGTTGAACGTGACATTGCTAAGAAGTGGTTAACGCTTACCACCAGCACAGGCATCATGAAGAGGAAGTGCTCCGTCTTCATCCTTAGCCTCCAAATTAGCTCCACTTTCAAGAAGTAGCTACATTTTTCAAAAACAAATAGATAACACACACACACATATCATAAAGTGTTTATTCATGCACCATAAGCCACTTAATCGTCATTATATACAGTCGAAGCAAAACCAAGCAAAGAAGAGAGAACTGACCTGGACACAAGGCAAATAGCCATAGAGACAGGTCAGATGGAGAGCAGTGTCCCCATCTTCAACTGGCTCGTCAATGCTGCCAACCAAGTTACCTGCACACATTCCAAAATTTGCCAAAGAATCAGATTAAAGCTGACATAAACAACCGAATGAAATTGTTATAAATAGTTTTTGAAGTATATGACACCAACACAATAACAATATTCAGTCACCGCCTCGCATTTTAATAGAATTTAAACGAACACCAAATTAGCATAAAAAAGGAAACAAATTTCCACAAGTCACACAGGGCCATCCAATTATAAACACAGAAGCAATCCGTTCTGTTTCTATCAGTTTATAAAACCCTAGGATTTACTAATAGAACAAAAACATAATCAAACGACAAACAAATCAATTGAACGCCAAAAGACTAAAAAAGTGAAAGTGGAGGAACCTAAAGCGAGGCGTAGTGCTTCGACGTCACCGATCTGAGCGGCGGCGGCGAGTTGACGGAGGTGCTGAGGAATGTCCGATTCGAGGTCTATCTCGACTCCGTCTTCTTCGAAGAGAGCATTGTCTTCCCCGTTATCTTCTTCGTCCAACAATCCATTTCGCCTTCCTGGTACCGCCATCGCTCCCTGTTTTTGTTTTCGATTATTTGCAGATTGCAGTGAATTAAAAGCAAGAGTGTAGGGTTTTGCGACGCCCTCCACCCTCCACACCCTGCGTTCTGTTTTCGGTTAGGGGTTTCTGTTTGCCACGTCAGCTTTTTCCCCTTTGACAAAAAATGAGTAATTAACGATTTTTTTTTTTAATTATTAGAATGAACGTGGGGAGAAAACATAATTAGGACAAAGAGTTCAATTAGGGCGTGGGTAAAATAACCTGTCGGGTTCGAATCGAAAACCCCGGTTTTTCATTTGATTTTGGTTCATTTCAGTTTTGAATGGCAAAAACTGATACATATATAGATATATATATATATTTTTCCGGTTTGGTTCTAAAAAATCGACCTAAGCCCAAAAATCGAATTTTATTAAAAAAATTAAAGAATCCTAAAAATATAAAAGTCTCACATCCATCACCTGTCATCTTTGCATCGATCTCATCTTACTCTCTCACTCTCCTCTCTCCTCTCTCATCTCAGTATTGGTCTTCGCACTGCCATTCAGGTAGAGAGATAGAGAAACCACGACTCACTTCACAGCAGTAATCTCTCTCCAATCAAATAAACCTCACCTCATTTCTCATCTCATTATCATCGTTTTCATACTGTTGTTCAAGCATATTGGTGGAGGACCCGTAACTTACTTTGTAGCACTAATCTCTCTCTAATCGAAGAATATGATCAACCTATCATTTCCACCTCAACTTATCTCAAGTAACAGACAAAAAAAAAAAAAAAAAAACCCAACTCATCCTTGTCTTTTTTTGTAATTGTATGTAGTTCAAAAACAGAAATGAGTTTGTTTTTCCTTTGTGTTCTGTGCAAATGGTGGGTATTAAGTTAACCCCACTTGGATGACAAGTAAATAGTTCAACTAAGAAGCCTAATTTGTTATAGTAGGTTTGTTTTGTTTTGCCCAACTGAAAAACCCCATTCCCACTGTGTTTGTTTTGTTGTGTTGTGTTAGTTGATAGTTGAGTTGGGTATACCAATTTTTTATTTGTTAAGAGTAGCGATATTTCCACCCCTTAAAAATTGTATGTACACCCCGAATCATTAATTTTTTTTTTTTTAATTTCAGTATTATCCCTCATTAAATTTAACAAAACATTTTTCTTTTGACGAAGTTTTACTACACCATCCTATCCCTTTTGACTTCACTCAAACTTCTCATCTCACCCTCACCTGTCCCTTCACCATCATCACCTTCTTCTTGCTCTTTAACATCTATGTTTCTTACCACTTTAAGAAAGTCAAACTTGTTTCTGAAATCAAGTTTTTTTGAGATTATTCATTGACAAAAGCAGAAAATTTATGGAAATAGCATCCAAAATGAAACATTTGAAGCTACTACTCAATAAAATGTCATGAGATGGTCTTCTCTCTTCTGTTAAGTTGATCATGCAAGGTAAAAATCTTGAGGTCTATCATCTATGTGGTTAAGTGTACAAAAATCTGAGAGTATGTATGTTTGGTTAACTTTGAACATTTAGTGTGTTAGTATTTTAGAGATTTTATTATGTATTTTGTGTTCTGTGGCTGATTCTTTATTTTTCTCTCAGTTTGGCAGTTATTTTTAGAATAGAGCTTGTGACCAACCTTTCACTGTGCACACTAAGACTCCATTTATTACGTGAGATAGAATTGGATTATGTACATAAGTTTTGATTTGATTGAATTGAATAGAATTGGATTTGATTAATTTAAATGTTATCTCATGTTTGATAATACTATGATAGGATAAAATTTTAATGAAATTTATCGAGGACTTTAATGAAAATTTTCAAATATTTTTTCATTTCCTCAATCGTTTCTAGCCACACACCAATCTCCCTCTCTCATCACATTTGCCTTAAATACATCCAAAACTCATGTCATTTCCTACAATAGAATTGACCTTGGAAACGACGGAGACTGCGAATCGATCGTATCTCGGCCTCATCGATGAGTTCTTACTTAGAGAATCATCGGCGGTAGAACAGAGGGAGAAGAAAGAGAAGAATGGAGAAGAATGAGACAATCAGAAAAGAACGAGACGAACAAAAAAGAATGAGAAAAACAGCGATTCAATCAAAGAAAAAAAAGTTGAATAGATAAGAGATTAGATAAGGATGACCAGTAGAAGCAATTGAAAAATTGAACCAATTGACCAGTAGAAACAATTATATTATCCAAACCCAGTCCAATCCTGGCCAACAAACAAGGTCTAAGCGTTTTACCACTTACTCTTAGTTATATCGGTATGACTGTATAGACAAAATATATCGTAGAAAACTTTTTTTTTTTATCATAAATAACGTGCTTTTAACTATTTGCAACTCTTTACTTGTTTTTGTGCTAATTTGTGGACCAACCGGAACCATCAAGGTGCATTTAGGTCTGGGAAAAGCAAAACACGTGTTACCTACTTATTTAGTCCTTTATACCTTTACTATTTTTGAATGCTCATCTACCATAGAAGAATCTTTAGATCACCGAATAATCGGTTATTTTTTGGAGGGGGGGGGCGGGGTGGCGGAAGGAATAATCTATAGAGTTTTTTGACTAATTTGATAGGAAACTTATTTAGTCCTTTATTAACTTTGGAACAAGTAAATTTTGAAGTGTTTAATATTTATAGACAGAGAGAGGAAATAATATCAAACTTCTTAAGTAGAAATGCATTATACAATCTAGTTTATACCACCTAAATGCCAAAATTTAAAGCCTATGGCTGAATTGTCTTGGGCTATGATTATATTTCGTTTCAATTTTAAATTTTCAAATGAAAAGGAGAATAAAAGATTAATATCGGACAAGCTGGAGTTGTTTAGGTACATATTCAAAACACATAAGGTAATGTTAGAATTTTTTTTAAAAAAAAAAAAAATTAATGATTTGGGGTATACATACAATTTATGAGGGGTGGAAATATCGTCACTCATTTGTTAAATTTGGTTCTTTTTTCAAAAATTTGGCAAGGCCTAATAAGTAATTGGACACCCATTTTCAAGACCCAAAACTGATGTGGACCAAACCGAGTTGAATTGAACCAACTTAATGCGGTTTGGTTCGATTTATATATACAATTCGGTTCAATTGAATATTCCACACACACACACACACATATATATATATATATATATATCCTGCTTCAGCCCATGACGGACAGCAAGTGTCATCATTGAAGCGGCCCTTTAAGTTCTATGGTTTCTTTCTTTATCTCAAATGAAGTGGGCTGAGTTGGGCCACAATTATTGAGCCTATGGGCAAAACGTCATGGGCTAAAGGGCCTTACAATTTTAATAAGTACAGTCCTATGAGGTTATGTTACACAACATATATGTATGCGTAGATCATGGTTTTATGGCAATTTCACTAGACAACAAATTGTTTTTTCCCAAACTATACTAAGCTAGTCTACACAAGCAAAGCTTCATTGTGCTATATAAATCTTTAACTATTTAAAATCATATATGTGATTAAATTATCGATTATATGAGAAATCCATATAATCATAGATATCATATGGATATCGAATTACTTGAGGATGGATTCCTGCAAACCTATACCCATTACCCATTTTCCTTGTTTGACCCATTAAACTTGAAAATTTAAAACTAACAATAAAATTAATAAAATCAAATACACATATTTAAAATCATAATTAACTAAATAATATCAACAATCATAAAAAAAATGAAAAAAGAAAAAAAAAATCATTACAATTCAATTTTACAAGATTTGTAACTCTAATTCATGATAAAACACAATTTTAAAAACAAAATCTAAACTACTACGTATGATGATATGAAGACAATGTCGATTTCAACTCTAAAGTTTCAACTTTATTAATATATTTTTACATTTATAGAATTTACAAAATTTAATTATATATATAATTAATTTAATTAGGAAAAATGGGTATTAATTTGATCCCAAGCCCATTCCTATGTATAACAATACTTAAAAAGCTGTCTGAATAGGTATGGATACCAGAGAATTTTTAACATCCGTAGACTTAATGCGTGCTAACATAAATTTAAATGATTAAGGTATACACACCAATCATATTAAAATTTTTATCAATCTACATATAATTTTGTCCATAACCATCATGCGCATCCACGGTTTGAAGAAGCCTCTCGGTCTCCTCCACTCTTGAAGGGGGAGATTCGTTAGGGAGGATGCTCTGAAAGTCTCCCCTAGATCCACAGTATTAAAAGCCATGGGAGGAGGCTTCAAGAGTATTCATATTATAAAATGATAACAACGCCCAATGGAGTTCGACTAGTTGTACAGTGCTGTTGTGTGTGACAACACATTTGTGAAACACTGATGCTGAATGTAATTAGTCTATAAATAAGGGACGGTTAGAGTATTTTCCCCAAACGAAACATTTAATCGTAGCCGCAAGAATTCATAATGGGCCAAGGGCCACAGCACTTGATAAACTTTATCTTCTCTGAGATCAAATTGTTTACAGGAAAGCTGAATGACGTCACTCGATCTGGCATTGTCTGAGGCTTCAAAGGGCTAGCAAGTTGCAATTGTGGAGCAAGTAACAGTCAACTGCCTTTAATTATATGCAAGCGTGATGATATACATGCCTTTTTTCACGATTAAAGTATCAAATGAAAAAAAATATTCATATAAAAGTGTTTTCTTTTCTCGCTCTTTATCCTCAAAAACGTTTATGAAATTCGAAAATAGAAAATCACAATAGGGACCAAAATCAGAATAAACATTTATTGCAAAGGCTAAGGTGGAGTTCTCCCAGTTTTCAAGGATTTCATCAATACTTATATTACGCATTGCTTTGATTACTTTTTTTGTACAATTTTTTTTTTTTAATTTATAGATTATTTATCATGAAGTTGATTATGTCTCCATAATTAGGTGCTGCATTATTTTTTTACTTTATTACTATAATTCCCTTTTTAAAAAAAAAATAAAAAATTATTACACTAAATTTGAGATTTGAGACGAAAATAATTCAAACTCACAAACTTTTCAAACTCACAAACTTTTGTATATAAGTGGGAGAGGTACCATTGGACCAAATTTATCCTGTTTATATTTCTAATTCCATCATTGTTTAGTGAAAATAGAAAAAGTTAAGAAAACTAAACTCCTTTTAAATATATATCTGGGTTGGAGAGGAAGACATGATTAAAATCCAAAATCTTGTAATTTGAGTCATCAAGTGTATGATATATATTATTAGGCCAATCTCATTTTATCAAGAATGAAAATTTATTAGTAAATAAATTAATCAGAGAAAATCATTTTTCTTATATATAATTTGTTGTAAAATTCAACAAAATTAAATTATGACTCGATCAAATTTTGTAAATGATTTCTTTGGAAAATAATATTAATCAATAATAATCCCGCATCATTGTACAAGTGGGCAGCGTCCCACTGTCCGGCATAAAAAAACCAGCTTGTCTAAACAGCTATCAATGACATTAAATATTAGGCCAATTTAGGGCCTTATGTGAACAGATAGATTTTGTGTAATGTTTAAGATAATTAATGTAATAACAACCATACATGTGCTAATGTCGATGGTGTCATCACTCTCTTGTTTTCTATTAAAACTCATGCATTTGCATGTCTCACGCAAAGTAAAGTCATCACATGTACGGTGGTTACATGTGCACGCATAAAATTAAAACATACTTTAAAAAACAACATTTAAGCCAAACTCTCTCTTCCTCTCTCGGCAGGGTAGGGGGCGCTACTTGCTTTGAAGTAAGAACAAGACAAAAGAAAAAACTAGGTATAAGTTCGATCCTTGTCCACTTTGATCTATGCTTTATGTCTTTGTACATGATAACACATTACCTCCAACTTCAAGTATCACTTTAGCTTCACATTTCTTTTTTCTTTTTAAAATAATCTTTTCTTCTGATGTTAGCGTTCCCAAGTTGTTAGAGATACTTTATGTATCAAACTGTTATTATTTGCTATTACTATATATTTATAATGTAATCACAATTTTATTTAGTTAAGTAAATGCTCAAATTGCACACCGCTACTTCTTACCTCACAAGTTCAAGCCCCATCATAAGCATTTTATAAGTATGTCTTTTGATTAATTAGTAATTACTCTCGTCGAGTTATAGTAGACCTATAACCCATATAGTATAAACTTTTATCTTTCATTTTAAAAAGGCTCAACTTAAATATGTCACAAATTGTTCATTACTAATTACTTTCAACATATTTTGTAATTTTATGCACCATCCTTTAGTAGGAATGATTTAATACTCAATTTGACTCTAAAAGATCGACGATTCAAGTCTCATATTTATCCTTTAAAATATAATATGTGGATTGTGAATCTCCTCTTTATAGGAGTGGCTCTCTCCCCAATTGTAAGAGAATTAATCCGTACCGTATTATTAATGATCTATTTCTACAAGTCTTGATAGACATTCGATTCATAAGGTGTTAACCTTAAAAAAATGTTTTGTAATGTTGACATCCATAATGTTACCATTATACAAGTAAGGCTAGACTCTTTAAATATCTTCATTTTATGGATACTTTTTCTTATTTGAACCATTAACTAAATTGGGTTTAGAAAGGGATAAAACTCAAATTCATAATCTCAAAAGTACAAGTGTGAGGAATCTACTATAGGACTAACCTAATCTTATCACTGGACTCTATTGAAACTGAGTATAGATGTATTTCATGATAAATATTTTTCAAAGAAAATTCTTGGAGTAATTACCATGGGAGGACATTTAGTTGTTGTGATTAGACAAGTAACTAATTATGAGGTATACCAACCAAAATGCACGAGAACACTTTGTCCAATCTCATAGTCATCAAAGTATTTTTAAACCTTATAAACACGTGATCGATGATCAGCTTTACTTCCTTCTTTTCTTGCTTTAAATTATAGGGTGAGTTTGGGAAATTTTCAACGCAGTCAAAAATATTTTATTGCAAACGTACTCCTAAAATACATATATTTGAACTGAAACTAGACAACACGAAGGTCTTTCTAATTTACAGTACCAGACAAAAAATGAAAAATGTTTCAAAGTCAAGGTATATTTTTCTTAAAAGCACTTTAATACAAAACGCTTTCGTTTAAAAGCGATTTTACGAAAAAAAAAAAAAAACTTGCAAAAGCACTCTTAAATCACGGACATAAATAGAAAAGGCGATAAGAAATGGTTCATTGATGAGTAGAGAGTGGTTACTTGGAGAGTATAACGGCAGGTTTGAACAGAGCGTGTGGGTGTGTTTATGTGTCCTAATCCAAAATGACATGCACAGGTGGATCCTTAAAAGAGGGGCAGTTAACTTCCGCTTTGCCTTGCCTTGCTTTGCTTGCCATCCGTTTTTAATGTTTTTGTCATATTTATGAAACAGACAGGGAGACGCACACACACCCTCCTCTCTCTCAGTTTTGCTTTTGCTTTCTTTCAAAACAAACAACACAACACAACCTAATCCACTACTTTCGCTTCTTCTGTTTCGTGGAGCCAAACTCATCCCAACCCCACCTCCTCCTCTAATATCTCCCAATAAAGCAATCCAAGAAATTAACTTATTTATCCGATTAATTAACTTAATTATCTAATTAATTAATTTTAATTGCAGTTCAAATATAAACATGAATAATCAACATGAAATTAAAGACAAATGAATTTTAAAAAATTCAAAGAATGAACAATTATCCAGTTACATTAGATTGAAAAAAAAAAAACAACAATTAATTATAATGTTAATAATGTTCACATTGTCGTCAGTTGCGACCAAACTTTCAATAAGTTGAATTGCTTTCTAGTAATGGCAATCAACCAAAGAAGAGGCTGAGAACACTATAACTTGTTCTTTTGAAGAAAAAGGGAACTTAGATTCACGGCGATCATCTTCAGGGGCCGGAAGATTAAGATCTAATTGCAAAATATTTCTCGGTTTCTTTGCTTCCCTTGATTGATTATTATGTTGACGATGATCAAGACTACCACTTGCGGCCATACTCAAAGCTGTTGTTGTCGTGGTCGAGGTCGTTGTAGTGCTCATGAAGGCTCTATGGCGTCTCATGTGGCCACCCAAGGCTTGTCCGGAAGAGAACTCAGCACCACAAATGGAACACTCGTGAACTTTATTGGCTTTGTTGTTTGCAGCAGCAGTACTCAAAGCCACCGGCCTATCCGCTATTTGGAGAGAAAGGGTAGTGTTCATGTTCATGTGATTGAAACGTTGATGGTGATGATGATCGTGATCGTGAAAATCTTCATCTTCCAAGACCACTAACGTCTTCTTTTCTCCATTATTGACAGCCTTAGGTTTCTTGTGACTGGCTCTGTGTCCACCTAGGGCTTGAAACGAAGGAAAGCATCGGTTACACGTTTTGCACTGATAAACATACAACCCCGGAACCTTGCTACTTGTATTAACAACATTATTATTACTATTATTATAATTAGTAGTACTAATCGGCCCCGTTGGAGATGATGGTGTTAGTTTCTTGGTGTTTCCCTGTGCTAAAAGAATCAAACAATTAGCCATGTCCTCTTCTTCTTCCGTGCTCGTCGCGAATTCGACTGACGTTGTAGGAGATGCCCCCATCACACCTGAATTGTCACTGAATCTTTCACCATCACCTTCACCTTCACCTCCTGGGCTTGAAGAGGTAGAAACCATAGCCAAGGCTAAAGGTGACTGTGGGCGTTGACGCTTGGTGCGCTTCCCTTTGATTACATGAGCCTGATCTTTGTTACACCCCATAACTTCTTCTTGAGCTTCCAACATGATCATGATAATAACTACTAAATATAGAACAAACTTTTTCAGATAGGAAAACACAAAAAGAAAGAGAGAGAGAGATGGGGTTGAATAGAAAGGAGAGAGTGGTGTTAATATATATATATATATATATATATATATATATATATATAGAGTGAATGTTTTAATAGAAGTAAAGAAAGAGTCAAACTAAGTATAGAAACCAAAACCGGTGAACTGTAACCGTATATGTATTTGCTTTGCCAGTCTTGCGTTTCCAAATACATAAATAGGCAAAAGAAAATACAGGTGCTTTAAGTGAGTAAAAAATAAATAAAAAATAAAGGAGAGAATGATGCAATGCAAGTATGAGGAGGCGAGGAAACGAGTGAGATTCGGTTGGCTTTGAAGCAAACCCATTACTTTTTGCCAACGATTCCTTTATGGAGGATTGGTTTGCAAGACTGGAACCACATAATTTGCGCCTCTACACCCCCCTTTTTTTTCTCCCCTTCATTATTTATTTGCTTATATTTTCTGTTACTTTATTTCTTTCTTATAAATTGCCTTTTTATGTGCTTGTTACACTGCTGTTTAACCATACTGCCACCTTTTTTTACTCATTAAAAGTTAAGTTTGAATCATGTTTTTGAGTGGTGCAGCTTGTGACTTGTGTGACTACTAGCACATTTTTCATTCTTGTTTTCTTTGGAGCATTAACTGATTTAATCAAGCGGTTCATGTGCAGTTGACCCACCCACTTTACGTTGTGATGTACATGTACTCCGATCCTTTACAGGGGCAAACCCAAAAATCACGCCGGCTTAATAATCTAATTATTCGAATATTAATATTATTCTATGCTTTACCCGATCATTGGGGTTGGTACAGGCACAAAATGGTGACACCTTCCCCATTACAACACGGCCCCTAGCTATGTTACTTAAACAAATTCAGTCAATTGTATATGCTGAGGTGAATTTTGGTTCAATAATTATCCCATATCTAGTTTTTAGGACACAAAAAATATTTTAATATATGTTACAATTTGAATTGTCATGCTTAATTGTCTAGTGAATAATTGATGATGACTTAACAATGTAAACGAAATTATACAAGAATTATACAAGCCGTAACACGATATATACTTTATATAATTCTTTTTTTTTTTTTTAAGAATATACTTCATATAATTCTAAATATTTTAGAAACATGTAATTAATCATGGAGCTTATATAATACCTTATATAGTACCTTGGTCTTCTTCTATTGAGCGCCAATGATTAACCCCTAACTTATCGTAATTACCTCTAGACATCTTATGCTAATACACAGTTCAAAAAGTAACAAAGTTATAACATTGTCATATAACCCAATAGTTAAAGCGAAAACTAATGGCAAAACCCCAATAAATAGCACTAAAAAAACACGAGTTAAAAAATATGATGACTTTTGTGTTTTCTCTCCATTATATTTACTAAAATATTTGATATTGTTTGAAAAATAAGATAATATTAAAATATAAGACGTAAAATAGTGTAAATAAATATAATCACAAAAAATAAACAAGCAGATTTTTAACTTGTGATTTGTGACGGCAACAAACTTCAGTTTGTCTAATTTCACTTGGTGACTTTCTTTTTCGTTATACTTTAAAGGATGCAATAAACCCCTATAATTTGATAAAGTTTTCTCCTTTCCTATAAGAATAGGTAATGACTTTCAAAATTAAATTCTAAAGAAGGAAATAACTAATTACTTTCCTTAAAATACATGAATTTTGTTTTTTCCATGCATTCCTTATTTTATAATGACAATTTTCTTAAGATAAAATTCTAATGGTAACATAGACAGTGGGACTCTTTAAAAAAAAAAAAAAAATCTACAGTGGGAACAATTTGTTCTACTAAAATATTTAGCAATCTCCATCACCTACGATATCCTATTATTGAGAAAATCCCAAAAAATCCCTATTTTTGTTCAGATATTAACAATTAATTCAAAAATTGAAAGAAAGAGAGATATGACTCAAGCCCATCATATCATAGGGTAAGTTGAAGGGCTGATCATTGAAACAACCTTATAGACTATAGTATTACAGTATTAACAAGCTAATGCAAATAAATCATCTTATTCCTGGATGACAACCACTCTTTAGGAATTTAATTTGATCTAAAAGAGATATGTCACAAATTTCAAAATTCAGTCTTAGCTATGATTAAATCAAACAAAGGTCTAAGGTTTTAATTTATTGAAATCATGTACATGTTAATGTGGTAATCATTAATCTAAACTTCTAATATATTTATATATTAAGAAAGTTTCAACCCGATATGATGCTGATATATTATTATACTTCTAGCATACAAATTTCAACACCTAGTTACAATGAACATTAACTCCTTTTCTCTTCTTGTCATTTTGTCAATAGGCGGTCGCATAGAACTTGTAGGTTAATTTCATTTCAAAAAAAAAAAGAACTTGTCGGTTAATAGCTGGAGTCAAATATAAACATCTAACGAACAGATAAATATTAAAAGAATCGAGGGCGGTGACTTTACTGCTAGGTTTTCCTTTCGAATCAAAATTTTTTTTTTATTATTATTATTTAAAAAAAAAAAAAAAAGGAGTACGTATACACTTGTGTATGTGAAGTGTGAAGTGGAGAGAGAGGAGAGTGTGTTATTGGACATGGAAGAGATTCTTGGCGTGCGGAATTACTAGGTGAAAGGGCTGTGAGGGGCACGTAATGCCTAACGCCAGCATCATCCTGCAAGAAACAGTTAGTCACCACCTCTCTTCCCCAAAGTAAAGCATCAAACCACTCTTTATTTTTATCATTTTTTGTGGATTTGGTTGGTGAAGTACATTTAGCATCTGCATCTTAGTTTTCCTCCTTATTTTTGTTCTTTTCTTCTACCTGCTTTTACATTCTTGTTTCCCTTACTCTTCTACTACTACTTCTTCACTCTCTTTTATTCAAATGTGTATCAACAATTCTTCTGATTAATAAACATGTTTTTCCTTTTTATTTTATTTTTTATTTGACAAGATGGGAAGAAAGTATATGCCATAATACAACACCTTTTCCCTCTTTTTTTTTTTTTTTTTTTAAAAAAAAAAAAACTAAAAAGTCTAAATAATTTTGACATTGGCTCTTCACATTGTTGGAAATAAGAATAAGTGCTTTAAATTGTTTCGAAGGTAAAGATTAGAAATATTATTTTTTATCATAAAATTGAAGAAACTCCAAATGTAATAGTACATATTAATTCAAAACCTTAATAAGAGAGGATCCAGATTCTATGTATGAAATATTAATTACAACATATGTTCTATTAATTCCATATTCCAATTCTCAGTTTCTTTTCTTTTTTTCTTTTTCTCTAGGATGAATTACTAATCTTTTCATTCTCCTTTATTATTTTTAATGTATAATATTAAAATGTGCAATCTAAATTATTGATATGGCTAGGAAGAAAAGTCGTTGGTAGTGGTGGTGCGGGACTTGCTAGCTAATAATTATATATCAATCACAATAGAAGCGGTTTTTTTGTATCCTTAATTATATATTAAAATTAATTTCTTAGTGACAACGGACAGGTTTTGTTAGAAGTGGGAGTCAATGCTCTAAAATTTCAGTACTTGTTCACTTATTATAAGCAGAGTTTCCATTTTGACACCTAAAGTTTTTGACAACAAGCAGATTGTCTTGTTATAGTTTCTGATAGCCTTTGTTTTCGTCGTAAGAGACAAAAATGCCTCCTCACCGTCTTTACAGTAATCTAGGTTTGGTACTTAATCTTATATTTTATATGTTTGAGACCTAAACTGCATTACCGCTAATCATGTAATGCACCTAATTAATCATGCACTTGCATGCTTTAATAATATCACCACCTTTCCTTAAAAAAAAAATGTCAACCCAACCTGGCGCCTAGACCATTGATTACCAAAAGTACCCAGTTCCAACTTCCAACCACTGGAACCTTTTGTCAAAAGGGGCATCTTAAATGTGTGTTTCATGTTCTCGGCACAATCACGTTGCAGTGGACACACTTCTTTTCTATCTCAAAATCATAAGGAAAAATACCTAATTTGATGACATCCACAATGTTTTTTCTATGGGAATGTTGAATATTTTCAGTGTTTAATGAGTTAAGCTTATCTGAGTGAGATAAAATTAAAGATAAAGAATATTTTCTTTTAATTTTATGAAGCTCCTTATGTTAGAAGTTGACATTGACATTTTAAGAAAATTGCGGACATCTTCATTCTTCTCTCAAGAGTCAAGAATTCTCACATAAAATGTTTTAACTCGCTTTAATACGTCATTTCATTTTATACATTATTTAATACTTATAAAAGATTATAAAGTTAAATTTTAATCCAACCTGCTTAATTATTACATAATTATTAAATAGTATGTAGATCTAAGTTGAATTAACATGCATCAGAAACATATATTACTTTCTTAAAAATATTTGAAAAAAGATTATTATTTTTTTTTTTAAAAAAAAAATCTACAAAATTGCTTTTAAATCCTTTCAGAAATGTATTGCCTCCTAAAAGATAGATGGCCTTTAATTAATTTAGATCTCAAAAAAAGTTTTAACCAGAGGGAGACAGCAAATCCATAAACCCGAACATATTTATTGCAAATCCAATAGGCTAAAATAATAGAAGATGTAACTTCATTTATAATAAAATATAGGTAGTGCCAGACTCTACCAGTACAAATATTGCAAGTTATAGCAAGAAAAAAGTGTTATATAATATTGAATATTAGGAAGAATTAGTTGAGTTGGGTTGAGCAAAAACTGGTGGTAATGGAGGTTTGGGTGGTAGCTAGTGGGGGTGGTGAAGGCATGACTCATGAGTGATGCTTTTTAAGTAAGCACTAGAGAAGTTACAACTGAAACACACATTTCTAAATGTACAAAAGAAAAGTTCCCATCAAATTTCTCCTCCAAAGATCGAGTGCGACTTTATGCCCACTCCACCAAATATCAACTCAAAGTTACTCTAGTTGTAGAAAAATCTGCAAATGGGTGGGTGCAACACATTACTCGTTCTCCTTGTCCAATAAAAAGTTTCTGACGTTTGAATTTAGGGATAATTCCAAAAAACCGCCTCACTTTTGATAAATTACCCATTTTCCCCCATACGGTTTCATTTTTATCCAAAATACCGCATAACTTTTAATTAAACACCCAAAACACCCCCTGAAGGCGTATGAAAGGACGGTAATACCCTTGACAGTAACGGAGTCTGTTAGATGGATAAAGTTGACCATTTGACTTCAGGGGTAAAAGCGAAAATGCGAAAAAAAGTTTTAAAAAAAAACATATTAATTAATTAAAATATGAAAATTTAAAATAAATAAATTATAAAAAATATAAAAAATTAAATTAAAAAATTAGATAAAAATAATTTTTTCTCAGTCACTCACCACTTTTCCCCTCTAACCTCACCGATCTTTCTCTCTCTCTCCCTAACCTCACCGCTTGTGCTCCGTCGCTCGCTGTCGCCTCTACCATACATTCACCACCAACCTCTCTCTCGTCAACTCCTCTTTATCTCTCTCTCTCCGGCACCGCCGCCACCGCCACCACTTTCTCACCTCTCATCTCATCTTTCTTTTTAGTGAACCCAAACAACTGGGTTCGACTGGGTTCGAACCCAGATGAACCCTCATCTGGGTTCGGACCCAGATGAGAGTTCGTCTGGGTTCGAACCCAAACGAACCCTCGTCTGGGTTCGAACCCAGTTGAGGGTTCGTTTGGGTTCGAACCCAGTTGTTTGGTTTCGAACCCAGATGAGACGAGATGAGCGTTCGTCTCGTCTGGATTCGAACCCAGAAGAGACGATTCCTCATCTGGGTTCGAACCCAGATGAGACGAACCCTCATTTGGGTTCGAAGCCAGATGAGGGTACCAGAAGAGACGAACCCAGATGAGCGTTCGTCTCGTCTGGGTTCGAACCCAGATGAGACGAACCCTCATCTGGGTTCGAAGCCAGATGAGGATTATGGGTTCAGTTGAACTTTCAACTGGGTTACTGGGTTCGAACCCAGATGAACCCAGTTAAAGGTTTGGTGTTTGATGATATTTGATGATTTTTATAATTTTTGGATTTCCAGGAGTGCTTGATGGTGTTTGATGATTTAATTTTTCAATCTTTGTGGGTTTATTGATTGATTATTGTTCAATGTGGCTTTACTGATTTGTTGTTGATGGTTATGGGTATACTGATTTATTTTGATGGTTGTGGTCTGGACGATGTGATGATGGAATGACTGTGATGGTTATGGTCTGGACAATGTGATGATGGAATGGCTGTGGAGATCCAGAACCTGGATCTCCAATTTTTTTTTTTTTTCAGTTGAAAATTTTTTATTTTAAAATATCTTTTTATAATTATTTTACCTTTAATTAAAAATTTGAGGGGTAAAAGTGTCTTTTTATTATATATTCAAATTTTCTGTCAATTTGGTAATAGATGGGGTATTTTGGATAAAAATGAAACCGTATGGAAAAAAATGGGTAATCTATCAAAAGTGAGGCGATTTTTTGGGATTATCCCTTGAATTTATTACCAGAATTATTATACTTTCTTAAATAAAAAATCTAATTAATTTTATACATGGAAGAATTTTAATAAATGAGTATAGCACGATACATTAATTTCATTGAAGACTTCTTTACCTTTTTGGAAGCTTCATGATCTTGTGATGAATATCATACTTAATACTTTAGTTTTCAAATCTGATGCCAAAACGAAACTTCCTGTGTTTAGATCTATTGACTTTCTCATAGTCAATACAATAAAGTGATACAATTGAAGAAAATGGTCACTGAATGCTTCTACGACAAAGAAGAATATAATCATGCCAGTAACATGAAAAACACATTGTACTTCTTGTCAACATAACTGTAGGCCTTGTGAACACACGGTTAGTTGTTTCACATTTTCAACACTTGCTGAACAGAAAAATGGATTATTCATATATCTTCTGACACGTACGCTTTTTCAAGATTGAAAGCACGATCTCTCTAGCATAAAATTAAATAGAATATGATATACAATAAGATTGATGTTAAGACTCTGTTACTATATATATGTTTTGAATTATCGAAACTAATTTAGAGTACAACTAGAATCAAACAATATGGGATGCTAGTGGTACAGTCAAGAGAGCAATCCATACAAAAAGGTGAGAGGAAACAAGCCACTTTTGTTTTGTGGCACGGGTGTCGAACTCACGTAAGGTCACGAGGAACATGGCTGCCAAAGACAAGACTCTGTTACTATTAGAAGCATCTTTAAGATAACAAAAAAGAAATTGTAATTTATGGTTAGTATTGTAACATGCAACCCTTTAATGTAGTTTAGCACCAAAAAAATGCTCCTTTAATCTTACGATATTTTAGATATGGTTTGACAGTACAAAACGTTCATTTAATCTGATATCTTGGCAATATTTCAAGTTCAGATCATCAAAGTGTAGTTAGGTCACATATATACTGTTGATGATCGGAATCGATCAACCTCGACGAATTGTATAGGGGTTGACCTACGAGGTACTGACGCAGCTCGTGATGTGAGTCGACCTCCCTTTGGCCCTGTTGACGATATGAGCCCACGGGACCTATCAACTCTTTTGGTCTACGATGTGAGTTCGCGCATGGCCTATCAACAAAGGTCGCGTCTCCGCAGTCGAACCTCTAACCTTTATAGGCATTCTTGGGGCAAGACTTCTACGTGACCTTTGTTGATAGGTCGTGCGCGGACTCACATCGTCGACCAAAAGAGTTGACAGGTCTCACGAGCTCATATCGTCAACAGGGCCAAAGGGAGGTCGACTCACATCGCGAGTTGCATCAGTACCTCGCAGGTTAGCCCCCATATAATTCGTTAAGGTTAACCGATTTCGATCGTCAACATATTGGCCTGATGGGTAGGAGTTTTACATCAGATCTAACCTTAAAGGTTGAGAGTTCGACTCTGGACGCGATCCTTCCGAGGGCCAAAGGGGGTCAACTCACATTGCAAGCTACGCCAGTGTCTCGTAGGTTCTCCCCCCAAATCGTCTCTAAGTCAACAGCCACATGCTCTCCAGCTGAGCTCTTCCTAGCAAAAGACATGTGTTTTATATTGATAATCAGATTCGGCCAACCTCGACGAATTGTATAAGGGCCGACCTACGAAGCACTGGCGCAGCTCGCGATGTGTCGACCTCCCTTTGGCCTTATTGATGATATGAGCCTGTGGGATCTATAAACTCTTTTGATCAACGATGCAAGCCCACGTGCGGCCTATTAACAATGGTCGTTTCTCCGGAGTCGAACCCCTAACCTTTATAGACATTCTTGGCACCAGTGCCTTGCACATCGACCCCCATATAATTTGTCGAGGTTGATCGATTTCGATCGTCAACATATACCAAAATAAAACACAACATAACCTTACTAAATCAATGCACGATCCTGTAAGTAAAATCAACTCTTTGTTTCACCAACGCCTCATCCTACACCCATCTAAGAGAACAAAATATTGAATAATATTTTAATGTAGAATAAACCGTGCAATTTGAATCGAGGTTCGATCACTTTTAATGTCCCGCCTTTGAAACAATAGCTTCAATTTCTCAATTTTGCAAGAGTAGTCAAGTCAGTGACCGTATAACTTGAGCCCCATAATTAATGAGCTCATGCAATTATTTATCTCCATAACATTAAATTGAAACAAATTTGAGTGTTAAGTTATTGATTTATCAGAAGTGTTTGTGGAATTGTTCAAAACCTCCTCTATATTTTTATAATTTAAGTGAAAAATCATCTTATTCCAATAGTTAGAATTCTTTATATATCACTCTTTAGTAAAAGTGGTTGAGTACTTATATTAACTTTAAGAAGTCAAAGATTTAAATTCCACGCTTATCTTTTAAAACACGCGGTGTGAGTTTTGAGTATTCTCTTAGTAGGAGTTATCCTCTCCCCAGTTATAAAAATTATCATTCAAATCATATTATCAGTAATCAATTTCAGTATATCTATCGACAGTCTTATGACTTGCAAAGTTTTAGCATTTAATAAAAGAAAATTCAGAATTTTTTGAATATATTGCCAGTCTGCTGGCGTTTCTCCATCTTTGAGTTTTATGTGGCCTATAACTTTCTACGTGTCATCGAAATTAAGATCTTGCCCAACCACAAATACTTGAGGGAATGGGGCGTTGCCAAAGCCCATTTTGAAAAGGCCCAGTCCCTTCCTCTCTCCAGATAACTCGTGGTAACCAAAATTAATAAATATATTCTTTTGAACTATTACAACTAAGGTGTTGGATTAGATTAATTTTTATTAAATTAAATTGAATTAGTACTATAATGTATTTGATATATTATTATTTCTTTTTGGGACTATTTGGTGTATTATTAGATTAGATAAAATAATACTGTCTTTTGTTTAAACGCACTGCATAGTCTGCATTAAAAACGATATCAACATAATATAAGTAAAAGAAATATTTTTAAAATAATTCTTTATTGTGTCTCTAAAAATTATGAATCGCCATATAAATGGCAATTGGATTAATCTAGTCCAAACACTACGGTCCAAACGACAACTGCTCATTCCAAACGGCGCCGTTTGCTCTTGCTCTTTCTCTGACCTGCAATGGTCAAAAGACTCAAAACCCACACGCCCATAACGTTTACGACTGCAGTCTGGAAATTGTGGCTTCGGTTTGGGCACTGCTAGCTTTTGTTTTGTTTTGTTTTGTTTTTTTCCTTTAAACCAATCTAAATTATAAAAATAAAAAATTCATTTCAACTACAATATTATTAATAAACATTAATGAATTTTGTAACCTTATTTCTGTCCAGCATCTTTTTTTATATGCATGATGTTGCTGTTTACAGCATATTGTGATTCCAGTTCCAGATGCACCAAAACGTGGAATACAAATTTCTTTAAAAAAAAAAAAGGTGGAATACAAATGATGTTATCTCTTTTTTGGGGCGCTAATGACCTGTTAATGGCATTTGTGTGGTCAAAAAACATTTTCTTTTTTGTTGGACAAACATTTGTTTTCAAGATGTTCCATAGCCAATTCTAGTTGCAATCAGTTTCATAAATATAGTTGTTTTTTTTTTATATGGCAAAGATGACATGAGGATTCCGTATGTTATGTGTTATTTTCGACGACCTGAGAAAGTGGGCTAGCAAAGCCCAATAATTCAGCTCATGGATAAAAACTCAACAGGCCTAGAAAGTCAAGATGTCATTACAAGAGCTCATGTCATTATGCTCAAGTTCGTAGCCCATGGACCATGGAGCTCACAATATAACTCCCAGCTCACCTATCATCTTTAGCTAATGACTTAGAGCAAGCGCAGCTCGGACGAGTTTGTCCAAAGAGTCTTCTAAAAGTCTGAAACAATTCAATCCGAAAAGAAGTTAACTTTCTTATTTTGAAGCAAATCTAATATCAAGAATTATGGAGTCCGTTTCTGATTTGGTGGAAGCTGTTATGAAAACGTTATTAATTTCAAATTCTATTTCCTATTTCAGTTGTATTCAAATTGTATCTCCCTTTACTATAAATAGGGGGCAAATTTATTGTAAAAAACAAGAGAGAAATAATATACTATAACTCTGTCAGAATAGAGAGAAAACAGTCGTGGACGTAGGCATTGTGTTGGCCAAATCATGTAAAAAACTGTCTTGCATTCGTCTGTTCTTCCTCTTTGTTTCTCTTGTTTGCTTTGTTTTGTGTTATCTGCAGGTATTGGGCTTTAAGAACCTGATCGATCAATTCCACACGTCGACAACATATCATATACAAACATCTATTTTATTCTAGACTTGTATATGCATCAACAAAATTTCAAAGCAATTAATTTATCCATATACATATACATGTCAACTATTTGGTCGCTTTCTTCGTTCAAATAAAAAATATGGTTGTTTGAATAACTTTAACATGTTTGCATGGAGTTGTTTGTACCTCTTGCATTAGGTGGAGAGTGGTTCAGATCCTTAAATTGACAATTTACAATTGCAATAACTTTTTTTTTTTTCAATATTTTACTGTTGTTGTCTTATATTGATTATGGCGATGATGGCACCAGTGAAGATGATTGACATCAAAACAATTGGAAAAAGGAAAAACCTAAATATTCATGAATCACTCAGGTTATTTGGAACTAGTAAGATATGTTTACCACAAAAGTTATTTTAATCAAAATAAGACCTTGATCTTATCTTTAATGATTACGACTGATATACGTGCACCGATAAGAACTTGAGAAGATTTTTATCTTAAATTGGATTTTAAATTGCAGCTGTCATGCTTTTGCTCTATGTTCAAGTTATCACGAAATAATTATTTGCTTAGATGCAGACGCATTCACAATCAACTACAAGCCATTAGACTTCCAAGGCCAAGATTGTGATATCTTCAGATCTTTAGTGCAAATGGACCCTTCCCTGGACATCATTTATTGCTACAAATGACAAACCTTGGGTTGTTGATGCAACTTATGTGGCTGTAAAGTTATTTTGCCGCCTTATACAACGGGGAGGTCGCTTTTATTCAGGCGAAATTGACTGATTTAGATTTATATAGTAATTTGTGAATTTAATCACAATTTCATTTTCTTTTGAGATGCACAATATATAAAGCATAACTTTATAATACCGAAAATAGACCTCTCTGCTTGGACTGATTCTCATGAAGTTGTTTTGGACGTTCTTCCAAAATGCAGTTGGGTTAATTAGAGTACATATTCAACTTGTTATAAGTGTACTAAGTGAGTATTAATTGGTCAATCCAATATCCCGAACTAACATGCTCCGAAACTTTGTAATAATTTATTGTGCTCTATTTGTAATATTTATGATGAATGAATGTTATAATAAATAAATAATATGATTTGATAGTATAAAATATTCATTTAACCGTAATAATATTTCATTTTAAATTTTTTTAGAAGAACTTTTTAAAACTTCGATAGGGAGAGAGATGTATAGTCATAAATGGATTTTATTGTAAAAATATGATTATAATTTTTTTTTCTTGCTTTAATAATTTTGTTTAAAAATATATATATCTTGATATATCTTTTACATATTCTAATTAAACTCCAAAAAGATTAACAATCTCAATGTGTTAAATACGTTATAGATGCTGCTCCATTATACATAGGTGGAATAGGTTATAGATGCTTGTATACATGCAGCAAACATAGGTTGAGGAAAGCTCAAGTAGTCAAGAAAATACAAGAAAAAAGAAGGAAAAAAAATATATATTTTTTGATATTGGAAAAGAAAGAATTGAGTGGTTGTTTTTAAATCATGAATGTATTATGTGTAAGATCCTCCTTAATTTAAGGGTTCATTTCCCACACAGTTTTCTGTTTAATGTTGTAAAAATTAAAGGTGAGTCATGTGAATCGGATTGTACGTTCATACAACACATGTTATTATGATAAGATTGATTAATTATGGCAAAATTTGATATATATCAGTACCGATCATTTATTTTAAAGTATACGTTAATATAATTCATAATTATATTATTTATGTGAGAAGACGTAATGTCAAATTCTCTGCTACAACCATGTTGCATGGTCGTTGGTAGAGTCAAATTCTACTCACCCAAATTTTTGAGTTCGATTTATATCCAACTTACTTAACAACCACAATAGTATTATTATTATTTTTTTTAATTTTTTTTTTTTTTTTGAGAAAATCTCTAATTTTGGTGATTGCATGCATGATGCCTAAATATTGGTCAGTTCAAAAAAAATTTAAAAATCAAGAAAGTTCTATTTATTTCTAAAAAAATAAAATAAGTAGATTTAATTAATTTATCTAGTTTTATATAATTATAAGGCAGTGATGATCTACTAATTAAATCTAAAGATATGATTACCATCATTTGAATATGGATTTAATTAATTTTTATTTTACATTTTAAATGTCAAAATCTATCAATACAAAAATTCTAAACAAAATATCTAATTAAGTAAAAAGTTTACAATAATGTTAGGTTTTTTAAATTTTTTAATCAAAATTTATACTCAAATAATATAGCATATGGAGTATCAACATTTTATTTATCATGAAATGATGTTATAATTAATATGATATTCTTATTATGTTAGGCTTTTCCCACTTTTATCTCAAATAACATAATAAATTGTTAATATCATATTAGTTATCACATTATCTTATGATTTATAAGATTTTGACAATTTATATACCGTATCATTTGGATATAGATTTAGAAAAAAAAAAAATGAAAAGTTTAGTATTATTCTTCCACAAATTTAGTCCATCTGCAGCAAAGCTTCTGGCCAGAACTTATCATCAACAAAATTATATTTGAAGACAGTTCAAAAAAAATAAATAAATTTGAAGAAAAACCAATTTCGATTTTCTCAATTGGTTAATTGGAGTTGGACTAGAGCATTCATACCCACTAGTATTTTAATTCTAAGATTGAAACAGGTCTAAAGTCAATCAGGACCGAACCATATTTGATTATCGGGGAAGGCTGGAACCTTGGCATGGGCAAAGGATGAGTTTCAAAGTTGACGTAGCAATCACAGTGATCAGGTGATATCTCCGGTGGACAAGATACCATTATTGAAAATTGATCCGATATAGCTGTCAGCTATGGATTTGCTACTTATCAGGCCCAACCAATCACAGTGCCAGCCTGTTCCAAGCAACATGCACCCTACTTTTACCCCACCTGCCACGTACTCTCTCACATGGCCTTTCTTGCTTTTTGATAGACGTTCTTCATTTTTTATTTTTTATGATTGATACAAACTTAGGAATCAATGGTGATCATATGAGATATGATAATGGAAAGTGACTTGAGGAACGGCTCTAGCAACTCACACGTTGATAAAAGAATAGCTTACACAAAAATGAAGAAAATACTCATATTTCATAAGTGAAGATATTCTTATAGAGGGTGCAAAAACCGCGATACACCCGGATGAACTGTGTTTTCGGTCGATGAGGCACAAGCCTATCTACACAATTTCTTCATTCTTCAATCTTGAATTGTAACTATTTATTAAACGTATTGCTCAAAATGTTACAGCATTTATCTCAATTTTATTCCGTGTAAATATATTAACCACAATCATTTCCCCTTTAAGTTTTTTTTCATGAATTAATCTTAAATAACATAATAAATGATATTATCAATGATATTGCAATCAACATGATTAGTTTTACAACCAATTGATGATTATTTATATTAAAAAGAGATTTATATTCATATCTTATATTTTAAATAATAAAGGTAAAAGTTAAATTTTTAACTTCTTAAAGTTAAAAAAAGGTTTTTAATCTCATGATTTAATTATATATCTAGCTATAAGATGGTAAATCAATTTTAAAAAATAAAATGAATATTGAACTTGGAAATTCAAATTTGTGTCCTTACTGAAATTATTGAAATGAAAAATCATTAGCAGAGCTGGCCGGCAGAGCATTTCAAATTTTGTCTGTAACTTTTTCATGAAGAAACCGACACCTAGGCTCAAAGCTCGATGAAAGAGACTGTACTTTCAGGTTTATTAATTAATTGATGGGATAATCTTAAAACACCGGCACTTTTACTAGGTTATTCTTTTTTTTTTTCATATAATTTTAATTTTATTCAAAATATCATATAATTTTAATTTAAACACTTAAAATCCTCCTTCAACTACGTATGAAATGACAATATTATCCGTAATGATAACAGATTTTGTTAAGTTATTATAATTGACCATTTGATTTCAGAGATAAAAAAGAAAATTTAATGAAATTATTAATAAAAATATAAAAATAAAATAAATAATATTAAAAATGATATTTTTATTTTAAAATAAAAAATATATAAATATTATCATTTTTCTCCCTACTCCTCTCTCTCTTCCTCTCTTTCTCTTCTCTTTTACTCTTTCTCTCTCCATCTTCGATCGGATTCACTGATGATTCGACGACGATGACAGTATGGTGGAGACCCTGATTCTGGGTCTCCATGATTGGAGGCCTGATCTCTCTCCCTTCCCTCACACACACACACACACACTCTCCCTCTCTTCTCTTTTGTTTTTTCTCTCTCCATCTCTGACCAAATTTATCGATGATTCGACAGCGACGACAGTATGGTGGAGATTCCGATTTTGGGTCTCCATGATCGGAGGTCCAGTTAGCTTTCAATTGTGGAGACCCCGAACCTGGGTCTCTACCATTGGGTTCGCACGATGGAGACCTTTTCTTTTTTTGATTGTTAAGACTAAGATAGGTCTCCACCGGAGAGGTCTTCTTCACTAGAGACCTAGAAGGGTCTTTGATTATGGAGACCGTCTGGCTCTCCACGGTGAAAACCAATTTGGGTCTTAACTGTAGAGACCTATAATAGTCTCCAAGGTCCAACGATGGAAACAAGGAGACTATTTTTATTATTATTATTATTTTTGTTATGTTGTTTGGATTTTTTTTTTTTTTTTTTATGGCGTATGCTAATTATTGTGAAATATTGATGTTTGATGATTGTGAGAGATTGATGATTTTGGGAGGTTAATGATGAAAAATATGAGTTTCTAGGAAACCCAGAAATAGGGAGAGAGAAAAAAGAGGAAGAGAGAGGATTCAAAAGTGTAGAAAAATGAAGTTAAGGTAGAGTTCATGGCTTTAGATATCCAGATTGGATCTTCATCTTGATCTTCTTTTTTGTATTATTTTTTAAGTCTTTAATTTAGTTTATTTTTATTTTTTAGAATATCATAGCGGCAGCTTAGTCTTTTTACTTTCTTTTCATTTTTTCACCGTCAAAGTGATAGGATGATACTTTTTTTTAATAAAAATGAAGTTGCATACGAAAAATAGGTAATCTAGCAATAGTGAATTGGTTTTTTAGGATTTTCCCTTCATTGATGTATGTGTATACAAGTTTCTGGATGAGCTTCACCAGCGAGTCCTCGACAAGGTTTTAGGTGACCCACCTCAATTTTTCCCATTGTCGTAAAAAAATTGCTTGGCTTGTTTTTTAATACAGCCAATGGGCAAAAGCTGGAAATCAACGTTTAACAGTGAAAGCCAGAGCTTTGACAAAACAAAATCCCAAGAAGATCACACTCTATGGCACCGTTGGACAAACTACTCAAGTTGTAGAGGGATAAAATCTATCTTAAAATTGAAGCATCAAAGGGTAAGCACGTGCTCTTTGCTTTCAGATTCCATGAATACACACAGGTGATGATGGTTACGGAGAAATTATCAACTCTGATTAATAACTTCAGAAACACTGTGTATGATAATGATCACTTGCTCTTGACTGTTAATTTCACTTTGCATAAAATAAGCTCGTTCTAAATTTTATCTTTTCTACCAACGAAATGTTTACAGTAATATTTTTATTTATTCTGCTCAAATACTTTCAAATGATAAATATTAAGTATTGGTTTTAACTATAAAAATTAATATAATTAATTATACCCTCATTAATTCTAAACCGGATTGTACGTATGCTCTTAAAACTTCTTTTGAAGGGATCAAATAATACTGGCATGAAAAGAAGTCCTGGACATATTCAATTTATGGGGGATCAGTTGTCATATTCAACTGCTTAATTCTTAGCTCATGTGATGGGACTTTTTGTACACTGATAGCAATCAAGGCCAAGCTACACCAACCCAACAGCACAAGCATCACACTATAATATTATTAGTAACCATTATCCTGCCAGAATATGCTTTGGGATGTATAATTAACCCGGCTCCTGGTTTTGGAGTAGGAAATGAAAGAAAAGCAGAAACAAATACTAAAAGATGCTTTGCTCTATCTTTAACATTATCTTCATCTTTAAAATTATGCACTCTTTGGTTTTCTGATTAATTTATAGTTAATCAACGTAGTAGAGGCTGTTCTGTCTTGATGTCATCCCTGAAGTGTTGATAGGGACGGACCATTTCCAAGGATTTGTTTGGATTGAGAACAAAAAAATGATCAAGTTGGAACATGTTTCGTTGAGGATACATCATACATCGTTATCATGGTCGGTGACCATTTCACGATCACTTAAACCTGGTGATTCATGTTCAACAGAAAAGAAATTTTCTATACCTCAATTTTTCTAACTAATCTAATCACAACATATATGATATATCCCTTCAGTGTTGGGCAAAAACCAGAAAAAAGGGCTGACATAACCTCATTTTCTTCTTAGAAATAAATTAGATCATTCTTTTTGATAATTTTGGGTTTTAATCAACTTTCAATTCACAAATAAAGTTTCGTATACTTTTATAATCATATAAACCGGTAGGTATATTTTGATCTTGCGCATGTCAAATTGTTTAACTCTAATCCTTCGTCAAATTACTAATAGAACTAATTTGTCAATAAAAGTCTCCATAGTAAGTGCATTTAAACATTCTAGGTTCTATGTGACTTGTGTTCTAAAAGGCGGTGCAGATAATAGTTGCTGTAGCCTTGTTAATATCATTAAATGCGGGTGATTTTTGGCCGCAAATCAGAAAGATTTCGACCATGTGTTCTTCAAAGCAACACCTTTCGGTTTTAGAAAACAGATTCCTTTTTGCACATTCACCTGTTTCACACTTGGCAAAGGTGAAAGAGACAGTTCTACTACCAACAATGATATTTATTTATTATTATTATTTTTTAAATCCAAAAAATAATCGGATTAAACAAAATTTTTACATACTGAACTCACTGTCTGAAAAGAAACTCTGAGATATAAGAAAATGATCCACACGTGTAGGGGGGACTGCCCTTATATAAAATGAAGAGAGAAAATTTTATCTTTCTATATTTTTTAATGTGAGAATGGATGCGCTTGTCGAACCTGAACATTAATAGGGCTGCAAGCTTTTTTCGACTAACGCATGATATTTATTGACATCAGAAACAAAAACAAGCTGCTGTATATATCCCTTATTCTTTTAGTATACTGTCCTTTTCTAAAATCATATTTAATGAAATAAATTAACTCTGTTGTGCCCACTAGCGGCTATCATCACGTAAGAAATCTTATTCAATGTTTCGAGTTGATAATCACGCAAAATGTATACATGTATATATATTTTAATCTGGTTACTTTATATCCAATAAAAAGATTCCTCTGAGCCAAAAAAACTAGAACCAAGTATTTCACAGGACAAAAATAAAACTACATGATATACTACACGTTTTTCCAATCATGTTTATCGGATGATGTTCCATCAATTGTAGAGATAGTTTAATGTGTGTGCAGGTGCACCGGTTACTACCTGTGTAATATTAATACGTCGATGATGCATATACAGCCACCTCATGTAACAACTTTTCGTCTCATATACGACTTGAAAATGGGCGAAACCCTACCGCCTGCCACGTGCCCATCTTTGCAGGCACCGTTTTATGGTGGATATCACACAGAGTACTTTGTCGTCTTATATAATTACGTATTTTGTACTCACTAAAACATAATATTTGAGTCGATAGCTAATACTTGGATAAAATTATTGCAGTCCAAAGTTATTCGATCTTTCCAGAGGCCAAAAGGAAGGAGGCAAAAGCCACTTCGGCCGCACGTTACGTGTCCCTAATCACATCAGTACACGTGTCATTCAGTAGCCATTCAACGGTGGATCGGTATGAACAGTGACGACTGGTAGCTGCGATTGTACCGGTCCATATTAAACCAAAACAAAATGATCAATCACTAGTCCACGCCCAATCCACTAATCACGTTTCGATAATTAAATTTTCTTTTCGGTTTTTTATTTTTGACCGGGAACTGGATGTAACCGGTTTCTTGAAACCACTAACTTAGAATATAAGTACGTGACAAAACCGATGAGTGAAAACCAGTTCTTGTACACGCAGGTGACTGTGAGCTCAAAACCCTCACTTTCCGTCACAACCTACGTCGTGTGATCTTGATCAGACGTCCAAGATGCCAATCAGAAACATTGCTGTTGGGCATCCCCATGAGGCCACACACCCAGATGCCCTAAAAGCTGCCTTAGCTGAGTTCATCTCAACCCTAATCTTCGTTTTCGCCGGAGAAGGCTCGGGCATGGCCTTCAACAAGCTGACCAACGATGGCTCCACCACACCAGCTGGGCTGGTGGCGGCGTCTTTGGCTCATGCTTTCGCACTGTTCGTAGCTGTCTCCGTTGGCGCCAACATTTCAGGTGGCCACGTCAACCCTGCTGTCACCTTCGGTGCCTTTGTTGGTGGAAATATCACCCTTTTACGTGGCATCCTCTACTGGATCGCACAGCTTCTAGGGTCTATTGTCGCTTGTTTGCTCCTCAAGTTCTCCACCGGTGGCCTGGTGAGTTACGTTAATATGCGACAGTTAAATTAGTTCGAGACGTTAAATATTGTTGTTTAATATCTTTTAATTAATCAATTAATTCGGGGGGTTGTGCTACGGTGCTACGCAGTCCACCTCAGCTTTTTCACTATCATCAGGCGTTGGCGTGTGGAACGCGTTCGTTTTCGAGATCGTGATGACATTTGGCCTAGTGTACACAGTATACGCCACGGCCCTTGATCCAAAGAAAGGCAGTTTGGGAACGATAGCACCGATTGCGATCGGTTTCATAGTGGGAGCCAACATCTTGGCTGGTGGGGCATTCGATGGTGCCTCAATGAACCCAGCAGTGTCATTCGGACCAGCAGTGGTGAGCTGGAGCTGGGACAACCACTGGGTCTACTGGGCAGGACCTTTGATCGGTGGTGGCCTCGCTGGACTTGTATACGACTTCTTCTTCATCAGCCACTCTCACGAGCAACTCCCAACAACTGAATACTAAGTAAGCCGTGTATGTGAAAATTTGCATGGAATGGATATATATCTGAAGGCGCGGCTTTTCTCCTCTCTTGCTGTATTTAAATTGTTTCGGAGTTTTTTTTTTTTCCTTCTATTTATTTGTGTTTAATTTGTCACCGTCGATCTTCTTTCTTCACGATCATCATCACCTCCTGTTGTTTTCCCTGAAATATTGTATTGTGTGATTATGAATCCCAGGGGTGTGACTGTGTTATCCTGGTCCCCGGTTGTATGATTTAAATTCTAGTAACTCATCCTATTTCCAAATTTCATCAACCATTTCATTTTTTTCTTTTTTTTTTAATATCATCTAGGACATGCTTGTTATCCGCTCTCGGATGAGATTGGACAAATTTTTGTTCAATTTCGTGTTCGTCAAGGAGGTGAGATTGGTTAAATCTCTGGGATGTCCTTTTTTTTTCTTTATTTTATAAATCTTTTTCTCTTCTTTCCTTTTTCTCATTAATTTATTTTATTAATAATTTATAATTTAATTTAATTTAATTTTATAATAATTATTATTTAATTCAATCCTGCTAACGAACTCGCTCTCATGGCAAAACGTAAGAGTCTAATCTGGATGAAGGTCTAGTCTAGGCTCTGGCGTAAGAAACTTTGTGGCCATAAATCATTCGGGCGTTGGTTGTGATCCACACTGTGACGACAATACTTTAGACAATAAAAGCTTGAATACTCTTCTTAACAACTTCATTTTATAATAGTTTTAAAAGCACTTCTCTTTTTCGTAATTTCATATAAAAATTTGTTTAACTATCTAAAGCACGTCATAACCATAGTCGGCAATGACCAATACAAATAAATAAATGTGTGTGTATATATATATATATATAATAAACAATGTACACAAGAGATGTCACGATCCAAATGAGGATGACATTTTTGTTTAATTTGGTGTTAGGAGAGGGAATAATTATTCTTATAGCTTAAGTAATTTGTCATGACGTTGCCGTGACTAATAAAGTCGTGAACAGGGCTGGATAATCCTTGTGCCGAGTAGAAACTTGGTAAGTCGATTGTCTCTCGTGATTGATGCTATAATTGATATTTTATTAATAATAAATAAGTAAGCTCTCATTTATTGCTTTGTGTATTTAAATATATATGAGTAATATTTGAGTGTGTTTATTATGCCGACGTGGTAAAGTGCAAGGTTTGGTATGTGATACGAACTTTCTCCAACCCTATTTTCGGCCGTAACTGGCCATATAGGGTCCTGCATTTGGATTCATGCACCTCTCTCGTTCCTATATTGAAAAAGTTATTTAGCCGAGTTTTAATGTTTAAAATTTAATTCTAATGTATTTTTATGTCAGAAATAATGTATATACATTATGTAAGATCTTATTAATAAGTTGATTCAATTATAAAGACCGTTTATTCAATATAATATTGTCATAACTTTTGACTCTTGCTAGTGTATTTTATATCTTATACAAGAAAATGATAATATTCAATTAATAATTTTAATATAATTGTTTATGTACTAATTTAATTCATGCACTTGTTATTCCAATCATGACAAAACTATTTAATTCACAGTTCTAACTTTTGTAATAAACCTAAATGTATACATGATCATTCACATTTTCTTAATTTTAACCTTGTATATAATTAAGATGTATAAAACCACTCAATGTCAATGATATTAATCACAGCCTTAATATTACTGTTGTACATGTATTTTTCTATGGGTACAGTACTTCCTATTGTTGATCACTTTTGACATCATGAACTTGTCGTAATTGATTCTGTCAAATAATATGAAAAGACTCTTTGTCTTACCGACCTCATCTGGCTGATCCAGAACATTTCTGGAATTTATGTTCATCCTCGAAATTCAACGCACTACAGGGAAAGGATAATCTCAAGGGTCTTAATTAACAACAGTATAAGAAAATTATTATTTTTTTCTTTTTGTTTTGTAGTTGAATATCGTAGGAATTTGATGATTTTTATACATAAATAAGTTTTATTTTGGTCTACCCTTAATTTTGGTTTTATTAAGTCCAATACTGTAGGCATGTTGTGAGGTACGTATATATGTAATCAAATATCATAAATTGGATATTCCATTTGATTTTATATATACCCACTAATGCTAGATATCCTATTATGTAATCAAATATCATAAATTGGATATTCCATTTGATTTTATATCTACCCACTAATGCTAGATATCCTACTTTTTTGTAATGACAATTAGTGTATATATATATTTGAAAGAAGTGTATGATTATATTTTACAAGTGAAATAAATGATTATTAATATTTAATGTATACCTAGGCTCGAATAAAACCATGATATAAAACCACATGCATCAATCATCATCCATGAATGAATGTTTAAGAGGCCGGGTCCGGGCATGGATGCCCTATACTCGGACCCTGCCCAGAAAATTGCCATTACTATCCCTACAACCTCAACCATGAGCTCCCATTTAATGATTACGTGTTAATATTTAATGCACCTAGAGATACCTGTTTCAGACCCAGTGGCCGGTGTCCTTCTCAATCATGATAAATAAAGCATCACAGCACGTGAAAATTCAGGACAAGTGACCAGACGAGACCATGCAATGCTTTGAAACTTTTTGGGTTGGAGTTGGACCCAGCTCTCTTGTCCTTGGTGTTCCCCACGCTCATGGTCATTTTGAGGTAGGTTCGTTCTCAAACTAGAAAGTTGAAATGGTCATACCACTTTTTTCTCGCATCTCCCGTCTAAATGATTAGTTGTTCATTAATCACTATTACATTTCTATATACCCGACTTATCATCATCTATCTTTTCTTTTTTGGGAGAATTACTGTAAACCCTCCAAACATTTGTTTTATTACAATGGGAAACCATTTTTACGTTTTGTAACAATGACCTCCCCTCTACTGACGTTTGACCAGAGTTGACCGTTTAAAATAACTGGAAAATGATAAAATAGAGTAAAAAGACGATAATACCCCTGATGAATTAATTTTATAAATTTTAAATTATAAAATAATTAAAATTTAAAAATAATAAAATTTAAAATTTATATTATAATTACTCCTCTCCTCTCTCTCGGTCTCTCTCTCTCTTCGCCCGCTTCTCCTTCTGCTCTTCTTTTTCTTCATCTTCTTCCCCCTCTCTTCTCCTTCTTCTCTTCATCTTTTTCTTCATCTTCTTCTCGGTCTGGGTTTCCAGACGGGGAAACCCAGACCGATCTGGGTTTCCAGACGGAAACCCAGACATCGGTCTGGGTTTCCCCGTCTGGAAACCCAGATCGGTCTGGGTTTCCAGATCTGGGAACCCAGACCGATGTCTGGGTTTCCGTCTGGAAACCCAGACCGATCTGGGTTTCCAGACGGAAACCCAGATCGATCTGGGTTTCCCGATCTGGAAACCCAGACCGATGTCTGGGTTTCCGTCTGGAAACCCAGATCGATCTGGGTTTCCCCGTCTGGAAACCCAGACCGATCCTGGAACCCAGACCGGTCTGGGTTTCCAGGATCGGTCTGGGTTTCCAGATCTGGAAACCCAGACCGATCAGACCGATCTGGGTCTGGGTTTCCGTCTGGAAACCCAGATCGATCTAGGTTTCCAGATCGGTCTAGGTTTCCAGATCGGTCTGGGTTTCCAGATCTGGAAACCCAGACAACCCAGCTCGATCTGATATTCTGATTGGGTTTATTGTTGATGATGTTCTTGGGTCTGTTTGATGATGATGGTTGTGGTTTTTGTTTTTGTTTGTATTGATGATTGTTGTGTTGATGATGTTGGAATATGTTGATGAATGATGATGTTGGAACAGACAAGATGAACCAGATCTGTTGAAGAACCGAACAGTTAGATGAACAAACAAGATGAACCGTTGAACAAACAAGATAATCAGAAACCATCATCAATTTATTTTTTTATTTTAAATATTATTTTTTTAAATTAATCTGGGCCATCCATCTTTGAGATGGATGGTTTAGATTAATTTTAAATTTTATTATTTTTAAATTTTAATTAATTTAAATTTTATAAAATTAATTCATCAGGGGTATTATCGTCTTTTTACTCTATTTTGTCATTTTCTAATTATTTTAAACGGTCAACTCTGGTCAAACGTCAGTAGAGGGGAGGTCATTGTTACAAAAAGTAAAAATGGTTTCCCATTGTAATAAAGCAAATGTTTGGAGGGTTTAGAGTAATTCTCCCTTTCTTTTTTCCTTGGCTTGAGATCAAGATTCAACACGACCACTGGAATAAGATTTAAAAAAAATTTTGATTGAAGCCATCGAAATAAATATGGGGAAATTTTAATTTAATCCCTAATGTTTAGTAAAATATTATTTTTTTACTAACGTTTGCATTTCGAATTCCCATCATCCCTAACGTTTCGAAAATGCATCAATTTAGTCCCTCTGACCAAAAAGATAACAGTCAAACTAACTAGACGAGATAAAAAGACGAATTTACCCCTAATATAATTTAAAATAGTTAAAATGACGTAATTACCTTTTTAAAAACTAATAATTACAAAATAACCATACCTATTATTATAAAATTGCCATTAATCACCTTACAATCAAATTGTGACACATCATTAAATCAAAATTTTTAATTTAATTTATTGTTAATAAATATTTTGATAAAAAATAATATTTTTAATATAAAATAATAATAAAAAAAATCTTCTTCATCTTCTACCTCTCATCATCTTCCTCATCTTCAATTTCATCTTTTACATTCATCAAAATCATCATCTTCATTATTTTCATCAAATCAATATCACCCAAATTAAATATCTAACATCAAACCCAACATCTTCCAAATTAAAAAAAAAAAAAAAGTTTATTCAAATTAAAAAAAAAAAAAAAAGTTTATGCAAATAAAAAAAAAAAAAAGACCCTCGTCTTCATCCTCTACCGCTCATCATCTTCCTCATCTTCAATTTCATCTTCTACATTCATCAAAATCATCGTCTTCATTATTTTCATCAAATCAATATCACCCAAATTAAATATCTAATATCAAACCCAACATCTTCCAAATTAAAAAAAAAAAAAAGTTTATTCAAATTAAAAAAAAAAAGTTTATGTAATTTTTTTTTTTTAAAAAAAAGAGACCCTTCTCTAGTCTCCATCGCCGGAGACCAGATCTGGTCTCCGGCGATGGAGACCTTCTGGTCGCTGAAGACCAGAAACTGGGCTGGAGACCAGAAGTCTCCAGTCTCCAACCTCGCTGGAGACTGGAAAACTGGTGCTGGAGACCAGTTTTCTGGTCTCCAGCCCCCAGGCCCGTTGGAGACCAGAACAGACCAGTTCTGGTCTCCAGCGGGATGGAGACCAGCTGGAGACCAGATTGGTCTCCAGCGAGACCTGGCCTCCGGCCGACGATGGAGACCTTTTTTTTTTTTAACTTAATTTTTTTTTTATATATTAAATTAAAAATATAAAAATATATATTATATTAAATATATATTAAAATTATATAAATATGTTTAAGTTAAAATGACCAAATTAACCCTCATTGACTAACATTTGACTAACAGAAGGACTAAATTGATGCATTTTCGAAACATTAGGGATGACGAAAATTCGAAATGCAAACGTTAGTAAAAAAGTAATATTTTATCAAACGTTAGGGATTAAATTAAAATTTTCCCAATAAATAACCAATTCAAATCTAATGAAAGTGTTCTTAAACTCTCAGAAATAATTGTTCAAACAATAAACAACTCTGATAAATTTTATACAATAGTTTAAAAAATAAACAACTCTGATAGATTTTATACAATAAACTATCTTTTATATTTTAACTTAATTTAAATTCATCATGTGTTATTGACCAATATATACATTTTCAAATCAAATAAATTATTATTAATTAATACATTATAAATTAAAATTAAGTTGAAAATATAAAAATTTATCCGTGCTTTGTTTTATGAAGCAAACTCTCGAATCTTGGCATTCGTGTTTCAAAAAACAGAGGGATATGGATATTAATTTTGCTATCTACCTCCAGAAATTTCATGATGATTACAAAGCAATTAATAGTTGACTAAATACTTGTAGGAGAATCATAATTGGAGTTGGGGCAAAATTGACCGCAAAAATGCAAGTCACTTGTTTATTGTCCTTGCAAAAAATCCTTGTAAGTGGGTTCTGGGTCCTACCTGTTAATACGTACCCGTATTGAGCACCAATTCCAAATTTAATGTCATGTTGGAACACCGGCAAACCAAAGAGACCACAATTCTCTCTCCTTTCACGTGTATTGCTTAGCCCGCAGCTGCAGATTTGTACTATTCCCGCTCTATCAAGGAAAGAAACCACAATTGTTGTGTTTATTTGGTAATGGACAGCTTTTCTCCTGGTTTTAATGATAACTGATGAATTTAAAAATAACACAAGTCAAAAATTAGTAACTCAAGTATAATCATAACAATTTAAGAGAGTCATGGGTGATGAGCATAAAAACTCTTTTTTAAATTATAGATATTTAGAAGAATTTCCTCCCATTTCAGTGCAATTACATATTGTACCAAGAAAAATTGCTTTACGTTTCAAACATCCTTTTTATTGATTTTTGATTTTAGGGTAAACCATCACTCTATTACCCAAAAATATGTTGTAATTTTTTCAAGAAAAAGAAAATTTGAATTCAAGATCTTTATTTTGTATAGAGATGTGGTTACCATCGCAATAATGATTATCACTAAACAAAAAAATTTTTGCAAGACGCTTTTTTATTGGACAAAACAGTTTTGTGTCTTTTTGAAATCTCTTATAAAACATGTTTCTTAAAACACTTTATTTTTTTTTAATAATACAAAATATTTTTGTTTAGTTTATTCAAAACAGTGCAAAATTGATGTGAAATATTTTCTTTTTTTCGAAGTTGATATTAAATGCATTAGTATTTTGTCGAAATTTATCGAGATTAATTACTCATAATGTGATTCGAAAACTTATTTTTATAATAAGATATAACTATTTTTATAATAAACAGAGAAAAATATCAATATAAAACTTAAAAAAAAAAGGTTTGATGTACTTAAAATTTTACTTGGTCGTGAGGTGCAGTAGAAGAGGTCCGGGAGGATGTGAAACACTTTAAGATACTAATTAACTATTCAACTAAAATTCAACGGGGGTCAAGTCTGACTTTTCAGTTCTTGAAATATGCAAATTAAGGCACATAATTAATTTATTTCAAAAGAAAAAAGTTTCCAACATAATAAATTTTCGCCAAAAAAAACAAAGCGCTAAATCATTGGGCTTCGATACATACTGTTCAATTACAACGCTGACCTTGTTCAGTGATTGGGTCTATACCCGATTTAAAATAATTGGGCCCTAAATTCTCAATCCACTATTAGGCCTAAAAAATTGTGCACTTTTGTTAAACGCATACCACCTAATTCTGAGAATACAGATTTTTAACATTTTAAGTAAAACAGCGGCAATGTTTCCACCCCTATAAAAGTTTATGTACACCCCTTTAATTAATTCACCCATAAAAATTTTTACCCCGTTTCCTCGTGTGAAGAAATGGAATGGTCAGCTTGTGAATGTCCATATTAGTATTGCAAATTTACTACTTTATTTCCAAATTCTTCTCTTCCATCGGAACTCTTAAGCCTTCTTTGTTACTACTTACTAGGGATGAGATTAGGTTTGGACAAATAGTCCAAACCCATGTTTGGTGCTTTTACTCATCCATCACTAAATTATCCCATCACAAATTTATCCCAATAGGATAAAACTAACCTGTTGAATTACATGAGTTAAAATTATCTCACTGCTTGCTCCTTCTCTGACGCGTTGCCGCCACCATTGTCACTGTCATCTCCGATCACTTCTCTTTTTCTCCCGCCTCCCTCTTCGTTCGCACGCTAGTACTACTCCTCTTGCTCACATCTCTTTTCTTATGTTTCATCTTTGTCACGATTTCATCTCCGATCGTCGATCTTCTTTTTCATCTTTGTCTCTGTTAGTGGTTTATACGCTCACCGATCTCCTTATTCGTTTTCCTCTTTTTCATCTTCGTCTCTGACAGTCACAATTTCTAGAGGTTTGGCGTTGTAATTGCTTCTTCATTTTCTTCGTCTTCGTCTTTGTCTTTGTTTTCGACGTTGTAATCGCTAATGAAGAAGGGTAGTAATGGAGGAGATCGTGATAATTGTGGAGGTTTGACTGATCTCAAATGTAAAATTTATGAACAACCCTTGAAAACTTACTTTAAAATCAAAGTTTTTACCCACTATTTTTAATTCTATTATACTTTCATCAAACATGAGATATTATCCAATCTAAGCCCATATAAAGTATATAATTCTATCTTGTGTACCAAACGAGCCCTTAACGTATCTAATAACTAATAAGAGTGACTTCCCTTTTACCCATTCTTGAAAGAGACTGTTTTGTTTCCAAATTCTCCAATTTTCACGGGTTCTTATATCATGAGTGAACGATAAAAATTTACTTAATATAACAAATTTAGGATTATTATCATAAATTTAATGCTCTAATTTCGTAAATTAACATCAATAAAATTTATAATAAATTTTATGATCATTATCATGTATGGAACACTTACTGTATAAATTAACATATGACTTCATGATCATAAAATTTATGCTAAAACTGTCGGAGAACATGTATTGAATGATAAAATGGACATTGATCCCTTCCCATTCCACTTCCTGAGCAAAATAGTGGTCTTATTCAAATATTGGTTCTTCCATCGCCGCGAGAGAAGCATGTGTATCCATATCTAGATACTTGGTAACTTTGTCGGTAGTGGATACTTATCTATTTGATCAAATGCATCTTTAGAAATATTCTATATTTTCGAGGATAGAATCTTGATTCGTGTTTATGATTTTTTTTTTTTAATTTGATCCTGATCCGTGTTCTATGTAACTAGATAAATTCATGTAGCCGACCATAACTTATGTGAATTTGATAAATTCATTTATCATAAGAATCATCAAAATTTATGTACATCAACTCAAGTTAAGGTTGTGATAGTGAATTGAACCAGCCGAATTTTTTTTTTTGAAATAAAACCAGCCTTTTACTTTATATATTCTTTATTTTCTTTGACAAGGAATTATTCATTATCTTTTAGATGTAAATTAAAATAAAATATAGAAATGATGGTTTAACACTAGATACGATGGATTTAACTTCTTCGCTCAAACTATGCACAAGTTTAGCTTGTGTCATGCAAAAGTATTGTAAGGATGAATTATTGGTGTGATGGATATTTAGTGAAAAAATTGTATATTTTATTTTGTACCAATAAGGTGTAAATATATCTGAATTGGTAAAAATCTCAATAAATAATAAAAAGAAAAATATATATTTTAAAAATGATACCAAAAAATTAAATTAAATTTCCTTAGCACATTTATTTGTGTACAAACTAATCATTATTTTGCAAACTTATAATACCATCTTAATTTATATATATACTTTTGAAGAACTTAATTTATATTTTAGGGTTATTTTCAAAACACATAAATTTGTAGCATTGAAAAATAAAATACTCTATATTTTAATATTCATGCCATTATTTGATTGATAACCATGCAGCCATGCTATATCTTATTCTTATTCTTTATGTCTATGGAATTTCTTCTGATAAATGAATGTTAAGATGGGGCACTGAAACTCGTCTAAAAATGCAAGATATGAACCAGTGAAAGAAAAGGGAAAAAGAAAATATATGTAAAGAGCAAAAATAAATAGATCATTATCTGATATTAAATTTCCTACATTATGTTGATCATTGTTAAAGCGAGATTCGTGGGATTGGATTTTTTCCAGAAAAGAATTTCTTTTAAAAATTGATATTTCCCAAAAAAAAAAAAAAGCGAAGAAGGTAGACAGTAAGATATGAGTGGGACCCGTCACTTGGGAAACACGAACTGATACAAAACAGTGAAACTTTCCAGGCCACCGCCCTATCACCTTCAGGTCGGTGCCTTCCAGAATAACAAATCTGCGCCTCAGTCCACCGGATTCTTTCCTTTCTCCTCGCTTCAGGTCATGAAAGAGTGCAGTGTCTGCCACGTCAACCAAAACGGCGCTTAGCTCAAAGCTCATTTATTTGTTTAATCATATCTGTGGGCGTGCAAATATGAAAGTCGGTCGGCAGACGCTGGCGTGTCGTTTCATACAATCGTCTACAGAAAAGCGGGGTGGTACTTGTAATAAGTTATCAATGATGGGGCCATTTCGGTATTTTGGAAAAAAAGAGGGCCTGAAAGTGATTCTGCTATATAAATATAATCGCTGTTCTTGGCTCTCTTCTCTCTTCCTTCTTAGAGGACAGTCAGTCCCCGTGCGAAAGACCTTTCTTCTACCGCTCTTTATTCTATCTGGGTTCTGTTTAGTTTTTGCTTTGACTTAGAATGTGCTCTCATCTGGTTATCGTTTTTCTATGTGTACATACATGCATATTAAATTGAACTTGATTTGTTCTGGTGTCTCAGATTGATCTCTTGTTGAACTTGACGAGGATGGAGAGCGGTTCAGAGCCCAAGGTGCTGTCCAACGAGTCTTTAATGGAACTGGGTTCTGGGCATTTCGGGTAGTTTATGATTTTTTCATTTTGAAAATCGGTTAACAGTAATCTATTTTTGCTTATAATTTTTTGTTTCGTCTGTTTCTACAATTTGTAGGTGTTCGCATTATAGAAGGAGATGCAAGATCAGAACACCGTGCTGTGATGAGATATTCGATTGCAGGCACTGCCACAATGAAGCCAAGGTGGCTTTTCTTGTTTCTCTTGATTGTTGTAGCTAAAGAATCTCTCTTTTAATTTGGGGTATGATGTTTTTCCAGAATGCATTAGAGCTTGATCCTCTTGTTCGTCATGATGTACCTCGCCATGATCTGAAACGGGTCAGTTGTTAAATCTTTTCTCTCTTCTATTATTGTCATGACAATTTGGTTTTCATTTAGTATTGTATGACAAGTATGAATCTTTATATGTCGTTTCATGTGCTAACACTCTTTGTTTTTAATAAGAAAACTTGGGAACAAATGATTGAGATAGCGGTCATTTTGAATTTCTTTTCTTGTCTGCAAAAAGTTATAGATACCATGAGAAAGTAGCAAAATATAGTGACTATGCCTAATTGTGTGGTTATCTTGGTTAATAATCATTTCAAATATTCTCTAATTTGTTATTTATTTTTGCTATTTGTTTGTCAATCAGGTCATCTGCTCCTTGTGTGAGACAGAACAAGATGTAAGTTTTTTTAAGCAATTCTTGTGATAATGTTAGTTATATCAAAAGTAGTTATAGCAATTGCAAGGATTAAAATGCGTAAAGTATATGACTAGGTTCGGTTTTCTCATTGTTTTAATCAGGTTCAACAATACTGTGTTAAATGCGGGGTTTGCATGGGGAAGTATTTTTGCCACAAATGCAAGTTTTTTGATGATGATGTGAGCCCTTTAATTCAGCATTTTCTCTAAATTTGTGGCATGATCTGTACATTCATCTTTGCTAATTTTGTAAATCATTTTGTTTTTGCTAGGTGTCGAAGAATCAATACCATTGTAATGAATGTGGTATATGCAGGTTCAATTCTTTCCATGGCTGTTTCTTTCCCTTTAAAAAAAAAAAAAAAAAAAAAAAAAATTTCTTTCCATGGCTCTTATTTTCTTTTGTGCTCCTATCTATAATCTGTCGTATGATGTTCTTTGACGTGCATGAGGGCCTTTTGTGATTCACTTGCGTGGTTGCATGATCCGTGTCTTTAATCATGCCCCACATACACTTGCTTGTATAAATTGACCAATCACGTCTACGTTGTGTGTCGTTTAGTGTTAGTGTGCATAACTTTCAGTTGAGTTTGTGTGAGTGGTGAGTTAAGAAGTTGTGATAATTCAACATGGATTTGTCGTTTTTGATGTAGTTATCTCTAGAAGAATTGTATTTCCATATGAGAAGGAAAAGGGATGTAATAGTCTTAAAACCTCTTTGAATTGTCTGTGGAGTTTTATTTTGAATTCAACCAAATTCCTAAGTCCTTGACTTTACTCTAAATTGTTAAACACTTTTAGTTAGAATGTTTCATCCTTATAAACAGTCATCTAAATTTCTCTGCCTATGGTATTGCAGAACTGGAGGGAAGGAAAATTTTTTCCATTGCAACAAATGTGGTATGATTGTACACTTCCATTGTTCATTGTTTGAGAAATCTTTTAGCTGGTTCTTTCTACAATAATTTTAATTGTGGAGATCATTATGTATGTTTTAGGTTGCTGCTATTCAAACTTGTTGAAGGATTCACACAAGTGTGTGGAAAGAGCAATGCACCATAATTGCCCTGTCTGCTTTGAGGTAAATTCAACCAACAGAGGAGCTTAACTAGAGTGATTCAAATTGCTTTAAGTTATCATGCACTGACTAATTTTTTTTCAATTGCGTAGTTCCTTTTTGATACAACAAGAGACATCACTGTTTTGCGGTGTGGTCACACTATACATTTGGAATGTGTGAAAGACATGGAGCGGCATTTCAAGTAAGCTTCTTAGAGTGCAACGAGGTCTACCTGTTATTTGTCATGTTTATTATTTACCAGAATGATTTCCTTACTCATTTCTTTGTTAAATTCATGAGCAGCCGGGTTCTGTATTAATCAAGTTCTTGCAGGTATTCATGCCCTGTCTGCTTAAAATCATATTGTGATATGTCACGTGTATGGGAAAAACTTGATCGGGAGGTATGTCTATTGGACTGAATTGAAGTTTTGGACTAAATATACTGCTTCTATATGCTTGCCTGTCTTAATTTTCAACTGAAATTGTTTTTAAATAAATTCAGGTTGCATCTACACCCATGCCTCAAATATATCTTAATAAAATGGTAAACAATATAACTCTTATTGTATTAAGAGTTCTATGACACTTGGAGTTTCAATTTTAACTAGAAATTGATTTTTAATCGGGTAGGTTTGGATTCTCTGTAATGACTGTGGGGAATCATCTGAGGTAAATTATCACATCCTGGCACACAAATGCCTAAAATGTAAGTCATACAATACAAAGCAGACATGGGGAGGACCTGCCTCATGCTCATCGGACGTCTCTGACATGGTGAGATGATTAGATTCCTGTCACAATTTCCAGAAACGATAACCTGGGTCAAGTTTAATCAGTTAACAGAGTTAACGTGAGCGATAACCTCCATCCAGTTTAATCAGTTCTCAGAGTAAACCTGAGCGGAAACTTACCGGGGATGCTGGAGTCTGGAGGGTTGACCTGGAGTAATTCAATCCTTTACGCTTTGCTATGTAACTTGTTTGTATGTTGTCTTTCTTTGTATCTTGGGTGCACTCAACCCTGGTGGGATTGTGACACTATAGCTAGTTGTCATAGATAGGAAGGATGGAGAGCCTGTGTACAAGGGCTTTTATCAATGATATAATAATATTAATTAGACTTTTCCATATATATATATATATATATATTTTTTGTTAAAAAAAAGAAGACTTTTCCTTAAGTTTCAGTCTAGTTTTGAGTATATAAACAGGGTAATATCTTATGGTGCCCTTGTATGTTAGACAAGAAGCGGCTCCTAATGCCTTCTGTTTTAGATCTTTATACTATCATTCCTAGAACCTTTACAATAACAAAGATCATTGAAAGAAAATGAACTTCACTTTTCATGGTTACCCCCGGGATCCATATCTATGCATTTTTCTCTTGTGGTTATTGATCTTGGTCTCTTGTTCGGTTCTACTTGTTAGGTCTCTACTTCGGCTGTACCTTCTAGTTAGTTCACTGGCGCAGCTAACTTTGGCATACCTTTTGTATTGGGGTAGAGAAATTGAATTTTTTACTTTAAAAACCATGTATGATGGAATGTTTTAAATCTAGGATATTGAATGACGGTATTTTACTATTTAAGTTATATTGGACGGTGGTGAAGGAAAGCTAAGCTAGTATTTGATCTTCATCTAGAGGTGTGATCTGTTGGAGATGATGAATAATTTCTGGCCATATTTAACTACAAATTTTCTTTGAATTTTTATTTTAGATGTTCAGATTACGTGCGATTACTCACTTTTTGGTATATTTAAAAATTAAAATGAGCAACTATCCCCAAAAAATTAAAAAAAAAAAAAAAAATCAATATGAGTACAGAAATGAATGTCCTATTTTTCTTTGTTTGGTTTATTTCCAGCTTGTTTGCTCTGCATTAATTTTTTATTGACCAAAGTTAAATTTATCTAAGTAATAAATTCTCTCTCTCTCTCCCTATATATATATAAAATGTACCTATCGGTACATTTTTTGAAAAATTCCATGTAACCCAATAGTATTGAAAAAGAAAAACCGAAGGAAAATTCTATGGAATAACAACACACTTTACACAAACCATGTTATTATAGGACAAAAAAGAATAAAGATATCGTTTGCATTCAACAAATGACCTAAACTTGAAAAAGAGTACCAATAGGAACATTTGGCTCTGAAATATTTGTACCCTATTGTATCTCTTAAAAGAATGAAACTCAAAAATCAGGGTGGCTAATTTGGTGTATTTTCCGCGTTTGGGTTATACAGTTGAACTCCTCTGCGATTGAGCGGCTGCAATGGTCTCGCATTAATTTCTGCATACTGCAATTAGTAAAGTTAATCAAAATTAATTAACCATTCAGATTATCCATCAACCCTAGATTGACAAAAACTATAATTAATTAAGCTATAGCAACTTACGTCGTGGACAGCTGTTCGTAGAGCATTTACTTGGTCTTGTGAAACAGTCCTCATCTGGTTAAAATTCAATAGAAAATGCAAATCATTATCAGTTTTACTTTGTTTTATTTTATTTTATTTTTTGTTTGTAATTGTCAAATGTAAGTATGTGATAATTAAATTAAATAATGAAACGAATGAAATATACCTTTTTGTTGATTGTCCAAATAACGCCTTCGGTGCAGGGAGGGACTGTGAGTGAACCCATGTACCTGTAATACTTCTTTCCTCCCATCTTAATGTCTATAGGATCAATCACTCCTATGTTTCTCTCTGTCAGCTTATCAGCCATTGGCATCACATACTTTATCAACTGGTCACATCAATTAGTCAATGATAAGTTTGTTAGAACCAACCTCACTGAAAATGAGTTTTTTTTTTTTTGACAAATAACAATGAGTTTTATAACCCTCATTATTATATATATTATCAAATTGTTATCATATAATGTCTTAACTACAATATATATATATATATATATATATGTGTGTGTGTGTACCTTAGAGAGGAAAGCATCGGGCGGACCAATCTTGTAGAGGAGTGCAATGACAGCTAGTTTGTAAGTGGCGTTAGGATCAAAACTTTGATGAACCATGTGTAACTCCAAGGCAAACCTAATCAGATTAACCAAATATTAAAAAAATATATATATACATTACATTAATTTACAAGTGAAGTTGTTGAACCCCCCTTTTGTTTCTTTTGGATTTTTTCAATTTTGAAATAGCATATATATATGTATATGTATGTATTCATTTATTGCATTTTGCCTCCTAAAATAAGTTTTTTCTTCTATTTAATTCAACTGTAATAGATAAATTTGATTGGTTTGTCCAAATTTTTTAAAATTAGAAGACATTGATAGTAAAATCACTCACTATATATATATATAGTTAGGTAGATTTTTATTTTGTAGTACCTTCTGCCATTGATGGAATGCTCGGAAGGTGAATGCCAGTGGCCTTGATGTAGTAAGTAATCCGTGCCGTTAATCTTGATCTTTCCAGCACTGAAATTGAACCATTGAAGCTGTATTCATGACACATTAACATTGCACATTAAATTAGTGTAGTTTTAACTTATTTAGATTCAGTTTGACTAGGTTCACCAACTCCATGTGCATGATCTTTTAATATTTGATTACTCTATTGAGATAACCACATTCACTAGCGATTCTCTCCTAACACAAATTTTTATCTAAATATATATTTCAAAAAGAGTAGCCTAGTAGGTATCACGTTGTCTGAGACTGACTTTTAATTTTAATAATGGAAGGCATGACTCATGAGGCATCACTTCATAATTTTAATATGAAGGTATTTCATTTTTCTATTATTAGAATGTGCAAGAAGCATCAAAGTTATAGGCAGATCTGTTAAAACTGTTAATCAATGCAATTTTCATTTAAGTGAATTCAGACATGACATGATCATATTTTTTTCTTTTTTGAGTTCTGGTACATCGTCTGGAGTACTGTTAAGACTAGCTACGATTTGATTTTAAAGCATGGTTCGGAGATCTACTTTCAGAAGCGGAAGGGAGCAATCTACAATAAATGGATGAGAAAGTGCCCACAAAGTGGGATAAATGAGAGTAAAACTCACGATCCTTAGGGAAGTGAATGGGTCATGATTTACTACTAGCCAGATCACATTTCTTATGACATGAACATATTTGTCACTTAAAAGAAGAGAGCGAGGAACGAGGATAAAAAATGGAGGTGAAACATGGGTACACTGGAAATTATGAAAATGGAATACTGCAAATATTAATTGATATTTTTTTATTATTCTTATGTTTTAATGTTGGTGACTTATATTTGGTACAACTTTGTAACATTATGTAAGTTCTCGATTGTAACGCTAGAAAAGTAGTTGTTAATGTTATAATTCGTTGTTCCGAATATAAATAGATTGAAATTCTTACAAGATTAGAAAAGTGATTGGCTATAGTAGATTTGAAACCTTGAACACAAGAAGCTCTATATCAGCTACTGGTGTTCAGGAGCTGTCTCAAAGAGAATCAAATGTGTGAGGAGTTTAACATACCGAAATGTCATGGCCTCTATTCTTGACAATTGCACTAGCAGGCTTGTACAATCTCTCGATCTCTCCTGACTTGAAAACTACTTGCACTCTGTCACTAGACATGTCTATGGGAGATTGCATGCTTCCATTTTTACAATCAGCCCATTCCTGCTTGATATCTCCCCAGTTTGCTGGCCCCTTCTCACCGCCTTGACTGTAATCAAACTCCCTCTCATCCTCTGCATCCATCAACATCACATAATAAATTGAATAACATATGAGAATCAAATAGAAAGAAGAAAATAACCCATGCATATATACAAATGTTGTAACTAGCTAGCATTACCAACTTCTTGTGCTGCGATAAATGAGAACTGTGTGAAAATAAGAAAGAGGAGAATACTGTATATGAAGATGGGTTTGCTTTGATGCATAGTGTTTACTGAGCTAAGAAATTTGGGTGTGCTCGTGTGGAGCACAGACCAACAATAATCGGTTCTTCTTATTGGTTGCAGGCAGCGAAGATATGCTGAATGTATTGTGTGTGTGTATATATATAAGTTGGAGATGGTATATTGGTATGTGTATCCGTAACGCCAAAAATGGATAGTAGACAATTAGGACATGATATTTGAATGTTCAACGAGTTTTCTGGTGGTTCAACAACCGTAGTGTGACCGTTGGACCACAAAAGACAAAAACATATAAAGAAAGCCAGGTTTGTAGTCACCAACTAGAAATGATAGTGTTATGCATTGTTATAATGTTTTTGAACGTGCAACGAACAAAAAAGCTAGCCAGGCTTAGAAACTTTATCCTCTTTTTCCCTATTCACATATCACGCTCACAGAGAAAAGGTTTACAACTTATATGCTAGACTATACATAAAGATAGAAATAATCATTAGGATTTGACATAAAAAAATGTGTAAAATCCCGCTTTAAATAAAACCTCTCTCTCTCTCTACATATATATATTTCAGAGACTCTACGAAAGGTAATGAGTGTTTAAAAATAATGTGCATAAGTTGATGTCGCCTCAATTTTACATCAGGTAGATACAAAAAGTGACCAATTTTAATAAAGTACTTCTACTCAATCTTAAAAATTTAAAGGAACTTTCTATGCCACTTGGATCGGCCGGTCAAGTGCAAGTGCATGTTTCAAATAAGATAACACATATAACACATAATGCATGGAAAAATTTCAACTGGGTATCTATTGTTTGAGGAAATATATATACATATATATATTATTTATACCGACTATTGGCGAAACAAGTGCGTGATTTTTTATATTTCAAAAAATGCATCAATCGGTCTAACCGTTAGTTGACCGTTAGTGAAATTTAATAGTTTTAGAGGTACTATTATCTTTAAATATAAATAGGACACATGTCAACACCAAATAAAACCTATATATTTTGATAATTATTTATTAAAAAATTAATAAAAAGTAAAAGAATTAATAAAAGAAAATTGAAAATCTGTGATCTTCAACTTCAACTCCACTCTCTATAGTCCATATGGACGGTGGAAATGAAATAAAAAATTGTAATTTTAAAAATTATTATTTAAAAAAAAAATTGAAAAAATTATTTTCTTTTAAAGAGATAGAGATCATATCTCCAGATTGACATGAAACTCTACTATCTATTATATCTTTACTGTCCATTAATTGATGGACGGTAGAGATCCAATGGATAGTGGAGATCTAACTTGGAGATTGGATCTCCATCTCCAATTAATCAGTAATCCACCAGTTTAGAATCATCATCCACCTAAAGACTAAAGTAGACCCTCTTCTTTAAAACACCTATCAGCAAACCGGACCAACTTCTCTAAAATACCCATTCACAAACTAGATCCACTTCTCTCTATGTCTCTAAAACACAATCCAATATGAAGATGACAATCGGACTTACTTCTCTTCAATCGATTCTCTTATTTTTCTCACACACTCTCTCTCCTCCATTGGCGATTCCTTGCCACAGTTTCCTTCGTTGTTGTAGTTGTCAGTTCCACTTTGCTCGTCTCTCGAAAACCTAAGACAGCCACTATCGTCGCTTGTCGTCACATTCCTTGCCACCACTACTGTCGAAGATGGAGCGATATACTCTATCTCTATCAAATGGAGATGGGTAGTTCGCTCCATCTCAAAATTCCAATCAAATATGAGTTGTTTATTATTATTGATTTTTATTTTATTTTATTTTTGCTATTGAAGAAGAAAGGTGTAGTTCAGATTTGGGTTGATTTGTTATTGAGCGATCTGGAGATGGAGATCTTTGTTCATCTTCATTTGGAGAATAAGATGAACAGTCAATCTCCATCAACCCATGTCTTCTTTTTCTTTTTTCAAAAATTTTAAATTTGATTATTTTTAAAAAAAATTAAATTTTGATTTTTTATTTCTTTACATAAAATTTCTACTATCTATAATTGTGATGGATGATAGAGAATTCAATTTTTTTTTTTTAATTTGAAATTTGAAATTTAATTTGTTAACTTTAAAATGTATTTTTAATTTAATATTTAATTTATCATTTGATAGAAAACAAGAGTATTTTTGATATTTCCGCCATTCCGTTATGTCTGACAAGTAGCACATTAGTTAAATGGACTAAATTGATGTATTTTTTGAAACATAAGTGACCACACAGTTTATTTCACTAATAGTTGGTACAAAAAATGTTTTCTCAAACAACAGGGACCAAGTTGAAATTTTTTCTTAATTTATTTACCTTTTTCCTCCATAAAACTAGAAAAAATTACTTAGAGATCCTCCAGTAATATTAAGTTTATTGTTGAAGATCTGGGATGTGACATTGACAAGAAATTTAATTCTAATTTTAATGATCAGAAATTTAAAAATGAGGAGAAGAGGACATTAACATGAACATGTGAGAGATTTACCATATTAATTTCTGTCACTTGGACAAGCGCAGAGAGTTGTATTATATATTAGTTAACACCTAAACAATATTGTTAATTCGCAGGGTCATTAGTTTAAGAAGTTGGTATTTCTCTTTCCATTTTATTTTTAATTCTACAGGAAGCTTCCAACCCACTTCGGGTAGGTTTGAAACAAAACTATCGATCCCAAATTTGGGTTAGCGAATGGGTTTTATAATTTAAAATTTTGTTAGAATTTATATAGAATATTATTTGGGTTATAGCTTGACGTATTCTATATTTCTAAATAAGTAATTAAGGACAGAATTTAATATGATATATATATATATAAAGACAAGGTTTCTGGAATAATTAATGATGCACCTGCACGTTATGGCATGTCATAATATTGGTGTTCGTTGTGTAAAGGGTAACAAGTTTTGACTTGGATCGCCATATTTTCAACCATGGAATATATTGGAACAGTTATTACGAGCTTGTAAAGCAGTAAAGGACGATGACTGTGACACTGTGTACGGTCCAAGTTCTCAGACTCAATTGACAAGAATTAACACCGTTATCATAAATTCAAGAAAATTTAAAAAATCAACTCTGAGAGTGGTAAATACTGTAGAAGAGCGACCAAAAATATATTATAAAAGAAAAAAAAAGAAGGCACAATTATCAATAAAGAATCCAACAAGCGTGATACATTTCCTTTTGTTATCTTTTTGACTTCTTTTATTTATTTATTTTTTATAATTGGACTAACCTAAAATACAAATAGAACCACTTATAAATGTTATGATTTGATCTGGAGATCAACTTCTATAAATGGGATGAACTAACCTATAAAGTGTGGAAGGGAAGGGGAGAGATCCTACAAATAGTGGAAGGAAAATTGATTCAAATGTGATTATGAATATTTGAACTTTACATTTATTATTAGAGGTAAAACAAAGGTGATTATCATCATTGTGGTAACCCACCGCGGTTTTTTTCATTTTTATTTTTTTCAAACTTCTGATAGCATGGTGTTTTTACATCGACATCGTGATTATGATGGGCTAGAGGTAAATGTCTTAAATGAAAGCAATGATTCGAGGATCATACACATGGCAATTACGTATATACATTTTCTAATCAATCGATTTCACATCATTTGAATCTATAATATATTTTACTTTTAATTGTTAATAGGTCAGCCAATCATGCAATTTTTGTTGACCTCATACATTATAAAAAGTAAGAATACCATTTTAATAGCCATGTGATGCAATTTTTGTTGATAGGTCAGCCAATCATACATTTTCTAATCAATCGATTTCACATCATTTGAATCATTTAAGTAAGAATACTATTTTAATAGCCATGTGATGCATTTTTTTTCCTTCTTCATTTACATATATAATAAAAAGTTGCTTGCTGCGTTAACATAATTTTTGATAGACAAGCTGAAGCCAATCCAAGCAATAAAAATCACAAGGACAATCATAAATATCAAGAAAATGAGGTACATGTTTTAAGGAAGTTAGAGAGATGCCTGTCAGCATCGGAGAATAATCTGGATTCTCCAATAGAAGAGGAAAAACAAAACATATTATACAAAAAAACTGAGCCTTCTTGCTCTCTTCAGCTAATGTACCTGTAACCTTCTCGAGGTTAAGCTTAATACACGCGCGTAAACATTTACATTTTGTAACACTATGCCCCCAGTTAATAGTATGCCCCCGGTTAATAGTCAATTGCTGTTAAATGTGATGTTTGACCGTATTTTTCAATGAAATGACCAAATTGCTCTTACTTTTATGATTATTATTTTTTAAAAATAAATTTTAAAGTTTTAAAATAAATTAAATAATTTTTTTAAGATAGATGATGGAGATTAACTTGAAAAAAATAAATAAATTAAATAAAAATTAAAAATTTAAATAAAATTTTTTTTACTACATCTAAGAGATTAATTTATAAAAAAATAAAAAATTAAATACAAAAATTATAAAAATATATCAGTAATTTTCTTAAAAAAATTAAAATGATTTTCACTGTCCATCATATTGATGGACGGTGGGCATATTAAAAAATTTTCAAAAAAAAGTTTTTTTTTTTTTATAAAAAAAAAAATTAAAAAGAAAATCAATTGAAAAAAAAATGAAAAAAAAAACAAATCATCTTCTTCCCCAACTCATCTCCCCAAACCCATCTCTCTCTCTCGACTCAACCTCCATCACCAATCAACCTTTCTCTTACTCCATCTCCCCAAACCCATCTCCCTTTCTCGACAACCTCCGTCTCGTGACTCAACTCTATCACCAATTAATCTCAGTTGCTAGTTTGGAAACCCAAAAATAGGTTTTGAAACCTAGTGATGGAGACTAAAATCCCATAAATGGGTATCGAAACCCACCCATGAAAAAGGTTCATGGCGGTTGGTTCATTGGTCTTGAGTTTTCTTTGTGTTTTTTGGAAAGCTTGGGTTCAAAACCCATTGAAGATCTGAGTTTCATGATTTTATTTTTTTAGTTGTTGATAAATTTCTCCAACGTATTAAGTAATAATAAAAGGATTTGTACAATATAATGTTAGGATAAATTATAAATATGTTAATCTTTGAGAGGATGAATTTGGAAGAAAATATTTCAAATGCTGGAATTAAGCAGTCAAGAATAGGATTTCTTGCTTTTTTGTCTTTTTTTTTTTTTTTATAAGTATTTTAAGTTGCTTGACTACTTTAAAAAAAAAAAAAGAAAATAAACGAAATAACTCAATGAATTTAATTTAAATTCTTTAACTGTTAAGTGGGAAAGAAAAAAAACACCCATTAGTCTATTAGAAAGCAAATATATAATTGTAAGAGATAAGCATAATAATAACCCCAAAGCTCAGGGATGTCAGTGTAATTTTTCCTAAATATTAAGTTATGATAAAGATATTTGAACAATATAATATTAGGATAAAATTATAAATATATTAGCTTGGAGAGAATGAATTTAGAAGAAAATATTTTAAATGTTGGAAGTATGTGAAAAATCAGGATTTCTTATTTTTTTTCTCTTTTTGTTTTGGGTATTTTTAAGTTGTTTAACCACCTAAAAATAAAAACAAAACGACTTAATAAAAATTAAATATTAAACAACTTAATAAAAATTAAATATTTAGTAAAAAAATAAATAAATAACCCATTAATCTATTAGAAAGATAACATATTATTGTAAAATATAAGCACAACAATAGTTGTTTTAATAATATATCTTGATTAAATATGAATTTTGTTTAATATTTCAGATATGAGAAAGAGTAAAATATGCTTCTGTAGAATATCCATTTTAGACAATGTATAGAGTTGCAATATTTTTTTTAATAAAAACCACTCACATATATAAGCTTTTTAAGCTTCGAAAGTACAGCTGTTTACATGATAATTTGACTAATTTTACAGCTGAATATTATTTGAGTACATTTAACATTAATTATTAATTATTTCAAAAGCTCGTCATTATTTAAGTACAACTAGCTTTGATTTTTTTAAAAGTTACAATATTCATACTAGTCCATAATATGACTGACTAGTTAGGCACATTATGCATGGAGAGGGATAAAGAGTTGAACTGGTCTGCCATTTAGAGGCTGTAATGGTCTGGCATTCATTTCTGAATCCTGCAATTAGTTAAATTGCTCACAAATAAGTAGCCAGTTCAAATTATTCATAAATTCTAGATTAATAAATTACTAATTAAGCTATATAAAGCAACTTACGTCGAAGAGAGCTCTTTGAAGCTCTCGTACTTGCTCTTGAGAAACAGTGGTTATCTGGTTAATTTCAATCAGAATGCAACACCATGATGATCAGTTTTATTTTGTGGCCAAATGTTAACACACACACACACACACACATATATGATAGCTGAGTTCATTAATTAAATATATACCTTATTGAAGACAGTCCAAATAACACCTTCAGTGCAAGGAGGGGTAGTGAGTGAACCCATGTACCTGTAATAAGCTCTCCCACCCATCTTTATATCATTTGGATCAACCACTCCTATGTCTCTCTTCCTCATTGTATCATTCAATTGTCTCACAACCTTCAACAACTGGTCACATCATCATTTAGTCAATACTAAGTTCGTTAAGTCCAAATTAGCTCAAAAGGAGTTCAATTATAAAACCTTATAAATTATATATCAAATTGTTATTATCAATAATATACATAATGATTTGATTGGAATAGATAAACCTTAGAGAGGAAAGCATCGGGTGGACCAAACTCGTAGAGATATGCAACGACAGATGTATTATAAGTCGCGTTAGGATCCAAGCTATAATGAACCATGTGTAACTCCAAGGCAAACCTAATCAATCAACCAACAGAAAAAAAATGATTAAAAAAACTTTTACAGGTGAGGTTTTTTTATTTTTAATCTTGAATATATGGAGAGATAGTAGATTATATTTGCAGAACCTTCTGCCATTGATGGTATGCTCGGAAGGTGAATGCCAATGAGCATTTTGGATGAAGTAATCAGTGCTGTTAATTTCGATCGTTCCCGCACTGTTATTCGACCATTGAACCTGCAATAATCACATGAACATTTTCCATTATATCAGTATAATTTTAATTTATCTATGGGTGTTTATTTTTTGCCACTTAATGTTAATTTGATTAAGCATTTAAATTAAGTGGTGTATGGTTTTTTATTTTATGACTTAAATGATGTGGTAGTTATAAATAAGTTTGCCGTATCATTTGAATAAATTTGTTGAAAGTGTGGTATTATTTTTTAAATTGTAAATGTTGAAGTTCTAGACTTTTCATACAATTTAGCAAATTGACACAAACTTTCAAACTAAGACCTCGTACAACTTATAATATATAAAAAATTACCCCTATTAGAAAGTCTCCAATTTTTGTAATCACTCGCACTCTAGTCCTAAAATTAATTTTATACGAGGAGACAGCGTCTAGGTTCTTGTCAGGGAAGGTCAGTTGGCCCTTTCATCAGTTGCTAGGCGGAGGCCGCCACCCTCTTCCATGGTTTTGATGGATATCGCAACCACCTGTTAAGTTAAAAAGAGCGTACTGACTCACGAGTGAATTGATGTGATGGTTCCAATCTTCCATGCCTGCTTCTTCCCAAAGCATTGTTACCCTTCTCCTCAAAAGTATACAATTACACTCTCATCCACGCATAGACATATATGGACAAATTTTTAATATGTCACTAAATTGAAACATAATTTTAATAAGGATCACTCTCTCTCACTTATTAATTATTAGAAAGTAAAGAGAAACAACTGTTAATATATAGTTAATATCAAGATGCTCTTGACAATTATAAATGTATAAGTAAAGTAAATTAAAAAAATAAAAAAAAGAGTCTACAGATATCCCAGTGATTATATTTCAGTTAATGTCCTAAATATAATAATATATTACATCATATGTGAATTGCACATTATAAATATACTTCATATAAAACGGCCTTTGCCCGCAATAAATATTTTTCCTAAAATAGACATTGCCTACGGTAAAAACTCTAATGTCTTTTTTATTTTTTAAATATTCATAATGAAATTTGTGGAATTCATATTTTGTTCACTGGAACTTTCAAAAAATTTATCTGAAGTTTATATTTGTAGACTTATGTTCACCCCAAGATTTCTAAGCTAACAAACATTTGTAGAATTATGAAGCTGACGCTTAATCAAGAAAAAAGGTTCCAAACAAAAGTAAGAAATAATTATTACTGCAACCATAAATCAACTAAGAATCCAATCAAATTAACTGGGAGAATCATAATCATAGTTACATATATTAATAAATATCAACTATGAATGTAATAGAGTGACACCAAAATTAAAAATCATTAAATCATTCATTTCTAATTAAGAAAAAATCTCGAAAACCTATGTGAAAAAAAAATTCTCAAAAACCAAACAATAAAGATTAGCATCGCTTTAACTTTTAAATATCTTAACAATCTATTCACGAGCAAGTGCAAGGCATACGTGTGAGGATGATATATAAACCCAAAAACGTGGTGCTAATTACACAATTAAAAAGTCAAAATAATAGTAATGATGAAATTGAGTACAACTTCGGACAAAAGTTAGCAACTAGAACAAATAAGATTAATGTTATGTAGTCATTTTTGTGTTATAAGAGTGAAAGGGACAGTTTATATTCTTATATATCGTCAGCAGTGTAGTGATTTGAAACTAGAATATTATTAGACTAAATGAGTATTTTCTACAACTAAACCGCGGGTAGTGATGTAAAAATGATAGTGTTAAGTTAATAGAATGAAAAGAAGAAATAAAAGAGAAATTATAAAAATATGGTAGAAGATAAAAAGGAAACAAAAAAAAAATTATTCCAGTTACCTTTTACGATGGTCCTGTCCGTGGTTAATATGTAAAATTACAACGAGGCTTTACATGCTCGTTATAATAATCGTAAAATTGAAAAATTAATAAAATCTCCATTTGCTGTTAATGGAAAATGGAAAACTCAAGACATAAGCATGCGTCTCTTAAATGGATAGAACAACGAGAAACAAGAAAAGGAGCCTGAGATGGCAAAATTAATGGTTTTAATTGGGACAAAATAATGAAAGACCACCATAAAAAGAAAAGTTTGTGATGATTTTTACATACTTCGATAACATGGCCAGTATTTTTGACAGTTGCATTGGAGGGCTTGTATCTCCTCTTTAGCTCTTCTGACGTAAAAACTAATCTGTTACTGGACAAATCAATTGGAGATTGCATTCTTCCAGTCCTACATTTAGCCCATTCTTCCTTGAGACATCCCCAACGTTCAGGTCCCTTTGGACCACCTGGGATGTAATTGAAGCCGTGCTCATTCTCTACGCGTATACAAATAACAAATAATTAATTAACATAAATATGATAATCAAACAGAAGAAGAAAATAAGGCACGCATGCATACGAACGTTTTAACTAGCAATATTGCCAATAAGCCATGCATGCATACAAACGTTTTAGCTAGGAATATTACCAACATCCTGTGCTCTGACTGGTTTCTGGTACCACGAGAAAATAAGTAGGAAGATGAGAAAATTGTATATGAAGATAAGTTTGCTTTGATGCATCGTGTTTTCAGAACCCAAGGAGCCAAAGAAGAAACTATGGCAGGTTTCAACAACAATGACTTCTTATGCTAATGAGTAATGCTTAATATGTGTTATACTACAACGAGGTGCTATATATATACAAATACTTGATCCTAATTTCCCCTTTATAGTCTGACATAACACCAAAATCTCTTATTATTTTTGAAAAGTACTAATATCCGCTTGTCGATTTATGAAATAAATTAAATATCCCCTATAATTTATTAAAATGTCTAAAAAACTCCTTACTATCAAGGTTTACTTTAAAAATCAAATTTTGACCGTTAATATGGAAGGGTAAAACTACGTGCATTTTAATTATTTCAGTCATTTTAGTAACGATAGTAATGGTAGGGGGTAAAATAATTTTTTTTTAATTTATGTAGGATAATTAACGATTATCTCAAATTAGAAGAGGGAAACTGAGATTATCCCATATTTATAATGTTAAGAAGGATGGTCGAAAAGGACATGAAATTAGGCAAACTATTTTTGTATGTGCATTGATGGTTGAATGTGTACTATCTCCTTTCATATTTATGGTCAAAGGTTAAATCTTATTGTACATATTTAAGGGGATATATTCAATTTAAGATTTTATTGAAATTTAAATGATTGTAAAAACTGATCAAAATTGAAATGATTAAACTCTTTAATTAAAATGCGCCTTACCAAGTGTACCTTTTGAGATATGAAACTTGACCAGAGGCTTGTATCAATAATTAATTAAACATTGTGTAAGTGGAGTTGGTATAGTAATAAAATGTTATCCTCGCTTTTGCAGCCCTAAGATCATGGATTCAAGCATATCCCCTACTAATATGTAGATTTCTTTCCCTAAGAATTGTGGATTACTTTCCCATGTGATGTGGGATGCTCCCTCTCGACTTAGGAGCTATTCCCCATACCGCACCTTAAAATCATATTCTTACTGATCCTTACAGCCTCTTAGGCTAAGTACCGATATTCAAAAATATATATATAATTTTATATATATCACTAGAATTAGTATGAGCTTCAAAATTAAAATTGAACTATTGAAATGGTTTTTATAACATTATTAGTATTCATGAATAAAGAACTATAAAATACTGATAATAGTTTAGTACTAGTTTCGAAACTAAGATTAATTTTAATGTTATCAGGTGGAAGATTCTCTTAAGAAATAGTTAATGTTCTTTCCTTCATCTTCTTTTTCTTTTTTGCTTCATTTTCTTTTAGAAAGTATAACTTTCATTTAAACAACAAAGTTGTTTACATAAAATATTATTTATTTATTTTAATTGAAGCAAACTCCCGATCAGACGCTTGGGTTGACAAATGTGTTAATGATTGTATTGTAGGTCAACTAATATTAATATTATTTATTTTCCAAACCTAATTTAATATATATAATTATTTTTTTCTACTTTGAAAATCTGACATCGATTGGATCAAAAGTTTTATTAGACTTAATAATGTACATTTTCACAATGGATAATTTTATCAATTTGATATCCGTGATATGGAGGGTAACAAATTTTGGACTGTCATGTTCATATGCAATATTTATTGGATATTAGAACAGTCGAATTATAGCTTAAAAGAGTGAAGGTAGTCGCTTGTGCCTTTGCTACAGTAGCAGTGCACAGCTTGGGACCACTCTTGGTTCTGGGAACATCATATGAAAATTATGATTGTCTTTTCCCTCCCTCATTACGGTATAAGTTGTCTTTCCATTTATATCTGGATCATTCTTTTTTGTATGAAGTCACTTTTTGGACTATATTACTAATATTTAATTTTATTTGATATCGAATATTTTTCGAGATAATAAAAAAAAAAAACAAAAAGAATGTTAAAGATAACTTTTGAGTCATGACAGGTACACACAGCCTAACTTCTCAGACTCCACTTGACAAAGATTTTGAATGTCATTAAATGAACCGTACACCCCCACGCGCACATACGGACAATTAGTTGAACGCAAATCGATATTATGTTTTATATCAACACTGTAATTAAAAGGAATGTTTGGTGCAACAATCAAAATCTCCCCTAATTTAAAAAATTATTACCATCTCCCTGTTGATTTTTAAAATAGATAAAAACCTCCCTATAATTTATTAAAATATCTAAAAAACCCTTTATCATTAACTTGAACGTTAAAAATAAAAGTTTAACCATTAATATGAACGTTAAAACCCCCTATAATTTGATATAATAGTCTAAATCTCCCTTAAATTTAAAAATTGATAATGTCCCTAAATTAATTTTCAAAATAGATAAAAACCTCCTTATAGTTTATTAAAATATCCCAAAAATATCTGACCGCTAATTTAAACGTTAAAAATAACGTTTAACCATTAATATGATGTGATAAAATTATCAAAAAAATAAAATATAAAAAATTTATTAATATTTAATAAAATAACAATTTAATATTTAAAAAAAATCTTCACCGTCCATCTCTAAAATGGACAGTGATGATCAAAACTATTAATTTTTTTGAATGGTTAAAAAAAAATTAAAAAATTAATATTTTTTAAATTAAAAAATAATAAAAAAATCTGAAAAACCCAAAAACTCTCTCTCTCTCTCTCTTTTCCTCTCTTCTTCTTCTCTCTTTCTCTTCCTCTCTTCTTTTATCTCCCTCTCTTGACGGTGGATCTCCGTCGATGGAGACTTTTCTAGGTTTCTGGTTTCCAGGTCTTTTTTTTTTTTTTTTTTTTTGATGTTGTTGTGTTTAATATTATTATTAGAGTTTGGTGATGGTGCTGATGTTGTTATGTTTGATGATATTGTTATTGCAGTCAGAGTTCATGTTCATATTAGTGATGATGATGTTGCTTTTGTGTTGAATGAATTTCTTGGATGTGTTATTCATTGGAGTTGGAGATCCGATCTCCAAATTGGATCTCCAACTTTTTTATTTTTTTAATTTTATTTTATAAAAAAATTTAATTATTTTTTATTTTTAATTGAGGGACAGTTTGGGTATTTTGCGTCAGAAACCTTATCTCACTAACAGAGATAATAAAAAGGGGAAAATGTGATTTTTTCAAACTACGGAAGGGTAATCAGTTATTACATCAAATAACATGAGAAAAATTGAAATTATCCCTAATTAAAATTATCCGACTCATGCAGACCAACACACATAATTAATTGAATCTAACTCTATTCACACACATAATTTATTGAACCAAACTCCATATTATATATGTTCTATACAAAGAGAAGTGCTTGATTCACTCCTACACTTAGCAAGTGTATCAGTTGTGCATTTGAATGATAATGGAAGTGTTAAGGTTGATTGTACAGAGTGAAAGGCCAGCTGACTAAGAACTCGCGCGTGTCTGGCTTTTTTGCCAAGATCAATAGTATAATTAAATTGGACCAATACTTAGGGTTATTATTTGACAATCCATCCTGTTGACTTTCATCCAATGGTTGGGCAGAGAGGGCAAAAATCTTAGGATAATTCCGGAAGCATTATACGACACACAATTAATTGAACCTAACTCCATTTATGTCCTATTGATGTAGTGTATTTAAAGTGAACCAAGACTCGGGTTATTATTTGTCAATCCATCCGCATTCACTTTGACAATCCATCCTTTTTGACTTTTTTTTTTATAATAATTAATATGATTTGAGCAACTATTGCATAAGATGACAATTAATAATTTTGACAATCCCATAAGATAGTATTAAATTTTTGAACTAGAAAGAAAAACCAAAACAAGTTTTTCGGTGCCATCGGTGATTGTGAATTATAATTAGCGAGCAAATGCAATAGTTCAGAAATGAAGGACGCGAATTATGACTTTTTTTGGTCATCATTTAATTTGTTCATGAATTATAGTTTGCAAATATTATTGTGTTAAAAAAAATTATTTGAATTTTTCATTGTTAATTTTAAATCTTATACATTTTTAATCTTAATAGAAAATGACTAATCATATTGATAGAAACATTTTCAAATATATATATATATATAACTTTCTAAATGATGAAGATCTCATACAAGGTCGGCCTTGACATTTTAAAAGCCCGGTGCAGAAAATTAAAATGGATTATTTTATTCATGTAACTTATATTTAACAAACACTATTAAAGAAGTAAAATATATATATATATATATTTGAAAACCAAAACTAAGCAACATCATTGGTAACCTAGCGGCCAAAGCATCATCCCAAAATCTCTACAATTTGGGTTCAAACCTGATTGTCACCATTTATTATTTTTTTTTTCCTAAAAACAAGAAACAAGAAATGCAATTGTAGGGATTCAAACCCTGCATAGGAGAAGAGCAAGAGGCTCCTTAACCACACACATGACATATAGTTGTGAGACTTTGTATATTATATGAAACATTACATATATATTTACTTTACAAACTATTTTTTTTTTTTTTTAAAAGAGACATTTGTAAAATTTGGAGGCCCAGGGTCGCGGCTCCCACATGTGTTCAAACTAGCCCTGCATGCAAGCGTGGGGAAATCCACTAGTTCCCTGACTGGGAGGGAGGTGGATTTGTTCCATATCAATTTCAGTTTTTTCACTTTTGTGTAAAAATTGGAATAATTTGGAATTACAAGAGTACTGGTTAAGTAATTTTCTAATTTCGGTTGGAGTTGAAAAGAATCTAATCTATCTTCTTAAGCTGACTTCCTTGGGTGTAATTTTATAAATGGGTGCATAATAAAGAAATAAATTGGCTTAAATTTCTCCCTTTCCAGAAGACTCTTTTGCTCTTGTTTCCCAATAATTAGTCCACAAAATTTCTTACGCTACATTTTCATATTTTGCGATGATCATAAGAGTTTCATGATACTGCAAAAAGATGTAAAAGAGTATCCAAAGATGTTGTAAAAAGAGTAACCTTGTGTGCATGTATTGTTTTTTGGAAATTACTAGCATTGTATGTAATCTTTTCAATTTGTTATAACTTTTTTCCCTGTCTACTGCAATATGTGATTTTTTCTTGATTATAAGAAAATTCAAATATAAACCATATTCACACAAATTTATTTTCTAGCTAAATACAATATCTCATATACAACTATAAAATATCTCATAGTACTCGAGTTGAAACTATATCTATTGTGATTGCTAATTTGTTTTTAAAAGATATTGTGATTGCTAATTAACAGTGCTAAACTTGCATCGATTGATATTAAAATGTGAAAATCTCATAAAATCGACGATTAATTGTATATAATGACAGCACATACCATGAATTAATTATAAAAAAAAGGTGAAATACCTTGTGATTTAACGAAAGAAGAAGAAAAAAAAATCTCATAAACTTGCAAAAAAAAAAAAGAGAGTTAATCTCGAATTATACACACAAGTTCTTCCTTTTGAAATAAAAAAAAAAATAAAAAGAAAGAAAACAAAACTCTACATAAAATTGACTAGCTAGTTAAGTGTAACTTCCGGGTTTGGGCAATAAAGTTGAACTCCTCGGCCATTTAGAGGCTGCAATGGTCTCGCATTCACTTCTGCAAACTGCAATCAGTTAAGTTGTTAACAATTAATAATTAGCTGATTCCAACTATACATAAACTCAAGATTAATTATATATTACTAATTAAGCTACAGCAGCTTACATCGTGGACAGCTATTCGAAGCGCTTTTACTTGGTCTTTAGAAACAGTCCTCAGCTGGTTAATTTCGATCAAAATGCACATCAGTATCATCAGTTATTCTATTTTGTAACAATTAATGAGGTTAAATTAATTAATGAACTATATACCTTTTTGTTGATAGTCCAAATAACACCTTCAGTGCAAGGAGGTACAGTGAGTGAGCCCATGTACCTGTAATACTTCCTCCCACCCATCTTTATATCTCTTGGATCAATCGCTCCCATATTTGTCTCTGTTAGTTTATCAGCCATCGGCTTCACATTCTTTATCAACTGATCACATTAGATAATTAGTCAATAAGATCTTTGACCAAACTCACTGAAAAGGAGTTTTGTGCATGACCCTTGTAATTATATATCACTTATTTTTTTCATGACTGGGACTAGCCCAGGATACAATCGGGACCAATAGAGATAAACAGTTGTTGCGTGGCCTGAGAATCAGCTCCCAAAAATGAGAGAGAGCAACACAAAAAGAATGGAGCGCAGCCCACAACAGGAAGGAGGTGGGGTGGTGGTGTTTTCTTGGGTGTAAAACCCTTCACTTTAGAGAATGTGGATGATGGTCTAACTACTGGACCACAGCTAAGCTACGTTATATATCATATTGTTGTAAATATAATGTTTTGATTAGAATATATACCTTAGAGAGGAAAGCATCGGGCGGACCAATCTTGTAGAGGAGTGCAATGACAGCTATTTTGTAAGTCACGTTAGGATCAAAGCTTAGATGAACCATGTGTAACTCCAAGTCAAACCTAAGCAAATCAACAAAAGAAAATTAATTAAACTAATTACATTTACTACTCAGGTTCTTTCGATAGAAGTAGATTTGCACTACCTTCTGCGATTGATGGTATGCTCTGAAGGTGAATGCCAGTGGCCCTGCTGGAGGAAGTAGTCGGTGCCATTAATCTTGATCGTTCCCGCACTATTATTCAACCATTGAATCTGCATTCATCATATGACCATTGTACACTAATCAATATAATTTTATCTTATTTTCATCAACTCCATGTGTGACCTTTTATTTGCACACTGTGTGACCTTTTTATTTTTTATTTATGATACAAGTCCAAGAGACAATCGAGATCAAGTGGGATAGGACATTGGTGGTGAGGTCCGAGGAGCGTCTCCCAGACGAGGAGGGAGCAACCCACACATGGGGGGGGGGGGGGGGGGGAGGGAAGTAGTCTACACAAAGATGAGAGCGAAATCCACAATTTTAAGTGGGAGAGGGAAACATTGGATGTAGAACTCGTGACTTAGCCAGAGTCATGGGTGGACAACCTTTACCAATTCAGCAAAGCCTATCTACTGTGACCTATTACTATTTGATGCATATTTAATTACTATATTAAATAATTAATTCGTGCCAAGGAATTAGGGAAGTAGTCTACACAAAGATGAGAGCGAAATCCACAATTTTAAGTGGGAGAGGGAAACATTGGATGTAGAACTCGTGACTTAGCCAGAGTCATGGGTGGACAACCTTTACCAATTCAGCAAAGCCTATCTACTGTGACCTATTACTATTTGATGCATATTTAATTACTATATTAAATAATTAATTCGTGACAAGGAATTCTCTCTAACATGAGTTATAGTTTACCTAAATATATATCAAAAGACATATGTCTGGCTATATATAAAAAGAAAAGAGTAATTATAGGCCATCAGGAATAACTTTAAAGTAGTGGGATGCTTGAGGCATGCCTCACGAGGCATCATTTCATAAATTAAAAGTATTTCATTATGCTGTAATAAGTTGTTTTCTTTATTCTGATAGACTACCAACCAACCAATAAAAGACTGGAAATTTCTCAAGGATGAGCTAAAAGTACCAAAGTGTAGAAGGATAAAAAGAAATGACATATTAAGCTATAGCTGTTGATCAAATTGTAAATTTTCATCTCGCTCAGTTCAAACAAGACATGAGCATGTTTTCACTTAAGAGGAATTAACAAATAGCAAGGGGAAAAACAGGATCCTTAAAATCAAGGCAAAACCTTTCAAATGTAATTATGACAATTAGCAGAGATAAGGGCCGCCTTAAGGAGAAAAGCTTGTGATGAATTGACATACCGAAATGTCATGGCCTCTATTCTTGACAGTTGCATTGGAAGGCTTGTAGTTCCTCTTGATATCCCCTGACTTGAAAACTACTTGGACTCTACGACTGGACATATCAATGGGAGATTGCAATCTTCCAGTCTTACAAGCAGCCCATTCTGCCTTGAGATCTCCCCAGCGTCCTGGTCCCTTTTCACCACCTATGCTGTAATCGAACCCTGACTGATTCTCTGCATAGATAACCAAATGACATATCAAATATTTAATAACAAATAGAAGAAGAAAATAACCAATGCATACAAAATGTCTTAGCTAGCATTACCAACTTCTTGTGCTGGGACTGACTTTGACTGGCGTGAGAAAATAAGTAGAAAGATGAGAAAACTGTACATGAAGACGAGTTTGCTTTGATGCATTGTGTTTTATGAACCTTTAAGAGGTGTAGAAGAGATATAGCGGGTTTCAACAACAATTACTTTTTCTCATGCTTAATGTGTAATCAGGTAAGATGGAGATGTTGTGTGTGTGTGTGTATATATATATTTATATAACGTCAAAAATGGATGGTAGAAAAGGACAATAGATCGGGCTCTGAAGCACATGTTGAAGAAGACAAATTTTATAAACATTTATGCTCAATTGAAAATATCATAATCATCCTTATTATTTAATCAATATTGATTTGGTCTAAGGGCTTAAATGATTAAATAATTGGTTGTTATTTTATTTTATTTTTTTGACATATTACAAATATATATTACATGTATAATAACCATTTATCGGACTCTCTTGATTGAAGTACTGAGATACAACCTGAAACTAAAACTCATAGAAAGAAGAGAGAGAATGCCTCCCAAGCAGGAGGAATAAACAACTTGAAAATTGTTAACATATTATTAATGAGATGATGCACATTTCGAACCCATGACCTTGGATAAAAGGCATGGATGAGTCATGACTACCACTGAGTCACACCATCAAGTGTTATTGGTAGTTTTTTTTTTTTAGTACTGTTAAAAAAATCCTTTAGATTGATCGAGAGAGATTATTATACCTCTTACATAGAATTTTAAAAATTAAATTGATTATTTATCCATTGAAAATGTTACAAAAATTTTCTGTTTTACAAGTTTACTTTTGGAAAATTACAAAGAAAAAAAAAATCGTTAAAAATAAATTTTGAATCTAAAGGTTCTAAAACACCCAAGCTCAATCCGGAAAATGTCCGTCAAAGATCTGTGGTCAGACGAAGATCAATGTGGGCGGACACCACCTCGACCGTCTTTTGTGTGTTGTCACGTAGGAGCGCTCAAATCTTCGTTATTCGCTAATACAAAACTTAATGAAAAAGACATAGAGTAATTTTATTGATCTAATTTGAAATAGTGAGGACCTCGTTTATATTCAAATTAATAAAACAGTAAAGATATTTTTGATCTAGAATAAAAGTAAAGATTAAGTTTATTATTACCTAAACTATAATGACTATAGTACTAGTAAAATTATCCCAAGTTTTAGGAGATTTCTTTTTATCACTTAAATCGTTTAGATGCATTTCATAGTTAAATAAGAATATATATATATATATATATATCAATAATTAATTTACTGTTTTCTTATGTAAAGATGAGAATATCAATCTTTGGAGATCCATTCGCACTACTAAGATGGTTCCGATTAGAGGGAGACTTCAAATAGTTTGAAGGTAAAATAAACATTATTATCTTCAGTTATAAGAAAAATAGTATATGAACAAATTACTTCAATTAAATGTGAAACACCGAAAGTGGCCTTCAATATATACATACATATATATATATATATATGTATATATATATATGAAACACCGAAAGTGAATGTAGTCTCAAACCCTCTCCAATGAATATGCCAAAATGGTGTATTTTTATGCTCCAATGTACGCACCATTTTTATTGTTTCAAGGCAAACCTTTGGTGTTAATGAATATGGTGTTGCACCGTTCATTACACCAAATTTGGTGTTGATTTATAAATTAATTTAATTAAAAATATATATTAAATTATTATAAAAAATATATCATTTAAAATATTTTGTTGAGATCTTTAAAATGAGTATAATGTTGAATATATTTTAAAATATTTTTAAATTTTTAAAATATATTGATAAAAAAATTATATATAAGATATTATTTGAATATGTCATTTACACTAATTTGGTGGAGTACATTTAAGTATGAAAAAATTGGTATAAATATCAAAATGGTGTGAAATTTGATATCCAAACATTGGAGAAGACCTCATAAGCGAACTCTAATGTTGTACACTGTAGTGATTCATCTCTACTTATAAATGATATTAAAGCCTTATGTCTGGAGGTTGGAATTATCAAGTGTCAAGTCATTCTTAAAATTGGGAATCCTCTAGCTCATAATCTAGGCATTTTAGCCTTATCCTCTGATGCGGTCCTTAAATGGTTTGATGTCACTGAAAATTGTGTATTTCATTTTTTGTTTCAGTAAATTATCTTCTTTATTCAAACCAAAAAAAAAAAATTACCTTTTAAAATATAGAAGGTGGATGGAGACTTGTATCATTTAATTAAAAGGATTAGTTAGGAGGATCATTAGTTTAACAAATTGTTAATTTTCTTTTCTTCCCTTTCTTTTGTTATATATCTATTTTTTTAATTGAAGCTTCGTGCACTACGGGTTTTATAATTGAATAATTGGTAGTACGTAATACTGTAGTACTTTTATTTATTCCTGGGGCCTCGCTTGGGAGAATTTTAATTAGGCTTTTGGAATATAATTAATAAGGCACATGCACTTTATGGCAACCTTTATCATTTTGATATTGGTTATATAAGGGGTAACAAGTTCTGACTCTTGTATTCATTTTCAATTTATGGAATTTCGGAATAATAAAATGATATAGCTTGTAAAGGGCGATGATCATGATTCAGTCATGACTATGTCTGCTCGAATTTCTCGGATTTAATAGACAATTATTATTATTATTATTATTATTTTGAATACCATTAGGATTCTGGAAATTTCAAAAACCAACTCTGGGAGTGGTAACAACTGTAGAAAAGTGACCACAAATTATACAAAAAAAGTTAGGGCAGAAGAAGTAAGATTGTTTATAATTGTAAATATGGAAAGACATCAGTTCCAACAAACGCAATACATTTCGTCTTTCTTTATTAATTCTTAATCGGATAGAGGTAACCATCAAATATACCTCATGATTTGAGAATTATATGTACCAGTCAAAATAAATGTTTTCGCATTTTAAGTCTGTTATATGTATTTTTGGGACACCTCAAATAGGCTAGTAAAAGCCCAATGGCCCAGCAGACAGAAGCCCAATTTACCAGGCTCCAGCTCTCCAGCTCGCTGAGATCTTCAGGTCGTGAGCTCTTCAGGTCGCTGAGACCTTCAGGTCGCAGCTCTTCAGGTCGTTGAGATACTTACTTCAGGTCGTTGACTCCTTCAGGTCGTGAGATCTTCAGGTCGTGAGCTCTTCAGGTCGTGAGCTCCTTCAAGTCGTGAGACCTTCAGGCTCTAGCTCTTCAGGTCGCTGAGACCTTTAGGTTGCAGCTCTTCAGGTCGCTGAGATACTTCAGGTCGCTAAGCTACTTCAGGTCGCTAAGCTCCTCCAGCTCGTTTTGAATGAGCTCCAGGTCGCAGCTCTAGCTCGTACAATAACGTGACGTGTACGGTCAACCATTTCAGATCAGTAGCAGCATGATTTACTCAACCACTATAGCGTAGGTAGTGTCAGAAGACTCAGACTTCTTGACAGTAGGCTTTGAAAATTGTATTATGCATTTAATGCTTTCCCATTACTATAGCACCTCCCATCTCTCTATAAATAGGAGCAAAATCTTAGTAAATGGGGACAATGGTTTTTTCTCTCTGCTCTCTTTCTCTTTGTACCCAGAAAATGCAGCAATAAAAGTGACTGCCACCACCAACGGTGGAGGCGCCGTGGACGTAGGCCATTTTTAAGGCCAAACCATGTAGATTTTTGTGTGCTTTTCTCCCTCCTCAGCTTCTTTTCTTCTTCCTCCTTGCCTATGGTCTCCTACTTTTGTTCTGTTTTTCGTTGATCTGCAGCATTGGGCTCAAGAATCTCGTTGACTAGAGATCCGGATTACTTATCAGATTTTGACATCAACATTTTGGCGCTAGAAGGAGGGCCCAACTGCAGATTTCTCCAGATTTTCAAGCAGCCATGGCAAGGGGAAGAAAGACTAGGAGCTTTAATGCAGCAATCGCAGGTGAACCAAAATTCCTGGGCAATGCTGCTGAAAGTCAGCTCGTCCAAAACGAGCTCTCTCCAATCTCTCATCAGCTAGCTTCGGCAATCTTACTGACTAGGGGGCTTTAAGAGCTGTATCAAAGATCCGATTCTCAGCCTGAGCCCTTAGCTCCCAGTTCTCAAGTTGAGCTCGCAGGTAAAGCTTTCAGCTCCCGTTTCTAAGGTTGAGCTCGCAGTTCAAGTTTTCAGCTCCCGTCTCTAAAGTTGAGCTCGTAGGTCAAGCCTTTAGCTCCTATTTTTTAGGTTGAGCTCGCAAGTCAAGCCTTTAGCTCCCAATTTTCAGGTTGAGCTCACAGTTCAAGTTTTCAGCTCCCGTCTCTAAGGTTGAGCTCGCAGGTCAAGCCTTTAGCTCCCATTTTTCAGGTCGAGCTCGCAGGTCAAGCCTTTAGCTCCCATTTTTCAGGTTGAGCTCGCAGTTCAAGCCTTTAGCTCCCATTTTTCAGGTTGAGCTCGCAGGTCAAGCCTTTAGCTCCCAATTTTCAGGTTGAGCTCGCAGTTCAAGTTTTCAGCTCCCGTCTCTAAGGTTGAGCTCGCAGGTCAAGCCTTTAGCTCCCGTTTCTAAGGTTGAGCTCGCAGTTCAAGTTTTCAGCTCCCGTCTCTAAGGTTGAGCTCGCAGGTCAAGCCTTTAGCTCCCATTTTTCAGGTTGAGCTCGCAGGTAAGACTTTCAGCTCCCAGTTCAGGTTGAGCTCGCAGGAAAAGCTTTCAGCTCCCAGTTCTCAGGTTGAGCTCGCAGGTCAAGTGTTCAGCTCCTAGTTCTAAGGTTGAGCTCGCAGGTAAAACTTTCAGCTTCTAGTTCTCAGGTTGAGCTCGCAGGTAAAGCTTTCAGCTCCCAATTTTGAGGTTGAGCTCGTAGGTCAAGTTTTCAGCTTCCAGTTTTCAGGTTGAGCTCGTAGGTAAAGCTTTCAGCTCCCATTTCTCAGGTTGAGCTCGCAGGTAAAGCGTTCAGCTCCCATTTTTCAGGTCGAGCTCGCAGGTAAAGCGTTCAGCTCCCATTTTTCAGGTCGAGCTCGCAGGTCATGCCTTTAGCTTCTATTTTTCAGGTTGAGCTCGCAGGTCAAGCCTTTAGCTCCCATTTTTCAAGTTGAGCTTGCAGGTCAAGCTTGCAGCTCTGGTTTCTAAGGTTGAGCTCGCAGTTCAAGTTTTCAGCTCCCGTCTCTAAGGTTGAGATCACAGGTCAAACCTTTAGCTCCCAATTTTCAGGTTGAGCTCGCAGTTCAAGTTTTCAGCTCCCGTCTCTAAGGTTGAGCTCGCAGGTCAAGCCTTTAGCTCCCATTTTTCAGGTCGAGCTCGCAGGTCAAGCCTTTAGCTCCAATTTTTCAGGTTGAGCTCGCAGTTCAAGCCTTTAGCTCCCATTTTTCAGGTTGAGCTCGCAGTTAAAGCCTTTAGCTCCCATTTGTCAGGTTGAGCTCGCAGGTCAAGCTTTCAGCTCCCAGTTCTCAGGTTGAGCTCGCAGGTAAAGCTTTCAGCTCCTAGCTCGCAGGTATGAGTTCTCAGGTCCCAGGATGCTCCATTTTGAGGTTTCAGCTCCCAGCTCGCGGGTATGAGTTCTCAGGTCTCAGGATGCTCAGTTGGAGCTCTTAACCTCAATGAGCTCTCAATCAGCTAAGCGACGAGCTCCCGAACAACAAGCATGAACACGCCACTCATTCATCCTCACTGTAGAAGCATATTTATATGTACGGTAACATTTTGAGCTTCTATCATATACTTTATGCGCTGTGCTTCTTCTTATTGATCAGGTTCTCGAGTGCCCTGCCTGTGCCTGAGGGTCCCATGGAAGGCGTTAAAGGTGAAAGGGTTCAGTTCCGAGCATCAGCGCCCTGCCTATAGGCCCGAGGGGTCCCATGGAATGCGTTAAAGGTGAAAGGGTCCAGTTTCGAGCATCAGCGTCCTGCCTATGCCTAAGGGTCCCATGGAAGGCGTTAGAGGTGAAAGGGTCTAGTTTCGAGCATCAGCGCCCTGCCTATGCCTGAGGGTCCCATGGAAGGCGTTAGAGGTGAAAGGATCCAGTTCCGAGTATCAGCAGTCTTGGACGGAACCGTCGGGTCCTGTGAGCTCACAACGCTTTGGACGGAGCGACGGTCTCCTGTGGACTTATCGACAGTCTTGGACGGAACCGTCGCGTCCTGTGAGCTCGCAACGCTCTGGACGGAGCGACAGTCTCCTGTGGACTTATCAACAGTCTTGGACGAAACCGTCGCGTCCTGTGAGCTCACAACGCTCTGGACAGAGCGACGGTCTCCTGTGGACTTATCAGCAGTCTTGGACACTATATGGCCAAAAGGTGTGTAGACCGGCAGGCCTCCAAGCTACCTAATCGGCCAGCCTAGTCAGCATTACGTTGTACAGCTCGGTCTATAACCCATAGAGCATGGTTAAGGTTATGACCTCGATAACTTTCATTGTGTATAGCTCGGATTACGACTTTTTGAGCACGGTTGGAGTTTATATATCTATCTGTTCACCTCTTGCCATGCCACGGGCCCCTACACCCTCTCGGCACATCGCGAGATATTTGTTATTACTGATATTTTTACTTTTGAGTCCACAGGAAACTCAGATGAAGCAAATGCCTAATAGACCTCACCACGAGACAGATCAGCAACACGCTTCCAGTATTTCCCCATCTCATCAAGACAGCAAGCTCTTGTGCACGATAGCTTTTACCAGCAAATTCAGCTCCCAGTCCGTAGAACGAACTAGGAGCTGGGGGGCTTGTGTTATATGTATTTTTGGGACACCTCAAATAGGCTGGTAAAAGCCCAATGGCCCAGCAGACAGAAGCCCAATTTACCAGGCTCCAGCTCTCCAAGTCGCTGAGATCTTCAGGTCGTGAGCTCTTCAGGTCGCTGAGACCTTCAGGTCGCAGCTCTTCAGGTCGTTGAGATACTTCAGGTCGCTGACTCCTTCAGGTCGTGAGACCTTCAGGCTCCAGCTCTTCAGGTCGCTGAGACCTTTAGGTTGCAGCTCTTCAGGTCGCTGAGATACTTCAGGTCGCTAAGCTACTCCAGCTCGTTTTGAATGAGCTCCAGGTCGCAGCTCTAGCTCGTACAATAACGTGACGTGTACGGTCAACCATTTCAGATCAGTAGCAGCATGATTTACTCAACCACTACAGCGTAGGTAGTGTCAGAAGACTCAGACTTCTTGACAGTAGGCTTTGAAAATTGTATTATACATTTAATGCTTTCCCATTACTGTAGCACCTCCCCTCTCTCTATAAATAGGAGCAAAATCTTAGTAAATGGGGACGATGGTTTTTTCTCTCTGCTCTCTTTCTCTTTGTACCTAGAAAATGCAGCAATAAAAGTGACTGCCACCACCAACGGTGGAGGCGCCATGAACGTAGGCCATTTTTAAGGTCGAACCACGTAGATTTTTGTGTGCTTTTCTCCCTGCTCAGCTTCTTTTCGTCTTCCTCCTTGCCTATGGTCTCCTACTTTTGTTCTGTTTTTCGTTGATCTGCGGCATTGGGCTCAAGAATCTCGTTGATTAGAGATCCGGATTATCTTACCAGATTTTGACGTCAACAAAGTCAAATTGTTCACATCATTTAAATTTATGACTTATTTCACGCTTATTTAGTGATAGCAAGCCAATGAGACATTTAATCAAGTAAATGATACTTTTAGTGACATAATTATATTGAACATTTATGATCAATACGTTATAATTTTTAAATTATTAAAATTATTAATCTCAGTCATTCATTATATTTCATTTTCTAAAAACATTTTTCTCTCATAACTAATTTAAATATAATTAATGATTGAGATTAGTGATTCTAATAATTTGAAAGTTATGATGCATTGATCATATGAGCTCTACATAATTATATATCTGAATCTATTGTCTACAATTATAGTTATGGAATAATTTAAAAAATTAGAAACTACGATAAGAGAACACGACATTGGTACTCTCTCTTTTTTTGAAAACCCTTCAGGTGAAGCTAAAGTTTCTACATATAAATAGGCACGAGACTAATTAGACTAAGACTTGAAATATAATTGAACCTTACCTTAGCATTTATTCATAATTGCATACCAAGTGCATGAAGAGATAAAAGAACATTTGCTATATCAATAGCATAACATAATCACAAGCATCGTTAAGTGATAATCATATTTTTCCAGCAAAGTAAGTCTCAAATTCAAATCTACTCCTCCTACAAAAAGGGAAAAAAAAAAAGTGATACTAAAGTAAACCAAACTTAATAACCAATAAGTAAATTAAATGGGTTGGTGCAATAAACTGTTGCATGAATAAAATTCTAATTACTCGTTTCTATTTTCATAAATATAAAACATATTAGATGATGATGTCATAGCAATTTGAAAACTTTCTTATAATAATACATTACTGAAAATATCTAAAGGAGCACCATCTACCAAACTTTATATAGGTACGGTTTGTGTCTCCAATTATTGGGCTGTATTAAAATAGCCATGTGCTACATATTTCTTCTTCTTTTTCATGTATAACAATAAAATGTCGCTTGCATGCATTAACAGAATATTCTGGTAGATAAGCTCAAACCAACCCAAATCTTGAGGACAGTTAATATTAATGACAAGAAAATGTGGCCACGTTTACGGGATGTTGGCAAGGTGGTGCCGTTTAGCATCATAAAAGGTCTACCCACCCATGAGCCATGACCCAAACAAGAATAATCTGGATTTCAAAACATATTATATTTAAAACCGAGCTGTCTTGGTGCTGACTACAGACAAGTCACATAGAGTACAAGTGTTGGGTCGTTGTTGATGACAGGTGTGTTCGTTCAATTTCGGAGTTAGCACTCTATGATGACAGGTGTTGGCAGTGGCGGACCCAATGCATAGCCAGCGGGGGCACGTGCCCCCCCCCTGGAATTCTAAAAACATATATTAAGATTTATGGCGTGAACAAATTCACAAAATGTGGATGTGTGCTGCTGGTTTAAAATGTGCACATTTTTCAGCCAATTACGGGTTCGAATCCCTGTAAACTCATTAATATTTTGACAATTTTTTATAACAACTCATTCCCATTAGTTTATAATATTTACTTTTCAACCCCCTTTTTATATACATATACTTTTCAATCCCTTCTTTACATATTTACTTTTTATATTTTATACACATTTGCTCTTCAACCCCCTTTTACACATTTATTTTTTTATATATTTTACTACGATTATTTATTTAAATTAATAATTTTTTGAGTAAATAATAAATTTACGTAGTTTATGTTATTTTTATTTTTATTTATTTTAATGATTTCGTTATGATTTATATTTACTTTGCTTTAATGTTATATATATTTTATTTTATTTAAACTATACTATGTTATTAAACTTTGCTTTGAAAAAAATTATATATTTAATATGAGTATACGTGCTTATATTACTTTATTCATGTGCCCTCCTAAACAAAATTTTTGGATCCGCCACTGGGTGTTGGGTCGTCGTTGATGACAGGTGCATGAATTGGATTAATTATTATGCGTAATTAGTGTTCTAAATCTATTAAAAAGTATACTTTTCTGCCTGTCTAGAAAAATCTTTTAGTTTTACTTCTCTTTCCAAATGTCCAGTCCACAACATCTCATGCTTCAATTAATTTTTTAAATTATCATTAGGTTTCATGGTATTTGTAAATGTTTAACATTGTTGTTAATCTTCTCAGTTTTCTTGTGGTTTTTTAAGGTATTTTTTGTAATCTAATGTGATTTTGTTCTTAATTGTAAGAGAAAAATTTAAATGTAAACCAAATTCATTCAAATTTTTATGTCAAATCCTAAGATATCTTATACAGCTATAGAAAGTTAATGTATATGAATTTATTATATTATTATAAAACCAATTGATACCCACATCTACATATTGTGACAACTAATTGATAATGTTATCATTTGCTATATCATGACAATGCGAATGGGTTCCTTTTTTATATGACACTAATTGGGCATATGTTAGTCTTAATAGTATCATTTCACTGTTCATAAATTTTAATAACAAAAATACTCTTGTTTTAAAATATCGGTTTTGAAGGAGAAAAGTTGAAGAAGTAAACAAACCAACTTGAATTATTCATCGGATTGTTGCCGAGATGTTCGCAAAACAGAAATGGATTGTCACTAAACCATTCCATTGTAAAATAACATAAGCCCGAAATTAGGAGGAACATGTGTTAATGAAATAGAGCAGAACAGAACATAGGCTTTTGCTATGTTAGCAGACTCAATTAGTTCGCAAACATAGACTCTGTTCTTGTGTTTGCGAATAAAGCTTATGTTCATGAACTAATCTCCAATGAGCCTGTATTGATGAAACAGACGAATGAGCGAGCTTGGTGATGAAGGTGGTTGACTCCAATGATTGACTCAGACAACTGACTCAACATATATAGAGCAGGCTAACAACGAAAATGATAGATTTCATAGATCGACTCCAATGGTCGGTATGGTTTGGTCAAATCAACGTAGTAGCAACCATGAAGGTTGATGAAATAGAGGTTGCCGGTTTAGTTGGTGGCGACCATGGAGATTGCTGAAGGTTGATGAAAAGTTTTTTATTATTTTTTTTTTAATAAATGGTGTCATTGTCTCTTTATCGGGAAAGGTACTAGTAAAACTCAACTTAGTTTTTTTATACTAGTCAAACAAGTGCTCAATTCTTAACTATTATTTCATATGGTTTTTATAGATATGAAATCAATTAAGTCAATTATTATGAAATTCAGATAGACATCTACGAAACTTATGCAGGGAAATGTCACGCTGTTTCCATGGATGATTACATTTTTCATTTTGTTTCTATAATTATTTCACTTTTAATATATCCTAGTTTTCTCAAATGCTTATTGATAATGTAAACCAAGTGGCCCCGACCCTATATAATGTACCATCTAATTTTCCTTATAGAAAATGTAAATATCAATATGCCAAGCACAGACAAACAGCGTTACACACCGGGCACTTAACTATCATAATCATGCTCTGCTCTGATTCGAAATTCCACAATCAGATTTTTCTAAGCTTGTCACCCACTTTTTGTCTCCACTCTCCTACCATATGTCTATAAATATAATCGCTTTGCTTTAAAACTTCATTCCAGCATCAAATCACTAACACTGCAAGAGTTCCAAAACTCCATAAATATATAGCCATGAAGTCGCTATTTCTCTCTTTTCTTCTACTACTTTTAATGGCAGAATCTGCTTCTGCCATGAACAGGAAGATGAAGGTGATTGAAGCTAATCCAACTAAAGAGCAACAAAGCCAGGCAGTGAGGGAAAACCTGGACAGCTATAGTGAAGCTGATCCAAATAACCACCATAGCATTCCAAGGCCCTCATTTGGCCGTTGGAATAATAATCAGCATGGACTGGCTGAGGCGATCCATAGTAATCATGATTAATTAGCTATGCAGCTTTGCTTAATTTTATTATAAAGCTAGCCGCAGTTTCAAAAATGAAGCAAGTACTCTGTCACATGTTAAAGAGTGTTATGTACTAGCAGATTGTAGTCGATCCATACATGTGTATATATATATATATATATCTTGACCAAGTTTGAAGGTGATTGATGTATGATAAAGCAATGTAAACTTCGAATGTGTATTCATTTATATATGATGAAGCAATATTAAGGGTAATTATGAAAAATAATTAATTAATGGGTCCAAATCAATTATGGAGATTTAAAATGTCATTTTTTATTTTTGGCTCTGTTTATGGCGATTATTAATTGAATACAAGTTGTTAATGTTAGATCATTTAATCTAGCATATTAATTTGTTAGCATCAAAGGCAAAAACAAAGAATAATTAGTTACTTTTTTTTTTTTTTTTTGAGAAAGAATAATTAGTTACTTAGCGAGAAAACTAGAAGCCAAATTATAATCAGTGATTCATTGAGGCTGGAGCCAAGATGCAAACAACCTCTGGGTTGGTTTCATTTGGCACTGCCAGATTTGGGCAAACAAACGGCCCAAGTCCAAGTATATGAGAACAACTTCAGCAATCGCGGCCCATAAAACGCTAACTAAGAACGTCTGAGTTGATACTAATTGAAACAGATGCATTACTGCGATATTTATACTATTTAAAATCATTTGTGAATGTGAATAAGGATGAAAATATCAATGAAAATGTTGGTACTATAATTTGATGAAAATATCAATATTAACAAAGATTGATATCATCTGATGACATTTTCTCTAAAATTTTTTAATAAAACTTTAAAAATGTTAAAATAATTGATACTCTATAAAAGAACAAGTTTCCAAAAACATGTAATTTCTAGCAACCACATGGCATGAATGTGAATATAAACATATAATGCATGTACAAGCTATATAAAAATTAAAAATATTCCATTAAACCTTATTTTTCTTATCATTCGCGATATAGAAAGTTTTAGGAAAGAGAAATTTTCTAACAATTATATTTGAATTGAATATATATATAAAAAAAAAATGAGATAGAGAATGCAATTAATGAATTTGATTAGTAGTCCTAACAATTTAAAACTTACGACGTATTGACCATAGAAGTTCTATAAATATTGGTTTAACTACCTTACCCAACCAATAAGATTACTCATCAATAATGACTATTGAATTTATTATAAGAGTAGTTAACGAAGAATATTCAAGGGTTATATTATTGATAAATAATCTTACTGGTTGCGTAAAGTAGTTAAATCTTATATATATTCGTAAGAGTTATGCTAGATTCCATCACTAAAATTGTTATGATTATTGATTGTGTACCTATTTCTAAACTCTCATATAGCCCAACAATATTGTAAAAAATAATAATTTTATTTAATATAATAATACATATTATGTAATCTATGGAAAAAAAAAAAAACTTTCAAAAAAATTTTTGTCTCGGAGCGTGCAACTGGAACCTCGGTTCTGATGTATTTGCTCCATAAAGTTCTTTTTCTATGAAAATAAAGAAAACAAAAAACTCCATGCTCTGGCTTGCTAGCGTTATCATTCGTATCAATCAAGTCATTTCGTATATATCACATTATTATTGTAGCATTTCTAATTTCCATATATACAGGATATTATTTTAGTTATTTTGTATAGAATATATCATACTAATTGTCTTAGTATATAATATTCAATCCTTTGCCGTATAAATTGATCTCACTTTATATATTATAAAATATAGTGAAATACATTCTTTCGAATTTTGCATTGTGTCAAAGCTTGGGTTTTGAAAAAGCTTTTCTAGCCAAACAAGACACTGCCACTTCCTTCAACTCCAAACACCACCGTCAACCTCTGTTAAACACCTTTATTGTCAGCCTCACATCTCTGTTCAACCACCGTGCACCATCGTCGTTCCTGTCACATCGCTTTGCTGCCGCATCATCGAGAATCTGGTCTGTCCGCCACCGCGGGCCTCTGTCACTGGTTTTGCACTATCATAGCACCACCACTGCTCTGTCCTCTCGTCACTGTCGCACACCGTCTGCCACCGTCGTTTCTGTGTTAGCCTGTTCTTCTGTCACTTCTTCCGCTGCCATACGTCGTACCGTTGCACCACAATTTCATCAGCTCAGTCGTCGCTCAATCTAATGGCACTATCACAGTCGTACCGTCGCGATTCTGCTGTCCTCTCGACACTATCGCACACCAAAATGCATCCAAACACCATTCAAACACCACTCAAACATCATCATCAACCTCCATTAAACTCCATCCAAACACCATCCAAAGCACCACCTGTTTACTGTCTCTTTTTGCCACTGCCATAACCGTCACAGTCTCCGCTGTCAACTCTCTGCCGGTGTCATTTGTTCCATTACCAACTCTGATTCAAGCCGCATCTGGTCGTACCCAGTTCTGCTGCCGCTGCACACCCAGTTCTGCTGCCGCTGCACATCCAGTTCTGTCGCCGCTGTTTGCATCTGCTCTGCTGCTTTGTCACTGCCGCTGCATCAACAAAACAAAAAAACGCTGTTTCTGGTATGTCTTCGTCGCTTGTTTCTTCACTTTCACGCACCATCATCTCTCCTTGACTGCCTCCATCACCGTGGCGCAGCTTGGGATTTTTCTTGTCTGGTGCTCACATTTTTCTGTTGCGGCTATGGGGTGTTAATTTTTTGGTTTCTGCTGAGATTAGGCTTACACTTTTTTTTTTGGTTGGACTCTGTGGTGTTGATTACTTAATTGGGCTTGGTTCTCCTTATTGGATTTGATTGTTGAGTTGGTTTATTTAATTGGTTTTATTTATGGAGAATTCATGGAAGTTAGATGTGTCTCAACTCATCCAAATTATTTTAGATAGTCCACATTAAGTTTTATGGGCACAAGAGATGTCCAGTTTTCTCAAAGGTAAGAAATTATGGTGATATGTTACTAGAGATCATAAAAAGCCCACCAAACCTGAAAAAGAGCCTGATGAGAAATATAATGACCAACATAATAATTGGAACAGTAAAAATTACCAAATCATCACTTAGATTTGTAACACCTCGATTCCACCAATCAATATTCAATTTGGTCATTTTAACACCGCTCAATCTCTTTGGAATTTCTTGGCTCACAGGTATACTACCCCTGCTCTCTCTCATCAGTATCATTTGTTACGAAATCTTCATCAATTATGATAGAAATCTGGTCAATTAGTTACTGATTTTCAAACAAAGATGCAATTTCTCTATGATCAACTTGCTCTTTCTAAGCCCACTTGGACTACTAATGATGCTGCTGAGAAATTCAATACTTAAAGAGATCATCAGCACTTGATATAATTTCTCATAGCTCTCACTAATACTTTTGAGCCTACTCGTACATCTCTACTTCATCATCATCCTTTACCTATTCTTGAGCAGGCTCTCTCTGAGTTGATATCTAAAGAGACTTATCTTGCCACATTGCAGCCTCTTAGTACTAGCACCATGTTGGCTACTCATTTAAAACAACTTGACATTAAGAAACCTCATCGTCATTATTGTAAGCTGCCAGGATATGGAGTTTTTCATTGTCCTACTTGACGTTGTAAACATTGTCATAAATATAGATCAGGCGACTACAATAATGATTGTCCTCAGAAACCTGCTAATAGAGGATCTTCAACTAAATCTAAAAATATTTTTCTCAAGCATTTCAAGAATAATCAGCAATTTTTGATAGTTATAGTTGATGACGCACCGGGTACCGCTATATCTTCTTCTTTTTTCAATTCATGACCTGGAGTCCACGCTTTACCCAATCATTTCCAAATCTGATAACTCTTCCATTTTTGTTTCCTTTATGTCAATGGGTAATTTCTCTTGGTATTTTGACTCAACTTGCTGTAATCAAATGATCTTTGATTTTACAAAGTTTATCTGTCCATTCATCATCTTTCCCTTTACTTGTCATTTCTATAGCAAATGGTTCATCTATGTCTGGTCAACATATAGGTTATATCTCTACAGATAATTTATTCTTACAAAATACTTATTTCATTCTAAAGCTCATCAGCCGGGCCATTTTTGTGAATTAGTTTCCAAACTCAAACTTACATTCATCTTGTCATCTTGAGTTTGCGGGGATGTTATTATTCATATCAACAAGTCATTTCATATATATTATACTGTTATTGTGATATTTCTAATTTCCATATATGCAGGATATTATGCTAGTTGACTTATATATTGTTGTACATATTTTAGCGACCCAAAACAATGGGTCATTGAGACCCAAAGCCCAGCAGGCCCAATAAACTGAAGAACGACATGATCTAGTTCCCAACTCTTCAAAGCGAGCTCTCAGATCTCCTTATTTTCAGCTTGCATATGCAAAGCTTGAAAGGAGATTAGCTCGCTAAGCTGAGATCGTTTACTATTACATCTCTCAAGCCGCTAGACACCCTCGCCAGCCCCAGAATGTCCAAGAGCGGGACATAGCCCTTGACGTGGCATGCACACTAAAAAGGCCATGTTGGAGTAGTTAGCAGCCTAACTTAAGAAATATCTCACCTAACCCGTATGAGTTTAGAGTCTAAATCATACTTTGACAAGGTTGACCTGACAAAATATCAGTCTTGAAAATGTAATTTGTTATGATTTTATTTTGTCTTATTATGTATTATTGTAGCATCTCTCATTCTCTATAAATAGGGGAGGAAATTAATTGTAAAAGAGAGAGAGAGAGAGAGAGAGAGAGAGAGAATACACTTTTACTTAGAATACTTTGCAGAAATAGTGAGAGAGAAAACAATGGACATAGACATTTTTTGGTCTGAACCACTCAAAAATTTCTGTGTTCTCTGTTCTTCTTTTGCCCTTTCCTTAGTTTTTTATTTGCTTCTTGCATTGCTTTGATCATATTTACAACATTGGACTTGTGGACCTGAGTTGACCAGTATTTGAACATCGACATATATAATATTAAATTCTTTGGCCTATAAATTGGCCTCGCTTTATACATTATAGAATACAATGAAATATATATTATTCTTTCGTATTTTACAGCTAGTTTGGTGTATTTTCTGGACCGTAGAGTTGAACTCCTCGGCTATTTAGAGACTGCAACGGTCTCACATTCACTTCTGCATACTGCAATCAGTTAAAAGTTGATGATAATTAATTAGCCGATTCAAATTATGCATGAACTTTATATCAATAAATTGCTAATTAATTAAACTATAGCAACTTACATCGTGGACAGCTATTCGAAGAGATCTTATTTGGTCTTGAGAAACGGTCCTCATCTAATTAATTTCAATAAAAATGCAACATCATTATCATTATATTATTTTGTGGTTAATATATATAACAATTAATGATACTTAATTAAATTAATTAATATTTACCCTTTTGTTGATAGTCCAAATAACGCCTTCGGTGCAAGGAGGGACAGTAAGTGAACCCATGTACCGGTAATACTTCCTTCCACCCATCTTAATATCCATTGGATCAATCACTCCTATATTCCTCTCTGTCAGTTTATCGGCGATCGGCATCACATCCTTTAACAACTGGTCACATTAATTAACTAGTCAATAATAAGTTTGTTATACCAAACTCACTTAAAAAGAGATTTGTGATCCTTATAATTAGATATCGCATTGTTATTAAATATAATGTAATAATTAGAATATATACCTTAGAGAGGAAAGCATCGGGCGGACCAATCTTGTAGAGGAGTGCAATGACAGCTATCTTGTATGTTGCATTGGGATCCAAGCTTTCATGCACCATGTGTAACTCCAAGTCAAACCTAACCAAATCAACCCAAAAAAAAAATTATAACAAATTGTTTGGGTTTCTATGTATAATAATTTAGAAATAGGAAGGCAACTAGCACTTTAGATTTGTTGTACCTTCTACCATTGATGGTATGCTCGGAAGGTGAATGCCAGTGGGCCTGATGGAGGAAGTAATCTGTGCCGTTAATCTTGATCATTCCAGCACTGTGATTCAACCAGTGTACCTGCATTCATCACGTTATAACATTACACATAAGTCAATGCTATTAAACATAAATTAGACACAATTTGACTAGGGTTCACCAACTCCGTGTGCATGATCCATTAAAAATCGGTGGAGCAAATTACTAACAGGTTTCCAAACATGTCCCTTATTACAATCAAAAATTACTTTTACTTTTTATAACAATAATCTTCCATATACTAATGGTTTGACCATATTGACTATTTAAGATAACTGAAAAAAGACTGAGATTGAGCAAAAAGATGAGAATACCCATCCATTTATAAAATCCAATCTGGGTCAATCGTCTCTCGCCTCCCACTCTCTCTCTCTCTCTCTCTTCTTTTTCTTCTCCTTCTTCTCTTCTTTTTCTTTGTCTTTTTCACCGAAACCCAGATCGACGTCGAAAAACCCACTCACCCAATCTCTCTCTCTCTCTTTCTCTCTCTTCTCTTTCGTCTCATTCTTCTCTTTGTCTTCTTCACCAATCGATCTGAGTTTTAAGATGATGTAGGTTTGGTTCTATCTTGGAACCAGATCGTCACCTGCCGTGTTCCAACCCAGACCAGCATTAGTGTCTGGGTTTCCAGACCAAAATCCAGACGTGCATCAGTGTTTGAGTTTCTAGATGGTGTTGATGATGATATTCTTGGGTTTGTTTGATGTTGATAGTAGTGGTTTTTGGTTGATGATTAATGATGATTGTTTGTGTTGATGATTGACTTTGATGACCGATGATGATGGATCATTGTTGATGAATCAGACATTTGTTAATGAACCTAGAAACCCAGACATCATTAATGTTGATGAACCATCATCAATTTTTTTTTTATCATTTTTCTATTTTTTCGAAATATTATTTTTTTTCAAATTGATCTAGAATTCATTTTTTAGATGGACGGTTTAGATCCATTTGAAAAAAAAATTTAATTATTTTTTATAGTTAAAATTTATTTTTTAAAATTTTAAAATAATTTAATTTTTAAAATATTTTTAAGTTTTAAAATTTTAAATTATTTGTTAATTAACTTAATTTTTTTAAAAAATAATAAAAATAAAAGAAATTGATCAAAACGTCTTTATTATAATTAATTTTTATAGTCAATTATCATTCAACAGTTAATATAGAGGAGGTCACTGTTATAAAAAGTAAAATTGATTTTCGATTATAATAAAACATATGTCTGAAAACTTTTAAGTAATTTACTCAAAATCGGTGCATATCTGATTACTATTGAGATTATTACATTGGGAAAAGGATTCTTTTCGTGTTTTTTCTTTTATCTAAATATAAAATAAAAGGAGGTGGGTATCACATAATTTGAGACTGACTTCTCTTTTAAATAGTGGGAGACATGAAGCATCACTTTCAAAATATAAAAGTATGTCATTTTCTTGTTTAAAGAAACAGGTTGATGAACAAGTTTTTGGACTCTAATAATTTGTCTTCTTTAATCTGATACATGAATCACCAACCGGCCAGTCAGAGACTAAAAATTTCTCAAAAATGACCTAAAGGAAAAGAGAAGTTGATCTGGTTGCGAAAACATGTTATGGTCTGGGGAGAGGGGCATAGCTGAAAGTTTGTTTAATACGTATATAACTGAAGATCAAGGATCATGTCAAAGAAAATTAATTGTGTGAGGAGTTTTTAACATACCGAAATATCGTGGCCTCTATTCTTGACAGTAGCATTAAAAGGTTTGTATCTCTTTTTGATCTCCCCTGACTTGAGAACTGCCTGGACTCTGTCACTGGACAAATCTATGGGAGATTGCATCCTTCCATTTTTACAATCAGCCCATTCGTGCTTGAGATCTCCCCAGTGCGCAGGTCCCTTCTCATCACCTTGACTGTAATCAAACTCTCTCTCATTCTCTGCATATATCACAAAATTAATTTACATGTGAGAATCAAATCAAAACAAGAAAAACAATCATTTTAATTTGTAGCAATATTCATTACCAACTTCTTGAGCTATCACTGATTTTGAGAGTGAGAAAATAAGTAGAAAGATGAAAGAACTGTAAATGAAGGTGGGTTTGCTTTGATGCATTGTGTTTTGTGAGAGACGATAGAGTTGGAGAAGCGATTATATACAGGAGGTTCCAGAAATAATGAGATTTTCTTATTAATAGCAGATGCTCAATGGATCTATTAGACTCAGATGCTGTGTATAAATATATTTGTAACGGTGAAACGGATGGTAGAAAAGGACAAAGAGATTTGAATTTTCAGCAGGTTTTTTGGGTTCAACAACCGCCGACTGAACGTTGACGCCGAAAAAATTAAGACTAGTGACGGATTTTAAAAGTTTCGACGTATTTTTGAATAGAGTATATTAAAATCAAAACGTATTTAATTCACATCGAGATTAAATTCATTAAAATATAAAATATTTAATTTATACTTTTATGAAATTCAATAAAATTTAGATACGTTAAAAAAATTATTAACTTAATAGATTTTATTTAAATGATAGATTTAAATGAAGTGTTATGAATTTTGAAAGTTTGAGTATATACAATTTAAATTTGAATAGATTCTATTAAAATCTAAATATATTTAATTCAGATTTATATAAAATCTATTAAAATTTAGAAGTATTTAATTTAGATTTATATGGAATCTAATAAAATCTATGTGTATTAAAAAAGTTATTAACTTTATAGATTTCATTTAAATGATGGATTTAGATGAAGTGTTCATATGCAACGTGAATAGATAACAGATGACGATTACATGCTAAATGTCTTTTATTGTATAACTTGTACAATAAGATGATAGATAAAAAAAATGGAGAGAGAGTTTGAACTAGAGACCTCTAAACTCTAATATCATGTTAGTTACTATTATATCTAAAAGTTTAAGTTAATAAAAAATGACCCAACTATAACATTTAAAACCTGAGGTTATGATATGTTAATCATAACAAATTTTATCATTCTCTTCAAGATTTCATTGGACATTTTTAAAGAATTCTAACAAAATTATTATGAAATGTATAGAATCTGTTAATTCTATTAAAATCTATGAGTATTTAATTCATATTTGTGTGGAATCCAATAAAATCTAGGTATATTGAAAAAATTATTAACTTCATAAATTTTATTTAAATAATGAATTTGGATGAAGTGCTACTGATTTTAAAAGTTTGAGTGTATTCAATCTAAATTTAAATAGATTCTGTTGAAATCTAAATATATTTAATCCAAATTTATATTAAATTCATTGGATAGAGTGCTTACGTGCAACAAAGACATATAACATATAATGATCACATACTAAATGTCTCTTATCGTATAACTTATGTAACAAGATGATAGATAAAGAGGAGAAAGAGAGTTTGAATTAGAGATTTTCAAACTCTAATATCATGTTATTTACTATTACACGTAAAAGTTTAAGTTGATAGAAAATGATTCAACTATAGTATTTAAAACTTAAAAATATGATAAGTTAACAATAACAAATCTTATAATTCTCTTCAAGATTTCATTGAAACTTTTTTTAACGAATTTTGACAAAATTATTATGAAATCTATAAAATGTGAGAATTTTATCAAAATCTATTATTAATTAAAAAAAAAAAACAATCAAAACTTTTAAAAACGTTATACACCCGCTGGAAGGAAGATAGGCAGGTTCGTGGACACCAACCATGGAACGAACATTTTGTCTTATTATATTGCTTTATAAAAAGAAAAACGAGCAAACAGATTGAAACAGCTAGCGCTGTGCAAAAGTTGAATTGAATTTCAATTCGTGGTTAGTGAACACCTAAACGACTTAACTTCATCCTGGTTTTCATGTTCACATTAATTTATTGTTTCCACATTCACATTTATCGTCATCATCTTCATATATATGCACATGTTTTCTCATTTTGATATTCTTGAATCGTGATATCAAGGGAAACACGTTTTGACTCCGATTTTGTTTTCAATTATGAAATATCGTAACAGTGAAATTATTGCTAGTAGAGGGTGACGAAAACTTTGGCTCATGCCCATATATGTACGGTCGAAGTTCTCATAAAATTTTGAATATCATTAAATCATAATACGAGAGGATTCTAGAAAATTTCCAAGATGAACTAAGAGTAGTAAATATTGTAGAAATAATAAACCCAAATTATAAAATAAAAAAGTCACAAAAGAAGGATTGTTTACAATGATAAATAAGGAACCATGTAATCAGCTCTTAAAAAACAACAGATGCATTTGTTTTTCCTTTTCAATTTTAATAATTATGAACATATTTATTAATCGGGAATGAAAATTAAAGAAAATTAAGAGACAGAACTTAATTTGTGGGGTAGAAGGAGAGATTTAAGTTCTTTTAAAAAAAAAAAAATTAATTATTGATTTTATGTTGAGTTCACGTGTTTCAATTATTTTTAATAAACATTAGAATCACGGATTAAAATTTATATTTCCTTTTTTAATCACTTTTAATTAGTATATGTTAGCGTCTTTATTGTTAATTCAATTGAGATTGATATAAAAACTGTATATAATGAGTTTTAATATAATATATCAGTCAAACATAAATATTTATATATTTTAAGTTAATTTGACCATTTTCTTATTGTTTATATAAATATTTAAATGATATAAGTCAAATTGTTTGTGTCATTTTAATTTATAACTTATTTCAAATTTAGTTGTTGATATATATATATATATATATATATATACACACATGAAATAAGTTATTTTAAATAACTATTGATAACAAATTAATCACATATTTTTATCAAATAAAAGAAATTTTTTATCACATATAAGTTATAACGTAACAAGAGCAAGACATGACAAAAAATTTATAATACATAATAAGAGAATAAAAAAATTAGTTAGCATCTTCTTCTCCAGCTCACTTTTAAAAAACATGATTCAAAGAGATTAGATCGTTTCTACAATATGTAATACAGTGAGATAAATAACCCTATGTTGTAAAACTTAAGTAAGTTAATTAATTGAACCTAACCCACAAATCACTACAATTTCGGCTGTATACGTAAGATTAAATCTTTGTCATATCCTACAATCAACAGTGTAGCTAAAGTGAACCCAACCATGGATAAACAACATTCTAATTGATTTGATTTTTCATTAATATAAAATATAATAAAGTAAGCTATTTAGCAATCCAAAAATTCTTAAAATAATTTGTTACAAGAAGGCTAGAAGAACTGTACCGCGGACCAAAATTTAAGAGAAGAGTCACGGTTTGTGCCAAATTTTAGGGCTGCATTCGAATAGCCATGTGCTGCCTACCATTTTCCTTTATTTATTTATTTTTTTTAAAAAAAAGGTTGCCTGCCGCCATAAAATGTTGTTGCCTAAATAAGTTCAAGACAACCCATTTTAAAAGAATCTAGAGGACAATCATAAATGACAAGAAAATGAGGCACACGTTTTAGGAAGTCGGTGATCAAGTGCCTACAAGCATCCAAGAAATATCTAGCCAGCCAACATAGAGTAATCTGGATTCTCCAACAGAGGAGGAAAAAGAAAACTTAAAATACTCAAAAGCGAGCTGTTTAGCTTTTGAGTACAGACAGGTGTTCAATCCATTTCCACATCCTGAGGACAGGGGTTGGTTTGTTGTTGATTACAGATGTCTTTGTCCAACTACGGTGCATTGAAATAATTATCATATAAGGATACTTCGGAAAGGGTAAAACTCCATGATGCTTGATGAAATAGTACAAAAAAGATGGTATTTAGATAATTCATACTATTCTTTCCTAATGTTTCGAAAATTCAACATAAACTTTTTCTACTATCAATTAATCGTGGTTAAATTCTCATGATTAACTGTTAAAATTTCAAAAAGATTAAAATATCCTTCAAATCTAATTTAAAGTTAACATTTTGTTTTTCATAAATGTAAAATTAATATAATATTTTTTTAATTTAATTAAAAAACCAAAAAATTGAAGTTAATGTAATATATATTTATGTATTTTTAATTTAATATGTCAAAAATGTATTTTTAATTTAATTAAAAAATAAAATAAAACAATTAGTCTCCATAGGAGGCTAGGAGGTTGGTGTCCCATGGAGACCAGGAGATCAGTCTCCGAGACTGTTGGAGATGGCAATGCTATCTCCAATTTTTTTTTTTTTTTAATTTTCATAAATTTTAATTTTTTTTTTGTTTTTAAATTTGAAAGATATTTGGTTTGATGTTGATATTTAATTTGAGTGACGTTGGTTTGATAAAAATGATGAAGATGATTTTAATGAATGTTGAAGCTGAAATTGGAGATGAGGAAGATGATGAGAGATAAATGATGAGTGAGATTTTTTTTTTTTTTAGTAATAAAATATTTTTATATAATTATGAGAATTTTTAGAACATTAGGAGAAGTGAGCGCGAGTTACCAAAACATCATCATTTTTATATAATTTTGCCAAATCTCAATAATTCCGTGCAATTTGTCTTTCTAGAAATAATGTTTTTCGTCTTATGCTGTACTTAAAACGGGTGCAAAATAAAAGAGATTTTTTTTTTTTTAACTTAAAATAAAAGATATAATTGGCCTAAGTTCTCCCTTTCCGGAAAGATTTTTTTGCTTTACTCTCTTTCGGAATGTCTAATTCTCATAATTTCTTATGCTTCATTTCTTTTATGATTTATATTAAAACATTTCATAATGTTGCAAAAAGATATAGTAAAAACTAAAAAGAGTAACATTGTGGGTTAATCAACTTAATCTTCTCAATTTTTTTTTTTTTAAATATTTTCATTCTATAGTAACATTATAGCATGATAATAGTAACATAATTATGACATTAATTTATAAAAAAAATTAATTGAATATATATTTTTATATATTTTAACTGAAAAGAAGAATTTTAATTTAAGACTTTAATTTTGTAAAGAGGGGTGATTACATTACGAACACAAATTAAATACCTATAATCATCCACAGAGAACCTCACATTTCTTCCTTGGCTGACTGCATTTCCCTTTTTTTTTTTTAATATATCCTAATTTTGTCAAATGCTTATCTAAGTTATAATAGGCATGTTGATTATCAAATTATGAAAATTAAGTGACCCGCTATTAACATTAAGGTGGTAGACTCCCATTTGGAGATAAAATCGCACCATCTAATAATTTTCCTTACAGGAAAGTATAAATATCAATTTTATCAAGCACAAACAAAGAGCATTACACACCATGCACTTAACTAACATTATCATGATCTGATCATGTTCCAAATTCCACAATCAGATTTTTCCGAGCTTTTCACCCACTCTCTGTCTCCACTACTCTCCGACATAGATATATAGAGAGAGAGGGGGAGAGAGAGAGTGAGAGAGACTCACTTAACTTTAGTATCATTCCAGCATCAAATTAATCACTAGCTTTGCAAGGGATCTAAAACTCCATATATAGCCAAGAAGTTGCTTTTTCTCTCTTTCCTTATACTACTTTTAATGGCAGAATCGACTTCTGCTATGAACAGGAAGATGATGATGATGACTGGAGCTAACCCAACTAATGAGCAACAAATTAAGCCTGGCAGTGAAGGAGATATTGGATAACAATGGTGAAGCTGATCTGAATAACCACCACAACATTCCAAGCCCAAAGTTCGACGGTTGGGACAATAATCAACATGGACCTGCTGAGAATCTAGTCCACGATTATATAAGACAGCTATTTGCAGTTGATACCGAGTGAAACAAATAATAACATATTCATATGTTAACAAATAAGAAAGTTATGTGTGAGTAGTTGTCCGGACTACATTATCAGCGATCGATTTTGACAGTCTTGATAATACTTTGTATTAAAAAAAAAAAAAATGGGTACCAGAAGAATATAACTGATCTAGAGGCTTTGCATAGGTGAGCTATTGGAAGTTGTTATGCATAAATATGTAGGTTGTTTTGTTTGACGATCTTCACAAGTTTGAATGTGTTCGATGGATGTTCAATAAAGCAATGTAGACTTTGATTGTGTATAATTAATGTATAATAAACCAATTTTATGTGTGATTTAAAAATAATTAATTAATTACTAGATTTAAATGCCATATTTCTCAAGCTTGCTTCAATAATTTAAGGCTGAATTTGATTATTCTGCTGATGTCAGCCATCTAAGGTGAGTTCTTGTTTATAGTGATGATTTATTAAATCTAAATAAAATACGAGTTATGAATGGTAGATCAATTAAGCAGAACGATTTGTTAGGGTTTTAGCAAAGCTAAAAATTCATAAAAGTAGGCAAAGAATTGATTAAGGTCTGATTCAGTTGGGCCCAATTCAAGATCCGAATAAACTGCAGGTTGGTTTGACTTGGACCGACTTCACAATTTGGTCAAGGGGAAAGGCCAGACCCATACAAGTACTCATTAGGGCCATCAGATTTAAATCCTTGGTTTTTATTTGAGCAACATATTTACACTCCACTAAAATTGTATATTCATCTCTTTTACAAGTATATTTCATTAAAAATAATAATTTATAATTATAAATCAATTAATGTAAAAAATATTAGTTATTTGAAATTATTAAATTTATATATTTTTAAGTAAACATCATCAAAACTATTTGTTTAACCTAAGTTAGGATTTCTTTTTTAAAATATTCAGTTGGCTATACTTGTGAAAAAAGGTGTATACAACTGTAGAGGGGCGTTTGCATTTTATTTTGTGTTTTTGTCACTTATGTTATGGTATTTGAAGCAATAATCTCAGTTACTATTCATATTTGAAATTAGTCCGAAAATAATCTTAGTTACTATTCATTATGAAATTAGTTCGAATATGTTTGGCGCTAAGTGCCAAGAAGTTATAGAAAAAATTTCAAAGCTTCAACATAACTCGACTATCGAGTCAAGCACCATACTCGGCTGGACTTATCGATCAAGAGCTTGTCTCGTTTGGACTCGATAAACTAAAGAGATTCATACTCTGATGTGTATGACTGTTATTACACTTTTTTATATTAATATTTATATGTAACATCCCCTTTATTTTAAATTATAATCAAACATCTTTACCTAATTATATGTTTTTGGCCATTGTGATTAATTAATTCAAACAACAACTTTATCATGCTCGTTAGTTCTTGAAAGTGGTGACCAAGAACTTTGAATTTTTGTCCATAAAACCTGACACAGTCGAGCCTGAACTCATTGGTACACTCTCCCTTAACTCCGCAATCTAAGTGAACTAAAAAGAAGTAATCTTTCTAAATAACAAAATGATTTGAGTCTCCCGAGTTGCATGCGAACCAACCTTTGGCAGTGCATTATATTTTAACGCGATAATTGATATTTAATTCTATTATTTTACTAAAACTATAATAGGTACCTTTAAAAGGTTAAAAAGAGTATCTTAAATCTTCATGGGCCCTTCATTAGAAAATTTGGGTATTTTTTCGATGTATTGATACTTTTATTATTTTATACATACGAGAAGGTTACTCTAGGGCAAAATGATGTTATACTCTAAACACTACGATCTTGCTTGATTTGTTTATTATTTTTATGTCCACTACAATCTTACTTTTTAGTATAATGTAGACATCTCTGTTTAAAGTTTATTAATGCAATGATTTAAACTATTACATTATCCATTTACAATGTAAGTGATAAGAAAATAATGAGAAATGGTGGTTAAAAAAGTGTAAATTTCCGAACAAATATCAAAAAATTAAAATAAGTCTTTTTAGCATCATCAGTATTTATAAACTACAGTTCCAAGAAAAAAAAAAATAAAAACAATAGTTCAGAAATGAAGGTTGTGAATTATGATTTTTTTGTTCTCAATATTTTTGTTTGCGAACAAAAAAACAAAATGACTCTTTTCGATTTTTTAATGTTAGTTTGTGATAGAGATTTATGTATTTATGATGGGAGTTATAGTTCTAGACTCCTAGTGTATGTGTCAGGCCTTGACAAACTCCCAACCATTAATATCAACTTATTGTATAATTATATAACATAAATTATACTTTAAAAAAAAAAAACATAACAATAAAAAGTATTAAAAGGACGTAAGGAACGCTGTGAATTGATAGTCAGGTTTTTTATGTTTTAATCTATTCATTAGGCAACTTGTGACAAATATATCACTGCATATGTTAGAGGAATGTACATATAATGATTCGATAATTGGATGCTATGAAACTCATAATTAACCTATTAATTTTGCTACTATACTATATTAATCAAGGTGTACGTTCTAATGCGAGCTAGAATCATTATTTTTGACATTAATACGAGCTAAGATTAATACATAAACAGATTTAAAAAAAAAAAATAAATGGCTTCCTGTTTTATACTACATGACGATACACTGCAAACTAATAAAGAATAACAATATAACTATAAACAGAGCAAAATCAGAACAATATAAAATACTGACTTCAATGACTATGAAGGAGATTGAAGCTTGCAGTTGTTTGAAATGTCCTAAATATAAATTTCCACACTTCTCTTGTGCCTAAAGACTCTTTGTTGTCTTATGGATTCAACAATTTAATGTATTGATTTTTACACCTGAACCAATACTCAACTTTAAACCAAAAGGTTTGGTTGAGTGCAGAGAATGAAGAAGAAAATGAGAAGAATTTTTTTATGTTTCAAAGGTTGTTGTCATGATATATAACTACTTTTATTTATAGGTGGTTTGATTTGACTACTTTACTGGTTGAATAAGATTTTTCATCGATAACAACTCTTGAATATTCTTCAATAATCACATTTACAATCAATCTAAGGGTTGTTGTTGATAGGTAATCTTACTCAACTAATAAGGTAGTTCAACTTCAGATAGTTTAGTGTCATTTGAATCAATTTCGTGTATTATTGAAGAGGTACCTATAGAAATTAAAATAAAATGAAGAGATGTAACTCTTTAAATTCAAATTTAAAAGTGAAGATGTGCAACTCTTCAACTTCAAATTTATAAACATTACAAGTTTTTTCAATTCAAAACTTCCGACAAAACACTCATATAATATCGTGTCAGATACTCCACCTCTTCCATAATACTGGAGTTCATCAACTACACACAATGTTGTAAGCCAAAACTCTCAACTTTCTAGAGTTTCTTTTCCTAGAATTACTGGGCTAATTTGACTAACCGAGTGTAAAGGCCAGCTACCAGCTGACGCCGTTCAAACAAGAGTACAACAAGACGAATAAAGCTCTTCCTTGATTCCCTTCTAAACAAAATCAACTTTTGACTTTGCCTACATGGAGAAGTTGGCTCCTTGACTTTTTATATCAACCAGTTTAACCACCAACAAAAACCATGAGTAAAAGTTTGTCCAACGTCAAATGCATACTTCTAATAAGACTCGACTACAAATTTCAACATGGTGTGGTGATCCAAACTCAAAACTACGAAAACAGATCAAGCCGAAATTGATGAGATTAGGACGGAGTGATATATATTAATCCATATCACTTAAGCAAAAAATAGAAAATTTGACATGTGAAGACTTTTATTATGAGAACTTCGGGTAAAACGTAAGGTGCAGTAATTCTAATGTTTCATTAAAATAATAAAAATATGATTATTTTATGGCTTTGCTAATTTATTAGTTTGGATAAAGTTATCTAAACCATTTTCTTCAATAACAATTTTTAGATTAATTGTAAAGGTTGTGAGGATTAATAATTATTGAATAATCTTATAATTCTTACAACTAATCCAAGAATGATTATTAAAAATTTTTATTAGGTAACCTTAAGTTAGGCGTGTACAGTGTCTAAGCACTACCTTGATTGCCCAAGCTCAATATTGTGTGCGAAACTGTTCCCACTCCATAAATTAACAGTAATACGATCACGAATATATTAAGAGCCACCTAAATGAGTTAAATGAATGTGGTCACTAATAATTTAATGAGGTTTTGGATAGGTTCCGGTTGATAAAGACACTGACATATGTCTTGACTTTGCTTACACAAACGACCTTTTACTGATATTTGAATTGAAAAAAAGCGGCATCGTAATGTATTTTTCGCATGTACATGTCGACAGAAGCCCGATGGTATCATACTGCAAGCCTGCAACAAGTAGTGACCCCATTTACATGAAAATGGAGTCCAATATTTGCCAAAAAAAGGTACTGTAGTCTCATTTGGTCAAACATGTAGGGCCTTGCAAAGGATAAAGAGTCAAAAGTGCGCTTGTGTGGGGCTGTCATGTCACGTCACTCTGTACCCATTCAGCCATTTCCTTTGAATAATTTCCGGGCCAATTAAATTGTTGCTGAAAATTCATTGGTTACAGTTTTGACAAAACTAGAAGTATGTTTTCTTTTAAAAAAAACTAAAAGTACGTTTGGAAATTATATTATTACATTTGTATATTTTAAAGTATACAAAAGATATACTTGGTGTCAAGTTCTAAAAGTAGAATCTGAAAGCTACAATTAACTCACCTTTGAGACAAATGTAAAACACAAAACGTAATGTATATATATACCATATTTTTTGGGTGATATAACAACATGAATATAGAACATTCTCATACCAAATGGATAATTTTCTGCCACTAAATCGCACACTAAACAATGATAAAATTGTGTATCATAAAAATCTAATTATTTTGTTATATCCATAAATTTGGTTTTAAATTAACTACCCAATATATTTTTGAATCTTAAAACTTACAACCATACCATATAAAAATCTCTTAAAATAACATGGTTGACATGAAGATGTAAGATCAATTAGTCATAAGAATTTGTGAAAAGAAAAATAGTCGTAAAATTGAATTAATACGTTAATAACAATAAAAATTTTATAATATCAAAACTCACTAATCTATATATAACTTTTGCGTAATATAGGTAATGTATGAATGCGACAATTTAACTAAATTATATTATTTTAAAAAGGTTCTACTTATAATAAACAAGTTTAATATTGAAATTGAATTATTAATCATCAATTTAAGAAAAAAGTGTAATATTGTTATATAGTCAAATATTAGTTTTGGATTTTTCTATCTAGTGTAAGCGTAACCATGATTAAGTGTTTACCGTATATATTATATTATAGCTTTAAGCCTCATCCTGTTGTCTGATTCATTACAAACCGCAAAGGTCCATCAAATGGATGCTATTTTTAAGCAGATTTTCGCGGACTGGGACCCATATTATCGAAACAGGTAGCTAGAGAGCTATTTTTCTAATCCTTCCCACTTTTGTAGCTTTTGGTATTCTACTTTACGTCTTTACATGTTGTAGAGGAAAAGAATATGAACGCACTTGCTTTATTTTCAAGCTTCATCATTCTGATATTTTTCTGGTCTTGGATTTAAAAAGCCATTGGCTGCTTTGCCCTAACAACACACAAGCTCATATGATCATTGTTTTCATTAGAGTGTCCCGATACGGATTTAGAATTCATGTTTTCTGCAGACATTTGGAGTTCTTTAAATAAATAAAAGAGAATCCTGTGTAAAATGTGTAAAGAATAGAACTTCATGATTATATCCAATTTGATTGATTGGTAATCTTATCCAACCAGTAAATTAGTTAAATCCCTAAGATAGTATTATCTATAATGTCAGAAAAACAGACATTAAATACAAGTATTTTGATCGTAAAATTAAAGTCTTCGAATATTGTTCCTGAATTTGAAAAATATATATAGTTGGATTGTATTAGAAAAATACAACAAAAATAAAAGTAAATTGATATTATTCTGTAAATCTGGGTTTAAATCGTTTTCAAGCCTCCAAATGTATTCTGGAATCACGAATCAGACACTCTCTCTCTTACTAATTTGCTGTGTTTATCAACATTGCATGAAAATAAATCTGAATTGGGGCTTCAGTTGTTAACAGATCAGATAAAAGCATAGATGAACAAAATAATGGAAGGTAGGGTGTGTTAAAAGAGGGACCCGAAACAGGAAAGTATAACAGATGAAGATAAAGTAGAAGTTTTTATAAGTTGCCAATATCTTAGCTTTTTTATCTTTAGTTAATGTGTCCCTCATGTCCATAAAAAGAAGCAGAAGATGCGCGGTCACTTGTTCCCGGATTCACCGGGAGAATCCACTCTACATGCCCAATTGGTTCCTAATAAATTACTACACCTTTTTGAATTTGTAGCATCTCTACTAGTCTTCAAGCTTGAAATTACATGGCTTAATCAAGCGCAAGTGATTGGATGAATATAGTCCTAAGTCATGCAAATAATTAATAGACGCTTTATTAATTATTCTGTATATTTTTTGTTTCTGTATGATAACAAAAACTCAAATCATCCCAAATTGACGTGACTTGTTGTAGGCTTTTTTTTTTTAAAAAAAAAAAAAAGATTATTTTAATGTATTGATAACGAAAATATAACTCAGATGATAATCTTACATGAATGTGGGTAATAAATGAATTTATGTCATAGTATAATTTTTAAACATGAATAGTTGAATTTTTCATGATTGAATGGCTCAATTCATCGAGAAAGGGTCGTGAAAATTTCTCACATTTTCTTGATTTATGTAATAAATGACTAAATGAAACCTATGAGGACAGGGAAGTGTGCATGTGCATAACAGGAATATTCATGTTAGTTTCTTTAGCTGTGTTGCATGAACTTTCTCTACGGTCCATTCATATTCTGACACGTCATCACTTATTAAAGGTCATGAGTCACACTATATGCTATGCCGATGCGCTAGCATATCAATGCCCAAAGAGAATTGGAGACCGTTTTTTTATCGAGACTGGCGGATCTCAGAGCGGACACACACACACACACAGTCTCTCTCTCTGTCTCTCTGTTACTTTTTCTTTAACTTCCATTAGCGAATCCCAAAAGTCTATTTCCACCATGATTATTTATCAAACACTAATAAAGACAGTGGAGACTGTAACAAGAGAACTGAGTGATGAGTGAGAGAAGACACATACAAGCTGTTTTCTTTTCCACTAATATCTCCTCACTACTCCACATCATTACACAAGTCCACATATTTTTTCAAAAAAATGCACTTCAACAATCTGTAGAAAGATATACCAAACATATCTAAGTCAAAGAGTGAAGTAACACCAACCACTCTTGTTGTTGAGCAAAGATGTTTTCCCGGACCTGCATTGTCCTAATCTCTCTCTTGAGCTCATTTTCTCCACTGTGTGGAGCAATGCTCAACCTGACTCTTCCCGGTGCACATCCTAGCCCTGAATTAGTGGCTCAAGAAGTTCACAGGTATATATACCTGTAATGTAACTACATTGTTGTACGGCCATTACTTTATCAGGCGCATTTTGGATCTCTTATTTTGCTAATAAAACATGTTTTGTGGTTTATATACTTTCTTTTTTAATATTTGTGATCTGGGTCACGCTGCATTTTTGTTACACATAGGTTTTCCAAAATTCTGCTCTGTTCTCAGCAGCTCTGTTTTCAAGTGTTCCTTACAACATTTTGATGCTTTGAGCTCTAGACACTAAAAGATCGAGTATCCATATATCTTTCTTGTTTTCCATAATGTTCCTCACTAAAGAAATCAGTCTTGGCTGCCCTTCATTTTTGTTTCTTGTTCCACATTTAACTTTTTATTTTATTTTTTTATTTTTATGAACTACAATACACATTGTTCTACAATTCCACTCTGTTCAAGAGCTTTTTTGGCTTTTGTTAGATGTGGTAGGTGACTTATTGCTGACAGTCTTTAGTTAAAAACACAATGATGCATGCAGGAGAGTTAATGCCTCCATATCAAGAAGGCAAACCCTACAAATCTCTCAAAAAGATGACTTCACTTGCTTCACTGGCAACCCTATCGACGACTGCTGGAAATGTGACCCAGACTGGGCCAACAACCGCCAGCGCTTGGCCGACTGCGCCATCGGGTTCGGTCAGTACGCGATGGGTGGTAAAAATGGTGAATATTACATCGTCACGGATTCATCAGATGACGATGCAGTGAATCCAAGGCCAGGGACTCTAAGATACGCTGTGATACAGGCTGAGCCACTTTGGATTGTGTTTCCAAGTAACATGGTCATAAAGCTATCACAGGAGCTCATTTTCAATAGCTACAAGACACTTGATGGTCGTGGAGCTAATGTCCACATTGTGGGTGGCGGGTGCATCACTTTACAGTATATTAGCAATGTTATCATACATAACGTTCATGTTCACCATTGTGTTCCATCAGGTAAGAAATTGCGCCTTTAATTAGACCTTTTTCTTATATTGGTGCACATCTTTTTACTGTGAGGTAGGGGTCCAGTTTAGTAGAATCCTATGTTCGTGACAATATATATATTTTTAAAAGCATGGTAGTAATAAAGCTAATGATGACTATTAGGCCTAGTTTGTCCACCAAATTTAGGGATTAAATCCTTGCGAGCATCTATTTAGCAGGACTATAATACTTCAAATCTATTTAAAAAAATTATTATAATTTTTAACTTCGTATTATAATTTCAAATCTTAAATATTATAATTATAGTATTTCCTACCAACTTAAACTTTTGATGGTAACAAACACTAAATATGTAAAGTTTAGTTGGCTACTGTTTCGAACTTAAATTTACTTAATAAATATGATTAATTACCACCAAATTATGTTTACAAACTCACCCCTCCTATATTTTTACTTGAATGTCATCGGTCATGGTGGATGATTTAACAAACTTTCCAAAAATGGGATTTACGCAGGCAATGCTAACGTGCGGTCAAGCCCAACACATTTCGGATACAGAACAAAATCAGACGGTGACGGAATATCCATATTCGGGTCGAAGGACATATGGATAGACCACTGCTCACTCTCTCACTGCAAGGACGGACTGATAGACGCAGTGATGGGGTCGACGGGAATAACAATATCAAACAACTTTTTCTCTCATCACAACGAAGTGATGCTGCTGGGACACAGCGACGACTACTTGCCCGACTCAGGAATGCAAGTGACAATAGCTTTCAACCACTTCGGAGAGAAGCTGGTGCAGAGAATGCCGAGGTGCAGACTAGGCTACATACACGTTGTCAACAACGATTTCACGCAATGGGAGATGTATGCTATCGGCGGCAGCGGCAACCCCACTATCAATAGCCAAGGGAATCGCTACACTGCACCCTCTGATCGTAACGCCAAGGAGGTATATTGTCATTTTCTTTTTGGTCAATGGTTTTTTTTTTTTTTTTTTATAAATATTATTTATGTTGTATTACTTTTTTTAGTATGATTAATTAGTTACTGTGAATTAATGGACCTACACGCAAATCACCGAATATTATGTGCTTTTCAAGGTGGGGTCTTTTTCTTGATAATTGAAGGCAGCACCACCAGTTAGTAATAATGACAGTAAATTTATTTTAAAATTTTTAAGCATCCGTCCAAGATAAGCTAATTGTTTACAAGTGCAGAGATATTAATGGTAATAAATCTTCAAGTTTGACATATTTCTTTTTCTAAAAATAACCTTATAATGTTTAATTTAAATAAATTTTAATTTAAAATTTTCGTAATAATAGAAAAAGAAAAAACTCCAAAAATTATATTCCCATTTAAATTCGAAACTAGAAAGTTAATTTTAGAAAGGGTCAAAATTCAAGAAGATTTTTGAGAATCTCCTCTTACATGTCTACTTAAAGGTTCATGTATGGTCAATTTTGTGGATATGCATGTATATATCTTAAATTTTTTTTTTTCCTTTAAATCAATACAATAGTTAATTTAATTAATTTGATTAATGATAAAATAGTTCTATTCATGTAAAATATTTGACTTGGTTTTGCAAAAAAATTAATACGCTACCGAATTAGGTAATTTATCTAGCAAATTAATTGATGTAAGAAATAGGTGGTAAAAAAGGTAGTGCGGTGGGTGTTGGTGCAGGTGACAAAGAGAGTGGACACAGAAGAAGGAAAATGGAAGTCATGGAATTGGAGATCAGAAGGCGATGTATTGGTAAATGGTGCATTCTTCGTGGCTTCTGGGCAAGGAGTGGAGGTCAAGTACGAGAAGGCCTATAGTGTAGAGCCCAAATCTGCTGAACTTATTCAACAGATCACTTGGCATGCTGGTGTTCTTGGTGTTGGTGGCAGGTACCCAAACTTTTTTTTTTCCCTTCTTTTTCTCACTTTCACTTTTTCCTTTTTCTTTTTCTAAATTTTAGTTAACCCCCTCAACCTTGTCATTTTTCACCACTCATCCCTCAGGTTAATTTTTTCATTTTAAATTGGTTTTTGTTAATACATTTTCTGTAGCGTTGGGATGTGATTTAGATCAAGACATTTTAAGGGGTCAAAAAGGACAGGCAGCTTGTTTTTATCTATAAAGAAAATACATATCTAATAATGCTTTTGCAAACACACTCTCTCTTTTTCTTTAGGTGTTGCTTTGGTATGTATTGGTACATTTCAATTAAGCAGACACATTTTCTTCTCAACTTAATGGAAATTTGGTTGCAATTGAAACACACAATTTTTTAAAAATATGAGTTGTTTTGTTTTGGAGAAGCATATATATAATGATGATGATGTTTCTGTCATATGCGAAATCTAAGTGGTTGAGTGATGGTTGGATTGATCAGGGACAACAACCTTGGAATGTGGAGTAGAGGACCCGATGATGCTGAGATTGGCTTAGCAAGCAAAATGTCTCCCTCTACCAATGCTATATTGTCCTTCTTGATTGCATTTTCATGCTTTCTATGCTTGTATACCATGCCCATGACATCCATGCTATAACAAGAAACTATGCACCGGTTTTCTTTTCACTTTTAAGTTTCATCTTTTTTACAAGAACAAACAAGCCTGGACAAATCCTGGTTATTGGTTTCTGGACTAACTGTATGTGGTAAGAAAAATAAATTTTTCTTTTTCATAATGGATTTCGTAAGCTTTACAAAACATAATATGCGAAATATAGGCAAAAAAAAATTGAAAGGATTCTGAAATGTTACGTAATGCAGTCCCCCTGTCTGGCAACCCAATTAGACAAGTTCAATATTTTCTAAAGGAATATTTACAAAATAATGATCCCAATTTTGTGTCATGTATAATGAAGATATTTTCAAGGCTTGATAACATATTTTATTGAGATAAATCCATCAATCCTAACATGGAAGAGAAAGTACTACTGTCATTTTAGATATTAAAGATTGATGAGAATTTGGAATTTTGTCTCCACCCAAAACAAGAGAGTTGTCATTTTGTAGCAATGGCCAACTTGTTTTCTGAGTGGGAACTCTCTCTCTCTCTCTCTCTATGTGTGTTGACTTTGGTGGCTTTATTTGAAGTTTTTTTTATCTATTAATGTTTAATTTAATTTAGCCACCAATGAAAAAACTAGTGCTAAGTAGATGATTGTAGTTAACAAGCAGTTCCGTTTCATTTTTTTTAATATCAGATATCTCTCTCTCATTGTGGTGGCTTTTTCACTTTTTATCCTGAATACACTCTATTTGTCAACAAAGTATTTGTCAGACAGAAGGAGACGTAGTGCTGGTAGGTTTTTGATACCAAATTCATGTTCTTAGAATCTTAAAAGGTATTAAGTTTTAATATGAGATATTTCTTTTTAAAGTAAGTACCCTGTATTAATTAAGGCCATGGTTTTAGTGCATTTAGGCTGCACTTGCACCCATTTCATCCTCTCCTAGTTGCTTAATGGATAATGTTATCTTCTGCTTTATTATTACACTTGACCAACTCTTGGCCTTTTGAAAATTTAAGAAATATATCATGAACGTGTGCATTTTCCTGTTAAGCACTAAGCTTCTTCTCTCAAAAGTTCATGAGAAAGACGAGAGCACTTGGTGGGGCAGTGTTTGAATGTCAAAAATGTGCTAAATTTTAATATTGTATATGGTCAGTAAATCTCATGGACAAGATTTGCAGCCTTCTCATTATGAAATCAAGTGAATCCAGAATACATTACATTAATCTTGCTGAAGAGTATTTAGCAGCTGATTAGTCTCTCATATTGTGATGATTACCTACTAAAGATCATGAGTTGTACCCAAGTGATAAATCGAAGTTTCTGTGCTTTGAGGATATGAACTTGCTATTAGCTTAGACACTATTTGTTTGTTGTTTGGTTGCAAGAAAAGTACACATTTCAACTCCTATAGTTAGCTGAACCAAAGAGGGACTCACTATGTCCTCAATATGTCATGATTATTTAAAACTAGAGAACCACCTTCAATAATTATAATCAAATCATGAACATAGCTGTTATATAATTGTGAAGTCTTAATAGATTTTTCGTGACTATGACAACTTTGATTAAAACGATTCAAAATCTCTTCTAATTAAATTATATATATATTTTTTTAAATTAGAATAAATAGTAACTTTATAAATAGATCTTTCATAACTATGACAACTTTGATTAAAACGATTAACGATCTTTTATAATTAAATTATGATTTTTTCTAAATTAGGATAAATATTAACTTTACAATTTCTAACTAAACATAATCATATGAAAGCATCAATATTTGGTTTCTCAATCATGGATCATCAAATGGTCAAACTGCAAATTATGTTGGACAAATGCATGATAGAATTGTCCTTGATGGGGGAATTCCCGTTTGCATATGTAATCTACCCTAGTCATCTCCATGTTTTTTTAAAACGTGTTTTCAGTTTCCTCCTTTTCTTTTATGAACTTTTTCTTCTTAAATTTTTATGAGTTAGTTACTTAGTACTTACTCCATATAAAATATCCCTAAGTGGATCGTAAAGGTCTTGCAAAATGAGTTGAAATTTTATTTCCTCTGGTTCTGAGGTACTTAGCACCTGAAAAGCAAATAAAAAATGTACTACATTGAAAGAGTGAGGATAGGATCAAAAAAGCTTTAATTTTATATAATTGGCAACAAATGCCTTGTTTAAGAGCTTGTAGTTATATATATCCGCATTTCAAAAATTCATCAACATCAAGAGTCAGCTTAATTCATGTCCCAAAGGGAACCTGACCACCCCCATGTATCATTTTCCTCTGAAATTCTGGCTGTGTAACAGATACATGATTCTGTACAATTATAGTCCTCCCGGTGCCTTATTCTACTTTGATCGTTTGACAACTCTGTCATCCAATCAAAAACCGGACTTCATATGGTGAATTTGTAACTGTAGAACTTGAAAACCCCAGAGCATCAGAATAAGTGTTGCCAGTTCCATAAATATCCTCAACATGCTTGTGGTCACCAGCCTCATATGTTTGGACATCAAAATCAACTTCCTGAAACAAAAAATCTTGTTTTCCATTGTCTTGTTCACATTGTAAGTTTTCTGTGGAAAACGTTTTGTCCACATTGTAAGTTTTCTGTGGAAAACTAAGTGTTAGTAGAGGTAAGAGTAATTGATAATACAAAAATGATAACAAAAAGCAGAAGAAAACTTTGCTGCACCTGGTTCTTGAGCCTGCATTTTCCTCTTCAGATGACTTCTCCAATAGTTCTTGATCTTATTTTCCGTTCCTCCAGGCAAACTTCGGGCAATTCCTGACCACCTGGGGAATATTGTTAAACAAAATCTTTATCAAAACTTGTTCTCTAAGCAGTTATATGATATTGTTCAAGTAGATTTGGAGTGATGACAGAAGAAAAGAAGCTTACTTGTTACCCCGTTTTTTTTGAAGTTGAAGAATAATCTGTTCCTCTTCAGCACTTATATCGCCATGCTTGATATTGGGACGGAGATAGTTCAGCCACCGCAACCTGCAACTCTTACCACTCGTCTTGATACCTGCAAGTAAATAACTTGTTCCAGAAGAAAGTTAATTACATGGAACAAGCAAGTCTATTTCTTATTCTTATCCTTCTGAATAATACGTACCCGATACTCTAGCTATGTAATCCCACCTTCGCTGTCCCAAAAATGTTACAGATGTTATCAGTTGTTTGTCTTCCTCCTCATACCAAGGCCCTTTGCACAATTTTTCTCCTTGCATGGCTGCTTTGTAAACGATTTTAATCATCGAAAACTCAGGAGGGGTTCAACTCTTCTTATAGAGAAAAGAAGCTGGCATCACCAAGTGGGAAAAAAAAAAAACATATGCAGAAAGCAAAAGGAACAGTGACCAGAAATTCTTATTTGGCAACCATAGGTGGAACACACTTGTTTGTGGGAACTCCACCGTTGGCTAGCATAACTAAATAAGGCCCTGATGAGGTCAGCCAGTTATTTCTAAATTTGGTTGCTTGATATTGATGGGTTCCTCTCTTCATTGCATCATTTGAGTTGTGGCTTCATGTGTAATGCGAAGGTTGTCCTTTGCTTTCACTGCAACTACTACCGGCAGATGCCAAAAACTATCATGTCTGCATTATTTTATAAGATAATTGACTAATAAAGTGAAAAAAGAGAGGATAGGGATAAGAGTTTTTAACAGAGAACCAAATCCTGAATCTTCATCTGTATCTACCCCTAGCTTGACCAGCCACCTATGTCATCCCATTGTTTGGCAATTTTAAATGAACAATCCTTTCAATTAATTTTTTTTTTTTTAAAAAAAAAAAAAAAAAAAAAAAAGTAAAAGAGGACACTCATTACATTCCCTGGGAGGAACTGAGACACGGCTGTCCTATTATCCTGATCAATGGCATTTTCAGTTTATCAGCTTGTTGCTAGAACAGTTCCAAACCAGAAACATTCCTCTCTTTTATTCTCATTGTGAACCAGATCCCTGATCAAGTGATAAATGGAGGGCATTATGTTTCAGAAAAACAATGAGACAAGAGATGCACAATCTCATTCAAGATTGAGGCTTCTCACAAGAATAGTTCTGTTATCTTTCTTCAGAACGTGTGGACAAGTAATGCAGTGATAGGCAGCACATAAATTAGATAGAACCCAATTTCAATTTTATCACATGAACAATATTCCTCAGCCAAAGCTATGAAGATATCAAAATTTAAATAAAAGCTCCATGTTTCATCAAATCATATTTATTCAAATTTAAGTATAGTAATACATGACAGACAGTCGTAGTATTTAAGGAAAAAAAAAAAAATCCCCAAGACAAAATTTGTGTCAAAACACAAAGATACAGAACTTGCATATGTCAACATCCAGCTCTGAGCTCAACATACAGGTTCTAATAAAATAGGAATAAGCTAAAACACTACTCAGAAGGAAATCTTATCTACAATCCCCATGCCTGGCCAGGCATACATCACAACAACTGCATAGAATAATAAGGCGGCTGCAGCTCTATTCTCTTTAATACTAAGAAACTTGAGCAGCTAGCGATCAATGAATGATTTGTTCATGAGGTTTACAGCATCGTCCATGAACTGAATAGACAGCAACAACCAGATTAGCTATAATATTCCACCAGAAACAAAACTTTGCTTGCTTTATTTATCGAAACATAATTTTTTTTCCCCTTACAATGATAAAGTTAGCAAAACATAAATGAAAAGAGAAGCATAAACGAGGAACAAATGCATTCTAATAGGCCTATGTTTTAGGAAATCGGATGATATCCATAAAGTATCTCCTGCATGTTTATTTACAATTAGAGAGACGAGCACTATTAGGTTAACGATAAATAATCCCTCCACTATTGACATAGATATGTGTTTGTTTAATTGATGATGGTTTCACATGTTTCACTCAGGAAACCTGAAAACCATCTCAACCGGCTAGACCAAACATGCATACAAAAATCCTACCAATTCACAGCTTATTATCATTAGATGAATTGACAACAAATTCAAAAGAGTATATCATTCAACGGGATCAAGAAAAGACCATTTGACAAAATAATAGTGCATTATTTTCTTCTCTACTTCCTCATGGATTCTCACCTTTTCTTTTCTGTGGCAGCAAAAACAAAACCCAAAAAAAAAAAAAAAAAAAAACAATAATACTATTACAGAAGTCTAGTTTTCCATCATATTTACTCCTTACACTCTATACATTTTTTCCCTATGACAACCTTAAGACAACTTTTAAAAGGCATAAGCATCAATTACTTATTTCTTGCTCCAAAAGGTTTAAAGAACCAAAAAGCACGCATGAACTAATTGCTCATTCTTGTTCCATATAGCGTTTGTAAAGAGTTCATTTTTCGTTCAAAACTCTTGGCAGGCTTTTGTGTATAAGATATCATAGAGATTCAATAGTTATTCCACAATCTTTGTCTCTAAACAATTGGCAGAACCTCAGATGGGTTTTGTTTTCATTAAAAGTCATATAGGATGATCTAATACAACAGGCAGCGAATCAAAAAACAATAAGAGGTTTAGTCAACTAATTTAACAATCATGATTTGCAGCAAATTCTAATATAAAGTTTTAAAGTAGTAAAGAAATGAGCATGGTCACACAATCTTGACATTAACATAGGAAGTTAAAATGCATTCAGACAAGCTGATTTACCTTTCCAAGCAACTTAAGTTCTTTACCAACAGGTTCCAAGAATTTAAGGTCAACCTCAACAGGCCAAACCTGTCATATACACAAAAGTGTTATCAGATAAAAGGAGTTATTGATTAAATGTTTAAAAAAGGAGATATATAGAAAGACCTGGAGACCAAGTAAACGAATGGGTTTGACAAGGCCAGGGACAATGCAATCAGGGCCAGCAGCTTCCACTATAGCGTCTGCAGCCAAGCCAGTTCCTATAGGATTGGGGTGCTGCAATCACAATCACACACAATTAGACAAGTGACGTAGATATGAATGGAAAGGAAGGGGGGGTTGTGGGATGGGTTGAATTAGAGAGAGAACCTTGATGATGGAAAGAGCATATGCAGAGTGAGGAGTGTTGGGAAGGCGAAGAAGAGGAGAGTGGTGGATTTTGGGAATGGGTTTGGTGGAAGAAGCCCTCCATGGCGCGTCTTTTTGCAGCGCACCTCCTCCTTTCCTTGACATCTGTAAAACCTTTTCTTCTTTAGCAACCAGTGGATAACCAAATATTTCGTTGTTCGGGTGGCTGGGATGGGGGTTTTCTGTGGAGGCTTTTGTGGTGCTGGCCAAGACAGCCCACCATATATACCATTTCTTTTTTTTTTTCCTTTTTTTAAATGCATCAAACAACCCAAAAATTTATAGAGATATCTATTGTGGTTAAATTTCTCAAACATACAGCAAATTTTTCTAATATGTTTTCAAAGCCTAGGCCCATTAAACCATTCTACATTTCAATCCAATTACCATTATTTACCAATAATAATAATAATAATGAAGAAGAATAAATCTCTATCCACAGAGCAAAAATCTTATCCACCCTATGACTATAATGTTTTGATTTTTTTTTAGAAAGATTAAATTTAAAGAAAATTATCCATGCTTTAGTTTTTAAATCTTTGATTTTTTTGGATCAAGAAAAATGTTTACTTTTAGTAAATGAATGTATATATTAATATATTAACTATCATGGAATTTATAACTGTGCCTCACATTTACTGTTCCGTTTATATAAATCAGTGATCGCACATTAATCTTCTATGGTCATGTCATTCAACAATCAAACTCTCGTTCCAATTAGTATTTATCAATTACACTTTCGTGTCATCTTTCATCAACCAATATAAACTGTCAAGTCTCAAACTGAGTAAAAACAAAATTCGGTAATTCAGAAATGATTAGATTTCAATTTTCCTTTCCCTTTCTCTTTGGTACAAGTTTACAAACAAGATGCAGTGGAATGGTGAAACAGAAAATTCAACAAGTGTATAACAAGAAATATTCATGAATAACACAAGGATTAAAAATAAACTCCTTGACACAGTTACACTTGAGAACTGAACACAAAGATCATCAACTCCCCAACTTCCTGGATCTTGTCCCACCTTTTTCTCAACAAACATTGACAAAGTGTTCAAACAGAAATTTATGCATATACATGATCATCCATGCCCATTTTAATTTTAACAACTCTCACAACACAATGCCTCATACTGACAAATCTGAATTCGTATAATTTCGCCTAATTTATATGAATAATACAAGTCTAATTTCAAGCGAGTACAAACTAGAGGACTCAAACACTTTTCTGTGTAGAAGGAACAAATATGAGTGAACAAAAAAAATTAAAGGGTACTCTTCACAAGTCATTCTTAATCAGCAGCATCTTACTAACAAATTCCGTACTAGTTAAATTACATTTGTGGCTGCTCTTGTTCCCTGATATCTTTCAATGAGATAAAAAAAAAAAAAAAAAAAAAAAAAAAAAATTAAAAAAAAAAGAAGAATTATGAAAAAGAATACCATCAAAATGGGGAGGAACATATCCCTAGTTGTTCAGTCCATCCATGTTTTCATGGTGGGCCATGAGGCTGTGACCGCCAATCAGTTACACTGTAACCATATCCTCTCCCCCTCTCTGCGCTGCCACATCTGCCAGTCTCTTCCATGTCCACTCTCGTTGCTCTTCTACATCTTTGGCTCGGGACTCTTTCTCTGTATACTGACTCTGGCACTCATCAAACAAGTCCGCATCCATTTCAAAAAACATTTTCCGAACATTGACAGTCAGCCCATGAACTGCCTGGTTCCAGTGATTCTGGATATTCTTCTCCAATGCTTCAAAGATGATAGGCAATATGACATTTCGGTTCTGGGCAATTAAGCTCACAATGTGCTCATTATTCCACAAAAAGAGGGCTCGTTCAGCGACCTGTAAAGCAAATTTTCGAAGCAAAGTCTTGAAATCTCCTTAACGAAAACTCCTCCCAACACATAACATATAATGTCTCCAAAGAGCATGTTAATCTTAGAAATATGCAGCAGCAATCCATATCATGTGTCCCAGTAAAATATACCCAATTGTATAGCTAAAATCTTCCTAGGATAAACCAATAACGTTTCCCTAGTCCTCCAGTGGCAATGCATAAGGGTCATGCAAATGTCTTATCATTATTCCTTTCCCCAATCATTAACCAGGTAGAGAAATCCAAACATTGTCATTGCACCCACATTTCGCAACGAAGCATTATAGAAATAGTTATATCTCATTAAGGCATAATTTGATTTAATTTATGATGCTCCCTTTTAGCCAAGTAAAAACAGACTTTCTTAATAAAACCTAGCAAGAAAACACATAAAACTTTGGCATAAAAAAATAATCCGCTGAGGCCATAATAAAAGCAATAAATTTCCAGAACCAGCATTGATTCTAATATAGCTGATCAAGACAATCGATCTGTCACTACTCCTTGTAGGACAATTTCCAGTTCAAATAAACAGCGCTTAAGACATAAATTAGGATGCACTAGGCCACAAGCACTTAAGAGGTCATCCAGTATAGTTTCTGAACCCCCTTTTTGCTTTCTAAATTGCAGAACAGTCCAAAAACAAGTTTGGCAACACTTTTAGAAACAACATTGAAAACATGGGAATCTAAGAAAAAACTGGACTAACGTTAAATGGAGATAATACTAGAAACATCAAAGTGATGTTTCCAATGTATTTGTTTCCTTTCCTCTGTCTTTCTTAAGAAGAAGAACAGAGCATCGATGAATCCTAACGCTTGGTTGCCAGGATCTCTGATATCATACGATCCAGAAAATGAGGTAGAGCAAATGCCAGCTCCGATGCAGTCTTTGGAATTGTTAGTTAGGAATCAGTCACCATAGTCGAGCGGCAATGTACTAGAAACCAGAGCAATGGTTAGGATTGAAGACATTGAAAGTGGTGGAAGAGGAAAATGGAAACGATTTGGGAAAGAGAGAGGAGCGAGAAAGAGATAGGACATCCATGGATGTACAGAATAGAGATTGAGAGAAAAGATCTGCTCCACTGTTGGAGAGGGGAGGCTACGAACTGAAAAAAATGGATAACCCTTAAATTGGAAATTTGTGAAAATTAGGGAGTTAAATATATACACGTTCATACATCTTGGAAATCAAATGCATAATTTTGTTTCATTTAGTTTTTTTTTTTTTTTAAATATTTTCAGTTCTTATTTGGTATTGCCCTTACTATATTTGTTGGTTTTGTTGTTATTATTATTAATAAATACAATTTTGCAACAATTTTTCATTTCAAAGTATTATTACCAAACGCGTTTTTAATATTTTCATTATTAAATATCGTTTTTAATAGTTGCTGCCAAATGCAATTTTGAATCTTTAAAACATAAAAATCAATTTCTCGCTTAATGATTGAGTTATAGACGAGGACACACGAAAGTAGAATTAAAGCTCATGGTCAAAATCAAAGAAGTTTTCATGGGGGGTCCAAATGGTTGCCAGCACACCGAAATAATGAAGAAAAGAACGAACAGCAAGCAAGAGTCAAACCTTTATATGTTGGTTGAAAGCTGGCAATCTATCCATGGTTAACTTAACACCAGGTATTCATTTTCAAGAATCAATCTCCAGAAAGAGAAAAATAAGTTAAAAACCTTTAGAAGCACAATTGTCATGAGTGAAAATGGAAATGGGGGTTGAAAATCTAAAAAATTAATTATAATAATAAACAATGGCTCATATAAGCATCACGCTCGCACGCCAAGGACTACACCTCATAAGGAGTAATACCATTTTGAAAGACCATAAATTAAGGACAGCATAGGAAGACAAATGGAAAAAGGAACATGCAAACAAATCCAAGAGAGTAAGATAATTAATCAGATGCAAAAAACAGCTGCAATGTGAAAAAGGAAACAAGACTAAGCTACTGACATCTTAAATTAAATAATCAATCTACAGGCACTGTTTTACTATATCATCCATACTGTAGCCTAATTAATAGAAGCTGTATTCTGTGTCCAACAGGGTGTCTAGAATGCAAAGATAGGTTACAAGGTTTAAGAATATTGTCAACTAGAATCTAGAATAGCTGAGAGACAGCAACCACAATATTAGCATCTGAAGAAACTGGGAGGCAGTGATATATGCTAGTTAGTTGGCCCACACGTGACCACCAATAAAACGTCTTCGGTCACTGATTAGCAACTAACCCACAAACATAACAACCAAATGCACAGTACATCAACTTCTCCAAAAGATATCCTAAAGCCATAGAAAACGAATGGGCTAAAAACCGAATGCAGATTTCCCAAATACTATGTCCACACTGCACATTGAATTGATAATGCCAATGAGACCTATCCCATCAAATATTGCCCCCCAAAAGCACTAGTGCGAATACCAGCTGTAATATGGAAAAATGAACAAGACTAACAATACTGGCATTTGAAATTAGATAATCAATCTATAGGCACTGTTTTACTATACCATCCTTACTATAGCCTAATTAATAGAAGCTGTATTCTGTGTCCAACAGGGTGTCTTGAATACAAAGATAGGTGACAAATTATAAGAATGTTGTCCACTAGAATCTAGAATAGATGAGGGACAGCAACTACAATATTAGTAGCTAAAGAAACAGAGGCATTGACATGAATATGCTAGTTAGTTAGCCCACATGTGACAACCAATAAAATGTCTTCAGTCACTGATTAGCAACTAGCCCACAAACATAATAATCAAAATGCACAGTACATGAACTTCTCCAAAAGATGTCCTATAACCATAGAAAAGAAATGGGCTAAAAAATGAATGCAGATTTTGCAAATACTATGTCCAGACTGCACATTGAATTGATAATGTCAATGAGACCTGTCTCATTTAATATCGCCCCCCAAAAGCACTAGAGTATCAAATGAGTAGGTTTACCAGTACAAAAAGATGCTGAAGAATCACAAAACTAGTATAGAACAGTTTAAATTTTAACAAAGTTCTCATTGATTTAATAGCAATAATAGGCTTATATTCGAAAACAAATGTATCATTCCATGTCTCCAATAACTCTCAGATGAAAATCATGAAATAAAAAAGAATCACAATTCATTCTCTGGCAATGTATGAAAAACCTACAAGCAAGGAATGCATGATACACTAAATTTGTCGAGATGAAAAAAAATAACACCGCAAGAACAACTCTATAATATAAAAATATTCTCTCCCTTCCTGACAGATGTCACTCTCAAAGCATGGTACCAACAACCCACAAGAAAATAGGTAATTGTGCAAACAAAAATAATAATAACCTAATCCCCATCCGTAATAGAGAAGAAAAGAGCAACAAAAACTTAACAAATTTTAGAATTAAGCATAACACAGAAAGTAGAAATTTATTCATCAACAGAGAAAAGATAAACTCGAAAACAATATTAAAACTAGAATTCATAAGCATTTAACACAAATGGCAGAATGCAACATATTTGCCACAGTCCACATAAAATGAGAACTACATCAAAAGCAAAGAAAAAATGACAAAAATATACAAACAAAAGAGTTAAAGGAAAAACAATCATCACATAAAAAACAAAAACAATCTATTAAGAGCTCAAATATTTAGAGTCCTATAAGTTACTGTTAAGTGAAAACACTTGATGTTGCAATGGGGAATCTCCAAATATATCTAAAGTTGATTTCATACTAAATTAACCAGACTCGAAAAAATAATGACAGCGCATACAAAAATAGGAGCTCTAAAAGAGTTAAGAATTGTTCCCAAACCTGAAAATGCGAGCTATTCAGGCAGCGGGCAATCTGTCTAAAAAGAGGAACCATGCAGCGCTGAAACTCCGCAGCCTGAGTTGCCTCCAGCACTTCTTCAAGTTCTCCAAGAAAGAGTACCTCCTTCTGACAATTAGTTACAGGCCAGTACTTCAACAAACCCCTAATCACTGTATCCGCCAGCTTGTAATCCTTCTCAACGAACTGAGTAATACAATATGAAAGCTGCTGATGATACACAGCAATGGGTTTAGGCTTATGTAGCGGTATAAGCGCCCGGACAAGAAACAGCTTATGTTCCTCCTTCATTGGCAAAGCAAATCCATTAATTATACTCCCAAGAATCTCCAAAAGCTCTCCAATCCCACTATGCCTCTCTGTCTCATATATAAACCGATAAAATATATTATTAGTCGCCTTCCTAATAAACGGTCGATGCACCATGAACTTGCCATAAATCCGATGCAAAATCGTTTTCAGATACTCTCTTTCTCTGGGGTCCTCCGAATCAAACAAATCAAGCAACTTTAACACGAACGAATGATCAATATACCGCTTGGCAACCTTAGTATCGGTATCAGATGACACAACATATCTCAGAAGCAACTCGTACACGAGCTGCAAATGAGGCCAAGACGGCTCCAAATAAGGCTCATCCTCTTCAGGGTCAGCATTCTCCTGCCCAGTGTTCTCGTGAACGGACGGAGGCAAACACCGGAATATGTTAACAGAAATCATCTTAATCATCTCCTCTTGACAATGCTCGGTGATTTTACCCGAACCTGATTGGATAAAATCGGCAAGCTCCAACAAAGTCTGCCTCTTGATATCCTTTTCGCGGACGCTTTTCAAAGTGTCCGAAAAATCCAATTGGAAGCAGCAGACCTGTAGCTTCCGAAGGAAGAGGCTCTGCCGCTCGGAGGTCGGCACGTCACGGAAGAGCGGCAGCTGCTCAATGCTGCCCATAGGCGGCGGAGAGACCACCAACGGAGGAGCAGCAGCCGCGTTTGGGCTCAATTGGCCTGGCCCAGCCCTAGATGAATGGTTCATGACCACGTTAGTACCGGCGGTCCGGCCACCGGGTTGGCCCAATCCGTAAAGAGATGGATCGTTGGGATCCGATTTGGAGGGCTTCTTGTGCCCTCCTTTCATGATTTTCTTCAACATTGTGAACCCTAGGTCTGGAATCCAAATCAGAGGTGGAGATTGAGGGTTTCGATGGACCGGCAAGCATGGAATAATAATAATAAAACTATAATAACATAATGCATAGGATCCAGTCTTGGCGAGAAGAAATCAAGATTTCATGGATCTAAGATAACAACAAAACAGAAACAAGAGAGGAATCATATGATGTGCGTTTTTTTTTTTTTTTTACCAGTGGTTTTATGTTACCGCAGAAATGGAAGCGTTGGTTGATGGAAACGTGATGGAGTCATTCATCTGAGTCAGATCACCGGAAGGCCGGTCAGCTGATCTGACGGTGATGATTTTTCCAGCGATGAATCCGATGGTGGCAGCCACAGGAGAAAAAGATAAAATAGAAACTGGCGATGAATATTATAAATTTAGAGATGGAGAGAGAGAGAGAGATTGGCAGTGATCAAAGTGGGAGTTAATTAAGGAACCAAAAGCTAAAACCAAAAAGAGAAAAATTTTAAATACGCCTTTTATAAATAATGTTTTTTAAAAAAAAAAACTTGATTTTGAAAATTAATTGTTTTTTTTTTTTTTTTTTTTTTTTTTTTGTGTTTCAAAATACATGGCGTGAGCTTCTATCAAACAGGCAACTTGCCGTAACATGTGTTGATCGTTGTACACGTGGCTTATGATTGCAGAATTGGCAACATGAAGGCCCCACTCATTATATCCATCCTGGATTGATCAATCTACCTGGTAAATGAAATGCAGATGATTTCTATATCATTGTTTTTTTTTTTTTCAAATGTGTATATATCCGGAGTATAAGCATCTGAGAGAGAAATCAGTTTGGAGGCTTTTTGTGTCTTTTTAGACCTCGCATTTTATTCTCTCTATTTAGATTCCAATTCTGTCCAAGTTGCAGAATTGTGGCTAAGAATTTCTATGTTATTTGACCTAAAAAATGGTAATTATGTCAGCAATCATGTTTTTAGCACCTCCCCCCATCCATTCAACTGATGAGGTCACTCTCACCAAATACATTTTAAAAGTTTAGTTCTCTTCTAATTATACAATATATATTTGAGTTATAAAAGTATTAATTTATATATTTATATGAATTTTTTTAATTATTGTAAGAATAATTATTTTCGGGTTATAATATTTAATATATAGATCGTGCTACTAGTGATTCCTAAATCCCAATTAAATTTTGTTTAGATAAATTTTTTCCTCTTATTATTATCTATTAATTATGAAAGTAGGTATCTATATTATACAAATATTTACTCCAATTAAATAAGGTTTAATATTACTCTATAGCTACATTCTCATTAGAGATCTTATGACCCTAAATTTTAAATTTATTAGAAAGAACAAGGTCATATGTTTAATCAAAAATTAAGTGAATGTTTCAAATGGTAACTTTTTACATTCATTTCAATAACATTATATTTTAAAATCATATTTACTTTCTTAACTTTTAAAATTATAAACGCAATAAATGTTATCACGCATCTCTCTCTCTTAATTATATTGTTAGAAGTTTAATTTTTACTAAATATATTTTAAAGATCGTATGAATCATGCATATAGTGTTTGATTTAGATAGATCTTATTAGTTATTTGACCCGTTCGATATCAAATTAAAAATATATATATATAATTTTACCTGCATTAAACAAAATAAAAATCACAAGGCAGATCCAAGTCAACTGTACCTGTACATATTTATGGACCCAGTCAACTATATTTACTAAGCCTAAAGTCGTAAATGGATGACTTGACCATGTGTGATTGGTTAGTGCACATAACACATCACAATTAAGATGAGTGAAGCACGCAAGGCATGGCTACCGATTAATAGCTTTGCATTTAATTTTAATTTAAATTGGATAATCTAATTTATTACAAAGTAAACATCGATTTATATTAAAAAAATAAATGTTGCCAAAATTAGTTGGATTGCATTTTCAATTTTGTTATATTTATAAATTTAAGTGATAAAGATGAGTGGAGAAGGTAGGATAATGTTCTCTAAAATAGTTGTTAAAATGAATTGAAGCTTACCAAAAGTTGTTGAACATCGCAATCAAACAAATAGATTATTAATGGATATTTTGTTTTGAAGATTGCATTGCAGCCCTGTTGGAAGATTATATCCATTGATTGTTGTGAGGCGGCTGGTGGATGAAGTGTGGTGGTGAAGATTCAACAAAAGTTGTTTATGACAGATTTTGTGCTCTGTCACAAAGCACTCAGTAACTTTATATTTATGTTCAATAAAAACGATGTCCAAATAATGTTCTCGAACACAAACTTTTTTTTTATCATGTTTTATTTCATCAAATGTATTTTTTGATTTATTAATAAAGTAAAATTCAATAAGAATTTGTTAAATGGACATTCTTACTACATTGGCAAGAACATGTATTTTTTATCATGTTCTTATATACGCACACATCAAAGCAGAAGACTAATAGACCATGATTCATAGAGAGGAAATGAGGAAAATTTAGGGCAATTATCAAATAAGGTTTAGAAATTTTTAAAAGTTTTAAGTAGTTTATAACTTTCTTATTTATGATCAAATTGATCCTCATATTTATTCAAAATACCAAATTAGTCATTCTGGTAGTCAACTTTAACATTGAAATGACAAAATTATAATTTTAACTTAAAATCAATATATAATGACATGTTTAATATTTAAATTTAACCCATATAATAATTATCTTAAATTTGATATGACTTATTTTTTTTTGAAGGAAAAGACAAACACCTGGCAACTCAAAAACGAAAAACCTCGCTTATTTAAAAAATCAAGTATATCCAGATTTATTTATTTTTTTTAAAAAAAAAGGTAGGAAAAAAAAATGTCAGGGATCAATTTGGTATTAAAAAAATATAGAAACTAATTTGGTTAGAAAATGAAAAATCGTAAATTACTTAAATTTTTCAAAAGAAAAAAGTTGGGGATTATTTGGCAATTGCCTGTGTGGTAACATTTTTTCAAAAGGTTTTGACGTTGTGGACAAATAGGAACATAAATACTTAGTCGATAGGATTTCAGATCTGTGTAGCTGATCCTTGACTTTCATTCACTCATTTCCATGCTCCCAACTTCACGCGGATGAGCATGATAAGTCTTATCAACATTTCAAAAAGAAAATAATAAGTCTTATCAAACTTGAAAGGTGGAGAACCAGACAATACATAGGTCCAATGCTGACGTCAAGATAGAAATCACAATCAGCCAATCTGGGCAATTCACTGGGCTGGATTGTTTGGCCCAATTTTCATTTCACCACATAAGAGCCCAGCTCCAGGCTAATTTTTATTCCAGTGACTCCAGGTCCACAACCTTGCTCATACAAGTTAAAATGTCAGAGCTTTTTTGGTCAAAGTTCTAATTTTAGAGTAGGAACGTGTTACAAATTAGTAGAGATTTTTAGCTAACTTTCAATTATTATGTATGTTTATAATTATTTAGAAAGTTAAATTATTTCTAAATTAATTGTAGACATACATAATAATTGAAAGTTAGCTAAAAATCTCTACTAATTTGTAATATGTTCCTATTTCTACTATGATTTGAAATCAGGATCTAAAATATGTTCACCAATCAATTTGCGACATAAACTGGCTAACTCAACTTGGATACCAAAATTAATTTCTAACAGTTGATTTTGTTATGGGCCTAAAATTGAGAATCCATTAGTTCAAGACAGAGAGAGAAGCGTTGTAACGTCCCGAATTTTCTCTATTTAAGAAAAGCAAATATATATATCCGAATGAATAGTATTTTGGAATGAATAATGTTTTTTGGATGAATAGTGACGATTGAATAATAATTTTTGAAAATCAGATCCCGAAAACCATTGAAACTGAAATTTTTTATTAATAGTATTTTCGAATGAATAATATTTTAAGATAAAAAGTGTCCGTGTAAATAGTAATTTTTGAAAAATAAGTCTCATATATTAAAAGTTCTGCAAATTATATTAGAATTTATAGAAACTGAAACGGATCAGAAACGAGTCAGTTTGAGGTAAAACGAAGTAGTTTTCAGATCCAACCAAAAATTCGGGAGAATTTTCAAAAAATTTAAAAATTTAGAAAAGTATCAAAATGAGTATTAAAATGTTCAAGAAATATTTTAGAAACTTAAACGACACTTCCGAAAGAGATTTAGATTGAAACGGAATCAATCAGGAAATCGCCAGAGACGAATTAGTGAATTACGGAGAGCCAAATAGGAGAATGAAATGACTTTTAAGGGTTACCAAGGTTACTAAAAGTATGCGGGAAGTCCGAATATAGGTCCCGATAAATTTTAAAGGGATTTCGAAAAAGTTACGGAAAATCCAAATTCGAACGTCTCGAAAAAGTCAAAATCAAAATAGATAAGTATGGAGAGACTTGTGGGGCAAACAACCAAGGAAAATGTGACACGTGATATAATGGATAAGGATGAGGACATGTGGCAAGATTTTGTGGATGGTTTTCTTGTGATTTTTAATAAGTTTTAAAGGCAAAATAGTCATTTGAATGGTTTATATATAAAGTGAAGCATGAATGGTGAAGGAAGAAGTGTAAATCGGTCACAAAAGGGAGATAGATGTGAGAAGCAAAGAGAAAGCCGAGAGAAGAATGAAAAAGAGAGAAAAGAGAGGAAAAAAAAAATGAGAGGAGGAAGAAGGAGAAAAGAAAAGAAGAGGAAGAAGAAGAAGAGGTTTCCAAGGTGTTCATCCATCCCTAATTCTCACAATCCATCCAAGAGTTCTCAAGAAAGTGGTAAGAAAATATATTTAATTTGATGTTAGTTGAAGTGGGTTTTTACAGGTATTTTTTTTAAATGGATTTAAATGAGTTTTGATGGATTTTATGGCATAAATGGAGTTAGATCATCATCAAATTAAGCTTGTAAGTGAAGGAAATCATCAAGAAGTTTTGGGTCAAGAAATTAGTAAGGTGAGTTAAGGTTTGATATATTAAAGTTGATGAAATTTAATTGATTTTTAGTTTAAGGTTTTAGTTGATTAATTGATGGTTTGTTGATGCTTTTGGGTGTGATTATTTAGCTTGAGCTGAAGAAGATGAGCTGATTTAGTCATATACTAGTATGTGTATAACTTGGAAAAAAATCTACGTGATTGAATGGATTTTAGTATTTAAATGAGTTTTTGAGTATTTTGAGTGTGATTGATGTTGTTGGAAATAAAAAATGATGGATGGTGTGTGTGTTGGTGTGTTCAGCTAAGGGGTGTTGTGGTGGAGATTGTATAGTTTTTTTGTGTTTGATGGATTTATATAAAAATCTAAGTGAATTTGAGTTAATTTATGTGAAGAAATTAGAAAAAAGAAAAATGGTTGGAAAGCTTGGTGATGAATTTGGTTAGTGTAAGAATTTTATGTGTTGTGTTGAATTTTGGATGATTAAGATTGTTTTGGTGATGATTTATGTTGACTTGAGATGATATTTAGAATGAAAATGAAAATAGATAAATAGATGAATAATTATATTAGTATGTGGACAATTTATGTTTTTGTATATATTGAAATGATTTTAAAAGTTTAAATGAGTTGTATGAGGTTTTGGGATGAAATTGGAGTGAATGGAATTAAAAGAATGAAAGAAAATTTAAAATGGAAAGTTTGGGTATAAATTTGGATTAAGATAAAAAATGGATGTAAATTGGGTGTCCTATCCTCTTGCTATATTTTAGTGATGTTTATGATGCATTAGAGTGTTTTGATGCAAAAGAAAGTAAAAGAAATGGATTTGAGATTATTGGTTGGAAAGATAATGAAGTGTGAATTTATGGAATACATTTATGTTGAGTGGAAATAAGTGAAAAATTGATGTTTATTGCATTGAAATTTATTTGAGTAAATTGTTAGGTATTTGAATGGTTTTAAATGAAAAATTTTGGTTAGGAAGTTAATTGAAAGATTAGTCAAGAATATGGTGTCATTATGTTTTAGTGTGTAGAGTTTTAATGAAGTTAATAATATAATGTATCTGCGGATTCTAAATCAATGTGATGATTGAATCAAAGTGTAGGAAAATTTCAAGATCAAAGGAAGGTTTTGAAGAGTGGTAAATGAGGGATGGAAATAAGTTGAGAGCTCAGATTGAAGATGCGGAGAAATCATAGAATCTTGCCTAAAAAAATTAGTATACACTTTGAATCTTGCCTAAAAAAATTAGTATACACTTTCTTTGAAAATCTCATATTATTAATAAAATTTAATAATTACAAGTTTTTGAAATATTATGAATTTGATTAAATTGATATAGTAATTATACTTGAATGTTGATTTTATGTAATTTGAATATATTTTGAATAATGTTGGAAGTAGAATTTAAGTTGAAAACAAAATTTTAAAAGAAAAATGGGTGTTTGACCGAATATGTACATAAAAAGAAAAGAATGAATTTTGCTAAATGTTAATGTCAAAACTAGGGGTAAAATGGTCATTTGAAATGACCAAGATTAACATTTTGAAAATTTTCAAAAAATTGTTACAAATATGTGATTAGATATTTACACGATTTAAAATTTTGTTTGATTTAAAAATACGTGAAATTATTCCGATAGATTGTAATAAAAAGAGTTTAAATATAATTTCAAGAAATTTCAAATGGAAACAGAAAAGAAACGAAAAGAAACAGATAAATATAATGCTTTAACCAAATGTATATTGGAAAAATGGTACAAATATTTTGAAAAGTTTTGATGAGTTAATTGAATGCAAAATAAAGTTTTGCAATGTTCACATTGATAATTTGAATATATAGGAAAACTTATGATTGAAATTGTGTTTATTGCTTTCTAAACGAAATATTTACTTAAAAATAAAAGTTGTAAAAAATATGAAGTTTTTTGTAAATAACAAAATTTAAGAGACCCGAGTAAATCTGAACATTGGTAGGTGGAGATTGGAAATTGACTAGTCAACAGGGTGATATTAACAGTACTGTGTCGTTACACCGATATACAGTGTTTGACGGAAGGATTATGAGAGACACTAGGTGTCTGGTCATGAAATTGAAATCGATGATGATATGTAACCTGACGGGTAGTCACCAAATGACCGATACCAGGAACGCCGTTTATTCTAGCGAGTAGCCGTCGAATGACCGATACTAGGAGACTCGAATCTGGTTCATAATATCGTGTCAGAGTTTACAAATGACGCTAAAAAATATGAAAGAAAACTGTGTTAAAACGATTGAAAATGAAAATTTATTGTGTTTTATATATGCATCAATTTGTAAATTAAGTTCTTTATAATTTATTTGTAAAAGTTTGAAAATTTATGAAATTTTGATTTATGATTCGAGTTTTTGAGAAATGAAAAATATTTGGTGAAAATTGTATGGTTACAATTGAAAAGAAAAGATTTATGTATTTTATATGTGTAATTGTTAATGAATTAATCAATTTGTGAATTTGATACAAAAGTTAAGAATGACCGTTAAAAATGATTTTTATGCTTATATATATTTCTCAATCAATAGATTTTAGTGTGTTTTATTATGAATATTTGAAAATGGTGAAATTTGAATTTATAACGTCATATTTGAAAAATGACTTTTATGCACTTCATGGGGATGTTTACTAGTAAAATGATATCTTAATGATTCATTATAAAAAATTTGAAAACTGTAAAATCTTTCTTTATAATCTTGTATTTTAGAAAATGGTGAATTTAAAATTAATTGTACACTCACTAAGTAGAAATACTTAGCGCATTGGATTTTCCACATGCAGGTTAGGGTTTGAGCATTGTAGATAGAGACAGACGAGAAGTCAACTGTCGCGCTACCTATGAGTCATATCTCTCCATCTTTTGAGTAGATATTTATGTTCATGAGATTTTATAAAATAATAATGTATATGGATGGTATAAAAAAAAAATTGGTTTGTAAAGTGATTTGTAAACGAATAGTTAATTGTCTTTTAATTAACATTTTATTTTGATTAAACTGATGTTCATTAAATATTGTGTTTATAAATGTTTGTGTGGTAAAGTAAAAATGGAGACGGACAAAATATCCGAAATGAAAGTTGAGAATGTGTATATAATTTTAGAAGTGTATTTGTTCTCCCTGTAGGATTTGTAAATTTTAGGTTTTTAGAAAAATAGGAGAAATTTTATCAAATTTTCTATGAAATAAAAATATAATAAAAGTTTTAAATGAATTTTTAGTAAATGAATTTTTAATAAAAAATGTTATATCATTCGCCTCGATTCCCATCCCATTGGGGATTAAGGGAAAGATGTTACAGGCGTAACACAACAACTTGAACAAACCACACTTTAATGTCTTTAGGTTTTATTTGTTATGTGGAATAGGATTGAATTATTTACATAGAAATACATTACATTGGATTTGATTGAATAAGATTAGATTGAATTAATTTAATTATTATTTCATGTTTGATGACACTAGGATAAGATAGAATTTAAATGAAAATTTTCAGATATTTGAAAATATTTTTTTATTTCCTCCACTGTTTCTATCTACACACCACCACCTTTCTCCCTCTCTCATCACCCCTCTCATCTTAAACCAATGTTTCAAAACTCGCTATTCGTAACTCGACTGGTGACCCTACGAGCAATAAGTAATTGACTACTCAATAAGTACTCGAAAAGAACTGTTTGAGGGAGAAATTATAATTTTTGAAGTTTGAAATCATAAATTAGCATTTTTATAAACGTCAAGGGTCATGACCAAATTATCCTCACTCTATTTAAAACTCACCAACGGTCTCTCAAACCCTCATTTTCTCATTATTGTCTCTCTCTCTTCTCCTTTCTCATCCCTCTTCTCTCTCTAACATGTTGTCGTCGTCACCGTCGACGTCTCTGAATCCAGTCCCTCTTCATCGTTATCGAAATCTCCTTCTCTCTCCTTTGCGTAGCCAACCGTTCCAAGTCTTCTTTTCTGTCGATTTAAGTCTCTTTCTCTCTCCCTCTATGTCATCGACGTCTTTCTTCAAGTTGTCATCATCATCTCTTCCCTTCAAGTCGTCGTCAACTATAAGTATGAGTGAAGCTGGAAGTTTCACTCCTTGTTTCTCTAATTTTTCTTTTATGTGTTGTTTGTTTCTTCATGGTTGTTGGTTATTTATTAGGAGAATTGGATTTTGATTGATTTTTTTGTGGTGTTTGGGATGATTTCAGGTTGGTTTGTGATGAGTGGACTTATCAAGTCTATCGAGTTCCGACAAGTTAAGCCGAGTGTCCACCTTCAACAAGCAAGACCTTCGATCTGAGGGTTCTCAAATCAGCGAAGTGCCAATCAGCGATAAAACGATGAGAACTTGATAAAACTCGTTGAGTTTTTAAATAATATCCCAAACCCATCCAAAACACATGTTAATTCCAGTGGCGGGCTGGACGATGGAGACAACGAGGGCGTTGATACTTGGAACGATGATGAAGACGACGTAGAACGCAAGTGAGAATCCATCTGAGATGGAGACCCCTTGGAGATGGAGTATATAGGCTCCATCCCCGACGAAGAAGTGGACCGAACTGCTCCATTCATGTGATTTTTTTTTTAAATGATTTTGGTGCTCCATCTTCCTCTCTCCTCCATGACAACGACTGGTTTTTTCAATTTAAATGGGGCTTGTTTTGTGTCGGAAATTAGGTTTTCAAATTTGGGTTTTAGATGAAAATGTTAGATTTTTTTCAATTTCTATAGGTAATTTTTTTTTTCAATTTTTGTTGGTGATATTTTTTCAAATTCTATTATTAATGGATGGTTGATGTTTTGAATATAAGTTGAAGGGTTGAAGATGGTTTCTAATTTTATTAATGGATGGTTGGTGTTTCTTCCTATATGAAGAAAGAGATGGAGAAAATGGGTTAATTCTTCTTTTAATTTATTTTTTTCATTATTTTTTAATTTTTTTTAAGTAAAAATTTTTCTTTTATATGTTTAAAATCCTAATCATTCCCGTATTATGATTTTAGCCTCTCATGTGAAGAACCATCCTACCCTTCCCATCCAAACTATTTGTCACAAATGATTGTTAATTGACGATAATTTAGACTTTTTTGAAGAATTTTAAAAAAATTGGGGATAAAATGAGTTATTAATAAAAAAATTTTAAAATTTTGATGTTTTTTAAAACCTTAAGATTTAAAAGGAATTTTTATTTTTTTTTAAATGGTTTCTCCTCCACGAGTGGTCCATTCTTGATGAAGCTAATATTTTCAACCCAACAGATTCTGACGAAGCGCACTAGTGTTTTCCAGGAACTGAAAGCAAAACGCGGACTCAATCAAATATTTCTCATTTGGTTGAAATTGAAGTGTAGTTGACATGTTCTTGTTGGTTGCTTGCTCAGTTAAAATGTGTGTGGCTGTCAGCTCACTCATGATTTCAGAGAAAAACAAATCAACTCCTCTTACATTTTTCAACACTAGGAAACAATCGGCTAAAAAATGATGACAGGAATATTCCTAGTACATTAATGCGGGGATAATTCAAGTGATTTTTATTAACTTATTTATTTTAGCTATATATTGCAAAGACGTTGAGAATTAAAAAGTTTTTATAATGGTATCACACCCTATTAAAGTTAATGCAACTTTAGTTGTGAGATTGATTAATTAAAAAGGAAAATTGCACAAACCTCCCAAAGATTTGACGAAATTACATAAATATGATGATATGGGTAACCCACACTGTCACTATTTAAGATTTCTAGGACCTTCAGTCAATCATTAGTCAAGCACCGTTAAATCCAAATTATAAAGGGTAAAATGGTCAATTTATAATTAATAAATATTTTAATTACAAAATAATAATATAATTTTAAAAAAAAGAATCCCTCATCTTTTACCTCTCATTATTTTTCTTATCTCCATGTTCATCCTTCACATCCATCAAAATCATCACCTCCATCATTTTCATCAAATCAACATCATTCAAATTAAACATCAAATCAAACCAAACATTTTCGAAATAAAAAAAAAAAATCAAAGATTAAGCAATTTTTTTTTTTTAAAAAATAAATAGAGATGGCATCACCATCTCCAATCAGTCTCCACCGTCGAAGACTAAGACTCCGACGATGGAAACCAATGGTCTCAATCGCTGGAGATGCTATGAAGATGTATCTTTATCGCTTCTCCGACAATGGCGACTAGTTGATTTCCATTACTGAAAACCTGGTCTTTAGCATAGAGATCACGTATTAGTCTCTGTGGTCTTCCATGGGGACCCTTTTTTAAAATTTTTTAATTTTATTTTTTTAATTGAATAAAAAATATTGACATATTAAATTAAAAATATATAATATTAATTTTTTAATTAAATTAAAAATATATTATATTAATTTTAAATTTATAAAAAATAAAATATTAACTTTAAATATGACTTGAAAAGTATTTTAATTTTTTTGTATATTTGACCGTTGATCGTGAGAATTTAACTATGGTTGACTAAGAATAAAGGAGATTTGAGTTAAGTTTTTGAAACCTCAAGTAGTAAGAGTATAAGTTATCCAAATATCATCATTTTTATATAATTTTATCAAACCTTAGGGTATTTGTGCAATTTTTCCTAATTAAAATGAAGGGAATTAAAGGATGATTGAGCGTCATTTTCCAATAATTGTAATAAAGTTGTTAGCAAAAGATGACGACAAATGAAGTGCGCCTGCGACTGTAAAGGAACTTTATCTACCATCACATGACATGAGATCGTGCTTCAACTTGTCTTTGCATTATTGGTGCCTGGTGGTGTGGGCAACAGTACATATCCTCGGAAGGAATAGTTGGCACAAGACCATTTCACCGAACTCCAAGAGTAAATGCCAAGCAAAGCGAACCACGAATCTTCTCCCTACCACCCCAAAATTGCTGTGACTGTCACCTTCTAGATTTCCATTCATGATGGAAGGTCAATAATGTCTGCACATGGACATATATTAAGTCCAAATCATGACATACTAGTTTTTTGTTCTTTATATTTATAGAAACTTTATTTAGCCATATCGAATATATGATGATTTGCAAGCCGTGACAGCTTGGATTTTGGCAGTATCAGGTTCCCATTCCGAGGAAGAAAAACCCTCTCAAATTGCAAAATAAATAAATAAACGAAACCAAAAGCGGAACCAGTCAACCAGTTCAAATAATATTAAAGAAATCAAGTCCTAGTTTATGAAGTTCAATTTTCTACTACAGATAGTAGACAAACCAAAAACAAAACAAAACAAATTATAATGCTACACTACTATAGAGGGACCCAAATGGTTATTCCGTCACATTCTATCAGTTAATTTTTACAATAATATAACCTATCCATAAAGTTAACGTCCCTTGACTGTAATTGTGTTTGTGGTGGAGGCGGTGGTTGCAGCCGCCGTGACTTCCGCGGCACCTTCGGTGGCAGCAGCTCTTGATTCAAAGTCTTTCAATTGGACAACACCAGTTCCGTTAGTGGCACTAGTAACGTCACAAGTCTCGGCCAAATTGCCTTGCTCTCTGAACTTCTTGTAGATATCACCTTGGTAAAATTTCTTGGTCCTGATCACCAAAATGAACGAGACAAGGCACCCAAACAATGTAGCTGCCGTAATTATAATAAAAGCCATTTTGTAACAATGAACACCAGTGCAGGTCAAGTCCTGTCCAGCCTCTCTTGTCCGACCCAAAGCTTGCATTTGCTTCCGTGCTTCTTTATCATACAGGTGACCAGCCACTCTCACATTAAGCAGATAGGAACCAACGGGGCTGGCCACTGCGCCACAATTGTACAGTGTAGAGTAGTACTTGAGCCCAAATATCTCTGATATGATAGCAAACAGTAGTGGCCATTGAGCTCCAAAGCAGAATCCAATAACAACGGAAGCGAAGTAGAGTGAGTTGGGGACACCAAATGCAATCAAGAGATGGCCAACACAAGAGAAAAGAAGCACAAAAGTGAGAAGCAGGGGACGTGGGATCTTGTACTTTGTTAACAAGTATTCGGAGGAGAAACCTGCCACGACTCTGCCAAGATAGTTCCATATGCTAACTAGTGACACGAATGTGGTGGTGCTACGAGTTGGATAGCCCAATGAGCTTCCAATTTGACCCAAGTTGTCAATGGCCGTTAATGTCCCACCAACCCCACAAGTTGTTGCAACGAAAAGAATCAGCATGTCAACGCTGAAGAGCGCTTGCAATATGGTGTAGTCTTCACCTCTGTCTGGTGGCTTGAAGATGTTCTCTGTGCAAGAAACTGGCTTCTCTGAACTGATCGTAGGAGGTGTTTGTGGTGGTGGTGGCTCCTCAGCCACTACTTTGAATTGAGAAACATCATTCAAGGCTTGTATCTTCTTTTTCCAAATGGTAAACTCTTCTGGGATCACTAATGCTAGAGGAACGAAGAGTAATATGATGACTAGTGAAGCGCTAGTAATATATTCAAATCTATTAAAAGTGAGCCGGTTTTGGATGATGATAATGAGCATGAGAAAACCAGCAAGTCCAAGAGAGATATAGAGCATTTTGCAGAAGAGTTTGAGCTCATTTGCCTGGCGAACGATACTTATAATCCGGATTGTTCGAAGAAAAACGAAGGAGACAGCAGCAGGAAGCCAAGCAATCAGCAATATAAGAGCCTTGGAGTTGTCTCCATAGAAAGCATGGTATAGTTGTGTCAGGATAGCACCACTAAGACCGACAAATCCCTTCAAGAGCCCCAGAACACTGCCTCGGCTTTCAGGGAAGTTCTTGACACAAGTGACAAGAGCTCCAGTATTGGCAAAACTTTGAGAATTTGCGCCTATACATATGTAAAGACACATTTGCCAAATTTGAGGCTTGGCAATGCGGCCGGTGACAGCCAGCCAGATCATGAAGTACCCGAAGAAGTTCATGACTGCACCGACTGATAGCACCACCCAGGGGGGTGTGACTTCGTTGATGAGCCCTGACAGGACTCCAACGTTGCCTCCCAAGTCCTTGAAGAAGCTTAGCAAGTTGAGAGTGGTTTGGTCGTACCCTAATGATGTTTTGATATCAGAAGAGTAGAGACCGAACATATAAGTTGCACCCGCCACTGACATGATCAAAAGTGAAGCAAACACCATGAACCAACGGCCAGTGATTGTGTGCAACATGAAGCTCCTCACATCTCTCCATCCGCCACCAGTCAAACCTGTAGCCACCACCATGTTTTTAACAATTTCTATGTAACTTTTGATGTACTTAATTAGCTAGGTGTGTTGATGACTGATGAGGGAAATGAGACTTGAGAGTGTTATATATATAGAGTTGAATTGAGGGGCTTGAGTTTCACATTGACTTGAGAGTTGAAAAAGTGGAGTTTCTTGGAATAGGCGGTGGATTCTTGCAGGACGAAAAGATAAGGGGACTTACTGTTTGTAACACGTGCAATTGATGATCACACGCGGGACAGTGATAGCGCAAAACCATACAATAATTTCATATATATATACATCTTCATCTTAACATTATCTCTACCACCAGTTTCCTTGATAGTGAAGTTTCATTGCAAATTCTCTTCTTGGGATTTACTCGAGCAGTGGATGGCGAATTATTACCATGGCTAATACTGTATCTGCGTTGATTTTTGTAAGACAGTAAAGACTAGTTGATTTCTATAGGTGAGAATCAAAATCTCACAATAAGAATCAATTTTTTAATTAGAATTGGCTGGTCTGAAAAATAACATTTAGGTTTATACTTATTAGAGAATCTTTCCTTTTTTACTTAAAAAGTAATCCACGAAATATATTATATTAACTTTCATAAGTATGTCGTGTTGAATTTCGATATTTATCTTCTTTTCTGATCTTGATTTTTCTAAAAAATTTAAAAATCTTGGACCTCAAAGAATATGACTATTATTCATGTACGCAAATTAGATTATGACATTTCATATCATATATTCTTGTTTTCCAATATCAAAACAATTCTAGAGTAAGAGAAAAACTAAATACAAACTGTACTTTTATTATTCTTACAAGTGTTCATTACTTTGGAGTTAAGTACAAAACTGTTACCTTAAATATTTCAATCAATTATTAGAAAGACAACAAGATGGACAGAAAATAATAAGGTGACAAGGTGGTTAACTTTGCTTTCATCTCTCCTCTGATTAAAAGCCAGAAAAGTAAATTCCAAATTCAGTAGTACAAACAACACTTGAAGCCTACAAATGAAACCCATCATGAAGTAAGTGTCAAAATGCATGCCCTGACACTTCGGATATTGTAGAAAATGCCTTTGACATGAACTGAACAGATGACTAATAAATTCGCGTACCCACCTGATGACCCTTCCAATTATAGACTACTTGTCATCCTTTTGTTTTAAATTATTGCACTAATACAGTAGCTACTCTTACAGAAAAATGTCATTGTCCATTTAAAGTATTTAAAAGTTCTAGTGAAAAATTTTAATAAATTATGTACACATAATTCGAACCTTTTTATATAGAAAATCAATCTTAGACACACATTAAGGAAACCCACATTTAATATGATGACTTCAACCATATGTTTGAACCACACAAACTGATTAAAAGTTGTAAACAAAGCTATCAAATAAAAATGTTATGGATAAACTTGTCAACACGGCAACAAATTAATAGAAGCCAATATGGGCAAGGAAAAATAAAAAAGCGTGTGTATGTTGTGTCAAATCTCAGCCAGATACTCCACAAGTAATGAGCTCAGGAATGGCGTCATTTGCTGCAGGTACGAAAACAAATGCTCGTTTTCAACTGGACACTTGCAAGACAATGACAGATACGAGTCCATAGCACCACTATCAGCTGCTAGAAAACACATTTTTTTTACATTTTACAAGCTTCTAGCCGCAAGCGTGCCTAACAAAGGTGTTCAAACTCCTCTATTATCGTCAACAATGAGAGGTTCGATTCTGTGCAATTGAACTGTTTTTTGGCTAGTTTTGTTTTTAGTGCCAAATTTGAAGGAATCATTTAGCTACTTTAGTATAATTTGAAAGTTATATGTTGAATGTAAACATATGGTAGTCATTATACAAAAATACATACAATGCACCACGCGGCCAACTTTGGCCTTGAAGCCATTTAAGAAAGATGATATGAATAATACAAATGGAATCTGTTGAACTATCATTCTCATAATCTCTTTTGTGAGCTTACATGAAAAATTTTAAAACGGAATTTCTTTTTCGAAACATCAAAAAGCATATTTTGACAATAAAAGGGTTTATAACATTTTGTGATGAATTTATTCTTATTTTTTTTATAAGGAATCATTCAATCAATTTTCTTGCCTAACTACTATTTTCTTTTGGAAAGGAACCATTAATTATATATCATTTCTATGATAATATTCGGTATTTGAATGAATTATCATCTTTACGGAGCCAACAATGTAGACCCAATGAATCAATGTGTAATTAGGTTATGCTTAAAGAAGTGTAAGTGAATAAAAAGCAAAAAGACAGGATGATTTTAGAGAGATGACGATAGCTATATGAGATAACAAGATTGAATTATGTATACATAAATGATAGGGTCCAGTGTGGAAACAACTAATAAAGCCAGAATCTTTGCCGCAATTTGACGCGTGGATTTTCCAACTGGTGGAATAAAACGACCAAAGGGAAACCGTGGCTACAATTTCAATTGTCCACATTATTGTTGTGCAAATATAAGCATTACATTGTCAACAAGTTCCATAAATGGTCAAACCCCACGTGTATTTTCAGCTCGTTTTGTTGCCATTCTTGTTAACTAAAGAGCTGGATTCTGATTTCTAGCAAGCAACTGCAGAGAAATGAAACCAAGTAATTACTTACTCTTCATGATAGTTGGATTCTAGCCCGTCATGATTACAGGATTTACAGTAGAAATTGAAATTGTTGCATGTGAAAACTATTGGTCAGTGACGATAATTAATGTGAAAGCGGCTTGTACAAACTCTACTTTGGGGACTGCCAATTACTAATATGCAATATATAAAATTTAGAAGAGAAATAACTTTTAAGTTGATTTTTTTTTTTTTTTAATTTCTATGATTGGGATTAACTCAGAATATAACCGAAGCGATAAGTGTTGTGGTATGTTCAAAAGACTAGCTTTTGATAATAAGAGAGACCAACTTACAAAAATTGGGAGAGCAACCCACATATGGTTTTTTGGAGGGGCGGGGGTTGGGGTTGTTTTGTGTAACTGTCACTACTGAGGCAATCAGCCTTGCTTAATATAACTTTTAAGTTTTAACTACGCTATTAAAGGTAAAAAAATAGAAGATAAAAAAAAATAAACTCCGCTTTTGAGAACGACAATTTACTTAAAATGTCCAAATGCAAGACTGGATTTGCGTAAATGTTTTAATTTGGTTCAATGGTTTCAAATGTCCAAATAATACAAGCAAGCAAGTAAACATAGATGTAACAATACCCTATATATCTTTGGCATTTTCCATGTTTTGGACTTATTGATATCGAAAATATCCTCGAATAATTCTAATATTTAAGAATATTCTCAATATATCTGCAGATATATACTTTCTTGTATACAACATATTCATTATAATAAAAAACCTTAATTATTCTTTAACTAAAGAGAATGGAATTACTAATAATCTTAACTAGAACAGCAAGCACATGATTTTATTGTTCCGAGTATTATTCCAAAAGTGTAGACTTGCATTGCTTCATTTTGGTGTCACATAATAACCATAGAAACAAGCACTAAAATATTCATCAAATGTAAAGTCACTCATTGTAATTATCTACGCCATCAACAACTCAATGTTGATTGGTATTAATCGGAGGCAATCCCATCTGCGGCATTGGTGTCTTTGGCTTCCATTTCTTTCAATTCCACAGCACAATTTTCCGCCAAGACCGTCCCATTCTCTTTGATGAGCTCTTCCTCTCTGAACTTCTTGCAAATATCACCATTGTAAAACTTTTTGGTTCTAAGCACCAAAACAAAAGAAACAAGACACCCAAACAAAGTGGATGCTGAGATTATAATAAATGTCATTTTGTAACACTCAACTCCAATGCAGGTCAAGCCCTTTCCTGCCTGCCTGGTTAGACCCAAAGCCTGCACTTGCTTCAAAGCCTCTGTATCATATAAACGACCAGCCACTCTTACATTGAAAATGTATGACCCAACTGGACTTGAAATAGACACTACATTGTACAATGTAGAGTAATGTTTCAGGCCAAATAATTCTGATATGATTGCAACAGTTAATGACAGTTCCGCTCCGAGACAGAACCCGGTGATAATGGAAGAAAAGTAAAGTGAATTCGGAACAGCAAATGCGATCAAAAGATGCCCGATACAAGAGACTAGAATTACAAGAGTTAGCAGTAGAGGACGTGGGAACTTGTATTTGATCAAGAAGATTTCTGAGGCAAACCCTGCTAGGGCTCGTCCGAGGAAATTCCATATGCTAATAAGCGATATAAAGTTGCCAATGGTTCTAGTAGGGTAGCCTAATGACTTGCCTATCTGACCCAAGTTGTCAATTGTTGTTAATGCCCCACCAACACCACAAGTTGTTGCAGTGAACAGAATCAGCATGTCAATGCTGAAAATTGCTTGCAATATAGCATAGTCCTCACCTCTTTCCGGTTGTTTGAAGATCCTTTTCAAGCCAAACATTGTCCAGAAATTAGGTGGTTCTTGTGCTTGAGATGCTAAAGCAGTTGGATGAATTTCGGTTACAACATTAAATTGAGAATGATCGTCCAAGGCCTGTTTCTTGCTTTTCCAGATTTTGAATTCTGCTTTTACAACTATTGGAAGTGGGAGAAGCAGCAGTACAAAAACAATTGAAGCACTTGCAATATACTCGGTTCGTATAAACCTAAGCTTGTTCTGAATGATAATTGTCACCATTATAAATCCCGCAATGCCTAACAAAATGTAGAGGAAATTGTAGAAAACTTTGAGCTCCTTCGCTTGCTGCTTATCAACCTTCATGATCCTAATTGTTTGAAGAAAAATAAGGGGAACAACAGTTGGAAGCCAAGCTAGTAGCAAGATCAGAGCTTTGGTGTTGTCTCCATGTAAAGCATGGTAGATTTGAGTCATAATTGCACCACTAAGACCAATAAGACCCTTCAACAGGCCTATAACAAGTCCTCTGTTTTCTGGGAAATTTTTAACACAGGTGACTAAAGCTCCAGTGTTGGGAAATGACAGTGAATTTGTACCAATCCACATGTATAAACACATTTGCCATACATGGGGTTTGAATACTCGGTCAGTAACACTTAGCCACATCATGAAAAAGCCAAAGCAGTTCATGATCGAACCAATTAAGAGGACAACCCATGGAGGTGAAACCTCATAGGTCAGCCCTGCCAGGACTCCAAGATTGCCACCCAAATCCTTGAAGAAGCTTATCAAATTGAGTGTGGTTTGATCATAGCCTAACTCTGACTTTATGTCGTTTGAGTATAGACCAAACATGTAAGACGAGCCATTGACAGACAAGATTAGTAATGTAGCAAAAACCATAAACCATCTGCCTCCAAGTACATGCAATCCAAAGCTCTTCACTGCTCTCCAACTAGTGCCACCCTCACTGAACTCAAACCTTGCCATTTTTTGGCTCAAATTCTAAACGGAAAGAGAGTTATTTAGGACTCTTAACTTTACCGAAAAAATTTGTCGTTATTAGAGGACAGTCAAAGAGGTTAATAGCCAAATTTGCAGTAAATTAAAAAGCAAAGTACAAATTTGTATATGATCAGCAGATATAAGAAATATAAAAACTGCTGTTGAATTATATGATTGTCTTGTACTATCGTCTGGCTTACTTGTCTCTTTTCTGAGCAAATCAAATTAATAATTGCAGTCAGTACCATGCAAAACCCGCTTGCAATAGAATACTAACTTTTGAGTTAAATCAACTCGATTTGATTATGTATTATTTTGTTCTTTTGGTTTGTTTCCATTAGGAAGAATCTATCCAAATAAGTCTATAGAGTTTTCGTTTTGGTTCAAGTGAAGCTAACCCAAAATTGGTTTCATAAATAAAGAAAAAGACGGACTTGAGTAGGTAGAACAGCAATTCTGTTGACCAAATTAAAACATTTAAAGCTATTATAAATTTGAAACTGAACAAGAAGCCAAAGTGACAGCAACATATCATGATTAGCAATTACCTGCATTTAAAAATAAATCAAGTCTTGTACATAACAGAACATTGCTGCTCCTTAGCAGAGGACACAAAAAGCAACACAAAAAACAGATGGCTTGGAAGAGAAGCTCAACAGAAGCCTGTCAACTGACTAGCCTATCTACACAAACTGTCCTTTGAAGATTAATTACCCCTGTTGTTGCAAAGAATAACCAAGATTGCCACATGAAAAAATGCAAGCTCCTAATCTCAATCTTCTTTTCTCATCTTAGTTTGGCAATAACATGTGATTTCAAATAAAATAATCCATTATCTATGGAGAAAGTTATTGAACTATGGAGAAGCTAGGATCATTGTGGTAAACTTTATAAAAACCATGTCTAAAATTTTGTTCATCAGTAAAATTGCTTGCCTAACCCACAGCCAATGCTCTGTCACCGCAAGGAAGAAAGAATGAGGTCAAGAAACCACAGCTAAGATAACTTTGATACATTCATCAAAATTCCAAATCTCAGAAAAGTTAAATGCACAGAAGAAAACAGAGAACTATACTGCGTAGCATCCGCCATTCCTGCACTAACTACAAGATTCTCCCTCAACAGAATCAGAAACTGGAAAAGCAGACTAACTGACTAACTGGGTATTCATAAACAAGTGTGTAAAATCAAAACCACAATCTCTCAATAGCGATCAAAAGAAGATGGACGACCTCCACTTCTAAAACGATCATACGGCCCGGGCCTATCCCTATAGCTGCCCCTATCAAAACGTGCCGGCCCACCAGTTCCATACCTGTCACCACCACCTCTTGGACCCCCATCCCTATGATAGCCTCTATCTTTACCATATCCATTTTGAAGTTCCCAGTCCATGTATCTGTCACCTGTAAAGCGATCACCACCAGGTTGGTACCTGTCACCATTATAGCGATCACGACTACCATACCTGCTTTCTCTGTTATCCAAATGTTCCCTCTCTCCATAACGTCCTCCATCAAAATAATCATCATAACGATCTACTCCAAAGCGATCTCCATAGCCACCACCTCCTCCAAACCTAGAATTTGAAGAAAATCTGCCTCCGCCACGACCACCATTATCAGCTGAAGGACATTCCCGAGCAAAATGCCCAGGACGGCCACAATTGAAGCAGTCAGATCGTCCTGCTGGCCTGTCCCCTCTATAACTGTCTCTGCTCCCCAAGACACGATCCCTGCCATGTCCATAACTCAAATCTTCACCACCCGGTTTCCGCTGAGCCTTGTTTACTGAAATGACCCGACCATCTAATTCGCGGTTATGCATATCCTTGATTGCATCTTCCATTGCCCTGCTATCTGCAAAGGTTATGAATCCAAATCCACGATGCCGGCCAGTATCTTTATCAATGACAACCTAAACTTACCCAATGTCAGTCTCATTGACGGCATTGAAATTTGAAAAGCAACGTGCATCTTTTCAGTAATGTTCTATTACATGAATCAGAAATATTTAGTCTATCAGAGAGTACATAAGATCGTTTATGCTCCAAGACTGCAAATATGCAATTTACTCCTATCAAAGACAATATGTCAAGTTTAACTCCCTAATGTTCATAAGCAGGATACACTGACAGCTCCTAGCTCACTCTATGAATACAGAAAATATACCTGATGAATTGTTGCTCCTATTAAGTACAAAACTAATCAACTAAGCAGGGCACACTTCCCCATCAGAACATTAATGAATGAAATTATATATGCTTAAATAAAACTCAATTTTACAAAGTTATGAGCAAAATGATAATTAATAAACAGAAGGCTGCACTACCAGTAGCTAAAAACGCTATTTGCTAGATCATACACATATATATCACTTAATACAAATATCTATCAAGAGATGAATTACAATGTCAAGTTTGTTGAATCATTAAGCTTACACAATAGCGGAACAAACTAATGTATGAATTGCTAAGACACTAATACAGCATGGAATTGTACAAATGCCTACACAAATGGCAACAATACAAACATACTACTGCTACGAAAACAGGATATACACACAATGAGAGCTGTGCATGGACAATTGCAAGTATAAGAAAAATATGTTATCATTGTCCTATCGTATACTCACCTAAAACATAAGTGACAAATATCCTAAACATAAGAAAATTGCATATAAAACTTCAAAATCTTTCAAATGGCCCCATAATCAAACCATATAGATCTCAAAAACATTTCTATGAAAGGCATAAATATATGCATCCCAAAATCAAGTCTCTACAGAATTTGTAAAGACTTTTTACTTCAATAACAGCTGAACTAGTGTGCTGTAGGTACTAAAACGCATCCAATTCAATAAAACCATAAACTGTCAACATAAACATATGCAACTATCAAATTGCAATTTTCACTACATAAAAACACAAACTTGACAGTAACCCTCCATAATCACACACAGGGCACCATAACCAAACAATTAAAAACTCTAACACCTCTATCACTCAACCACAGTTCCAGGCCATCAATTATCAACCCAATTTCACATTAACTTGGAAATCCATATCCAAACAAGTGAAAATCACAATCCACCAACTCAAATTTCAAAAGCAACATATCAAAAATAACGCACCAAAGATTCAAGAATCTTTCCATATCGCCTAAAAGCGTCTTCAAGGTGCCTCTCTGTTGTAGTGAACGCCAACCCTCCTACAAATATTCGATTTTCTTCTCTTCCAGCCATCTATATATATTTATATAACAATATCATATAATGAATTGCATGTAATTGAACCCCAAGAAATAATAATCGAATTTAATCAATAATTGAAAAAATAACACTAACCAGATGCAATTGTACGAGAGACTGTGTGTGTAAAGAACCCTAATTGAAGTAATCGTAAATACGTAATCTGATCTGATTATACGTTTTGGAGCTCTTTATTTGGTTTTATGATTCTACCACGTTTTCTGCATGGCATCACCTTTTTTTTTTTCTCTTTTAATTCATTGATCATTTTATTTTTTTTAAGGCACTGATATTTATTCTATTAATGAGATTTTCTTTTTCCTCTTTAATTTAAGAAACGAAAAAGAAAAACATAATTTAAATATTTTTTCTTGTATTGAATTACAAATTGTTGTTTTTTCATTGTAAAAATAATAACAATAATTTTTTCTTAAAAAAATAAAAATAGACATCCTTTTATTATTTCTAATTTGAAAGTATCTCCGTTGTTAGGTTTCACTAAATTCAACGTCCATTTCCCAACCTTCTTTGTTGTGTATATCATAAAATGGTCAATATTAACGTCTTATACCTATATAGATTAAAATTATGGATTCAAATTGTATCACATTTTGTCAATTTTAAACTTCTACATCAAAAAAAAATATATATATATTTTGATTAGGTATGTTTTTATCCAATAGTGCTAAAACTGATTTGTAGATGTCATGTAAATGGAATTTCAAATTGGTTGTCGTTCACAAAGAAGTTAAGAGAGTGGCTCACAATTTTGCTAAGTAATTTCTTTGTCATCTTTTCAGGATTTTGATTGGGACTTTGATTTGAGGATACTCCTCCCTGTTGTTCTATTTTATAATATCTCTTCTTTTCAATAATTTAAAATATATGAAAAAGTACATATACAATTACACAAAGGACTAACTAATGTGGAATAATTTTTTCTTCTGAAAAAATAAAACATTCCAACGTAATGTAGACATTAGCATCTAGTGATGAAGACATATGCAACTATGCAACAATGTAACCAACAAATTTTAATAAAATGTATTAATTGGTGCAAAATAATTATTCTGACATTCATAAAAATATTTATAACTCGGTTATTGAATTAATTGTTCTTATAATATAATTAAAAATTCTCAATAGTTTATTGTAATAGTAAACAGAAGATTATTAGTTTGGTCTAATCTAAAACACCAAAAATAGGATTTGAATGTGAAATTGTTAACCAGCTAAATTTGTGACATTGTCACTCAATTAATAGTTTGAGTCTCAATGTCATTAAAATATGTATTCTAATAAAAATGTCTTTAATGAGACTTCTCTTCCATTTCTCTTTCAGCTTTTTTTTTTCTTTTTCCTTTCATATTTTCTCTTTTTTCGATTCTTACATGAATGATTTGAAAAAATACTTGAATCTAAATGAATAATTTGAAGATATAAAAAATAAGAAGTCGAAAAGAATAAGAAAAATTGAATTCGGAAGAATAATGGGAAGATCTAAAAAAAAAATAGAAAGCAAAATAAAATAAAAAAATATCCCTTAAACGAGTTATCTCTCAAAGGAAAAACATTTCTATCAAGAGACAGATTTATTGTTCAAAAGAAGAATTTATCTATTGAAAGAAAATGCTAATCTCTCGAAGAAATGATTTATTTACGAACAAATGAAAATAATTTATCTATTGAAAGAATAATTTATCTCTTAATATAAGGAAATATTTATCCTTATATTGAACTATCCTTTCTTGAAACACACCCTGATGACCACTTACCTTTACGTCAATGTTATCCAAGGAATTAATAGTAATTCAATTGCGTCTTCCAAAAAATGCAGTGTTTATTTTCAATTTGTTTGTGGCCTGTACTTCGACTGGGAACATAACAGTTGGCGTACGATGATTAGTCATCACGTTCACATTAGATATCATTTTCAAAATGTTTGGCGTAGCATGATTACTCATTTCAATTTTACCAGGTTTAATTTGTTGTTCATGGACGGCAATGCATGATCACTATTTATATTAGATCGTCTTCCTTTTTAGGTGACACTGGTTGTAATTTAAATGTTTCTTGTGTTATACATGTTTACATTTCATTATATGGCAGCTGGCTGAAATATTTTCGTCACAATTTTGTGGAGCAGCCGGCCTCATTGTACATTTCCTCTAATTGGAGCACCACTTGATTCTATATTATAAACACCTCAATGTTGAGCTAATTCCAGATTTAATTTGATTCCGGGATTAGCAAACCAACTACACGTATATTTTATTTGTCGGCTGTTCCATTCTTCATAATTTTTAATTATAATAATTTTAATTTATATTATGTGCAATAAAGGTGCTGATATTTTACATCTGCGTGAGTCAAAATAATGAAGGATTGAATTGTTTTACATCTGCGTGAGTCACATGACAGCAACAGGCCACCCACCATTAGCCATAGAATCGTGGACTAATATCCTGACTTTAGTGGGTTTGGCTTCTGCTTTGTCGTAGATCATCATCTTATTTTGTCTCATTTTGCATTTGATTGATTATATATTTGATAAGGTGCCCACATTAATATTGTTCCAGTAAGACTGCAACCAATAATGCATGCCGGCCGTCTGATCTTATTCTTTGTTATGGGTATTTTTTGGTGCAATAAGAAAAGGCCCAAAAAATGGAGGCCCATTAAGAGCCAAGAAGACACTTGGTCAAATAGTCAAAGGAAAGTTAAAAGCACAAAGATAACCTGCTCGAACATTCCTACTGACTGGAGATATGTTCGTCTGCTCGGCGGCCAAAAGAATAAAGAAGTCTGCTCGTTTGCTCGGAGATATCTGCTCGCTCAATTTGCTGTCTGATCGTTGAACAGGCAAAACACTTAAATTGACCAGTTGACCTTCTGGAAGAAGAATCAATCCGAGACCTTCTGGAAGAAGAATCAATCCGAAACGGGAAAGGAGTCGAATTACCTATTTGCATGCAAATCGAATCTCTACATTCTAGGAAATTGCTATATACGAGAGATAATCTCAGAAGATATTATCTTAATTAATGTATATTATTTTTTGCCTTATCTGTAAGATTCTCAAGCCTATTCTGATTATAACATCTCCATTATAAATAGGAGATATAATTTAGGGTAAAAGACAGAGTGAAATAAAAAATACAATTACACCAAGAGAGGGTAATTGTCGTGGACGTAGGCCATCGTTTTTTGCCGAACCACGTAAAAGTCTTGCTGTGTCCTGTGTGTTTTGATCCTATATTGTTTGCATTGTATGAGGTTTGTTGTGTCACAGGTATTGGGCTTGAAGAACAGGGTTGACCAAAAATAAGTGTCAACATCTTTTGGCGCTAGAGGAAGGGCCCAGACTGTGATTTAACAAACTTGTTTTGGTTGTGATACGGCTGACATGGCTAGGGTCAAGACAACCAGGGTTGTAGCATCGGAAACCGATCAATTGGAGGAGCACCAAGGTCAAGGTCAGGCAGCAGGGACGTCTTCTGCCGCTTTGCCACCATTGCCTCCTCAACCAACTGATGGTGGCGGAGGTGTTATGCCAGTTTGGCAGCGTCGTCAGGAAGCACGACAGGAGGCTTTAGAAAATACGGTAGCACAATTGGCAGAAACCATCAGAGCCTTGACACAGGCCCGAGTTCAGGAAGTTCCAGGGAACGCAGACCACCAGCCCCGTTCTGTGAGTGCTGTTCCAGTTAGGAGAGGAGAGGCTGGCAGGGACAGACAGCAACCAGCAGTTTCTGTTCGTTCCTCAAATCTGCGCCCACAAGGGGAGAGGCATCCGGCTCATCAAGAAGTGGCTCCGCATCCTTCCAATCAGAGGATTAGAACAAGTCAGGGTAATAATCGCCGAGGGGAAAATAACTCTGATCATGGAAGGGGTCGACAGCGTGAAAGGGAACGTTCACATAGACAAGGGACACCCCATGCAGGAAGTTCTCGCAGGAGGAGTGGATCACGTGAAAGGATGTCGTTGGACCGGGGAAGGTCACAAACCCGTCTCTCAGCAGCAGGAGAAAGCCGGGGGAATCGACAAGTCCCTGCGAACGGGATTGAGCGGCAAGATCCCATGGTACAGGAACTAATGCAGAGGGTGCGGCAGTTAGAGACTAGACCCGGACACCGTGACCAGGGTAGAGAGCAAGACAGAACCCCGTTTTCAAGAGAGATTGAAACGCAACTGCTGCCTCCAAGATTTAAACTCCCGAACATCCCAATTTATGATGGAGATAGTGACCCGTATGATCATCTGGATATTTTCAACGTTCAAATGGACCTGCAGACCTCTAATCCTCTGGTCAAGTGTAGGGTATTCCCAGCAACACTGGGGAATACTCCAAGGACGTGGCTAAGGAGTCTTCCGGCCCGAAGTATAAACAGCTGGGATGAGTGCCAGAGAAAGTTCGAGGACCAGTACAAAGCGCTGAAAAAGCAGCTCGCGCCGACTTGTCACTTAGCGACTATCTTTCAGAAGCGGGAGGAAACTTTAAGAGATTACATCGCCAGATTTAGGCGCGAGGTAAACAATGTGCAAAATCCCTCTGATGAAAGTGTCTTAACTGCAATTTCTGCAGGACTGCGAAAGGATGGAAAGCTTTACAAAAGCATTTATCGTAATCCTGTGAAGAGTTTGGGAGAGTTCTATGACCGTGCAGCAAAAGAGATGTGCTGGGAAGACACATTCGGACAGAAAAAGCCTAGCAAACAAGAAAAAGGAGCGAATAGTTCGCGACCAGGAAAAAAGAGGGACCAGCGCGAAAATGAAGAGAGCGGTCACAAACATCGCTCCAGTAATCAGGTAGCGAAGCGGTCAAAAAATGAGTCTCGGAGGAAGGCATCTCCACCCAGAGATCGTTACCAGAATTACAGCGTCCTGACGGACAGACAAGATAGGATCTTTGAAACAGAAAAAAGACGGGAGAACTTCGGAAAGCCAAGTCCCACAAACATCCCGAGGAGGTTTCAAGACCCAAGGAAGTATTGTGCTTACCATAGAGAAAACGGGCATTATACTTCTCAATGCAGAGAACTTAGGGATGCAATTGAAGAGTTGATCAGACGGGGTCGTTTGAGGGAATATGTGGCGCAACCTGAAAGTCATCATCCTCTGCAGGGAAATCAGCCTGTACAAGAACATCCTAATATACCTCAGCAACTTCCTCAACAACAGCCACAACGCCTGATTGATCAAGGTCACCAGCCCGCTGTGAGGACTATCTTTACTATTCATGGAGGACCGCACATCGCAGGGACATCCAACCGATCACAGGAGCGCTATGTGCGGGAGGCTGGCCGAGTCTTGTTGACAGGTCAAAATGGAAGAGAAGGGCCATGTAAGAAGGCCAGAGTTGCTGGAGGCGGGATGTTGTTTAATGAAGATGACGCTCAAGGCTTGCATTGGCCCCATAATGACGCACTGGTCATCAGAGCAAGGATTGGCGGTGCTGAGGTAAGAAGGATAATGATGGATACAGGCAGTTCAGTAAATGTGATGTACAAGGGCTGTCTCGAGCACATGGGTTTAACAATTGGGCAGTTAACTCCATCCCCAGAACCTCTTTTTGGCTTCACTGGGGATGCAATTGTACCGCTGGGGCAGATTAAACTTCCCCTCGCCATAGGAGACGTGAACAGACAAGCTCTGGCAATGGCCGACTTCCTAGTTATTGATTGTCCATCGGCATACAATGCCATCCTCGGGAGACCAGCTATGAATGATCTTGATATAGCAATATCCACCCGAACACTCACCATTAAATTTCCCACTCCCAATGGGGTAGGGTGTGTTAGGGGCGAGCAAGAAGTGGCAAGGAAGTGCTATAAAAACGCCGTAAAGGCTGGGGTTAAAGGAAAAAATATCAGTATGGTGACCGAGGAGAAGAAACAATCTGCCAGTAGTACAGGAGTTAGTCAAGATCTGGATCCAAGAGAAGTGGATGAAGATCGAACGGCAGGCCCTGTAGAAGAATTGGAAGAAGTACAAGTTAGCGAGCAGGATACCAGACGGTGCCTGAAGATAGGGAGAGAGTTACCCTCAGACATCAGAGAGCAGCTCGTTCAGTTCTTAAAAGAAAATCTGGATGTCTTTGCGTGGACTCATGAGGATATGGTGGGGATCAGTCCCGAAGTAATGTCGCATAGGCTAAATATTGATCCCCTCCATAGGCCGGTTCGTCAAAAGAGGAGGCCTATGACAGAAGAGCGATATGAGGCGCTCAGGGAAGAAGTGGAAAAACTGCTAGCAAATAAATTTATCAGGGAGGTGCACTACCCTGTGTGGGTAGCAAATCCTGTTCTAGTGAAAAAGAAAAACGGAAAATGGAGGACATGTATTGACTTCACCGATTTGAACAAAGCCTGTCCAAAAGATAGTTTTCCTTTGCCTCGGATCGATCAACTCGTTGACGGAACTGCTGGGCATCAGCTCCTTAGCTTCATGGACGCCTACTCAGGGTATAATCAGATCCCAATGGAACCGAGTGATGAGGAACACACGTCTTTCATTACTGATCGGGGACTTTATTGTTACAAGGTGATGCCATTCGGATTAAAGAATGCAGGAGCTACTTACCAACGGTTGGTGAACATGATGTTCGAACATCTCATCGGGGGGATAATGGAAGTGTATGTTGATGACATGTTGGTAAAGTCAAAACAGGCGTGTGGGCATGTGCAAGATTTAGGAGAGATGTTCCGAATCTTGCGTAAATTCCAAATGAAGTTAAATCCTCTGAAATGCGCGTTTGGAGTTGCTTCGGGCAAGTTTTTGGGGTTCATGGTCAACAGCAGAGGGATTGAGGCAAACCCCGAAAAAGTCAGGGCTCTTATTGACTTAAAGTCGCCTACTAAGATCAAGGAAGTGCAGAGCTTGAACGGCCAAGTCGCTGCCCTGAGCAGGTTTATATCCAGGTCGACAGATAAATGCATTCCATTTTTTGATGCGTTGAAGAAGGCTAGGAACTTTCAATGGACTGCAGAATGTGAAGTAGCCTTTCAGCAACTAAAGGAATACATGGGCCGAGCTCCACTGTTATCCAAACCAGTAGAAGGGGAGAAACTGGTCGTTTATTTGGGTGTTTCCCAGCACGCTCTCAGTGGGGCCTTGGTTCGCGAGGAAGACGGAAGGCAGCTTCCTGTGTATTATGTAAGCAAAAGGTTGATTGATGCAGAAACCAGATACACACCTATGGAGAAGCTCGCATACAGCCTGGTGGTAGCTTCCAGGAAGCTTCGTCCTTATTTTCAAGCCCACGCAATAGAAATCCCGACCAAATATCCTCTGAAACAGGTTTTGCAAAAACCTGATGCCTCTGGTCGTTTGCTGAAATGGGCTATTGAGCTCGCCCAGTTTGAAATAGAATTTAAGCCTCGAACGGCGATCAAGGGGCAGGTATTGGCCGATTTTGTTGCTGAGTTCACGGGGTCGAGTAATGATGAGCCCGAGTCTTCTGAAGGTCCATTTTGGGAATTATATGTCGATGGTTCTTCCAGCGAGCAGAAAGCAGGGGCTGGAATAATGTTGATCAGCCCGGAAGGACACAAAATCTTGTCTGCTTTAAGATTCGAGTTCAAAGCCACTAATAATGAAGCTGAGTATGACGCGTTGCTGGCAGGATTGCGACTGGCCTTAGAAGTGCGAGCAGAACGAATAAGGATTTACAGTGATTCCCAGCTTGTTGTAGGTCAAGTCCGGGGAGAATATCAGGCCAAAGGATCAAAAATGACCCTTTATCTACAGAAAGTAAGGGAACTCTTGACAAAGTTTGAGAAATATGAGCTGCAGCATGTCCCTCGATCGCAAAATTCTCACGCGGATGCTTTGGCTCGTTTAGCCACTGCAAAACATGCAGATTTCATGGGAGTTGTGCCAATAGAGGTATTGCCCATTCCTAGCACTGAATCGCAAGATGAGATAATGGCAATTGTGGTAGCACAGGACTCCTGGATGAATCCTTTGGTAGAATATTTGCAAGATGGGAAGCTACCTGAAGGAAAGCTAGAATCTCGCCGCCTTCGGACGCGAGCTGCTCGGTACTGCATCTATGATGATAAATTATACAAGAGGGGATTCTCAGCTCCGTTGCTTAGGTGCATTGACGGTCTAGATTGTCAAGTCGTGTTAAATGAGATACATGCTGGGCATTGTGGTAATCACGCCGGGGGGCTATCGTTGGCCCAGAAAGCCCTCCGACAGGGGTACTATTGGCCAACTATGAAAAAAGATTCAATTGAAATGGTCAAGAGGTGTGACAAGTGTCAGAGATTTGCCAAGATACCTCGAGCCCCTCCAACTTTTTTGCAACAAATGATCAGTCCGTGGCCATTTGCCATATGGGGAATGGACCTGATTGGACCTCTTCCTACAGCCCGAGGAAGGTGTAGGCACGCTATTGTAGCAGTTGACTACTTCACAAAATGGGCAGAAGCAAAGGAGTTAGCTGAAATATCTACCACCAAGGTCGAAAAATTTGTTTGGGAAAATATTATCTGCAGGTTTGGAGTCCCCCAACAAATCGTAACAGATAATGGAACCCAGTTCAGTAGCGAACAGTTTCAGAGATTTTGCACGGATCTGGGAATTAAAAAGAGCTTCTCAGCGGTGGACCACCCTCAGGCCAATGGACAAGTAGAGGCCATTAATAAAATCATCAAGCAAAACCTGAAGACTAAGCTGGAAGCGAGAAAGGGGGCTTGGGTAGACGAGCTGCAAAAAGTGTTGTGGGCATACAGAACTACTGCTCGCAACACTACCGGGGAAACTCCCTTTTCATTGGTCTACGGCTCGGAGGCGATGATTCCAGCAGAATATGAAGTTACCAGTCAGCGCCGAACAACCTTCAACCCAGAAGATAATAGCAGTTTGCTCGTTGCTAGCCTGGACCTGGTGGAAGAGATGAGGGATGATGCTCAAATAAGGATTGCTGTCTATCAGAGGCGAGTGGCCAGATTTTACAATAGAAAAGTCCGTACCCGAAGGTTTAAGACGGGGGATTTAGTTCTGCGCCTTATTCTACCTGCTGCTCGGAAAGCTGGTGAGGGAACACTTGGTCCAAATTGGGAAGGGCCTTACATTGTGAAGGAAAGTTTGCAGAACGGAGCCTACCACTTAACTAGCATGGAAGGGGCGCTAGTTCCCAGAGCATGGAATGCTGAAAACCTTCGACCATATTTTATTTAATTGGTTTAAGTTTTTGTTTTAATTCGCTTTGATAATTTGTCAATTTTGTTTCAGTGCAGTAAAATTGAATCAGATTCTCCTTGAATGGCAATGCTTGATCGTTTCTTGTTGTTACTGATGATCTACTCGCATTTCGATTGAAGCAAATGCTCTGGAAGATGTGATTACCACCTGTGAGTAGCCGGGCTCTGGAAGGTGTAATCATTATCTGTGAGCTATAAAAAAAAAAAAAAAAAAAAAATGTCCTGGAAGACCTTAGCATAACCTGTGAGTACAAGGACTCTGGAAGGGATGCTTATGGCCTGTGGACTTAGTAAACCTTGGAAGATCCATGTAACTTAAGAACGAATAGTATCTTGAAGGAACATTGGGTCTGTAGGTTCAAACGAGCAGAGGTAAGGGGCCTCAAAAATGGGTAATTTCAGCATGACTAGCTGTCCCCACACTTACTCTGCTCGAACAAAATTTAAAAGCTGGGAGAAATTGGCCATTCAAGAAAGCTGGGAATTTGTTTTAATCAAGCAGAGGAAAGGGGCCTGAAAGGGTAATTTCGGCAAGTTGGTCGTCCCCACACCTACTCTGCTCAAATAAGTACTAGTCGAAAATCCAAGTCACGACTAAATAAAAAATAACGAACATAAATACAAACAAGAAAATAAAGATTTATTTAAAAATTGTTAAAAAATGTAATAAGTACAAAACAAAATATCATCGAGCAGGAAAATTCCTCTGGTCGCTGTCATCAATGTTGATTGGACGAGGAGAGCTGGGAGATTCTGAGCTGGGAATATCAGCAGAGGCAGCACCAGCAGAAGAAGCTGAAGGACCGGCTTTAAGTTTCTCCTGCTGAGCGTACAGCTTTACTTCAGCCACGGCGTCTGGACCAAAGAACGAAACGTCCACATCTGGTCGCTTGAGCCACAGATTATACAGGAATAAACTTCCTGTCCTCTCTTCTGCCTCTCGAACCGCGGCTTCGATACGTCCCTTCTCCGAAGCAATGTGTTCCTTGAGAGAAACTGTTTCCTGCCTCATTGCTTCCATAACAATCTTGGCCTCCGCGGCTTTATGCTTATGCGAGGACAGTTCTCCCTTTAGTTCCTTATTCTCAGTTTTCAACTTCTCCTCCGATTCCCGAGCAAAGTGGAGATCATGCGTCAATGTCTCGATCTTTTTATCCCTAAAAGCAATCTGTATTTCCTGCCTCTCCAAGGACTCCCGCTGTTCGTTCTTCTGATTGTTCAGTTTCTCAATTTCCTGCTCCAGCTCACGATGTGCCCCCTGCGCTTTTTCCAGCTCTAGTTCATGATCATCCTGCAGTTTAGCCTTCTCTTCCTCCAGAGAATTGATGGTAGTTGCCATGGCGGCCTTCTCCTCGGGCCAGTCCCCAATCTCCCGCAAAAGTTTCATGTACGCCATGGACGCCTGAGACAAAGCATTTGTTAGTACAGAAAAAATGGAAAGAGATACTATAACAGCAAAAAAGTAAAACTTACAAGCGTACTGTGGAAGCCCAAATAGTTGATGAGCCGTTCGCCCGTTATTTCTTTCTTGTACAGGGCAGGCTTCCTCGCTCCAAGGAATTGGGGCACGCGATCTAAAAGATCGCTATAATATTCCCCGGCATCAAACTCTTGGGACTGCTCCTCAGCACCAGAACCGGCCGCGGCTGTTTTCTGGCGTTTATGAGGCGGTTCCGCAGTTTCTGAATCGGCGATCCCTTTGCCCTTGTCGACATTTTGAGTAGAGGCGGATGGGGAACTGCTGGGCGGAGCAGGCTGAGATATATCCCCTCGACGAGCACTCTTGTTCGAAGATTTCCTCGCCACTGATTTATGCCTTATCGAGCGAGCAGGAGAACCGACAGAACCCTGTTGAGGAGGCGATTCTGGAGAGACTTCAGCAGCAGGGGGAGAGCCAGAACCTCCGGCCGCTTGAACAGGCTCTTTGGGAGCAGAAGACTGAGCAGGAGCCTGGCTGGGTAAAGGCTGCTCGAAATGAAGCCTCACCATTTCCGAAACTGAAGTATTCGCTGGATGTGGAACTTCCTGTCCGGAAGATTCGAAAGCAGAAGGAATTTCTTTCTCCTCACGAGAGCCTAAATCAGAAGCTGGGTCCAATAATTCTTGGTCGGCAGGGGGAGCGAGACCATGAAATTGAAGCAGGTGCTCGGAAGGTGTCTGATCGTCGGATGGTGTCTTTACATCCGAAAATTTATTTAACAGAGAGAGCTCCTGATCGGATAAAGGAATCTCGCCCCTAGAGACATCTGCACAAAGAAAAATGTTAGCAACGAGCAGAAATACAAGATGGAAAACTGAGACAAATATACTTACTGGGCGAAAGGCAAAAAGAAAAATTCTTTAAATCCGACAATGATAAGCACGACGCGTAGAACCATCGTGACTTGTAATCTCCTACGTTGGATTTTCCAATCCCTTGAGGAAGGTTCACTTTGTAAGGAGATTTTCGGGCTGAAGTATAATAAAACCCATCCTTCTTATTAGCCTTCGGACCCGTAGTACTTCTAAACAAAAAGAGGTGATGGATCATCGCGGGGGTAGGAGGAGGAAGGTCGTTTTTAAGAAAGATGGAAGCCAAAGCGGTGAGATGAGCATAAGAGTTGGGGGTAAGTTGAAAAGGGGCTAAGTTAAGGTCGTTTAAAAGAGCGACCAGGTAAGGATGAACCGGAAACCTGAAACCGGCTTCTATGTGTTGATGACTAATGGCAAAGAAACCCTTGGGAGGAAAAGCTGCATGGTCAGAAGCCTTAGGCACCATAGCTCGGCAGCCCTTAGGTAAGGAGAAGCCCTCAGCGATGGTTTTAAGGTCGCTGAGGCCAAGGGAAGATTCATAATGAAAAAAGGGTGCGCGAGCAGAGGAGGAATGGTGTTCAGAAGGGACTGAAGTAGCCCCACCACCTTGAGAGGTAGCACTAAGATCCTCCTCGGAGGCAACATCAGTGGATCCCACCTTATGACTGCGACGACTACGACCAGACATCTACAAAATCAACAGGGGTGTCAGGTCGCAGAAAGCAGACCAGAACTCAGTACATACGGATACGATACTCCTATGAACACAAGGGGGGCTATTGGAGCGAAAAGTTGGATGGGCAAAAGATATTACAAACAGACAGCAACTCAAAGCAACAATACAAGTATCTATTTAAAAAAAAAAAAAAAAAAAAAAAGAAAAAAGAAGAAATCATGCCCCAGATACGCAAATAATAATCGCAGAAGAAAAGAATAGGAGTTACCTTGAAGATGGCGTTGACAAAGAACCTTGAGAATGCAGGAGAATGGTAGCAGACAAAAATGTCAGGGTTTGCAAAGGCAGAAGAGAGAAGACGAAAAGAGAACGACAAAGGGTAATATATAGCTGACGCTTCGGAATCCCAATCGGCAAATCAAGACATTTCAATCGTCGCCAAAGTTTGGCAATAGGCGCAAAAAACCGAAAGAGCCATCATGAGCAAATATTGAAAAGACGCGCATTTAATACATGCAGTAAGGAGCGCGACAGTTGAGTGACAAGTAGTCAGCGCCTGGGGGACTGACACAGGGCAAAAAGGAAGAAAAGCAACGGTTCACATCTCACTAAAAGTTTTCTGGGCGCAAGTCTAGGCGCAAGAACATTGTTTCCAGTACAAAAAGTGTACCAGAAACAAGGGGGCTTGTGTTATGGGTATTTTTTGGTGCAATAAGAAAAGGCCCAAAAAATGGAGGCCCATTAAGAGCCAAGAAGACACTTGGTCAAATAGTCAAAGGAAAGTTAAAAGCACAAAGATAACCTGCTCGAACATTCCTACTGACTGGAGATATGTTCGTCTGCTCGGCGGCCAAAAGAATAAAGAAGTCTGCTCGTTTGCTCGGAGATATCTGCTCGCTCAATTTGCTGTCTGATCGTTGAACAGGCAAAACACTTAAATTGACCAGTTGACCTTCTGGAAGAAGAATCAATCCGAGACCTTCTGGAAGAAGAATCAATCCGAAACGGGAAAGGAGTCGAATTACCTATTTGCATGCAAATCGAATCTCTACATTCTAGGAAATTGCTATATACGAGAGATAATCTCAGAAGATATTATCTTAATTAATGTATATTATTTTTTGCCTTATCTGTAAGATTCTCAAGCCTATTCTGATTATAACATCTCCATTATAAATAGGAGATATAATTTAGGGTAAAAGACAGAGTGAAATAAAAAATACAATTACACCAAGAGAGGGTAATTGTCGTGGACGTAGGCCATCGTTTTTTGCCGAACCACGTAAAAGTCTTGCTGTGTCCTGTGTGTTTTGATCCTATATTGTTTGCATTGTATGAGGTTTGTTGTGTCACAGGTATTGGGCTTGAAGAACAGGGTTGACCAAAAATAAGTGTCAACATTCTTAAACCTTGTTTCACTGACTAACTAGCTTATTATCTGTTGAAAAGTGGAGGGAGAGAAAACTAAAGCTACTTTAATTTGAGTAGTTGAAGTAGTAGGAGCAGTATGGAAGATCCTAGGAGAATTGAAGAAGGGTTGGGACATAAGCCAATGCTTGACCACAACAATGATGATGATATCAGCAAAAAAGTTGACAGAGATGGCATAAACTATGAGAAAGAGGAGAGGATTGCAGTACCGGATCAGTCTGGTGTTGAGGAGAAAGGAGAGCAGCAACTGCTGGTACTGCAGAAGAAGAGCAAGAGAGTTGCAACCTTGGATGCCTTTCGAGGTCTTACTATAGTGGTAAGTAATGTGTGTTAATAAAATATACTGAGTTACGAACTTTTAAATTATTTGAATCACTAATATCACAGTCATTAATTACATGGTTTGAATTAATGATGTTTGTTATTATTTATTATGTAGCTGATGATACTGGTAGACGATGCTGGGGGAGCGTATGAGCGCATCGATCACTCACCATGGAATGGCTGCACATTGGCTGATTTTGTCATGCCCTTTTTTCTCTTCATTGTTGGGGTCGCCATTGCACTTGCTCTCAAGGTCTGCCATTTCTCCATTTTATTTTTTATTTTTTTGTCAACTTTATGTACGATTTTATGACACAATTTCAGCTATGCATCTGCTCCATATAAATTTGAATTACTGAAGAATTGTATTCCATTTTTTTTATCATGTTACCACTGTGTGAGTCTTTTACATCTATACATTAAGGTTGCAGGTTCAAATCATAATTTTTTCTTTAAATCCCAAATTTATATTTAATAATAAAAAAGATATAAACAATTTATTAAGACAAAAATTTATAGTGTGGCTAGATAAAAATAATATACGTAGAGACTTTAACCACAAGTAAACTTTAAGACATATCTTACGTGTAAGACAAAATGATTGGTCCACGTCTTGCAAAGCTAACTGATCTAATAATATCAATCCAACTTTGTAGTATACGGTATTAAATTGATTATTAATTTAATTAAAAACATAAACATTTAATGATAGTTTATTGGTAAATGACAAACGATGGTATAAATTTCCCTAACAGCTAACAATTGGGTTATGGCTTTTGTTTGGACTCGGAATGAGCAAACAATTATCTGGGCAGACAAATATAGAGATTGTTTATTTGTTCTTGTTTTGAACCGAGAAAGATAATAATATATAAAGTTAAAACAAGAGGAGACTATCATTTACTGCCTGAAATGGCCTATTTGGTAAGTCATAGTCAATGGAGGTTTTAGCTTTGCATGAATCTGTAATTGTTTGATTTGCAATATTACTTTAAATTGCTTTCAAAAATATACAAGTTTCCATTCTAGGAGCCAGTAATATATAATAATTTAGTCTAAGTGGAAGTGACTTATATAAACCTGGTTATTGACTAATTGTCATCTGCAAACGGCGGCTACCTGCAGACAGATTCTTTAATGAATATTTTTACATAGGATTGGCTTAATTGAGCCAGACCAAAAAATGAGGCCTATCCTGACCAAGAGAAAGAATAAATTCAATAAACATCAACATTGCCTCTCTCATCTGGCATGTCCATGCCCATCAAAATTCTAATTAACCCATTTCTTCGGATTTTGTTAGTGTAATTTTGTCTTGGTTGATATTTCCTTGTACAAAATGTTGTTACTTATGTGATGTAGCATGTCTTAATCTTATAGAAAGTTCCTAAGATCAGTGCTGCAATTAAGAAGATAACTATAAGGACATTGAAACTTCTGTTTTGGGGAATTCTGTTACAAGGTAACAATTTATATGCAATACCACTTTAATTGTAATATCAACAAATAACATAATAGTAATGTTAAACAAATGGGTGTGGTGACTACAGGAGGGTACTCACATGCCCCCGATAATCTCTCCTATGGAGTTGACATGAAGCAAATTCGATGGTGTGGCATTCTTCAGGTTTTTTTCAATTAACCTTAAGATTCTTATTTTTCAATTATTTCTTCAAATATATGACTGAAAATTGGTTTGTTTTAAGCAGAGAATAGCATTGGTGTACTTTGTTGTAGCTCTAATAGAGACTTTAACTGCAAAGAAGAGACCGGCTGTTCTCCAACCTGGACATCTCTCCATTTTCACAGCATATCGATGGCAATGGTACCTCAAGTTCATTATCATAACATATAACCTTACTTACAACCTCTCGTTACATATTTTATTGCCTAATATGTCATGTTTTCCATTCCAATTTTTGTAATTAGGAAATAGTTAATGGTACGATTACAGTGCTGGTGGTGATGATCTTTGTATTTGTTAATGTATCTAAAATGTAGGATTGGAGGGTTCGTGGCATTTGTCATTTACATGGTGACAACGTATGCATTATATGTTCCAGATTGGAGTTTTGTGGTACACGGCAGTCATCATGAAGCAAAGAGATACATAGTAAGCGCTTAAAAATTAATGCGAGCAAAATGTTATAATGCCAAAGCTCCTGTACAGATCATCGGAACTTTTGGTTAATTATAGGTGAAATGTGGGATGAGAGGGCATTTAGGACCTGCCTGCAATGCCGTTGGGTATGTGGACCGACAGGTTTGGGGCGTAAATCATCTCTACTCTAACCCAGTTTGGTCGCGCTTAAAGGTTGGTTAGTCGTCATTGATGTTGCTTTGTAAATGGTTAACTCTGCCACTCATTGTCAACCTTTGTCCAAAAATTTGTAGGCTTGCACTCTTAGTTCTCCAAATGCTGGTCCTTTACGTGAGGATGCCCCAACTTGGTGTCTTGCTCCATTTGAACCTGAAGGCTTGCTGAGGTTTGTTCAAGCATCTGTGCAAGTTAAATTAAGATTGATTAATTTTAGGCCAAACATTGCCTTAAATGGTGTTTGTCTTTTCCAGTACAATCTCAGCTATTCTCTCTGGCACCATTGGCATTCATTATGGTCATGTTTTGATTCATTTCAAGGTTAGAAGTGTCATGAGTTAAATATATTTTGTACTGTTTTGAGTTACATAAGAAACTTTGATTATTTTTAAATGGAAAGTGACCTGGAGTTGTATGTGCAGGGTCACTCTGAGAGGCTCAAGCAATGGGTCTCAATGGCACTTGGCTTGCTTGTCATAGCCATCATTCTCCACTTTACAGATGGTGAGCGTTTTTTTAGTGTTAACATATAATAAATCACATCAACCTATGTTTTAAATATTATAATTGAGTTATTACCTATCAGCTTAAAGTTTTGACTCCAGTGGTTTATGACATTGATCATAAATCTAGATTCTCGAGCCAAGACATATTTGATACACTCAATTATAACCCTTTGCAGCCATTCCTATTAACAAGCAGCTCTATAGCTTCAGCTATGTCTGTTTCACCGCTGGAGCAGCTGGGGTTGTGTTTTCTGGATTCTACATTCTGGTATAAGATTTAAGTATTTAGATAATTAATCATTTATAATTGATCTCAAAATGCACTAATTAAAAGAGCTTTTTTTTTTTTGGGGGGTATAAATGAACAGATTGATGTTTGGGGATGGAGGACACCCTTTTTGTTCCTAGAATGGATAGGAATGAACGCAATGCTGGTTTTTGTGCTGGGGGCACAGGGAATTCTTGCAGGATTTGTAAATGGATGGTACTACAAGGACCCTGATAACACACTTGTAAGTAATGTTATCTTTTTCTCTAGAGCTAAAGCCTAAAATGTTACACTGTTTTCTGGATAGACAATTTTTTTTGGATTGTGAATCAAACAGATTTGACTTCTTGAAATATTTCCTTAACCGTACGCAATCAAATAACTGTTTCAGGTGAATTGGATCCAGACACATGTATTCATCAATGTTTGGAAGTCAGAGAGTCTAGGGACCCTCTTATATGTGATATTCGCTGAAATCACATTCTGGGGTGTAGTAGCAGGCATCTTGCACAAATTCGGTATATACTGGAAGCTGTAACAAGGAACTATTTCAACTAGTTCTATACAGGAATTAGCACTTTCCTATATTGTAAGGTTCACTAAATTGCATTAAATATCAAAGGCCTCTTTTCATTTTCATGATTCGCTACACTTACTCAATTTCTAGCGTCTGCTTTGGTTTACCTTATACAAATTGAGATGTTTCTTTAAGAAACTACTAATCCAAGCAAGCCCTTTGATAGCTGAGAACAGCTATCCTGTAATGGCTTCGCAAGAGATACTGTGATAGCCATCAACTTCTTCTACAGGCACTTGTTTCTTATATATTATTGTCAATTCCTAAGCGTATATGATTTTTTACATCCCTACAGGCCTCCATATTATAAGATTAGCTAGCTCAAAATATTGAGAACATTTTTTCGTCCTAATAATTGCATTAATTATATTATATTATATATATTTTTGAAATAATTGTGTTGACGTATGAAATTGGTCAACTAAGTTCTTCCAGGCCCAACACTGCATGAACGACAAACTGAGCAAGTAATAAGCAATAAGAGTAAAGATGGCAAAGCTAGAATTCGAGACAGTGAGGTGTTTAAGTGGTTCGGCTAAGCTTGCCTACATCCACTGTTTGTTCTTTCAATATCTGGACAGAGTAACAGCCAGTTTTTCACTAAGTATTTCACTCTTTGAGTTGTTCTATCCACATGCACACGAGAAGGACCTGTACCCAGAGTTGCTGGCACCTCACCTCGTCTGTGGTTCGACCCTTCCGTTCTTTCAATGACCACATATGAGCTTCTGGTGATTCTACCCTTTGCCATGATCTTGACGAGGAAAAGATGCAGATGAGCCCCTCCTTCTAGCGCCAAAATGTTAACGTATGAAATTGGTCAACTAAGTTCTTCCAGGCCCAACACTGCATGAACGACAAACTGAGCAAGTAATAAGCAATAAGAGTAAAGATGGCAAAGCTAGAATTCGAGACAGTGAGGTGTTTAAATGGTTCGGCTAAGCTTGCCTACGTCCACTGTTTGTTCTCTCAATATCTGGACAGAGTAACAGCCAGTTTTTTACTAAGTATTTCACTCTTGTGTTACAGAGAAGAGCTTTTCCTATTTATAGAAGGAGAAGTGCTACAGCGATGTTCAATGCGTTAAACTAGAATGATTACAGTAGTTAATGAACCTGACTCCTAATTAATGCAACCGGATTACATTAAATGCAAGGGACAGGTGAAAGATCTACATGACTAACCCACGCAGATTAGGTGTGGTGATCTGTAATTTGAACAGTAATCTCTGACAAACTTGACGTGCAAGGCAAGTTAAGTGATGATCTGGCACGGTATGATATAGTTGTAAGCGAAGTGATGACTCCAGGTGGAATGGAGTATTGATAAATGGGGAGGGCTGAACGGCGATCTCAGCTCCTCGTATAGGGGTCTAGATTGACGTCGAGCGGACTTAGCTCTGCGAGGTGAGCAGTTCGGACTCCATACAATGCTAGGTAAGATCTCAATACAGTTGTAAATCTCACTTCATTGGGGTTTCACTTCGCTGTAGATGTTAGAGCACGCCGCGGGCCTTGTGCAAGACTTGACTAATCTTTGTTGATGAACAAGCTGATATTGGGTCTAGCCCCGATGGGCCAATCGGTTGGACTTTTATCAGATCTCATAGACAGTACTGAAAATACTCACAACAAATTGCATAAGTTATATTAACTCGTAGTGAAAATTATACATCCCAACATTTGTTTGAATGATGAAGAATTAGAATATTGTAAATGGGTCCCCCATGGTTCAATGAAATTGATAACTTGATTGATTCTGTCCAAGATCCTGTTTAATCTCCATGCGTAATACGACATGTTATAAATCAATACATAAATCTTCAAAACAAGGACATTATGGATGTGACAGGATATTTTTATATAGATATATTTGCTTTGTTCCAAAATATGCCAGCCAAGAAAATGATGGACCTTACGAATTTGCTGCAGTCTACAGCAGTAACCAAGCTTTTGTGAGGACCACCCAAAAATATCAGTAGATTTTGGAAAGATATTTCACTAGCAACCGCCGTTCGTTTTGTGAAGTTTAGCCCGCAACACAGTAAATGAAGCATCCATATACTTTAATCATTGGAAGATGGAACAAGAATGTTATATAGAGGATTAAAATGATTAATTTTTTTAATGTGTGAGAGTGAGAACTTGATGTTCACACTTTTATTTGTCGCAAATTCTTAACAGTAAAAATTTACTTGGAAAAGTTTTACCGTTACGAGTTACTCCTTACTGGAGAGAACATTTGGATATCTAAAATCCCACACCTGAGGGCAAGTGTCATATAGCTAAATACAAAGATCTTATGTACAACTATCCCTTTTATGCATAACTGGTAAAATATTGAATAACAAAACTATTATTTTTACATGTTAAATACTAGACATATGTACAGGAGATATAGAAAGACAGCTGAAGGTACACTTGGACTGGAAGGCTAACTCAAATGACCCTCAATAGTCCTTTTAGCAGAAGACACTTCAGATATTATAAAAAAATGCCTCTGTGCTAAAACATTTAACCATCCGGTCCATGAGCTAGATCTCCTTGCTGCCAAATCTAGTCATTCTTACCATATTAAGTTAGTCTTAGAGATTCTGTGACTTAAGATCAGGAAAAGCTCAGCCTTCTGTTGATATTACTTGTAATTTACTTGTAATGTACGCTCCATATCGTGGCAAGACTAGGCATAGTGAACAGTGGGTATGGTAATTCAAAGGGAGTTATGTCTGCATTCATAATCACTTCCAACCCATCAACATCTTCCAAGCTCCTTTCTCAATCTTGCTTCTCGGAATGGACGACCCATCTCCTTCATCGAGTAGCACTCTATAAACTTCCCATTCCCGATCTCCAATCACATGCCTCGCAATCTCAGCCTGGGAAGAACAAGAACTAAGTTCAGGTGACCATTTATTTATAGTAATTAAGAAATCTAAAAATTTAAGTTGATGAAAAATAGCCCAACAATAATATTGAAACACTCTAACAAGAGTTCCCATTACACATAAAAGAGGCAGATGGATAAAACAAGGTTCTCAAGTAAAGCGTAAATCACAATGTCACGTTATTAATTTCATAAACCCGGTAATTCACTCATTTTAACTAACAAAAATAAATCCAGAGTCTAGGAAGACCAAACATATAATAGTCAAAGGTTTTTAAGTTTATAAGTGCATACCAAAAAGATGCAAATATCAAGCGTCTTGAGAGCAAGGGTGATGTCATGAAAAACAAGAGGCCGACCCTTGCCAGATAACTCCACAGGATTTGCAACCAAAAGCTCTGTATCAGGACCCCTGTTGACTATAGCTACTCTAAGAGGCTGAAGAAGTTCCATTTGCAGACGAGAAGACAACGCATTTTGCTTGCTAGGGTCAACAATCTTTTTTCCATCAGCTTGCATGATAAACAAGTCGATCTCACAGCTTCCTTTTTCTTTTGCAGAGAAGCGTCCATATGAGATCTGCTTAAATGACAAGATTTGGATGTTAATATTGTGTAACCAGATGTCATCTTCAGTTAATTTTTATTTCTTAGTATTTGATTTAAGTAGAATGTGCTTCCACATATTTAGATTAGCACCATACCAACAAAATATAGACACCATGCATCACAAAATTTGAACTAGTTATTAATTGAGATTTGAGCACAGCAAGAATATGTGTCTCTGATAGCTAGGTCACTTACAGTAGTCTTGCCATTTAAAGTAGGCTCATGATTTTACAAAACAACCAGGAAAAATGGATTCTGAAATACCACCAAATGCAAATCTAAGGTAGCATATGTCAAGAAAGAATGGCACCCTACAAAATGTTCCTTAAAAGAAGAATTAAGGCATCTACCTTGATGCTTGAAGTACAAGAATCAATGGCACAATGATACTTTTTCTCTCAAAATGCTTTTGAAAACAACATAATTACCTGAATATTGTAATCTTTTAGAGTTCTCATTATATCATAAAGAAGACCTTTATGATCTTGGCAAACAATTTGGACAAGGGTGTGACTGGGACTCAGTGAGTTGTCCATCGTGACAGAAACACTGTTGGAAGTGAGCGATCCACTTGGGTGGTGCTCAGGCTTTTCCAAGCAGAACATGTCTTCAGTGATTTCTGATGGAAGAAATGAAGATGCCTGAGAGCATGCAGTAATTTCAGGGCCTACCATTTCTATATCACAGCTTATCATGGAATCACCCATAATGGCTTTTAAATGCTCATGTGCATCCTCCTGTCTCTTTTTTGTATGTAGAAGTTCCCTGATAAAGATCAACATTGGGAACTAAATATTAGTTTTGCAACAAACTAAGTTCAACAAGAATTCATTTTTTGCAAAAGAAAATTCTATTAATCTTTTTTTTTTTTTTTCGAAGAAAAAAATTCTATGAATTTATATGGCAGCTATTATTGCATAACTTTTCTGCTTGTGAGTTGATTACAATTAGATCAAAATTCTTTACCACTGACAGGACCTACCAACATGCATCAAAACTCATATTACTAAGACAAAATGCCCCTTTCCAACCTCTCTTAATCCCAAATAAACTGGAAAATGCAGGTGAAGGGTAGGCAGTACAGTACTTCGGAAAATACCATTTCACTTGTCATCAATCCACTAAAACATGCTTGAAAATTTTCCCACTGTATGATCCTACTTGTGTAAGTGGCCAATATTTAATAATGGATGTCACTATACAACTGACTTTTTTCAGAACATAAAGTTTGACCAAGGAAAATATCCATTGGCAGATAGGCACTTCATAATATATTAGCCAGTTGGACAGTACAGTCAGCCAACATCAACCAACCACTTTTATATTTGAAAACTGAGATTATTAGGATGAAGTTCCTGTTTAAATGAGATGCGTATTGAACCGGTATATAGAAGATATGCTTCACGTAGGAATGATCATTTCAAAGTAACTGTATTAACCCACTTTAAAAAAAGAAACAAAAAAGCCTGATATATAACCTCATGATGAAAATAAAACTACTCATGAGAGATTAAAGATATTTGATTGATCTTGATGAAGATATATCTAGAATGCAAAACCTGGTGTCTGTGACGAAGAACAGGTCCATCACTTTCCCATCTGGGGTAGTTGCTACCTTCACCTTCTTTATGGTGAGCTCAAGCTCACAAAGAACCCAGGTGACATCTGCCCAAAAAATAGGAAAAAATAACTCCTAAATCTCAGTTGTGCACATAGTTCCTAAAATGTCCTAGTATTGAAATTCTTGACCAATCACACCAATGGGGGATGGGAAAAATCAGATAATTTATATCCAAATCCCCCAAAAACGACAGAAGAATGATGTTTTCATTCTAATCATAGAAAAGGAAAACATCTAAATTCTTGATTGATGAAACATTCTAAGTTCTGTTTTCCTTTTCCATCATTTCATAACAATCAATACACATAATCAAACAAAAAGGACTATAAAAACACAACACAAAAGCTATAAATTAGCAAACGAAAACACACATTCAAAATCAGACTACATTTGAATCCTAGACGCTTATAGGTCATAAAACAAAAGTCAAAACACATCATTTAAAATTGAATCCTAGACCAGTCAGGCCAATCTACACAACAGATTGGAAGTAAAAGAAGTACCATGTAAAAGCCCTTTTCGATCGTAACAACAGAGCTTCAAGAGAAACACATCTGGAGGCTTAGGCGGCTGCGCTTCTGCTCGGTAAAAGAAAATCCCAGAAGCTGAATAACAAGAAGGGCATACCCCCATTAATCTCTTCCTCAACAAACTCCATCTAGTTGTTGGTGTTCCAATCACCCAAAACACTAAGTAGCACCATTTCCCATCCGTAGAAATATCTTCACCACACAATTCAAAGAAACATGTATCAAATATCACAATTCACAAAAACCTATCAGTTGTTGTCAAATTAAAATCAAAGTCTCAAACTTTCAACACTGTTTCACAACATCTACCCAAAAACTCAAACACCATCACTTGTTTCTCCAAATAGAGAGTAAACAACAAATAACCATTCAATCTAGTAATCTTTAAGACCCATGTAACCAGAAATCGAATTTCTTGTTTGGATTAAAAACAAAAATGAACCTTTACCTTTCTGATGCTTCCAAGAAAGCCAAAAAAAAAAAAATCAAATCAAATCAAATTTTTTCTAATAATTCTTAGCAACCAATCAAAAAAAGTAGTTGTTAATGGCCAAAGTGATAAAAAAAGTTGAATTGGGTTTACCTGCTCTAACAATGTTAACACCAAAGAAGAGAATGATGCGGCACAAATCACAACCAAGACCAGTTTTGTCAGGGCAGTTGACTGTTATGACAGTTCGATCTCCTTCTTTATCTGGCTGTCTGATGATCACAACATCGTCCTGTAAGATTCCCATGCCTTCTTCTTCAAGTTGGCGTTCGAGTTTTGTACAGAGACTCAGCTTCTTCTCGATATATATATATATATTTTTGCTGTTTATTCTGCTTCTCAAGAAGCGGCTTTTCTACTATTGGAACTGTGAAGAGAAGAATAGAGAAAGAGAGAGAGAGAGAGAAGTCAAGTGGCTGTTTCTTCTGCTTTGCCTCTGCTTCACTTGTTCATGTTGTTGTTGGTGTGGTTCCCTTGTCATGTTTTCTTGTTTCATTTTTTTTAAGTTTTAATTTTAAGCCTACCAAAATCTCGAACACGATATATTGAACACAAGTGGAAAATGAGAATTCGGTTCAGTGAGATGACTTTGGTTTTCAATTGTTTTTTTATTTTATTTTATTTCTGTTTTTCGTTTTCCGAGCCAGGTGTCGGCAATCTGTGGGGATAAAATTGTTTTCCTGCAACGAAAAATTACTGGACCAAAGATACGTTGCTTGAGATGAGAAATTTGTAGAAACATCATTTTAAGCAAACAAAATATCTAAAGGACATTTTTTTTTTTTTAACGTGCCGTTGAAAATTAAAAATTAAAGAGTAATTAAAACATAAAATTTAAATAATATATATTTTTTATCTTTAAATATGTGATAAATTTATTTATTTTTTAAATTTAAAATTATTTAAAAATTAATAAATTAATATGTATATCTTTTTTACTCTTTATTATTATATAATTTTAATTAATTTAATACAAATATTTAAAAATAAATAATTTAATAAATTCTAAAATATTTATATATATTATTAATATTTTATTTATAATTAAAATATGATTAAAAAAATATAATAGTATTTATCATATTTATATATTTAAATATATTCATATCTTTAAGAAATTAACTAAACAATGAATATTTAAATTATAAATTAAAATATAGTAATTTAATTTTAAGATAATTTGACATGAGATGTATTTAGATTTTACTTTTTAAATATATTTTTATGAGTATAAAAAAAAGAAAAATTTGAATAATATAAAATTAGAATAAATTTAAAATTATGTTATTTTAGAAATGATAGATTTCGAATAAAAACTTTAAATGTCATTAAGTGATTTGTAATTAAATGAAAAGTCAAAAATTCTTACTTAATTTTTCAGTTATCTTTTGATAGTTTTAAATGATTTAATCGCTTAAAAAAAATAAAAACAACTTAATAGATACAATTCAATAATATTAAATTTTAAGTGAAAAAAATAATCTCTCAGTATATGACTGAGAATATATTTTTAACTATTTGAAGGACTTTTCTTTTTCTAAAAATATCAAAAAAGGACTTTTTATTGAAAATATTTGATAATTTTAAGTGTTATTATTTAGTTCTTTAACACATTCAAATATATTAACTTATAAGATAATATGATAATTACTATTATATTGACAACTCAATACTATATTATTTGAGAATAAATTTGAACACAAAGTTTAAGAGATCTATTATTACACTTGTAAAATGATATATATTTGAGTTTATATAAATCATAAGATGGTATAATAATTAATATTATGTTGAACTCATATTTTATATCATTTAATCCTAGATTTTGATATAAACTTTTGAAAAATTAAGCCTTATTCAAAATATTTAACACACCTTGATAAATTAAATTGTAGAACATTTTCTGATTATATAGTAATTGGTTAAATTGAGAAAAAAAAAATCATTTTCAAGAATTTATAATTTTGTTTCAAATTATCAAAAGTATTTAGAAGATTCAATTTCCTAAAAAGAAAGTTTAAAAAGATTGACTGCATAAATCCCACTGATTAAATTATAAAGCAAATTAAATTTTCTTAAAAATTTTAAATCCGAATGTGTTTTAAATTAATCCCAAATCATTGATTTATTTTTATTTCTCTTTTTTTTTAGAACATAAATGCAATGTCTTCTTATTCCAATCCAAACCAAACAGTATGACGTGGCAGCAGTGACAAGGGTCCAACATGATTGGACATTCTTTAAATGAAATTTGTCGGTTCCATTTCAACTCCATTTTTATCTCGTTTACGGACATATTGGAACTCCCTCAGGGCTCGCGATAAATCGAACAACTTATCATCTCTGACTCTTTCGATCGCATTTTAATTATCGAAACTCGTGAGTCACTCTCACGGTCACACATTACGGCCGCCATCACGTGTCTCGTTCCCGGATGGGCCCCCCGTCACGTGCTTCACTTAATGCTTGATTTCAACAAAAAGTTCCGGCTCCCACGCGTTTTCACCCTCTTGCGCTTCCACACCAAACCGTCACCTTTTTAGTTAGAAATTTTGTACACTCTAACCTCTCCAATTTTTTTTATTTATTATTGAATCATAGCAATATATATATATATGCATATGGGGGAATGTTTCAAATATAGATATATGGAGGGAAATTATAAAAACTCCTATACAGGTGTGTTTTTTTTTTTTTAATAAATAATCCTTTAATTTTAAATTTAGGTAAAAAAAAAAATTATTGATACATTAAAAACAGTTTGTAATTTCAAATTTTTAGTTAAAATATTTCTTGACTGACTACTAAAGACGTCATATATGAAAATTTTCATCCAAACTTAAAGGTAGAGGTTTGATTTTTAAAATAGTTAAAACTTGGGGTAGTTTTTGGAAATCTCTTTATATAAATTTAAACGAAACGACATTGTAATGACCACCTCATCACTCTTGATAGATACAAATAATTTAGTAAATTAATCATAATTAAAAAGGGAATTGATGCGTTTGAATTTTGTAAGCATATTCATTTAAAAAGAAAATAAAATAATGAAAAGTGATATCATGGTTAGGAATCTTCAAACTTGATGCTGGGTATCTTGGAGGTGCACTGCACATGGTAATTCTTTGCTTTTGTTTTGGAAGGCCTGGGACAAAAATGCCGTGGTTATCGTTTTCTTAGGACATATTCAGAGATACTCAACTATTGTTGTAAAAATATCTCAAAATATTTCATGAACGAAATCTCTAAGAGATCATTTTCTGGAAATGTTTGAGATTCATGTTTCTTATTTGACTACACATTCTAGGAACTTCTCATAAGAAAGTGCTTCCAGTCTTTTTTTAACTTGAAAATGTAGTTTTGTCTGTTTCAAACTTCAAAGAGATACGGAATTGTATTGGTCAATTGTAAGCAAATGTTGTAAAATAAATTTGAGAGCATTATTGACTTTTTTTTTTTAATTACTGACGTCACATCATATCACTATTGAAATCAGTTAAGATGAGACAAAAAAGTACCATTATCGAAATCAGTTAAGATGAGATAAAAATGTATATCCTGAATTTTTATTTCTAAAAACGAAAAAGAATTATATATAAAATGAAAAAATTATTCATATATTAATAAAACTTCATGGATCGAACCCATGATCTTGGTGCATGGGTGAAGGTAGTCATACCTCTTTGGCTACCCCACTAGCCGCAACATCATTGACTAATTTTAGATACTTTAAATTGTTTCAAAAACAAAATCAGAGCCTTTATCAAAGCTACTAAAAATATATTTGACATTATAAAAACCCAATTATAAAAATAACACTATTAAAACTACTAAAAGTATCTGACATTATATTAAAAAAATATTGTTATGGGTATTTTTACGATCAGACTTAATGGGTTGACAAAAACCCAAAGAGTGAGCTTAGCAACAAGAAAGTCCTAAAAGGTCTATCTCTCTGCTCGTTTATCTGTTCGTCTATCCGCTTAAAGGTTTGTTCGATATCCGGTTCGCGTATTTGATCGCTCATCAATTTTTCTTTTGTGATCGTCTATTAGCTCGTGATTGAGCTCGTCTATGGGAACGATCAGCTACTCGTCTTCTTGTCCGCACAACCCCTCTGGTCTGTCCGCACATGTTTGCATGTCTGCTTGCCTACGAGGCCGATTATTTGTCAATATATCTGATCGTTAGAGTGCTCACTTATGACCTATATCAGTAACTCTCAAGATTGTTAGTTTACCCGATCTTTATTTGCTTGTTAACTCGACAGACTACTCTGCTCGTTGAAGAGTTCGCCACTGCTACATTTCTCACATCACAAATCAACAGAAGTCAAAGCTGTCAAGCAAATTACAGCTTAAGGCGTGTCGTGCAAGTCAATCCCGTTAGATATTACAGTCTAGATTACGGTGATCTCACCTAACCCACATGGGTTAGCCGTCTAAACTCATGCTTTAGGCAGAATTAGCCTAGCACCGTCAGCCGCATTAAATGCAATCCAGACGTATTAAATATGATTCAGGCACATTAAATGTAACCCATCATTGTAATATTAAATTACTGTATATTATTTTATTATATTTTACTGTAGCTCCTCCCATTCTCTATAAATAGAGGATGACTTCCTTTATAAAATGATCCGAAATCTTTGAGTGTCGTTACTCTACTAAAATAGTGAGAGAGTAAATAATGGATGTAGATATTTTTTTGGGTCGAACTACTTAAAAAACCTCCTGATGTTCTTTTTTCTTTCCTGACCTCATCTCCTCTGCTTTATTTCTGCTTTACTAATCATATTGTTACAACTCAAAACTGTAGTTTAGGCCAGAAACGAACCTAGTCGGCTAAATCCAGACGTCGACAAATATATATATATATTTATATTAAGGAGTATTGTTACACAATTACACAATCCAACAAATTTGTGGTTTTATATTTTGTTATATTTTGAACGTCTTTAACTATATACTTAATCTTTAATCACGTACACTTTCATATTCACTCGAAATTTCAAAGATATTATAGACAAGGGATAGTATAAAAATCCTCCTTGAAAAGCAAACTATTCAGTAACTGCCCCCGCTTTTTTTTATTAGGTGAACCGTCTCCTACCATTAACTTTTCATCTAAAATATTAATATTTTCCATCAAAAATCATGAAATGATCAAAATACCCTTACCACGATTCTTTAAACTTCCTATTATACCCTTTAAACTTATATAATGATTGAAATATCCTTCAAAATTTATTTATTATTAATTAATAAAATATTAAATAAAAAATAACTAAAAATTTTAAAATAAATAAATTTTCTCAAAAAAAAATTAAAATGATTTCCACCGTCCATCAACATGTTGATGGACAGTGGATGTCATTTAAAAAAATGAAAAAAAAAATGTTTTTTCATTAAATTTAAAAAATATTTTTTTTTAAGAGTGGAGATTCAATCTCCAAATTAAAACTCTACTATCCATTATAAAAAAATGGACGGTGGAGATTCAATATGAAAATTGGATCTGCAGCGCCAATTAACTATACATCAATTGATTTTTTTTTTTAAAAAAAAAAATTCATCTCTAGTTAATCTTAAATATCATTAAACTAGATCTTCATTTTCAAACAACCCAGCTTTATTAACAAATAATTCATCTTTAAACAATCGAATCCTTAATCAATAAATCATACCAGGAACAATCAATCTCTATCAAAACCACACACAAAACCATTCAAATCCCACACCAAAAAACCACAATCCATCAACATATATTCAAAAAAAAAAACCCTAACACAAATTGATGGAAACCCATAAAATCTATGGGTTTTGATAGCTCTGGAAACTTAGAATCTCATGGAAACCCAAAACTGAGTTTTCATCGTTATGAAAACCCAAAAAATCTCTAGATTTCCAACGCCATCGAAACCCAAAGATTTTTGGGTTGGGTTCTAGCTCCATGGACGAAAAAGAAGTTATAGTCTCCTTCAACCAAGTGATTTTGAATCGAGAGATCTGGTCTCCTTCACCTAAGACCAAGCCAATTTGGGTGTTGGATGATGACTCCTGGATGTCGATGATTGACGAGGAAGAAGAAGAAGAAGACGAAAGAAGAATGAGAAGAAGAAGACGGAAGAAGAAGGAGACGAAGAAAATGAAAAGCAATTTTTTTTTTTTTTTGAATTCTAATATTTGTTTTGGGTGTTGAGTGTGTTAAACAATTTTTTTTTTTCATTTTAATACATATATTTTATTTTAGTATTTGTTTCCATCTCCATCGTTCATCCTTGTGATGGATGGTGGAGATGACATTGTTTTTTTTGAAAAAATTGTTTTAATTCAATTTAATTAATTAATATTATTTTAATAAAATTTAATAATAAATAAAAAATTTATTTTACTTTTTAATTATTTTTTCAAATTAATCTCTACCGTCTATTTTAAGATGGATGGTAAAGATTTAATTAATTAAATTTTTATTTAATTGTTATTATTATTTTTTTTCAAAATTTTTATTTTATTTTATTAAAACAAATATAATTACTTATCAAATTACCATTATATCCTTCAAATTTATCATCAATCGGTTTTTTTATCAATAGGGGGCGATTCACCTAATACAAAAAATCGGGGGCAGTTACCAAATAGTTTACTTTTCAAAGTAGTTTTTCATAATATCCCTACATAAAATATAGAATTCACGACATAGGCTCGTAAAATCATAGTTATTAATTAAAAATATATTTTGTGATATGGGAATCACATGACCATTGAGTTTTAAATCAACAATAAGAATGACATAATTTTGTTGATATAAGACGCATTATTTTAAAACTATATAATATATCATAAAAAACTTATTTCAATAAATTTTACATTAATCATATAAAATTTGAAATAAAATTCAACTTTATATATAAATATATTTCTCTCCCTTTGCTATCATCCTCATCACCCATTGCAATAACATTTTCTCAATGAAACTAAAAATCATATATATATAAAGAGAGAGGGATCCCTGTGTAGTAAAGACCTTATGAAATTTATATTTTAGGATTATTGATTACAATCATATAATTTTAGCGAGTTCTATCACTGTAGTTGATATATTAAAAGTGAGTTATCGTAATTTATGATTTCGAAACAAAATTTTCAAAATATTTTTATTATAATATTATATATATAGATAATATATTCTATCATATACTTTAGCATAAATATCTTTATAATCTTGATTCTTCGATTGTCAATGAATGAGATATAATGGTGTTAAACGATTAATTGAATATGAAGTCTTAGTCTTTGGACGTGACCATAGAAAATCGAAGGTTTGCTGTAAAGTTTGTTCATAAAAATCATGAAAAAGTTCGGGTCCACACATCAGACATAACATAAGTCAGAACAAAGCGGAGCGCCGGTTTTCATCAAAGTTCACATCTGATGGAGATATGATTGATTCAGACTGATTCCGTCGCGGCCCAGATTGATTCCGGGCTACATTAGGCTGTCTAGTAAATCTACAACAAGATTACTATACCGCACCATAACCAAAGATCCCACGTATCTGCATCGAATTGGATTGATATAAACTAAGGTCAATACAACAATTGCTTTGACAAGGACCTCAACCATACGATAAACAAATCAAGTAAACGTTTATATTAAGATTTTAATTTACTTGGTGTTACAACAAAGTAGAGGTTGTTGTTAGTGAGAAATCGTGATGGGGGTCGTGTCCACTAAGAGAGGGAAAGATTGAGACAGCAGGGCCAGTGGACCTGATTAAAGTAAAGAGGGTTGCCTTCTGATTACTAATAATTTTTATGTCTCTATGTTTAATTATTTATTTATTTCAAAAAATGATATCATCAGTGACGCCAGGGAATGACGACATCACTTGCTTTATTAGATAGACAGTATTATCCAACGGTGGAAAAGTTTGCAGCAGAAGGAGGGCAGCCAGCCGTGCCATCCCCTGTCACCAAAATTCCAATTATCAATTATTGCCTGTTACTGTTTGGTTTTTATTTTTATTTTTTTAGGAGAATGGTATTAAATCCATCAAGATTTTGTCTCTCAAAAAATAATAATAATAATAAAGATTTTGACGCTTTTGATGTATTTAGCACGTTAATAATATTGTTATTTAAAGCAACTTTTTAGGGTCGAACTAATCCATTTGGGCATATAAATTGATGAATAAAATATAATTAAAGACAAAAGTGTTTTTGAGAAAAGATTTTCTACCTGTAAATTGACCAATAATATAATCGAAGTAAACTTATTTTCGAGAAATGATTAAACAATTTGGGGAAATGTTTAATTTTAAAAAGAATATTTTTATATTAATTTTTAAGATCAATACAAATTTGTTGGACTACTATATTAAAATATTGCATTATATTAGACCAAATTTCGAAAGGGAAAAAGGGATCAAGTGCTACTAAAATATAATTTACAAATTTGGCTTCTCACCACACCCTTACAATCAAAGTGATGATAATCTAGTCAACTTCATTTTCATTTTTTAAAATCCAAAAAAAAAAAAAAAAAGGGAACTGACAAAAAGCAAAACGCAAATTTACACGTGGAAATAGCCACACACCGAGAGAACCAAAGGTTTCTCAACCATAAGTTGGATGAAAACGACCGACTCCACTTGTTACCTTTGTGCCCACCTTGAAAATTACAATAACCATTCAATATTAAAAAGACAAGTATCAATGAGACGGTCGCTCACATGTCCATTAATTTTTTTCAAAAAATTATATTTATTATTAACATAAAATTTGTATAATACGTATGCCTCATTTAAATTTACCCCAACTATCCAATGAATAAAACTACCTTGACTTTGTGCTAGTAATTAATTAATAGTTGAAGCCTTGGAGGGAAGGGAGATGGCCGGTCGTGTTGTCCGGGGTGGGGTCAGACATGGTCCCTGGCCTGACAAGTGGGTGCGGGTAATGACTAGTACGAGTGTGAAAAGGCATGCCTTTGTGGCGTATGCGTTGTGTCTACCTTGTTTTACAAGTCATTTAACAATAAATTATGACAAAATTTAGTAACACACTTTCATGGAAAAGTCCATACACAAGATTCTTGAAAAGGGACAGGATTTTGATGTAAGATTCGTTACAAATGCTTGAAGAAACTGCAGTCGAATATTAGGAGAAAGGGGACCAGTCCAATTACACTACTTGCGAGACTAATTAAACAATTTTGTTGGATTGGAAGTAGGTCGGAGGTGGGACTCATGGGGACCTTCAACTTCAAGACAGTGGGTGTTATACTTGGATTCTTTATTTGTCTCGTCTTCAATTTTAATTATACATCACTTACTAGTGTCTGTCTAGGGGCAGAAAGGTTTGATCTTAAAATTTCTTAATTGTTACGCATGAGCAACATTTGCATCACTATATCCCTTTATATCAAAATATCAAAAGATTATGCATTCCCTTTTATCATTAACAAGTTTAGCCGTCAACTTTTTAATTATATTTTTCTTTAATTTAAGCGTATTATAATCTTCATAACATTATCTCACTGTTAACCATTAAATTTAACAGTTTATGACTAACAGCTGGTAACCAAATTATTACTACGTGATAGTGTTATGAGTAGACAAATGCACAATGAAATAATATTTCCGCTCCACCTAAGTTTTTTCTCTCAATCAACCCCATCTATTCACAATCCTAACCGGATGTTGATATATACTCATAATTTATACCTTAGTTTTCTTTGCCTTCCAAGTAATTTCACCCAAAATTATCATAGTAGTTGAACTAAATTGTGGGTAGATTGCCCTTCCCTCGCTCGCTTTCAGATAAACACTATTATAATAACACTTGATCTTACCAAACCCCCACTCCTATTCAGTTGATAAAAACCTCTACTGCTCTAGGCTATAAGAGCTGGAACGAAAGGTGCGGACAGCCAAGAATCATCTAACGTTTTTTAAGCTAAAACGGTAAGCTAATTGTCACTGCGATCACTCAGCTATACCTAACAGGCAGGATCACATGCGCAAATGCTTAACAGGCAAGCACTTGCACAAAGTTGGGTTGGTGGCCACAGGTCCCGTGGACCTACTTCTGACCCGAAGTTGTGTTGCTTGCCGCAAAGACCCATGTTTTATATTGTTAATGTCATTTTCAATCAAATAGTGGGCCTAATTGTAGTCAAACTTTTGTCAAGGCAGCTAGCACCCTTGGTTAAAGCGCCAGCTGTTCACTGTCATCGGCAGGTTCAACACCCTCTTTTTATAATTTCATCCTCTCTCCCCACCTTTAAAATAAATAAATAAAATCAAATGGTGGCCCTAAGTCCTAACCTCTGAAAATTAGCTGGAAAAGCTAGCATTTTCCATATGCAAAAGTCATGTTCTACAAATCACGCTAACCTGTGCCAACCAGTTGTTACCCCACATCTTCATTCATATCAAATAAATGATGTGTTTGTATTTCTCCTTTTCTTTGCTTTAAGCACCAGTACAACATTACAGTACAAATTCCAAATGAAAATATGAATACACTACAGTTACAAAGATGAATAATTTACTAAATAATGCGATAACATGTTCATAATATTGGACTCTGTCAGAAGTTGAAAATTAGCATGAATGTAGAATGTCATCTACGGTTGTCACATGATTTTCGTATAAAAGTAAACTACATGTAGAAGTAAAATGAACCACGCACATATATGTAATAACACTCATAACAGAAAACTAGTATGACGAACCCCCAAAAAAGTCCAGAAAGAAACGAAAAACAGAGTTATAAAAGCACAGAAGGTTTTAGGCTAATGAACCACGCCTCACAAATTCAAACTACATAATTTGAAGGACATGGCTACCATGACACCATCCAGTCCTCCAACATCAAGGAACTGGATCACTGCTTATCAGTGGGCTGGTTACTTAATGATTCCCAAACAAACAAAAATTATCACCTTGCCATTTGGAAGGACAAAAAGGCCTGAGGGCAACAAAGACAGTAAGTAAACTGCCACCCAATCACATACTTTTTACCAAACAAAGCACAAGGTTGAATGTATCAACCAAATTCAAAGTTTATATGTTAGCTATTCAATATTAAAACATACAATGAGAGCTTGGGACTGAAAGGGCTTATAACAGGGAGGCTCATCACATTCACAAGTGCTGTTCATGCACACAAAAGCAGTCCACTTCAGTCCTGCTTACTATCAACTGTTCCCGGTTTGGATAAAGACTCTGCCGCACAAGGTTCAGCTTCTGGCCCCTCCTGTACAAAAATTGGCTTTTATTACTGTTCAAAGCACTTTACCATCAAACATGCATGCAACTAAGCAAAACAGAAAAAACGCAAAGCACAATCAACTAGGTAACTATAGAGCAGTTATTATTGAAATAAAGGGAGCAAAACCAACACCATACCAACCAAAAGACACTAATGATTTGTTAAATTTGTGAAAAAATTAAACAAATATGGAAATTATAGATCATAGTATTTATTGAAGCTTCAATGATGGAGCATTTACGTCAAAGAAAAGAGAAAACAAGGTTTTAGTGAATATGTACCAAAAAGCAATACACACCAATGAAATACTACAAGTTTTCACTACACAATACTAGATGTTGATACAAAAACAAACATATACTACCAAAAAAATAAATTTGCCAGTATCACGAGCAGTAGCATAACTAGAATCCATGGCTCCCAGACAAACAAAAAAGAACTTGAGACAAAACACACATGAAGGAATGTGTATTGACTTTAAATCCTCACCAAAATAAAGGACAATTCATCTAGAAAAGAACCTAAAAACAACTAAAATCCTATAGACTTAAGGATTTTTATAATTAATGAGGACATAAAGTAGGAAAACTATGGAAACACAAATATTTTATTAACAAAAGAAAAAGAACAAGTCATCCACAAACTACTGTAAAAGAGTTATAATGATCAAAACTCTTTACAAGCACCTACACAAATAAAAATAGTGCTCCCAACCCACATCAACCAGCAAACAATTGCCCCCCAAAACCAAAAAATACCTCACTACAACAAAACTCTCAATTGAACAACAATTATTTCACAGCCCCCTCCCAACTAAGTTGAATTAAAAAAGAGAAGTATTACAAAATTCCTTTGTAACCAAAGCCCATAAAGAAGCTAAATATTGAGCACGATCCCACAAACAATCTACATTTTCCTCTGACTTTCCTTGAGCATTTCTATTCTAGTTTAACACTCCAAACTTGAGCATAGATATTTTAAATGCCTGGTTTGGAACACAGATACAGAAAAATCCCCTTATGCAAGGCTTTTGTAAAGATATATCCAGCTTAATCCGCATATTTGATGTCCCCAACTTAATCCTTACATTTGATATGTGAAGTAATAATATACCAAGCATGAACAATAATTCTGAGATTCTTACCCCCCTCCCCTCCCTCAAATTCAAGATGGGAAGATGAAGCGATATGAGTTTGTAAAGTTCCAATCACATGGAAATGAGTCCATTCAAAACTTAATGGACTGGCACATAAGAGATGCTAACCTAACGATTTGATAGAGATGTTGAAGAAACAGACTAATAGAGATGTCGACAAAACCACTTGAAAGAGTGTTGAGTGTCAACAAAACCACTTGACAAATATGCCAGAAAAATGACTTTGACAAAAAATGCGGATGAAACTTGAGAGAGTGCCGAGTATTGACAAAATAACTTAACAGATATGCCAAAGAAACGACTTGACAAAGATGCCAATGAAATGACAAAACCGAGAGAATTAAAAGAGATCCAACATGCTAATTATGCTTATTGATGTATTAAGAAGCCAATGAAGAAGTTTGGGTGGCCCCGCCACAATGGCAGTTGGCAGCAAAAGTATTCTTAAGGTCATGGGATACCATGATATTAAAAAAAAAAAGTTGTTTATTAAGAATATATGCGCATGCATGTAAAAAAAATAGTTGTTTATTAAGTATATACATGTCTGTGTGTGTTAGGAGTATATGTATGTGTTTGTGTCTGTGTATATGTGTGTGTGTGTATATATATGTACACACACAGACACACACACACACACACACACATTTGCTTCTCCTAAACTAGAAGTAAAACTTAAAACAATTAGGACCCTAAAGACTTAAGGATTTCCGTAATTAATTAGGACACAAATTAGGAAAAATATAATTGCTAGTTCAACCGGTATCATACAACATGCATAATTATTTCCAACTATTGCATCACATTTGATAAACGAACATTTGTTACTAATAAATAAATGTAATGATGAACGGACACACACACAAATACTCATTTGGGACATGTGAAATGCTGCAACTCATAACAATGCAGGTGACGATCTCAAACTCCATAGAAATTAGGGAAAAAAAACAAACTATAGCTTATTGGTTTGGGGCAAAATTAAAATAAAATAGGACAAAGGTTCAAGAAACATTACTAAGGGAGTGCCACTAAAAGTAATATTCATCCAAAATGCTAAAAGGAGGAAACAAAACTCTTAGTTCTGTAAACACACATGTATGTTTACTTTTAGCATTACCAACCATAAGTCTCCTCAGAAGGGCAAACTGTCAATTGGTTATGGGTTCTCTAATACTGATAGCCACATACTCCATTCCAACCGGTTAAATATACATCCTAGATCACTTTATTGAGGCAAACATTAGTCTCAATCGCACTTGCCTCTCCTCATGATGCATCATTAGAAGCCACAATTCATGGTGCTAGACCTAAGTCATTAACAACCCAATAACAACTCTAACACAGGTTACATCTCCAAATCATATCATACAGCCATGACAAACAATTTATACACCAAATCCATAAATCAACATATTGGGAAGATAGATGACAGGTCCACCACTCACTTGGCGAGTTTCATGAATAAAACGTAAGAAAAAACTACAAACGCAAAATAAACTTATAAAAATATTACAAGGGCAACCCCCATTTCTTTAGTCACTAGTGAGAACCAAGCTCACTTTTGCAAATAGGAAATTTTTCTCCAACAAAAAGTGCTACAAGTACATATTTCAATATAAGAACCCTTCATGCATTAACTATTATCATGTAACTATCTCCTTTTACTTACACATACAGCTAATAATCTTGTTCATCAGTCAAAGCAAATTAAACTCACAAACAAAGTCACAGATTAATATTCTCTAGTATATTCTCAAAAAGAGGAACTAACAATACACATATCAAAATTAGCTATAAAAAAACATAAGCATAGTGATTGGTGAAGAGTCAAGGCAGACTCACTCTGCTAGTAGCGTTTTCCTTTTTCACGGCAGGCTTATAGGGACAAGCTGGAGGAGCCCTCTCCGGTTTCCTATACTCCCACCCTAAAAGACCATAAATTTTTGCCTGAAATTTAAAAAAATAAATAGATACAATTTAACGGTTAATGAAATCAAAACAAGCGATTTGGAAAAAAAAAAGAAAAAGGTTTTGTGAATTACCAAGATGAGGTCGAAGAGGAGTGGCAGCACGTTGACGATCGGGACCAGGAAAAGCGGTAACAGACAAGCAATACAAACCTAGAGGAAGCAACGATTGCATGAATTTTAATCAAATTTGAAGGATATAAAATTGCAACAGCAGGTTGGAGTGATCGAAAATTACCATCTTGGAATTTTGTGTTCTCTGTGAAAGCGTCGACGTCGAATTTCTGTATAGGCGCAAGCTATTGGTTAATACAGGCTTCTTCTTTCTCTTGTTTTATAAGAGTTAAATGAAATTACCAAAAGGTGTCTCCCTTTACACCGTAGCCCACGTGCATCACCACATTTATCACCAGTCTACTCGAGGTTTTATTGTCATTTGACAAAAAAAATTGTTATATGTCGGGTTGAAAATCTATTTCAATATAAACCATTTTTTTTTCTAGCTAATCACATTTATCAGGACTGCTCCGATGAACATTACGGTGTGGTTTGGATCATAGACTCCTATTCGAGGGAAAAAAAAATTCTTATCACTTTGAAGTGACTTATATGCAATCTGATCACTCGCATAGAAGAGGTCTAATGAAAATTATCCTTATTACTATGAACGGCATTCGAACTTGAGCATTCACGTGGGACACAGATATGTTGTGTCAACAAGATACAACAACTTGAAGTCAATATAAATCGTTACATATGAGATCAAATTTCATAATAGTATCGAAAAATATCTATTCTTATAAGATATGAGAAATTTGAGATAAACCACTATACGTGCAACCCAAAATTCTATTCTCATGATAAATCACCGTGTGTACATTTCATAAATCAATTATTATAACAACAAGAGATATATATTGTTGTAACATATGATAAATCACTATATGTGTATATAAAAATTTATTCTCATAATACTAAGAAGATATTCTATATGACTTAAAAAAAAAAAAAAAAAACCACAAACAGCGATATCCAATATGGTTTAGTGGTAAATAATGCTAATTCAGTATAATAATATTTAAGATTTTAAGTCATTGTGGTGATATTTCAAAAAGGGATAAAAAAAAAAAAAAAAAAAGTAAAACACCGCTATGAATTATTATTAGACATTTATTAAAAATTATATCTAAATTATATGATATATGAATGGTAACTTGTAACTTATCATTCACCATATTATTGCACGATTAGCACTGTTATAACTTATGTCATTTGAATAATAATTTGTGTATATTATTTGAACAATTTAGTATCGCTCATAATAAAAGTGAAAAAAAAAATGTAGGAAATAAAAAGAATAATTGGCAATAAGCTTTTTCATTATAGATTTTACTAATTTTAAGAATTATAATGGGAAATATTTTAATTCTTCGTCCACTTGAACAAATTTAATTAAGAGAATTTCAATTAAAATTGTTTTTTTTTTTTAACTCATAAAACAAACTTAATTTTGAAAAGATATATAATTAAATATCCAAATGATGTAACATATAAATTGATACATTTGATTTAAATAATATGATAATTAATAAGATGTTAATAACTCACGTATCACATCATTTAAATATAAATTTAGATAAAATATTTGAAAAACTAATTCACATTGCAAGTCAATTTGCATACTAATTGTGTATTGTAGTGAGCATTTCCTTGATATTCATTCAAAACACTTTTTTTACATGCTTAGTATTTAAGGTTAAAAGAACACATTCTTCAGAAACTATTTATACGAGCTTATATTAAAAAGCTATTTTACTTTAAAATGCTTTTTATCAAAACATTTCCCACCCCCACATGTGAAAAATGGAAGCAAACAATTTTTATCATGACAAACCTGTGCCCTGGCATTACATTCTTCATATCAGGAAACATATAATATCATTACATTCTTCGTCATCAGCAAGAAATCATGACAAACCTGAGCCCATGATGCTTACAAGAAACAGAACTAAAAAGAAATCATATCAGGAAACATATCATTACATCTTCATCATCAAACGGTAAGTCATATCACCGGGCGTGCATTCTGTAAACAATAGCATGTATAGATTATACTTGATAGTTGTACTTGTATGCCATGATGTCCATAGTAATATGCTTTTTTGCGTTAGTGATTTGTATCAAATTATTGTGCCGCGCTCTCACTTTTACAAGGAACGTCAGTGCAGCGACAAACAGGTCGACCAGAAGATTCCCAGCCATTGAAGCCACGTTCCAGCACAAAAATGTTCTTTATCCCAGTATCTTCTTTCACCTCATCCAAATAATTAGCAAGCCTCCTTGCACAACTTGGGCCGCGAACCTGCATAGTCATTCACGAAATGGTTAGCACCATTTTAAGTATTTTTCACAAAATTCATCAAATTACTATAAAAGTTTCTGCCACAAAAGAAAGTCGAACAAAATTAGCACTGATGATGAATGGTACATGTCTAAGTGTTTCTGCTATTTAAGCATGTGGTGGTAACTAAATGAATGTCAATAAATCAAGTAAAAGTGCGTATCTGAAATATCCATCATGTATCAGACCAGAAAGCAACTCAACTGCAGGAAGACTTCTTTGTGAACAAAGCTCCAATTGGGGTTGGGGGCGCAAAAGCTTGGGAGTGAAAGTGGGAAGAGGAGGAGTACCATGAAGAATAATTAAAATTTGAGGAACAGATTACCAGTGTGGTAATCCATGGTATAAACTTCAGAGTACTAAAAACAAAGACTTGATTAAGAAATCATGAGGAATTTTTACAAGTGGTCGAAGATTTTGTTAAGCCCCCAATCACTACCATCTACCATAGGAGGCGGAAACCAATCAAAAACTTGAAGGTTTATAAGAGGAAAGTCAAACCAATCAATATTTGTATTAAAATTATAGAATAGCCCTGTTAAGGCTTAGTGCAACACTAGCCTTGTAAATTCCTGGTGTAGCACTAGGAATATTGTATTTGTTTTCTCTTATAAACCTTTAAGTGTTCAATTGGTTTTTGCCTCCTATGGTAGTTGATAATGATTTTCTACCTCCTATAGTAGGTGGCAATAATTGGAGGCCTAACACAACGGGTTGGATCGGGTTTGGCAAGGACCCCAGACAAATTGCTACTTTTTGCCCCAAGCCCGATTGGAGAGACTTACCTCGAACCCGACCCGTTGATCTGATTTAGTTTTTAACTAATGATATAATTAATATAAAAAAACAAATACACAAACAAAAAAATACACATTTAAACTTTTAATAATTCAATTTAATTACAATATAACATCATATTTCTATAATTATTATTATAAAATTCATAAGATACACAATTTTTTTTAACAAAAGACATTGTGTTAAAGCTTTAGAAATCAAAGAACTAATTGTAACAGAGATATAAAATTAACATTTAAGGCTGTTATGTTAATATGGAAAAATAATGTAAAAATGTCTACCGTCAAATTGGGAGGTCATCGGCAAAAAATTATGAAGAACTAAAGTTTCCAGTACTTTAGTTACTTTGATTTCTACCTTCATTGTGAGTGCCTTTTTCTTACAAAGTTAAAGCATTTGTAAAGGAATAATTCTAAAGTTAATAAGAATTCAAGAGAAAGAGTAAAAGAGAGAATTGAAAATTATATAAGAAGCTAGAAAATTATAGACTTCCAGTTCCTTATAATAGGACCACAAAGAAGAATTTAACAGAGACAAAGGTTTCTCCACATATTGGCTATGATATCCACAATCCTTCTAAAAGAGTATCAAATTCATATAAAAACTCTTACAGTTAACAGTACAAAACTTGGACACCATGTAATAACTTCTTTTAATACACAGTCGTAGATTTGGTTTTTTGTTTTTATGTTTATATAAAGACCGGGTTACCGGATTGGATCGGGGTAAGAAAGTTTGCCTCAAACCCAATCCAAAATTTTTTAGAATTGCCCCAAACCCGATCCATACTCCAAATGGGTTGCTACTTTCCACCCTAAACCCGTCTCAAATAAATTGGGTTTAAGGTTTGGATCGGATCCGTTATTTTTGTCATCCTTACACCAAACCCCTTTTATATGTAGTCACACGCAAATTATTTGGTTTTTGGTTGTTCATGTGCTAGGGCCATTGACGTCATAATTTGTGCCTCTTACCAACATCGTAACTGCTGGATTACTAGGAAAATACCAAAACAACTTCCAGGCTGTAGCCAGACAGTTATTTGACTGTTTTTAACGTCAAAAACTGACCAACTAACTGTCCTGAGGTACAAAAAAAACTTCCAGCATCTCATCAAATTGCGTAAGTGAGATTGCACCATAACTTTGAGAAATCGTATCACAAAACACAAGCCATTTAAAAGCGGCATCTACATGTTCACCACCAGCCTTATAGCAGTGTAAGATATTATAATGATTATCAACACCTATGACACAGCAGATATTAGCTACAATACTAGAACAATACAGTTGATGGGTAATTTTTTCTTTTGTAAAACATTTGATAAACCCTCGGATTCTAATAACTATTAATTCCTCCTGTAACTATAGAGATCCTGTAAATTATCAATGTGGAAAACTAATTTTGAACTGTATTCCAGTCCATTCGACTAATAAGGAAACTTTCGCATAAAGTCAGATAAATAGCTTGAATTAACTACTTGGCATATTTGAACCAAATCACATGGATACCTGACATCTACAATCAACTGAAACCAATTTCCGAATTCTAATCTATACACAAACATTAAATAATATTTGCATACAGAAATAATATTGCAGTGAACCGCATAGATATTTCACCAACATTTTTTCCCACTCAATTAATTCATGTAAAAAAAAAAAAGAATCTACTTTTCACAACGATTATAAATTGTTGAGGTAAAACACTAGAACAGAGAGAGACCTGGCTTAAAGCGCAATGAAAAACAAGAGTGTCTTTCCCTTTGACCTCTTGAATTAGATCGGAGATCTTATCAGTGAAGGTGCCACTCGCATAGTGTAGAGACCCATTTATGTGTCCATCGTAACTCCTCTCGTCGTCCCTGTAAACAGATCCCACGAATAATGCGTATTGCTGGAGTAAAACAACAAATTTCAAATCTGAAAAAAGAGTAAAGTGTGGAGAGGATTTGTGTCAACCTGACATCGATGATAGCGATATTTGGGCGCCGTTTCAAGGAGAGAAGCTGAGAGCCGGTGATGTAGGAGACCGTCCGAGCCATTGGTTCTTCTCTTCTTCTGACTTTTATTTATTTATTTATTTTTGAAAGCCTTCTCTTGGTTTTCTTTTCGTGCCTTCAGAAAAATTGAGCAGGGAATTTTTTCACTATAGATTTTGATGAAATTAGCGGATTTCACGAATTTTAATTGATTTTATTAAAATTCGATTATAAATTTTAATGGTTAAAAAATCTCATGTAATCTTAAGTAGATCCCCAAGCAGTTTGTTTTTTTTTTTTTTTTTTTTTTTTAAGATTTGAATTAATTCAATAAACTATCAAGACCAATCGAAATAAAAATATTGTGATGGCAGGAATTTACCCATACGAAGATGCATATAAGAATAGAAGAGTAACCCACACATAAAGTTACAAGGGCTTTTATTTTTGAGCTACTTGTTGTCGAACCTATACTATTAGAGGCATGGGGCAGCTGGCCAATTATGCCAGCTGCCAAAGACAATCCTAAGATTTATTATTAACTATTTTATTTATAAAGATCGCTTTAAAATTAATCAAAATTCACCATTTAAATTAAATATGTGAAGTTAATAATTTCTTCAATTTACGTAAATTTTATTAGCTTCCATACAAAATCTAAATTAAATTTATCTAGATTTTAATTGATTCTATACGAATATGAATTAAATACACTTAAATTTCTATCTCAAGCCAATAATAGTCCATAAGGTTAACCTATTAAATATTACAAATAAAATATCAATCCATCAATCACAAAGACACCTAATAATAATAACATGTGTAGGTGTCTATGATTCTTATCTCTGATGAATATTCTTCTAGATGGAGGAGAAAATTTTGAATTTAGAATTAAGGGTAGACGTTTGTCAGGTTGGATTGAAAATTGTTCAACACAACCTAACCCAACCCACCTTATTTCTTTTTTTTTTTAAGGCTCGTGGTGTGCAGGATAAGATTGGATAATTTATTGATATTGGATTGGATTGGATAGCATCCAATGTTTGGTGAAAGTATGATAGGATTAAAAATAGTGGATATAAACTTGGATTGTAAAGTAATTTTTCAAGAGTTTTTCCATAAATTTTACATTTAAGATCAGCTAAACCTCCACAACCACAGTGACCTTCTCCATTAACACCCTTATTCATCAGCAATTCTAACGTAAAAACAAAGACGGAGATGAAGATGAAGAAGACGAAGAAACAATTACAATGCCAAACGTCCAGAAACAGCGACTGTCGAAGACGAAGACGAAGACGAAAAAGATGAAGACGAAGACAAAGATTGGCGAGTGCAAAAACCACTAATGGAGACAAAGATGAAGAAAAAGATCAGCAATCGGAGATGAAACTGTGACGGAGACAAAACGGAAAGAGAGAGAGGTGAGCAAAATGAGTTATTGGCGCGTGAACAGAGAGGGAGGCGAGGGAGGAAGCGAAGTGACCGGAGGCGACGATGTTACTGGTAGCGGTGACACCTTGGAGAAAGAGAAAGCAATGAGATAATTTTAACCCATGTGATTTAATGAGTTAGTTTTATCATAAATGTTTTGGATAAATTTAAGATTTGATAATTTAATGATGGATGAGTGAAAGCATCAAATAAGGGTTTAGACAAAAAAATAGTCCAAGCCCAGTCCAAACCCAATCCCATTCCAGATAGCAAATAGGGCTTTAAGATTTAACTCAACTCAATCTAATAAAAAATGATTGGATTAGATCGAATATGTTGAGTTTGATTGCAAATGCTCACCCATAGTCACTAATATCAAATTTATAACTATAGTGGTACATCTTGAATTATTTGTTAAAAATATTATTAATCACAACATGTTTTTATAAATATATTATTTAGAAATATGAATATTAAGTTATTTAAAAATCAGTATAATATTATCTAATATGATATAATACGGCGCCACCCCAGTACAATATAAAATATGCTCTACTACATTCCAGTAATATACGGTCTAATATGATTTCATAGTAACTGCTTGTCAAACATAGACTTATATATTCCATAAGGGGAGTTACTTTGAAGGTATTGAAGAAATTTTCCTATGTTTAATTTGAGACTATTCTATTTTATTATTTTAGTATGCATTAAGCTATTCCAACTATAAGTCTGATTTAAAAAAGGATTTTAATACTTATGATTTCATTTTTTATTTTTCATTTTGGATGCATTTACAAATCATAAATAAAATGAAAAAACCTTATAGAGAATAATAACGATATAAAGAGACACATATATTTGCAATTCTATTTATTAAAATTGGGAGGAGAAATTTTAGTAAAATAACATATATTCATTTTTTATTAGGAAAGTGAACTTAATTATCAATTGTAGTTTAACTGATTTCCTTTTTTTGAATTCTAAATATATAATAAATTTTAAAATAATTATTTTCATTTTTTTCTTTGATAATTAATAAATTATTATTTTTTCTTTTGATAATTTAAAAAATATCAAATACCTCTCTAAATCATTATTAACTCAAGTTACAATAAGGGGGAAATTTTTTTGTTTTTGAATTAAGAGGAAAAAAATGATGATTCTTTCCATTGTATGGGAAAAATAAAAGTAATGGATATGTACGACATATGTGTAACTAAACAGAGCAATTCTCTCAAAACAAATACTAGAAAGTAGAAAGTGGAAACTCGACATGGCGGTGTAAATGGCAAATCTCGATCCTTCTCACCTCCTCCCTCCTCTACGGGAGGAAGAACTCGAAACGCTTGGTCATCGTGTTCTGGTTGAACAAGCTCATACGGACGACGACGACGCAGAAGAAGAAGAAGAAGAGGAGGAGGAGGCGGAGGAGGAACCGCCTTCTAGGGTTTCAGATTCCGTTCAGGGGGAGGGAGAGAAGCGGAGAAGAGTGGAGAAAGGAGGAGAGAGTTTGTGGATGAATGTAACTGAGAGCGGAGATTGCTCTCACTGGAATCGAACTGATATTGATGGCTTGTTTTGCTCCATTTGTATGGACGCTTGGACCCATAACGGTGACCACCACATCAGGTGCCTCTCTTTTCTTTTTCTTATGTTGCCAAATTCTTGGGTATTACTTGAGTTTTGTAACCCAATTGTATAATGATCAAATTGAATAGATAGTTAGACAATTAATTTCCGTGAATGCATGTATAGTTTTTTCAATTTAATGTCTTTTAAGTTATTGTTTATTATGTGTTTATGAAGTTAAATTTTTTGTTTATGAGAACTGCAGTTGTCTTCCTTGTGGGCACATATATGGTTTCTCTTGCATTAAAAAATGGTTACAGCAGCGTCGGAGTTCAGGGAAGGTAGTGTTTAGTGTTTGATGTTCGAATATGTCGTGTTATTGGATGAACAAAAGGATGTATTTGTCTGTTGTACATGTGTTCTGTTGTTTGTAGTGCCCACAATGCAATCGGATTTGCTCGTTGAAGGATGTGAGGAAACTGTTTGCATCACGGATTGTTGCAGTTGATGAAGAATCGCAAAAGGTCGAAAATTGTTTGTTGAGCTTAATGTTTTAAGAAGTTTGCAGTGAATGTGATTCTAATGGTGGCTGTTTTGTGTTTGCAGAGAATTCAGTTCCTTGAGGCTAAATGTGCGTATCTTGAAGAAAAGGTAGGGTTGTTTAGTGGACAGATGAGATCAGGATGCTAATTAATTTGGGTGGTGTTTTCCCACAATTGTGTTTGCTAATATGTGTAGAAATGCTATGTTATCTGCTTGATATCGATTATGTCTACTCTTCTTTGCTTCATAAGCTGCTTGTTTATGATGCGTAGCAGTTTGATGTGGTTGTTTGTATAATGGTTTTATTTTTTTTAATAAATAAAAAAAATATAAAGGAGAATGAGAATGGAATTGTTTTTTGAAGGAATTATCATTATAATCTCAAGTCAGCATTTGAGCAAATTGTAGTTTAAACTTACTCTTGTAGGGTGCTGATTGTGATCGGTGTGAGAAACAAGCTGAATGGCGAAAGAGAGAAGCTGAGTTGGACCTTAAAATTCAGCATCTTGAAAAAGAATGCTTGACTCTAAAATCTCAGACAGCTGAGATTCTCACACTTGTGCGCCGAAATTTTCCTATAGGATCCTCTAGTCAGTCCTAGTCCTGTCCTACATTTCTACTTGCATTTCATTTCGTTTTCATCTATTGTATATTGTAATGTGTAAGGGACTTTAGGAGATTTCTTTTATCTGTGAAATTTCATCATTGTTTCAATTTCATTCTCTTTACCCTCTATGCTTATCATTCACTTGGTTACCTTCTTTTGCTGATGACTAGAAGGGGCAGAAATTGTTTGATTAACTGTTGTACTGTTACTCAATATGTTATTGTGAGGAAAAATATCTGGTGCAGCGGGATGCTCGCATTGGGAGATGCGTTTGGGGCATCCCGTTGCATGGTAGATTCTCTCAAAATTATGAATATGTTGAGAAGTTTTGTTATTAGTTATTAGAAAATTGTACCATTGATTGAGCCCATTTCGTTGTCATTTGATACTTCAATATATGTACAATAGTGTGGTTATCCTGGACGCGAACCTCCAGCACCTGCAGATTCACACCATGGTGACAATATTAGAAATGACGAGCAGCAAGCTACTGAGTTGTCAGGGGATGGATTCACTCGTGTCGATGAGTTGCAGGACATTCATGAGGAATTCAACACCCTCCGACATGATCTCTCTACGCAAGTTGCTGATCTTTCTAGGCAAGTTGCGGATCTTAGAGATGAGTTCCACACTTTCCGTCATGAGGTTTCTGAGTTCATGCTTAGAAGACGAGGAGACCAGCCTGATGACTTCATGAGGGGAAGACAAGGTGACATACTTGATGACTTCGTGAGGGGAAGACAAGGAGACCCTTAGGTGGTGGTTGTTTGTTATCTTAAATTTTAATAGCTTTTAGTGGAATTGGTAGATGTTAATTGTGAATACTGAATACATTTAACTTGTTTGTTTTTCCTTCTAGATAAATTCACTAATATATTAAGTGCGTTGAGGTTTTACAAATTTACTCTTATTTTAATTTAATTTTCATTTGGTTATAATGTATTACTCTAATTATTTGATTTGAAATAAATAAAAATTAGTTTATTTTAATGGTAATAAATAATAATAATTTTATTTATTAATAATATGTTATAATTAAAATAAATTAATTTAACTAAAATAAATTACCTGAAGGGGAAGGAGGCAACTTCAACTTCAGTCCTCCTCAAGCTTCCAAGATGGCTTGGTCTTCTCCGACCAATTGGGGTTGGAGAAGGTTAGGAGGAGGCGGGCCAAACCAGGATCAGGACCTAGAGAGGCGCTGTTGTTGCTGCCTCCTTCGGGTTCGCTTTTAAGTTAGGGTTCGATGAAATGAAGGATTCAAAACTCTTTTAAGAGAGTGTATTGGGTTATATTTCAATTGATAAGGTTAGCTTAGAAGATAAGCATTGACACGTTAATTATCATCTAATAATTAAGGGAAAAGTATATAATTTTAACTTTTTAAATAAGAAGTTTTAAACTTGATTTAATATTAAAGAAATGAATCAAATAAATTAGCTAAATTACTTAATTCAGGTCCTAAACTAAATTAAGACATAAGGCGTGAGAAGTGAACACATGTCCTTTTCTTTTCTCATGTTTCACTTTCCCTTCTTTCGTTCCATTTTCATCAAATCTATGTATTATTACTTATGCTTATTTTTGGACGCCTTCTGCTTTTAGGGTTTTAGCTTGATTTATGGCAAACTATAATTCATACAAAAGTAATCTAAACGAAGTTCTTTTGGATGAGTAAAATACCATTGAAATACTTAGCTCGAGAGAAATTTAACATCGCAATCAATGCCAAAAAAAGCTAATGCATTAGCACATGTCTCATGAAACCGACGGAGTCAAGTTTGAATGAAAATAAGTGTTTTTACAAAATTCTAATGAGTTTGTAATTGCTTTCAAGATAAAGAAAATTGTTTTTAAAACAAAATTTAGATTACTCTATGATTAAGTAAATTCATGTTATAAATAAAAACTTTATTCTCTATTTAGAATACATGAAAATGTATTGGGATGTCTTAAAAGTGTGAGCGGTGAGTTTAGAGCTTGGTATGACTGATTATATGATTGATTATGAATTTAAGACCTGGTTATAATTGGAGTTGGAGATTAGAGACAGAATAATGAGTACATACTTATAACAATTTTCTGTATAATAGTATTTTTCTCTTGTTATCATGACAACGGTGACTTTTCACTACTACCTTGAATCCATAAAAAAAAAAATTAATTGAGTTTAATCCAAGAATCCAACATATACAATACAACCAATAGTGATTGGATTAATCTAGTCTCATTGACAGAAGGAAAAAAAAAAATCTTTGGTCGAGCAACAAACAACAACAAAATCTTCGTTGTTACTTCTTGGGTTTCGAAGGTTGTATCGTATCACTTATTTTGAACACTACTGTTTTCATTTATGTTGTTCTTTATTTAAGTTGTATTTGGTTGTTGTAGACTTGTGGTTGGTCAGTTGCGGTGTTGTTTGGCCATTCCTTTATATGGGAATCGTCTGGTATTGTAACTAGTCTACCCTGTTTGATCATTTGAATAAGATAAATTCTAGTGTTTATGTTTTTTTTGGTAGCCCTAAATTTGATTTGATTTAAGGTTATACTCCTGTGATTCTCCATTTTAGGATAGTTGTTTTATAATATTTAGTATTTAAAATAATAATAATAATAATAATAAGAAAACACATTTTTGATCCTTCAAGTCTGACACGTGTCAGATGTGCTAAAGCGGTACTGACACCAGGTTTCCGGCAGCAGTAATTTCCTATTCAAAATAAATAGTGACCCAAAAGCCAAACCTCAAAATTTCCCGCTTCATGATGGCAAATCCTGACCCTGCTAACTTCAACGAACTACTCGCAGCACCCGACCAACAACTCCTTATCGAGGAAGACGCAACTGAATACGAATCGGAATACGAAGACGAGGAGGAAGAATCCACCGTTTACGAAGACGAAGAAGAAGACGACGAGGAGGAGGAGGAAGGCGGAGAGGAGCTCGTTTCGGTTGCGGAATCGCTACCGCCTAGGGTTTCAGATGTCCGTCAAACGAGTGTCGGCGAGGGAGAGAAGCGGAGGAGAGTGGATGGAGGAGTAGAGAGCTATTCTGCGAGTGGAATTGAGAGTGGAGAATCGTCTCAAGGTAGTAAGTGGAATCAAGGAGACATTGATGGATTGTTTTGCCCTATTTGTATGGACGTTTGGACCAATACCGGTGACCACCACATCAGGTCCTTGTTTCTTCATTTTATTTCCACTCCTTACTCAACTTGAATCGTTTTTCATATTCTATTTGTTCAATTCTTGAATTTTACCTGATTTTCGTTCCAGTTGTCTTCCTTGTGGGCACGTATATGGTTTCTCTTGCATAAGAAGATGGTTACAACAAGGTCGTAGTTCCAGGAAGGTAGTGGTTGTTATTCAGTTATGTTATATAGTTTATTGGGATGATTAGAGGTTATATTTTTGTATTTGTATCTTATTTGTTGTCTTCAGTGTCCTCAATGCAATCAGAAATGCTCATTGAAAGATGTCAGGAAACTGTTTGCTTCGCGGATTGTTGCAGTTGATGAAGAATCACAGAAGGTTAAACGGTTAAACTGTTTCCTGAGCTTGATGTTTAAGGAGTTGTCTAAAAACCTAATTCTAATGTGGGTTTTTCTTGCTTGCAGAGGATACAATCTCTTGAGACTAAATGTGCATGTTTTGAGAAGAAGGTAGGAATGTTTAGTTAAACAGATGTATTGGATGGATAGTTAATGTGGTGTGCTTTTACTTATGGATTTATTTGTTAACACAAGGAAATGTGCTTTGTCTTGGTTGAAGATTGATAATCGTGTGACTCGGTTTCTTAATGTGCCTCATAACTTGCTCATTTGCTGTGTAAGGGTGTTGAGTGACATGGTTGATTTGAATAAATCCATGGTTTTTCTTTTAGTGAGAATGATATTGTTACTTACACTGGTTCTTGTAGTGTGCGGATTGGTGTAAGAAAGAATCTGAATGGCAAAAGAAAGAGGCTGAGCTGCATCTTAAAGTTCAGCAGCTTGAAATGGTGATGCTTGATTCTAAGCTATATTTACTTTCTGACAGTGTTGTTAGAAAATGACTCTGTAACTAGTATAATGAATACTAGGAAGGAAATTTGGGATAAAAAAGATTAATCTCTAAAGTTCACAAAACTGGTTTTGTAGAGGACAGTTTTCTTGGAGAATTTGTTGCGAGATGGGAAAAGCAGGCAATCTGGTTTTGTTGCCGATGTTGGTGGTTTTCCAGGACAACCTATGTCTGGTAATCATCTTTTTGGAAGAAAGACCATTTGACTTTATGAATTTTGTAATGCTTTTCTGTTTAAAATATAAAGGTGTAAGTGTAACTTTTGAACTACAGTTGTTTATTATCTTTTGGCTCTGTGCACTAGCGTTTTGGGTCCCTTAATTTTTATCATGTATGTGTGTGTGTGTGATGTTGATTTTAAGAAGCAACTTAAAGGATCAAAGCCATATGTTTTCTCTATCTTTTTCTCTTTGCTTTTTGCTGGTATTGATGAAGTTTTTATGAATTCTGTAGGACCAAACTTCAGCTCAAGTAGAGAGAGATCATCTATCTTCATATTACAGGTGTGGCATTTCTCCCCTTTCTTTCCTGTAAAATTTTTGTAACTCATTGGTTCTCTCCCCCTTCCCTTTGAGCATGTGCACTATGCTGTCTAAATCCATACAAGATGTGCATGACAGGTGTGGAACTAAGCTTATATGTGTTTATATCTTTGAGTAACCAATGAGTAATGTGCTTGGCTTGATCTCTATGACTCTTTTCCAGACTGTTAGGACATTGTATAGTTTTAGGTTTAAAGTGAATCGCAATTATGTGACCTAAGAATTAGGGTTATGACTAATTAAAACAGTATCTCATAATGAGGATTCAGAGAAAGAGAGAGTTTCAAAACAAGTTCGAGTTATAGGGGAAAAGTAGAGATGTGGTATTAAGATTAAATTCCACGAATTAAAAAGTCTTCGCAAGTCTACTCCGAGCATATGCAGGCTGATTTTGCACATGTATTAACTTTCAGAAATCGTATGTTTGACGTCAGGAAGCTTCACATGGGACCTAAAGAAAGAGAAAGAGAGAGGGAGATGGCAAGAGAGGAAAAGTGCTATGATTTGCCTGAAAACTGTTATTTTTCTGTTTAGATGGACATGGACTGATGGGCATCACATTGTTGATCTTCTTGTTGTCTTATGTCCTTGAGTATGTGATGTATACTAAAATTTAAGCCAAAATGTTTGTTGCTTGAACTGTATTCATTTTGGTTCTTGCTGACATGATGAGATCAATATTTGGAACGACAGTGTAAAAGTTGCTTATCATGTCCAAGATTTGCCGGATTGAAGCAATGATTTTTGAACATTAGCAGCTGATGGACTTTCTTTTCCTCTCTCTGGTCCTTTGTAAGTTTGTAGGTGCTCATAACCGTGTCAAGTTGAAACATGGTGTCAGTTGTAGGTTTAGTGGCTGGTTGGGTTTCCATGTCATTGTAAAGCTTCCTGGTCAATGTCACATCAATGTGATTAGCGTTCAGGGCATTGGTGGTTTTCATTTTTTCTTTTGTCCTTTTTTTATTCATGCTATTTTTTTTTTGTATCCTTAAAGTTTTATTATTTCTTCAAGGGGACTTCAAAAGTTGGAGCTTCTCAAGACTAATTGCACTTCTTTAACTATTCTTCGTTTAGAATTTGCTTAGTTCTCATCTATACTGTTTATTGCTTATGTCATTAACCTCATGATCTCAATCTATATAGGAAGAGTTACCGATAAGTGGTGCACGCTTATTTGATGTGGATGCTTTTAGTCAAATTTTGTTAATGGCCCGAAGGTCACCTGGGATTGCAGGAACGCACTTACTTACCAAAGTAACTATCCTGGCTTTGACATAAATGTGGCTTCAATAATAATTTATGCATATTTCATTCAAGAACTGCTCTTATAGTTTCTGAAAACACAATGTTGCAGATTAGCTTGATACATCCTCATGACAATGAAGATATATTACTTCCTTTTGGTACAAAAGCAATCAAGGACCTGCATTTTTCCCCTTTTAATCACAACCTTGCACTTTTTGCTTCATTGGGCAAGAAATTATCAGTTCTCAGGTGGCACTACTGTAAAGTAAGAAGTATTTCTTTAGAATTTGTGATTTACATATTTTACTGACTTTCTGATCTCATTTGTTACAGCATGGAGAGCAAGAATGTTATACTGAATTATGATCTTCCGGTAAAATCTCAATCCATTACTTACGATGTTACTGATCAAGATCTTGAGATTAAAAATTCATGTTCTTCTTGTTTCTTGCCACTTAAGAATATTACGCCATTGTTATGTAGTGGTAATAGGTTATTAATTTGCAATAAAGTTGCTTTGAAGCTTAGTGTTGAAATATTTGGAAAACGTTTTTGTTTTCTTTTTCTTTTTTTCTTTTTTCTTCTAGACAATTGAAAGTATCCGCTCAATTTCTCATGTTCAAATTTCCCCAACAATTATTAACAGAAATTTTGTCCAGAGAAATGCATTGAGAAAAGGAAGAAAATCTGGAATTCTTCTTTTGATCAGATAAGTTCCCTGTGAATTCTTTACTTGAAAGATGGAACTGTTTCCAAACACTTATGACATCAACCTTTAGTTTAATGAGTAAATTGTAGTCAACATTATGAATCCTAATTTCATTTTATCAGTGAGAATATTTTGAAATGGCTTTTCAATAAATAAGAATGTTTTGAATAACGGAAGCATATATGATCCTCTTCCTAGCCCCACCAAACACACAACAAGAATGAAAAAAACAACTTGCAATTTTTGAGTTCTTTAGATATGATGTTTTCTTCTGTCCACAAGCTTGTAATTTGCTGTGCAAATGGACATAATATCCTATTTTTCTAAGTCTGTGACTGGCTATACATTGAAATATATATATTTTTCGATTGAATACATTGAAATATTTGAAATATGCCATTTCGTTTTGTGGCCCAAAGTTCTTAAAGAATGTAGATTTATGGTTTAGTTGAGTTCACCATGCATTTGGGAGCAAGCCAATACATTCACCACGTTGGTTGCTGTCTGTCTATGGTAAAGAGTTCCGGTCTTCACAATCTCACTGAAGATCCTTTGTAATTGGGAGGCACCACATAGAGTCCAGCTTGTTCAAATCATTGGTGGTTTGAAGGCTATTTAGGATTTGTGTTTTTAAACTTGTGAAGATACTTTTGATTTGACACCTGATGTTTGAGAGAGTGAAAGCTTTGGTATCCAAGCTTCTGCAATTGCATGATTACAAATTATGGTTATATGGAGAACTAATATGCTTGATTATCATTCTTTCTAGTAAGATGTTTTGCCCTAAGGAGGCTTGATAGTTAGGACTGCTCATTAGGCTTGAAATTTTGAACTTAAGTTTGGTTTAGCCCTAACTAAGATGATTTGCCTATTCACAAATTGCATCCAAAAATGTAGATGCAGTTAAAATTTTCGTGCAAGCTTGGTTTGGCCATTATAGCCAAAGCACAGCACTCGATTGGATTCACTATTTTGGTTTGGTCATCAAAAAGTGTCATTTTGATAATGTACTATATGTAAAATCACACTTTTTCTGAACTCTTTGGAAGTGTTTTAAACTCTTTGGCTTTCTGAACTCAAGTGGCTGGAAGCTATTGCTGTTTTTAATGATAGTATTTTTTTAAATCTCAATCTAGCATCCAACCCAGTTTTCTTCATATTGCCAATGTATTTCTAGGCTGCTGCTTGGTCATGTTCTTGGGATTCCAGCAGTGCACAGTATATATATGCTGGTCTACAGGTGTGACTCTTATCATTCTCTATGTATCCTGTTGATTCTGGAAAGGTTGCAGTAACCTTTTACATTTGCTTCTTCTCGCAGAATGGCTTTCTCATGGTATTTGATATGCGTCAAACTACTAGGCCTGTGGAATCCCTGAAGGGGCCAACATGCAACCCAATTCATACCATACACTCTCTTTTACAAGATTCAACTTTTCCATCGGGTGTCAGAGATCTTCTATCAGCCTCTTCAGTTGGTGTGTGTCACTGGGACTTTGGTGGTGCTGAAGTGAGGTGAGCTGGTATCATTTTGTTTCTATAAGTTTATTTAAAAAGTCATGTATCTCACAAAATCTTATTTCTTTATTTTTAGAACTTTGGCTCAAATATTGATGTGCAGATTCATTTGTACACACAAACCCACAAAAATACACACGCACATACACAGAAGTCGTGGATCTTTACAAAAACTTTATTTATTTTTAGAACTTTGGGTTAGTTATTGATGCATCCGCACACCCATAAACTAATCTAATTATTGGTTGTTTCATATCCTTTCTTTGTTTCATTATCTGCTGTGCCATCTTTATTATATTGCACCATAGCTTTTTATTCTTGGATGAGATAATCCTTAGCCAGTAACTTTACATACATTTTTGTATTGACTTTTTACCAGCTGAAAGCCTAAAACAATTACTGCGACCTTTAAATGTCATATCCTTGCTTAAGCTATACATTTTATTGATTGGACCTAGCACCCCAATGTTGTAAAGCAGTTATTCCAATATAGAATTAAACAAATGGTTTGTTAGGATTGTTGCTCTGGATTTGTAACTAGTTGAGAAAAAAAAATCATGATTTGTGTACCATATCATTAAATGAGGTATAGACGTCCAAAGAATCTTTGGACCTAAAATATCTATTTTCAATCCTGAATAAATTTGTCTCTGCTTTTCTTTTTATTATAACAAAACTATACGTTTAAAGTATAAAAATGTTTGTACCTTCTCTCACGATTTGAACACTATCCGATGATGTTAATTTTATTGTCACTGATTTGTTACTGCTAGTTCTAACGAAATCTTGATCTCTGTGGTGAAGGTCACGTATGGTTCCTGAAACAGAGAATCAAGGGGTTTGTATTTCTTTAGCTTATGGTCCTAGCAGTGATGACATTGTTGCTTCATTCCGTCCAAGAGTCGAAATGTTCAATGAGATAGCAGGCTCTCAACCTGCATTGACTCCCTCCCCTCTTATTGGGCAAGGGATACCAGGCTCCCGAGTTCTATTGAAGAAAGATGGACGCAACCATTATCAGAACTTGGGTTCTTTGACTACTGTTGTAAATCATATTCGACTGCCAAAATCTACTATTATAGACATAGGGAACCAGAAACGGCTGTTTGCATCTGCTGAAGAAGTTACAAATGAACTAGTCTTGCATGAGTTACCGTCTTTTTCAGCTGTTCAGTATCTTGAATCGCAGAATCATCCTGTCCGCGACGTAAAGTTTACAAATTTCAACAGCCAAGGTTTACTCGGCTGTGTAAGTGAGGATGCCTTGCAACTTTACACTAGCAGCCTCTCACAATAGGGTAACTCTTCATTGTCATTTTGGTACCATTGTTAGTTTCTATTGTTCGACTACTTCTAGTGGTGTATTAACAACAGTTCATATTGATTATGGATTAGTTATATGATTTTGCAGTAAATCCGACTAATTTTTTATGCGTATCTGAATTTTGTTGCAGGTTTTTCAATCTCAATCCTGTTAATAAGCAATCAGCCCACCTGTGTTTTTTAAGTAAAGAAGCCATAGCCCACGCGGCTTAAGATTTTCCAGCGAGTTTTTTTTTTTTGTCTTAATCTGATATACTAGCGAATTGTAATAGACATTTGTTTATAGCATCTCAATAAGAGGTGGATTAGGTTAGGTCAAGTTGATCTTTTATCTTTTAACTTTTTTTTTTTTTTTTAAATGAGTTAGTCTGCTATTTTAAGGTAGAAGATAATTTCTTGTATATTAGCTTTTTGTGTTATATTATCATTTATGGTCTTATTTCTTGTAATTCCAAAAAAAGGGTACTATTAATTTCTCAGTGTTATCCAAGTCAACATGAAAAAATAATAATAATAATAAAGAGAAAAAGAAAAGAAACTTGGCCAAAAAAAGATGGTGTTCAGACTTTAGGTTGACAGAAAATGGGACCTGCCTAGGTCGAAGGAAAAAAAGGTCCGACCTGCCGGATTCGAACCAGCGACCTAAGGATTGTCTGCATATTGACAACTACAGTCCTCCGCTCTACCAACTGAGCTAAGGTCGGATTTGATTCAAGCGATATATAATCTAATAATAAAGATCATTAACAACAATATTAAATTAAACACAATTTGTTCGATTATTTCGGTTGAATAATTGCCCTAATCATCACGTAATCAAGTATAAATATGTTGTACATGGAACATAATCATAAGAAATTTAGAGAAAAACTCGATTATCTTACTTGAATGTTTGGTTTCATTAAAATGCATTTTAATTCACTAAAAAGATAAAACATTTACCATTTAAAAGTGTTTGAAAATACCGTATCAATTGAAAGTCCAAAACAAGGTCGTCTCACTCCACAACCATCAAATTTCACAAAAGAAAAGAAAACAAAAATGTATGAGAAGAGAATAACATGTGGAGTTAGGGTCTGCCATATGAATAATTGAATATAATCATATAATACAATGTTGCTTGGGAAACATTCTATCTTTTTCAATCCAATCAAAGCCCACCAAGGACCCCATCTTCCATCTGTTTCATTTAGAGCCATTATTGGCTTTTGCTTTTTTGTTTTCCACCATTATTGTTGCTGCTAAAGCATCTGCACTTCATCACTTGTATGCTTTCCCATGCAACATGTTTCATTGGCATAAACTAGCCAACGATTTTTATTTTCTTTTCTTCCAGTTTCTTAATCATCATGTTTTCTAATTGCTACTATTTTGTATGTTTACCTGTCAATTGCTACTATTATCATCACCTATGAACAAGCAAATTAAATGTCCAAACAATTGTATTGTTGGAGTCCTTTCTCAATATGTAGGGAATCCAACAATTTTACTAGTACATGGGTTTATTAAAATCTACGCACTTGATAGGGTTGATTTAGGAAGATAAGTTCAATCAGTATTGTTCTTAATCATTAACAAGTTTCTTTAATATACTTTGAATTATTTTTTGCGAGGACCGATATTATTTTAAGTATATCGTGACATAATTTTTTAAATAATTAAATTAAAATAGTTTGAACGGTTATAATAGCATTTACATTGCTATTTTTCATAAATATTATTAATATATCTCATAAGACTTTATATTATCTTTGATTTAATAATTTAAGAATCGTATTATAACTTATATGAAAATAAATACCCATCCTTACTATAATTGTAACTCAAGAATTAAAATGATATTTGGGTGTGATATTTTTGTTGATTAATTCTTGAAGTTTATATTTTCTATCTTCCAAAAGTTTTGATTTTAAATGTTGGATTTAGAATTGATGTGAGTCAAGTCATTGAAGTGGGATTGATTTCTCCACCATGATGTCACAATCAAGTCCAATTCAAATCCTGCTTCTGTATAAGTCTTGTAAATCTTAACCCAACAACAATTATTTCACTGCTTTATTGATATTTCCATCAATCATAAACTCACCGACATATCCTCTGCCTAATTGTGAACCAAAATCTTCATTTCAATTGATAGAATGGTGCAAAGTTTTTTTGTAATTTAATTCAAACTTAAACAGCTATTTCACTGCTTGATTTGAAAATTGCATCAACGTAATCAACCAGATTCCTCTGCCACAAAACAAGTAAAATTATAGGACAGCCAAGCACAGTAAATTTTATGTAAAATGAACCATCTATTGTTTATCCACAAGTACTCAAAACACACTTAGTTTCAAAGAACAAAAAAAAAAAGTGCCCAAACACTCTTTGTCATCTGACTGCATTATTATTATTATTATTTTAAAAAGAAAAACTGTGTGTACTTCTCAACACCACATCACACCACAGAATAATTCTAGAGATTTGTTCCATTATGAAATATTTTCATAATTTTTCTTATTAATCAATTTTCTTGTTCCCACTCCAGACCATGACTTGACCAATCATAAGTCATAAGTTCCCCCCCAACTTCCATGGCACTCTAGAAAACGCTCAAAAAACATAACAAAAATAGTTTTTGCTTTATTCAGTTTGACAAGAGAAGACACAAACTCACAAGCCCCACATGTTCCAGCGCCATCCCTTTTTGCTATATTCACCTCCCAATCTTCCCTTCTCCACTTTTATTTGGTAGCTCTCAAGTCTCACCCTTTGTATTTTTTTTGCTACCTATTTTTGTACACCAGGAGAACTCAATACAAAAACAATTACTCACCCATTCTTTTTCTCTCCTTGCTTTGGAGAGTTGGCAGATGGGACACATCCAGAGTCACATTTTTTTAAAAGAAAAAATAAAAAATACAAAATGACAAACATTGAAATCACAAGTGGAACTGTGGAAGTAGATAAAATGTGAGTGATTTCTTGGCATGGAAACTTGGGAACACATAGTAAAAGTTGATGTTCACTTTAACCCCAGCACTCAGGTGTTAGAGAGTGGTCTCTTTTGGGGTCCCTGCAATAGTCATATACCATATGGTGGGTTTGAGCCCATCTCATGGCCCAGTATTGTTGTCGGGTCAGCCCACCGGACCGGTAAGGAGAGGCGGAGACCGGACGGCACCAAGACGGTGCATAGGCTGTGCAACCAGCTGCTTTGAAATTGGTATATCTAGCTACAAATGGTTGGTATCTATAGTCAGCTTTGTACTTGCCATCCTCAGTAGCCCAAGATGAGGCATCCCATATTGAACCATATACCCACATTGGTCTTAGAGGAAATGTGGCTGCACTTTTTCTTGGATACCTCCTTACGGGCACATCATCAACTAAGAATCTGAAATAGCATGATTGAACATTATTGAAAAATGTACAGTGAGACAAATGTACGTACTAAAACCAACATCTAAATCTAAATTTCCTGCTGCAGAAGACAGATTTGTACTAATAAATATACTATATAGTACTATTAAAATTCATTTTTGACATAATTTTAGTACTAATATATCTTACTTTCAATCTTTGCTGCCCATGTGATGTAGATTCTATTTATTATTACCTCTGTCAAGTCACTTGGGTCATCTTTAATTTTAGTGAAGGATTATCACAGCCTTTCAATCATGGTCAAGTGATTTATCATTAAAGCTTAAAGAGCAACTATTGGTAACAGCCAAAGAAGGAGAAAAAACAAAAGGAAAAAAAAATACAAAACATGCATAAGTATATTTCAAGCATGTGTTATTCTCTTTTTCTTTGGTGTTTTCTTTCATGTTCCAAAGGCAAAAACGAATCTGTCATTCATTGCAACCCTCAAAAAAAGTGACAATTCCAATGCTAGTGACTTGGCTTATAAGTCTATTTTAAGGGAAAAGATTGTAACTTACATGAGCTCTTTAGGACTCCACAGAATAGCATAATGGTGAAAATTTCTGGTGGGGTCAAACCATAAGTGAAATTTCATCTCTCTACCAATGATTTTTCCATCTCCACTTCCTCTGATGTAAACATTAGTCTGCAAAGTATAGGGCTTGCCAAGTGTGGTTCCAAGAAACTCCATATCCACTTCATCATGGTGTCCAGGATGAGCTTCATTGTTAGATAGCTGCCAATGAGAACACAAGACAATGAGATCAGATAAGCTTGGAAAATCTCATTTTATTATGTAAAAAACTGTAGAAATTGTAATGAAAAATAAGGCCAAAATTCTCACATAAAAAGCTGTAATCACTCCTGCAGTATAACCAGGTTGAAGCTTGATGGATGCTCCAAAATATCCAGACCTGAAGGGCTTAACTGACTTGAACCCACTTCCTGTCATCAAAAATCAAGTAATGGACAGAATCAGTAACCCAATTCAGAATTTAACAATAACATTGAGAAAAAGTAGGCCTAAAAATTTACACATTAACTACTAGTGAACTGGTATTGAATAAGACCTGTGGTACTATCAAGCCAGATTGTCAATGCATTTTGATCAACCCTTTGGTGCTGAGGACCCCAGAGATTTCTATACCCTTTGTAGAAGCTCATAGACCTGACTTTAGTACTTGGCCAGTACCCTGGTGAAGGTGGCCAATAAGCATTGCTAGAAGAAACCATGAGGATGATGAGAAGAAATAAGTGAAAGAGAGCCATCAACAAAAACTAAAACCAAGTAGGAAAAATGAGCAAACACTCAACAGAGAAGTGGAATGATTGAGTGACTATAAATGCAGGGTGAGAGACTGATAAAGCAGTGGACAATTTCTGCCTATGGAGGTAAGAGTATGGCTGTGCAGTTGCTATAAATAAGCACATCAGTGGGCCCTCCCTTGAAATGTTAAAGCAGAAGAAGTTGATCAAGGTGATGAACTCATGATCACTACACTTACAAGCTCAAAACAGACTTATTATTATTCGATATATAACACAAAAAATTGAGTCTAAAAGGTCCTATAATATTAACCACACAATGCAGACAACGTATATAAATAGTAAATCAGTTAAATATTTACTTAACAGTACTGCTTTTTCCCATCACAATGTCACACACACCCACTTGCCGTCTCATTCTTTATGATAAAACCTGTTAACTTGGATGGAAAGCTAGTGATCGAAATCAAGAAGATAAGATTCACCCAACGGGGTAGGGCTAGATGGCTATATCTTCAATGTGTTTTCTAGGTGTTATATCTTAATGTGTAACTTTGCTTCTTTTACAGGAGCTTGATGCTAGCTATTGTTGCTGATGATAAACAACTCTCTTTCCTCATTGAAAGCTTCTTTCAAATCTGTCTGGGGTCTTTAAGGCACCAGTGTTGTATTACCCCCCAAATTATTTGCTTTTTACCATTCCATTTCCTTTTTTTTTCCCCTCTCCTTGTCGTCTCACTTCCAGGCCCCGGAGGATCAATGTGGGTCACATTCTGATACAGTCAATATCGTGAATCGAGTTTTTAGTTATGGTGTGTTTGAACCTCTGAACTACATTAACACGGTGGGACATCGACTATCTAGTCCGGGACCAATGTTCGATTTGATTATGAAATATATAGTGTGAGCCATATATTTCGTTAACGAGTGAAGTTTTTCTTTTTTTAAATTATTTTTTTTAATGACTCATTACAAATACATATTATAAGTACATTAACCATCTTTAAAACTCTTTTGATTGGAGTATTGAGACGTGACCGGAACTAGAGTTCTTAGAAATGGAAGGGGATAAAAACTTTCAAGTGGGAGGAAGAATAATTTAAAAATTGTCCACATATTATTAGTACAAACTGAAAAGAGTCTGCATATGAACCCATGACCTTGAAAACAAGATTGCACTTAACACGTAAGAGTTTTGATGACATGGGAAAAAATGAATTTAAATAAAAACAAATTGAATCTAAGTATTTACATAACTTTAAGTGAATATATGTTACTAATTAGTAAAATAAAATGTTACGCAAATTGAAAAGATAATGTATTTGAGATTAGAGCCTTTAACTGCCTTATCATCCTCGACTTTAGATTGATCAAAATGACATCATTTTTAGTACAAAACAATGAATATCACATAATTCCTTTGATGATCAAGGATTAAACAGGCCCTAGCCTCAATTATCATTTTGACTAATGGACTACTGAACCTAAACATTTAGGTAAGGGAAAATATGAGTTTTTCTACTGTTTAGTGTTGTGATATGTCTATGTTCACGTGACACTTTAGGGCCGGTTATCAAGTCACGTTAATATTACTTCTTTTTTTTTCCCATTCTATATATTTTTTCGCTTCAATAAACGTACATATAAATTCAACATCCAACGAATTGATTTATATTGGTACGAATAAAATTTGAACTCCAGATTTCTTAAAGTTCAATTATAAGATAATATTACGAATTCAAGGTGGGAATACAGTTTTAGATTATATTTGACAAGTTGAGAATCGATGGTGGTCCAAGGAATAGAACTTTTTTTTTTTTTTTTGAAACTAAAAGGAATTGAACTTTTGCTGTCCAAAAAGGAAGAAAATAAATGAAGAAATCGACAACATTTTCCAGGTGTGCATGGCATGGGAGCCATTTTAATACCATATGCAAACGATAGTGGGTACTGGGTTCCTTTTGTTTTATTAAAATTTGTGAAAGATGGTGTATTATTATTATTATTATTATTATTATTTGAGTACATGAATTATAACTTGGATGGATCTAAAGGAAGATCGAGATAGGATACTAATAAGACGACACGATCCGAATAACTGTTTCTAATTGGGAGGGATACGATGGTGTATTTGGTAGACGAAAATATTGACAAAATCAGAAGAAATAGAATACATGAGACCATAAAGAGATACTGTTGTGTCGGTCAGAGAGAGGATGGCAGAAGTGGAAGCAGCGGTGCGTTTGGGGCCCGTACCTGTTAAACCGACAAATTTAGCAAGTTATAGAATAGTATCACGTACACTCACGGGCCCTCTTTTTCTTCTCAATATAATATTGTCAAATCTTTGGCTCTTCTCTTCCGGTAACTATACGTGCCCACTCTTAGGATTTTATTTTTTAATTAAATAACAGTTGCAATTATTAAGATAAGAGCTCTCTGAGTAACGGTGTGAACCTCTACTCCTTCTCGATAGAAAAGAATTATTCACGTGAAATGAGAAAATTATATCTATCACCCCATTTAAAAGAAGCAAAGAGGCACCACTTGACTAGCGAGTGTGCCCACTCTTATTTTATCGGTAACTTTTCCTAAATTAATACAAAGTTACAAACCGTCGACTTTAACTTGATTTTTAAATAAGCAGTTCTTCGTTTCCTTTAAGTGAAAGTGGTATCAGATGCATCTTCTGATTTGTTTCTAGATTTGTTGACATAAAAAACTAGTCAATCAGATTCTTTAAAGTCCAATGCTGCAAAATAATCAAAATAATACAAGAAACAGATGAAAGATGATGAAGAAAGCAAAGGAAGAACAGAAAGACAATAAGATTTTAGAGTAATTAGGCTAATTTATGCCTACATCCACTGTTTTCTTCTCAGTATTTGGACAGAGTAACGGCTGTGTTTTTCTCTTTTCCTTTACAATGAAAATCCTCCCCTATTTATAGAGAATGAGAGGTGCTACGGTTACATAATAAGTTAAAATAAAATGATGATTACATTTAATGAGGCTGACATCTGTCAGGTCAATTCTGTCAAAACATGAATTTAAACGCTAAACTCATACTAGTTAGGTGAGATTTTTTTAAATCACGCTGCAATTAGTCTGAAATAGATTTTGTGTATGGCACGTCATAAGTTGAGTCTGACCTCACTCTGAGCAAGCTTAAGCTGGAGAGGATGACTGGCGACCTCAGCCTGGCAGTAGCATGCGATCTCGGCTTAGTGAGCTTGACGTCATTAAATTGCAATGTACACGAGCTAAGAATATGGCGTCCAGGAATCTTGCTTCTGCGAGCTGGAAGATTAGACCTGGTCTATTGGGTCGGTTTATTGGGCTTTTACTAGCCCATTTGAATGATCAAAAAAATATCCATAACAAGACTAATAAGTACTTAATGGTTTGAGTGGAATAAAGGTATCTTTATGAATTAACAAATTTTCTCCTACTTTCTCTTTTTTATTTATTTTTATTCTTCTTTTCTTTCACTTTTTTCTCATCATTTTTTGACACCAAACTATCTTATTCTCTTTTGATAATGCTTTTTTTTTTTTTTTTTTTAATGAACCAAAATCTTATATAGTGCTCATAAAATGCGATTTGATTTGTTATTTATTATGCAAATGTAATTTTGGTTTGTTATTTGAATACATAGTTGTTTCTTATTATTATTATTATTTTTTAAATTAAGTTTTGGTTCAAATTTGTAAGGTTGTTTTAATTAAAACTTGAAAACAATAGAGAACTTAAAAAAAAAAAGGGGAAAACAATATAGGGAGATTAGAAAAAATAAATTAAGTCTTGAAGAAGGAAATTTGATTCCTTTAAGGCTTATAATTAAGTCAACAAAGTAATTTTTACCTCCTTCGAAAAGGTATTTTTATTCAAAAACCATTTTAAGTATTAATAAAACTCAAATTGTTGAGTATTTGTAAGAATTGCAAAGTAGGGTGAAAGGTGCTAGAAAATTAAAGAACCCATTTTTTTAATAAATGAACTAGGTATATGTAAAATTAGGTATAATAACGTGATTTTATCTAATATTATATGATATAGTACAAGATATTTCAACTTGTATCCCACTTTATATTTTAATTTGTGAGGAGTCCGTTTAATTTAATTTGTATTTATGTGCATATTAATTTGAAATCTAAATTAAAATATACGAATCATTGTCATTGAAAAGTTAAGGTGAATGCATTGTAATTTAATAATTGTTAATAACTAGGTACGGAGAAACTCAAAATTTAATTATGAATATGAAGGGAACACTAACCAAATTAAGCAATCAGTAAAATGTGTGTCATATTTAATATTTTTTTAAGGTTAAAAAAGATACTTAATTTTTTTTTTAAAAAGGAAAGATACTTAATTATATCAAAAAATTGATATAAATAAATAAATAAATAAAATGGACAATAGTATTACGTGTATTGTATCTCATCTCATACGTGGAGAAATGGGCAGTTGTTTCTTTAATTTGAAAATAAAAACTCAAATGGCAATTAAGATATTACAATGATTGTCCAAGATGATTATAATCAACAAAAATAGCGAAACTGGTTCAATGATTAATAAATATAAATGGGAACAGATAAGTTTCAATAAAAATAAATGGGATCGGACATTTTATGACATCTTTTTTAATGATTGTTGATAAATGATTATTGCTTATACATCCATTATCACAATAATAAAGAAAGTGCATGCAATTTATAATAATGGAAGAGAAATAAGACACAGAACAAGAAATTATGCGCCAAGAGTAGTTGTAATGTCCTTAAAAAATGCTATCCCATAGCACAAATTGATGCTTGGTGGAATTGACTTTTGGCTTAAATATCTTTTCAATAATTAGTTGTTTATATGTTTTTATTTTTGTTAATTTATATAATTATTATTAGATAAATTAATGTGTATTTGTCTTCTTAGTGTGCATTGAATATATGAAGTTAATTTCTCTATTGTAAGCAGTTAAAGTTATCCACTTCTATCAATATCCTCTTCATTTTAATTATTGGCTCACAAATTTTGTAGGACAATATTAAATTGTGACTTTGAAAACAGAAATCTTATATATACATACATACATATATATATATATATATGTATGTATATATATGAAAAGGAACACTTTAAAACATTTTTGATTTTTTTTTTCCTAATTCTATTAAAACTCTATGGTATGTGTTTTTTTGAGTTTGACTACTTTATTAGTTAGGTAATATTATCTATCAATAATAACTTTGAATTTATTATAAAGATATTTATCGAGAAATATCTAATGGTTATTATTGATGAGTAACATAATCTAACCAGTAAGGTAATTAAACATGTGTTTTTTATTAATTATTTAATAATAACATTAATGATGTTCAAATATACTATTAATGATTTACATTTTAGCTGATAAAGTTGAGGTAACCCATTATTGAGTTCTTGGTATTAATATCAATAAAGTTGCTTACTCAAGTTGTTGTAGGTAAATTTGGGACTGCACAAATGGACTGGTAAAAACTCAATGATTTGGCTCAACAGATCAACCTAATGGACAAAGACCTAATAAAGCCAGTATCCAATTCCTAGAAGTAAGCTCTTGGGTTATATGATGTCTAGCTCGTAGATACACGCTTTCGGTCCCTAAGACACTCAACTTGCATGGAGAAGCTCCCAGTTCGCTAACCTTAGGTCGTCCAGTTCGTAGAAAAAAGAACTATTTCTCATGTCACTACTCAGTTATAGTCAGAGCTATTTAACACCTACTTCCATGTCGCCCAGAACACAATCTAACTAGTGGCGTGGTGTGCACGTTGAGTCTTTCCAAAATGATAGTAACCCAATTTAAGAAAAACTCAACTACCCAATATGAAAATAATGTCATATCCTATTTTATGGGATTTGACCCTACACTGAAGGACACCTGTTTTGGAAAGTATAATTGATATTAAATTATTATTATTATTATTTTGTATTGGACGTAAACTGTAGCACCAATCTCTCTATAAATAAAGGTTAAAACTTACTGTAAGGAGGGAGAGATACTAATAAAATACTGCCACTCTGTCCAAAAATAACAAGAGAAAACAGTTGTGGATGTAGACATCCTTATTGGCTGAACCACGTTAAAAACCTTATGTTTTGCGTTCTTTCTCTTCTGCCTCTTTTATGATTTGCTTGTTGTTTTGCTTTGTTTATATTAATTGCAATATTGGGTAGAAAAACTTGGGCTGATAATATTTACACGTCAACACAAGCCATATTCCTTTCCCTAATTTTCAGCTTACAATAAAACAAAATGCTTTACACTTTTCTTAAGTCTTAAGAGGAGTTGTTTGGTAAAGATATCAAACAATACTTTGCAATGTCTTGTTTCTTTATAATTTATTTTGCAATGTCTTATTGTTATTACCAATAACTTTGCCACTCAAAAAGGGAACATATGATAGTGTTTCTGCCATTAATAAGTGAATAGATATGTCTCCTTTTGACGTTTTGGTACGCAACGACCATTTATGAAATTACATCAAATCAAATGTACCAAGAAAATAACTAATAATAAAATTAGGCACACAGTGGCAACATAATATAGTATCTAGTTGAACAGCAATGAATAGTCCAAAAACGTTGTTCTTCCATTATTCATGAATTGTGTGAAAGAAGCTGGATCCGACAATAATTGTGTATAAATGACATTACATATCTATGACAATTAGGAAACAAAAAAAAAAAAAGATAGCAATATCTATTGTGATTTTAAATAATTTGAAGAATGAGGGAGGATGAGATGTTCGCAATTGCATGTATAGGTATTGTCCACTTTTTCTTTGTCATATATAATTATTTATAATATAATAGATATAAATCCAATCTTGAAATCTCTTCCGCAATTACTAGAAGTTGCATTATTAAATTTGAATTTGTTTTCCCAACACTAAAAAGATAATCTTTAAACCTAGAATCAAATAAATAAAATAATTTCTTTTTATATCATGACTATTTTAAAATTATAGTCCATAAATAAATGATCACAAAAAATTATAGTGTTGATGTTAGAATTTCTCCTTTATGCCAAAGAGTAGAAAATAAAGCCTTGAGGATCCCCTCATGTGCTGGTGAGGGTTCAGACCTTAGGGTTCTCCTTAAGGTGTAGAAACTAACTTGGTTGAAGAGGTAGGTCTGATGGTGTTAAGCTGTATCTAAATGAACTTAGGTTTCCTTGTCACTTGAAGAGTAGAGACAAATAATGGATCAAGAGTCGTCGGTGGTCGCCAACAAAGACCATCTGACACTCAAGTTAGTGGCAATTTTTTGGAGAACCTCAAGGATAACTAAAAGAAAGATGAACAAGAGACTCGACAAAGATATATATACGAGGGCCTTCGAAAAGTTAGTAGTACTTTTAAGAGTCCCTTTGAGAGGAGTCCCTTCAAACTTATCTCATTCATTGTTGGAGCTTCTTTATATTACTGCTTGGCTCTCCTAAGGTCATGTTTCTCTTAACTTTGTCACCATATTCCTTCGTAGTGCCTAGACTAGACTGTCAGTAGGTCAACAATGGCAGTATAACTGTCCTAATGCTTGGGGTTCTAAACCCTACTTTAAATTCAAAAACCTTATCTTATGTGAACACAAGTTGCTTTCAGACCTTGTGGAGGGGTTTCTGCGAAGGGTGATCCTTATGGAAAGGTTCCCACAGAGAGTGCACCATTTGCGGGGTTCCCTCAAATGATGAACCCCATGTTGAGAGGTTCCCCCAGAGGATAAACCCAGATAGGGAGGTTCCTTAATGAACCCCAGTGGAGAGATTTCCTTAGACGATGAACCTTCACGAAGAGGTTCCCTTAAATGATGAACCCCTATGGAAAGGTTTCTATAAATGGTAAGTGCCTATGGAAAGTCCATAGATGGTGAACCCATGTGGAGAGCCCACCAAGAGGACTATTTCTTTTCGCCGAGATTCCTATTCTTAATTTAGGCTAATTTTATCTTCAATACATAGTCTGGGAACATTGATGGTGCTAACAAAGTTCACTTTCTTTATCGGTGTTAGGGGTTGTTTATTTTTTACACTTAACACTTAACGGTGCTGAATTTGGTTAATTAAGAGATTTTTGTTTGTTTTTTTAAGTAGTCAAACCACTTAAAACCACCCAAAAATCACTGAAAAAAAAAATAACATTTTTTTACATCACTTAATACAAAATCACTTAATGATTTATAAATATATTATTTCAAGTTTATCCTTTCTAAAATAATATGTTTCCAAGTTTGTTTTAGTTTTATATTATAAAAATTTCTTTTAATACTTTAATAAACAACATTGAAAAATAAAAACCCTAAACATCTCAACATCAATTTTTTTTTTTTTTTTAATAATTAGATTACTATATTTCTCTAATTAAATTCAGGTAAGAATTTTTATTGATAAATGTTTATGTAATAACTCAGAGACCAAATTGCAAATCAATTTGTTTAGGTATTTGATTATTCTTGTTTAATTATATCAAAAAATATATATTACTTTACAATTTCAATTTTCATTGTAATAGTAATTTAATTTAAAACCATTTTATTTATTTTTATTTGAATATATAAATTTAATTGACTCTACTATTTTAATTAATTTTATTTTAATTATGAATAAAAATACTATATATATAAGTTACAATTTCAACTTTTGTTATAATAGTAAATCAATTTAAGATTATTTTGTTTATTTTTATTTGAACATATAAATTTAATTGATTGTGCTATAATAATTAATCTTATTTTAATTATGAATAAAAATATTATATATATAAGTGTTTTAATATTTGTTAAATAATTTATTATAATTGTTTGTATCATATTAAATAAAATTACACGACAACTAATAGTAAAATGATATAAATGCCAAATTACTAGTAATAAGATAATTTTAACTTTAAAAAATAAATAAAATTATTATACATTCAAAGGTAAGAAAAGAAAAAACAAACATGTCGATCAGATTTCAAATTTTAGTCACTATTCAGCTTTAAGTCTTCAGCAGCACAGTTCAGTCTTCAGATAAAAAAACAAACGACCCCTTAGTTTAAAAGCTTATATTTTAATGATAATTTCTAGAAGGTAAGTAAATGAATATAATTTGTATTATTTTAGATGGTAAAGAGTTTAATATCATTTTTTTACTTACTTTACAACTCTTAAACTTTTTATCTATAATCTATTATAGTATTAAAGATATGGTAGTGTTAACCTGTGCCTTAAAGGCATAGATTAAGACCTCAAAGATTAGAAAATTTTCACAACTAACTAATGAATGAATTCAATAATTTTATTTATCTTTTTTCCTTATTTTCTCTCTTATTCCTTTATTAGTTATTAATTATCTTAATTTGTGCCCAAAGGTCACTGGTTAACACTATCATTAAAGATAATTTCGTCATACTTGCATGGGTTCGATCTCTACAAGCTATTATATCTATGTTTATTACGACTATGCAATTATGCTTTGGTTAAATCCACGTGATAAAACAATGAAAATGTATGTTAGAGAACTTAGCATCATTAATCTGACTCGAACTTAATATTTTACATTTCTTGATCAACTGATTTTCTAACAAAAATTATATTCGACATTTGATTTATGAAACAAATCCAAAATACAACATTACTAGTAAGAATTGACAGTTTCTATACATGGTCTATTGAACAATTTGTGATCAAACCAATACGAATTTTGTACTTGACAAATGACAATTTATTTGTCTTTATCTATTAAATATCTCCTCGCGACTTGTATTAATTGTGTCAAATTTATTGATTACAACATTCTTTTTTTTTTAACTAATTATCATTATGAAAATAATAAACGACAAAAAGAGCCCATCACTTATTCAAATTCTTTTAATATCTCTATTGTTTTTTTTTTTTTTTTTATAATTAGTCTGTGGATGCTAAAGTTGATTAGAAATATAGAATACTGCTTTGGATGCCCCCCACAAAACTGTACAAGAATCTAATAAAAACTTTAAATGTTTCAAAAGCTTCCAAATGATTGAATAAAAGTTAGAAATTCCCAATTAAGAGTGAGAGAGAAATGTCCTACCGACACTTAAAATTTTGACTTAAATGATTACAGTATTATTTACATTTTCTTTAAATATATATTAATTAATAAAGAGTACATACATTTGAGTTGGTCACTCAGTGTCTGCTTCAGTACTTGGTCTGCAGTGTATTCACCTTATAACCTTAAGATTCGATACAAATTGAGGTCCCCTGAAACACCCTCATTAATTTTCCTTATCGTACATATTTGTGAAGATGGTCCAAATCCCACAAAGTTTTATACATCTTTATTGAAATAAGAAGTTGCAATAAAGTAAATGCTATGATTTCCAACTCAAACCTTAACTATATATGAAAAATAAGCATACACGATCCAAATCCCACAAAGTTTTATAAATCTATATTGAAATAAGATGTCGTGATAGAGTAATACTACGATTTTCCAACTCAAATCTTAATTATATATGAAAATAAGCATACATCCACTTTTAACTTAGTTATGTACATTTCCATTCCTTTGCTTGTGTTGATATTTAAGTGCTATTGTGCGTGCGTGTATATGTATATGTGTGTGTGAATAGATATCTATTCTACACATATGTTGGTACTCATGGTAGTATATGTGTGAATAAAAACAAAACTCATGTTTACATTGCTACCACTGCAGAACTCATTCAATTTTATTGTTTTAGAGTTTATCCGTCTAGGCGGTCGACCTTCTAGCTTCTAGCACCTTCTATGACATTGTTTATGAGCACATAAAATTACTAAGTCTCTAATATTAGTAGAGTCTTATTTTGTGTTTATATCATTCTATTATTGTTTATTTTCAATTGTTTCATCATATATATTATAATTTTATCATTGTCTTATGTTGTATTTGATAATCACTTGATTACTAGATTATCCATTTGTAATATCTATGAGCATATAAAATTATTAAGTCTCTAATATTGATAGTATATTATGTCTAATCTCAATAGGTCTTGATAAACCCTTAATCTAATTTTTTTTAAAAAAATGTTTATCTTATGTAAATAAGTAACCTTCAGTTGCCACATTTATATTATTCTTTTAAGTTTATAATTATATTATAATCATAAAAGTTTTTTATTTTGAGATTGAGATGGAAAATTTGAAATAGAGTTGAAAAGTATAGTATAATTGGTCTTTGAAATTATCTTTAATGTTTTTTTAAAAAAACAATGTTATGTAATGTTACCGTGTTTTAAGTATACCTAAGTGATGCTATATTAACTTAAGTTTGTGTTTCACATTTTCAACAATCATTTCCTGATTATTCTTAATTCAAAGGTTACATATTTATTATGTTGATATAAATTACATTTAAGTTACTTATTCTTAATTATTAATCTTTAAATTAAAATGCATAATTAGGTGCCACATAAAATCAGGTTGAAATATGCCATAAAAGTGCATTTCCAATTTAAATTTAAGAAAGCATTTGCATTCTGGACTTGGGCTAGCTGCAAAAGCCCATGGAATTACACAATTATATGATTTTTGAAATTTAATTTGACGCTACTGTCTCGACCCAATTTATTTTTTATTTTTAGAATAAATATAGTTATTTATAAATTATATTGTCACATTTTAAGACAAAGAATTTGGATAATGTACCTCATTGACATTATGAATGAATCTTATGATGTATAAGGTCTTTGATAGTTTTAGAGAAAAATATCAAATCATTTTTTTTTTCTTATCATCTATGTGTGAATAAACAAAATTCCTGTTGTATTGATTTTGATCCCCCACCGCCCATTTCAGAGTTGGACAGAGGAGATATTTCTTCATTAATTTTGATTTATTAATATAATTTTAATTAAATTTAATTTCTAATGTTTATCTTTAATATGGATGGGAGAGATCTTTTCATTTATATTTTCTTTTTTAATATTTATCATTTGATAAAAGGACTTGTATACCAGGGGTAAACATGTGTTTTAGTGGACTCTTAACGTACTATTAAGGGAAACACTAGCAGCGGGCTCTAAAATGGCCAATTATGAAACTATGGGGTGCTTTTTCACATTAGTGGCAAACGTTGGACGTTTGTTTTTTCATGAAACAGCCTTTTAAACTCAAAGATCCGCACTTGAATTCTTAATTTTAATACACAAAATCATCCCTTCGGAATAATTTTTTATTACCATGGATTCTACTAGTATTTGTAGCTTTCACTTCGTTAGTATACAAGTACTTTTACTAAAAGTACTTATAAAAGTAAAATAAAAAAGTTATACGCTTATAAGTATTTGATTGGACTAAGGATTAGGTGTTAGGATCTTTTGAAATCTCCCACTTTATTTATTTTAAGGATCGATATTAGAGGGGTATTTCATTAATTTTTTTTAACATATAATTTACATAAAAAAATTTGACGTCCTTTCGTTATAAACATAAAATAAAATATTAAAAATTAATATGTTTTATATTAAGTAAATTATAATTTTTTAAAATAATATTTAATAGGATGTGTATACGAAATGGGTGTACATACAGATTGAGTGGGTACAAACACCCTCTCTCTCTCTCTCTCTGTTTTGTTTTGAGCAAATTACAATTTAGCTACCCAGATAAAACGCTTTTACAGGCGGAGCAACAGTTTCGATCTAATTACAATTTACCCCCCTTCCGTTAACAATTTTCGTTATATTTAACTGTGAACAGTGTTAAAGGGACAAAAAGACGAAAATGCCCTTGATAGTTAAATTGACCCCGTTGACCGAGCAAATGAAAAATCAAAAGTGATTGTTCGCGGGAATTGAGGTTGACTGATTCCAAGTCAAGTTAAAAATAAATATCCTGTTCATTATATGATTTCATTTCAAGTCAAGTTAAAAAAAAATTCTCAAAACCATTCTTTCCAACCATTCTTTCCAGGAGAATGTTGGGTGGCAGGAGTTCACTGTAATATAACAAGGCGGCGATTGAGGCAGCTGGCTCGCTCACCAGCGATGTCACGAACCTCGCCAGTGACCGGAACAGCAATGGGGTTATAGACTGTAATACAAATTCAATGCACAAACATATACAAGAGAATGAGACACGATGAAATAGATGATGTTTGATGTTAAAAGAAAATAAACAAAGTGTGATGATGTGATACATATAACATGGCTCTGGTAAGTTAGAAAAATGTTGCAAGTGGAGATTAGGTGGTGTAAAGAGGGAGGAAGCAGAAGAGAAAGAGTAGGCATTTGTGTGATTGTCGAACCAGATGAAGGTTCATTTGGGTTCGAATTGACGAACCCAGACGGAGGTTCATCTGGATTCTCATCGACGAACCCAGATGAACCTCCGTCTGGGTTCATCGATTCGAACCCAGATGAACTTTCATCTGGGTTCGACAATGAACCCAGATGATGAAGGAGAAGAGAACGATGGCGAGAAGAAAGGAGAGGAGCACCGACGGACAGAAGAGCAGCAGCAGCAGAGAGGGGATCGACGAACCCAGACGGAGGTTCATCTGAGTTCTCATCGACGAACCCAGATGAACCTCCGTCTGGGTTCGTCGATTCGAACCCAGATGAACTTTCATCTGGGTTCGACAATGAACCCAGATGATGAAGGAGAAGAGAACGATGGCTAGAAGAAAGGAGAGGAGCACCGGCGGACAGAAGAGCAGCAGCAGCAGAGAGGGGATCGACGAACCCAGACGGAGGTTCATCTGAGTTCTCATCGACGAACCCAGATGAACCTCCGTCTGGGTTCGTCGATTCGAACCCAGATGAACTTTCATCTAGGTTCGATAATGAACCCAGATGATGAAGGAGAAGAGAACGACGGCGAGAAGAAAGGAGAGGAGCACCGGCGGACAGAAGAGCAGCAGCAGAGAGGGGAGAGGAGAGCAGATGAGCGCGGCGGACGGAGGAGGGGCGAGGAGATGAGAGCGGCCGGAGAGAGGCAATAAGAAGAAGAAAGGAGAGACTAAGAAGAAGAAGAAGAAGAAATGAGAGACTAAGAAGAACTGAGAATAAGAAGAAGAAAGCAGAGACTGGGATGGCAGAGACAAGGACGGCGACGGTGAAGGCGAAGCGAGAGAGAGAGAGAGGGAGAGAGAATCTGATTTACATTTAATTTTGCCAGCTTCCCAACGTGACAGACCATTCCCCAATTGAAATGACGATTTTACCCCTGAATTAGATCACGGTAACGAAAATCGCTAAGAGAAGGGGGGTAAATTATAATTATATCGAAACTGTTGCTCCGCCTGTAAAAGCGTTTCATCTGGGTAGCTAAATTGTAATTTACATATAATTTTTTTTAACATTAATTTACATAAAAAAATTTGACGTCCTTTCGTTATAAACATAAAATAAAATAAAATATTAAAAATTAATATGTTTTATATTAAGTAAATTATAATTTTTTAAAATAATATTTAATAGGATGTGTATACGAAATGGGTGTACATACAGATTGAGTGGGTACAAACACCCTCTCTCTCTCTCTCTCTGTTTTGTTTTTTTTTGAAAGCACGAGTCTCGCACTAGAAACAAGTGTATATACTTTAATAAGCACAGCCAACCGACCACAACAGTAGCCAAGTGCGGTTCACAGTAGGAGTTAGCACTGCAGATTCTTGCAGGTCCAGGATCTTCTTTCTCACTTTAAAGACTACTTTTGGTTTCTATGAAACCTCTGTAACGCTTCCAATTTTACCAAACAAGCCATCTTTTTTAATCGCGGTGCACCTTCTAGATTCCACCCCATTATTTGTTTTGTTGTTCTTCTTCTTCGCAATTCGCCTGCACTCTTCAATTCTTCACACTCTAACAGGTATGTAAAGCTTTGATCATCTTATCTGGGTTCTTTTGTTGAAGGAGATTCCATGAATTTGATTCCTTTTTAATATATCTTGAATAATAGTGGCTTTTTGGATGTGGGTTCTATTCAAAACCCAGAAACTTTTACTTCATGTGTGGGTGGCTGACCATAGTGCCAGTGTTGATATCGTTAGTGAACATAAACCAATGTAGGACAATTTCTTCTTCAGGGTACTAATCTTTTGGTTTTGGTGGTGAGTTTGTCATGTTGATGATGTTGTGTTAATGATACTGTTCTTTATGGATTGATGTTAGTCGTATGGCATGTATTTTATTGAGTTAGCCAAAGAACATCAAATTGATATTGCTTTAGGAGTTTAGGATTGTTGAGAAGAGATAATTGGTATTTGATCTGACTTGTTTTGATGAGTCTTGGAAGCTACAGAATGGGATTATTGAAGTGTTGTGTTTTGATTTATTTCTGAGAAGTGTGGTGTTGTGGATTTTCGTAATGGTCTAGGATTCACATCTGAGAGAATGTGTGGAACTGGTTGGCAATTAGAAGAAAGGTATAATTAGAACGAAATAAAAACTGTAGTGGACCGCAGCTATTACAAAAGTAGGATTTGTGGATAGCAGCTGACGTGTTTTGTAGTCGGATACCTTACTTTTGTGGTAGTTCAAGGTATTGATTCTTTGGTTCTATTTTCCAAAGGAAATTATGTTCCCAAATATGAGGCCCCAGTAAACATTCACAAAGTGGATGTTTTTTGAGTTAATTAGATGCTACGAGCACTGAATTTCATTGTATATAGTATGCATGGTGAGCAGTGGGTTTGGGACTATTAATATTTCTTTATGGGGGCATAGTTTTGGTCACTCTCGAATTACAGCTCTCTTAGAGACATGTTTCGTCTTGTTACATTGGATACTTATTTTCCTGCCTTATAAGATTTGTTCAGTTATTCTTTTCCTTTTGAAACTTATGGATTAGACACTCTCAGATGTTCTCCTCTATACATTTTGCTTTTTGTACAGAGCTATAGTTTAGAAGCTGATTGTTGTTCAGTTGGAAGACAATGGAAACAAATGATAGTAATTCTCATTCCCATGAAAATCAGCCTTCAAATGTTTCGAATGATGCTAGCAAAGGCATCTCAACTGAGAGAGTGGTCTTTGTTAATCATGGTATGTTGCTTTGTAATTACTATAGTTAACCTCAAGAGAAGCTTCTGTCTGCTATGAAAATTGTTGACCGCCTCCCATGTGACCAATACTAATTTTTTTGTTGGCTAATTGGGCTATCAGTCTTATACTTTGGAAGACTCTAGACTAGATTGATTATTATTATTAGGTTGATAATCTTCATCATGGTGAAACTTTTTATGAACCTTATATTTTCTTTGTGCAATATGTAGAGTACTTCTATAAGTATCTTGATTATGTGCTAATACCATGGAACTTAGCAGTCTAGAAACTAATATGTCACAAAGCACTCTTGTAATTCTACTTTTATTTTATTCTATTTTTTTCATTTTTATGGAATCTGTTAATAAAGGTATTTAGGTTGCAATCTTGTTTGTGGGAATAATGTGGCTGACCTTACTTTGCAGCTGAGAGAGCTTGGCATGAAAGGAGAAGACAATGGGTTGGTGATCGGTCTCAAAACTCAAAGAAAGCACCTAGAGAACCCATTATGAGGTATACTAATGGCTTGTTAGTGGTTTAGATACTGCGGACATGACCCATTCTGTTCATGGCTGAGATTTTACAATTTTACAAACTTGGTATCTGCCATCTTATGATTATTTTGGTTTCTTCAATTTGTTATGTGCAGTGGGTAATTCAACCTTGTATTATCGCTATACTAAGTTGTGATTGAGATTATGAGATTATAGAGTTCTATGACTGCAAACTTGATTAGCCCTGCCTCAAAATCATCTGTGGACTAGGATCACAGAATTGGGTTATGGAATTGTACTTAGGCTTGGGCTTTTATGTGCTCTTCTATGGTCTGCATTTATACCAGTCGTAAGGAAGGATTCTTAGAATATTGCTTTTCTCTTGCAGCTGGAGCACAACTTATGAGGACCTTCTATGTTCTTCTGATCCTTTTCAACAGTCAATCCCATTAGCTGTAAGTTTTATTTAGGGAAGCACCTTCTATGTTTCCACTTCAGGGAATATTTTATTTGTATGTGACTCACTTGGCGTTTGGTTGATGTGCAGGAGATGGTGGATTTTTTAGTTGACATCTGGCATGAAGAAGGCCTCTATGACTAGATGAAGTTCTTTTGGTGCTTGCACAGTTTTGTTTGGTGCAGATTGATGAAGTGAACTAATAGGTTATAGACTTTACTCCCTGAAATTGATTAAATAACGATATATTCTCGCCTTCTTGATTTGATGGACAAGAGTCATTTAGGAGAAAACTTTTATGTAGAGTGTACACTGACAGTTGAATCATTGGTTAATAGGTGATTCCAATTTATAACTAAACAATTATGTGGTCAGCTAATTTTCAAAAGTTTTTATCATTTTGCGACAATGTTTGGAGGACCTTGATATTACGAGGTATATTCATCTCAAAACTTGAACTGGGAAGCCAATCTTTGGAAAAAAATAAAACAATAAAAGGAGCTTACACTTTCTACTCATTGAAATAAATTATGGAACTTGTTTATAATCCTTCCTTTCAACATCACCTGTAATGCTGAGAGTGCAATTTAATATCATGTGAAATTGCATAAAATTTCCAAAGAAATAGCGAACATTTTATTGATAGGGCTGCAATTTTATGTGTCTTAGGTGCAGTTGAATTGCTGAACTAGGTTTGTGAGATGAGACCTCAGAAATCCAGGTTGTATTTTGCTGGTGAAACAGGTTATTTGACAACACAAACAGATAGCAGGTACTCGTATAACTCAGTTGTTTATGGGTTGGAAAGCATCTTTGCAAGTCTGGTTCTGTCTGGGAAGAATTCATATCTACTGTGGTGGTTATATTAAGAACCAAAATAGTTTCTGTAGAATTGGTAATTTGAAGTTTGACTGAATATGTATCCTGTGAAAAGGTTAGTTACTCTTTTACAATCATGCATATCCTTCAAACAAGCACTCCAAGTTCATGCTCATATCGTTCTCAATGGCCTCCGTGATGACATCTACATTATCGGGAGGCTTATCTCCTCCTTCGCTTTATTGGGTTCCGAACACAGTCTCATTCATTCTCAAAATCTATTCTCACAAATTGATAACCCAAATGTGTTTATCTGTAACACTATGATGAGAGGGTACTCTCGCAGTAATTCCCCTAATGAAGCACTTCTTCTTTATATGTCCATGCTTTCAAGAAAGCTCGAATCACCCAATAAGTTTACCTACCCGTTTGTTCTTAGTTCTTGTGCAAGGCTGTCAAGCCTGAAGCCAGGTTATCAGGTTCATTGTCATATAATAAAGTTCGGGTTCGAATTTGATCTCTATGTAAGGAATGCCTTAATCCATTTGTATTCCATTTTTGGGCACATAAACCATGCCCGGAAGGTTTTTGAGAGTAGTCTTGTTAGAGATCTTGTATCGTATAATACCATGATAAAGGGGTACACTCAAGTTAGGCAACCTTGTGCTGCTCTGTGGCTCTTTAGAGAGATGCAGGATTCTGATATCCAGCCTGATGAGTTTACTTTTGTAGCTTTGTTCTGTGCCTGTTCAGTGTTGAGTGATTCCAGGATTGGGAAGCAGATTCATACGTTGGTGTATAAGAACTTAATTTCTATTACTTTTAATTTGCTGCTTAGCGCTGCTATTATAGATATGTATGCAAAATGTGGGTTAATGAATATGGCTGCTCGGGTATTTAGCACAATGAGAACAAAAAATACTGCAGCTTGGAGTGCTATGGTATCTGGTTATAGTCGAGTAGGAGACATTGAGACTGCCAGATTGCTATTTGATGAGATGGAATGGAGGGATGTCGTTTCTTGGACAGCCATGATTAGTGGTTACTCTCAAGCAGGACAGTTTAGTGAGGCACTAGACCTTTTCGTACAGATGGAATGTCTCAGCATACAACCAGATGAGGTCACGCTGGTTGCGATTCTTTCTGCCTGCGCTGGGCTTGGTGCTTTGGATTTTGGCAAAACGGTTTGTGAAAAATACATAAAGTATGTGATGCTTGGTAGAAATTTCTTTCTTACTACTGCTCTCATAGATATGTATGCAAAATGTGGAAGCATAGAGACTGCCCTAGATGTTTTTAATGGAATACCAAATAATTTAAAGAACGTTTCTCTCTTCAATTCCATGATTTCTGGTCTTGCTCAGCATGGTCGTGGGAAGACTGCAATAGCTGTTTTTAGGGAAATGGAATCAATGGGAATAAGACCAGATGGAGTAACATTTGTGGGGATTTTGTGTGCTTGTAGCCATAGTGGCCTAGTTGATGAGGGTAAGGAGTTGTTTGACTCCATGTTGAATGTTTATAGTATCAAACCAGAGATGGAACATTATGGTTGCATGGTCGATCTTCTTGCAAGAGATGGTCGTTTGGATGAAGCTTATGATTTAATACAGAGTATGCCACATGAGGCTAACTCCATAATATGGAGAGCCTTGTTAGGTGCTTGCAGGGTCCACGGAAATGCAGAAATGGGTGAAATTGCAGGGCAGAAGCTCCTTGAACTGGAGCCTGATCATGGAGCTTGGTATGTTTTGTTGTCTAATATGCTTGCCAGTACCAATCAATGGCAAGGTGCCGGGAGAGTGAGGAAACTGATGGAAGATAGGGGCATTCAGAAACCACCTGGCTGGAGCTATATTGAGTTTAATGGAACTCTTCACCGGTTTTTAGCTAGTGAAAAGTCACACTCAAAAGTGAAACAGATTGAGTTGATGCTCAAGGACATGATCATGAAGCTGAGATCTGCTGGATATATCCCCAACACAAGCCAAGTAGTGTTTGATGTAGATGAGGAAGAGAAGGAAACAGTTGTTTCTCATCATAGTGAGAAGTTGGCATTGGCATTTGGGTTGATAAACTTCAGTCCTGAGGAAACTATAAGAATAATAAAGAATCTTCGCATCTGTGGAGACTGTCATTCATCTTTCAAGCTCCTGTCAAAGATTTATGGAAGAGAAATCATGGTGAGAGATTCCATCAGGTTCCATCATTTCACCAATGGAACTTGCTCTTGTATGGATTTTTGGTGATTAGAACTTGTCAACTTTCTTATACACTATGTGGAGATAAATAATCATTTTAAAGCAATTACAATACGAAATAAGAATTTCTCTTGAGTAGACACATATTTCTCATCTAGGATAAATCTTACTTTTAGCTTTTACCGGTGGGAGAGGATAAGCTCTTTTTCCATTATTGGTCGAGTAATGTATTTTAGAAGAACTTTTGAGATAACTTTATCGATACATTTTATGATCTTGTTTAATAATTAGAAACTCTTTCAAGTGTACACTTAAATACTCTCAAAAACTACTATTACATTTCAAAAGTTAACTTTAAAGTTACTTTTAGAAGCTATAAAAACAAACCTGTAATGCCTTTTTTGAAAAGCACATTTGAAGTGCGAGCTTTTTCAAAGATGTACGTAAGTTTCCCATGTTTTCATATGCAGGCTCTTTTATTTTTAGAAGCCACAAGAGCCAGCCTCTGTTAGAAGAGTTTTTTAAATGGTAACAGTGAATTTGTTTTTCATTCAAATAGTTTTCAAAGAGCTTTTGGACTCAAGAGGTAAAAATTATCTTTTAAGAATCATGCCAAACAGGCTTTATAATGTCAATTAATAAAACTTATTTTTCTAGAGCTTCCTCTATCTTTCGGATACGTTTCGAAAATGGACAAAGTCAATAGAAACATTAGTTGATAAATAAAATGCTACCGGTCAAGGTCAAGGTCAAGGTGTAAATTTGATACCGGAGATTGAGGGGAGCATCGACAATTTTGGTTGCTTTTCTGGCTTTTCTTCTCAGCAGAAATTTCTTCTTCATTTCACAATAAAGTGGTAAGGCGTAAACAGACACGGTAGTGGCTCTTCATTCTTGATACTCAATTGACTTTGACTCTTCAAAATTGAAAACAAATATATTGGCTATCCATTTTTTTTTAAAAAAAATTATAAAATACAATAAAAATGACGAATCCGCTAACAAATCTTTTATATTTATAATGCTGGAAATACCAATTTAAAATAAGTACAAAGAAAAAATATAATAGAAATTTTAATATTAAAGTAAAGCTAGTAGGACTTCTTGATGATTATGACAACCATTACACGGCTCGGCATATAAATATATAATAAAAGCATATTCCTGGAATTCAATCTACCCTTTATTTTCTAATATTAATAACATGTAAGATAATAAAAAATTCATTAACTTTAATAATCAAGACCAATCGATATTAAATCTTATGTGCTGTTCAAAAATTTATTCCTACCCTAAAAAATATTCAAAGTATAAACTTGACGAATTATAGTCAAAAGAGCTTTTCTAATACCAAAAGTCTCTTTTTGTTTGATGTTACGTGGTTGTCAAAAATTCTATTTATAAAAGTTTGAGTAAACATAACTCTGAATTCTATTTGGTACTACTTTTAAGAATTTAAAATCTAATTATGTAATATTTTTGACATAAAAAAAAAAAGGTTTCGATAAAACTTCCTGAAATGATTATTAATAGTTTGAGTGAATTAGACGATAATTTTAAGAAGTAAATGACACTTATTTTGTAAAAATATAATGCTTGGATTTGGTAGATTTTTTAAAGGCCAAATCATTCCCATTAATTTTCAACACAAGCACATTTATGTCTAACCTTAACTGTATAGAAACATATTTATTATCTTATTTTATATCTAATTTAGAAAGTTTATAAAATCATAGTAATTAAAATAAATTTTACCAACGATTTTAACAGAAAAATTAATCAAATAAAAGTCCAATTAACTTCACAAGTAATTGTAATTATTTTAAAAACTACGATAATACCAAATTGGCCCTTACTCTCACAAGACATATTCATATTAACATACAGTAAATTCAAATTGTTATCATAAATGGAATAAGCGTAGTGAACACACTTGAATTATGAATGAGAGTGCAATCAAATCTATATTATTAAAAGCTACTTCTAAACAATGAGAACAAATAAATTGTTGAATAAGCAAAAAAAAATTGTAATTTAAACTTAAAATAGATTTAAAAAAAAAAAAAAAAAACTTTAGGCAAGTGCAGGAAAATTCGTAATAAAACCTGTAAATTTCGTATAAAAACATGAGATTGTCATTAATTTTTTCTTTAGGAAAATAAATTTGGTTTTTATAAAGAATATCCAAAGTTTTCAAAACTTTACCTTAAAATTATATTTAAATTATATAATAATTAATATAATATTAATAATTTATATTTTATATCACGATCGTGACAAAGTAAGGCAATATTAATATTCGAGGGATCACGCCTCGAGGGTGGGGGAATCTCGCGGGTACTGATTTTCCTAAATTGATTTTAATACGTCAGCGTCATTTGTGTTTTGGCATACAAACAAGCACACACAATTAAATTTACAAAAACAGAAAAACTTTTTTTTTTTTATTATTTTAATACAGCATTTCTGCTCTCAGATAAACAACCAGTGGCATCTAAAGAGGCGAGAGAAGCTCTTTTTTTTTTCGGCTATATATGTTTGTATTTTTCCTGATCAGAAATCCCTCATCCGATTTTGATTGCAAACCAACAGAAAACCTAGAAACTCATACATTTTGCTCGCACCTTCCTCTTCTGTCAAGTCCACCATAGTCTCTCCATTCTAAGGTATATATATATTTTTTTTCCTAATCTGAAAAACTTGGATGGAATAGCAATTTTTGATCAATCTAGGACGAACAATTTGCTTAGTTTGGTGAAAATCAGATCTTTTGAGACGACTTATAGTGAGAAGTAGATGATTTTGTTATGTTAACGTGGTTTTGTGTTTGTAGGTACATGGAGATCGATAAAGCGATAAGAGAAAGTGGTGACCAGAGGCTTAAGACCAAGTATAACAACGCCATATATGTTATTCGAAGAGCTCTCGCTTTGTACTCGTGAGTGTTTCTTCTTTCTTTGTATTGTTTAGTTTTTTGTTCTCAACTCAACTGGATTGTTATGTTTGAATTTGAACCTTTATTTGTTTGCTTGGAATGTTGGAGTTATTTGATTTTAATGATGCAATGTTAAGAGTTAAATAGAGATGAGGTTTTAGTTATCTCTGGTCCTGAAAGATGAGAATTCTGTCTATGATAATTTGAATTCTCTTTTATTATTATTATTATTATTATTAATATCTTGGCTACGAGAGTGGTGTTGTTGAAAGCATATTTGTAAGCTTTCTGATAGGTTTTTGTGACCCCACTGTGAATTTCAATCAAAACTAGGTTGTCACAACAAAATGGTTGTGAATTAGAAAATAACTAGGAATATTGAGTACTTTATTGTATCATATTTTAATGTTGCATGATAATATTCTTTGTTTTTAATCATCCTTTGGTATTAAGGTTATTGATGTTCACAAGTACTTATTTTTTTTCTCCATCATTAGGATTGAAGAGGTTGCGTTCAGCTTCAATGGAGGAAAGGATTCAACCGTAAGCATACATGTTCAATTTTGTTGAGTATCATCTCGAGCTTCAACGTATTCTGAATTATAAGTGATAAAGATCTTTGATATTTAGGTTTTGCTGCACCTGCTTCGGGCTGGCTATTCTTTGCATAAAGGGGAACAGAGTTGTTCAAATGGGAGTGTAACTAACTTTCCTATCCGGACTATATATTTTGAGAGTTCTTGTGCTTTTCCTCAGATCAACTCATTTACCTATGATACAGCCTCCTTGTAAGTGAAAATCAATTTTTTTTCTCTCTTTATTTTCTTTTGTAGTTTTATTTTATCTTCTGTTCTCCCACCTCCAAAAGCAAAGTTTAGGAAAGAAAAGGAAGTTTGACTGAGGTTTATTAGATGGGAAAATATCGTAACCGAATTATTTAAATGAGCAGATATAGTCTGCAATTGGATATCATTCATACTGATTTCAAGTCTGGTTTGGAGGCTCTACTCAAGGCTAGACCAATTAGAGCTATTTTCCTTGGTGTCCGAATTGGTGATCCTACTGCGGTATTTCTCATGCTACATCGGACATAATTCTAACTTAGTTACATAAATTCCTATCTATTCAATCATCTTAAAAATTTATGTGATTTTTATTTGAATTTGGGAATAATAGAGATGCAGTACAGGTTTATAACTTTATATATCTTTTTTAATCTTGCAGGTTGGCCAAGAACAGTTCTCCCCTAGTTCACCTGGTTGGCCAGCTTTCATGAGAGTGAATCCTATCTTGGATTGGTCATACAGGTCTCTTGATTTATATTAAGCTCTTTGGCTGCCTTGGTTGTTGAATTTATAAGTCATCATAAGTCATAATGGATGGTAATAGTTGATAAATATCATTTTCTTAATCCTTTTAAATGGTTGCTACTGCTTGCTAGTCATTCAGCATTGTGAACAGCCTTTGATACAACTCTGGAAAATGTTGGTACTTGGTGTTATCTTCCATCCACTAATGAATACTTTTATTAGGAGCTCATGAAAATATGAAAATACCAGTAATCACAAACTTTTTAGATAAGAAACTTAAGAGTTGCATAATTAAGTCGCTAGAGGAAAGCTTTGTGGTAAATCATGGTGTGAGTACTTACTGTTATTAGGTGAAGCTGTTAATTGAACACTTTTGGAAATTGGTTTTAGTGCTAATTTGCTCTTAATGGAATGTTAATGTTGCTCTTTCCTAAGTACATTGCATTATGCTATCATTTTTCCAGTCCTCGAATGCTCATGTTGATGCTTTCCACTCAGTTTCAAGTTAGGGTGTATTTCTAGGTTTTGACAGTAATTGTTTCTTTGGCAGAGATGTGTGGGCCTTCATCTTAACTTGCAAGGTCCAGTACTGCAGTCTTTATGATCAAGGGTAATAATTCCTCCATGCAGCTTGAAATATTAAATTTATCAAAGCTCTATATTTGTAAATTCAGACCATGTTGGGTGTTCCTGATGCAAATTATACAAAATGTTTGCATATATTCATATGACAGTTTGTTAATTATTATGTTTTTTACAGTTACACTTCTATTGGAAGCATAAATGACACAGTTCCAAATGCCTTATTATGCGTAAGTGACTCATCCAGTAGCAAAGAAAAATTTAAGCCTGCATATTTGCTTTCTGATGGAAGATTAGAAAGAGCAGGGAGAGCAAAGAAGTTTTCTCCTTCAGTTTCTGGGCATTCTCCTGCAGTTGCCAATGGCATGGATGTTGTGGATCCACAAAAACATGGGATGCTCACAGCCTCAGTCATTGCTGTGGGGGATGAGATTCTGTAAGTCCCTTGTTGGCATTAATATCTCAAGGTTTGCTTTGTGGTTATCTTCATACCTTGGTTGGATTTCCAACATAAATTTCTCTTAATTGCAGTTGTCCTTTTTTGAAAAAAGAATTAAAAAAAAAACTGTGCATTTTATGTATTTTGTCAATTTTTTGTGTCATATCTGCTATTTTTCTTGTTGTTTCTTATATATGGTGTAGATGTATAATTATTCCATTTTCTTAGGTGGTCAAGATTTAATGTTTTCATCACTTCTCCAGTATAATCTTAATTACCCCCTCCCCCTCCTCTCTTTACCGTTTTTCCCCTATAGTCTGCAATTGCTGAATTTTGTGATATTTCCTATCTGTTCCATAGCTCAGGTCTGGCACTGTTGAGGATCAATTGGGACATTCATTGTGTAAAAAGCTACATTCAATTGGTTGGTCAGTATCACAAACTGCTGTGGTCCGGAATGATGTGAGTTGCTATCTGTGAAATTCATCTTGGTAAACTATAGTATTTAATAGGTAAATTGTTTAACAATAAGCCTTTATGTATCCATGCATACAAGGTGGAACCACAAAAAGGAATTTTGATAGTGATCTGCACATAAATATTAGGCTATGTCTGTGGAGTTACATCTGGATCTCTAAAATTTGAAATTATCAACCTTTTCTTACATTTCATTTTTTGACTTTCTTTTTGATCAGGTAGATTCTGTTGCAGAAGAGGTTGACCGACAAAAATCTGCTAATAATATGGTATGAGGTGCTGTTGAATGTGGTTCTGTTATAGAGCTTTTTCGATGATTTCTGCAGTGAAAGGTTAGCTCTCTAAGTTCTGATTCTTCCTACACTCCTTATTTTTTGTGGTTCTTGTAGGTGTTTATATATGGAGGGGTTGGCCCATTGCATTCAGATGTTACATCAGCTGGTGTTGCCAAAGCATTTGGAGTTCGCCTGGTATGTTGTTTTGTTGTGCTATATTTGAACATCTAATATTATGGCAAACGAGTCACATTTCTTGCTTTTGTTGCAAAGGCATTTTTTGACAATTGAATTTTAAATTATTCAGGTTTCTGTTTCATTTTATCTAAAGATTGCTGGTTTGTTTCTCTTTTTCTTGCACTAATATTTTGGTTGGTCAATTGTCATTGACTTTAAGGCTCCTGATGAAGAATTTGAAGAATATCTCAGGCATTTTATTGGTGAACATTGCACTGGTGACCGGAATGAGGTAATTTGATGGCTAGAATTGACTATTTCTGAATATTTAGTATGTTAGCATGGTGCAGTTGGATTCTTAGATCAACTTTATTAGATTATTGCAAACCAAGAGGCATGTGCAGTAAAAATTGCGTGTTTCAATGGAAGGCATGATGCTTTATAACTTTGCCTGTTTTATTTTATTATAATCTATACAAGTGAGGACATTAATATGCAATTGTTTCATCTCCTTAAGTCAAGATCCTACCCAACCCTTGGCATGTTTGTCTTATATTGCTAGTGTTAAATAATCGATAGAACCAAACACTTAAACTTATAGGTTTTGGTCAAACACTTAAACTTGTAGGTTTTGGCTCAAACAATAATATTTAAGCACACCAACACACCCCATCATGTGCAAGATCAATGGACTTGACAAGTGGTCCAAGCCCAACCACGTATATAAACTACAATTTCAGTTACATAGAGGGAGGGAGTTGAACCTAAACCTGGAAACTCTTAGTTTTAGCTAGCTTTGATTCAATGTAAGATAATTGCTACATCAAAAAACTTAAGCTTGTACGTAAGGGCTTAAATAATAATATTTAAGAACGCTAACAGGAGAAAATGGAAAGATTGGCTTTTCAGGATATTTGATGCTCTATGTTTCTGCTTCATTTAAGGGTATTAGACTAGGTTAATATGCTGATTTTTACTTCGGGAATCTGCTATTACTTATGCCTTCACTTCACTTACAGGTTTTAGGAGACATTTTGTAGTCACCCCAAGATCATAATTTCCCCTCATTTGATGTTGGCTGTTACTTCTTTTTTCCTGTTGGCTGTTTCCACTGGTATATGTATCCAGCATGCAAATCCGTCAACTTTAAATTTATTTCCATATTTGCATATCAGTTATTATACGCAGTATCTGAGTCTTTGTAGCTTGAATTTGTTCTCATACTTGGGTTTCCTTTTCAGATGGCACAGTTGCCTGAAGGTATTACTGAACTGTTGCATCATAAACAACTGCCTGTACCTCTGGTATGTTTTTGGGGGACTAATTATGAACAATTCTAAATTTACATGGTCAGTTAGAGCTTCAACACCACATTGAAGCATTAACTGACAAATAATGACATGATAGTTTTCGTTCTTCTTGACTAAATCTTTCTCTCACATAGAATCATAAATGATCCCTTTTATGCATTGCTGCTCTAAATCACTGATACTCTGTGGATTGTGTCTTGTAGATCAAGTGTCAAAATGTAATCATTCTTGCCGCCACAAATGTTACTGAGCTTGATAAGGAGTGGACCTGTTTGATTGAACTACTGGGTTCTACTGGCTTGTTAGCCTTGATGGAACCATTTACATCAAAGCGCTTGACAACAAATCTAGCAGATGTATGTGTTAAGACGAATGCTATTTTTTGTTGCTCATTGAATCTCTTTAAATCTTGGTTGCACTTTGCGCAAGAAATAAAAATTTCTGATTACCTACATGATACCAACTTGCTTAGTTCTACCTTAAACTGTATTTGGAGTGCCCTTTTATTTGTTCTGAATGTCAACTGGTCATTTTCTAAGTCATATAGCAGTAGCATTTTTGTCAATGTTTCAACCAAATGTGAATTCTCATGTTTTGTATCTTGAAACATATGAGTAACGCGATGTCAACCAAATGTGAATTCTCATGTTTTGTATCTTGAAACATATGAGTAATGCAAATTATATTATATTTTTGACACAGAATATTACAAGACTCTGATCATTCGGATTATAATACTTAATTCAAGATTATTTTGTGTATATTCTGTTTTCACTAGCATTATGTAATTAGCCTACTTAAAATGTTATTGGCATATATGGATGCCAGTGGTGTCTACATCGAAAGTAGCCTAGGAAGTGAGGAGCAGCGTTAGATGTGACGACCTATTCTATATAGTCTTGTTCAGTGGAACCTATGACTCCTATGCCTGCTTAGAAGGGACATATAAACACACCGGTTCATGGAAGTGTTCTCTCTGTATGTATGAAAACGGAAAAATTGGACTTGAGATGTTATGATTAGTTCTCTGAAGATCTTTGCTTGATTGATATTAATAGAATCTGCATGGGTATTTTGTTGAATAAATATCCAAGAAGCATCTCGCAGATTTGTGATACTTTTTTTGTTAGAATTGGATTTGTTAATTTCTACTTCAATTTATTCAATTGCACACAACTTTGATATTCTATTGTTTGTAGTACTGCTTGATGTAGACTCTGTTTTCATGCATGCAGGTAGAAGTTGCTCAACCTCTATCAAAACTTTGTCTTGAATTCCCAGATCTTCAAATTGGTAAGACTTTCCCTGATTTTTGGCTTGTCCAAAACGCTATCTTTGTCTCATTCTAATTGCGGTCTTGTGGAAATTGAAGGGTGTTATCGCATATCAAGACAAGGGATTCTTGTGATTAGTTTTGAAGGAAAGGTATAAGATTATCTTGTATATATATCAAGCTGCTTTAGAAACATCATACATTAGTTCTGACAATTATCTATAATTGGGTGCAGGACAAAGCACAAATTGATTCAGCTATAGAATCATTGCGCAAAAAGTTCCATGCAGGGGCATTCTCTGAAGTCATTTAAGTAGGCAGATTCGCTTGTCTTTAAGCATTGCCTATCAAGCTTCAGAGACCTGGGGAGCCTATGTGACATCTGAAGTGAGAAGCACCACTTCATTTGAAATCTGATGCAAGAAGATGATTGCTGACGATTTAATTTTGAATGGGGAAAAGAAAACAGCCGAAGACGGCAAAGCAGATGCTACATAGCTGAGCAACCTTTGCAATTAATTTTTTTTTTTTAAAAAAAAGAACACACACAGCTCTCTTGATTATTTAACCTGTTAAGAGGAATTCAAAACCTCTGATTTGTATTAGTTGTCCCAACACAATAGGGAATTAATCTCACAGCTTCATTGAAAACTACAATTTGTTGAGGAAGAAGAGTTGAAGTTGTTTTTATTAACTATTTATCTTTTACTTCATTTTACAAGAGCTCATGCTTTTATAGTCTTTGTAATCTTGTATTTGACTCATGGATGATGCTATGAGGGTGGATGGGGTAGGTACTAAGAATGGTTAGTAGGGATGCAATGGAGCGGATTGAGGATGAATGCCCCAATCTCCATCCCCATGTCTTCTCCCATAATTATAAGCAAGGTAAATTTAAAAGAATATCCAAGTGAAATAGGTATATTCATTTTCACACCATTAATCTATATAATTGTTTTAATAATTATAGTAGAGTAATGCTAGGCATAATTACAGCAGAGTAATGTTAGGTTTCCTTAAAATTTTATTCAAATTTAAGTTCAAATGATAGGTTTCCTTAAAATTTTATTCAAATTTCGCTCAAATAATATAACGTGTAAGTTATCAAAATCTTATTAATTATTATATTATCTAATGATTAACAAGATCTTGATAATTTATATGTCACATCATTTGGATATAAATTTAGATAAAATTTTTGAAAAAGTCTAGCTTTACTTATTATGATATTATACAATAAAAGTTATATTAGTTGTATTTATAAAATTATTAACGGACCTGGAGGTGGATAGAATCCACAAATCATATCCATCATTGTCCTTGAATATAAAATGAATATTAGAACTGTATCCATTTTTTACTCTAGCTTTGATATAATAGCTTCGATATAATAGTATTTATATTAAGAGTGGCAATGTTTCCACTTCTTAAAAATGATATGCATACCCAATAAAAAATTTAAAATTTGTCTAATTTATTTTTAAACTTCATTTAATATCAAAACTATCATTTTCTCTTAATTTTATTATATATATTTTGTAAATACACTCCTTAAGTCAACCATAAATAAACTATAATATATGATAAAAATAGATTCAGTGTAAATTATTTTATTGTCACTTATTATGAAATTGTTATCTTACTACTTAAATTTTTTCTAATACCTTTATTGTACATGAAACAAAACCTATACTAAGCAAATAATGTAATACAAATTCATTCAACCCATTAACTTTCTTTTTAATTGGAAATTTGTGTATAAAATAATATATTTTTTAATAATATATTTTTTCAAACCCTAACTTCTAATTTTTATCATAAGACTTGTATTTTTAATTAAATAATTATTACATGAATTATTAGAGTTAGGGTTCGATGATGAACCTTTTTTAATTTTTATGATTAAAGTCATAAATCTTTTTTATTCTCTCAAACCCTAATTTTTCATTTATATCACAAAATTTGTATGAATTATATCACATATTGTCGGCATTGGGAATGAGATAATTGAAAAAATCAAATTATTTTTATACAACAATAATATAAAATAATACAATTCTTATATTTTATTTAAACTATATTGAAAAAACAAAAGTTGGCTAATTAAAAATTGCCTAGCAATCAAGAAACAGTATGCAACATAATTAACATTATAGGTAAATGAAAATATTTTATAAACTTGCGTGAATTATTTCTCGATTATAAAAATATATGTCCGGAATAGTGATTGCTTCGAGTATGTCCCAGTAAATCTTTGACCAGTTTAATATTAATATTTTAAAAGAATATATAAAAAAGGCCAAAAAAAAAACAAAGACAATTTTTTAAAATATTCATTTTTGGGCAAACTAATAAAATGTCTGGTATTTTGCTACTTATCTGAAGATGGGAGCAGATAGAAGACGATAGATACGCGTGTTGGGTATAGGCTAAGGTTCAAATTGAAAGGTAAAGGCAAGTGAGTCCTAGGTGGTCAAATGGAGGGTGGTGAAGACAGTGAGAAGAAGAAAGGGCTAGAGGGCACGGGTCTCAATCTTCCACCCAATCGTCATGGAAACTTGAAGAGTGCTTCAGACGATGATAACCTTCAAGACATTCTTCTTCACATTAAATCTTCCAAAACCCCTGTAACCATCTCTCTCTCTCTCTCCTTTTCGCTGTTTTGTTATTCCATTTATTTTTTCCAACATATTGACTTATGTTTTCTTTGATTTTGTTGTTGTAGGCGGTCATCAACTACGGTGCATCGTGGTACGTCTCCTCTACTCTCTATTGTCTTGTTTTGTATTTCACAATCTTACATGATGAGCCCAAGGTGTTTGATATAAAGCTTCTTTGACAATTGAAAGGGTTAAATGAAACATACCATCACTAAGCATAAGTATTTGTGCGGTTCAGTTCCCATCAAACGTATATTAGAGCTTGTGTAGATGGTTTAAGGAGTGATTTTCTCCGTTCAGTGTTAGGTTTGAAAAACAAATCAATGGAGTAAGTTTAATTATTTGGAGATTGATTCGATAGGTGTGACAAAACGCTTTAAAGTTAAGAATTAAGTGAGACATTTGATGGTTTGGTTTTGTGTCACTGTTGAGTCTTATTGTGATTTGTGATTTTTATTATTGATTTCAGGTGTAGAATGTGCAACCAGATTCTGCCTGCATTCTGCAAGCTGAGTAACAGCTTCCCCAAGCTTTGTTTCGTGTATGCGGATATCGATGAATGCCCAGAAACTACTCAACATATTCGTTACACACCCACTTTTCTTTTCTACCGTGATGGTCAAAGAGTTGATGAGATGTTTGGTGCTGGTGAAGAACGCCTCCACGATCGATTGTGGTTGCACTCCTGAAATTCATCTCTTTGTATTAAGTTTGTTGTTTATGATTTGTATTTGTCAAATAGTCTACTCTCTTTACTAGCATACAATCGAATCTCTCTTCTGATATATTAGCAATTGTACGGTACATAAATGACAAACTGGTGCAAAATTAGCTTCAAAACAATTACAAATTAAAATCGATTAAATGGAATCGATGACATGCCAGAAGTTCTTGGTAACAATCAATGTAATTGCAGAACTTGCTAAATGACAATAAAAATGGAAAAGCAAATGAAAAATGACAATTATGATATGTCCCTACGTTTGCTAACACTTCAAACTATAAGTCTTTGTAGCATCTGAGGTCCCAAGTATTTTAAGTTTTGATTTTGATATCAGACATATGCATTGAAGCTTCTTTATTCTTCTCCCCGCAAACATGATGATGGCTTCAATAATAACCATCTGCCGGAAAAAAATACCCACAGAAAGCCACAGACTTAGGCCTTTGGCTTGAGGAGCTTGACAGTCTCCCAGGTGAAATCTGGGTCTTCACGACCGAAATGGCCATAAGCAGCTGTCTTCTGGTACCTGAAGTTGCCTCCTCTCTTCAAATCAAGATTGATGGCAATCATTCCTGGCCTGAAATCGAAGTTCTCCTTGATCAAAGCCAAAATATCCTTGTCGGGGATCTTTCCTGTCTTGTAAGTGTCAACAAACACTGACAATGGTTCCGACACACCAATTGCATATGAGACCTGCACAATACATCGTCGAGCAAGCCCTGAAGCTACCACACTCTTGGCTGCCTGCCTAACAATGTACGCACCACTCCTATCCACCTTCGTGGGATCTTTTCCTGAGAAGGCACCTCCACCATGAGCACCCCACCCACCATATGTATCGATGATGATCTTCCTGCCAGTGAGTCCAGCGTCTCCATGAGGTCCGCCAATAACAAACCTACCTGAAGGATTGAGATGGAAAATGGTCTTGTCGTCAAGATATTGAGAAGGGATAACAGGCTTGATCACATGCTCTTTCAAATCCTGAGCAATCTGCTCATTGGTGACAGTTTCGTCATGCTGGGTCGAAATGAGAACAGTGTGGACTCTAATCGGGACCATGGCTCCGCCATCGTTGTGGTACTCAACAGTGACCTGGGTCTTCCCATCAGGCCTCAACCACGGGCACGTCTTGTTCTTCCTCACCTCAGTCAACTTGGCACCAAGCTTAGTAGCAAGCACATGAGTCAAAGGCATGAACTCGGGCGTCTCATCGGTAGCGTAACCAAACATATGTCCCTGGTCACCAGCTCCAATCTCCTCAGGCTTCTTGCTGAGATGGCCATGAACACCTTGAGCAATATCAGGGCTCTGTTGCTCAATAGTGACAAGCACCTTGCAGTTGTCAGCATCAAGACCAACATCAGCCGACGTGAAGCCAATCCCCCTGCAAGTATCTCTAACTATCTTCTCATAGTCAACAGTAGCCTTGGTAGTGATCTCACCAAACACCATGACCATATTAGTCTTGGTACAAGTCTCACAAGCTACTTTGCTCTCAGGATCTTGCTCTAAGCAAGCATCAAGAATAGCATCAGACACCTGGTCACACAGCTTATCTGGGTGTCCCTCATTCACTGACTCAGATGTGAACAGGAAAGTCTCCATCTCTCAACTGAAAACAAACAATCATCATACCAACACATATATATCACACTCATATACAACATCACTAATGTTTTTAAGATTAAAAAAGTATAAGATCTAAACAAATCTAGATTTAAATAAATGAACCATTTGGAATGAGTAAAGCAAGATTGTAACAAAAATCTATAAGATCTAACTTGTAACATGATATGAGAAGAAGAAGAAGAAGAAGCGTACCTGTAAGCGAAAGGTGAATGAAACTAGAGGAGGAGGAAGAGAGAAGCGTTGTTGGGGAGAGAGCGAGAGATTTTATAGAGGATTCGATTGACTCGCTCTCTCTCTCACTTCTTGCTTTGCTTGCCCGCTCTTTTCGCTTCATTTCCATTTGCCTTTCCACCTTTTATGCTCCTCCAGGGTTGGCATTGAATTTGGATGGCAGAATGATGATGCGTGGGTGTCGACGGTCGAGATGAGATGGGAGATTGTTGGTGCATTGCAGAGGATAGCAGCCAACCAAAGTTTGATACGGTTGTCGTTGGGTCGGTGAGTCGGTTGTCGTTGGGTCGGTGAAGGGGTCCCACTAGATCTGACCACGTCAGCGGCTTCTCATTCTCACATGCCAATAAATAAGTTGTTTTTTTTAAAAAATACATATATATATATATATATATAAAAGTGACCATCCGATTGCCCTCGATCATTGATAATGTAATTCGAATAATTGTTTTTATAAATAATCGAGAGATAACTATTTTTAAAAGAGAAAATGTTTACTTATATGTCATATTTTAATAGAATAAAAATAAAATTTAAACTCTTGATTTATTAGAATGAAAAAAAAAAAAAAAAACACACACACATGTGCGACCATCAGAGCCTATATTTTCTTCGCTTCTATTGAAGAACAAGAAAAAGCAACGTGCTCTTGATATGAAAACAACAAACTTTTCATCGAATCTTAATTCAATTTCATATTTGATTTGATTGAATAATTTTTAATTCTAGCCGTAATGTTGAAGTGAATTCATAGCCAACTGAAATCATATGATATATATATATATACACATATATATATAGGTTAATGATGCAAACAAAACAACTTAGATAGCCCCACTGATTAATCACATTATTTTTCCTGCACTAGATCCAATATAGGCATTTGCCAATTGCATTCAATTGTATCAGTTTCATTTACAATTATCAGTCCAGATAAATTTAATAAAATTTTAAACACGTATATTTAAGCTAAGAAAATATGAAAAATCAATAAATATTGAATATTGCAAATATGAATCTGTTATATAAAGGCTTATGATTATCTTATTTATTTAATCATTTGCATAAACATATCCAATTTTATGTAATCATTTATGCCTATAATAGATTTGTAATCATATTGTAATAGAAACTAGATCTAACAAAATAATTTCTTTTCTTTAAAATACCAAAAATACCTATCATAGAAGTCGTAAATTTATTTATACCCATTAATTTTAAAAAATTCGTTTTTAACCTCTCTAACAAATTAATTACAGTTTATATCCACTTTACTCAAATTACCCTTACTTACCTTGTTCTCCTTCTTCATTGCTCATGGTATGAGATATTTGACTTCATTTATTAATTGTTTGACTTTTGTTGAGATTTTTTTATTTTTCAAGTTTTTCTTTTATATTTTAGATGTTGGCTATCGATGTTTAATATTAGATTTAGTTAGATTTGACTTGAAAATAAAGATTTTTTATGAGATGCAACGTCAAAAACGACCACTTAATTTTGTGTCTCCATAAAATCGTTGCCAGGTTATATAGGACCACAAAATTTGGTACCAAGTTTTGTAGTCTTGTATAACCCAATATTAAATTTTATGATCCCATAAAATCCATCGAAAACTTGATACCAGATTATGTGACTTCATAAAATCTGGTATCGAGTTTAAATTTCGTATTTTTTAAATTTGGATTTAAGAGTAGTTTAGTAAACTTGAGTATATAATTAAAATAGTTTGGTTGAGACTTGAGAGTTTAAAAACAAATTTTCATTAAAAAGTGGGTAAAACGACCTTTGTTTTTTTTTTTTTTTAATCCTTTTGGATAAAAATGAATTTGATCCGTTAAAATATTATAGATGGATTGACATTTTTTATATTCAACAACTTAGCTCTTGGGCTCAAAATTTTACATTTAAAATGAAAAATAGGTGCATTCATAATTGATTTGTAATCATATTGTAATAGAAACTAGATCTAACGAAATAATTCCTTTTCTTTAAATTACCAAAAATGACTACCATAAAAGTTGTAAATTTGTTTATACCTACTAATTTTAAAAAATTCGTTTTTAATCTCTCTAACAAATTAAATTGCAACCTATACCTACTTGACCTAAATTGCCCTTGTTTACCTTGTTCTCCTTCTTCATTGTTCATAGTATGAGATTTTTTACTTCATTTGTTAATTGTTTGAGTTTTGTTGGGATTTTTTAAGTTTTTTTTGGTGATATTTCAAATTTATTTATTTTTTATGTTTTGAATGTTGGGTATTAATATTTAAGGTTATATTTGACTGGATTTAGTTGAATTTAACTTGAAAATGAAAGTTTTTGGTGAGATGTAATGTCGAAATCGACAACCAAGTTTTGTGACTCCATAAAACCAATATCGGGTTATGTGTGACCATAAAACTTGGTATTGGGATTTGTAGCCTTACATAACCCTATATCAAATTTTATGACCCCATAAAATCTATCAGAAATTTTGTATCGGATTATGTGGGGGCCACAAAATTCAGTACAAGATTATATGACCTCACAAAACTCATTAAAGAGTTTAAATTTCATATTTTTTAAATTTTGATTTGAAAGTAGTTTGATATACTTTCGTATAGAAAGAAAATAGTTTGTTCGAGGGGTTAAAAACAAATTTTCATAAAAAAGTGGATAAAAACGACTTTTTATTTCTTTTTGGATAAAAGTGAATTTCATCGTTAAAATATTATAGATAGATTGACATTTCTTTATATTCAACAACTTGCTCTTGGATTCAAACTTTTACATTTAAATTGAAAAATAGGGTGCATTCATAATTATCTTAATTGTTTTAATATTTTTATTTAAAGGTAATAATATTAAAATTTGAGGGAAATACAAATTGTGGGTGGACATACAAATTTAAAGCTCTTCGTGCATTCTCATGAAAAGTTTGTAAATTAAACAATGCAAACGAATTTTATATTTGGGTCGATTCATTGCCACCCAAAAAGTTTCCTTTTGCACCCACTTACTTTTCACACTCGTATTTAAAATATTAACAACGTTCTTTTGAATCTACACCCTTTAAAATATCAAAACAAACTCTGAATAATATAATTACAACTTCAAACCTATATTTTTTCACACCCGTCCCAAGTTCCAAAAACACCCGAAAACCCCAACGTAATAAAGCCATCATTCATCGTATCTCATTTAGTTTTGACAAACAGAAAAACGTAGAATTTTTATATTTAAGAATCAAAGTTGGTGGTAAAGCTAATTGCTATATGAAAAGTTGGAATTACTATGATTAATAAAGGATCTCTCTCTTTTCTATAAAAATTCGAAATTGTTGACGTCTTAACTCCTGCAACTAAATAACAATAAAACTTGATTGCTTTAATAAAGAACTGAAAAGAACCATTCATTTCAAATAAAAGAATTTTATTGAAAACACGTCAATCAACTCAAACATTCCAAAAAAATGATTTGGTTTATTTCATCTTTCAGATTTATGTTAATTTTGTGACTGCTCTCGTATGTCTGTTAAACAAATTTAAATAGGGCTATAAACCTTTACATGGTAAGACGCATTTTGAACCTACTGCCTAGAAACAAAACCATGATGGCCTGAAGTTCCAAAGCAGACAATATTGAGATAAACTATTTACAACACGTTATCTAAGTAAATATCATAGCCCCTCTCTCATTTTATGTTTGTTTGTTTATCTATTTGTTATTATTTATTGTACCCTTCCTTCTACTCCCTTTTTAATATTATGTTATTAATTTTACAATACCTTATTAACACGATTGCGATTTTGAGGGGAGGAGGTGGGAAGAGAGGTGGGGTGTGACTAGAAGTCTCACATTGCTCTCAAACAGCTGCTAGATACGTTTAAATAGGACTATAAACCTTTACTTGTCAATATATATTTTGGACCTAAAACCCGAAAGCAAAACCATGAGAGCCCAAATATCCAAAGCAAACAATATATTGATAGGTCATTTGCAACAATCGAAAGTACATTTAATTGTAATAAAATAAGGATTTATAATAGAGTTGGTATACAAAGTAATTTTCTTTTCTTTTTCCTGTTAGTTATTTAGTTTTTATGTAATTTAGTATAAGAATAATTCAGTTAAAAAAAAATGTTCATTAAAAAAATGGGTGTCCGGAGCAACTTTTTTAGGTGGTTCTATATATTTTACCTTGCACATCTATGCATTGAATTGCATCTTCTATAAATAAATAATAGCCACTGCAGGCACAGCTATAACACGACCTTTTCTACGTGGTTTTGACAAAGTAACATGTATCAGACTCAGATATTTGAAAACACACAAGCCCTGTAAGTATTACCATCTCTTCTGCCATAATTTCTTGCACTACAAGACTAGGCTGCCAGAAAGAATATCGATCATGATATGCAAAATAAATGATACTAGTCCTAGGGGAATGGACATGGAAAATGTTGTGGTTAGTAACTGAGACCGAGTTGGAGGCCAAGGGCAGCATGGACAAGAAACAGTGCCATGATACCACTGCCTAACATTCCGTGGACGTTTCTTAATTCAGGTTTACCCTGCACATGAGTGAAAGTGTAAGAAGGAGAATTGAAAAGGGAACTGTCATAATTGGAAATGAAAGAGTATGAAGATCCTGAAAATTGCTATTACTGGTAGCAAACAATTGAGTTATTACCTCAAATAATGTGGGCAAAATGGTTTGTATAGTCAAGAGAGTAAGGCCAATGAAACCTGTAACAGCATGAGGACTGCAGACAAATATATAGTACACTTAGCTATGGAGGAATAAAGAGAGCACAATAGTTATATTAACATATTCATTCCCTTTCCAAGCATATATTTGAAGAGCAACTAGAGATGAGAAAAGAAATTTAAGTTGCGAATGACCTTTCGAAGATTGGTTTGTCTGAGGTGAGAAGTGATGTAATTCCACCAGTGGCTCCGAGAGCAAAGAAGAAAAACATCCCCCCAAGAAGTTTTGGGTGCAAGTCTTTTGCTTTGGCCTTCTCCTCCTGCAATGATCACAGCATATCAAGATTCAAGGTATTGGTGATATTGAAAAGGCGGGCATGGACAGATTTGCAATGAAGTTCTTACCACATCATCAGAAAAACGAATTCGGAAACCTAGATATGTCCCATAACCACCCATGGCAAAAAGCACAACTGCCTAGTAATAGGACATGAACATATAGACATCAGAATTGATGTAGATGATTGCAATAACTTCATATAAACTAGATCAAATGAAGGGAAGCAGAAAGAAGGAAACATACCATGTTGCCAGGGTGACCCCAGTGCACAAGCCAGTCAGGAAGATTCCATGACTTCACAAGCTCAACAAAAGGCCCAAAGAGAGATCCAAGGGCCCCGGCTGTTGTTCAGATGGTAAAACCAATCATAAATACTTGTAAGAAGGGGAATCCCATGTAACAAAATGCAAGTCGATTGTCTTGAAACCAAACATCTGGTATCCCCAACTTTCTAAATCATGGGCAACTGTAAATGCTATCAGTCTCTGAGTTGGCCTACTTTACAGAAGATATTAGACTTGGAAACTACATAAATGAGCATTTTAGAAACATAGTGAGTCATGAAAGCTATAGTAACCCATTTGTTCCTGTTGAGACTTGTATTTTGAAGGAATTGGTTCTATTTTTTTGGAATTTTTTAAGTTGTGACTTCTACTGAAGTCCATCTGGAATTGTCAATGAGAGACATTTCTCATCTAAAAATACTAATGAATTCTAAAGATAAGAGCTTAAAAAAAACCATAACACTTGAAGAGAAGATGATAAACAATAATGCATACCTCCAGGAAGTGCAGCTACAAACAGCAAAGGTAGAGGAGAGAGGGAGTACAACAGTGTCTCTCTAGACTCTTTCATTTCTTCTTTTCCATGTTCATGAGCTTCATCAATGGTAATAGGTTCAACTACCTCATTGTTAAAAGCAAAAGACTGAGTAAGGAGACCCCTTCTCTTTGTAGTTGCAGACAATGCAAAAGGAAAGAAGGCAGTTGAGATTCTAGAAGTATTTGATGGAGCAATGGGTAAAGAAGAGGTAGGCAGAAGAGAAGATGAGGTGTTGAGGCAGAGAGTTGCAGAAGCATTTACCATGGCCATGTGTGAAGTTGAGTAAGCAGTCTCCGTTGTTTTTGGTGGAGTGCGGGAGTGGAAAGTGGAGATAGAGAGGGGAGAGGGGAGAGGTGAAGCGGGAGAGGTGAGGAAACAGACACGCCAATACTAAATGCTAGACCTTTCCAGTTTTCTACGTGGTCTCCACACGCCCCTTCTTTCAAACCATACTTTTTTTCACTTGGCCATCTTATGATATGAATTGCTTACTATGAACAAGTTGGTAGAGTTCCCTTTGTCCATAAAGAATACGAGATAAATTCCATTTTAGAATTTGAAAAACCCAAAAGAAGAGTATATACTAATTGAGAAAAGTGGAGTTAGCTAATGGTAAAACTATACTCCACCAGCTCAATACTCATGGTTTGACACCAGCTCAATACTCATGGTTTGACTCTCATTCTCACTGTTTACGTAGATAGTTCTCTTCCGATTTCTAAGAATAGAGATAAAAAATCATGTTTTAAAGTCTTATCTCAACTGGTCTCAATAAAAACCTAAACATATTATGTACTAATTAATGTCACAATCCAATAAATTAATTTTTAAGTTATATATATATATATATATCATTTCTCAAAATTATGTGATTAACACAAGTTATATATAAACTTGGGTGAATTTGTCCTTCGATGTTGGTTTATCTAATGAGAAGCCAACAAGATAAAAAACCAGTATTCTGAGGCTTCCAATTTTAATCACGCACCAAACCTGCCTCCTGAACAATTTATTTAAGAACCGCCTACAAGTTTTCTAATAAGTAGCAAGAATTTCAGTACTTAAATATTTATTAACATGAGAGAGATACATCGGTAGCTACAAATTTCGACTTATGTACACTATAGCAGTAAAACCGCAAGTTTGTTGACCTTAACTGCATCCCCTTCCCATCAAAGTTGAGGATTCTTGATGCAATGACTCAGGTTCTCCTAACAACAAAATAATTTAATAAACTTATTTCTGACGAAAGAAAGAAAAAAAAAAACCTTTAATAAACGCGGAAGATATTTGAAAAAGTGAATGAAGGTAATGACAAAAATTATACATTGTGCATAACAAACTAAATCCCCTCTTGTGCACAGCATTTAATCGCAGCATCAATCCAAAATCTGCAAAAATCAGTAGGTCCATTGTTACAGGCATCCTGCTTCAACACTTCCCTTTCTGATGGCATGATACAATACAGATCCACCATTATTACCTGTACACTATACACGATAGTTATAATTATTACTACATGCACCTAGTAATGACTTAATACTACACAAACATATACACAAACTAGATAATACAGAGATGAAAATAAGGCACTGCAAAGATATAGAAGATATGAAGATAAAATTAACTAGCTACCTCAATGAGGAAAAAGTTAACAAGTTTAAAGCTCTAGAAATAGAGTGCTAATCAATAATCACAATTCAAAATTTTAAAGAATTTTACAAAAAAGCCCACATGAATTTTGATGGTGCCATAATAGAAAGACTCATCAGAAAAGAAAGCAAAATGTGTAAAATCCAATTGCTGTTATAACACACTTCCTAATCCTGATTCTAGCATTCAAGATTCCTCACAATTATCCACCAACAGTGCTTGAAGTTATTGTTTGGGCCTCAATTTTGATTAGGATTTATTTTAACAAGTATATCAGGTCCACCATGCCTAGATTGGGATTTCAAATCAGTCTTCCAGACCTCTGAAAAGTAAATAATTAATTTTACCTTGGCGGCACAAAATTTATTAAGCTCCCCTCACAGTTGAAATCATATCATCTCTTAACTCTAAGAATGTTGTTAGATACGCCACCCCTGGAAACCGACTCTCTCTGAGGATCTATCCTCCATTGACCATCAACAATGAACTTTATCTGCAGTTAACAAGGCTTAAAATGAAATAACAAGCTACGAAGGATTTGTCATTAACAACAAAGGAAGATATAATGGTCATATAGCAGATCTTTAACAGATACAGTAGATTTGATCTTAATAAATCCATTTCTTTTGATAAATACATATCCATTGGAGAAAGGTCCTAGCCCATATTTACTCTACCCCCCAAAAGGGGCCACCAGGAAAACTTGAATAAATCAGATGCGAATAATGATAGCCATTTTTGTTGGTAAACTAGTCATGCTTAAAGAACAATTCAGAAACTGTCAAAAATTGCTAGATTATAAATTCATGTGCATGGAAGCAATTCTCTAAGAAGGATGGTTAATAATCACCAATGAAACTCCTTTGCAGTTAAAACATTTTTTCCCTCCTAAATAGTCATTTTTTTATAACAAATATCATGAATGGCAGATATCTTATGTAGGACCTGCAATGAACAAATACTGTAAGTGAAAACATGCAGAATGTTAACATTGATTCAAATAGAACCAATACAAGTTTATGCCCCAATACCAGCCACACTACCATTTTTGGTTCCTCAGAAACTAAGGAAACAGCTGTGTACCTTCCAAACTTGGCGTAATTGAGGCAATACCTGGCAGTTCTTGGCCAAAAAAGTCGCAAAGTATCTTAAAAGAAGCTTTATCTTTCCATTTTCCTTGTTTTATAGAACCCCACTATATTGGGACCGGGACTCAGTAAAGGTTTCTTTCAGAATTACTGACACATTCTCAATCAAATAGCATAATGAGCAAGAAGAAGCCACAGGCAGAATGGAGGAATTTATAATTCAGTATCTTGTTAATTCCCCCTTCCTTTTGGCTGAAAGAGCATCTAGATTCATTTTCAGAAAAGTGCAATAATATGCACAAAAAATCAACAGGAAGCACCAATATAGATCATTGTTAAGATTGATATCAGAAACAAAATTACACAATGATAACTACTAATAAACCTGTGAGATGGACCCATTCCACGCGATAAGAAGCAGAAAAAGCATTAGTTTTTTGACAATTGACAGGCATAAGTTTCACGAGTTCAATTTGAATAGCAAGACATTATAACGTAATATTGGTTGTAAAGCCCATGATTGAGCTAGATACTTCTCTGTGATTTCAAAAAACAAAATATCATTACATTGAGAGTACATGGAAGATCTACACACCTCATATGTCCCAGGATATAGCCACAGCACAGTTGACCAGAGCCTGGATTTCCTGCAAAATTTTGCTGATGTAAGCAGTTATTTCTTTACCATTTCTAAGCATCAAGTACAAAAGAAGTGTACATGCATAAGCCACAGAAAGCATGAAATGCTAAAAAAATGTAAAGCACAATATCAGCAGCTAGAACATGGACAAATCTTGCTACACTTAAAACCATTTTTACACATTGATGACATGTGCCAATTTTATGACATGTCCAAGTGTCAAATACTTACTAATGGCTGTCTCATGCTACTGATGCTAAGACAGGTCCAGACTTCAGAACTCTTGATCGTATCTCAAGAACCAGAAAGGTGAAAGCCTCAGAATAAATTTACACTATTTCCAGTGTCCTAAATAACTTAAAATACCGATCTTGGAAAAAGGAAAAGGTTTATACAAGCAGAGACATTAATGGCAAACCGAGATACTAACTGCATTTTCGTGAGCTCAGAGACTTTGCTTTTTCTTTGTCCAATAGTTCAACATATCATGATATGCAATCAGCATAATGACTGAAAATTAACCCTGCCGGGTAGAGTGAAAAAAAATGCGCGAATAGGCAAGGAAGTTGACGAAAGAAACAAATTAGTCCTTCAATTAAGCCCTACCTCTCTCAACGCATTAATAATTACTTGATGTGAATTTTTGGTGGGTTTAAATGTCGATTCCATCAATAAACCCAGGTTACGTATGGAATATCATCACATTGTCCTACTTGCCCAGAGCATTAGCAGAATAACCAAAAGAGCCGAAACCGCCAGGAACTTAGGGCAAAAAGAAATGATGGGATCATTGCTGAAATAAATTTCAACTAGTAGAGGTAGTTGCTGTGTTTCAACTAATGAAGGACACAGAAGCTTAAACCCAAAACATCTTACATACTACAATGGAAGAAGTTACCAATGCTGAGATCATTTAAAAAAAAAAAAAAATACACAAAAGATATAAACTAAAAATCAAGAGTGATTATTGACTATAAGGGCACTCATTTGACAAGAGAATAAAAACAACACCTTGATCCAATGGGTTCTATGACACTAGAAGATGGCTGAGGATCCATTTTGATCCGATGATGCCAACCATTGAAGCTACCTGCCACCTCCACGATGTCACCATCTCCAGAGTATTGGAGCTGAACCTGATAAAAGCCAATAAATTAATTCCGGTCAGTAAGCATTGCAGATAGCTTGGATCTTCATTTGCTTGGCACAAGAAGTCAATAATGAAGCATACGAGCCAAAATGTAAACGTCAGAAAACTCTATCTTGCCATCCCAAAATAACAGTTATTAGCAGTTGATTGTCTGTGTTACACCACTCATAATCATTTGCTCCAAGAGCTCCAACTCTACCATGATAACCACAATATAAATGAAATAATAAATAACAGGTGAAAATGTTATCGATGACAGCTTTAAGCTGTTTGCTGTCAAAATCCAACATTTCATCCATATGTTTTATGGACCAAATTAAAGGCAATGCAATATAAAATATCCCAAACACCAATACACCAGATGCAGGTTACATTGGGTATTGATTTAATGAATATTTATACAGACTCATGAAAATATATTATGTTGGCAAAGGCAGGAAGGGGAACCATGGAATTCCATAACTAAAGGCTTCTTCAATCAAACTTACTAAAGAACTTCTATTTGTTATGTGTTCGCGCTCAACAAAATATTTTATAGACATCATCTAGAAGTTTGGCTCGATCAGCAATTACAAGTAAGCAATGCACCATTTCAATTGATAATTGTTTGCACCACATCTTTTACAATTTTGACCATGATGCCTACATAAACGAAAAATTGTCTAGCACTCAAATTTGGCCTCTCAGGCATTTTCATATTCAGGGAAAATTCTAGATCATCACCAAAATGCTGACTTTACAAATTAGACATTAAGTAGAAAAAATGTAGCAGAAAAGGCATATGCCATACCTCCTCCAATCCTGAAAGGCTTTCTTCAGCATCATGTAATTCAGCATCTTTTTCAGAGATGAGCTTTCGAGCTTTATTAATTTCTGTTTCTGCCTTCGTTTGCAAAACAGACAAAGCATGCTGAAAGCGAAAAATAGAAAGAAATTTAACGAATTCAGTAATTATTGCAAATAAAAACTGCTCTTCTATTAACTCAACTGAACATAATCTACCGAAGCAATACTTGTCACAATTCCTGCTAGATATCATCTATACTTGTACATCAACATAAATTCATGGAAACTACCACTCAGCATAACCTAACATACTTAACAACAAGACCATAAAACCAGGAAACTTTGATGCGATAAGCAAATTCTTCCAAGTTTTGTTAAGAAAATTTCTAATTTATAAAATTTTAAATAAACCCATAGCATTCAAGATATTTGGAGATTTAGATGTAGAAATCTATCCATCCGCGCATGGTGGATGGTAAGGCAGACTAGATAGCCAAACCTCAAACAAAACATGCCTTCAAATATAATTCCACATACCTTCTCCTTCTCAATCTGGTCCTTCAACCTTGACAATTCCAACTCCTTTTGATGCTTAGCACATTAAAAGATACAATAAAATAAAATTAATTAGTATATGTAATAAAATTTACAACCAGGCAGAAGTTTAAAACTACTAGGCCACAAAGCTTCATGCATATTATTACCAGCATAAACTTCAGATGATTAATCTCAAGCTGATTCTCCCTTTTATTGGTCTGTGTCATAGAAACAAATAACTCAAGAGATGCATATGCCAATATCAAAATTGAAATTTATATAATTATACAAAAGATATAATAACCTCCACATCTGATTCCTCATCACAAGCAGCACCTATTGGTTCTTCAGTGGCTGAGTGATCACCCCTGTAAACAAATTAAATAACAATAGAGAAACACCCAGTAACCAATAAAATCCAAATATAATGAAAAACAGAAAATTAATTTTAAAAAATCAAACAATAACAAAATGCAATATAAATTCTGTCTGTGCTCTTACACGGCACTCAATTACTAAATCAGAAGGAATATGATGAAAGTGTAGAATTCAGAGAAAGTTTATTAAAAAACTACAACAAAACTAAGGGCATGATTGCTTTTCTGTAGGCTTTAATTGTTCTATCAATTTTACTTGGAAAATGATGATTTCCATATTTTTAGGATATGTAAATGTCTGTAGTAGCAATCATTAAAAATAGTACTTCTTTTTTTTTTTGGAAATCATTAAAAATAGTACTTCAAAAGAATGAAGTTAATAATATTATAAAATAAAGGAGGTATGAGATACGATAGTATATATATCAAATCTATTATTTATTTGGTAAAATAATAATAATAATAATAATAATAATTCACATATCAAATAATGCTAAACTTCTTGTTACATGTATCAAACTTTTAAGTATTATTAGACCCATATCTTCCACATACACAATCTCTTCACTTTTTTCCTCTTCAGGACTCATTCCACCACTAACTTCCTTAGCTTCTTCACGACTTCACCTAAGACATTGTAACCCTTGCATTTTGCTTTTGTGTCCAAATCTCAACTAAAAGCAACTCAATTTCTTTGAAGATGATTCTACACCATTATGCATTCTTTCATCCTTAAACTGCAACCAAAATTGTATAAGTTATAATCTTCTCCTTCCCACTCCAGATTCTCTCTCTAATTCAAAGAAAATCACCAGTGAGAATTGATTGTAATTTCAAAAAAAAAATCATCGGTGAGAAATTTCAAAAGTACTTATGGTTGAAAATATTAAATAACGAAAGAGAGGTTGATGGAGAGAGATCGAGCAGAGGCCAGAGCAGCAAAAGGAATGGATGGATATTGGGCAAAGGTTGTTCAAGTGTACTAGATATTGGGTAGAAAAACAAGAAAAATACCTAAATGATGTTTTCTACTTCTACATTATAAAAGTACAAAATGGAGAACTCATTTCCTTTAGTCATTTTCTGGAAACATATAATGAATGTTTTTCATCTATTTTTCTAAGTTTAAAAGGTGAATATTGTGGGTGAAAAACATCTCTGAACACACCCTAAATGTTCAAAGTTTTATATTGTCCTCTTTCTTCGCGATGAACCAAAGGCGTGTATAGTGTTTTTGAATGAGAAGGGAAAAAAGACAAATAATTTTTTGAAGTGTGAGAAGAATCTTAATACCTATATTATATTATAGGCCAAAAAATCAGTCACCTATCAACAATTTTACATGGAAAAACATAGAAACAGAAAGGGAAACAGAATATATGGGAGCATAAGTTGGAGTATAAACTTATTGTAAAACAAGTTCAAATTCATAATAAGAAGTAGTAAATAATATTAATCCATACCAAAGAACCAAAATTGAAGAAGTAGAGATCATAACAAATTACAAGAAAGACAGAAATAAGGAAAGGAAGAGATTTTATTATTTTCTGTATTCGGCCAAAAGAGAGAGGGAGATTACAAGATAAGCCATATATACACTCTAATAAACAAGAAGCCACAAATATGATATGCAACACTTCAATGGACAAGTGTTATTCAATTAGCTTTATGTGAAGTGATCCATATAAATATGCTCCTAAAGTAGTAATGTCAAAAGATAAAATATTAGTGTATCCTTATCTTGATTTATACAATCTAAAAACATACCCCAAGATCCAAAAAATCATTATGTATGTTTTTGCTAAGGTTTTTGTCCCATTGGGTTTTACCAAGCAGAATTCGGATACAATAAAATGATCAAAATCCGAGAGGGAGTATAGTTAATCTACGTGGATTTCCACGTCTAACTCTTTCTCATGATGTCATTCAATTGTGCTTCATATTGACAAATATTCTTTTGGTATAACACTTGTCCATTGAAGTGTGGCATTTCATACATGTGGATTCCCTTTCATTAGCCTATATATATGGCAATTTATCTTGTAATCTCCCTCTCTCTTTTGGCTGAATACATACAAATAAAATCTCTCCTTCTCCCAATTTCTCCGTTTCTTGTAATTTTGTTATCGCCTATACTCCTTGATTTTCTGTGTTTTGGTATGGATTATATGATTACAGTAAAAAGTTGTTCGTGATCGTAACAAAAAGATTATATCACCACTAGGTCTATCACTCTAGATATGATAAATGTACAGGCTTTCAAAACTATTTTAAATAGTTTGAGATAAAAAATTATGAACAGGATTCAATACGTATGAGCTACACATATTCTAACCAGATGTATAACACTAACCTAAGTGGATAATTCACAATTGCAGCAGGGCCAATCTGCTCGGATGTCGGTGCACTCCCATTTGATATCATAGCATCATATGCTCCACCATCATGAGAACGTTCTAAGTCCTTTGCACCAGGGGTCCTTGATTTAACTTCTATTGCATCCTCTCCATCAGTGACTCCATTGCTTTCTTTAGCAGCGGTTTCTTTTGTAATTCCATTGACATTATCTGAGCATCAAGCAGCTGCATCTATTAATCTCTAAAATTGCAAGTGAATGTCAATGTGTAAAACAATAAGTTGGTAGGCAGGTGTCACCAGAGATAGAAGCATCAACTGGAATGATAAAAAAAATAAAAATAAGCACATGAGATACCATGCTAATGGTCGAATGGCAACAGATTATTGATGACAGGACATAGGAGCTTTTACTGAAAAAGGCATCATAAGATATTCAAAACGTTCATAATAGAATGCTTATAAGCAGACTGCAGTTCAAAAACTAGCAGTTTCCAAGTCTCAATTATAAAAAAGGTTTTAAGTCCAGTTACAGGTGTATTATATCCGTGTGTACACTATACTGTATACAGTGTTATACTTACAATAGCTTTGCCACATCACAAGCTCAAAATATAACACTAAAAATTAATCCCAATAATAATTAATTCTTCTTTACTTGAAAAGCAAAGCAGTACATCTGTAAGAATGAGACTCTTTTAAAATTTCTTTCTCAGTTTAGATGCAAGTAAACAAGCTGAGTAACAGAAGTTAGACTTACATCATTTCAGAAAATAAACTGCATTTTTTAGTCAAGCACATTGCAATTTTGTTGGAACCAACGGTCAAAGTCATTAAATAGAACCCACAACATATATCAATAAAGTAAACTCAAACTAAATCATATTAAGAACTTACCCTCTATCATATCTAAATCTCCATTCTGAATAAATTTGGCAACCTTTTCTTCCAAGGTTGTAGGGGCTGAAGTTGTTTGAGGCGTGTAATCATGTGCAACCAAGGTGAAAGCAATATCAGAATTTGAACTACTGGAATAATTTTCCATAATTAATACATCACTTGATGAAGAAACCTTTTCAGCTATATTGTTCTCCTTCTCATGCTGACCTATTATATTCAATGAATCTGTTTCCTCCAAGGATGAATTAGATGAGGATTCTACTGGCAGCAAAATTGAGTCATCGAGGTTGAGATCTTCCTCAGTAGATGATCCACTGGAAAGGTTTTCCATGTTTAAAACATCAGTAGACAAGGAAATGTCTTCAATTATATTGTCAACATTCTCATTCTGACTATTCAAAGTATATGACTCCATTTCCTTCAGTGATGAATTGGCTGAAGATTCTATTCCCAAGCAACTATTGCCATCAGAGACGAGATTTGAACTGCCAATACTTGGAACCTCAACTGACAAGGAAACCGCTGCTATATTTTCGTTCACCTTCTCATCCTGACCTTTTAAATTACAGAAGGTATCAATAATTACAGACTTGAAATGAGAACTCATAAACAAACGAAACAAACATATATTGACCTGCTAAGCTTTTGTCTGCAATGAACACATCAGTGTCTGTTTCTGTTGAGCTAGTAAGAAGCTCTCTAATAAGTTTATACCCTCTTCGTCTCACAATATTTGCAAGATCATTCCTACAAAATATCGGACACAAACAAATGCAAACAAGTCAAACTTCTCAAGCAAATATTGAATACAAAATCACTCACCAAAATAAAGTTCTTAATTCAAAACAAAAAAAAATAAAAAACAACAACAAAGTCACACACATATGAGAATACAATTCCAGGGCCAAATCGGATAATAAAAAGCATTACAACAATCGATTTCAAAACTATCAAGCAACACAATTAAACCCTAACAAAACAAAATAAGAATCAAATGAAAAAAGCAAAAAGAACCTTCCATGCTCTGAAAGCTCCTTCATGGAAGGGACATGAGCCATTGGAAGTCCAACCGAAGACAGAAACTCCCTTATTTCGTCGCGAAGTTGTTCATTGCTCTTCACCTTTCTACTACTACTAGAAGACCTAATAAATAAACAACTCATCAGCTAGTTAACAAACGAAAATCATCTAAAAACTGAAAACAGAGAATCAAATTGAACCTGGAAGAAGACTTGTTGCTTGAACAAGCACAGATCGTGAATGTGAAGTCTTTTCGTTGTAGGTGTTGTCGAGGGTTCCAGCTCAGCCGAGACTGGCTGTGGTCGCGACTCCGAGAAAAGTAAAGCCTATGACAAGTGCAGGAGAGACAGCTAGGCGAGTGAGAGAGTGTCGCCATGAGTGAGCCTCTGTAGCATTGATGGTATTTAGACAGCTGGGTTTAATTTTTTCCAGAGTGTCTGACGACTGCAAGGTCGATAATAATAAAATCATCTCCGCTTGACGTTACACATTGCCCATTAAGATTATTTACTCTAGCCAGATATAATTACCAATATTTAGTTTAGTTGCTTTGAGCGTAAAACCATTTAATCGTTCGCATTGGTGGGGTGCGCCAGGCCCTTGCAGTAGTGCAACGCATGGGCGACGCTCGAGAGACCCAGTAGCAAGCTACTGTAGTGGACTCTCCCCCTAAAAAAATTAATTTAATATCATGTGAACCAATGGTCCACGTATCAGATATTAAACTGATAAGAACAGATACTACACTTGATCTTAGCCAAAAGGCCGAGAAAGGTATGAGTTTGCATATGCTATTCGCGCGTCTTTTATATCAAACAAAGCAGAGCTATTTTTTCTGTGTTAGCGATGTGGGACTAGACACTAGTCACCTCTATGAGGGTTTCTTCTGACTCTCATTCTTTCCTTTATTTTTTCACTTGCAGTGTTTCCTTTGAATGACATTTTATTAGCTTTGATTTCTCTTATTGTAGATGCACGGTTTCTGCTTGGTAACCAATTTTAGAAGACCAGAAGTAGATATAACATGTTATGGAGATGAAATCGTGCCAAGTAAATGCAGAGAGAACACTTATCAAATTTGAAGAAGGTGTTCTGTGCAGAGCTAAGAATCAAAGATATAAACAAGCATGGTAGAGTGATGACTGGTGTGGGTGAGCAAACCATTGGACAAACTGGCTTTTGCTTTGTTAAATTTCGAATGACTGGATTGACGAAAACCCAACTTTGTCAGGTTGTTGAATAGCTGAGCATTATTTTCCTCAACCTTAACAACCAGCCCAAGTCATAGGCAAATAATCACCTAGAGCCCACCTAGCAACAAAGCGAACTACAGTGTTGTTACAATTATATGGAAAAGGAAGGCAACCACGAAGAGATGCCAACTGAAAACCTTTCAGAACAGCTCTAGTCTCCGCAAATTCGATGAATCAGAACAGCCTTTTGCGGCAACAACTATTGGCATGCCCTGACTATTTCAAATTACATTTTCAATACCAAACCATTTACATTGGTTACATCAAGTTCTCGCCTTTGGTGTGCAGCTAACTTAGAAGAAAAACAAAAGTAGAAGTAAGTCAATGGTTAATACTTCACATCCAAAAACAAAGATTGTGAATTCAAATCATATTTCATCTCAATACTAATTTATACTCTAAAAAACAATTGTATGTATATGGTATGTATATATATATAGACAGAGAGAGAGAGAGAGAGAGAGAGAGAGAGAGGCCATCGAACATTTTTTCACTATGTGGGAAAACAAGAAGGGATCAAACATTGACTGTTCCCTTCAAAATCAGTACAACTGACCATAAAAACTAACCCATTTTGGGCTAACAATATTTAATGACTCAATTAAAATACCACCTCATTTAGGTTTCTTACTTTATCAATAACCCAACAATGCAAACTAATAGTTTAATTTATGTGTGTTTTTAAAATAAATTATTAGTTTGTAAAATTATTATTAAAGTAAAGGTATTATGAACTCTTCATTATGAAATAACTCATAACTGATTATTTCATAAGTATAAGCAATCTCAAATAAAATCTAAATCAAATAAACATTTTTTTTTGATAAAATAATTTATATAAACATGAATTAATGTAATCTAATATAATACATAAACTACTCAAATTTCAATCCGCCCAGTTTATGTTGAATCCCACTTAATAAGGCCCAATAATAGTTTTGTTGGGCTCAAGCATATAAGATTTGCTATCGGCCCAATTTATGTTCAATCCAACTTAGTGTGGCCTAATAAGTAGTTTTGCTGGGCCAATCCTCTGTACCAGAGCCCAGTTGTGAAGCCACGCTCTTGCTACACGCGTAGATCCACCGTCTAAAAAACTGAAAGCAAAGCGGGACAAGATCAAGGCCGTACAATCAGATGCTTGATGGACTGATTGATGTTTCAGTAACCCCTAAGATCACCCTTGATTGGCCCCCGATCTTTGTGGTCCCCCACTAATGCTGTGGTTGGTGGCCCCACATCTGCCACGTCTTGTGCACAACACTGCTGAAATGTGTCTCTGAGTTGACAACCACGCCCAAATCTCCTTGTCTCCTATCGCAAGGTCGTATCCATGTTATTATTAAAAGCAGCCTTCTAGTTCCAGTAAAATCACGAGACTGCCACCACCCACGATTCTGTGGCGGTTGTGGAGAATCACACGCATGAAAATAATGATGAATTTTGAAGATGATGGTTGGAGACTGGAGAGGTGATCATCACTTGAGGCCAAATTATAATTAAATTTGTGGTCCCCCACTTGAATTATTACAAAACAATCTTCTCAGTGAAAATTTTCTCTCTTCATATTTCCAGATGTTTTAATCGCTATTTTTCTAATATTTTTTAATAGAGCTTTTTTTTTTTTTAATCGCAGAATCGTAGTGCTACTTTGATTTGAATAATTATGATTAGCGTTTAGTGGTATGTCCCGTTGTGAGCTGAGAATATCGATTACCAAACTTTCAATCTTTCATGCATCTAGGTCTGATTAATTAAACTGTTCAAATAGTGCAGTCAATATTGTATACTATATATCTAGGAGACATCGATATTCTCCTTAATTATAAGGAGCTTTTTTATTAGAATGCGTACGTGAATCTTCCAAAATCTCCAAGTTTTCAATATAATCTTAACAATTAGTTAAAAAAAAAAAAAATTATCATATCTTTTAATTCATAATATTAAATTGGTTTGAAATCATTTTCAGAAACTCAAAATTCAACTACAATTGTCCTAATATACTGATAGACAAGTCATGGATTCCATGAAGACTTCTGCATTTCTACAAATATTTTTTGGGTTGTGTTTTTTCTATGTCACGTCTTCTTTTCCTCTGTATTATCCTACGTGAGAGTGAGACATAATTTAAAAAGGCCAACTTTTTTTCCTAAATTTTAAAATTTTAACACGATGGATACAAATTTGTGATTAACATAAATAACAACAAATAATATGCAAAACAGATCTTATTAACAAATTACACTAGTGCCCATAAATCAATACCTACACTAAAATAAGAGAAAAACTTCGATATGTTTTAATCAATTAAAATCATAACATGTAACATAAACCTTTCGTATAATTATATGAATATCTCGTATCACTAATAATGTATGTTTATATCTAATGTTTTATGTGATTAAAATATATACGTCAACTGCATTGAAAATTTTTTCTTAAAATAAATGATAAGATCATTAGTACAAAGATTGTATGTAAAAAATATGTAGAACTTTCTAAGAATAAATAAATGTACTTAAATCACATAAACATTGTAACTGAACGCAAATTCTATTTCAAATAATTTTTTTTTTTAAAAAAAAAAAAAAGGAAATCCGAACATGGTAGGAAGAAAGGATCAACAACTCTTTAACGGAAAATCACGAAGCCGATGTCGTTCTTGGAGTTGTTTGATGAAGACCTGTTAGGTCGCCCAACGTATCTATCTCTTATCATTACTTGTAAGTTGGCCAAAATTAAAAGTCAAAATCCCGTTATTGGATTGATTGATGATATAAATAAGGACAAGTTTAGTGCAAATAACAAAGTAAGATTTGGCTCAACTCTTGTATATCATTTTTAAAGTCAATCCAGGTTATGAACTTTGTCCTCTTGTTTGCTTTTAGGTGTTGTTTGTCCAATTATAATTCGACACGGTACATGATTTGCACGTAAATGATATCAAACTATGTCTTTATCGTCCTTTATTGGTATGATTTCTTTTTCGACTGTTTAACAAGCCGGATTTTATTCAACTTGATTTGTCAGGTTTACTATTATCGCATAAAATATTTGAGATTTTTTATTTTGCGGTGGGGAAATGAGCTCAGAATTAAATTTAGCGAAAAATAATCATTTTTTGTACTTTAAGATAAATATAAAATTTGAATATTTGATCTTTTAGGATTTAGAAAAATATTTAATTACTCTTATCAAGGGTGATGTGCAAGAGATTTGAGATTAAATGTAATTTATATATTTTATTAGAAAAAATTTAATCAGGATCAATAAATTATTAGAAAAAAGTAAAGCTTTTGTGATCACATAGTTGGTGTTTATATTTGATATGAGCAAAAACACAGTGAACAGTTACGATATAAACTTTAAGTCAAAGAATTATAATAGATTCAAAAGTGACAGTTTTCATATACAGAAACACAGTTAAGATTGAATTTAATTACATCATTGTTTTTTCATGCAGATAAGTACATATAATAATTGACGATGAGGTTTGAATCTTGAAGAAGATGATATTTCCAATGAAGAAACCTTACCAAGCAAGAAAAACACAAAAAGGAAGGTTAATTCATAATACCTAACTTTGCCAACTTTTATGAGAATCAATTTCTTAAAATCTTTAAATTTGCCTTTGGTGGTCAATATTTGCTCTTTCTCTGTAGTCTGTACCGCCAATTCTTTACAATATCCTAGTAGTAGACAAAAAGCCTAAGAGCTGGCTTTGTGATGTTCTCTCGTCGGCTACATCTGGAAAGGGATTCGCTTTTGATTTTCATGCATGCATGATGGCTTTTGTAATTTTGATTTTTCTTCTTTTTTTAATGCAAAACAAGCATATGCTTGGTTCGTCCAGTACTGAAATTTGCACGATAGTATTATTAAGTGGTACTTCTTCTCATACACGGTTACACCATATTAAGGAGGGATTGGTTTATTTATTATAATAGAAATATTTGTTTAAAAAAGTACTCCAACCAGTTTTAAATTCAAAAACTCTCTCATGAGTCACACCATATTAAGGAGGGATCGGTTTGTTTATTGTAATAAAAATATAAAATAAAAATACTCCAAACAAGTACTTTTATAACTATTAATGAGATTTCCATAGACTGCTTTACATTAGGAATTTGAGACACATCCCCGGTTATTAAAACAAGTAGTTATATATTTCTTCATTTATTTTAATGGTGGGAGTTCAGCTCCTATTAGGTATATTATATAAGTTTTTCGACACATTAATCTAAGTAAATTTTGATATATTTTTGACACATTTTGTTGGCAAATTGAAAGAACACAACATTGATTATGTTAATCATCTCAATTAGTTTTTAAATATGTTTAAATCAACCGTTCAAATTGCATTCACTATTTTCAACTGAATATATATATATATTTGTATGTATGTATTTTTAATATTAATTGCATGTAAATGTATTTTTTAAAAAATATATATTAATTGCATGTACATGATATATGCATGAGATAAAATATGACATATATATATATATATATATATAAAATACGAACAGGGATATTTAAATGCGAATAAGGGGATGATAGAGTGTTGCATTTGACTAAAGCCAAATGGGATTAATTAAATATATTGTATATTAATTTGTATACCGTATGGACTTATGACTTTATAAATATTTAAGTTAAATCTCAACATACATGTATTTTATAAGGCATAAGTATGCTACGGATTGCTCTCCAGCCACTTGCTTTTTGAAAAGTAGAGGAATAAGGTTAGACTATAACAAGTATGGATAATTTCTCAAGTCACACCAAAGTGTGTGGGTAATTTTTCTACTTTATATAGATAGATTTTTTTTATTTATTAAAAATTAGAATTTCGCATTATACCTTAAAATCTATATCAAAAGGTTTAAATAATTGTATCTGTATTTATAATAGTTAAAAAAAGAGCAACGGATTAAGTGAAAACAATCATTAGTGCTCTGACATAAATGTCAACTAAATAGGGTTTTTATTAATGCATGTATAATCATTTGATAATAAAAAGATTTGATGCTATTGAGAGTGAATATACTGTTACGTAAGGCAACAATCATGTCCACGGAATACAAAAACATTAACTTAATTAATTAATTAACTATATATAGTTTCTCTTTTTTTTTCCCATTTTTACTGAATTTCAACTACTCTGTCACTCTCCAACGTTTGATTGCTTCCTCGAGTTTGCTAATGACTTGTGTGAAAATTGCCTATATTTTCTTTCTTTATTTGTAATTTGGACGGTTTGTATTATAAAGTCCTATGAGTACCGGTGATTCAACTAAATTTAAGAGAAAAACATGACTTTTACAGTGACCAAGTCTTAGGTGATGATGACTGGTCTAACGAGAGAAATGGAACAGTCGTGTTAATTATGCGTGGCTATTATATTATTATTATTAAATCAATTAAATATGTTAATGGTGGGAAACTGAGCATGCTATTTCTCATGGCATTTTTTTTTCTTGAAAACAATTAATAATCTTCACAAACGAGCTGTGAATTGTGATAGTTGCTAATAGCACTCCGATTTGTTAAATTTCTAGACTTTTTACTTTTTATCCGTTTTTAAAAAAATGAACATATATTAATGGATAACCATTTAACTCAAAAGGCTGGTTAATTGATATATATATATAATTTTCTAACGATTTTTATGTTTTTAATATGGAATTCATCACATATTTTTCACTTCACATGGGAAATTCCTTAACATTTCTCTTCCCATGTTAGCCCAAATTGGCTTTAAACTTTGCCACCCACTTTTCAATTCTTTTTAAGAGTTGCCTTTTTTCTTCGATTGAGCTTCACCTAAGCCTATTACAACGTTGTTGATCGATTGGCTTTAAACGTTGCCATTCATTTTTCAATTTTATTTTCTCTGATATCACGTTAAATATCTACATTTGTTACCTTTTATGTGTTTTTGAGAAGAGTTACACTTATTGATGAATAACCTTTTAACCCGTAAGACTAGTCAATTGGATGGTGACATCTATTGACATACATACTCTTCTAATGGTTTTTATGTTTTCAATGTGAAGTTCATCTTATCTTCTTGTTTCACACGTGGAACTCTTTAACATGTTTTAACCATATATTAAAAGGTTTCAATCTATTAAATATTGTTTCATATTTGTAATAATTTGTGGAAATTTTATAATTAGCGGCAAATTACAAATTAAAATTTTTTAGCACTAAAATAGATAAACCGTTTATTATTATTATTATTATTATTTGAAAATAGATAAACCATTTGTTATGTCCAACAACGCATAACAATGTAAAATATGGTATGTTTTTCTAAATATTTACAATTTTTTAACTTTTTCCTGTGTTGGAAAATTTGTAGAAAGCCTCAAGAGGTTCGACTATTTTGTTAAAAATAACCCTTGCATTTCAAATTTGGTTTAAAACCCCCTTATTGTATACTAAAATCACCTTATACTTTTAAAATTTAGCTAAAAATCCATTTATCTGTGTTGAATAATCCTCGTCATCTAAATTAAAATTAATATAATTTTTTCAAGAACTATTGTTTTTATTGTAAACTAATTTTTTTGGAAATTTTTCTCTGTTCATAAACCAATATTTTCAAAAATTATTGTCTTTGTTCCCGAATTAATTCTTAGAAAAACGGAATGCATTTTATGTTTTTAATGAAAGGTATAATAGATAGTTCACTTAATTTGAGTTATTTAAAAATATTTGAGGAATTTTAAAATATTTTAAGAAGGGATAGAATATATTTTATATAAAACTGAGTGTTACATAGATAATTACATAGGTATATTTTGTAAAAAAATAAAATTTGGGGGTGTCATGGTTGCCGACAGCACACCCGTAACCCCGCTTCCCAAAAGAGAAACTCATTTACATAATTTATTGCTACTTACAAAACTCCAATTAATTTTTGATATATTGCTACTAGACATAATTTACCGTATACATAAGATATGTACAATAATATCGATACGGCACTATTTAAATAATTGAAAATATCGTTGAATGTGCGCAAGGATTTAGAAACTAGAAAAAGAAAAGAACCGTATTTTTGGAGACTAGTCAAAGAAAAGATATAACTATATTTTATATATTTTAAATGATATAAATATTGACTTTGTCGATTGGTTGTGTGAAAGAGAACCATCTTTTACATTTGCAAAAGATATATCCTTTATAGTATGGGTATTTTTAAGACTAAATAAATGAATCGATAAAAGTCTAATAAAATGATTTAATATGCTGACCCAATGAGCAAAGGCTCAACTTGCCAACATCCTGCTCGTAGAAGCAAGCTCTCAAATTATAAGACATCCAGCTCATAAATACGAACCTTCAGTGTACCAAATGTTTAGCTCTCACAAGTCACCCAGAGCAAGATTCAGCTCGTAGCGTGGCGTGACGTGCACGTTGAGAAAATCTTTTCAGAAAGGCAGCAGTCTAATTTAAGAAAAATCTCAACTACCCAATATGAAAATAAAGTCAGGACCATACTTTTATAGAAGTTGACCATACTCTGACATACGTCAGTCTTGGGAATGTAATTCATCGTGATTTTTTTTTTTATTTTAATTGTAAAAGAACTGTAGTCTCTCCCTCTATAAATAGAGACTGAAACCTCAGTATAAAACAGGGACACAAATATGTAATATATTGTTTGTTTGCCACAATAACCAGAGAGCAGTGGTGGACGTAGACATTCACTTGGGTCGAACAATGTAAAAAACCTGGTGTTCTGCATTATTCCTCTTCTGCCTCCTTCATTGTTCGTTTACTTTTTACTTTGTTTTGTGTTAATTACAGTATTTGGTACACGAATCTAGATCGATCATAAATACGCATCAACACTTTGATTTTATCAACTAGTTGTGTAGTGCGTCAAAAGAACCATATTTCACATTTTCAAATGAAATAACTATTGATTTTATCAATTAGTTTGACTGTTGGAGACTCTTTGATTAAGCAACGTGTTTATTCAAATAATCAAATTTCTTGTATTATTTAGTAGAATCTGAAGTGATCGTGAGGTTTGCTTCTATAATCAACAACAAAAGTCTACAAAAGTTTTTAAGGGGAGTGGAAGAAAATTTGTGAAGTTTGATTATTATAAATTTAACATAAAAGTATATAAAAGTCATTAAAATTTTAAATTTTATAAAAGTCATTGACATTAACTTTTATAAACTATTAAAAAGTTTTGATTGAATACACTATAACTTTTATAAACCTTGTAAAAATCTTTAAAAGTATATATTGAATACAATATGACTTTTACATAATCTTTAAAAATATATATTAAATACATTTAAACTTTTAAATTTTATAAAAGTTATTAAAAGTTTAAATTGAATACATCCCTAAGTATTAACTTTTTAAAGAAAAATGTTTTATAAGAGGATCACGTAAAATTCTTGAAACTTGAATACGTGTCATCTTCATAAACTAACATCAGACAAATTAAGTGTCAAAAAAGAAATAATATCAGACAAATTCTAATGATTCTTATTCGATATATCTCTGCTTTTCCATTTTCAAATTCAATCCCATAAACAGTTCCTGAACTGCAAATAATATCAAGAAGCATGCAATTGACAAACGCACATACCATACAGACCAAAAAAAAAAAAAAACCGTGCACTTACATATTAAGGAAAAAAAAAAAAAAAGACTAAAATTCTCGAGTCAGAGGTCAAAATCTCCCGCATGTGGAACAGGTTTGAACAAGACACGGGGACAGCGAAGCACCAAACACACTAATTCTCCAATATCTTACTCCAAATATTGTTGAAAAACGATGATCCAAATATTGTTGAAAAACGATGATCTTATATAAAATGGACGTGACTATCATATTATATAACAAATATGTATTTGATTTTTCTTCTTCAGTATTATTTATAGACGCCACTGGACCACAATTATCTTTGCCCAGCACTTTCTATACTGGAAAAAAAAAATGAAAATCAATTAGGATCAGCCAAGAAACATAAATAGTTTTGTTTTTAAGTGAGAAATTAATATTTAATAAAAGAAGGCAGATGGGCCCATCTAATATTGTTTTGCTTTTGTCCATCAATCAAGAAGTCCTTTTTTTGGGATATTAATTAAAATGCAATGTATTAAGTCTAAAATGTGGATTGACAAAAAGGTATGGAGAGATATTCACATGGTTCTTAGTCACAGTGTCACAATCAATAAATATATATACAACCTGCATGCCTAAACGCACTTTTCTTTTCTTTTTTTTTTTTTATAAAAAAAAAGGAAAAAAAAGTTGTGGCCTTCATTTTTTTTTTTTGTTTTTTAGTTACTGAAATAAACTCAGAAAATAATCAAAACCAAATTGATAAAATACTAATGATATGATTTGGATAAATGACTCTCATCCAATTAGAAGTTATTCACATCTAGACGGAAGACAATCCATAGAGATAAGAGAAAATTCCACATTTATTAATGAATGTGAGCAAACCTGCATTTGAATCCAAGACTTGAGAGTTGAGGGTGGAGATTGCTACTTAAACCACTGTGGCAACCCCATTGGTGCTGTGGCCTTCATTTCTTATGGGTATTATTTATGGTTCTTTTCATAAGGCAAGCTTTAAGCCCGCGTCTGATAAATATCTTAAAGAAAATGTTTACACATGTACACACATATTTGAGTAATATCTTTATTTATTTATTATTATTATTATTATTATTATTTGAAATCTTGAAATATCATTAAAACTTTTTAAAATTGGGAACATGAAGCATACAAAGCCAAACACCCAGTCAATAGGGAATACAACAAATCAAACATACATGACTAGATGAAGGGGAAGAAGCACTAGTGACCAAAAGGACTATCATGCAATTCTGAAACATGAAAATAGTATAATATCGCTAATACTAGCCAAACACGGAACACCTAAATACATAAAACACAAACAACAAAATATAAATAAAACTAGTTTCAACACAAAATAAACTATACAAATCAGCCTCCTAGCATTAAAACAACACTAGTTGCTCTAGCAAAATCTTAAGAAAACAATCCAGGACTCATCGCTACGATCGACCATTCAAGAAGTAAGAGTTAACCGTTAGTCTTCATCCAAAACCCTATTTGAGTAATATATACATATATATAAATTATATTTACCTTTTCAAATATAAAATATACATAATAATGGACGGAACACATTAATTAAACTAATTAATTACATGAAATGCATTATATACATATATATTAAAATAAATAAATAAATAACCTCTTTATGTAAGTGCTATACAATATTCCTTTCATTATTACGGTGGTATAATGATGGTTAGAGTACAACCCTGTATTTTACATAGATGTTTTGTGAGTTTTTCTTAAATATTGTAAAGTAGATATCTCTTAATAATGAAAATAGATATCAAAATTGAGTATGTAGTGTTTATCTCTCGACAGGTTTCAGTATATTTCTATCTAGTTTGAAGTTTTTTTTTAAAAAAATAAAATTAAAAATTAAAAAAAAAAAAACTAATTTTCGCTCTAAATTGAAAAGAAAAACTATTTTCTTTTTTTTTTTAATTAATAATTCCAGAAAAAGTTATTTTTACGTTACATTTTTTTAATGGTGATTAATAAAAAGGGAAAAAAAAAAAGCTGGTTTAAGATATACAAACATAAACCTTAATGGTGTATTTATTTCATAAATTAGAGAATAAGAATGGAAAATGAAATTGATTGATGATATTTATTTATTTAAAATTTGTTCTGTAGTAGGAATAAAAATGTAGGTTCCACATCAATTTGGGGTGTAGAATGAGAATCTCATTCCTCTCAATTCACTTTGGAATCTCATTCTTGTTTCCAAATTCAATGTAAAAGTCTATTATACCTCCATTTAAAAAAAAAAAAAAAAAAAACTATTTTGATAACATTTTTATAAAAATAAAAAAAAAAAAAAAAGAAAATCATGATTTGATATACAAAATAGATATACAATATATTCTTTCAAAAAAAAAAATTAGATACGCAATATATTTATGATATATTGTTAAGAAAAAAAAATTAGCATATTATGACAAGTTACATGATAAAAATATGATACTACATCTTAAATATTATTTTGCATAATATAATTAATCCATAATTTTAATCAAGAATATTTTTGTAGCTTCTAATTAATTTATTCTGATTTCAAAGTAAAATATACAGTTCAATGAGAATACTGTTGATTTTGATTTATACAATTGAAGTAAACAACTTGTTATGATTTCGATACATTATTTCAATTTCAATTTATTCTGATTCATTTAATTAAGGTAAATATATAGTAATTAAATTGTTATGTTGGGAAAAAAAAAGTTAATTAAATTATGTTGATAGCTCCAGTAAAATAATATGATACTTGCCATAAAGCTTTAATAAATATGTCTGATAACCATGGTCACTGACACGGTTTGACCCTTAATTAAAATCTACATTATCAGGCAATTAATGTTTACGTAAATATCATATTTAATTAGTTTGACCAGAGGAAGCCAATCACTACACGCCTATGAACGAATTAATTTCTTGATTAGATGTTAATTAATATCAATTTGAAGAAATCCGACAGTTTCATTCATCTCCTATATTGACCACAGATCATTTCATTTGTACAAACATTTTACAAATGTTCCTAAAATTTGCTATATATATATATATTGGCAATAAAACCATTCGCAAATGTACTGTGATAATAGAATAGTTAGATATATATGGTTATGAAGTGATTTCGTTTTTCACTTGCAAATTAGCACTCGCTCAATAGCCATACGACTATATATATATGAGTTTGGTTATCTTATATAATTACTAATATTATCTCTTAATTTGAGCCTTTAGGTTGGATATAAGAGTGATTATTGAAAACAATCTAAGGACTCTAATTGAGGATTAAGGTTAATGATTATATATGATAACTAAACTCATATATAATATTGTTTATCCTTGTAATATTTAAGAGATATGATTAATATAATGTCTAATTAATTACATAAAAGCAATTCGAAGTTCAAATTTTCTATGTCGATCCAATCCTCCTTTCTCGTCGGCCAGATTTGAAAGGCTAAGTTAAGTGAAATTAATAGGGTTTGAAATTAAGTGAGAAAGTTTGGTACAAGAATTGGAAAATTCATAAGCCATATGTTATTTCATATTGACAATTTTGTTATCTCCAGCGCATACATGATTAGCCACCAGGTCCAAAACCACATTCAATGCACTTTGGAAAAATAGGTAATTTAAGGTCACATTAATTATAAACTTTATGATTTGATAGTTAGTTCTTTATAATCCATTGAATTTGAGGGGATAATTACAAATAGTTTCTTTCTTCTTCTCCTGTCTTTTCTTAGGTCTACAGGTCACCACCGATGAGTTAAAATTGTGCTGGAACCTTTTGATCTAAATACCCACCCATAAGCAGGAAACAAATATTTCTTTAATAAGAAAAGAAAACTACTTAAACAAAGTTTGTAAAATATTTTTATGAGATTTGAACTACTATCACAAAATGAAGAAAAAGATACACAATCATATGTGTTAGGAAGAGATATGCAACTACAACTAGTTTATTGAAGAAAAGAAAAAAAAAATACTCACATAAAGTTTGTAAAATGTCTTTATGAAATTTGAAGTACCATCACAAAATGGAAGAAGAGATACACGATAGCCTGTGCCAATGAGAGATGTGTAACTACAACTAGTTTCTTGGAGAAAATTGTTTTTATCTAATTTGACAAGTTTTTTTACTTAAATTCTATAATTTTAACATTCATAAACTCATTTACTTTCAAACTAATGGTGGTAAAAAACAAATCAATAAAAGTAGATTACATTGTAATTAGATTGAGAATAAATTGATGAATAGATTTTGAAGTTGCAAAATTAAATCAAAATTTTAAGTTAACAAAGCTTAACCCTTTGAAAGTTTGAGTAATCATTACCTTACAAAGTAACTAAAACAAATGTCATTTTTTATGCATGGTGAGGTTCAAAATTATATTAAAAAGATTGTATTTTACAACATATTTATTTATAAATTATTTAAAAATTTTGTATATATTTTGTTCTTGAAATGACAATAATCAATATAGAAATAATGAATCAATTAATTAAAGAAGTCATGTTTACGTATATATAGAATAATAATTAGGTGCGAGATTGATCCACACGATTTTTGGCGTGGAATCTCAATTTACAATATAAATTGAGATGAATTCGATTTATATCTATGTAATTATAGATTTCCAATTAAAAAATGTTTGGGAATCCCACGCTTGATTAATTATAAATACATTTATAATCAAAATTCAATTAGTTGCTAGGTGAGTGTATTCATACTTTATATGTATATTGATTTGCATAATGAAAATAGTTATCTAGATCATAATGATTTCTACTTGATAATTTTCATATACAGTAAGCTAGACATCCTGTTATTTATGCCATTTGCGTTGTTTTAACAATGATATATATATATATATATATTGTAATTTCACTATTAATGTTGACTAACTTTAAAGAGTTAGGATGAACTAATCAAATTTATCCATTACATTTTTTCTTATAAAATAATTTTTTTTATTTAATTCAAATGTAATAAATAAATTTGATTGATTCGTTAAAACTTTAAAATATTAGGATGTACTGATAGTAATTATTATATATATTTTTTGAAAGTTTTAAAATGTTAGGATGCACTGATAGTAATCATTATATATATATACATTTTGAAAGTTTTATTTCAAGATCATTAATTACAACAATTCAATTATAATGGACTCTACCATAGTCATGAGCTCTACTAAAAATAAGTTGATTTCAAAATAAAAATTTAAGGATATGTTTACTAAATAAAAACCCGATATATATATACATACAAACATATACATATAACCAGATGCATATATACATACATATATATATATAACAAGAGAAATTATCATTAATATGCATCTATTTATCAAATTATTATATCATTAATTAAGATGTAAGTGAGATAGAAAATATAAAATATTTAGCATTATTACTTTTTTACATACAATAATAATAATGTAAAAATCATACAGGTAATTTGCAACTCATAATTTTCATAAATACGAGATAGCAGAAGGCTACATGTATAAATTTACTGACTTTTCAATACACACATACGAATAGACAACTAGTAGCATTTAATTGGACATTGGCATTGACTATTGCAGCCTATGACTTGGCCAATGCTTTTGGAAAATAATAGCAAACAATAGGACATCATTTTCAAAAATGCACACCTTGTATCTCATTGCTTGAAGGAAGCAGACTAAACTTTGGATTCTTTTGGGCTTGCTGGGACAGAGAAAAAAATGAGAAGACCAAGTAACGGTAGCCATGGAAGGGGCCTGTTGCTTGAATTATTATATATTTGTTTTGTGATGGAAAGTTCTCTAAGCTAGCTAATCAATAAACAGAAGTTTTAAGAAACTACTGCTGATTGAAAATAGAGAGAAAGTCTTGTCGTTTGACTTGTGTTATCTCTCTCTCTTCCCGACCATAAATGTATCTCTAAGGTCCAAAAATCTAAGCTTTTCATCTGTCTCAAAGACACACACCACCTCCACTGCCAAGAAACAAAACCATCATCAAGTGATCTAAGAGAACAATATCTGAGAGAGAAAGAGCTAGAGGGATGGGGAGAGCTCCTTGTTGTGACAAAGCTAATGTGAAGAAGGGACCATGGTCACCTGAAGAAGATGCAAAGTTGAAGGAGTATATAGAGAAACATGGTACTGGAGGGAACTGGATTGCTCTTCCACAAAAAGCCGGTAATGATTTTATTCTTTCTTTTTCTTCTTCTTTTTCTATTTATGAAGAAGAATATGGTATATAAGATGGTTTTTTAAGGAAAATAGTTCATGAAATGATGATTCTTTTTTTGGGTCTATGTGTACGGTTCTTTGTATTTCATCTTTCAAATTTGTTTTGTCATTAATTTAAATGGATTTTGGTTGTGTATATATGTCAGGCCTAAAGAGATGTGGGAAAAGCTGCAGGTTGAGATGGCTAAACTATCTCAGACCAAACATCAAGCACGGAGAATTCTCTGATGATGAAGATAGGATAATCTGCAGTCTCTTTGCTAACATTGGAAGCAGGTGATTATATCATCTTTTTCTTCCCTTAAAATCTTTCCATCAAACATTAGAGTTCTTCTTCACTAAAATATCTTTGAAATTTAGATCTTCATTTCTTTTAACGTTTATTTTTCATTTTTCTTTTTATGTAATAATTTACTCTTAAGTGGGTTGATGAGCTAATGTGAAGAATATATTAACTATTATGCTGTGTAAAGGAGACGGCAAATGTGCAAGTACTTTTTATTTGTGGAAAAAAAGAAGTGGGGCTTGATCAGAGAACTTGCTAGCTTTAAAAACAAGCTAATTAATTTTAGGTGTATTTAATGTCATGATGGCTGCATGCATGACAAATATAGATATTTATTAGGGTGAGAGTTACAGTTTTAGGAGAAGCTCAGTTAGATAGACTTCTTCTAATGGAACTTGGTTTATATGGATAAGTGCAGGTGGTCAGTAATAGCAGCTCAGTTGCCAGGCAGGACTGATAATGATATCAAGAACTATTGGAACACCAAGCTGAAGAAGAAACTCATGGGGATGGTTAATAATTCAACATGTCACAGAAAACCACACCAAGCTAGTAGCTTCTCGTGTCTTCTTCAAACATCAGCATCATCATCACCATCAGCATCATCTCATCCCTCATCATCACCCGTTGTATCATACAACTGCAGTAATTACTACACCCCAGCTAGATCATTCACCACAAATATTCCTGAACACAATTCATCATTTTCAAGTCTATTGAACAGCAATAGTACTCCCTGTATTAGTACTCCTGCTAGTGCAACAATTCTTCAACCCCAGGAAGGTTTTTTTGGTTCTGTGCAGAATTACCAAGTGAATGTGAAAGACAGTGTTTTGATGTGTGGAGCTGATCAAACTAGCTGCAGCTCTTCAGATGGAAGTTGCAACAACAACAACAACAACCAGATCAGCCATGGCAAAGAACTAGAATATAATTATGGACAAATGGGGATGCAGAATTGCTTCTACAATAGAGTTGAAGGGAACCAGAAGTACATGATCTCAACTGGGTGTGAGCAAAAGCCAACAATTAGTGGGTGCAGTTGGGGTGAGACTTCATTAGACTATGGACTTGAAGAGATTAAGCAGCTGATTAGTAGTACAAACATTAGTAATTGTAACAACTTTTTGTTTGATGAAAACAAGACAGAAGAAAAAGTCATGTACTATTGATATATTTGATGCTGACTGTGAGTAAAATCACAAAGATTTGAAAGAAGGATGGAAGGGATGGTGTTGAAGATTCAGATTTTTAGAACAATGTTCTTTTTATTTTTATTTTTATTTTTATTTTTTTAATCTTGGTGTGAATTGGGGGAGATTTTGGTGGTTTCGATGGAAACAACTTTTTTTGATAGTACACTACATGGTAAAAAGTTTCCTTTGTGCATTTCTTTTTGGGAAATGATGTATGTGCGACTACAATTACCTGCATCAATCAGAAACAAATGTCATGGAAACTAGGGAAGCCTCAGTCTCCCACCTTTTTTCTAGTTTCAACTTTCAAGAATCGAACTTGAAAGCCAAGCATGCACCTTTTCATTTTAATTCTTAATCCTTTAATTAATTTTTTTTCCACATCTATAAATGTCCAGTCTTTTTTTATTGTTCTCTCATTAATCAATTTTGAATCTGGTCAAGCATAAGATGAGAACCGTGGATCTTTGTGGATATTAACAAACACCAGAGTTTTTAAATGACTTGATGTTAATCCTAATCTCAGTCTTCTAAAACAAATAAATTAATTTATAGATTACAGATATGTATATAACTACATACTACTGGCATTAATGCTCTTATTGGCCTTATGAATATTTTACAGGAATATCCTAGTACAATAATTGAATATAGTGCGGATTATTGGCATGATTTTGATGGGAACATAAGTTTAATCTACAATTATCAATTTTTTTAATTTATAATTAGGCCGCAATAAGGGTTGGAAAATAATTGTTCAAATCTGAATCCTATGGTTGATGGTTGATGATCCATACAATGACACATGTGAAATAGTTTACAATTATTAACAACCCTTTGATTAGGACTTCTGTGGGGTATGGAGAGGTAAGAAGATTGATTAGAAAAAACGGGTAATCAACAATAAAGAAATCCAAATATCCAAAAAAAAAAAAAAAGAATAAAGAAATCCAACTAGGGGGGACAGAGATTTTTAAAATGGAAAAACAGATGAAGTCATATAGATATTTAAAAAAATATAAGTGATAGAGAACACTCATGGGGAAGCAGTCCAAAGGCTCCAAAATTGTATGATCTAAGGATAATGATGCCTTGAGCATATATAAAACGTCATTGGTTGATGGGTTTGAATGTTTTGTCTAGATAAAATTGATATATATATATTTATAATTAAATATATTTAATTTTAAAAAATAAGAATTAGATAATTAAATTTATTAATTATATTTAAATTAAATAAAAAAATATAATGAATGAATTTAATTGTTGGTTCTTACTTTTTAAAATTAGGTATACTTAATTATAAACAAATTATATATATAATATTTAAATTTAATTAATTGATTCTTATTTTTAAAATTATATATATTTAATTATGAAATTTCTAAATGTATATATTTTCTCTTTATGGAAAACAGACAAGATATAGTGAAAGATGAATTCATTGACCTCTTCACCAGTTTTGTTTGCTTGTGAAGTTGGGTTAGATAGATGGGTTTTGCCAGCTATAGGCATTATTTAAGAGCGTAATCAAATTTTGTCTTAAAGCTATATGGGAAAATGCTTTTCTAGGAATGTCTTTTCCAGCCAAGTGCATAAAGGTCAAAAGCTGTGCCACCTACTGACTTGATGAACAATTTTAGCCACTTTTTGAAGAGTAGTTCTTGCCAACGGACATCTTCAATAACAATGTCATCGACTATTTATGTTCATTACATTCCACCAATTTCTCGAATAAGACTCAATGATAATGAAAAAAAAAAAAAATGGGGAATTGTTTTATTGCAACTAATGTAAAATAATAATAATAATCTAACAGTAAAAGCTCCCTTTTCAATATATATGATTGATTAAAGTATTAAAAGTAATCAACATGCTATATATTATAATTAAATGATACATTATTACCTTTATTTAATAAAAAAATCAATACCAAAAATAAAATTGAATCAGATTATAGATATACATCGTTTTAAATATTTGTCCCATTAATGTCATTTTCATGTAAATCGGTGGTGATGATTCGAGAAGATGAACCAATAAAATGAAGCATCTAATCTCTTGTTCAAAATTTGGCGTGCATGGAAAAACAATTGAGTACAATAAGCAATAAATGTAAGAAAAATTAAACCTATATGCCGACTTAATTGGACTTTGCACACCATTATAGATTTCAACTGAAGAGACAGCAAATTATCTTCAACATTATGTAGATATTCTTGGTCAAATAACTTCAGACCATTAAAATTTACAAAAAAAGAAATTAAAATTATGAATACATCAACTATTGCAAATATGGCATGCATACGCAAGTCATTACCTCTCCAATGTTGAATTTGAAGGAGCCGTTGCTTAAAAATTCAACCCAGTATATATTAGTAAAAGTAAAATGAAAAGCCGCCATGAATTCAACTTATCTTTAATGTTATAATAAATGGATAAATGGAGTTTCGGATATGATGATACATGGAAACCAAAATGACCGAGGCTGCCTAACTTTTAGAAAACAACCCTTCTGTCACCTATCTGGGGTCTCAAAACCCTAGTATCAACGTTCTCGATTGGCTGCCGTAATAAATTTAATTCGTGTACAAAGTTGGATTGGATGCTTAAGTTTTGAAAAACAAAAACAACCAAAACCGTAGTAAACAATTTTGACTGCATGAATAGTCTCGTCAGCCAATCTAGATACTTGGCAATCACGAGTTTAAATATTAACACGAGTTTTTCCTTTTTTCCTTTTTTTTTTTTCAATGTTTGAGAGCGACGAGGCTGGTTTGTACTTAGACCTTGACATTGTTTGTTGGTGCCACCAGCCACAATGTTGATAACAATGCTTATTTTTTAATTCAGTTACAAAAGTTCTATCTTGTTCAATAAAAAATGATCCATTAATACACTCAGTTTGTCAAGCATGGTTTATAATAAAAATTTATGATCCAACAAAAATTAATTGGCTGACCTCAAAATTTTTAATACATACATATAACCATTTTTTTAAAATTTCTAATTGGCTGACCTCAATAGATGTACTAGTGTATTAAAAATTTTTATACAACATGGTTTATGATCCATTGATACACTTATTAAGGTCTGCCAATTAAAATGCTATACGGTTATATGAATGTATTAATGGTGTGTATACAATCTAAAGGCTATAAGGTGGCACATCCAACAGTGGTTGCTGGTTGCTGGCATGCACTCACTATTTTAATTTACAATATCTAAAGCGTATGAAAGGAATCCAGGAACCACATGTCTCTCTACTTCAACTATTTCTACAGGAATAATGAAGAAATTAACAGTTTAACAATTCAAAATGTCTTTTCATCCCTTTCTCACACTATTGTACATAAATGATTGGTTTCTAATTTTGTATAATATATATAGTGTATGTAGGCCATCTAAAATAAGAAAATAAAAATAAAGCCTCTCAGTTTGGCAGTTTTTCTTACTATAACCTCTCTGCTATGGTCAACAACATAACGATTACAGGGTTTGAACACATGTGGTTCACGCCAACATTATGAAATTTGCTCCAAGTCAAAATGAAGCACTGAAAATATTTAATGCAACAAATGGTTGAGACTTTAGCGTTTCCGTTCTATGTTTGTCAGATTTATTGCATTTATCTTGCTTGAAGGAGAGAAAAGGATAGATTATTATATGTTGTGGGAAATGAGATTATTTCAATAGATACCAACATGGCATCTAAATCAAACAGAGATTTGACATGCATAATTAACATGTGAATCTCATGTATGATGTAATGTTTTTGCATGGAAGACCATGAGAATCATGTGTATGAGTCCACTTCTACGTAATTGCTTATGCATATGTAATTGAGCTGCTACATGATGGGCAAAAACATAGTAACTCCCTTGGTCTCTAGGTCCTTTGTCCGTTACTAAAATGCTATTATGGAGATTTATTCATTAACGTAGCATAATAATTATGCATGCCCAGAAAAAATGTGGATCATGATTTAGCAACACAACTTCTCTGTTGTGGCAGAGAAAATATTGCTCGGTTCAAATAATGATTAGAGGCAACTAGGAATATTTCTCATGGTAGAAGAAACGGTGCAGGTTTAAAGTCAGAAATTGTAAACAATGTGAAATTTTGGGATTGACTTAAGATGCCTATTGAGAGATTTAAAATCACCCCAAGTTCAAAGTTGCTCCATATTCATTCCGTGAATGAAGTGAAACACAATGCAATGAAATACTTATGGAACATCTTGTAATGACATCAACTTGCTCATCTTTCTACTCTTTATACACAGAGTTTACAGTTCAAAGTGAATTACTTTACTTATATGTCAGTTTTTGCAAGCTGGCATTCATTCAAACAAGATAACTACAGCCTCTATGTTCAAAGCCAGGCAATATCGTCTTAACGATTGGATCAAATTCATCCATTTAGTAAGGTGTGATTTATGTCCCAAGAAGAGCAAATATGGGAAGGAAGAGATAATTGAAGAAGTCTAATTCCAAGCATTTTTCAAGAATAATATGCACGGCAATTTGCAATTCAACGTGCTTGGGTTATAAATTGGCATAATCATTGAACTGCAAATCTGCAAATATCTTTGCCAGTCAGATTGTGATCGCTAGCAACCCCATTAGGATCACCCTAATTGTTTTTCCATAAACTAGCTATAATTAAGAACAGAGATTAGAGCACCTCTGCTTTAATTAACCTGAAGCCTGAGCATCGTAGCTATCCAATCATCTAGGACTAATCTGAGAATCTGGCGTCAACACCAAGTGAAATTCAAAGTTCACGGATTTTAAAATGTTTCAAATCTTAGCTTCTAGTGTGTAAATAATTCTACCTAAATGATGATCATATTAGCCAATTCTTGAAAAATAGCTCCGTAACTTCGTTGAATGATCTTGTTGAATTTCAAATTTGGAAGGCGATGGCGTATTAATCAATCCGGGTGTACAAACAAATTCTTCGAGTGGCAATATGACACCCTAATTTTATACATGAGAGTACAATTGTTTATGTACAGAATGCACAAAGGATAATTACAAGGAATTGGTGATTATTTACAAAAAATCCCATTGCCAATAGATTTTCTCTACAATTCCACCACCGCTCTGAACAGCGAGGTGAAGTGTTTCAGAAGCAGGAGGAACTCCCCAAAGATATGGCACTGCAACCTTCATAGTTAGCTTTTCATGCAAACCAGCTTTGCTCGCCTTCTCGGCAGCAACAACCTATACATACAAGGTTAAGGCTTTTTTCAATAAATCCACAATTGCTCAACTTCAGAAGAGAAAAAATGCATACAATCATGCTGACACACTGTGCATTGAGAGGTACCATCATTGTAAAACATGTAAAAACAATCGTTTAAAAAGGTGGGCATGAAAAATAGAACTAGAGCTTGAACACCATTCTGGATATAATTTCCATTCAGCTATTCATTGACCAGCCCACAATACCAAATAAAGCGAAGAAACTCATGAAAGTATTGTGCAGCTACTTGAGAAACTCACAAATTCTGCTTCTATATATTCGTTCTGTTACTATATCTGACTTGCAACAAATTACTAAACTATACCGCTACCAGATCCCAAACAACCAGAAAAGAAATCAAAACCGATAAACTGGGACTAAACTGGTGGTCAAACTAGTAAATTAATTTTCCAATCCCTACATATCAATACAGTTCTCAAAATGCCGACAAAACATTGCCAAAGGGAAAACATATCCAACTAAAAGTACAACCAAAACTAAGTTCATTCAAATGTATGACATTCCACGAATGCACAAATGAAGCTTAAAGCTAAAATATTCCAATGGAACAAGTTACATTTATAGACCCAGCTGTTGGATAAACAATAATATAAAATCAAAGTTGCATCTTTTGATGTTTCCTATAAAAAATTATCAAACCAAGTAATATGCACAGAAACAGCAATACAGAATAGGATTTTGTAAACCAGTTTCAATATCAAATTTAAATAGACAAAATCCAGCATACCTCCCCACCATGTTCCAGAACTGTATCCTCCACAACATCACTTAACATCTCAATGGAACGGCAAAACCCAAAGATACAAAGCCTTCTGCCCATATCAAGTCCCTAAAAAGAACAAACTAAAATGCATAAGACAAGACAGAGGGCTTATAATCTCAAGGCGTGCTACAGCATATACATTACTTACATTTGTCGCTGCAATATCAAAGACTGCACCTAGACATAGACCCTGGTTCGGATCCATGTAATCACTCTCTTGAAACCGTGTATATCTTTGCGAGGTTTTCGATTTCCCTTGCTTCTTCTGCTAAAAAGTTGACATCTTTTAAGATGACTAACAATTTATTTATACAAAGAGACGAGACATTCAGCTATATATATCTACAAGACATTATGCAAACCAAGAATGCCATTTCCAGCTATTCAAGCAAAAGGAATGATTTTTATTCTCAATCAGAATGTAGTTATATATAGACACAACAATATGAACCAATCAACATATAACTCATCATCCCATGTACCAAAAATTGATAAAAAATATGATGTTGGAAAAAATAATAAATAAATTAATAGATGATAACTTGATTCCTCTAGGTATCTAATAAAGCATAGAAATGACATACATCAGAAGAAGTGACCAGTTTAGGGACCATGGAACCTCCAATCTGAACCAGCCCATCAGATGTAAATAAAGTCACTCTCTCCTCTTGAACCCAGTGAATACCTGCAATTCACAAACAATTCCATATATTTTGACTGTCCCCATAATTTGATAGAAAAAGTCAAATGATTATTTACATCTACCTTCACAATAAAACAGGAAAATTAGGATAAGAAAAAGGTACCGGCGTCACCGTGTGTCCAAGGGAAGGAATCATCGCCGAGAAAGTTGGAGGAATTGGAAGCTCTGGCGGTGAATCGAAGGAAACGAGTGGAACGAGGGTGAGAAATGGAGGATTTAAAGACGGAACGAGAAACGGACGAGAAGAGTGGTGACAATGGAGAGAAGCAGAGAGCTGCGGTTTCAGGCATGGTCACTCACAATCACAATTCAACTAATAGGATTCTGATCCAAAACCAAACACAAAGAGAGAAAGGTTGTGGAATCTCAAGTCAGACAAGAAAAGGGAGGGAAACACGGAAAGGGGAAGGAGGAGGTTTCCACGCCACGTCCCACGTCGCATTACTTGACAGTTTTTGTTACGACGCCTTTCCAAAACGCTTGGCTCTTGCGCTCTCCCTGTCTCTCCTTCTTTCTCTTTTTAATTATATATATATATATATATATATATATATATATATATATGAAACTGTTATAAAATTAAAATAAATGAATATAATAAAATTAATAATCATCAGGGGCTTAAAGAGAATTTATCAGGGACTTAAACTGATATTTGACAAGCAAAAGTTGAGACAGCAGGAGAGAGGCGAGAGAAAAGCAAAAACAATAAATTAAACAAAAACCAATAATTGAAAGAGATAGAGATGAGAAGCAGTTAAAACATCTTCTTTATTGCTGAGGTTACACACGTATATATAGGTAAACTGAATCGGTTACTTAAACAAAATATTTTATATTATTATATTATTATAATGATGCATCCAGAAACTTTTATAACACTCCCCCTTGGATGATATCATTATAATATATTTAAAATTTTCTACCAATAAAATCTAAACAAAATATATTTTATGATCTGCTGGATCTAAAATATTATAATCTTCTGGATTTAATAATATTTGGATGTGCTTAAAATGACTGCCTCATTAAAAACCTTGTCAGGAAAACCCAGTGGGATAAAACCTGATCGAAGGGAAAAAGAGTACAGTGCACATATGTCTACATTGATTTAATATACTCCCCCTGAAAAATGCTTCAAACATTTTAAATCCTTCAGGAATTTTCATATAGATATTAGTATCAAGTGACCCATATAAATATGCTGTCACTATGTCCATAAGCCGCATTTCGAGTCATTCTGAGACTACTAAACTGATCAATAATCTAAAAGTAATTGTATCCATCACTGGTGAATACGTCTCATCATAATCAATCACTGGTCTCTGCGAAAAACCTTGTGCAACAAGCCTTACTTTATGTCTTACAATTTCATTCTTTTCATTACGTTTCCGTACAAATACCCATTTGTATCCAACAGGTTTGACATTTTCAGGCGTTTGGACTACAGGTCCAAAGACTTTACGTTTGGCTAAGGAACTTAATTTTGCTTGAATTGTATTTTTCCATTCAGGCCAATCGTGTCTTTGTCTACATTCATTAACAGTATGTGGTTCATAATCATCGTTCATAACTGTCAAAGCTACTGTATATGAAAATATATCATCGATGATTATTTCATTATGATTCCACATATCTTCGGCACAATTGATTGAAATTTCTTGATTTCCAGAATTTTGTGACTCATCAATTGTTTGTACCTCTTTGGGGGTTTTAGTCTCTTCAGGGATTGGCAACTCTTCTGGAGTTGATTTTTCAGAGATAATGGATTTTGTAGCTTGAGTATTATTTTCAGAAGAATCAGAATTTTTCATTCTCCGTTTTCGGGGAATACTATCTTTTGAGCCCATTGGTCTACCACGCTTCTGGCGTGCAGTAGATGATTCATTTGCTGCGTTCTGATTACATTGTTCTATAGGAACAATTATTCTAGCTGGTGTATTGGCAGTTGGTATGTGTGATTTTGTCACTTTAGCAGCATCAGTAAATGCATCTGGCAACTGATTCGCAATCATCTGAAGATTAACTATTCTTCGTACCTCACTTTCACATTGGGTAGTGCGAGGATCCAAATGAGATATTGTTGTCTCATTCCATGATATCTCATTTTTCTCTCCAATAGTGACATTTTTCTTATGCTTCTCTTCAGGAAAAATTTTTCCTCCCCCTAATGGTGGGAAAGTTGTCTCGTCAAAATGACAATCAGTATTATCTAGTCGTATACTCTTGATTGGATAATCTGGAAATTGTGCTCGGAGTCTAATGATTTGAGCAAGCAATCTAGCAAAAGCAATGTTACGACTGGATAATAAACATACATGTGACCACCTTGCTGATGCATCAATTAATACCATAAAATAACGGAATGGTCCACTGGGTGGATGAATGGGTCCACATATATCTCCTTGTATTCTCTGAAAATTTATACCCACCACGACCATGATTACCACGTTCGCGTCCATGTCCACGTCCACGGCCTTTACTTGTGCTAGCATTTGCTTTTGGAAGTGCAACTGCGCCAGCAGGGCGAAGTTCATGATTTTTTCATCAGAAGCTCATTATTTTGTTCTGCCACTAAGAGACATGAGATTAATTCAGAGTATTTTGTAAACCTGCGTTCTCTATATTGCTGCTGCAGGAGCACATTAGATGCATGGAAAGTAGTATATGTCTTTTCCAACAGATCTGCATCAGTCAGTATTTCACCACACAAGTTCAGCTGTGAGGTTATCTTAAACAGGGCAGAATTATAATCAGCGACTGATTTGAAATCTTGGAGTCTTAAATTACTCCACTCATGCCGGGCTCTGGGGAGGACGACGGTTTTCTGATGGTCATACCTATCTTTTAAATTTTTCCACAAAGTCAGTGGATCTTTAATTGTGAGGTATTGAGTCTTCAGGCTCTCATGTAAATAACGGCGGATAAAGATCATTGCAGTTGCTTTATCCTGTAGAAATGTTTCATTATTATCTCTAATTGTATCAACTAAGCCCTTGGACTGCAGATACAGCTCTACATCAAGGATCCATGAAAGATAATTATTTCCTGATATATCCAGTAGAGCAAATTCTGGTTTTGCAATATTTGACATTGTTATATACATAAAATATCACAATTAGTGATATAATCAAAATGATATATTTGAAACTTCAGGTTGCCAAAAATTTCATTTATATTTTTAGAACTTCAGGTCAAAAATAATAACTTCAGGTTTTAACAATAAATATTTAGAACTTCAGATTCCATTGATTAAAATCCAGAACTTCAGGTTCTAGTACATTATAAATTTAAGAGAATAAAATATATGAAATATAAAGATATAACAGAGATAACAAATCAATTAATTAATAATATATTGAGCCGGCATAGCCGTGCATGAAATACATAATAAAAATAGTAAATAATAATTACAGAGCTGCACATATAGTACGTAACAATAAGTAAATAAATAAAATTAAATAGTTAGATCTGTAATGCATGATAATAATAATTGAGTCGGTAGAGCCGTACATTGGTTGAGTCGGCAGAGCCGTACATTGATTGAGTCGGCAGAGCCGTACATTGATTGGGTTGGCATAGCCAAACTTTTCAGTTAGAGTTAAAGTCAGAATATCAAGAATTTCAGGTTCAAGATCGTGCTGATAACGTGTTATAAAATTAAAATAAATGAATATAATAAAGTTAATAATCATCAGGGGCTTAAAGAGAATTTACCAGGGACTTAAGCTGATATTTGACAAGCAAAAGTTGAGACAACAGGAGAGAGGCGAGAGAAAAGCAAAAACAATAAATTAAACAAAAACCAATAATTGAAAGAGAGAGAGATGAGAAGCAGTTAAAACATCTTCTTTATTGCTAAGGTTACACACGTATATATAGGCAAACTGAGTCGGTTACTTAAACAAAATATTTTAATTATTATATTATTATAATGATGCATCCAGAAACTTTTATAACAGAAACTTATTACTTTTCCGGCTTATTTTTTGTTTCGTATAACTAGAAGGTCCACTTTACCTGTTTTTAGGATGATACAATCGTTAATTATCTCCAATATTTCTAAGAAATCTCATTTTACTTTTGTTCGTTTGTTGTCAATATCCATATTGAAATAATCAAAATGATCAAAGTATTTTTATAGTTTTATTCATATAGTTTTACCTTTATATATTAACAATTAAACTTTGATTTTTAAAGTTAATTTTGACGGATAAATGGTTGTTTAAATATTTTCATAAAATATAGAGATGCTTGATTTATTTCATAGGTCGATAAAAAGGATATTAATGAATTTCAAAAAATATTAAAAGATTTTGACATTATATTAAACTATAAGCAAAAAAATAATATTATTCCTATAAAAAAATAAGAAAATATACGTGAACTGCCCCTTTGCATGCTTCATTTTAGTTTATGGATTATCAATTTCTAATTGGTTTGCACACCACTTTTTAATAGAAATAATTGAATATCTCCTTAATCCTAAGAGATTAAATGTTCAAATTTCATTCTGATTCAAAGTGTAGGTAGTCTTCTACAAATTTAATTTTCCCTCCCCATCATTAAAAAAAAAAAAAAATCTAGTTGGTTATTTATTTGAATTCATTTGTGCAGTTATCAGTGCTGTTAATCATATATAAGTACTTGCCTTTATTTATAATAATTGAATGACAAAGTAGCATAATGTGTGGTCGGTACGTTTTGAGCTCGGTTTCAGGTTAATAACCATAATTTTTGTCGTGCAACATTTGATGAATTAGTAAAAATTTTGGGTTATACGATGTTTAAATTTTTTTTCTTTTTTCTCTTATTTTTTGTTTGCAGTACTAAATATTTTTTTACTTTAATTTTTTAATTTGAATTCCAAACGTTAATTTCTAAGTCCCACTTCTTGATTTGATCGTCTTTTTGCATAATCGCGACTTATCTGATGGCAATGTTACAGTCATCATGTAAGGTCACACTTTGATCCATAACCTTGCCATGAATTTATCTGTTGACGTGCTATTTAATGTGAGAATAACAATATTTGACTATTGTACATCTCCGAAAACACACTTTCAGATAATTTTTTTTTTAATATTGTGCAACCACTCATGTATTTAAAAAATGAAACACTTGGAGAGTTAAACCTTGAAGGCAACTCTACTATCTTAGTAATCATCTTTATATTAATGAATCCTTTAAAAAAAAAGAAAAGAAAAGAAAAATTGTGGTTAGTAACTAGGCTGTAATACTAATTTATTCATGATAACGATGCACAACTGTTTTTGTTAACACTAAACAGTACTCCAAAGGCTCAACTTTATAAAAGATTTTGAGAAGAAAGATTTTCTTTGGACAAGAGTATACATATGGACTTGTTCTCATTAATCTCAGGTCCCATCATCACTCTATATATGGGTCCAAATTTTTGATAGTCCAAATCAAGAATTTCTACTCAAAATTGAAAACCTGTACCTTGCAAGTTGTCATTTAAGCTATGAACTGAACTGGGTCACACAAGTGAATAAACTGGATACAGAACTTTTATTAATATATATAAGCATGCGGCAATCCAACTTCGAAAAAAAAAAGTATATGGCAATGTTGTATCAAAAAATAAAAAATGAAAAAAGTATATGGTAATCTTACATCAATGGTTTTGAGATATTAACTCTCACAATAAGTGGAGAAAACTCCCTACATATATTGACAAATGCATTAAATACTTACACGTTTAAATTAGCTGTAAAATGTGTTTATTGATTAGGCATGCTTAGAAGCTTATTCATCCAGCTTTTGAAATAAGGTTTTGCTATTAATAGGAGGTCTAAAGGTCCTTGCTTATTAAATGGTGTCGAAGATTGGTAAGAAGATGACTTATTGGACAGTTTCAGCTAGTATGGTTCCAGCCAGAGAATCATTCTATTCTATGCCATGTAATTAGCCTTTTGCTCTATGTAACATTATTAACTTAATTTAAGGATTTCACAGGTCATGTTTGTTATTATTCTTTCCATAATTTTTTCGAGTTAATCAAACCACTGAATAGAAGGTAATCTGTTATATTGTGTACGTGAAAGTCTGCATGAATTATTGTTAGGGGTTGATAATAACATTCATTATAAGTTTTTTTTTTCCTACATGTGATACAGGGAATCGAACTTGACGCATTTTCAAATCGAATGAGTGTTCGCTACCTCCATCAAGTGCTTCTGGCGGTGATCATTAATGATTAGTCATTGTTGGACAATGCATGAATATTTCGGGTGGACATATTGCTTGTCCTCTACTTACAATTAGGAAGTATGTATAATGTATATTCTGTTAATTTTTATTTATTTATTATTATTCTCAGACTTTCTACAAGATTAAGTTTCGAATATGTATTCAAATTCAGTGACACTAATTTCAATACCGAGTTAATTTAGATTCAAATGATGCTTGCTATTATTTCCATCAGGTACATAGTCTATCACCAATTTCAGAATTCTGTGCACTTGCTCTTATACCAGGTCTACTGAAATCTTTATCTTTAAAATCGAATAGACAGATAAAAGGCATTTTATCTCTTTCATGCTTAGGAATTGATACTGTCAAACACGATAACCTTAAAGTAGATTTTGATCATGCTTATTGATACAGGCAGTTTGTGTGTGTGTGTGTGTGTCCTATGTTCCTTGCAAATGCAATGTCTTTGACACGGTTTTTTTAGTGGCTTTAGAGAATTAAGTTACATTATGAGAGAAAGGATTTAAAACCACTTTATGCAAGGATGATCATGTTTGCTCCACACATGCTAATAGGAGCCAATTTGAGTGGATAGTAACATTGACAGGTGGGTTATGGATTTCAAAAGGTGCCTTTGGTCGAATCAATTGGTTTATATACAGAGGCAAGTATGGCTAGCTCCTTAGTTTTATAAATAGATGCATGGTACTAATGAAATTTCCAAGTATGAAACAATCATTTTACTCTCATTTCTCCCTTTCACATTCTATATATCTTTTTAACATTCCTTCATTCACTCTTTATACAAAGAATCATAGACTTGAGGCATGGCAGTATTGCAGTATATATATCCTGGACCTAACCACGCTCCTAGTTCTAGCCAGGCCCTGATGACTCCACACTTTTCTTTTAATTTTTCAGTACCTTAAGCCATTGACTTAAAAAGACACCGATTACAAGAAAAACCCTTATTAAAATAACTACTATATAATATTATCACGTTATTTATATACTTATTTTGAGAATTTTTAATTCATTAATACCCTTGAACTGTTCTCTTTTACATTTACAACCACAGTACTCTATTGAAATTATTGAGTGTTTGTTAGGTGGCACCAGCAACGTTTGGAGGGCTGCTGCTTTCACATTCTGAAGTATTAGATGCCGTAGTCATCCCATATGTCAGATAACGTCTTGTATTTTTTCTGCGATAATTTAATGAGCATGCTCTAAGAGCTACTATGTACATCTTGCCTTCATGTAGATTTCCTGATGCTAATGTTGGTGAGGTGCCAATTGCATTCATTTTTCACTTGCTGAACAGCTCACTGACCGTAGAAGATGTTTAAAATTAATAGCCAAGCAGGTAAGTAATGCTGCTTTCAATCAATCCCTGGATATGAATATATGCATGTATTTTTTTATTACCTTTTTGCTGTCATTTTAGTGCAAGGTAACCATTGAAAACATCTCTCTATGGAGTCATGAAGGCACTATCTAATGGGTAGCCTCATCAAAGAATACCCTTGCTAGTGGGTCATTATTGTGATATTCCTCAATGCTCATCAAAATATATTATTCCACTTCTTAAAGGCATTCTAGCAAAAACAAAGGCAAGTATTATTGAATACTTAAGATGCTTTGAACTTGATCAGATTCTTTTCCATCTATACAAGTTGCACCATACGAAAGATTACGTAGAGTTACTTTCATAAACAGTGTCACAAAGGACTTTTAGTATAGATTTTAAGAAGGGAGTTTATATATACAATGTACTAGGATGGATAAGGACCCAATTATTTTTCCAGTATGGATAAGTAGTACGCATCATATTAATTTCCACAATAATAATGTAGAATTGATTGATCAATTGCATAATTTAGCTAGAGTTAAGACTTGGAGAAAATATAATAGAAATTAGTCATACTTCATCTTCAGCTGAGTTGACTTGATTGACTCACACATATTACTGTACATGTTTGAGGTTTATCCTCAATTTATTGCAAAAAATTAAAGTAAATTTATTTTAGCTTAAGTTTTGATGATAATAAAGCTAATGATAGAATAACAAACAAAAATTATGAGAACGAATGAATGGTGATGAATTAATGATAGTTAGCAAGACGTCAAGGATAATAGCTTGTTCAAATTTCTTGCTGAATTATGTCCATTCCATCTAAAATTTTGTGAATTTGTAGATAATTGGAAAAGGTATCTATATAAATTCAAATACTTGGATTTAAATTTATCACGGTTCTATATAGTATTTATCTTTTCATTTTTTATGTAACTAAATATAAAATAAAAATATACTCTTTTAAAATTTAAGGGTCAATTGTTATTCATCTTAATCTTAAAAAGTTACGTTCTTGAAACAATTTTACATAAATCTCGACTTATTTAGCGAAAGATACTAAAATGATGTATTTTTAAAATGGTAAGATAAAAGATATTAATATTATAAAGATATTTAAAACATTTAACCAAAAATTTAGGATTTATGTGAGGAGTGTGTAGTAAAAAGGAAAAAGAAAAGGGAGCCAGCTAATGTTATTGAACACTGACTAGTGCTTCTCCTTTAGCAAGCATGCATGATAATATACTCTGACACTTTCACAACCTTGGCTTCTCTTAGCAGTAAGCATTTTCCAGCACAAGAGCAGAAGATCCCATAGATAAGTGAGGCCCCATTAGAAACCCACATCAAGTTTATTTGGTCCCTCTAGCTTTCAACTTTGTTTCTGTGGTGTCAGTTTCACAGTGAGTCCTCATATCAATATGCATGTTACAAAAGAAAGGTACTTGTCCAAATGCCAAACCAAACCCAACCATAACCCCCCAGTTTGCTTCTTTGACTCTCTCTCTCTCTTTTAAGGCTGCGTTTAGTCATTTTCTTCCTTTTCTTTTTAAAGAACTTTAAATGATGAGGGACATGAAAAATTTTGTGATTGGGAAAGGTTATTAGATATTTAACAATACATATTTCAATTTTTTTCATATTTTTATATATATGTAAAATATTTATGATTTTTTCATTAGTTAAGTTTCAAATCTAATTGTGATTGTTCTCACTGAAAAAATTTAATTGAATCCTTTATACTGATAAGACACAAGCGTAGACTCTTATGGGCTTGGGCTGATTCTAATGGGTCTAGTAGCCAACTGGTAGACAATACTTCAAAAGAGTTCTGGATTTGGGCTATTTTGAATTTCCACCAACTAATGATAACTTTTTTTTTTTTTTAAATATCATGTCAAGTTGTTTTTTCTACAGTTTAAAATGACTTCATCCTTTTGTTATTTGCTATCTAAAATTAGTTCTGTCCCTAGCAAAAACACCTGACATAATCCTTCTATTAAAGGCCTAAAAGCATCCTGTAAAATTTTCTTTCAAGTTGTTAGTTTGCTCTCAATCAATTCAGAACTTTATGAGTAAAACTAAATCAAAAACCTTCCAAATAATTATGATAGCTCAACTTCACCTAATTTTAATCTCTAACAAATCCAATGAAAAAGCATTCTTGGTCAAAAAAGTTGCACCTTCACAACCAAAAACATTTCCCACATTTCATCCACCTTCACGTTTCTCATATAGCATGATGTCTCACAAGCTTTTAGTCTAATGAACTGACCTAACAAATCTACACTGAATTGTCATAAAAACGAAGAGAAACAAGAAAAGAAAAGGAAAAACAAAACCCTTTTTGACTTTCGAAACAGAAATATTGATGGATCACGAAACAAGAAATTTACAAGTTAATAAGAATCACAGTGGTTAGGTACAAAGTTGATTTCCAAGTGAGGGCAGGACTTGTACAGGACCCAAATATAGGTTCAAACTCGAGAGGACATTTGCATTTCTTTTTCTTTTTCTTTTTTTTTTTAAAGAAAAAAGAAAAAATCTCTAGTATTTGGACAACAAATGGCATGGATGAGGATGACAATTGACAAGCCTGGAGGTCAATAATTCAAGAGCTAGGCACATGCATTGCAAGCTCTTTTTTTTTTTTGAAAACAAGTGAGCCATTGAAAACGTTGCCTACTCTCATCTGCGTCAGTCTTTTCAGCTTTTGGTCCCCCCATGTACCTCTTCTGTATTGACATTGTAACTAACTTGTTTTGTAGACCACAGGGCTTTGCATTGACTTTTTTCTTGTTAATTACATATGTGGGATTTGGATTTCTGGCTTCGTTGATTAATGGTTCATTAATTAAATTAGTGTGTTTGAAAAATTAGAGATTTATATCTTATAATCTCTTAAAGTCCAACTTATATACTCCTAGGGACTCGAATTGTCTGTTTGTCACCTATACTATAAGTCTACAAAGATATTTTATACCAATGGTGCGTTTACTTCACTTGAAGGAATCGGAATGATCTGGAATCGGAATGACTTGGAATCAGAATGAAGTATCGGAATCATATAAGTTGTTTACGTCAACTACAAGAATCGGAATCGCAATCAATATTATTTCCATTAAACTGTTTACTTTACTTTGGAATCGGAATGAATTAATTATAAGTTACAAAAATACCCTTAATTAAAATTATGGATTAATTATAATAATGTGTAGTTTTTTATTATAATATACTCTTTTTTTTAATATCAAATAAAAAACTACATATTATAATAAAAAAACTTAATATTATTTTAATAGTTTACTAACTTGATGTGCAGTTTTTTATTATAATATGTAATTTTTTTTTAATATTAAATAAAAAACTACATATAATAATAAAAAAAAATTACATATTATTTTATTAGTTCATCATGATAATTAAGAAATTGGTGATGAAAAATTAATAGTGCGCAATTTTTTATTATAATATGTAGTTTTTTTTTTTTTTTAACATCAAATAAATAGATTTTTCTTTATTTTTTTAAAAAGGGGTATAAGGGACATTTTATTTTGACAAAGGAAATGGGAATGGGAATGGGATTCCCAAGTGGGTTGGGGGGAATGAGATTCCCATTCCACAACCCCAAATTGATGTGGGACCCATATTTTCATTCCCATTACGGAATGGATTTTAAACAAGTAAACAACATCAATCAATCTCATTCCCTATTCCCTTTGTTTAATCCATGAAGTAAACACACCACAAGTATGTGTTCTATATGTAGCTTATTCCAATAGAAAGGTTTTTTATACATATATATATATATATATATATAAGCATTTCAAGTGTTGTTAACAACACTAAAAGTACTCTCAATTTTCAAACATAGCAATAACTCAAACCATAGATGTGGTGGTCTAATTTGTGTAAAAATAAAACTGAAGAAAACAGTTTTTTTTTTTTTTTTAAACACAAAAACAGTGTTACTTATAGGTGAAGCGGTCCATTTCCATACCAATCAACAGTGTCTTGCAATGTTTTTCTTCACATCTAACTATTAACAAATTCGCAATTACTAGACAAAAAATGTGTCTTGTTCAACACAGTGTTTCCTTATCGTTTTCTCAAAAAAATTGTGGTTTTCTTTGAAGGGTGAACATCACGGCTTAGAGATCAAAATCAAATCATTATAAATTGATTGATGCCTTTATGGTTTTTAATCTTACATAATAATTGACTTGTTGCTATCAAGTGCAGACAAACTCACATTGATAATAGTAGAAATTTTTTATCTTCATATTATTAGTTAATTATCATTAGATTTAAAAATTTAAACGAATAAAAAATAATTTAATTATAGTATTTGAAACTTGAGGTTATATATGATATGTTAACATTCTTCTTTTACCAATGTTATCCATTGATCGATATTAGTGCCAAGATCTTTCTGATTTTGTTTATTATTCCTTTTGAAACTTCTTTATTTGTAATTTGAATTAAATTTGTTGGTTCTAAATATATATTTGGATAAACAACGATGATCAATCAATGACGTGAATAAATAATTAAGTTTAATTGGGTCCTGGTGTAGTTCTAATTGCATATATTCCTTAAAAAAAAGTTGAAATTCAAGGGTATTCATATAAGATTTTGTTTTTTATTATTTTTTTTAAAAGAAGATTTTTCCTTTTACAATAGCTAGTTTTAGCTTAAATTAAATTTAAAATAAATGAAAAAATGAAGTAATTACCATTAGTTTGTAATTCAAATGATTAATCGTATTTGTAATTGAAATTGAATCCTATATCATTTATTATTATCCGAATATGTGGAGAATTTATTTCACTTATTTTGAGGTTGATTTTATTTAGTTAGCCAACCATAACTATTATCAACATTCAGCTTAAATTTTAATAACTTGAGTTGTAAGATTTGCGTGGAATTGTTTCTACAGGGACTCTTGGTTTATAAATAAAAATAAATTCATCCACCTAATGGATTAAAAGGGTTGTTGAAGTTTACATAGGATGGACCAATTTTTTGGTTCGAATAACAGATTTCTACATATGAGGTTCTAAACTAGATCATATGATTGAGAAATCTAATTTAATTAAGCTTGTATGTTGATTGAAAGGCGCCCATTTTTCGGAAAATTTATGGAAGGATTATTGCAACATGGATTAGAAAATGATGTCCTTACAATAATATATATATATTTTTTTATTTGTCCCCATGAAGTGATAACCTGTAGGTACAATGGTTCCTCAATTTGCCCCCTCTTATATCATAACATCACAATAGAGATTGTGAGATATGTCTCTCCATAGATGTGTCTTGTTTTGGACAAACCAGACATCGTTTTCTCCAACAAGTTATCGATCTACTCGCATCGATCTCATACATATATTATTACCTTTCTTCTTTTTCCTTTTCACTGTGTATGATATATTATGTAGGATCCATCTCCACTTCTATTCACATGTCTAGCATATGCGAAGGGCCAGGCCTTGTTTCTAGATTGACATGATTTTTGATTTGTCATTTTTCATGGCTAGTAATTAGTTTATCAATATCACTCATGCCTTGCCCATTCTTTCGTTTATTTTCGACTCTCGGGTTGATCTATTAATATCAGTTTCATTAACTACAATTAATGGTAATTGAATCGTTTGAGTTACACTATGTGACTTATCAAACTTTTCTTTTGTGCATGAAGCAGTGGCACAGCTAGCTTGAGCACGAAAAAAAGGACCCACAATAGAGAAATCAATGCATGGCCATCTCATGACCGTACAATCAAAATTGGGTTGCGTGTGTGATGCTTTGACAAAAAAGCAAAGTTACAGTAATCATAAACTGGAGAACAATTACAAACAATAAACATATAGAAAAAATAATATGTATGCATTAATGTATTAATAATTGAAGAAGGAAGAAAATTAGAAAAGAAAATGGTGGAGAAGGACAAAAGGGAATGGGCCCAAAGCATAGAAGAAGCACACAAGCATATGATCACTAACATCAACACATGGGAGCCAACTCTCTCTTTTCATCTTTTCTTTTCTATTTTTTCTTCAATTTCCACTAGGTACATTTGCAATATTGCAAGTCTGCAAAAATTCAAATAATTAACCATTCAATTCATCATTAAAAACACCCCTTTTTGTCATTTCCACTAAAGGTCAACTATCATCAATCTTCTCTCTATCTCTATATGCTCCATTCATTTTAATCCCATTATTTTTTTTTTCCCTTTCACATGATTCAAGACATGACACACCCATATATTACCCTACTACTTTAGCCTTGTTCGAATTATTTTGTCTCTCACTGTCACCTAATGTAAACTACATGCGTTAAAAGCTAACCTACAAATTTGATTTCAAATGTTTGATGCATGCACAGCAGAATTTGTCTACAATATTATATTTAAAGAAAATTAATATGATTAAAGTAGCATTTGCTTCTGGTTTTTTTTTTTTTACCTCACTCATGCATGTAAATTAAGCAATAAATTAATCCTCAAATTATAGGACTAATATATATAAGTGAATTTATCTGGAGATATAAAACTTTGGGAAAATTCTGAAAAAAAAAAAAAACCTCTTTTGAAATTTAAATAAATTTGAAAAACAAACTTACAATTTCAAGATTGGATAAAATCTGTCGAATTATTGGTGAAAGAATCCCCGCTAGCCGCTAATAAAAATACCTCATATCAGGGGGAGGTGTTACCCAATTTTGAAACAAAAAGGTTTTTTTTTTTTTTTACAACTTTGAGTAATTACCACGAATTCAATTACCTTACAAATAAGTCATCATAATTATCAACGTATAGCTTTTCCAAAAAAAATAAAATTTACTGACATAAGGCAGTTTGTGGGCAATTAAAGAGATTAATTTGTGTATTTTTGTTACAAGCTGCAATTATACAGAAATTGAAGTCTGTTAATGTACTAATTAATGTGATGTAATAAACACAAAGTAATATCATTCGTGTTACTTCAAATATGTTTCAGAATTCAGATTATAGCGAGTATATATAGCCACATCTCAATTTTTTTTAAAGCTGATTCCTTCAAAAAAGTGCATGTTGCGTTTTAATCTTTAAATTCTGTGAAAAAAACATCAGTGCCATACTGGTTGTCAAAGCATAAAAGTGAGTACCCTTAAATAATATATACATAACATTTTTTCTCCTAAATTGAAAGTGATACACAGACTGTATCTAACCACTTAGAACATGTCAAGTTTGCATGTACAGTTGCGTTTCCTGTAACAAAAATTGGATCAAAGATTGCATCCACTTAATTTTTCATTAATTTTATATATATATAATATTATGATAATCGCCCAGGAGCTGATCATAAAGCTTGATCAAGAAGATGCCTACAGCATGTGCATGAACATTTGCCTTTTAATTTTCCGAATTTAAAGCCCAAATATAAGTGAAACAAGCGGCAGATGCTGTGGAAACCACTATTATTAAGGGCATATTAAGATTTAATTAATTAATTATCTTCACTTATTGCAGGTTTGCTACCGTTAAGGATACCTGTTAATAAAAAGTATATGCTTTTTTTTGGTTGATACTTCCCAGTAGGATTCCCACTACAACAAACTCAAGAATTTTTAATGAAAATTCTCTTAAATAGAATAATATACAGTACTCACTTTATTGTCAAAAGCCTAAGTAGACGGTTGTGGTGGGTAGTTTTCCATGAAACATAGCTACTGTATTCTAAATAGACACATTAAAAAAAAAAAATGTTATAGTACAACATGGTTCATACTTGGACATGAAAAAATTTGCAAATCTTGATGAATCAATGGAAATGAAATGATAATGATATGGATATATACTTTTGTGATAGTAGATCAAATCATACTATTTGCATTATTGGACATGTGGGTGATATAATGTATTATTAAGAAGATTTACTTAAATTGGATTATCCAACTAAGACGCTATAATTTTAATTTTTTATTTTGTTTCTTTGTGTTGAGTTAGGTTAGGGTAGTGCTTTTGCTTCTGGCAACTCAGGCGTGGGCTGCCTGCTACCTAAAAAAAAAACAAAAATAGAATATTCCTTTGCATTTTTGCAAGGAATCAGATTTTCTGGAAGCAACTTCAGGAGAGAATTACTACTAAAAAAAATCCTATTCCGATCTCTAATGGTTGCTTTTTAATATTAAAGAAAAAAAAAATGTGAGGTCCAGATTTAATGATTCTATATGTAACCCAAAATTGGTCTGATTTCTTTTTCCTTCAAGAGGAAACAGTAATTCTTTGATTTAGCAATATTTGAATATAAATTGAATTGACTATCAGTTAAATGTTATGTTATGAATAGTTTTATTTTTATTGAAGTGGAATGTTAGGCAGTCAAATTTTCTGTATCAGACAAGAAAGGAGTTAGATTTTCTATGTGCAACTTCTACTTTCAGCTGCTGTTACAATATTTGATGTTACCTAGTCACATAGGCTGTCAATGTTTGTTGGTAGAATTTTTTGGCAGATAAATCCAATATATAATACCAACTATTTATATAGGCTGTCAAAGTGTCAATGTTTTGGGTGGTAGAATTTTGCCAACAAATCCAAATCTTGCTGTCAAGATTTTCCACTTCACAGTGTTAGGAATTTGATATTATTTCACATAATTGACCACCCACATATGCTTCAAAAAGGTAAGACTGAATCATTAAAGCTAATAAAGCAGGATGAAAATTATTAGGAGAAAAATGTATAAACTAAATTACCCAACCAAATATTTGAAAATTATACTGTAATTAGTTTAGGACTTGTGACAGCCAAACAAACTGATAAATGCCAATTGTCATTTTCAAATCTTCTCGGATTTGGGTCTGATCTCAGCTTGGCAAATCATATTTAATCTGATTTAAAATAAGATAGTTTTGGCATTCAACCAGCAATAGCATAGGGCCTTTTTTGTTTAAATGCTTCATATATTGTGAACAAGCACAAAGCACAAGGATTTATCATGCATATATAAGGTGATTGTGTGAGAAGAAAGATGTGAATGTGTGATATTGTGAAAATGAAAACTTGAGAAGAAAGCATGGCTTTCCAAGGTGCGCTTGCATGATTCATCTAACTATATATACATAGCAATTACATATATATATATATATAGTGTTTTTACTGCCTCCTAACTTATTAATCGAATTCATCAATTGTATTTTTTTTTTTAAAAAAAAACAAATTTTCTCTCCTATTTAATTAAAATATAATTAATGAATTTGATTAATTCGTCCCAACTTTTTAGAATTAAGAGGCATTGATGATAGAATATATATATATAATTAACACAGTCCAATTACTAAGTTTTGGTTTGGTTTTTGCATGACTTAGCCTCACGATATCATTAATAGGAATGTCCAAAACATATAAATGAGCCACTTTCATTCTGTTTAAACTCAAAAGTTAAAAAATGAGTGTAGATATGACTATAGAAGTGGTTAAAGATTTACATCGAAATGAGTTAACTAGTTCATAGATTAATTTTGAAATTTTAATTTGTCTAATTGACAAATTGTCAATTCACACCCTTGCATCTCAAGTACAGCTAACTCTTCATTTGATTTTATTGATAGACTTAAATTACTAATTTTATTTTTAATTTTTTAAAAAAATAATCTTATTATGGATGTTTTCACCACCAAGATAAATGGACTATTAAAAGTCTAAGGGATGAGCCTAGTGGCTAGAAACCCAGAAAGCCCAACACTCTGGTTAACCAATTGCTTGTCCATCTGCTCAACCTTTTGTATGTGCTCGTTTGCCAGCTCGGCCATGAGCCCATTCATGAGATCATTATCTGCTCATTCATCAGATCGTTGTCTAGCTCGCCTATCATCTTGGTCAGCAGTCCTAAATAGGATTAGCTTGGTAAAGAACCTTATTCGCTCATTAGCTTGACAGAATATTTTTCTCACTAAAGAGCTCGTCGTATTGATCCAGTTGACATTTTAGAAGCTTTAAGCAGTAAGGCTATAAAAGAAGTTAACTTCCCTATTTCGGCCTAATGTTTCAGCCTAACAAGAGGAAGGCTCGACATGCCTAATAATCCAAAGCCCGACTCGACTAGTTCCCATTACTAAGTTCATAGCACGACAACCTCGTACATCCTAGCTGGCGGGAGCGAGCTCTCTTCTATCATGCCTCTCAAATTACAAGTCAATTGCAGTCAAAACTATTTGATTGAAATACAATTCAAAGCGTATCATACACTCCAATCCGTCAAAGATTACAGTTTGAATTAAAAAAATCTTACCTAACCAGCATGAGTTTAATGTCTAAACCATACTTTGTCAGAAGACTTTGACAAATGTTACAGTTGTCAGTCTTGAAAATGTAATTAATCATTATTACTTTATTTTGTCTTATTATGTATTACTGTAACGTCTTTTTTTTTTTTTTTTCTATAAATAGAGGAGAAAATTTATTGTAAAAAGGAAGAGAGCAATACACTTTTATTGAGAGGGTCGTTGCTCTGCCAAAAGATAGTAAGAAAAAAGTGGACGTAGACATTCTTTGGGCTGAACCATTTAAAATATCGTGTGTCTGTTGTTCTTCCTCTTACATTTCTCATTCGTTTCCTTTGTTTCGCATTAGCTACAGTGCTGTGCTTCAACGAACCTACGTTGACCGGTATTGAATGTCAACAACTCTTTATTTTATATAATTGATAGACTTAAATTGTATATATATATTTTAAATATCACACGTTGGAAGGGCGGAAATAGATGAACAATTTCAATGGGCAATTATAAAGAAATATATAATATTTGTAAAATGCAAAGTAAATTTTGGATAAATCGAGGATCACATGTATGTAATTTTTTGGGGTATCTACTTTTTAAAAATGTAAACTTGGGAGTGTTGTAGCCACCACTGTTAACTTATGATATAGTGAGTTAAACATGAAATATTGTTAGCAGAATGAACCTTCTTTACCAACAAGGCACATTGAACAATGGTTAGATTTATATGATTAGTAAAAATGCTTCTAAAATTAATGAAAACTAACATTTAGCTGGAAAAAAAAAAAAGTTAATTGTTCTTAGTCCTAAAAGAATCTTCAATTATTCTTAACCCGTTTTCTATGAAACATTTCACATAGGATAAAATTTCATCTATGTGAACGTTACAATATTTCATGTATATGAAATATTGACCTTCGTAAAATATGTTACAAAACAAAAATATATTAAAAATTATTGAAATTTTGTTTGGGACAAAAAGTAAATACCATATTGTTTCGGATTCAAAAGATTTTTTTTTCTTTTTTATTTAGACAAAAATGAATTTTTTCCAAAGTAAATTATACCATTGTACAAATTTTTATACAGTTATTTGTACTATATAGATAATTATTATTTTTTTAAACTATTAAATTCAATTCAAATTAAGATAATGTCACCATCCTCGAGTCGTATGTAGCATGATCCTAATAAAAAAATTTAAAAGTTTTTCTTGAATTTCTAAAATAAATTGACAACCTCATTTTAAAATAATAAAATTTCCTTCCAATCTCCACTATTGTTACTTAAATATAATAAAAAAAATCCAATTTTTGACAAAGCAAAAGATACCTACAATATTTACATGAAAACTCTCCAATATTTTTATATAAATTGAAGATAACTTCAATAAAAAAATGAAGCAGACTACAATATACATGACACAGACAGGGGAGGGGGCATAGAGCGTTAGAGTAGGATCCCTGATGTCAACCCAAATGGGTCCGTTGTCATAGAAAATGGGCACGACCAGATAACACACACATTCATTTAACTCTTTTATTTATTGCTCCAACTCTTATTTGCAAATTCAGACCAGAATTCGAGAGAGGGTCCAAGTAAGCATGGACCCTCCCTAGCCCCTTATTTTCTTTTCTTTTCACACTTTTTCATGATTTCTGATCTCATTATTACGCAAAATAAATCAATATATAAATGAGACGAGAGAAAAGAAACATGTATATATATATAATATATAAAAGAATTTGTTCACCTTTTACATCACATGTCTAACAAGTGCCCTACCATATCTCAAATCAATCCTTCTTTAATTGATTCCCGCTGCTCGAGAGATGCACAAAACTTTAATCGCTTGAATGTTTGTGACCAAGTTATCGTATCATATAGTATACAGGTACTCTTTTTTGTGATTGTTTTTACCAGAATTAGTTACTACATTTGAAGATAAGTGGAACATTTTGTTATGATTTTGGAATATGTACAAAGTATTTTTAATTTTTTATGATGATAGCTGACTCATTCGCAATGATTAATTAAATAAATAAATTACTGTATGAGATTAAAATAAGATTGAAAATAGTTATAAAAAAATGTCTTTTTTAGTAATATAGTTAACGAAAACTAAATGTATGATTGAAATAAGTTATGAAGGAAAAGTACATAATTAAGAATTGTGGCAAAACGTGAACTATAAAGTTTCAATTGTTGAGTTATAATATTTGTATTTATTGTCCCACCATTACGGACATGTATAACTATCAAATTTTAAAAATAGAATAGAAGCCTGTTAAAAAAAATAAATAGAAAAATACGGAGATTCTAAATTTGGCATCGAAGCAACACTAAAAGAAAAATACCATAATGGTCATTTCAAAAAAATAAAAACAATAACCGATTTAAAAAATAATAATAATAATGATGACTACTTGCTCTTGAAACAAAACTTGTATATACAAAAATTTCAATAAGACAAATGAAGAAATCTTCGGTATCATTTTCCTTCCACAATATTTGATGGGTCCTTTCTTGATTTGAAAAGAGAGATAGATTGATGGGTCCTATTCCATAATTAAGATTAGAGAAGATATTAAACCAAACTACTAGATGGCACAAACCTATAAAAATTGAAGAACAGAAGCAGTTTGGACACTTGGGCAGCCCACAAAGAGGACAACACAACCATCTTGTGGTTGCAGTGGTGTCGACAGCTTGGCCACAGAATCATCATGACTTAAATATCAAGATTTAATAACCAAATATGATATTAATTTATTATTCAGAAGATTATAGTATAAACTACTGCACACTTAACCACAAGAAAGACAATGGAATAGCATAATGAGTCTCACATGCACCGCTTTTGACAAGGATTTGAGTGGGGATTTGAGTGTTTTTATTATTTTTATATACACTATTTTTTTGTTTAGTTTAATCGTTTAATTAATAAGAAATATGGATGAATGAAAATGGACCACCCCTTTATAATCACCAATAATAATAGCCTCTCAATAAGAGAGAGAAATGGGTTTTCTTTCTCTTTTTGACTTCTTCAAAGTCACTCTCTCTCTATCTCTTTATTCTTCTCAATTTGGTAGATTATTTGCCATTAAAATACACTTTTTTTTTTTTTGAAGTATAAAATACACTAATTTTATTTGCAACTAATTGGGTTTCTTTATGGGAGTTGTACCACCGACTCTCTCATCTTTACACCTAATCTTTAACGACCTTATTGGATGTTTAATTTGGGTGGTTGCGTTCTTATTCACTTAATCCACACAATTTTATTGGATGGTGTACCATTTTTTTATGCTCGCAATGCATTGCCCATGCCTGAACCTCGTTTTCTTTGTCATTATGTTATATCATTCCTACAACAGCAAATCGACCATTAAACCAGTAAAATAAAGGAAAGAACAATAATAAATATTCAACATAGAAAGATAAATTAATAGGTAAAAAACAATAATAAATATTCCACATAGAAAGATAAATTAATAGGTAAAAACCTAACCGATGTAACGATAAAAAGTAAAGAACAAACATCTAAATCCACATCATACGTATTCAATTGTGTGACTTATAAATCATATTAATTTTAAGATCATAAGATAATATTCGGTATAATTCATTTATTTAATTTTGAAAATTGATTATTTTTAAAAGGAGTTAGCGATAAATTTTTAAACAATTAAAAAAAAATTATAAATTTATAAATAGCATGAATTACTCTAATTGTAAATAATAAAAAAATATATATATACATAAAATGAATACAAAGTCTTTCTTTATCTACTTTTTATGTTGTCTTACGCTAAACGAATCTTGAGTGGGGTCACAAGTATGGCAATCGTGAGCTTAGGGTTCTTGGATGAGCACTGTTTTTGTAAGGACATGGTTCTCAGCTGGTGATGAAGTTTTTTTGGTAAAATTATGGATTAATGTGATCCATCATTGTTGATGATGGCTATTACTGCTGCTAAAGTGGTTTTCCCTTATTCCGTCTGTAGTCATGCCTAAAAGGCTGGCCTCGGTCAAACTAAATTGATACTTTCAAACTACCAAGGATTCATGAACCACCATCATCATAATCGTTTTCACTAATTAAAATAAGAGGAAGATAAGCGAAAGAGAGAATACATTTATTACTTCATATTACATCTATCAAAAGACTTCATATAGATTTGATAACATTCTATACTGATAATGATAATATTATAAAAGGTAAAAATCCTATTATTTTGATAATGATGAATTGTAATGCTAAACAAGCACATAATTTAAGTGAACATTTGCTAACCTAGAATATGAACAATTACATAGAATACCAAAAAAGAGTACTACCTAAAGATTCATTTGAGTTGACAAATGTAGATGATGTAGTCTTGTCTTACAGAAACATTGACGTAAGTTTCATAGTTTTAGACGGTTGAGGTGAATTAAGTGATGGGCTACCAGTACCACATGACTGATTCACTACAGTAACGGTGGTCCATAAGAGAGGACATTAAGGGCAAGTACCAAAGTAAGATAGAGTCAGAGAAGGCTTTCTTCAAAAGTTTTTACCTGTTTCCATTGTTGTGACTCACCATTGTTTAAGTTTGTTTGCTTCCGTCAACAGAGTGGTTGAAGTGTTGAAGATGAACCTCCCCTTCACATCATATTGATTGTTGACTTGTTCCCATTCCTAACCTCTTCAATTTATTTTTCAGGGACTTTTTTTTTTTTTAACCCGCAACTGCAATTTTATATATTTACACTTTCCAGTGACAGGAAAATAATTACAAAATTAGCAAGACCACTGTAACTTTTTTTTTTTTTTTTTTAATTGAAGTTAATGTCAAATTGATCAAAAATTTATAAGAATTTATCAAAATTAGTTACTAAAAACCATCCATACAAAGCTTGTAAAATCATAATTAGTGGAACTTGAATCCCCAATATTACAGTGTCAATGACAAATATATAACCAAATATACTATAACATAATGTGAATGAAAACGTTAAAAGTCTATTGAAACTTATCGAAATCAGTTATCAAAAACCATAAGTACAAAACTTGTAAAAATATAGTTAGTTTATGAACCCCCAATTTTAGAATACATGATAAATGTACAATCAACTGTATTATAAGATAATGTGAATAAAAATATCGTAACTAATATATTATTCACATAAATATTTCATAATTAATATCACAGGTATAACTTGCATCCTATAAATTCATTTAATAATTCCACCACACATCTAGTTAGGTTCGTGGGTGGAATTTTTATCAAAATCTAGATTTGGGATTAGACGAAAAATCCCATAATAGAAGGGTTTTGATACAAAACTAGAGGGTCTTTCATCAAAATTTGTTCCCAAACTAATATTTAAATACAAAACTAAACAATTATCTTGAAATTTTGTTAAAACTCAAGGGACTTTAGAATTTTCTGAACTTAAAAATTTAAATACAAAAACACTACACATGCCGTGAATGATATGACGAGATAAATATGTCACATTGATTAAAAATCTCTGTTAATAGGAATGGCACTGGAGTGAATAGCAAGAAAAGAAATATCGTAAATGAAAAAACAACGAAGTGGTAGAGAAGTAGACAAATTCCCGTGGGTGGAGGAATTAAACAAAACTCTGGTGCTGCCAAGGAGGAGTCGCACCAGACACAGTACGGTTTTAAGCGTGAAAAGAGAGAAAGATATCTATTCACTTTCTCTCCGCTCTCCCGCATAACATTTCATTTCATTTATTAATTATTTGTTTTTCTTCTGCAGCTCGAAAAAGGATGACATTTCTTGCATTTTTCAGGGAATTTATGGTGTCAGAACCCAGTCTGATTTTTTGTATTTTAAGCCAAGAAAAGAAACTGACTCACTCACCCTGTTGTCAAAACACCAAAAGAAAGCGTGATTAAAGTGGGTTCAGTCTCTTCCTTATAAATAGACATTTTTATCTGCATCCTCGCTACTGACTGAATTATTATCAAAACCACTATAAATAGAGAGCAAGATGGCTGCAATTTTTTTTTTTTAAGAAAAAAGCCTCTAAATTTGCTGTCATTTTCTATAAAGTATCAATTTTTGAGGGAATCCCCAGATTTGTCGATGATTTTCTGACAAATTTACCTGGATGTGTACTTTGTATTTCTTTATTTTTTTTTAATAAGAAATAAAATACAATTTTTGAAGAATTTGAGGTATAAATGTTATATATAAGATGTGTCATGTATTTTTCTTGGTGTATGGTTTAGTTTTTAGATGCTGAAAACGTGAGATCTTAGCTGGGGATTCTGACATAAGTCGAGTTCGACTTTAAGATTTTACTTTTACTAGAATGTTGGAGATCTAACCGCTTCAAGACAAAACAGCTCTAGTTTTTTAGCTACATTTGTTGACTCAAAACAGCTACAGTTTGTATTCTAACTTTTTATACTGTTTTTTGTCAATTTAATAAGGACAATATTCAACCATAACCTTATCAATTGTATATTTTTAGACTGTGATTTGGAAATCTCACTTATTAAATTATTTTAAACGTAAGAGAAGATCAATATACTATTCATCTAGGATCTTATCTCTGGCATGTAAAGAGTTTAAATCACTACAAGTAAGACAGTCTAAGGTGCGTCACATCTATTGTGTATATATATATATATATATTAAACTTGATATCAATAATAATCAAGGATATGTTGAAACTAAATTTCACTAGAAAGTGATTAAATTGGACAATATAAAGTCAATTAAGGTATCCCAAATTTTTATTTTTGGCTTGTAAAATATTTAAATCACCACAACTAAGAAGGCTTGTAAAATGATATAAGTCATACCATTTTCCTTTTTAAATCTGACATCAATTAGGGGTTTGTTAGAACAAAAATTCACCAACAAATGGTTAGCATGGAAGATGCATAGTCGATGAAGATATGCCAAAAATTAATTTTCGGCTTGTAAAAGATTTAAATCTCTACAATTAAGAGAGCTAAGGTGCATCATAAGGATGGTTTCTCTTTTATTCATATCATATATATATATATTTTTAAATCTAACACCAATAATCAAAGGTCCATCGGAACCAAATTTATCCCAAAGTGATTAAAAATGAAAGATACACTGTCATTAAAGGTACATCAAAAACTGCATTTTGGCATGTTATGGATTTAAATCGCTACAACTAGAAAGCTACATGGATTTAAATCACTACAACGAGAAAGGTAAGGTGAATCACAAGTACAGTATGTTTTTCATTGAGACCATATTGTTTTAAAAATCTAACATCAATGATCAGGGACCTGTCAATATCAAAATTAACGTTAAAGTGGGTAAAATGAGAGATACGTTATCTATGAAAGTGTACCGAAAGTCGTTGTCAGAAGGTAGTCTGGTGTGTTTGGTTGTGCGTATAATATCAAAACGAATAAACGAGGCAAGCGAGGAAGAAAGAAAGCCGGAGTGGAAGTAGGCGGACAGAGAAGGTAAAAGGTTTCAACATGAAACATTTTTCTCCGAAGCTTTTTATTTGAATGAATCTAACTTGCAAAAGAAGCCAAGCCTGAAAAGAAAAGAATTGTAATAAGCTGCTGTTTGGTTTGGTGTTTACATTTATAAAAAAACAAAAACAAAGTCGCTTAAAATATATTTAAAAAAAAAAATGAAAACGTTATTGGTTTTCCACTCAAGAACATGAAGCTGTTTTAGTCAAAAACCCATCTCTAAGTTTTCACACAGGTTTGTCGGGTGGAAACTCCATTCTCTCTCTATGGTGGCTCGCATCTCATCATGTGTCATTTTCCGTGTCTTTTACAGAAGGAGCAAAACCAAAGAAATCCCAGTAGTAAACCATTGAAAACAAGAACAGGAAAAATAAAAAAAAAAAAAAATTAACGTAAGAGAGAGTTAAAAGACTAAAAAAGAAAAAGTGGGAAAAAAACAAAAGGTTAGCAGAAAAAAACACAGCATGAGCTGAAAAGCCAGATAGAGTGAGATAATAAAGAAAGAGAAGAGGGTGTGGTTTTGTGCATAAAAAGTTAGCTAGGAATTTTGCAAATGTCACAAGATTCTCAGGAGATAAAGACGGTTGAGCAGTGGAGATGGTCCGAAATGCAAGGACTTGAGCTTGTGTCCACCTCCCCTCCTTCTTTAGACCATTTTATAACCAACACAACAACTCCAAATAGAGAGACCAACGCTAGAGAAAACAACCAAGAGGAAGAAAAGGGTGGTGGTGGTGGTGTTGAGAGGAGAAGTGAAATGGAGAGTTCTTCTTCTGAGACTAAAAAAGATGGTGGTGGTGGTAGTAATGGAGAGAAGGCAAGTGCGGTGAGTGGAGTTGGGTTTGGGGAGCTGTTCAGATTTGCTGATAGTTTGGATTATGTGTTGATGGGAATTGGGTCAGTTGGTGCTTTTGTACATGGCTGTTCTTTGCCTCTGTTTCTTCGCTTCTTTGCCGATCTTGTTAACTCATTTGGGTCTAATGCTAATGACATGGATAAGATGATGCAAGAAGTTTTGAAGGTAAAGTAATTTCATTTACAATCAACTTCTACATGTTACATTTTCCAACACTGTTTGTGTGATTGTTTCTTTGGTTCTTGCAGTATGCATTTTATTTTCTTGTGGTTGGTGCTGCAATCTGGGCATCTTCATGGGCAGGTTATTTATTTATTTTCTTTTTAATTTATTATTTATTTTTTAAATTTTTTGATTCTCTGGAAATGAAAATCTGTGTTTCAATTGAGGTGGGTTGAATTGGTCCAGAGATATCTTGTTGGATGTGGACTGGAGAGAGACAAACAACCAAGATGAGGATCAAGTACTTAGAGGCTGCTTTGAGTCAGGACATTCAATATTTTGACACAGAGGTCCGGACCAGTGATGTTGTATTTGCCATTAACACTGATGCAGTGATGGTTCAGGATGCCATTAGTGAGAAGGTTTGAAAAAAGGAATCTGAATTTGTTTGTGACTTGTTTTCTGGGTTTTTTAGTTTTCTAATTTGGTTTCATGTTATGTGCAGCTGGGTAATTTCATTCACTATATGGCTACATTTGTGTCCGGGTTTGTGGTGGGTTTCACTGCTGTGTGGCAATTAGCTTTGGTCACACTTGCAGTGGTTCCTCTCATAGCTGTAATTGGAGCCATCCACACCACCACATTAGCCAAGCTCTCTGGGAAAAGCCAAGAAGCTCTATCACAGGCTGGAAATACTGTGGAACAGGTAAGGGAGCAGATTTCTATGATTTTGCCTTTTCCGTGAGTTTCAAAAACTCTTTTTGAGGCTGATTTCCTCTGTTTTTTGCTTCTGGGTGTGGCTGATTTCAACCCCAAATTGCAGACAGTGGTTCAAATTCGTGTCGTTTATGCATTTGTTGGTGAATCTAGAGCGTTACAAACCTACTCATCAGCATTAAGGATTGCTCAAAGACTTGGTTACAAGAGTGGCCTTGCAAAAGGGATGGGACTGGGTGCAACTTACTTTGTTGTGTTTTGTTGTTATGCACTACTTCTCTGGTATGGCGGTTACCTCGTCAGGCATCACGACACCAATGGAGGGCTCGCCATAGCCACCATGTTTGCAGTTATGATCGGTGGATTGTGAGTCTCTGTTAATCACTCTGTTTTCTTAAATTTATCCACTTAAATTTTTGTTAACTTGAAACTTGTTTTTGATTGGCAGAGCTTTGGGGCAGTCAGCACCAAGCATGTCTGCATTTACAAAGGCTAAAATTGCAGCTGCCAAAATTTATCGTATAATCAACCACAAGCCAGCTATTGACAGAAATAGTGAATCGGGTTTGGAGTTGGACTCAGTTACAGGACTAGTAGAGCTCAAAAATGTGGATTTCTCATACCCTTCAAGGCCTGATGTTCAGATTCTTAACAATTTTTCGCTTAATGTACCAGCTGGAAAGACCATTGCTTTGGTTGGCAGCAGTGGTTCTGGTAAAAGCACCGTTGTTTCTCTAATTGAGAGATTTTATGATCCCACCTCAGGTAAAATTTATGGCGAGTTGTACTGACTTCATCAAATGCGTGAAATCTACAACTGTTAGTAATAAATTATTGTTAGTGATTTTACCAACTGAAGTAACAACAGTTGTTGAGTTCATTTAGTCCATGTAGGTGTGTGTGAGATTGCAGAGGATTTAGTATAGGAAAATCTTAGTAAATGAATGTACTTGTGCAGGACAAGTGCTGTTAGATGGTCATGACATAAAAACATTGAAGTTGAGATGGCTGAGGCAGCAAATAGGCCTCGTAAGCCAAGAGCCTGCTCTTTTCGCTACCTCCATTAGAGAGAACATACTCTTGGGTAGGCCTGATGCAGACCAAGTTGAGATTGAAGAGGCTGCCAGAGTCGCCAATGCTCATTCATTCATTATCAAGTTACCAGAAGGCTTTGACACACAGGTAAGCTAATTCGAGACTTTAGTATGTGAAAATAATTAGCAAATCATCAGTCATATTGGATTATCTCTAGCCTCATGCAGACTTATATGTCATTGTGTTTAATAGTTAACAAAGTCAGTATTTGAGATTATTGGTTCTAAACACCAAGTCTTTGCATATTGCTGCCAAATGAGATGATATTAATTGTTAGAACCGTGTTGACAGCACCATAATAATTACATGAGTTAGTGTCTTTGAGGCAGTTGGTGGGCGTTAAAGATGTTATATTCACTCTGGAAGTTGAAATAAATCCATGGATCTTGACCAAATGGGTGGTCATGTTTGGCTAGATAGTTTTATGGAATATAATTGCTAACATTTAAATAATAAAGATTGAATGGATAATTTGGTCAACTAACATAACCTAACATTATTTATGGGTGTTCTGTTTTGTTTTTTAAATAAAGTCAATGTAAGCAAGTATTCCATCATGCATGAATTTTGTAAGAAGGTAACATGGTCCAGTCAACACAATGCATGTGGAATATAAGACCAAATTACCTAGAATAGAGGGTACTCCAGTTGAGAGAGATACTAAAATAGAAAACATTAGAAAATGAAGAGAATCAACCGGTGGCCAGAAAACGAACAATCGGTGAAGGTCTTGGCGCATTAAATAATTGATGGGAAGAAAATGCTATGTGGTATGCAAAACCGGACAAATTAAATAACTTGGAGAATAACAGGGTCCGGACCCATTAAATAAATAACAAATGCCAACCCTTGTGTTCTACAATTTTTTTTTTTTTTTAAGATACGGCTGACTCAAAATGGGGATGTAGGCAGAGTAAATAAAAGTACTTTGTCATTAAGTCATATTGAATTCTAAGAGTTTTTATATAAGAAAAGATCGTTCAAAGGAAAGAAAGATGAAATCTTAATGGTTATATGATAAAATCACATAAATTTTAATTTTAATGGATATTCTTTCAAAGATCACTGGGCTACATGCTATGAGATTCAAAGATTTGATCTCTTAATCTCTATCTTCTGAGGAATTAAATTGATGTTATAAATTTGTGAAGAGGAAAAATGGAAATTTGAGGAAATTTGAAAATGGCAGGTTGGGGAGAGAGGACTGCAACTCTCAGGAGGACAAAAGCAAAGAATAGCTATAGCCAGGGCAATGTTAAAAAACCCGGCAATCCTGCTCCTGGATGAAGCTACAAGTGCACTGGACTCAGAGTCAGAAAAGCTTGTGCAGGAGGCCCTTGATCGTTTCATGATTGGCAGGACAACTCTCGTCATTGCTCATCGCCTTTCTACCATTCGTAAGGCTGATCTTGTGGCTGTGCTCCAGCAGGGGAGTGTCTCAGAAATCGGTACACATGATGAACTCATCGCCAAGGGAGAAAATGGAGTCTATGCTAAGCTCATCAGGATGCAGGAGATGGCACATGAAACTGCTCTCAATAATGCCAGAAAGAGTAGTGCAAGGTTGCTTTCATTATATGTATCTTTTAATACATTCTTGAAACATCAGAACTTTGTTTGTTTTGTTCCTAGAATGCTGGTCTAATGCTTTGTACTTGGCTAAGAATACATTGCTTAACATGGTTCTACTTTTGCAGGCCTTCTAGTGCCAGGAACTCAGTAAGCTCGCCAATAATTGCCCGAAATTCCTCCTATGGTCGATCTCCATATTCCCGGAGGCTATCTGATTTCTCCACTTCTGATTTTAGTCTATCCTTGGATGCCACACATCCCAGTTACCGCCTTGAAAAACTAGCATTCAAGGAGCAGGCCAGTTCGTTCTGGCGCCTTGCAAAGATGAATTCCCCTGAATGGGTTTATGCTTTAGTTGGTTCCATAGGCTCTGTTGTCTGTGGTTCGCTTAGTGCCTTCTTTGCATATGTTCTAAGTGCTGTTCTCAGCATCTACTACAATCCGGACCATGCTTACATGAGCAGAGAAATTGAAAAGTACTGCTACTTATTAATTGGGCTATCATCAGCTGCGCTTCTCTTTAACACTCTTCAGCATTTCTTCTGGGATATTGTGGGAGAAAACCTTACGAAACGTGTGAGGGAGAAAATGCTGACAGCAGTGCTGAAAAATGAGATGGCATGGTTCGATCAGGAGGAAAATGAGAGTGCTAGGATTGCTGCTAGGCTGGCTCTTGATGCCAACAACGTCAGATCGGCCATCGGAGACCGAATTTCAGTGATCGTGCAGAATACAGCACTTATGCTAGTTGCCTGTACTGCAGGTTTTGTTCTGCAGTGGCGCCTTGCCCTGGTTCTCATTGCTGTCTTTCCTGTGGTTGTTGCAGCCACTGTTTTGCAGGTTTGTGTCTATTACTGATTTTTTATACAGGCATTGTTTGAAGTTTGAATGAGTGAATTGAATCATCAGTCATGAATTAGGCTAATGTAATGATTGTACAGATATCGCAAAGATCTTACATATTTGATAAGCCTAAATACAACCAATTTTTGACTCTATATGTTGAACTTTCAACAGAAAATGTTCATGAAAGGTTTCTCAGGAGACTTGGAAGCTGCCCATGCTAAGTCCACACAACTTGCAGGCGAAGCCATTGCCAACGTAAGGACAGTTGCTGCCTTCAATTCAGAATCGAAGATTGTTGGCCTTTTCTCCTCCAACCTTCAAACTCCACTAAAGCGATGCTTTTGGAAGGGACAAATTGCTGGAAGTGGATATGGGGTGGCTCAGTTTTCTCTTTATGCTTCCTATGCTCTAGGCCTTTGGTATGCTTCCTGGCTTGTGAAGCACGGGATCTCTGATTTCTCAAAGACGATCCGAGTTTTTATGGTCCTCATGGTCTCTGCCAATGGTGCAGCTGAAACACTAACCTTGGCGCCTGACTTCATCAAAGGTGGGAGAGCCATGCGGTCAGTCTTTGAGCTTCTTGACCGCAAAACAGAAATTGAGCCTGATGATCCAGATGCCACCCAAGTACCTGATCGTCTTCGTGGGGAAGTTGAATTCAAGCATGTAGACTTTTCCTACCCCTCTCGCCCTGACATCCCTATTTTCCGTGACCTTTCTCTCCGGGCAAGAGCTGGCAAGACTCTTGCTCTTGTAGGTCCTAGTGGGTGCGGTAAGAGTTCAGTCGTTGCACTTGTACAGAGATTCTACGAGCCATCATCTGGAAGGGTCATAATTGACGGCAAGGACATTCGAAAATACAATCTCAAGTCCTTGAGAAAGCATATGGCAATAGTTCCACAGGAGCCATGCTTGTTTGCTACTACTATTTATGAGAACATTGCTTATGGACATGAATCAGCAACTGAAGCTGAAATCAGTGAAGCAGCTAGATTGGCCAATGCTGACAAGTTCATATCTGCATTGCCTGAGGGCTACAAAACGTTTGTTGGGGAGAGAGGAGTTCAACTCTCTGGAGGACAGAAACAAAGAATTGCAATTGCTAGAGCTCTAGTGAGAAAGGCTGAGCTTATGCTGCTCGATGAGGCAACAAGTGCACTTGATGCTGAGTCTGAGAGATCAGTCCAGGAAGCTCTAGACCGCGCTTGCTCTGGAAAGACGACAATCGTAGTTGCTCATCGGCTATCAACTATTAGGACTGCGCATGTCATTGCAGTGATTGATGACGGGAAAGTTGCTGAACAAGGTTCCCATTCACATCTTTTGAAAAATTATCCTGATGGGTGCTATGCCCGGATGATACAATTACAAAGGTTCACACATAGCCAGGTTATCGGAATGACGTCAGGTTCAAGTTCCTCAGCAAGACCAAAAGATGATGAGGAGAGAGAAGCCTAGTAGTAAGTTTAAGATGATAATACCACTTGGAAAAAAAAGGAGTATTTCCCTTATACCCCTTTATGATTTTTTGTGTTTTTGTTATCATTGTAACGTTCTGGTATAGTATAGCATGTGTATTACCTAATTTTTACCATATATGTTATCTCTATGAATCTTTCTAAGGAAATGATAGTGACAAATACTTCTCTTCGTTTTCAAGAGACGTTAAAAATGTTAAAACGTATCTTTCAACGTGAATTCACAGGCAGCCCTTGTGCATTTTACTTGTCAAAGACGCATGACATTATTCTCAATTGAGAAAAAAGTTTTGTCGAGGCATTATCTATATTTTGTGTCCAAAACTTTTTATTGTCTGTTAAAATCGATGATGGAATACAATGCATTGGCGACAATACTGAATGGGTGCATAATTTGATGATAACAACATACAAGCATGTTAGAACACCATCGCTTTGTGAGAGTAATGGAGTTAATGGCCGTGGATGTAGACCTTAATCAAATAGCATGTAGAGAAACTACACATCACAATGAAGCTTTAAGCTTTAAGAAATGGCAATTCGAAATCATGCGATCATGATCTCAACTGGTATGTATACATTTATGAGAGTGATCGTGGGGAACAAAATTATTAACTGAAGTTCACATGGTGGTTGACATGTGCACATAACTCTCGAAAGATAAAGAAGAGGAGGCGGAAAATCAGGCATGCTTCAACCAGAAAATAGTTAGTGGATGAGCATGAGACAAAAGGGTGAGAAAACTGGCTTGGAAAATGACAGGAAGATGATGATGATGATGTTTGGTCATGGCCTCATCGGATGCTACAAGTGCATGCCAGCGGGCCACTAATCTCTTTTCTATCAGAAGAGAGAGCAGATATTGGGTTGACGAATGGCTGGTGCCACTGGCACTTTGTAAACGCCGCGTCTTCCTCTTTTTTGAGTGCTTGGTGCTTTATTTTTCTTTTGGTGCGATATTGAGAGATGACACACAGCTAAGACTGACCAAAAACTTTTGATTTTTGTCTGGAATGGAAATGGCAATAACTATAATACAATAATGGCGACAGGAATACAAGAAAAAGTAATTATCTTTGAAGGTTTATCATCACTTAAAAGTGACATGATTACTTTCGATTGCTGGGGATCCTCAAATTTTGAGTAAGTTTGTGTGTTTGTATTTACATCATCAAAGCCAACCACAACTTGTACTGGAATCAACAGATTAGTAAATTTTAAATGAAGCTGACTTTTTTCGGCCTGGCTGGCTGTTCTCATTTGAAAACAAAAGCAACCCACCAAATACACGAAAGGCGTATAAAAACAGAGAAAAAGAGGGGCCAGTAACAAAACCAAAAGAGGAAGAAAACAAGATAAAGTTTTGCAGACTTGTACCTGAATAATAATTACAAACCTTTGTTAGATCACACCATAATAGGTAGACCCAAGTCTGCCAGCACAAGCTATCATTTCTCCTCAACAGGTTGAATAAAATCCACAGGTAATGTGACCTTCTCACATTAGAGGTTAAAATCCTAAAATCAGGAAGATTAAGAGGATTTGTGCAGACTTTAAATTTAATTAACCTTATGCTCTAGGTAGCCACTAACATTTTTCAAACATGAAAACTTTTGACAGAAGAGGAATGTGTATTGGTTGACAAAGAATGGCAAGTTGCTACATGTGGAAAAGGTAAGATTATAATTTGTTTCAACCTCATTTGGTGATCTTTTATTTGTCAATCATGTGAACAAAAAATTATGCAAACTTAGCTCATTGCGCATGTCAAAACGTAATCTCCAGCTAACTCTTGTGGTAAGGCACAAAAGCTGTTTTTCTGAACCTCAATTCAAACAATCTTTTCAACGTATGAATTGAGACAATGTTTATAAAAAAATAGCCAATATGTGCCCCTCCTATTAAGGGCAGGCTTGATGAAAGATTGGAGCTTCAAATCCTAAATAAATGACATCTCGTGTATCTCTCTGCTTACAGAGTTTTTAAGCTTCAGTCCTAGATTAAAGAGTGATAATTCTTTAAGTTGCTATACAATTCACAGGGGCGATTCCGTGCCTTAGTTTCTTGCAACTGCCATTTAACAGGTTGTTTATTCAAAGAAAATATACAAAAATAAGACAATCTTCGAGACAATTCCAGTTGGCTTAACCCAGCCAGAATCTAGCGACTAAGGTGAATTTCCGTCCTCCACATGCAATGGGATTATCAATCCCCACCACCAAGCAAGTTCGGGGTATTTGTTATTGAGTTGAATTCTAGCTCATTAATTAGAAAGATAAATTATCTCTTTCTGTACTAAATTGCAAGCCAAACCAAGGACCATAACAAGAATTGGAAATTACCAGAACACTTCTTCTCTGAACCGATTATAAGACAAAAACAGTCTCACATACACAAAGTACTTATATGCCTCTGAGCCTCTCAACACTTCCAGTTTCAACAGGACTAAAGATAATATCATCACAAATATTCCACATTAGTTTCTCCTTACAACTAATCAAAACGAATTGCAAGTTGCAACCACCATAACCTGTACAAACTGACATGTAAAATCCACACAAAACTGTTTGAAGATCCCCACAGGACAGATCACAAAAAATAAATAAGTAATAATAATATACCTCACAAATATTATGTCATGAGAAATTGCCTTGATAATAGAACATAATTATAGGAGGAAATCATTTAGCAAAAAAGGAAAACGGAAATTTATAAAAAAGGATAATCTTTAACTGTTTAACACGGTATACAATAAACTGGACAAAAGATTAACTAATACTTCTGTGCAATAGTAGCAACTGTCACAAAAGATAATTCTCACAGCATTAGTTATCTTCTGATTTCAGAAAACCGGATATAACTCACTATCATCTCAACATACATAAGAAAGAAACCTAATTAAAAAGAAAAAAAGATAAGAACCAAAAAAATAGAAGCTCACATAGACATTAGTTTTGGACCATTATCTGGCATACCCATTCCAGCAGCTAAGTCAGCATCAAGTTGAGTATGTGGTTTAGACCCCATCATTTCCTTTACGCTGGATTGCATGAGTGAAAAAAAAAAAAGAATGTCTAGTCAAATAAAATGTTCTCTGATTATTTTAAGACATTTAGAGGGCTATATTAGTTTATTTCTATCAGTAGGAGGTTTATATTCTTTCACTTTGAACTCAAGACTCGTTGAGCTGAAACACAGATTACTTCTGTTAGAAAGTTACAACTTTAGATTCACTCAGCTGAGATGTAGGCATATATTTTAAGTAGAATTGCATGAATATCTTTTATAGTCAAATCATGAAAAGTGATTAAAAAACAACCGATGCTGGTCTTTGCACATTGATACACTAGTTTAATGAAGGAATGTTAAATATTCATGATCACAGAAAAAGCTCCCATCAAACTCCCATCCATCCTCATTAAATCTGCATAGAATGTCCTATACAAAATCCTCGAAGCCATTCCACACTGAATTAGGAATTTTGCTCTAACAAATTCTTACATCACATAGAATTTGCTATGTGATTTGTGTTGAGTTTATTTACTATTGTTAGATCCTTTTTTATTACCTTAAACTTTTGAGTTTGACGGTTAATGATATAGTATCGGACCTTGGATTATCCCGAGTGACCTAGGTTCAAACCCCTCACGTGATAAACTTTGAGGTTGTTATTTGCTATATGGATTTGTTGTGTATTTGTGTTTGGGCAGGAGCCACATGGCAAGCACATTAGTCTTACATGTGAGGGGGTGTGCTAAATAGCTTAAATATAATTGTTGGATCATTTCCTATCCTATTAGCTTAAACTTTTAAGTCTAATGGTTACAAACACACAACAAACTAGCCTACTTAGCTCATTTTCATACTCATACCCATCAGCCTGCATTGAATTCAATAAATTATTCAATGCCTTTCCATATCTATATGCATGACACCTAAAAATTCTTATAGGAGATTATTATTCACATAGAGAGGCCATCAAATGTTATTTCTTCTCCTGATAATTATTCATTACAATTAACAAAATCTAACCATGAAGAAAACACAAAATAAGATTAGGAAAGAAAAGATCAAGGGAAAGTAGCTAACCGCTTCTTGTGACGTTTTGTTTTAAAATGCTCATCTCTCACCGACACATTGGCAAAATATCGGCTGCAAACAAGAACAAAACATTGAAAGATAGAACACATTTAAACCAAAACCCTACCTATATAAATAACATCAAAATACAGGTCCAAAACCTCATTTCAATAACTAAATCTCATAAAATACGCGTACAACAATCAAAGTAATAATACTCAGTTATAATTATGCATAAATTATATCATTGTCACTTCTCCAACATAAATAACAAAAATCATAACTCGAAAAAACAAAAACACATACTCGCAGTGCAAGCAATAATATTGGCCCATTCCGGGCAAATCCTCGTCAAAGGGCAAAGGATTCTTCTCCGATTCTGGCTTTTGAAGCTCATCATACACTGCATCGTCACGTGACGACCCCAAAGTCTCAGTCAAGGAATCACCAAAAAGACTGAAACTTCTTCAGTGAAATAGAATACAAAGTATTCAAATAAATGAAATTTAATAAAATAATCGAAAAAGGATATCTTTGCGAAGGAATTTTGCTAGGCGAGCCGTCTTGTGAGAGTATCTTCTCTTCTTCACCTTCCTGTTCGGACACTTACCCATTCTTTATCTCTTAATTTTTTGTCAATTGATAGTTTTTGGTAGTCTGCCAATGTCAAAGCAAGGTTTTTAAGTGTTGCTGAAAAACCCTAATTTCTCGACCGAGTGAGCAAAAGGAAAGAGGAGCGCGGAGGTTTCTTGTTTTGTTATTTATAGCTTTGATCAAATCGACGTCGTTTTGATGGCTATGCTAATACGCACCGTTTAATGCAGTTTTTGATGATACCGACTGCCAGAAGTAGAGAATTTCCTTTTGCAAATATTTTTGAGACACACACACATATATATAAATATATATACATACATATATATATATACACATACAAACAAGGTCATGATTAAAGGGTTTTTAGAAAATCATGGTTATAGTTATGCTGGAATTGCTTCTACTTATCAAATAAATAACTTATAACTTAATTTATGATATAATCTGCTTAAAAGATAAGTAGATAAGTGTTTGATAAACTAATTTTTTTTTTAATAATTTATTTCATGACCATTCATGGTTATATTCAAATAGTAAAAAGATATAGACATCTTGTAAGTTTTTACAATTAAAATAGATATATTTATAAAATATCACTTTATAATATATTTATATAGGTATTAAGATATATATCATCTAGATCATTTGCCAGCAGTCTCTGATCAAACTTTCTCAACTCACCATCTTTAAAATGTCCAACTAACAGCTAAGAATTAGAAGTTAGAAGCCTATTACTATATCAACAAATATAGTCTTCGGCAGACAACCAATGAACTTCATGATACCAGTACATCAGCAATGATGTTACTAAATTTGTGTCTCAAAGTCTCTACAGTTTCAGACTCATTTATTTCAACATATGACTTGAGAAATCAGTTGATTGAGCATTACAATTTAGCGACCAATTCAATTCCCAAATCAAACCTGCTCGATGATGATCATCGACACCATAACACCCAAAAAAAAAGGAGTAATCAAAATTTATTGAAACATGAGTGCTTGAAGGCATGCATGTTAGAATTTATAAAGCAAACATCATATGATATGACATATATCATAGATTTATCAAAGAGTTTCATGTCTTTTGCATTTGGGTTTGTTCTTTATATCAAATGTGTATTTTACTATTTTAAACAGTGTTTATATGATCAACAATAAACCAAAAGCTTGACAAACAAAATTAAACATACTAACAAGCAAATACTACTCGTCCAAGAAAGGCTGTCAAGTAAATTATGGCTCCTAGCCGAAGAAAAGTAGACTGTAACAAGTTGTTCAAGCATATAAATATAAACACCTATGTGGACATTCAAGTTGATACATATCTTACCTTCTATTGAAAAACATGTAGATAATCCAATGTGATCTTTAACATTCGAATATGTCAAGAAACCAAGATGGCATTCGTCTGCACCTACGCCGGCACCTTCATCTACCCATAGATGGCTGAAGAGGTGCAGGTGCAAATGCAGATAAATAGAAACAACTTGGTTGTCAAATATGTTCTCAGTGTGGCTGCTGAGAGTCATGAGAGTGACTTTTATATTTGAAAGATAAGCAAGAGGAGTAAAAACAAAGGGTCAAACATATAAAAAAATCAACCGGGTTTTTATTTTTCTTTCTTTGGGTTGCTCTCGTTTGTTGAAAATAGCAGTACCTTGAGACCACGTGAGGATAAGGGTGGAGCACGTGGGAATAGATGGTGTTGGCCAATGAGAGAATGACAAGCCAGGATTACACAAGTGTTTATTCACCTGACAACACCATGGCAATTTGGACATAGGTGGAGGAAGAACAAACCAAAAAAAACCCAATCGCTTTGGGAGAGATAATGAAAGGAAGGTACCAGTGATAACTCATTTATGATACGCGGTCGGGTCAGGTTGCTCTTGCTTTTGTTCTTACACAACCCAATAATGTTTTGAATTTGAATGGCAAACGCTTGTTTGGTCACGTGGGGTACTGGCACTGTCTGATCACTATAGCCTGAGAATTGCACCTACCATATAAAATCTAATTGACTACTATGGAAATGGTCCATGCAAATCCTGCTTGGTTTCTTCACACGTGAGTTCCAGCATTAAAAATGAACAGAGATGGACAAACCATAAACATTTACAGGGGAAAGCTTTGTATCCAACACCTAACGTAGTAATTTATGTGCTTGCTTTTCAGCTGGGGGCCGAATTATATATGATAGATGATGATACATAGGTTTCTAACAACTACAGCACTGTGAGTAATGGCATACATGGAATTCAAACTATGAAAAAGAATGTCAAATTGTTAAATTAATTTATGATTCTGTGTGCAGCTGAGAAATCCTCTACAGTTCATGCAAATTTTATCACTTCTCCTACAACGGGGACAAAATAACCGGAAAACATATGCTAAAACAATTACAATGGCAAATTTTGGATATTCAAAGCACAGAAGTTGCCAGAGCCAAAAACCCTTGAATTAAAGTCTTGAAAGCAGAGTGAGTGATCTGCTTGTTACCTTTGTATCTCCTATCAGGCGCAAAATCTAATGAGGTACGGCTACCATTACCAACCTAACCAGTTCTGGCAAATTACTTTACACAATATACAGGTATGCTAAGAACATTGCCGATGGGAAGATGATCGAGTGCAAAACCAGCTCATCAATGCTCATGCTTGACACGCGTTTTTAGTATACCAGGGACAGGTGGTGAGGTAGGAGGCCTACTAGAAGTGTTTGGCCGTGGGGGAGGAAGGATTTGCTGCTGATACATACCCGACATGCTAGAACCTTCACCGCCATCGGCAGGATAAGTTTGCACCACATCATCACTCTGTGGTCTCTCACAAAATTTCATTGCCTTCAGAACATAATTGTCATCATGGAGCTCAAATGGGGTGCTGCAAAGAGAATGGAAATTTTAGGTACAAAAATCACTACAAATAGGAATAATAAATACGCTCAAGTCTGCTGACATAAAGGGTCATCACAATGGGAGCATGAAGCCTCTGCCACAACAAATAGACATAATAAAAAAGCTCAGTCTGCCAACATAAAGGGGTATCAACTTGTGACCATGAAGCCTCTGCCATCAAGCCGCTCCCTATATCCTAGCTTCTGCTGCATTCTTTGCAGTTTTTAACCACAAAATTGCACCCTTAACTAAAGTAATAAAGTGTAATCACTTAACATCCTCACTGATAATATGTACAGCAATGCAAGCAGAAAATGCCATTTCTTCCAGAAATAAAAATATATGAGAAATCCAGGCATTCAAGACTTCCTTACCTATTGAAATCAAAATGCACCAGCTGCATATCTTCGGATATCTCCACCTCAACAGTTGCATGAGGGCGGGTCTAGAATTTCATGTCATGGGAGAAACAAATATCAGAGGAGCACAACAAATGCAACTAAATATCTAAAGAAACATCTCAGAGCATCATTCTGATAAAGGCACTTGACATACTTTTCCATCATAGTATAACATAATAATTTGATATATTTTTCCTCCCATCTCATTTTAAGATGACAACGATGCAACTTCTCTCAGAAAGTCCTAAGATTGGGGCCTAAACTCGATGATATAGGTGAATGTACGTGAAATAAAAAATTGAATTGCACCAGTTTCATAGAAAGATTGGCACTATTAATCTGAAGAAAAGCCAGCATTTTTATTGAAATGATGTGAAGCATTTTTAATTTAGACATCCTGACAACAAACACATTTTTTGCCTTTGGCTTAAATTAATGAAAAGATGTGAAGCACAATCCTAATTCACCATTTCAGCTGAACCATAAGACAGATCTTGCTGAAAATTATAACACATACAACAAGCTTTCCACACACATAAATTAAATTTATGGAAATGATCTGACTAAAACATAAGGGTGTATGTGTGGGTGCACCTGCATGCACGCATTCATACACTTGTGCAGTCATCTCAATTAATAATAGTAACTAATTTCCGAATTCTAAGTTCGAAATTGAATAAATTTTAAATCCTTTGCCTTTTGGTCTTACAAAATCATGACGGGTGGAATTAAAATACTGATTGATTCATTTTAAAACCCAGAAATCTATGTCTACTGGTAGCAACATTTCATATTACATTATTTCAAAATGTCTATATATGTAACTGTAGGATTAATGAAGACAAGAAAATTTAAAATGCAAGCTACGAAGATGAAGGAGCAGGAAAACCTGTTATCCTCAGACAAAAAATAGATGAATGGAATATAACCTACTTCCTCGATTAAACAATTGCAACCGACAAGTGCAAGAAAGAGAGACACACAATAATAACAAACTGATGCTAATGTGGATAATGATATTCTCAATGCCAACTAGGAAAGCCATAATATGGAACAGTAGAGCGTTAGAAAGCTGAAATTTGAACAAACAAAAGGATAAAAAGTTAGATTAGACAAAGTGCAACACATCAAGGAAAGCGAACGTGTTTTGAACTAGTAGCCCCCTACAGTTTGGTCCAGAGGCGTAGTTGAGCAGTAATCAAAAGGGAATAGTTACAAACAAAAATTGATACCACTCCTAATTAAATGGCTAAAAGAAACAGTAAGAGTTTGTTACTAGTGTATGATATGACACAAGGCAATTCTTGTCTAACAGAGGAAGTAATCCAAATTCTCCCAATGATTCCAGCAAGCAAAATCACATTATATCAAACAGCCACACTTAACTCGCCGAATCAAAAGGCTGAATAATTAAGGTGGACTGATTTTTGAGTTTCTTCGTCCCATATCATGAGTAAAATGCTGGCCTTCTTATCAAGGAAAAAAAAAAGAATAGAAAAGGATAGTAATAGACCAGAATACATGCAAGCGTAATACAAGAGAAAGTCAAGAAGAAAATATACCTGAACCAGAATAAAAGGTAAAGCCACACCCCCGCTAGGAGCATTTCCTGAACTGTACAGTTGCTCATTTCGCTGTATAAGGTTCTGAAGTCCAACAAACTTGATCACGGGTGAACAGAAGTCAGTCCACAACCCAAAAACCAAATATACTTGAGGTAATAAAGAAAGTACTCAACCTAACTGTCTACAGCAAACAAAAAATCATACCAAAATTAATAAGTGATAAAGAAACTAAATTGATTTCTTACTTGATCCTCCAGTTCCTGCAGGTAAGCAGCTTTCTTTTCAATTCTATTTCTCAGTCCAAGACGCTCACCCTGCATCAAATACATTTTAGGAGTTAAATAAGCTTATAATTTTATTTACAACACTCACTACAGATAATTCAACTCATACAGATGTAAATGCAACTGCACTTGCACCTTTAATTCTTCGATATCATTCAGACTAGTCCGTGGGAGACCCTTCCACTGTATTTCCTTCTTATCCTTAGATATGATATCCATTGCCATAAGCACATTCAGAGCATCATATACCCTTCTCCGTATGTTTTTCTCGTCATATTGTTGCTGTTAAAATAAAAATTAACGATATAATCGTTAAGACACTCACATAGTTAAGTTCCACTTTTGCCAGACGTCACAGATTGAAAGTAGATAGAACTAAATATCTAGCGGCCTGGTTGGAGAATAGAAACCTGATCTGGGGATGATAAACTATTGCTAGGATCAGCAAATTCAGCTACAAGTTCATCTGCAACCTGAAAAGTACTTTAACTATTAGAACAGGCATTGCTTATAAGTTAACCCAATATAACAAAGAGGAGAAGGGGTAGAGGGCACACGCGGGAAATTGGGGTTGGAGAGAAGCAAATGTCTACAGCAAAGACATGAAACAAAATGTAATAACTATCATTTCTTATTCTCTGGAACATTACAACATCAGAATCAAAGGCACAACATTTTTAGTCCGCTCGCACGTCTTACAGAATTATGTGTTACACTTGAGTATGGATAACAGGCTAAGCAGCTTAAAGTGTCACGCTCCACCCAACAAAAAATAATTAATAACTGTATATGCATAGTTTATGCCTATCATGAAACTTATTTGATGAAGTTTACATTCTAATCCATTAAATAATGATGCGTCAAATACTACTTACATGGCTGAGGAGAATAATACAAATGGTCAATAAAGCCAACAAAGGAGTACAAGCAGAAAAGCACAAATATACTAAATGAGAAAATAAGTTTTGACACATGGCAAGATACCTGCAACAATATTCAACTACCAAATATAAATATGGAATGTTGAAACACATTCTACATGATCCTTAGTAAAATTGATGGGAAGAGAAGTCCATCAAAACAAAACAACAAAAAGAAAAAAAATGTTGAGGGAATATATTGGGTTATATCAGCCGTAGTTTATTGTAATTACATAAACTGCGAATTACGGTAGTTATTTAAAGTCCATTCAACTAGTAAGAGAATCCTTAGTCCTATATGGACCAATGAAAAAAAATTTCCATCCTCTTTAGATATTCCTTTTTAAATCTGCCATACGAGAAAGCACACAAGTGTCTCCACTCTCCTCCTCAATGGTACAACTGAAGTCATGATTTGATTCACCCAGCATCACCGCTTGCTTATCATTAACCCCACAACTAATTTTCATGCACTATTAACAATCCTAAAAAATGGTCTTAAAGCTTCAATCATCTTGAGATCTAAACCTGCATTGTAAGCCAAATCATGCACAAAAGGCTCACCAGTAACCAGAAGAACATGGTAATTATCTGACTCATATAATCTAAGAAACAATATAATAAAACTTAACACAAGACATATTTACTGCCATTAATCCAGAAAGTTGAATTTCAAGAAGCTATAATTTAAAAATTCATAATTTCTCTAAATAATTAACATTGAAAAGAGAGTGTCTAAATACCATCCATCACCGTCCATAATAATAAGGCTTTCAGGGATGGCAACAGGGCATGCATGGGGCTGAGGGAACTCAAACCTACCTCACCCTGTTCATAAATACCTACCTATATCCCTGCTTTGACCCTGATTCTGCAGCTGTATCAGGCTTCCATCACGGTAATTGCTTTGCCTCAACCCAACCATTCATCTTCAGCCAAACAATTGGAGAAGCAAATCAACTTGCAAAAACCCAAGAAACACTCCCTCATTCATTTGCTCATAATTTTCACTCTTTTCCCCAGCACACACCGTTCATGCATCTTCAACACCACTAAACTCATCATCACTCTATTTGAACCGACAGTCCTACCCATGTCAAAACTCTTGTTTGAATCAAATGAAGACAGTATCAGCAGAGGAATCAATACCAGTCCCCAGAGAAATGCACATGAAGAATGGTTTGATATTAAGTAAAAGAATGAACAGATGAAAACTACAGAAAAGGGGAAGGAAAATGAAAAAGTGATATAATTTTTGCTTTGTGAATGAATAATTGAAATGAGACATAAAAGAAGCGCAAACAGAATAATTAAAAGATTATGACTTTTGACAATGATGTAGGAAACTTGAAACTATAACTATAGTTAATTACAAGAAAACAAAAAAAATTAAAACAATCAAGTCAACTACATATATATAGGAATAATCACTCACAGACTGTTCCTAACAAAATCATCACACACAATGATTGCATATGAAAGAATTGACTTCAAGAAACCACCTGACCTCATTATATGTAGTTCTTCCCTTGCTTTCCACTTTCTCACACACTATAAACAATCAAAGAGAGTTCAAATGTGAGATCAATGAGACATTGAGACTAATTATACCTACTCATTTTTCTATAACAAGGCTCTAGCTTAGGAGATTATAGACAGTCAAGGACGGATCAATTACCTTTCATGCTAAATTGGCGAAGTCCTCTTCCACTCTTATCTCCTCCAACTGCCCTTTGACCTCTCTTTTTTTTCTTGCTACTGTTTACAAACAGAGGATCAGCAAAAACATATAATCGAAACTGAAGCAACTAGCTTCAAGAAAATAACAAGCAAATGGCAGAAGATTTCGACAACCGGACAACAACAAAGTAAAATCAACCTTGAACCATAATTACAAGACTATAACAACTCTAATCCAACGCAGGACAATGCCAAAAGTTTCCTAAGTATCTCTCATAGTCTACTCCAACAGCATCAAGCAACAATATGACCTCTTCCAACAACTCACACAATTACGATATACAATAAAAACGACATCCTGTTAGCACACCAATTTCAATCACAAACAACTTACCGCAACGAATTCAACAACCAAGCATAATTCAGCCCCGATAAAGCACATAACATTTAAGCTCAAAACATATAAAACAACATCCACTTAACAACAAAGCAAATCACCCAAAACCCACAAAATACTAGTGGGGTTCAACAGAGACTAACCCAATAGCGGCTTGGGAGCCGGCGTCGTCCCCGTGAATGTCGAGATGGTTCAACCTCATGAAAGTGTTGTCGCTGGCAGGAGTAGGCATGGCTTGCTCGCTACGGCTGGAAGGAGAGCCAACGCTGCCGCTAGTCGACACCGATTGGCCGGAAACAGTGGTGCCCCAGGAGCGCGTACCTCCTCCTCTAGAAGTGGCGGTTGTTGTTGGTGGGTGCTTCTTGTCCCCATCTTCCAGGTGGTTGTTATTGCCAGTAACCATAAATGACCCAGATATCAATCAACCAATTTTCGGTAATTGGTGGTGGGTCTTGAGCATCACTCAAGCTTTACAAGTATTCTGTATGTTATTTGTTTTGTTTTCCTGGTTGTGCTTGTGGGTCTGTGGGTGTGTGTTGATCTGTGGAGAGGATTGTGTGAGATTTGAAGCAGCTCCTGCCTCTGGCGTATGGGGGTTTCAAGCACTTGAAAAAGAGGGAAATTTTTGCCAGGAAGTTTTTCTTTTTCTTTTTCTTTTTTCTTTTTGGGTTGGAATTAAATGTACACCGAAATCTCTGGAGATGTCAAAATTAATATTATGTATGTAGACTTGCAATCTAATTAGGGAACTTATTAAATAGATTGCTTTTTATTTTTTTTTAAATCGAAGTCAATATTATGTACATAGACTTGTAATTTAAATTGAGGATTTATTACTTAAATTGCTTTTTTATTTTATTATTAATTACAGCATGGTTTGAGTTATTTTTCGAACCATATTTCTAAAAGTCTTGGCCTTCTTAAGTTTCAATTGATTATAATAAAATGAGATCGTCGTAACGATGTGTCATCATACTTATACTTCAAGATAATGAGTTCAAATAGTATAGTTTTCCTCAATTTTTGAATTAATATAATAACTGAAAAAAGAAAGTTCTAACTACTTTTAAACCTATTTATGTCTTATTTTTTTAAAATCATGTATATAACTATTTAATTAAATATATATAAAGCAATAATCAATTATTTTTGGTTGTATAATAACACTTCAACAATATAAAGATTGTTTTATAAATATAAATGCATTTTAAGAAGATTGATATATTTCAATAATTGGTTCAATAACTCTTCCATGTAGCCGTTTGTGTTAAAGCAGAATGTTAAATGCCAAGGACCTTTGTGTGCGATATACAGCAAAAGAATGACCAAATATTCAAATTTTGTTTGCCGAACTCGACCAAATTTGGGGTTTGTTTATGTGGTTGTTCCATTTGAGCGGAAAGAGTTTGCGTTGTATGACTTTTATTGACTTTTAATTTTAAGTCTATAATATATTCAGTATTCAGGGAAAAGTCAATGCAGTTTCAGTCTTCTTTAATAAACATATAGATTATGAATTAGATCTGTCATCCTCTGGCGAAAATAAATTGATAAATTACAATCAAATTGAAAACCCTTTTGTGCCTAGATACATTATTTTGACTTGGTTGTCTCATTTATTTAAGGATAATTGTGGAAGGTGAGACTTGTCTATCATCATCCATTTTGGTATTCAATTTCTTTAGATATCATACAACTACCATAGACTAAACTGTCTTCGCAGCCCACAAATGAGCTCATTAATATTCATCAAAAGGAAGAAATGAAGATGACAAAAGACTGGCTTCATATACAAGCAAGGAAGCTTCGGTTTCACAAAAGTTAAAAGGGATAAAAAGGGCTTCTGATCTTATAACTAATGCTACTTTTTCCTGTTTGACTAACCATCATCATTGAAAGTGGGACAAGACTGTTTTATTACAATCATTTTCAAGGGAAATCAAGGAGTGCTTTGTAACCTAAAGTCTATCACCACTTTTTCAGCGTGTGAATGTTAGTGGTGGAATCAATCTACCATCAATCACTAGAAATTAACCACCATATTAGCGCTTTTTTAACTCACCAGCAGCTGTAACGATGGAAGCTATCCAATGCCTACCCACTTAACTTTACATTTGATTATTTTTGTAACTTGACTACTTATCTGAAAAGTTAAAACAATGAGGAACTGAACTTATTTAAAGCTGTTCAAAGAATATGATTCAAATAGTAAAATAAATGAGGATGGTAAAATCTTCCACCATGTATTTTGCAGATAATGTATTGGCTTTCGGAAAAAGTTGAAAATGCATATGATGAGGGAATTCTGCAAAAAAGTACATAGCTGTTGAACTCAGTTTCCATATTTATTACATGAAAAAATCTGCATTCAGTGAAATAAGGTTATCTTGGGCACATTCATGTACATAGAATGACAAGTTAACATAATTGCTGCACAAGGAAATATAATGAAAGGTGAAAAAGTAATGACAGAAATTTATGGGAGTTTAGTATTTAGAAAAACGTTTCTTTGGAATTCCAATCTGGAAAACAATCTACAGATATGATTTGGATCGTAATACTCTTAATGAAGTGATGATCCGAGGTAAGTTGGTGAGAAAAAATATTGTAAAGATATTTTATATTCAAATGCTATACATGATACAATCTAAATATCCATGACAACGTAGGAGTGTAGGACACCATTGCTCACTGTACCAGAAATTGGCCCCTCATTGAACAGGAACATGTTCCGTGCTGCTAAATTTCAAGGTTAGAGCCTCAATTGTGGAGCACTCAACGGGGTGAGACTAGCATAAGAGATAACATCACTAATTTTAGTCCTCAAGAAAAAGGAAAACCTCCTCGATCACACTGAAAACCTGTAGCCTAATTTTGTTGCACCTATTACAATGATGCACCTCCAGGCATAGGTCTACTATTACATGTTATCATAGAAATGACAATTTTTAATGAGAAACAGACAATGCTGAAAGTGGAAAACAGTGACTAACTAAAAGATTAATAAAAAAATATCACTTAACAAGACAATTATTCAAGCAACCGCAACTATTTATGTTTAACATTTTCAAAAGTTATTATAACATAATCAGATTATAAAATTAGCGGATTTTAGAAGATTTACCAAACACTTTATTGCTCAAAACTTATGAAATGAGTGATTATTTCATAAGTAGAAACAATATGAAACACATTCTAACTGTCAAAAATTCTGCCAAGAAATAACCAATTTAATGAGTGTATTAGAAAAATATAGAAACAAACATTTGCTGATGACTATTGGAACTTGATGGATATTTTTTTAAGTGAACATGTCCACTCAAGCAATTTATGCAAAATTAATGACATTTTTAATATATTTGAATTTATTTGGACTTTTAAAATTTTAAGTTGAATACGTCCAAACTTCAAATTTTTATAAACTCTTTTAAAAATTTGAGTTGAATAAATACTTTTGGAAGCTTTTAAATTCTACCAAACTTTAAATTGAATACTCTAATTGAGAAACTTAGTGGTCCGCACATACAGTCAATAACGGTAAAGTTGGATTTGATGATTTATTTTTAAAGATTAAAATTGATTTAAATCCTTTACTACTTATAGAATCCAGATATCTTCCCCTATCATCTTTTATGATTGAGAGATAAATACTTCAAAAATAAAAAGAAAAAACCACCTGCATAGACTTATAAAATGTGTCGGGTAGAAATTGAACTTTTATCACTTTGTGTGAATGAAAATATTTAGAACCAACTATGCTAATTTTAGTAGAAGTTTTACGTCGCTCAACTCTTAAGAGAGTGATTTATACCCATTAAATTAAAATGGTGCGTTCCGAGCCAAGTCAATCGGAAATGAGATCAATTGAATCCCTGGAAAATATTAAATACAGTAGTGATAGGTGATGACAAGTCATTATTATTTTTAATATAACTACAAAATTGCTACAAATTGATTAAATAATAACAATTCTATTTTTATTTCACTACAAAAATGCCATCAAAAAGAGAGAGTGATTCAGTGCCGGAACTGTAATAAGAACTCTCATTGAATCACTCAAAAGTCAAAAGCATCCTAAAAAATTTCAAAGCTAAAAATAGACTGCATGTTTCATTAAAAATCTGTACAAGTACAATTAGTTAAGAATAAATTGGAAGACTATAAACCAACTATAAAATTAGCATAAACAGTACATATAGATAGATCATTAAAGAGCCTGATCTTCTCACTCTAGTTCATCAAGTTTAATGTCAAATTGTTCACCAGAGGACAGGATTTTTACGCCAACCATACCCTTCTCCCATTCAGTATTCCCCACCAATATCAACCTTTGAGCATTGACCCGTGCAGCCCGTCTGAATACCCTAAAAATGATGGGAAAACATATCATTATAAAATATCCAAAAAGACCACAGATTTATTAACAAATCTAACAGTGTCCAGCATCTAATCAGATGGAATTAGATACCATTTAAGAGCTTTGTTCTCCAAGACCAAATCAACAGTTTGGCCTTTTCCTCTAAGTATGGTAGCAACTGTAGCAGCTGCACCTTGAAGATTATGATCTAAAGCGCACACAATATTCTCCACCTGAAGGCTTAGTTCTGGTAGAAGACCCTTCTCCTTAAGCAACTGCAAACCACCAAAGCAAAACACTAAATATGTACATATATATAAACTGAAATTTAACACTATGCTAGGAATTTTTGCCAAAATGGAAAGGATGCCTAAGCCTAAACACCTGATGATGGGAAGGAAAAGAAACTAAAAAGAAAGACACTCAAGTCTTTTTTTTTGAAGGTTTAAGGATGAAAAAGAAAAACACATTTCTATTGATAATAAAAAAGATTTATGTAATCACCTTGCCATTATATCCTGCTAAATAGAAGACATAAGGACAGTTTTAAAATTCTATCGTTTTCATCATAGGTATAATACTTATCCAAGGTCAATAAGTGTTTGGGCATTCCATCTCGCCCAAATTTTGCAAGTCAGTATGAAAAAGCTTAAATGCAGCTCTACTGGATTAGTTATCCTCTTCCCTTTCATTACGATATCTTACAATTAAAGTGTTGAGGGGGAATTCCAATCTCTAACATCTTAATTAGAGATCAAGGGTCATCAATCAACATTCAACACACCTTTAATTGACTTTGTCAATCATACATTTCAACTAGCTGAGAAACATAGCAATGATAAATAAGAAACTTCAACTTACTTCTACAATGACAGCATCACCAAATCCAAAGCCACAAGCTGGAAGGTCATCACCACCAAAAGTGGACAGTAAGCGATCATAACGTCCACCTCCACAAATAGCTCTCAACTTCCCACCCCTGTCAAAACACTGAAATAAGGATTGTGTTTAGTTCTTCTGAGAGAATTAAATTGTCATTCTATTTGTTACCAAAGGGAGAAACTGAAAACGGGATTTTTTTTAAATGCTTTTAAACAAAACTGCGAAGTCTCTAATAAATGAGATTTAGCCATTTTTCATCAAATCAGGATAAGAACTGTACGGATTTTTTTCTGTGAATTTTTTTCTTTTTTGTTCCCTCATACACAGGCATAGCATGCCACATTAACTTTTAACCAAATAGTATTTTCATTTGGATCTAAATGTTAACAGCACAGTTTTTCACACAAACAGTTTGTGGTCTATCTGCCACCAGTGCATAAGAGCATAAGCACTGTCATTTGCCAAATGTGAAGTTATATGTAATTCACATAGTATCCACTGTAGTAAGCCTTGGCTATTGATAACAATACAAAACAGTGAAATGAAGATTACCAATCTCATAAAAGCAAATAGATGTCTATTCAGGTTTTCACTCTTCCCAAATTGTATGGTACTAGAACTTTAGATTTTCAAAGAGACAGATGCTAATCCCTGAAGCAGCCTTGCCATAAATAATATCAATATCAGAATGTAGGAATTCGAAAAAAGAGTAAAACCATTCCCACAAGCATGATCTAAGTATACATGACTATTGCTCTTCACTGCAGTTTTTCTAGTCCACATTTAGATTAAAGAAGAGCAACTAAATCACAAATCTAACCTCGAAGACAATACCAGTGTAGTAGGCAAGGCCACGAACAACAGATGCATCAAATTGAATCCAATCAGAATAACCAAACTTTTCAGCAAGAGAAAACAGTAATTTCAAATCAGCAACTGCTTCCCCTGCACTTCCAAGTATCTCTACAACACAAGAATAGGGCATGCAAATCAGAAATGACATACCATCATAATTCCTGTTAAAAATTACAATGAACTTTTATGTGAAAGGTATCCAAGGAAGATTTGTTAAGTTATCACGATGAGAGAACTTCAATCAACTCATAAAATACTTCTTTAGCAGGCATCCAGGGGATTATCATTTGACAATCTCTGTTCAACATTGTCAACTATATAACATGGTTAACATCCCATTTTAAATACTTGAAATCTGAAAGACTGACAAATAAAATGAAAACCCGAACCATGCGAAGTAGCTCGAGTTTTATGCAAGCCTCAAAATTTTGAGAATGCATCAAAAAGAAAAATTCACAATGATGCAAGAAAGAAAGAAATTGCAATTAAAAAGAAGAATTCAAAGAAGTCAAGTGAAGCTGCTAAGCTAAGAAGAATTCTAAAGAACTTAAAATTCAAAATTGAGTTACATTTGCAACTTGGAGATATACAAAAAGATCAACATTAACTTTCATCCTTTTAAAGATCAAAGTTTTAAGAAGAATATAAAGCCACTTTAAAGGTATATTGTCTTTTCAAAATGAAGATGAGCATTGTTAATTTCGTCAAGCTTGGTTTAAGGCAATGTACAGTAGGAATTAAATAAAGCCTAGTTTCAATAGATTTGTGTTTAGTTATTTTATTTAAGTTGCTTATCTAGTTCACATTAAAATATGTTGTTATTACCCACCTTCCAACTTTGGCAAAGACTTTACAGTAAGGACTTGTAATAGCTGCTCAATAGCCTCTTCAGATACCCCAACAGACTTCAAATCTTCCTTAATTACATCAATTGGAAGCTTGTCAATCTGATACCCGATAACAGCACCACCACGAAAAAATTTAAAAAATTATACTTGATAAATCATAAAATATTTATGCATCTAACTAAGAAGTTATTGATATTTAGAACAAGCAACCACTTTGGTGTTCCATCATACGAATTTGTGCTGTGTAATTAATTACAATAGCATGGCAGGCAGCTTTGAGGAAAACAAAAAAAAGAGTGAAGTTACATCTCAGAATATGCAAAGTTAAGGAACTAACCTTGTCTATGATGATGCAAACCTTGCCAAACAAGTGATCGGGTATGGAGTAACAACTCAAAACTTCTTGCAAAACCTATAAAGAGAAACATAACAATCAAAACATAAACAAGTATGGAAAGGCTAGATGCACAAATCTTAAAATAGAGGACACTGCATGCACTTTTAATTTTAAAAACTTGAGAAGCACCCCTTCTAAGGAATAAAAAAATCAGTGAATAGCATGGTAAAAATTAAAAAGTATAGTGCCTCCAATAGAATTAACAGAGGGATTTGCTTCTACTCGGCAGAAGTCTGCAATGTATTACTACACTATTTAACAACAATGGGAGAGGACATGAGAGTACATTGTCATCCTGCCTCCAGGCGACAATCTAAAGAAACCACAGAGTTGCAAAGCAGTGCAATTTATGGTGGGTTTCAAACCACGAATTAGTGAGAAATGTTAAGAGGCTGTTTCACTGTGACTTCTACCTGCAGAAGGCTTGCATAGACCTTAAACCCATATGCAGCAGCAAAAGGGACTCTTTCATCAACCAAACTCACTTTCAGAAAATCTTACTGTTTATATGATATACATAATCAACTAAATGTCCAAGAATGATACATAATCAACTAAATGTCCAAGAATGGTGCTCTTTTAATTCTAGACAGTCAAAAGTTAAAAACACATAAGAATCTAGGGAGCATATATCGGGCTACAAGCACTTTATAAAGTAGAAAAATATTGGCAACCCAATGTGTTGCAAAGGATGAACTTAGAGACTGAGGATAAATTAAACCGTTTATAAAATGCCTCAGAGTCCATGTTCAAGGAAGATGTGTTTTTACCTTTCGGCTAGAAACCCTAAATCCAACATCTGATGCAGTGATTCCAAGTCTTTTGAAAAATGTTACTATAGAAGAAATAAGTTCTGCTTCAGCCTGCAATATGATGAAAAAACCAATAAGCTTGACAGAGAAAAAGAGAACGAATAGAAAGACTATTGTTAGAAAGTTTATATACTATTGTTGAGTCATTTCTTATTAGCTTAGCTTTTGGATTAAGCCACATGGCTCGTTGGTCTTGCATGTGATGCGGGTGTGTGAGAGAGCTTATATACTATTGGCAAGTCCTTTCCTATTAAATTAAATTTTTTGGTCTAGTGGTTACTAGCAACTACAATTCAACATATGAAATGCATCATGTAAACCTGCTTGAGCATAAAAATTATAGTGTTTACACAAAAAGAGGGCAAGAGGGAACCCATCATAACTCAATGCTTGTGCACAAGCATGTCCTTGTGTGACCAGTACACTCGTGCAAATGGTTATAGTGTCAACTGTCAAGTGTCGAATATTAACGGAAATGAGCACGATAGCACTCTGGTTACCACTGTTCTGATGTGTGCTGTAATTTTGTGATAAACTGTTTGCATAGTGTTGCTGGTTTTTAAATTGAGTGGAACAACATTCTCCTTGTCTAAGTAATTCATATACTTAAGTACTTCGAAATTAAATTTATTTTTGAAAGAGTTTTAGAATCTTAACAACAATATTTTCGGTTAGGGAAGACATAAGTTCCTAAATATAGAGAACAAGTTAAGGGCATGCTGACTCAAATCAAAAACAGAAACCTAACCAGAATAGCTTATTAGTTCACAAAGCATGTGAAATTGGCAGCACATACAGTCACTTCAGGTATGCCAATAATATCCATATTCCACTGGTAGTGCTCACGACGCCGTCCCCTTGTCATTCTCTCATACCGCCAGCACTGTCCTATGGCAAACCACTTCAAAGGTAGTGACACGGATTTTCTGGACCAAAAACAACATGGGGATCAAATTCTAGCATCCGTACCTGGATACAAAAATCATAAGTAAATAACAATTTTAAAAACCTAGACTTTTGGCATATTTAAAAGCATTCACATCAATACTCTGCAATATCAAAAATTTAGTACCCCTTCTGTATAACCAGTCTTGCCAAAGAAGGAGTAAGCTCAGGCCTCAACGCAACACGACGATTTCCCCTATCTTCAAAACAATACAACTACATTGAAAACCAAGACGATAATAAGCAGTAAGCTTTGCACACCGAAGGCATGATCAGATATAAATATGTCACATTCACCAATTCCATATAATCATCTTAGCAATTCTAATATAGATATTCAAAAACAACCACAAAGAAACTACAACAAATTAACAATGAAAAGCAAAAAGAAGCAGAGATCAACCAACCTGGTCACGAATCTCCTCCCCAGCTTTTCGAATAAACAGCGCCTCCGACTCTAACACTGGATAATCAACCTCCTCGAATCCAAACAGTCTCGAAACCTAAAAATCGCATTTTGATCCACAAAAAACAAACATTAACATAATGGATACACTCAAAAGCACGTGTATGTACTCGGATAATGTAATGAACCCCAAACCTCTCGGAAATTGTCGAAGAGCCAATTGCGAAGTCGCATTTCCTCCGGCGGGAAGTCTCTGGTTCCCTTGGGAGGATTGACGTCGATTCTCTGCATCTCCTCCGCGACTGGGGGCTGCGGCGGAGGAGAGAGGGCGCCTGACCTGCCTTCATTTCGCGCAGAGTCCGGGGCCGCTAGAGAACAGAGGTTTCTAGTGTTTAGCAACTGTTTTGGAATTGGAAATTTGCGAGGAGAGAAACTGAAGTGAGACAAGAACAGAGGCTTCAGGTAGAAGTTGAGTGAAGAATGGATTGCAGGCATTTTTTGTGAGTGAGTGAGTGAGAGAGAGAGACAGCAAAAAGTGCCTGCACACACCACCGCCACTAGCTAAGGTTTCGCTGCGCGTCCACCGTGTAGCAAATAGTGCGGTCAGCGCTTGAAGACGATGGTGTTTTTCGTTACTGGGCCTCAAATGGGCCGGCCTAATTTTCAGTGAGCCCAAAATAGATAAGCGTCAATGACCTTTTTGGTTAAGTGCTGACCTTTGGATAAGTGGTACACTCCATCGGAAATCTAAAAATAAATTCAATTACGTAAAAAAAATAATAATAATTTAAATAATGTTTGTTTATATTATATGGATACAATTTCTTGTTATAGTTTTTTTAAACAATCTTTAAATGTTCGAGTTAGTGTGATGCAAATACCATCGCTAGAGTAATAATATCCACACCCCTCTTATTTTGTATATGCACTCCATATTGAAATCTATAGCTGGTACAATGCTTTGAAATAGATTTTATACGAATCTCCTTAAAGATTGGAAGTTGAAGAAATTGTACTAGATTGTTAATATGATAATATTATTAATTAAAACACGGCTGTTTTGTGTTTCAATTGTGTTTTAATAGATTCCTTTTGAAACACAAAAATATCGCCTATTAAAACATGAAAAAATGATAGGAATTTTGTCTTAAATTTGATCAACTTAACAACATTCTTAAGATAATTGTATAGATAACAAGAGTAATGCTAAAAATTCCAAATTTTTTTCTCAATTCACGTGATATATAAACTGTCAATATTATATTAATCATGAGATGATGTGATAATTAATATGATATTAATAACTCATATATTATATTATTTAGATATGAATTTCGAAGAACATAATAGTGTATTGAGAGGTATTTGCAAATGTGAGGGGTATCGATATTGCTGGTCGTCGGTGAAATTCCATTGGGCCTTGCGTTTGCAAAATTGAAAGTCTTACCAGGGCCCATTATAAAAATTTAATAAAAATCAAAATTATCACTCAAAAAATGAAGACTAGGAAACAATTAAGTGACAAAATTTCCCAGATAAAGCTTTTATAAAATAAAATTCCCAGCTAAAAGAGTTCATATATGACATGGTGATACAGAAGTCACATTCAGTCCGGTAATAATCCATGTACAAATAACTACATCGCCCGTGGTATCTAAAAAAACATGTAATGTGATTCAAAGCAGCTTTTTGACGGTAAGAATCATCATATGCGACTCTTGTGGACCATGCCACGCTGAACAATCATAAAGAAAGAGAAAGAGATTTGAAAAAGGAAAATGCGATGACCGCTCTGCTTAATGCTGTGCTGCAAAGTAGGAGGAGGAAAGGTTCTGGATAAATAAGAAATTGCAGGGAAAGTTCCTCTTGTTGGTTGGGTTGCTAAATGGTGCAACGTGAAAAACAATGCCATCGCCATTCATTCACATATTAAACAAGTTTGTTTTAGGCGAATCATAATTATAACATGTGGCCCCTAAAATGAAGAAGCCAACAAAAACAAATGTACAATTGATCTTTCTTTCTCAGCAAAGTTTATTGTTCATTTCTTCACTTGTGAGCCGGGTCCATGTTGTACTCTACCCGGCAGCGCTGCAGATTTCGAGTTAAATCCATTGTTATAGTCTGCCAACAATTTCAACGTGAAAAGCCTCTTTTTTTCTTTTTTCTTTTTTTCCTAGGGAAGGGGAAATCAAATATGGGATCTCGAACTTTGCTTAGAGGTATGGTCATCGACTAATTTTTATTAAATTTAAGATGTCAACTTTATTGAAAGATATGGTTATCAACTAATATATTTCTCATTTTTATGCAAAAATATAACAATATATGAATTTTTTTTCCTTTTTTTTTTTCAAGCTCGAGAGATATTGAGAGTTTCGGTGATTTCTAAACACTAAGTTTAAGAAACTATACTAGATTGAGTTTTAATTGTATCTGCATTTAGAATATAGAAACAAGAAACTCTATTTCAATACGTAACAATGAATTAGATTGTTCACGATGATGTACCACCAGTACTGTCCCTTAGTACGTTTTTGCTCAAATGAACAATGATCCTCTTGTTTAGGATTCTGCTAATGTATAAGATAATTATTATTAATATAGGGATTGGATGGTTATTAAAAGATTTTTCTTTTTTTCAAACCATGAAATGATCGATAACAACTCCAATTATGTTTTTATTTTTGTACTCCTAAACATTCTAGAAGCAAGACCTTTCTCCCACGTGGATATATTTTTGTTAAAAAAATCCACTACTTGTTAGTCGTTAACCACGAGAACTTAGAATGTTTTGACTACTCAAACTGCTGGCTGCGGCCCGTGGGTTAATTACGTAATTTAATCATTTAGTCAAGAAAAGTCTTCAATTCTTCCTCGGTAATATCGACCTTAAAACTGAATTGATAGAACCAAAAAAGCGTCACTCTCATCTCACAGTGTCAAGTACATCTGCCCTCCCAGGAATCACCCTTCCCTGGTTCTTACCGTCTGTTGAAATTACAACTCTTAGTTTATAATAATAATTACCGCACAATATAATTTAACGATGGAGAATAATGTTTTGTGCAGTCTAATAATAATTCATATTCTTACCCGCCTGTTGACATCTTTCGTTAAAAACGATAACATCTATGTCTGTAGCCATAGATTCTATACTTTATAATAATATCCTTCATCAATTTATGTGAATAGTCTTTCCATTCATATGTGGATCACTTTCTCACATTCGTGTGGATCGATCACTTCTATATGGAAGCAATTCTCCCGGTTACATCATTAGCGTCCCATTTGTATTGGTCCAAGTAGTCCTTTAAATCATCTCAAAAATCAAGATAATAATTCATATTCAAATCATTTTCATTGTAAATAATATTTAAATATATATAGTAAATGTAAATAATACTATTTGGGTTTGGTTACGTTACTCGACCAGCAATATTATTCATCAATTATAGCTCTTGTAATGGTTGTAAGAGTGATTATTAAAGTTAATCTAATTATTCTAATATATAAATAATGTTATTGATCGGCTAAACTAGATAAACTCATATAATTTTATTAAAATATAATATAATGGGAACCTTTTTTCACTATAATCACGATAATTTGTCTATGACTACTTGGTATCCATTATTATTATTGTCCATTCGTTATCCGACTAAGTGTGACTACAACATGAATCCAAGTGCTCGTGATTGTATCTGAACTACTGAATAGAGAAATAGTTACATGTTCATGCACATGGAATTGTCGATCGGCTCCACTACTTTGAGACATCAGTGGTGCAATTTTGAAATTTAGATGGGTTTTTGAACGTCACTGATATTGTAATCATGTCGGCCAAAGTTATAATGCATTTCCATTCTCCATTTATTTGTGCCTTCCAAGTCATGTCTCGCCATTCAATCAGATAAAAGGTCAAAAGCCCCCAACTTAGAATTTAGATAAACTACGACTTTGAGGAAGGCGCAAAAGCATAATACATAAATGCATGGTCCAACTATTGCAAATTGCATTGGCGTGCGAGTCTGCTTGAACAGCGACGGTTTTTTTTGTTATTATACGACTTTTTATCGCCTTATGCTCCCGGGTACTTTTACTATAACGATTAAATACGCAACAACGTGGATGTGAAGCTGTTGCATCAATCTTTTCAAGATTTTCTTTATTACAACTTAAATCTTAAACCATTGAAAAAGTGAGAAAGGTTCTTAAAATTATAAAGACGTCATTATAGAACCATTGAAAATCTTTTCAAGATTTTCTTTAATACAACTTAAATCTTAAACCATTGAAAAAGTGAGAAATAAGGTTCTTAAGATTATAAAGACGTCATTATAAATATTTAAAAATGGCTGACAACTTTTATTTTTTTGAAATGTCATTGTAAGGACGTTGAAGTTTTGAAAAAGACTTTTTCTTTCTGGTATGTCTACAAAAATTTACGGAGATTGCCATATTAAAAAATGTCAATGCTCAAATTATTCATATACAGATGTATTTATTAAAAAATATTATATATATATGCACACATCGTATTAAATAAAGTAATGATAGATTGCTAGAGTGAATATATGAGCCGTAATTAACTTACCGTCCATGTTATTTTTGCTGAAATAATATGATGGTTAAAATTTACATACTACATATCATTTTGACAAATATTTGAATAATGTATCTTGTATGATATAAATTAACATTTGATCATCTGTTATTTTCATGCTATATACATATTTCAGTGATAGGACAAATTCTTAAAGATGCTAAGAAAATAAGGTGGTGTTTGGATCCATTTTCAAAAGTGATTTTTCATGTTAAAAAGCAAAAAAAAAAATGTGTAGATATGTTTGGATAAAATATTTTGAAAAATATGTTTATAAAAATGGAAAACAATTTTTTTTTTGCAATTACAAAAAGTAAAACTTCCTCCGGCCAACCAGTTAACTCATTTTCGAAAACAATATTAAATACATTTATATTATTCTCGGTTTTTGAAAATAGGTTTTAAAAAATTCAATCAAAAATACGCTATATTTTTAAAAAAGATATTTTCAAAACATGAATTATATTTTAAAAATAATTTTAAAATTACAATTTTTAAAATGATGTCAAACACACCAAGAACCTTTAAGTACTCAAATCACCAAAATGTGACAAAATTCGATGATCAAAGTTAGGTTAATTATCAGCGGGGGTGTTGTATAACTCTGGACAAGTTACAACCTCGTAGCTAAGTCTCAAAGGGGGACACCAGGGTTAACTAAGCCTCTGGACTGCACTTGCAGGATGGACCTCCCCTAGGTAACCAGGCCATTAATGGTAAATTAAAATAAATTAAATCTAATTTAATTTATTCAAACTTTATGTCGTATACATCAGAACCCTTAAGTACTCAAATCACCAAAATATGACAAAATTCAATGATAAAATTAGATTAATTATCAACGGTGTGTGGTATAACTCTGGACAAGAGACAACCTCGAGGGAGAGCTAAATCTTTATGGGGGGATGCCATGCTTAACTGAGCCTACCTGAATGCAGGATGGCCCTCCTCCAAGTAGCCGGGCCATTAATGATAAATTAAAGTACTCAAAACTTGAGCCATTTGATAGTTTGACTGCTATGAAAGATGAATCAGCCCATCATAAATGATGTTCTATTGCACAGAGAGTTCGATGTGACTTCCACAATTGATCGTGTTCAAAACATCCGCGGTTGTACTCCATAAATTTAATTAAAATAACAAAAAATAAATAAATTTATTATAACTAATAAATTTTTATTAAATCACTCGAATCATCTTCCTATTGTAGTGAAATATTAATATTAAAATAATAAACAAAATCGTTTAATATTAATATTGACATACTATTAGAGATTTGGTTACGATTTTTAAATTAGTTATTTCAAATTAAATGTTGAAATAATAAATGAGAAAATTCAATTACTATTCTTTAGTTCTTTATTTAGGAGGGTGATTCAATTTTTAAAAAATAATTAAATATATAAAGAATGATTAAAATGTTTAAAAAGAGGCTGTGGCAAGATTCTAAAAGAGGCTATGGAGTAAATTCCGATCAGGCTCTACCTTAGTTCACTTTACAGATGTACTATAGATTTAACACTTATTTCTTCATATTTAAAATTTATTTTAACAATGTGATATAGATACATTTCATTTTACTTTTAAAAAAATTGTTTCGTTTATTATATTTTTTTCTTGCACCAATAACCGGTGTAAGAAAGAGGAGATCGCATGTTAACTAATTTTATTTTATTTCTCTTTTTAATTTGTACATTAAAATAATATTTTATTTTATAAAATAAAAGATTTAAAATATAAAATATTAATAATAATATTTAACATATTTTATAATGATAATATATTATTATTAAAAATAAATAATAATATTTATGAAAAAGGTATAATATTAATAGTCTAATTACTTAATATTAAGTTTAGAAATCCTAAATAGAAAAATAAACAAAAATTCAATATCTTAATTATAAAGTCCTATCAAATAATCACTTAAAATAAGGTCTTATTAGACTTATGAAAAAATATATATAGTATAATGTGATTTTACAATTAGTGATTCATAAGTTAAAATAACAAAGATACTTTAAAGTTAGAAATGAAATTTTTATTTTATTCTTTTAGGTACAGCTTAAACACTTTCAATAATATAAAATACTAATTAAAAATATTTATATTTTTAGGAAAAATACTAGTCGCCAGCCGCTTACATAATTTGACATCCATAGAACGCCAAATTAGCCGCTTACATAATATAAAATTAAATCCAAGCGCATGCGTAGAATTCTTTACGAGAACGACTAGAATTCTCAGTCCATCATAAAACCAACAAAAACAAAAACCAGCACACAAAATTAACCCAAAAATAAAATTTATATAAAACTAACCACCAAAAAACAAGCGGTTTCCGTTCCAGTTCAAAATTTCACAGTTTCCTAGTTCCTATTTCCAGTACACTGCTTTAAATTCACTGTGGGTACACAAACCTTGTTCAAATTTTTACCGGTCTACTCACAACGGATACAGTAACCTCAATGTATAATACTACCCATTCAATAACCACAACAAATAGAATATTCTAGAGGGCAGGATAGTAAAATAGAGCTGAGTGGTCATGGTCAGGTCATATTTGGACGAATTGTCAGTTTCTCATTAGGGGCCGTCGTTTCTAGACAACCACAAGTCCAATCCGGCGGCAGACAGACACCAAACCGAAAGCCTCCAAAATAAACATAAGCTGACTTCATCACACACGCTCAACACAACACAATCAAGCCAGAACCAACTCATCATATCATCATTTGCATACATACATGCACATTGTAACATAGCATACACCACCATCCACCTAACCAAATTTTTTCTCTCTCTATATATTGGCTCCTTTTCCGCACTTCAAAAAACAATTCGAGAAATCAACGGCTGATAAGTTGGACAAGCTAAACAGAATCTAATAGAAGAAGAAAAAGGAAACACAGTTTCAAATGGGCGAGGTGAGTCTCAGTGCTTCAATTTAGTGGTGTGTCTTGATTGAGTCACGTTCTCTCCTTTCCTTTTATGGATTGAGGGATCTGTTGTGCTTGGATTCTCTGTCATTGTTTCGATTTCTAATATTTGTTGTCATGTGAATGATTTTTGTTTTGTGATTTAGCAAAAAGAGGGAGAGAATAAGCCTGCTGCGGCGGCGCCAGCGGCTGATGCCAAGAAAGACGACGGCGCCGTCGTCGTCGTTTTGAAGTTGGACTTGCATTGTGAGGGTTGCGCTAAGAAAGTCAAGCGTTATATGAAGCATTATGATGGTGATTAACTTGAACTAATTTTGTCCAATTTGAGTCAATGTTTTTGTCAATTTTGATTTTATAAGAGGTTTTTAGGTTAAAATGGAACAATTGTGTGTAATGCGATTGGTTTGTTGATAATTTTCAGGCGTGACGGAAGTGAAAACAGATATGGGAACCAACAAAGTCACAGTCACCGGAAAAGTCGATCCGGCGAAAGTTAAAGCCAGATTGGAGGAGAAAACGAAGAAGAAAGTCGAACTCATCTCTCCACAGCCGAAGAAAGATGCTGGCGACAAAAAACCAGATGAGAAAAAGTCCGACGCGAAATCGGAAAAAAAACCGGAGGAGAAGAAAAGTGAAGAAAAGAAACCACCAAAAGAGGTAAAATCATGCCTTTACTATTTCGATACAATCCATGCAAGTGGACTTCTTCTCGATTAATTAAATGCAAATATTAATTGCTCGATATTTTGACTTCTTCGTTAATCGAGTTTCGCTTTCGAATTAAGTGTAACTCTGAAAGATTACTAATCTTTGATTAATTTTGGATTATGCAGAGTACGGTTGTTCTGAAGATGAGATTGCATTGCGAGGGTTGTATTAACAAAGTCAAGAAGATAATTTCCAAAACTAAAGGTAAGTAACTGAGAACCGCATAAAATATAATAATTGGAATTTATATTAGTTTAAAAAGTCGGTGGCAAGATAGTAAATTAATTAATTAACGGTGATGTTACGTTAATGAAATTACCAGGTGTCGCTAACGTGGCGGTAGACGTAGCTAAAGATCTAGTGACGGTGAAGGGGACCATGGACGTGAAGGAGCTGGTGCCGTACTTGAAAGCGAAGCTGAAGAGAAACGTTGAGGTGGTTCCCGCCAAGAAGGGTGGAGAGAAGAAGGAGAACAAAGAGGCCGGCGGCGGCGAGAAGAAAGAGAAAGCGGGGGCCGCTGCCGCTCCTGCCGAGAAAGGAGGAGAGAAGGAGAAAGCGGCAGCCGCAGCTGGTAGTGAGGGTGCTAAGATGGAGGTGAGTAAGATGGAGTACTACGGGTACCCGTTCCCGCCACCTCCTAGTTACTGGTACGATGGACAGCATCCGCAGCACGTGGTGGAGAATAACCATCAGATGGTGTACATGAACCATGGATACCCGATGCCGATGGAGCACCACAACATGTATTACAACCCGAATATGCATTACAACCCGAATATGCACCCGCCTCAGATGTTTAGCGATGAGAATCCCAACGCATGTTCTGTTATGTGAGTGAGTGAACCAAGTGGTGGACAGACTTTGGAGACGAACCAACGGCGGACGATCCATCCAATTAGAGGTCAATCCAATCAGAGGAAGAGGAAAGCAGTACATAATTGTAAATAAAGAAATGATCTAGGGAGAGAACAGTAATTAAGTAAATACCAAAATATTAAGTAATTTTTTCTGAAATAAGCTGTTACTAGAATTTTGATTGGCTAGTATCGGTTAGAGTTTGTGGTGGACCGGACCGGTTGGGTTGGATGTTGATTGGTTTGTTCTGGTTCTTTGTTTCTTTCAAAGATAAAACTGTTCTTTTTTTCGTCTATTCAATATAATAATGAAATATAAAATGTTATCTCAAATATCATGGTATTGTCAATGCCTCAATGGTGTGCACGAGGCCACATAGTGAGCTTCTGTTGATATTTTTTTTGTATGAAAGTTATTCTTATTATTTGTTGATAGTTTTGGCTGGTCAGTGGCGTAAGATCTGATGTGTAATATCAAATTTTATATTATTTTAATATTAATATTATTTTTTTTTCAATATACATGACATTAAATTGATATAAAATATATTTTAACATAATTTTTTATACATAATTTTTAATTAATATGTATTAAAATTTTAAAAATATATTAAAATATATTAAATATTATAATTATTTTAAAGATTTCGATAAACTATTTCGGATGGAATATCTTTTTATAATAATTTAATATATATTTTTATAAAATAAATATAAAAATAACATATTATATTAATAATTTTATTTTAATTAAATTAATTTATTAATGAATATAATTTCTGGTATTATGAATAGTATAATATCAAATTTGATATTATACTCTTTATTGATATAAAAAAATAACTTGGGAATTACAGTTTTGGTATCACCTTAGAGATCGAGAATGCACCAAATTGATATTTTATATTATTTTGATGCAACATTGGAGGCAAAGTCGGCGTCGAGGAGATTAGTTTGACAAATTGAATTTTTTCCCACTCTGACAATGCCTTGCATTTGAAGGAGTCATGGAGTTGAGAAGTACAGATTTTGGGTTGGCGAGATTGCAGTACATTATTTCTCTGTCGTACTCGTCAGCGTATCAAATAGACTACCTTTGCGAAAAAGTATCAACGCTTTCAATACTTCATTGTGTGTTTGCTTCGAAATTAATTTGTCTATATTTGCACAAAGAGCTTTTGATAGAAAAATTATTTCACTAAACAAGTAGAACCGCAAAAGAAATACATTCATTAAGGGGAAAAAAAAAACTACAAATGAAATATGTTGAAAAGTGCTTCTGTAGATTTCTGAATTTGTTTTTCCGCCAAAAATAGAAAAATGAAAAAATAAACAAGAACCATGTTCATGGTTCTCCTTAATAAGTAACAAATCTCATTTTTTCCTTCAATGGTTTATGTTTTATCAAACGTCAAAAAGCCTTTTATTGACTTATTGTTACCTAGTTACTTCTTATTCTATTATTAATTATCCGTAGTGGACGAGATTCTAAAGTAAGAGTACCTAAACATTAATAGGTTCCAAATTGAGATGTGAAATTGAGAAAACATCAAACGATATGATCAATTAGCTTAATTGAAATTGGGTTTAGCGACATATCGCCCACTACAATTTAATTTATTGTATTAATCTAATTTAAGAATTGCTGCTTCTAGTTCTATATTAAAAAATAGATTAGATCGAAGCATTACTATAAAATTTAAAATAAAACAATTAACATCTTAAATGACCTTTACAAAAGTTAAACAGGTGCATGCAAATAATTCCACTCTACACAAAGGCCACGAATTTTATGCCTTTTCATGCCAACGAAGGCTAGTTTTAATACGAAGCCTACTACTGCTACTTCTACTACGGTATTACCCACTCAACCATTCACAGAGCCAATTTTTTGTAAAGTTTTATATCTAGCAAAATGGTAATAAGTCAATTCGCGACGTCCATTATGTGTTTATTAGTCAACATATGAACGAATATAATTGATTTCGTGTGAAAATGAGATCACTTGATTTGGACAAGAAATATTACTGATATCTTGAGTCTTAATTTGAGATGTCAATGAGATAAGATGAGCAGCCGCATTATTAGCTTATGGGCAGTAAATAATGGAAGAAAGTAATGTTTCACACTAATAAAGAAAAACTAGTCCGGCATACCTTATTGTATTAGTTCATGCCTATATAGAACCACAAATTGCCCAGCTTTTGACATTTTATCTTGCTTGTGCAATGCATATAGGATAGAAAACATAGGTGGTTATCAAGTGAGGTTGGACCCATTTTAAAGCTCCAAACACCTTTTTTTTTTATTATTATTAAAAAAAAACTTTTATATTATCATACTTTGAAAGAAATTTAATAACAAATTAAAACAATGATTACTTTTTTGTTTTGTTTTGACCTCCTAACACTATGTTGACAATAATGAGAACCCATTTGAGATAGAATTATGTCATGCTAGCTAAAATATCATTTCCAGCGACAGAAGAGGTTTGTTCACATTAAGTGAGAAAATTGTTCATATTTTCTTGATGGGTTGGCACTCTAACCGTACCTCTTGCTTTGTTAGAAAGTTGATCAGGTAAATTGATACTATTACACCAAACCACTTTAAAGCAAAAACAATAAATACTAGATAAACTTTTTGTAAAAGTAAATATTAGATAACTAAATTTTCAACAAGTTGAAGTTTGGTTTTATGATAAACTTTTTCTATATTATACCCACAACAATGATATTGTGAGTTTGAGTCGTATTCATTTATCTCAATTATTGAATTTGTAATAATTTAGATGAGAATAATGACGGCAATGATAATAATAATAATAATTTAACTTATATACAGTAAATTCAAAATAAGTTAGTTTTGTATTGTAATGTCTGAATTAATAATGTACTTTTTAGTTATGTTTAATTAGGAATTCTAAATTTTCTGATTTGGTTAAGAGTGACAGTTTTATATTTTGACTCAAGGTTTTACTATCTACTTTCTTGTAGCCTTTTGAAAGTGGATTGAGTATTGAATTGAGTATTGAATTGAGAGGCTGTGAAAAACTGTAGAGTGGATTGAGTACTAATACATCCTGATTGTATACAATTTATATTGATTGTAAAATCATAAAAAAAATTTATATATATTTGTTTACTACATTGTGTTTGATTTATTGTATTTTACGATAGTTTACCTCTCAACGGCTAGATTAAGCGATAGTCACATATCAAATTATTTGTTTATGACTTTTTACTTCAAGAAACTATATGAAGAATGAGAATTTTACACTAGTGTTATCCCAAATCTATTTTTGTATACAATTGCTGTTCATTGTAAAAACAAAAAGGTTTGGATTGTGTCCATTGTGTCTTTGTCGCAATGACAAAAACACTGTCAATGACCACTCTTGATCTCTAATTTGATCCTGTGTGTGCCTATTATCATTGTGTGGGTTATCCTTTCACCTATATATAAGTTGTCCTCTTCTGTATGAGGGGTTGCTTTCCGAACCGTGTCACCAATGTTTAATTTCATTTGATCTCGATTGTTTTTTGGGTTAATCTCAGTAATATAATATAATAAAAAAATAAAATAAATTAAAAAAAAGTTAGGATTATACAATAGCCTTGGAATTGATTTGTCTATGTGGAATCAATAATTGGAGGATTGACCTCTCCTTTATGTTTAACGAAGCAAGAGCTGATTAAAAATTTGACGAAACCCAAAAAATTACGTTAGGAGTCTCCTTATAATAATGTCGTTGTACACTCAACATTATTAGCTCCATGATTTATTTCTCTTTGCATTTTTATTGGACGCAGATAGAGGCTCAATACATCACTCTTCCTCTTGTGAAAAGTACTACATGAACCTTGAAATTCAAATTTTCAACAAACTTAAGTAATTCTCTATATAATAGACAAATATTTGCAATATATTGTTGTCATGTTCTATCAATCCCATAGTTCATTAAACATTTCAATTTTATTTGTTTGTTTCTAAAGATACCTAAGTTAATTGCATCTATAAATAATCAAAATAATCTAGACATGTATGGTAATTTGGTTTCTCGGGTTTTACACTAGTGAAAACCCAATCATTCCAATCGAAAAATTTAAATAAGAAGTTTTGGTTTACGAAGGGATTTAATTTCTATTTTTTAGTATCTTATTAAAATTAAACAAACTTTTTTATGAAAAAAAAAATCAAAATATTTTTTAGAGAAAAAACTTAATAGAGAGTTTTTAAAATAAAAACTACTTTTATATAATATATATTGATGTAGATAGTTTTTAAAATAAAAACAAAAAATTAAAAGCTTTTAACTACTTTTATAAAAGTGATTTTTTGAGAAGTAAGACAAGACAATTTTAAGGTTTAATATTAGTCATAATAGAGAATGATGCATGTTCATTCTGCTGCAGCCAGACTTTCTCCTCTCTTGTACTACAAGCCTGCAAGCCCTTGGTTCTATGAATATCTTCAAGATCCAAAAGACATGAAGGTACACTCATACATAGGAGAAGAAAAAATTTATCAACAAATACACTCATGTAACAATCCTTGTTGGAGTGGTCTTACACCTCTTTGTCCATATTAGTAATAGGTCTGAGTCTCTCTTTGCTCGTAAAAATTTTTCCGTATGTTGGCTGGTAGACAATTAATAATACTTAATCTAAACAAATTCTCATAAATAATTTAATATCGGTTAAAAGAATTATTCTTATACACTTATTCCTTTTACAAAGTAGGTGGGGAGCATGGAAAAGCAAGCAAACAAAAAATGCCAGAACACCAACCGATGAAAGGGCCTTTTGCAACTACATTTCTTGATGTTGAAAAAGCATTTTAAATCTCCATCCCCCCCACTTTTTTTCTACAAAGCAGCAACGTAAGCCAACAAACGCGGGTAAGTGCTGTTTCTGGTCGATAGTTTTCAACACATGAAATGACTCCAAACAGCGTGTAATGAGTGTAAAGGCCACTACACGTACCATACATAGATTGTTAACCAAAATTATTATAAAATTCCCTAGTGACGTTAGGTTATTTATTTGTGCTCAAAATCGAAATTCTTATCGTTGAAATAATTGAAAACAACAGAAGAAAGTAACCAATCATTTTGAGGATAAGAAAGAGATTCACTTTGAATTTTCATTTTGATTTTTTTGCAACGTATTATCGTCGTCATTCTTTCTTTGTTTTATGCAATAGCGACCTCTTTCAACCCCATTAAAATTGTGTGATTGTGACAGGCCGTCTTAATGTCTAATGTAACATAACTTTATACTTGTCTCTATTTAATTATAATTTGATTATAAATAATAATCTCATAAGCAATAGAATATTTTTGAAAGAATTTATCAAAAAAATTCTTCTATAGTCTTTATTATTTGTATTTTTGTCGAACTTCATGGGATGGCGTTAAAAGCTTTACAAATTATTCTAATCAAACTTTAATAAATCTGACCTTTATACAAATCTAAGAATGAGATTTTCAAAGTCTTCTTTTTTTTTAAAAAAAATAATAATAAGTTTCTAAAATTCTTAATGTCCCCTCGAGTCTCTTGTGCAAATTAGAATATCATGAAAGACAAAAATGTTCAAAGATTCTTGTAAGGACAGGGGGGGAAAAAATACCACATATTGAACATGATTAGATAGTGGTGGTGGCGATGATAATAAACTTTCGATGAATCCAAAAATGAAAAGCGTGAAATAATTAATACCAGAAGCTTCAAGGCAATTTCGTTTGGTTTCTTCATGTCAATTGTCATCAAAGCATCTAACAAATCATGAAATAATGGCACCACTACTGCAAAAGTGCAAACGATGGGGATGACAATTGAGAGGAGAAGTTTTCACAAAAATGTGTACATGCACACATGTGACAAGACGAAAAAAAAAATCTAACTCAGAAAACGTCCTCTCAGTTGCATGCACCACCCATTTTCAGAAACCAAACCCACGTTCAAGATATTATATTGTTTCTTGTGCATTGTCATCATCAAAAAGAAATTTATTAATTATAAGATAAAGTTTATTATTAATATCTTTTGTAATATGATATAATCTGATTAAAGATGATAATATAGAGTATTTAATTAATTTGTTTTTGTTAACAACAACGACAAAATCTCATTTATATGCAAAGGGAACCACGGCCACCTCGCGTAACCCACTGATTGTTTTAAAGAACTGAAATTTATATAAAGTTACTTATAATGAATAAAAATAATGCAATCTTATTGTATTCTCTTCAATTGTTCTTCTTATCTCATGATTTTTTTTATATGGAAATATCTGAATTCTTTATTAGTATATTCTTCTGTTATATGGAGATTTTACACAAATTTAAGAAATTTTTTGATGTAATTCGTAAACATAAAATAAATATCTGAGCAATCTTAAGTTCACCAATGGTACATCACACTAAAATATAGCCGAATTTTTTTTTTTTTTAAAAAAAAAACAAATACAAAAACAAAAGCGAACAGATTGTCCATAATTAAATATATAAAAATCATATCATCTTATCTATAGAAAAAAGTTTCATGCGTGATGCGACTTGACGTTGTGTGTCATTTTTTCATAGCAGGTCCATCTAATAAAATGAAATGTGATTAATCGAGTGATATATATGTCTTTTATATTTAGACATTATAAAATTATCTTTTTTAAATCTCGAGTTAATTATAATAATTAAAGAATTATCTCGTAAATATTTTCTAGTTACTATTATCAATTAAACATGCTACCAATTTCAAATTAGGTTTCATTATATATAAATACGTACATGATATGATTTTATTATATAAATTCGTGAGAGGAATACGTACATAATATGATTTTATTAGATAAATTCGTGAGAAAAAAATGGCTGTTACTCGCAAGTTGCAACAATACAAAAGAAATGGGGAAGCGGCAATTGGTCTCTGTAATGGTGTCATGATCATAATAAAATCAGCACTTAAGAATGCAGAAACAGAAAATCCATGGCCTTGGTTATATCGTTACAGACGATACAATACGTAGATATGAATAGAAGTGAAGGTGCATATACACAATGGATTGTGACCCCCCAACGACATAGGAACCAAACTAGTTACTGTAACAAGTGGACTCCACATCGGCCCTTTTGTCACAACCCCATCAAATTTTATATGAGAGAGGCCTCTAGAAGCAGAAGGAGAAGAACAAGAAGAAGAACCACAACAGGCATGCTTCGTACTGCTTCTGGTGGGATTCATGACTGGGTGACTTCAAAGTTTCAATCCAGACACCACCTAACTTATTATGATTAGCTCATACCTTCCAGTCAGAATTTCAATTAATTATAATTATTATATTTAGATATTAACATATTTGTTTATTATAAACCTACTTTCAATATGATAATGATATCACATGAGAGAGATGTTTACGACTGATATTTGTGTACAATATCATTCACTAATATCTTATTAGCCACTGTATCACTTTGAACCATACATTATGGATAGTTTCCGAATCAGCTGATTTGATTTTTTTTTTTTTTTTTTTTTTTTTTTATCGTTATGCAGCAAAGTTTACCAGCATTGCATTGGTTATCTATTAATTTTTAATTTTAAGTTTATTACAAGCTAAATGCGAGAATAATCAATAACAAGTAACAAAACATAATTGATCAGATACACACACACGCTATGGTGCAAATTAAAAACTTTTTCTAAAAGCGAAAACCAGTGATTTATATATTTGGTAAGTGATGAATCAGTGGCCATGCTTTCACAGTCCACAGATTGGCCACATATGAACACTAAACTATAGATTGGTGCATTTTGTGTTGTCTGTCACCTAATAATTAAATTTAAAATGGCAAGCTTGTGCAAGATAAGCTTCCAGCTTCGCTTGACCCCATTATTCTTCATATTATTGTGATGATTTTATATATATATATATAATTTTCATAAAGTAAATATGACAACACCCCATACCTAAACTTTCCACCTATTCTTTTGGAACCTTTCTTACCTTATTAAATGCTTCCTCGCCTGCAGCCACGTTTTGCATTTGATCTCCATTCTAATAAAATAGTTATTTGCATGTAAATAACTATATATTAATACATATCAATGCAAACATATTAGCAAGAATGGGTCGTTGCTTTGTCTTTTTCTTTAATAAGTTTAATTGTTTCTTGCCATATCATATTCAAGCTTCTTCACCAACCATTCAAAATATATCCCTTTGTTTAAGTTAAAAATATAATTTTACAAATGTAATATTGATAATTTTATTTTTTTCAAGATACATAATATGTAGAAGATTAGAACAAGATTAAGAAAGAGCGACAGAAGAAGTTCCAATTATAAACCAAGTAGGTTGATAAAGAACAAGAGGAGAGTATTTTTTTTTTTTAAAAAAAATATATATATAAGAATATATACATATTGTTATGGGTATTTTCCGCTACATCTATTTGACCTGATAAAAGCCCAACCCCTTGGCTCATCTGAGTCAGGCCCAATTCTAATGTCTCCATCAAGCCCTGCACAAAACCTACGATGTGGAATATGTACAAGCGTCTATGGCGAAGTGAAACCCCTGTGGAGTAGAACACGCAAGCATGCTATACTGTATAACGCCAGGCATAATGCGCAATCCAGAGTCCGAGCTGCCCACTTCGCGAACCTGAGTCCGTTCCATATCAAGCCAAGCTTGCCTATAAGAAGCTGAGGTCGCCAATCAGTTCCCCCCATCTTTCTACACTCTAGTCCGCTCAGAACTTCACTTCGCTCACTAACATGTCAGGTCATTGCATAATTTGTCTTACACGTCAAGTTTGTCAGAGATTACTGTTTAAATCACAGATAATCACACCTAATCCGCGTGGGTTAGTTACAGATCTCTTCCATCTATCCCAGGTATTTAATGCAATCCAATTGCATTAAAAAAAAATCAGGGACATTAACTGTTGTAATCATATTGTTTTAACTCTTTGTTGATCGTTGTAACTCCTCTTCTTCTATAAATAGAAGAGACTTATTCAATGTAAAAAAAAAAAAAATGGAAAACACTTAGAAAAATTTACCGTTACTCTGTCAAAATATTGAGAGATTAACAGTGGATGTAGGTAAAGCAAACCGAACCGCTTAAACACCTTCTTGTCCAATACTCTACCTTTGTCTCTTTTATTCTCGTTACTCACTATATTATGTCATATCTGTTGTCTATACAGTGTTGAGCTTGAAGAACTTAGTTGACTAATTTTATACGTCAACACATATATATATATATATTAACTTTTATAAAGTCATAATATATGGCTTGATACAAGCCAAGTTTCATATTATGTGGTTTAATGTGAACCATGTATTCACATTATTTATAAACAAAGACTCAAGTCTTAAAATCCATAACTTAAAAAACTTAGTGATAAATCATCTAATTTGGACATTGCTAACATAACTTATCCAATGAGTTTTTTAACTAATACATGACATAGTCACTTGTCACACTAACGGCAATACCTAAAACAATTAAATTTTAATTGATCATATGCTTAGGACAATGCTAATCATGGATTAATCTAGTTTAAACTTTTTAAGACATCCCCTTAACTACAAATTTACCAGTAATTAAATACTGTTTCCATTGCACCGACAGAAAATGATTAGATCACTTGTATGTGACGGATAGCCATCCCAATCTATTAGTAAATCCTCTAGAAAACAAAAATGTATCAAAATCATATGGTTATTGGTTATTATTTAAAGCCATCTCATTCATTACATATGAATTGTAATTTTCATAGAGAAAAAATTATTGTCACGCTCCCATGCCACGAGTTATTAATATAATGTTTCATGGATATCAAACAGAATCAAAATTGCAGAGTTTTTGGGGATTCTGTGTTGAAAGAGATAAAAGAATTACATGAAATTTTTTACTTCTTAAACGCTTTCAATTAACGAAATAATTATAAAAAGTCAAGGAGGTTTTTAAGGCCAAATTATGAATTTGTTTGGTGGCAGTGGTGGTTGATTAGAGTCCAAGTGGATTGTGCTTAAGTTGGGAGCAAATGGTGCCAGTTGAGATTCCCCAAAGATTGATTCAAGATTTTCATGTCTATATATATATATATATATATATGATCAAACTCATTCAAAAGTATATATTAATGACACATGTTCGATGAATTGGAGTTCAAGATTAAGTTATAAGTATGAGAATATTATTGTTCTTGTTCTATATAATGATATAACTTACACCATTATTATCATCAAATTGAATCATTCTAAATTTTGGTCAATAATGTTAAACTTATTAATTATAGTTAAAGTTGAATGATAATGAAATTTTATCTGTGCAATAAGTTTAATATAATTACCACACTCCACAAGCAATCAATCATTTAAATATAATTCATTCACTCATAATTAAATGTTTTTATATTTTTAAAATATTATATGCGAAGTATAAATTTGAATTTTAAATATTGTTAAACTGAGTTAACACTCTTCATACTTTAAACCATATACGATGATAATTCATTAATTTTAAATGTTAAGGTTTTTCTTCTCAATGTTCTACTATTATTTTCAACATCAATTACACCATTTAATTAACAAGAATTGCATGTAATCATGGAAATATCATCCCAAAAAAAACAATTTTGAAAAAACAAATGTAGATCAGACCAAATCTACATGTCTTTAAGAGATCGGCAAAGTAATTAATATAAAATCCGTATTAGTTAGCAAGCTTCCTAATTTTGAGAAAAACACAAATCCTAAGAATTTAAAAATAAAATCCACGAAACAACCTAATTTTGGCGATAACAATAGTTGATGCACAATAAAGTTCAATAATCAGGATAAAAATTCGTCACCATCACCACTCATACAAAAGACAAAGTTTCAAGAAAGAGGAAGATGACTTGGTGATTCACCAAACGGGGTCCCATTCTCTGACTCAGCCTCGACTGTGACATCCAAAAAAAGTCATCATGGACATGACATGCCATGTATTGTTATGGTCTACATATGCATGGTACATACATCATGATGTCATGTAATATGTATGTATGTGTGAAAATGGTTTGGATTTGGAATCGGCTGGTGGGCTGTTATATGTCTGCGATGAATACATGTGCACATTTGACTGTGGTACATTGAGAGCATTCGTTGGGCCCCACTCCACGTCATACACACATGGACGCCTGGTTGGAGTTTGATTTTGCACGCCACGAATTTCAAACACGCCTCTTCTTCACTTCTCCTATTTCAACTTTGTTTCCTCTTATCCTACTTGGATCGTACGACTTTTCCTCCACGCCCCCAATCCCATGATTGACGGCTGTGATTGTTTGCTTTTTCCATTTTTCCTTAAAAAAAAGAAATTGTTAAAGTTGTTTTCCTGAATTTATTGCACTTTATTTTCTAGGCGTTTGTTGATTGTATGTCTGAAAATGCTTTTGTTAATTATTAATGCCATTATACGGTTTATTTTACACATTTAAAAATAAAGATAAATGAACTTGAGCTTATCCAATATGTTGTTGCCGACCGATGTCCAAAACAAATAAAAATAGAAATCTGTTGCCGACAAAATGTGACTACCTAACTAGCGAAGCCTAGGGCACAAAATAGGTCCTTTCCCAATTTCTACCTCTCATTTTGGCTCTCTGATCACAATTTTATATCAAATAAATATTCATAAATTTATAAAGAAAAATATGACCAATAAACACCTCTTAATGAATTATTATTTTTTAATAAATTAAATTTTGTTGTTTAACGTAGAGAGAAAAACTAGGGTTCATATTCGATTCTTATTTATTATAAATATCGTACTATAATAATGTATAGTATAATAAATAACAAAAAGTAAAAAATATTTATAATAATGATTTTACAATTAAAACTTAAATTAAAATATATGTTATTTCAAAACTCACGTAACTTACTTAATTACAATTATTATTATCATTTTCCGTGGATGTAATTTGCATTCATCGATTCCGTCGCCTTGAATCTGCACGGCATATTTTGATTTCCTCGTCTTTGTACTTGTCATTAATTGCCATTGAAATTGTCACCAGTAATTAATATGAATTATAATTCCAACCCCTTCTATTTGCTTCTGTTGAACTTGACAAACAATGAAAAGCTTTGATTTTTGATAAAATGAAAGATTAACAAAAGTCCAAAAGAGATATGTCCTTAAAAAAGTACAAACCTGTTGGCATTCACAGCCCACGTGTACCTCGATTTCCTCTTCATTTAGTCCAAACCTTTGATAACATGCAACCTTATTTTTTAGAAAGAAAATTTTGAATTGAATTTTGGCACTTTGACTGAAGAATTCAACATAACTACATCGGGGAACACGAGTGTTGATTTCCTCTTGACTTACTCAATCTTGGATATAATATTTCATAGTCATATAACGTGCATTCTTAGACCCAAAAAAAGTTGATATTTAAAGTAAATTTGACTGACTTTACTCATACATACTTTAATAATAAAAAAATTAAGATGGCTTTGAAATTCACTATTGACTTCTTTTAAATCTATAATATTGTCGAAATGTACCTTTTATAGGCTTAATTAGCTTTGAATATTACTTTAAAAAAACATTAACTTTACATTCATTGAGATCACAAAATTTATGCAACAAAATAATTAAAAGTTACACTTTGTATTGTTCTTGTTTACTGAAGTTGGGCTCCATATAGCCTAATGAAGTAATGATATGAAATTACGAGCTCAGTCACCTATTATAGTTTAGTCAGTTACCAATTTTGGGCTTTTGGGTAGTGGGTGTAGTTAAAGTTAACGGGGTGTCCTTAGTATTATCTACTTATAGGGCCTCTGATGAAGCCCAGTTTTGATCTCACCATTATTTATTCATTTTAGGATGATCTCATTATATAGTTTATTCTTCTTGAGCCTGAGTAATGATTACCCCCTCCCTCAATTGAATTTGTACGTCAAGACATTTTCCAAATCCATTCAAAGTTTCATGGTCAATATTGAAATCGTTACTTCGTTGTGTCAAATAATCTCTTAAGAAAATGATTTTTTTTAAGACCAATTAATTCTTCAGAGAGATTCGAGTTGTCCATGATCAAAGTGGCGAGAATTCAAACAAGAACAAGAAGAAATGAAAAAAAGGAGTGTATATAGGCTTGAATCATGCACTCAACGCTATTTTAGAAAGGTGATTACACACCACACGCTTCATATACTCCTTCATTTACAGATATTTTGAGAACTATTGATGTACATCATCCACCAATTTAAGGAAATCGCTTGAAGAAGAGAATCACATACAGTTTCGAAGGATCTTGCAAGGCCACCTAAATTTGGGAAATCGTGTTAGCACTCGGTGCAAGTGTTTGGCGTCAACATCATTTTTTTTCCGTTTTAATTTAAGGGAGATTTGTAACCTACCCTTAAGGTTTAATAAATTTTCAAAAACAATCCTTTTAATTTAGAATTTTGATTAAAAACCCTTTATTGTATACCAAAATTATGATGTACTACTTTGAAATTTTAGTTAAAAACCTCCTTAATTGTGTGTCAAAACCCTCTTATAAAAATGTTCATCTAAATTAAAATCAAAGGAGTTATTTTGGAAACAATATAAGATCTTAAGGGAACTTTACAAATTTTCCTTAATGTAATGTATTAGAATTAGAAAATAAAAAATAAAAAAAAAATTACCGATAGGAGTTGACTATCTTACTGATTAGATAAACTTACCTATCAATAGCAATATTTGGATTGATTGGAATGTGGTTATTAAAGAATCTACCTTAAGTTAATGCATTTGAATTAAAATAAATAAATAATTACCGATAAGATTTAATTACCTTATTAGTTTGATAAGGTTACCAATAAAAAACAATCATTGAATTGATTATAAAAGTCGTTATCGAGGAATATTCAAGGATCGTTACTGATGGATAAACTCATCCAACCAAATGGGGTAACCAAGTCCTTATCGATATCACTGGAAGGAATCAATAACCGAAGTTTCATTTTCCTTGTTATTATTATTATTTTTTTTCCTGAAGCTGACTAGTCTCAATAGCCCATAAAATACTGTAAAATTGACACCGTTTGATGCGGATGCCATGTGTACGCTCATTTACTCCTCTTACATGTTAGAAACCAAAGGTTTTCTAATGGGTCTATTCTTACCAATCCAAATTAGACCCAACATCAAATTGTTGAAGGCCTGTGAGAAACAAAATTCAAAAGGGTCGATCTAACCTCAAGAAGATCAAACTACCAAAAGGCCCAACCATCCACATGTTTCTTTACATGGATCACACGCCATTGCTGCAAACTCAACAAAAATTTGATCAAATGTAGAACTATCAGCGAACATGGACCAGCAACTCCAGAGGCCAGTTCACATGCCCAAGCTTAAATGTAAAGGTTCATGGGATTCTTGCATCGTTAATGGCTATACTTATTTAGTTTTTTCATTTGACACTCTTATATTCTATAAAATATATATAAAAAAAAAGAATTCTAAACACACTATTTTATTCCAAAATTATTCTTATTGTCTTTCAACACTCATATTTTAAAGATATCTCATTTAAAAATATAATTACTTAAAATCTCATCCTACGAGTCAAAAAAATATTTAAGATCTCGAGTTCAAATAATAATTATGAATAGAATTACAATTCATTTCTCATTATCAAAGCTACATATCAGTGTTGATAAAAAACCATATCAATTGGAAATCTAAAAACATCTCCAATAATTATTTATTTGAGTTTAATTTATTACCACATACGATATATAGATAACAAGGTTAAAAAAAAAAAAATCTCTAAAAACAATTATCTAACCCAAATATGAAGTTTATGCGACAAATCTTTTATCTGAATATGGAGATGGATTTCTCAATTTAGAAATTCTCATAAAAATCACATTTTTCACTATTTCCTATTTATTATATATATAGATATTTGTCTATCTTTCTCTCATTTTAAATGTAAAATACAGGAGGAGAAAGAGTAATAGAAATATTTTATATTAATTAGTCATAAACTGATTGTGTATTTTGTTTTACATAATTGCATTGGAGATAAGAATATACATTTCGATTTTTTCTTTGCCAAAATGGATACGTGTTCTAAAAATTGTTGATTTGTCCCTATTAGAAACTGAAAAAATATATTATAGCATCGAAGGTACTCTAAAAGAGGTGTCAAATAGCGTCAGCCAAATTGGATTCAGTATAGACTAAACCCAATTCCGTATTATTGGAACCTTGCCTCGATGTGAAACCCTTTTGGTCCGATTTGAACCCTGGGAAGAATCATCGTCTGGCACTTTAAATAATAAATAAATGTCAGCCCCAAAACAATCTGGATCCAAACATGTTCTAATTTCAAACTCACAATTCTATTAATGTTAAAAAAAAAAAAATCAGACAGCACTGTAAATACTATAATAGCCGTATGTGTCTTCTACTCGGCTTGGATAAACAAAAATGTAAATAAGATTTCCAAACAGAAACAGAATCAAGAAAAGAGGAGTTGATGTCTGTACACTTGTGTGGGAGACCATCGCTATATTAAGAATTTAAGACACGAAAGTACACCTAATAGGAATCTTTCCATATAACCACAATCAGTACCATGTTAATGCTTTTATAATTATTTAGTTACTAATCTTGGATATTAAATCATCATTAATGCTGTTGATTAGGTATTGGAACTGCTGATTACAAATTTAGAACTTTAATTTGATGGGTTGCTTTGACAAATTTGCTTGCTCGTCTTGATCTGATTGCTAATTAAATTAGTGAAAATTGATGATTTTTCAGTTTGATGGAAAGGCTAGTGAAAACAAATCAATTCTAGTAAATCATCTTTTACTGGAAACAAATCAATTCTAGCTTACGGTCAACTTCTTTTTTGGAAACTAGAAATATATTCAAGGCAGGAAATTACTTCACATCAAAAATAGAGCCATGAGCAATGAGGTTCCCTACACAAGCCGAGTAAATACTGGCTCCAGCCACTAGCCTGGGACCTCAAAGAAAGGATTGTTAACGCCTCTAAAATTTCAGGGCTGAAGATAGAGTCAATTTCGTTAACACCCGAAAGCATTTGTGTGACCACGAATAATGGCTTCTGCTGCCCATACAATTTTGTATTCAAGGAATTAAATTAAATCTCGATATACAAATAATGATATACAGTCTGTCATGATCTAAGTATGCTCTGTGCTTGCCTCAAGTGAGGATCCTAACTTTATAGAAATATTAAGAATATTCTCTGGATATCAAGATTATCTGAACATACTTTTGATGTTGATAGTCCCAAAATAGGAAAAATATCCAAAATACATTGGATACCCTTTGGATATATTAATTATTATTATTATTTTTACATCTTTGGATATATAATAGTGGGTTTTTCACTTGTAGCCTAAATAAAAAAGAAAAATTCGTTTTTATTCATTTGTTATAAAAATTTGTTTTTAACATCTCAAACAATCCGTTTTTATTTTATATTTAAGTTTACCAAACTATCATAAAATCAAAATTTTATAAAAAATGAAATTTAAACTCGATTCGGATTTTGTAGGGCCACGACTACAAAACCTAATAAGGTTTTGTGGCCCCATAAAACCCAATTATCACAAAATCTAAATTGAGTTTTGTGGTCTCACAAAATTCGATAAATCTGATCATCGTTTTTGTTGTTACATTTCACCAAAAACCTCTATTTTCAAATCAAATTCATTCAAATTTAACCAAATCTAATCTTAAATATCAATACTCAATATTCAAAACACAAGCAAACTTAAAAAATTACAAACAAACTCAAAAAATTTCTATAAAACTCAACTAATCAAAACAAGAAGCCAAATATCTTATACCGTGAATAATGGAGATTGAGAACAATGTATACAAGGGTAATTTCAGTTTATTAATTTGTTTGAAAGCTTAAAAACAAATTTTTTTCTAAAACTATCATTTTTTGTAATTTCCACTATATAATTTTTTGGTTGCATTTGCCGATCGTTCCTCTAGTAATTTTCGTTTACCTTCAAGAAGTCCCGGTCAAAATTCAATATTATCCTTTTAGGACTAGGTTGTGATCTTATTGGAATTTGGAATTATTGGACTTGGACCTCTGCATTGTTCACTCGTTGTTGGTTGACAGGAATTTCGTGTATTTTCAGTCCCAGCCCGGTATGGTTAGGTCCGTATTCAACCTTCACGTTTGTTGCTCCATTGAATTTGAACAAAATCCAGTGCGGCCCAGCTTGTCCTCACACCACAATTCAATCCAATCCAGCAGTTAACAAGCCAAAGAATTTCAATTTTCAGGTCGGCCACTTCAATAAAATAACTGTAATAAATAATTAACAAAGTGTGAAATATTAATAATATTAGTTATCATCAAATTTAAATAAATTTATAGAAAAGATCAACTATAATATTTAAAACTTAAAGTTAGTACATGATAAATAAGATCAATATTTGAAATACTTAAAAAAACTTTGGAAAAAGTGACATGAGTGTTCATTAACTTGTATTTCACACTATGTAAATATTATTAATACAAATATTTTATACAATGTGAAATATTAATATTTTTCATAATATTAAATATCCATAATAACAACCATTGAATTGATTGTAAAAGTAATTATTGAAGAATATTTAAGGGTTATTATTTATGGATAACCTTATCCGATCAATAAGATAATCAAATTAATCGATATTTTTTACGATGCAGAAAACAAATATTTAGACAATATGACATATCCATAGACATATTAGACAATAAACTTGTAAAATATTTGTGTTTCATGTTTAAAATAATTATTTCACATCATGTAAAATAGTTATATTTTATACTGTGTAAATAATTTACAAATAGTGAAATAATGAATGTAGAACAATAAAAAGGGTACATATGGTTAGGGATTTTTTGCTCGTTATTGAAGTAATGAATAAAAATTAATAATAAAAATGAATATAAATGATCAAACTATTAGTTGTTGACTTAAAAAAAAAAACAAGGTAGAGGAGTTTTGAAAATTCTCCACCGTATCATATTCATGAGCAAAGATTCTCCATTATAAATTTTATTTTCAGAATTTTTGATAATTCAGTGATACATCAATATAAAAAAATAATAAAAGGTAAAGATCGTTACTATTTTTCAACTTAAGAGGAACTAATAGAAAATTCTAACTTCATTTTCATATACTGGTCCATGATTCCACCCAATCAGACAGCTTTCACTAAAACGATAACGTTTACTCATTTTAGCACTGTCACCGCTACTGCCAAGATCAACATCAATTGTCACAACAGGCGATGGCTGTGTCTCTGTTGTCTCCTTCGTTTGTGGTGGATTCTTTGTTGATTCTCTCAATTTGTCTCACAGTCGTTTTCAACATGAATAGCCCTCACCTTTCATTTGAATTTCTCTATAATACTTTCTCAGAAAAGTTGAAGAAAAACAAAGGTAGCATGCACTTAAGTAAGTACCGCTTTAATTAATTTAAAGATTTGTCGGGCTGCTTGCGATATTATATTATCAATGTTGATTGAAAATATTTTCTGATCTTGAATATTTTTTGAAACTTTACATCAGTATTCAATTAATTATTTGGGTTATTTGGACTTAACGAGCACCAAACCATTTTGACTAAAATGTTAATTAATGTTGATTTTTTTCTTCTTAGAAATAAAATTTTACTGTAGCAGTCAATCGACTAGTACTTATCCTCTTACTTAAAAAAAAAAAAAAAATACTTATCCTGAATCCAGGCAAATAAACTTACGGACTCCTTATACTTGGCATAAATGCAACTTCCTCGATTTCTAATCGGGTGTGTTTTTAAAATTGATTAGCATGAATATATATCACAAGAATATAAGTTAATATTTCAAATAAATAACGAACGTACATAGGAGGAAAAAAACTAAATAAATGAATGCATTTATTGGTTATTTATTGCTACATTTCTAAATTTTTAGATGCAAACTACCCTTTATAATTTAACGTTATGTTTCAGTTACAAAAATAAAATAAAATTAACGTTATGTTTATTATTCAAATAATTATCAATCTAATTTCTGTTTTTTTATGAATAAAAATAATAATTATTTATTTAACCATAAAAGGTTCATATTGTTTTAAGTTTGATTAAAAAAAATGTTCGTTTATATTTTTCTATTACCCGTTATGTCTGGCTATAAGGATATTATGATAATTTTAAAATATATTTTAAAGGTTTTCTTAGTAATGTGAGATTTTTTTTTTAATTTATTTAATCGTAAAAGGTTCTTATTGTTTTAAATTTGATAAAAATAGTTCCTTTAGATTTTTCTATTGCCTATCATGTCTGGCCATAAGGATATTATAATAATTTCAAATTTAAATATATTTTTAAAGGTTTTCTTAGTAATGTGGGAATTTTTGTTTCCCTTTTTATAATTTTAAGAAATTTTTATAATTTATTTTTTAAATTTTAAGTCATTATAGCCTTACCCCTAAAAGAAGTATGAGATTTAAAGATATTTGGTTGAAGTTTTTGAATTGTATTTTAATATATTTTATTTTTTTTAAGCATTATAAAATAATTTTTATCTATTGCAATTGCGTCAAGCTAGTATTTGAATATAATAAAACAGTAAAAATAAAATTCAAGTTTCTTGGAATCTAAGTTTTGAAACTATATTTAGATCGTGAATAAAAGTAGGAATATTCTATAACATATTTTGTTCTTGCAAATACTTTTCACATCGAACAAATGTTACACCTCTTTTTTTTTCTTTTTTTTTTTAATATTACAATAAATTTTAAGTTTGGGCAATCTCCAGAGTGAAAATGCACCTTTTATGACATATTTTCTTCTTGCAAATATTTTCCCTTCTTTAAAAAATATTACTTCTCCTTTTTTCACTATAAATTGAAGGTTTGTGAATGGGAAATGATTCCAACGCTCAACTTTTTTTTGACTAGATTCCAACTCTCAACTTTAAGGTGTAAATATAATGAATATGCTATTAAATTAATTTCATCTTGTCGTTTACACCTCGTTTTATTCACCTATTTCTTCAAATGTCACGTACTTATAATGGAAAGCATTTTTAGTCATTCTTTGGCCAAGAATCATAAATACCCTACATGATTAGAGTATACAATGTATAATTAATAGGAATCAATGTTTTATTTTCCATACACAACATCATACACCAATAAAAGAAAATCTTCATACACCAATAAAAAAAAATCTTTTATAAGGTATTTAGTTAGTGTATCATATTGATGTTAATATGTCATTTCAATAATAACGTGATATGTGACATATCATTTTTTAAAAAAATTAATATTGGTGTCACATATCATATTGTTATTAAAAGATCACATGAGCTTTTCGAAAAATAAAATGTCACGTGTCATATTATTATTATAATGATATATTAATATTAGCCTAGTAGGTTGTCAAATATTTTTCAACCAATTATTGATTAAGTTGAAACTTCAACGAATAAATATCTAAAATATATACGGTGAAAACCACTGAAATTAAGAAAATCAGACAATCTTTATTGTAAAAGAGTATATAACATTGCTCACACGATGAGGGATTGAAAACTAGTTTTGATATAATTTCATAATTTATAAAAGAATAAATTGCACCACCCTCGAGAAATGTCTAAAAGGCGGTGGAAATATAATTATAATTTCATTACATCAAACATTCCACGCCCCACGCCGTTAGTTAATTTTTATATCTATTACCTGTTTGACGTGATTAGTCAATTTTCTTTCAGCTTTTTACACCTAATTTTTTGTGTAAAAAAGAGATGGGAGAGGTCAAAAACAAGTTTGACGCCGGTTTAGAGACTCTGGCCCATAGGAAGGCTGAGAAAATTCAATGGAGTCTTGGGGATGACAGCCGCCGACAGATATGTAAAGTCGTATATATTGACCGAACGAGGAGGAAATTGCAGTGTGAATAGCAGGTAATTAAAGGACACGGGGGCCCTAGCAAGCTGAGAAATTTCATGGCAGCAAACTCACAAGTCACAACTTTGCCGACCTCATTCATTTATAATATAATATTATTTTGCGTGATGTGTCACATTTGCTTACACCCAAGACGTGGATTAGCCAAGGACTTGTACTCATTTCACACTCGAGTCACCTAGTCAGCGGCTCTGTTTTCATGTGTCATGAGTGACGACTAAAAATTAATTATGCGATGATTATGATGCGTAAATAAGTTTACGGAAACTTGGTGCAACTTAACACTAAATCTTATATAACAAAATAGAATTAACGTAGTGATATTTTTCTCAGTCATAGTGCAGTGGTTTTTCAATCAGGGACGGATCCACCGTAGGATCTGATGGGTTACGTGTCCCTCTAACAATTTCACAAAGAGTTGAAGGTTACGAAGCTGCAAGCAAGGTCTTCTTTTTTAAAAGCAATGCAGTTAGTTGACTTGGGTTTGAGACAGCCACATTCGGCTTGGGCGTTTCACGTGTTTAAATTTCCATTTTTTTTTTCCTTCTTTAACACAAAGCAGTTCTCCCTGCTTTCTTATTGCTTATTATTATTTTTCAGAAAAAATCCAAAGATACACCTAACTTTTGACAAATTACATTTTTTTTATATAATTTCATTTTTATCTAAAATACTCAATTCTATCACTCTGATAATAGAAAAGTGCAGCTGTCATGTGTAGAGGATAAAAAGATTAAACTGCCCTCAATATAATATTTTAAAAAATAAAAGCAAACTAAATTAAAAAATAAAAAATTGATATCTATATTAGATCTCCATCGTCTATCCAATTTGGATCTCTACAACCATGAATTTCATCATCCTCATCTTCAACCTCTCACACTTCTTGATCGACTCTCTCTCTCTCTTTTTCTTTCTTTCTTCTTTCTGCCCATTTCAAGGTTTCCAATAGCCTGAAAATTAGTTTTCTCATTATCAATTTCCTGTAATCATCGATCTTCTACAATCATCAACAAATACCATAAAAATAAAAAACCTAATCAATATATATATATAACTACTGGTCTCCACCGTTGGAGATCCATCATGGACTCCACCATCGGAGACCTAAGTGGGTAGGTCTCCAACGTTGGGTCTCCGATCATCGAGGTCTTCACCATGCCATCGCCATGCAAATTAAGTCGAAACTGGAAAGAGAGAGGAAAAGAGAAGAAAGAGAGAGAGAAAGAAATCGAGAGGAAAAAATAAAATTATTCTTATATGTATTTTTATTTAAAAAAAAATCTTAATTTAATATTATTTATTTTATTTTTATATTTTTATTAATATTTTCATTAAATTTTCGTTTTTGCCTTTGGAGTCAAACAATCAATTATAACAACTTAACAAAATTTATTAACGTCGCGAACATTATTATTCTTTTATACATTTCTAGGGTATATTTTGGATATTTAATTTATAGTCAGACGGTATTTTAAATAAAAACAAAAATATAAAATATATATATATATATATATATTAAAAGCCAAGCGGATTTTTGGATCATCCCTGTTTTTTATTAATAGTAGTTTTTCCTATTTTATTTTATTGTCAGGTGTCTACTTCTTTCTCCTTTTTTCATGGTTTATTATTTTTCATTTTTAACATTATTATTTATTATTTTTTGTAATATAATTAACTTTTTTTTAATTACTTTTTATACACCTATTTTTTCTACTGGTTGATCTTACTACTCTACTAAATTCCGTTGACAATTTGCAATTTGATTGAACAACTTTTTTTTTTTTTTCATAATGAAGTGGTCTTACAAAATTGGCACAAAAAATGGTTGAGAAAAAAAAAAGAAGGTTTTTTTAATTAGTTTACTTGTTTTTTAAATTGACATTATTATTACCAATTGCAAATGCTATCGTTGAAAAAGTTTTCTATTATGAATAATATGAAGACTGAAATGCGTAATCAAATAGAATATCAATGGTTAAATGATAGCTTACTTACATATATGAACAAATATACTTTTAACAAAATTATTAAAGAAATTATCGTGAAGCTATTTCAAGATATAAAGTTTCGTTAACAAAAATTATAATTTTATATAAGTTATTATTATTTTTTTATTTATTCTAATGATTTTGTTAGGATTATTACATGTAAGAGCACTTACTTTGCTTAAATATGATATATATTTCATTTTATTTAAACTATATTATATTATCAAAAATCGTCTTACATAAAAAAATTATATATTTAATATGATATTAATTTTCAATATTTCTATTAATTTGTTCACGTGCCTCTCTTAAAAATTTTTTGGGTCCACCAATGTTTTTGATTTCAATTCCATACTCCCCTTCAGTGGCGGACCCAGAAAATTTATTCAGAGGGGGCACATAAATAAAATAATAAAAATATCAAAAATTAAGAATATATTAAATATATAATATTTTTATGTAAAACAATATTCAATAACATTATATAGTTTAAATAAAATAAAATATACATTATATTTAAGCAAAACAAATAGTCATATACTTAAAAATTATAATGAAATCATTAAAATAAATAAAAAAGAAAAGAAAATTATATACAATTATAATCTTCCTCGACGAGGCTTCATATCTTAAAATCGTTTCATGACAAGGACCTTTTAACAGATATGCTTTTCGAACTTGCTCACGGACATTAGGATCATAATCCCATATTTTAGTTCGAAACCCTAAATCAGTAGGAAGATCTGAAAAATTAACTTCAACACAATTTTTCTTTGAAGAAGATGATTCCAACTCAAGTGATGATTTTCTTTTCATATATCTCTCCATAACGATTTCATAACAAATAAAAACATAATAACAAATTTTTTAAAAAAAAAAATCAATAATAATTTATTGATTCTAAATAAAATAAAGCTATATTAATTACATATATATATAATTGAATCATGACAATACATTATACATAGATAATTTTAACGCAATAATTTAAAGTTTAAGATTTTAGGGTTTATTAATAAGATATTTATTAAATTTAAATTATTAAAAAAGTAATTAATTAAAAAAGTAATTAATTTAGGAGACTAACCTGATAAGTCACAAGATGTCAAAGTGAAAATAAAGAGATGCCAGATGAAGATGAGGAGAAAAGGAAAAAAAAAAAAAGTAATTCGTTGAAATTATAAATTATCAATGTAAATAATATTTATATAGAAGAGAATTAAAAGAATAAAATTGAAAAAAAAAATATTAATTAATTAGGAGTAGGAAAAATATTAGAAGTAGAAAAACTAAGTCTAATAGGAGTAAGAAATAGGAAAGTAAGTTAATCCTATTAGGAATAGGAAAAATAAATAATTAAATAAGAAAATAATAAATAATTAAAAAAAGGAAAAAAAACAAAGAAAAGAGGAGAGAAATGGGTTGTACGCTGATTGCAACAGTGCATATATTGCAGTGTAGCGCAATCTGATTTTGTTTTTTTTTTTTTTTTGTTTTTTTGAAATTATACAGTATTTTATCAATTTTTTTTTTTAAATTTCAGGGGGGGCACGTGCCCCCCCTGACCCCACAGTGGGTCCGCCGCTGCTCCCCTTGAATTCTAAATTGTTAATTATAATGATTAAACTATAACATTAAATTGCTTTAAAATATATATATAACATTGAATTTTATATCTTTTGATGTATAGAGTAATTTATTAATAATTTATTGAGAGAGGAAATCGAAATTTTATCTATTTAAACTAATTTGAATCTGATTATTCAATATATATATTTATTAATTATTGAATGTAAGTAACAACAAAAATCAAATTAATTTATCTACCTTCATATTGTGGATATATTTAGAAAGTCGAAGAGTTATTTGGGAAAAAAAAAAAAACGTAAGGGTCTTTAAAAATTGAATAGGTCAGTTTAAGTCTTCATCGGAAAAGACACTTTTTATCGATGACAGCCGAAAACACTCCCTTCCCTGGAAAAAATAAAACAGGTTCCGGAGTTTCTAGATCCTCTTTTCTGTTTATTCATCACCATGGAGGAATTTTGCTGAGTTTGTAACCTTTTTGGTAATTACACTTTTTGCTTGTATCTTTACTTTGAGTCTTGCGTGCTCTATCATTTTATTTTATTTTATTTTTTTATAAATGAGTTGAGACTAAATTTTTTCTCTTTAAAAAAAATATGTTATATTGTTCTTTCCATGCGTTGCATACTAATTAAAAAAATAATGAGTATGGCCTGTAAAATTTTGAAAATAAATTATCTTAATCATTATACATATGTTAGACATTAGTTCAATTTAATAGTTTACTCAATATGAGTTGTTATCCAATTTGACAGTATTAACTGTAAGTGATTTTTTTTTTTCCAGACACCATGAAGATCTAAGTTCTTCGTCCAATGATGATGATGGATGATGATCATGATGGAGATGGGGATCCATCAACAAAGCAGATTTGATTTGCATCTTCACTCTTGGAGATGTTTATAAAAAAAACTTTTATATATTCCATTTTTTTGGAAGTATATATTCCAAATTTTTGACTTGATCTTTTTATGTTTTTATTCTCACTATTTTTTTTTCATTTTTTTAGTTTAAACGATTTATTAGTTACTTAGTTTAATATATTTCATAATTTCAATTCAGTTTTCATAATGTTGACGTGAGAAACCAGTCAACCAGATTCTTGAGCCCAATGCCGCAACGTAAGAAGATCTGCAACAGAGAAACCAGATAATAGCAAAAGAGAAGAGATGAGGGAGAACAAAGCAACACAATTTTTAAATTGGTTCGGCCCTTATAAGTTGCCTACGTCCACTGTTCTTCTTATTTCCGACAATAACTCTCTTTCAAAGTGTTTCACTCTCTTTTTTACAATAAATGCTCTCCTCTATTTATAGAGAAGAGGGAGCTACAGAGAATAATCAGACAAAAAAGGTCATAACATATCACAATTAATGCTTCTAGAATGCATTCAATGTCTTTGACTTTTGCCAGGTCAACTCTGTCAACACGTGGACTGGATGATAACCCATGCTGGTTTGATGAGATCTCCCGGAATTATGCTGTCATTAGGTGAAATAACCTTGCTTATCGTATAAGATACGCCATCTTACTGTTCTGGACTAGCATTAGGCGATTTGAGTCGAAAACGGGCTGAAACTGTGGAGTAAGCGATCTTGACTTTGCATGAACCCGACGGACTCTACGTCGTTACAGTAGGAATGGCCGTTTAGCTATCTCGACTTCGTTAGTCTTCCTACGGACTTGACTTCGTTAGTCTTCTGACCGTGCTCACGAGCTTCTATGTTGGACTTCACATATTGGTCTTGGGCCACTAACTTTATGAGCTTCTACCAGCCCATTTAAGTAGCCCGAAAAACACCCACAACACATAATTAATCGGTAAATATGTTATTTCTGAAGATAATTTAATTTGATTGAGGGTAAAATTATATTTTTACTAGTGTAATTAAAGTTTCAAGGGTAAATATGTCCTGTAATATTTAATTTTGGTTAGAAGCTAAAAGTAGTGTCATCCAAATGGAAAGATGGATAGGTAAAAATGTTCATTGATATTTAAAAATCAATAGACTAAAAATGTTAATAGCCAATTCACTTAATGCGTACGTAAATTGTGGAGGGAAATGATAACCAAACCGATAAGGCGAATAACGTGAGATAAATCACTGGAGTAACCTTATGTTGTCAACATACATATATATTTTTTATTTTATGTCAACAGCATGAGATAATAGTGAAAAAATTGTAATCTATTATTAAATATTTCCGCTCGAAAATATTTTCAGCCAATAACTTTTTACCTTTTTTTTTAATAAATACTGATTTTGACAGCTAAAAATTGTCAATCATTCTCAATCTAAATTTTCAGAGAAGGAAGACATTAATTATCTATTATTGTTCCGACATATACCTTCGCTCGAAGGTTTATATTACCTTCGTTGAAACTGTGCTTTCAAATTTGCTTCTTTCCTTCATTTCGCAACCTCTGTCCCCTCCTGCAAGACAAATAACACCTATGTCAGGTTGACGCAGAGTTTGACTTCAGGAGTACCCTCTAATAACTAAGTCAGTACTTATCTCTCTAAAAGCTGCTTATCTCACTAGAAATATCTAGTTTGCTCTCTGTCTATCTAATGAATTGCCAGACCATATTGTATGGGGAGACAAAACTTGCATTTCCAAGTGTTACAATGCAAATTGACGTGTTTGCCATCTGTCATTCACATTTTTCTTTGGTTGATAGGTGTTACCGTGTTAGCTACGTATCACTGCATCATTGGTTCATTGCACATCATAGGTTACTAGTTTCCTCCTTTGGGTGGTTCTTTCTCTGGCTTCTATTTTTGCACTGATCTTTAATATGCTATCAAATGTCTCCTTCGATCGATGGTTATTGCAATTGACATGCGTCTCCTTCTTACTTATAGCATCCATATAGATTTAGATTTTATAACTAACATAAACCTTTTTGTTCGTTTCTATTTTTTGAAATAATTACACAACCTTTTTTCTTTTGAAAATAAAGTACATAAACTTTTTATTCTATGACAACACAACTTAGATTCTATATATATGTATTGAATACAATACAAAACATTGCATTACAATATAATACTGAGATTGGCCCAGAAAACAATCAAAACTTAAATTAGAATGAGCACTGATGACATAATTTGGAGAGCAACTTTCATACGGAAGAGGACGACTCATATATGGGTGGGGGAACAATCCCTACAAAGATGAAGAAAGCAATAAGAGGAAGATCTAAGGTTGTGGGTACCACTTAACAAAGGGGTAGGTGTGTAGTTTAAAGGGCTCCACTAAGAGCCACTGTACGTTTTTATATTTAAAGGTTTACTTTGTAGTAATTTGCATAAAATCTATTGTTTCGTAAAGCTGCAGAAAGACAAATAAATCTATAAGATGTGAATATGAAAGTGCATTAGAATCGTAATTTTATTTTATGGGCAAAAAATAATCTTCATTCATGTGTAGCATTATAAAACATATAAACGTGTTTATTAAAAATAAAAAATAAATTAATAAGAGTATTTAATTTTTATATAATTATAAAGCAAGTTGACACAAATACTCAGGGATGTATTAGATCTATAAAGATTAAATATAATATGTGTTGTCCAAAAATTTATTTCCAAACACCGAAAAAAATATACTTCTATGATTCTATCGTACTTGAATTTTACTATACTGTTTTACAATTGGTACTTAAAGTTTCTTTAAAAATTGATTTTTATTTTCAAAAACCACTTGGACAGGGGTAAATACACAGGTAAAAAAGTTGATCTGACATTATAAAATCAATAAAACATAATTTTACATTTCAATTAAAAAATATTATTTCACTTATTTTTTTTAAAAAAAGGGTTCTGACTCTTAACATTTCAATTTTGTTTTAATGCTAATTTGCTCGTATCATTCTGATCACGTCATATGTCATACAATTTGGAAAAAAACCTGCGTTTTTTTTTTTTTGAAAGAACCTGCGTTACTTGGGAAACAAGGAGGATCAAAACAAAATCATGTTGACTTTTCCTCTTCGTACGCAGTAAATACGGACAGTTTCTTGGAAACTTCAAAGCGTCCACTTCACGAGCAACATTTCTCTACAATTTCTCATACTCTTCTGTTTTTAGAAGACTTAAAAACGAAGTCATCTTCTCCTACTCAACAAACCACAGCAACACTTTCAATCAGCTTCCTCCACTTCAATCCAACTACTCAGGTTTCTAACAAATACTCAACATCTTTAATTGTCTGTCTCTTAACAAGTTACAAGAATGTTTGTCTGATTTTTTTTTGGGTTTCTGGTTTGTTGTTTTTGCAGTTAAGATGATTTTGTTTTGCAGAGACATCGACTTAGTATCCCAGACCTCCAGCAGAGTCACTCCAGCTGAGGTAACAATTCATTCTTGTTTCTTCTTCATCTTTTTGTTTTGCTATTTGCTCTTGATTGCTCTGTTTTATTTTTAGAATTGTTATTTTTCATTTTTCATTTTTTATATATGTATATTTTTTAAGCAATTTCAATATGATTTTTTTTCCTCTAAAATTAGAACTAAAAATAAAAAAACATTGGAGGCCACCGCCATCAGTGGTCTCATCGGAATCAAAAGGCTCACGCCTCCTTGCTTGTGAGTTACAAGGAAGACAGATTCTCCATCTAATTTTAGAGAATGGATTCACAATACATATAGGCATGTTGTATTTGATTTTCAGTTATTTATATATTTATCTAGTTTTACTTTGTTATTTTTAGGATGTCTTAGAAAGCACAATTTGATACAATAGTTAGTGAGTTGTGAGGTTAAACTTAGAAAGTAAAGGTTTATTGAAGACCATAAAAGAGAAAACGGAGTTTTCTGCTGTGGTGTCTACTGGTTGGTTGCCTGTTGATGTCTTTTGTTCTTTGAAGAAGTTGACGAGATCTTTGTCTATCTAGGGGATTTTTGATTTGTAAGTTGAACCTAAAGTGCAATTTGAAGTTTTGAGAAATCATTCTGAAACAATTTTGATGTTCAAAACAAGGCAATGACAACAACTGTTAATTGCATAGTTATATTATATGGAAAACTATTTTTGGATACAAAACCGAACACTTTTTTTTTTTTATTTGGTTATCAAAACATTTTGTTGTTACTAATATCTGGAACAATAATTGATGTTCCTTCTATCATTGCAGAAAGATGGCCGCAAAAGTGAAGGACAGAAGGCTAGTGGGAACCGGAGAGTCTATAAGTTGGTTACTTTCATCTTGATCATGCATATCTATGACCATCTCAAAGAAGTGGAGCGGTTTGTCTGGGAAATCAATGGTAAAATACATAAACTTTGTAACAAGTGGTTGTTTTTTGAAAAATTATTTGTAAAATTGGTGTTAGAAATCAGTTACCTAGAAAATACCTTTTGAAGTTATATGACAAAGATCAGCAGAAGTCTAATTTAGCAGCATTTAATTCATATATACCACATGGGCCTAAATTAGAGGATTAATTTCAAGAATTGCATGATGAATAATATAGGTTCTATTTATGCCTTGAATGCGTTTTTCAAGTGATGTCTAAGGATGCAGTACTGTCTTACTGATTTAGAAATATATAAAACGGCTGATGGCTGATGCAGGTGTAGAAAGTGTAAAGGGTGATAGTACCTCCAACAAACTCGAGGTGAAGGGGAAGGTCGACCCTAAAAAAATTAGAAAGATGGTTAAGCGTAAGACAAAGAGGGAGGTGAAACTCATCTTGCCGTCGGCTGAGAGTGAAGGCTGCAGAGATGAGAATAAACGCCCTGATGAAAAATGGGAGGAAAAGACTAGACCAGATGATATTGCCAACACGAAAATTGAAGAGGTAACAATCTGAATTGAAGTTAATGTGCATTGTTAGCTTGACTAAAAAATGTTTTGTAGATTGCCTTATCTAAAATTTGTCCTTATGAATTCTGGTTTCACTTGATAATTACCGGTTGGATTATTTTTTTTCTTGAAAATGTTAGCTATATTCTAACTTCTGAGTTGAGTAACAGATATAGTATAATTTGCTGAGGTATTGATAAATTTGGATCTAATGATAATGTTTCAGAGTTACAGGCTCGCCCATTTTTTATTAACATCAAGGCTGTGTTTAATTAGGTAATTTTTTTTGACTAATTATGACTTGTTATTTATGGTTCAGGGTGTGACGGTTTTGAAGATTAAATTATGTTGCGATTCTTGCAATCAGAAACTCAAACAAGTCTTGAAGGTCAAAGGTACAATCTGAAGCTATCATAAGTCGTTTTCTTTGTTATTATAACTTTAAATGATCTCATTAATTAAAATTTAGATATATAATTAACTATTTAATTAAAGCTCATCAAATGATAATTTTGTTTTACAGGATTAGAAACACTGTCAATGGACAAGGATAAGGATTTAGTAAAAGTGAAGGGCACCGTGAACATGACAGAACTTAAATCCTCCGTGAAAGGAGTACTCAGGAAAGAGAAAGACATAGAGGTTGTGGTTCCTGCCAAGAAAGACACTGCTGCAACTGAGAAGAAAGACACGCAAACTGGTGTTATCAACGGCAAAGATGTCGGTCTTACAGAGAAGAAAGGAAAAGAAGTTGGGGCTGCTAAGACAACCATTAGAGAAAAAGAGACCGAACTCGCTGACAAAAAAAGCAAAGGCAAAGGCAAAGGCAAAAATGCTGGTGCCACGAATAAGAAAGAAAAGCAACTTGACACCACAGACAAAGACTCTGAACACAAAGGCAATGCCGGTGTGCGAAACAAGAGTGAAAACAAGGACAGTGGTGTCAACCAAAAGAAAGATAGACGCAGTGGTTACAGAAAGAATGAGGAAACATCCAGTGATGGCAGCAGACGTGGAAACAGTCAGCCACCTCCTAGGTACGGGTACGGTGGACACATGTACGGCTATCTGCCGCACATGGTGGAGAACAGCCATCAGGTGGTGTACATGAACCAGTCTGGATACCCGATGGACGACAGCATGCATTACAACCCGATGATGCACGCGCCTCAGATGTTCAGTGACGAGAATCCCAATGCGTGTTTTGTTATGTGATTAAGTGAACCAATGGTGGATGAGTGAATTGTGGAGGTATGATATGTTCAGTGATGAAAATCCTCATTCCTGCACAATGTTGTGCTTCTGGTAAGGGAGAATATGGAATGTTAATAATGGTCATAGTTTCAATTTTTGTTCATGTGTGTAGAATATGGTACAAAAAAAAGTTCTATAGCTCAAATATTAACGAGATAGGACATAATTCATGGGTCACAAAGGACTGATTCTTCATTGTAGAGTATATGTACTAGAATTTGCTTCTTTGTTGTGAATGTAATATGTTCTTCTTCTTGAAGCTAAATTTTGTTAGTTTTATTAATATAAATATGATTTCAATTGTACAGACCCACTAATCTTTTGTGATCTGTTTGAATGACAAAATGTGCTAACACAAGAAATAACTGAGATTTTGTTTTCAAAAAAAAAAAAAAAAAAAAGAAGAAATAACTGAGATTTTTTTTTTTTTTTTATTGAAAGAAAATAATTGAGAATTTTGATACTAATAAACAGAGTACAACGTTTCTGTTCCTTTCTTAGGAAATAAAAGCAAAACAAATGTAAACTACGATTGAATTCAACATTTGTCCAACAAAAAACTTGTTCAAGGTCTACTAAAAATTTTTCAGAGCTTCAACATCCATATATGATCCAGACCTATTGTCTCAGCATCTTCAACTTGTTGGGCATCTTTAAGCTTGCAGACCTTGATCTTAGGATGAGGAATGTGTGGCAACTTTACCTCACAGATCCGCTGAAACGTTTATTCTTTTGGGATCATAATTTTTCAGCCCAATCTGGAGCTCAATGGTCTAATTGAAGTTTCTTTTCTTGGTCTCGAACTGCATCACTTTAAAGCTCACTCATGGTTGAAACAGAACAAGCATTATTCACAGGAGAGACTAAGAGCAAACTAATTTTATCCCATTTCATTTTAATAATACAAGTTAGTTTTAGTTTTGAATTTAACTGAATTAGATTTAAATATGATAGATTAGATTTTATCTATTTAATTATCTATTCATTTTTATCTTGAAGTTTTTTTTTTGTCTATTAAAATTTCTATATAAGTTTGAGACTTTTTGTTAATAAAAGTTAAGTAGTTTTATTTGGAAAAATTGTGTTTGTACTCGCTATTGGGAGGTTCTGCTTTCCTTGAAAGAACCATATTTAATTTTTGGTGCAATCAGGGTATCCACCTGTTGGGTTATATGGGCTTGGGTCTGGTTCACCCAAGATGACTCAAAGACCCAAACCCGGATCCAACATCTGGTTGGATCAGATCATGTAACTGCTATTAGCAGTTTTTGTAGCAGTTATTTGAGTGGTTTTTCATAATCGTAATGTGCAGTTATATACCGATAAATATAACATGATGAAACCAGAGAGTAAGCGTGTGTGTAATATACAAGTACACAGCAGAAACCACAGAGCAGAATACAAAAACAAAAACAGAAAAAAACAGAGTAAGGTATTTACATTGTGGATTGTGTATTCTTTCCATATTCTGTGATTGAATTCCGACCCAGTTGAACAACACAAAATCCTGATCAAGTTTGTCACAGAGACGGGTACGCATTACAGTTTTTGCATATTGTTTCTCTTGCTTTATTTTTAATATGTATACCGTTAATGCTTGATTATTGATCAACACCACCGAACACAAACCCTCTACAATGTTTCTTTAAACATGACTTGTATTTGCATGCAGAAATTTCATGTTAGTTGTCTAAACCTTCCAGAAGTCTTACGAGACTTTTGTCATAACGTTGATAGATTATCTTTCTTATTCAATTTCTCCTTTGTATATTATCTTTAATTAAACTTTAATGTGTCCATAGTTAGGTAAAATAAATTATAGAGAATTTACTAGTGGAGAATTCTTTATCTCATTTTTTATATATAAGACTGACATAAACTATGTTTCTACCCCCACTAATTTGCATTTTAGTCAAAACTATCATTGTTCTTGCTTTCCATCTTCTCATAAGTATAAGAAGAAAAAAAAATTCTGACTTCTAATATTAAAATTAATTGGAGAATTTCAAAAGCTTTCCTATAATTTTATGAAATACCATTTATTTTTTTATTGTTTGTAAATTGACCAAAATATCCCTATGCTTTGAAAGAAATACAAAAGTCATTCATTGAGATGTTAATTATAGGGTATCTAATTTGGATATTTGGATCTTTACCTATTTTTAATTTAATGGATACAGATATCCTTCTTCTTCTAGGATGGAGATTGAATACATCTGTATCCCCGACTCTCTTCCAAAGTTAGTCTTATTGTTGAAGCTTTATATGATTTTAATTATGAAATTTATTTTTTCTCTTAAAAATAATTAGAAGAAAAGTTTTATTAATGCATGTTTTAAAGGTATATAATTTTTTTTTAAAAAATATTATTTAAATTTATTGAGTTCTACCATCCAATTTCTTATGTTTAATCATATTCCAATCTTTTATTTAGGGACAAAGCACAAGCTAATTCAATCATTGCTAACCGAAATAAATCCGTGGAAGTAAAAACATATGACAATGCAGCTTTTTCTATGGTGTAATCCAAATTAACCTTTCCCTTGTCATATCTCAGCAACGAAACAGAAAATTAAAGCATGGAGTAAGTTTTCCATTATCATTAATATATATTTTTTGATGACTAACTAGATCTGGGTTGGGTTAGTAACTGGACTAACCAAACCCAAGAAAGAATGGTGGCCGAAACCGTTTCCAAAACTGTAGGTCACATATGTTGTTGAATTGTGGGCCGGTTTTAGGGGTTCCACGCGGTGAATTAACGACACTCCTATTGCTTTCTAAGAAATTGATTTAAAGCCCATTTCAGTCAAAACTGTACAGACCAATAAATATTTTACAGTGTGATATGACTTTTTTTTTTTTTTTTTCAATGAATATTTTTAAATACTCTTATTTAATTTTATAACATTTAAAAAGCCTCTTCAATACAAAACTTTGACTTTATTTCTCAAACACCTTTTTCATATTTTCATAAATCATCCATCATTTCTAAAATACACAGCCAAATAACATTAAACCTTTTACTAGAAGTTCTATTTTGTGAAAACTCTATTTCAAAAAATCTATTCATAACATTTGGTTATTTTGTGAAATATACAACCAAACAACATTAAACGTTCTAGTAGAAATTTTATTTTGTGAAAGCTCTACTTCAAAAGATCTATTCATAAAAGCTCTATTTGAAAAACTATACTAAATACACCCATAATCCCAAAACACTTTGCAATTGTTTTTGGGTCATTCGATCATTATCTCAATCTCATTAAACTTTTTGCTATTAAAAGAACCAGTAAAGCTTTAGACTAAAAAAAGGGGCTAAAGCCTAAAGCCATTTTACATCTACCTAAAGATGTTCAAATTTCTGACTTCCTTAAGTAGTATTTTTTTTTTAGCATTTTTAAAATGCATTCAAATGTAAAAAAAATATATCATGACATTTTATTAATTATATTATATTCTTTTCAATAAAAATCTCAATAAACCTATTTAACTCTAATTTTTATTTACCATTTTTAATAAAATAATTATATAAAAACTTTTCAGGAATTAAATAATCAAACAATTAATAATTTTCATAAAAAAATTCTACCTTAAAAACATTACTTCTAGAAGTTCTGCTACCACAAGTCTACTGAAGGTTTCATTTGAAGAAGCTCTCTCAAATGAATTCTCATACCAAATTTGATCGATTCATCGGAGATTTCTTAAACAATGACACAAAAAGCGCCATGTAGAGCACCTACCATAATAACAACTCCGGTAAATTCCACCCATTAAACTACCGCATTTGAAAATTGAAATGCCAGGTATAGTTTGACAATGGTTTGTTGGTTTTTGACAAAGGGTGACAATGTCCAAGGAAAAAAAGCTTTTAAAACAATTACTTTTTATCAAGAAGGTTTTAGAATTCTGAAGAACAGTGTGTTTTTATCCAGCTACATGTAAAAAAAAAATTAAACACACTACAGTTACTATCATTATAATCGACTATACTATGAGAGACTCTTTTTAATTTTTCAAAAAAGCCTTGAGTCTGACACTTACCCCAAAAGTTTGTACATGGGAATATTAGTTTATATGGTTTTATATGATCTTAGATGATGACAGCCTATAGGTGTTGGTTGATATAACGATATTTTCTTTTCACATTACCACTGCAATTTATTGGGTCAAGTAAGTTGTGATATCACATAATTTACTATTTTATGTGTAGATTACTTGCTTTCGAATTACTTACCAACTCTTCCTACAAGACAAGTAATTTTGTATGCATATCCCCTTCTAATACATCACTTATCTCACCTCCATCATGCATTTTATAAATTCCGAAAATGGTGTCTTTTCTTTTAATATGAAATTGATTATCTTAACGGACGTTTCAATATTCCTTTTAACTTATCAAATATCAGTGTTTTTTTTTTTTTTTTTTTAAAAATAAATTAAATATAATACATTACATTATAATATAACATTGCGAATGATTCAAAGAATAACCAAGCCCTAAATTGGAATGAGAACTGATGGTGCGACTCTGAAAGTGATTTTCGTACGAGAGGAAACGACCTATACATGAGTGAGGAAACAACCCTCACACAGGAGGGGGAAGCAACAAGAGGAGGCCTAAAATTTTGGGGTATCAAACCCACCACTTAACAAAAGGGTGGATGTGCAGTTTAAAGTGTTTCGTCACTGAGCGATTGCCGTTGTAACATCAAATAATAGCTTTTGAAAAAATAAAATGTAATTTTGTATAATTTGTCCTTAACATTACAATTTTTACTATAGAATCAAAATATAGTATTACAATTTACATATTAATAATAAATACTTTAATAGTAATGTTATATTGATTGACCTGTATGAATTGAAAAGAAATCGGAGGTAAAAGTGAAATATATTTTATCACTATAATATATTCGGTAGTGTCCACATCTAATATGGTTTGACTATTTTATTGCTTAAATAAAATTATCCATCAATAATAATAATTTGATTAATTGTAAGGGTAGGTACTAAAGAAATTTGAGATAAAAATGAAATATATTTTATCACTATAACATATTCGATAGTGTCCGCATCTAATATGATTTAACTATGTTATTGTTTAAATAAAATTATTCATCAATAATAATAATTTAATTGATCGTAAAAGTTGTTATTAAAAAACATCGTGATGGATAATAACACTCCGTCAACGGGCCAACCAAACCCCCTGGATTATTAGATTCGAGATAAAGAAATTGAAGTTGGAATCCAGTTGCCTTGCTATGCGGAGACTATGAATAGTACAAGGAGGAAATAGTAAAACTATTGCAACGAAATCGAAGGGCATCAACATTCCCACCCCCACGACCGATTTTAATGAGATTCCTGACAGCTGGGAGGAGCAGGAGGAGGGTTGTGGACAGAAATATATGGAACATGAACCATGCTACTAGTACTCATAGACTCACCCTTCTCATTACTTCTCGCGCTCATTCTCTTCATCATCCTCTTTCGCTACGCTGTCGTTTTCTTCTTTCTAATACTCCTCTTCCTTCTCTGCTCAGACCTTGTCCACCTTCTCTTCGGCCTCCTCTCTCCATGAGGACCATGACCACCCCTCAAGCCTCTCCTAACCCACCTCAATCAAAAACGGTTAGTGTTACTTTCTTAATATTTTAATTCAATTTTGTTTTTTTGATTACTGGGCCCCTGCTGATTTATCAATAGTTGTTTTGGGGTGTTGCAAATTAATGTTTTGTATAGAGTAATGGGTTTTGGGTGTGCAGGTAAGGGTGGTGATAAAAGGGAGGGTGCAGGGTGTGTTCTACAGGAACTGGACTATAGAGAATGCCACGCAATTGGCGTTGAAAGGTTGGGTGCGCAACAGGAGGGATGGTTCTGTTGAAGCTTTGTTTTCAGGCAATTCTGATTCTGTCCAGGAGATGGAGAAGAGGTGCCGACGTGGCCCCCCTGATGCAATGGTTACAGGGCTGGAGGTTTTTCCTTGCAGTGATGATCCTGGTACTGGATTCCAGCGCAAGGCAACTGCTTGATTAGTATTTGTTTCTACTTTACTCTTGTATACTTCTTTACTTTATATGTGTTATCCTTTAAACCCTTTCTAGGCACTATATATGATGTACTAGTAATAAATTGAACATATATGATATGATATTGTATCACTTATATTATATATCTAGTTTCAATTAATGTTGTTTAGTCTAATGAGCACTTTGTCAATTAAGCACCTAAATAGAAAGGAGGGGACGCCAACCAAAAGTTATGCTTGTAAAGTGCATCTCTATAAATTTACTGTAATGATTATCTATTTTAACAATAATAATGCTGGACATCTTACTGCTTGTATATCACTTGCATTCCAGCACATAATGTGATAACACGTTTACTAGTGTAACAAATGATCAATATTTGCCATTTGTCATATCATTGGTTGAGATACAAGTGGGATACTGTAGACGTGGGATGTCTAATATTACTGATCTTAACAATTTGTAGGTGTTGGGCAAGGACAGAACATTTTGATTGTCTCGCTGTTTGTGCTCATTGGGTCAATAACAAATGTTTTTCTGCTTACATATTAAGTTAGTGACACAGCTTAGAGACTTGTGCCAGTATGACTTGATTTTGAGAAATTTTGAGTAGTGAATGCTTATTGTGCAACAATATATACTGGAGAAAGCTGAATTGAAATATGTACGGTTGTGTTATGACTAACAAAACTCACTATTGGGTGAAACTTACCAACTCTTTGGACCTGATTTGAATTGGAATGAAGTGAAATATGGGCTGCCATTTTCTGTGGTAATTAACTGGAACCAAACAGCCAAATTTCTTAGACTTCATTTGTATTTTGGGATTATATGTCTGGACTCTTGATGCAAAATTATTGCATGGTTGGGGTTCTATTTTAGCTGCATCGAGATTATATGATTGAAACGTTTTGTTTATTATACTCATCCCCTGTTCTTTATAGCCCATACTACTCAGCCCTATCATCTTTATAGCCCATACTACTCAACCTATCATCTTTTTATGGATTGGAAAGTGGATATTATGTGTCTGTATATGTCTAATATATGAAGTTCTGAAATGTAGGATTGTTATTTACCACTGCAATAGTGATGCAGGGACATTCATGCACACCAATAAAAAATAGAAGCATGTTCTTTATCTGGTTCTCTTGATAAATTTTGTGTTTATCATCTATCTAGATTTTGCTTTGGCTCTTATCTTTTTGGGTTTCATTCTATTGACATCAAGAATAGGTCTTGTTGATTGAGAGTGTCATGGATCTATGCTACTGTCATATAACTAAAGAAATAACAAAAAAAATTCTGTGCAAGACTACTGGAAGTTATCTAAATGCCCTTTCTGAGTATACAGCACAACCAAACTGCCATCAAAGCTTTAGGTGTAAATAAGAGATTGATTATCCAAAAATATTCTTCTTTTCATACTGAATACTGTATCCTTTTAACCCTACTGTCTATGTTAATCAGAATCATTAAAATAGGATAGGAAGTAGTAGACTCAGTGGGTATGGGGCCAGTGAACCTCAGTGGGTATGGGGCCAGTGACTGTTCCAACCAAGATGATGTTGGTTAAGAAAGTTTATGATCTTTCTTTATGTTGACGTTTATAAAAATGGGTAATGAAGGCTTAAAGGGTGGACTTGCGTGTTGATCATTTCTGTAGTTTTACCTGTCCATTGGATATTCTTCTTCAATGATGTCTGTGGCATGATATGGTTTGGATTTGGATACCCCATCAAAGTGATAGAAGGAAACCAGATTATCCTACAGATGTTTTTTGAGTGGTGGGTGGCGTATAATATGTGCATCCAAAATTTGTTTGAATCTGGATGTTATATGTACAATACTGCCATAGATAGGTCTAATTATGGATTTCAATGAAAAAACTGATGTTAGGAGGGTCATAGTTATTGGTCCTTCCTTTAACTGCAATTAGTTATGATACCTATGGTACTGATGATGTGGACAAGTCTTAGTTCTTATTTTCACTTACAAAGGGGAATTTCCAAGTCAGTCTTCAGTATGCAATCCAGTGAGTTGCAAACAATTGAATCTTAGCTGGTTTATGCTGGGCGTTGATCTCGTCACTGCTCTAATGTCTCTTGTGCTGAACCTATTCAGTTCCTTCTTAACATATTTTGCTTCTACATCTATCTTGCCACCTTTTCCTCCAAATTTCACAGTGTATGCTTCCATGAACTTAAGAGGTATCTGTGGAAATAAGCTTATTCAATCATGTTCATCCGAAGTGTATTATTGAGTGTTATGGTAGGACCTCAATAATAAAGGTGTCAAGTACCTTTGTGGTTCTATATTGGAAACTGTAGATAGAGTCATAGAGATGACCAAATCAGTGTTTTGCTTCCATTCTCGTACATATTTTTAGGTCAAGGGTGAGGGTCTTCATCACCTGCTTGCTTAGTAGTATGTCTCTGTACTGTGATATTGCCATAAGAGTATCAGAGTGTGCTATGTCATTTCAGCGCCAAGTCAGATGTCGTCCTATTCCTGCGTAGTTTATGGACAGTCACATGGAGAAGCTCATATTTGTTTAACAGCTGTCCTAAATGCATGTGAATCCAAACTCGTAAAGGACATTAGAGTAAAGATGCTGCTCTGATGACGTTGTGGTGGGAACCTTAGGTGGTAATGAACCATCACACTGAAATAGAAACACTGAAATTGATACATCGAGGTTACATTAAAAACAATATGTTGTTTGAACACATGTACGCGCTTGACTGACTTCTTTCACAAATTTGGTTATGACTTTACTTCTTGAGAATCTCTGGCAACTCTTGAATAAATGACCCTTGAAAAACGTAGTAGGTTCTATATTGTTTAGTAGTTGCTCAACCAAGATAGTGAGAATGAGAGGAAATGTTGTGATACTACTAAGGCTTGTCAGAAAGGTACTAAGAAGAATCCTCCTCACAATAGCAAGGAGATACAATTTTGTTGCAATTGCTCCTGGTAATGCAACTGCTGTCGATGAATATGAAGACTTGCACCCATTATCAGAGGATTTGCCAGAGGATGTGAAGGAGGGACATTTTGTGGTTCACACCATTGATGATGGGGAGGTGAAGAGGTTCATCATTGGCTTGGATTACCTAGCACATCCAGGGTTCATAAAGTTGCTGGATCTGGCTGGGGAGGAATTTGGGTTCAAACAAGCTGGAGTTCTTGTCATTCCTTGTAGGTCTAATGAGCTTCAAAGGATTCTTGAGAACTGAAAAGATGGATGTGATGTTGGTCAGTCCATACGATACAAACATGTATTCAGTTACAAGAAATTCAGTTTTTAATCTATATTAACATTTCTTAAGTTTTCCCACTTATGCTGGTTACTTCTTGTTATCGGAGTGTTATGGTTGAATGTTCCTCAATGAAAGGTGAAATTTTAGATGTACTTATCTATTTTAGATCATATTTTGTTCTGTTATAAAATGATGTGGTGTAGTGGCCATATTACTGATATGTTGCATCTGTTGTCTATATTGCTGCCGTTTACTTATTGAAATTATTTTTGTCGAAAGTAGGTTCTCCCAATATAGAAATTTCAGTTATGAGCTGCATATAGCAATTGCCGTCCACCCAAGTAACATGCTAATAGCATGATGCTATGGAAGGCCATTAGTATTGATATTACACTGCATTCACATGCATGGTCCTGGTCCCTACTTCTGGTTTAATTTTACTGAGTTGTGAAGCCAACATATGCAACCTGGGACATATGCTGCACATGGTTGTCCATCCTTGGTGAAGGTCTGGGTGGGGTTGAACACTAAAACATAGTGGTGTAAGTACCAATTTCACTGTATGCATACAATTATTAGCATACAATCAGTATTTTGGAATCAATTTCGCTGTATGCACACAATTATTAGCCTACAATCAGTATTTTAAAACTCAAAATTCATGATTCATCTTTTATCGTTTATAGAGCAGCGGTTTTCTGTGCTTATTCTTTGTTTAGATGTTTGCTGCAAAAGAAAGCAAATTTTATCTTTTACCCTTGTTAAATCACCTTAAATACTGCGAGTAAACTACAAGCTGATTTATAGATCATCATATATTTCCTCAAAAATGCTGGAAAGCGTTTTCTAAAGAAAAAGAACCAGTCAGATCCAAGTTTGTCTACTGAAATCAAGTTGAAGTTAATCGTATCAACTCCAGAAGTTGTTACCAGTATCTCAATTTGGTAATGAGATAGATAGGAATTGGCTGGCACATGAAAAGTGGTGCATCTTTGATCGTACGTACTTTTGTCCTGCCATCCGAATAAAGTGCATTTTAATAGACCCCATATCTACAGACATTGAAAAGATGTAGAACGATCAAATGTACAACTTAATATGTCCCAGAAAGAAGGTGATAGGACTAAAACAATGCGTGTTGATGCATCAAATGTGTTTGGTCCCACTTTAATAACTTTTTCAGTGATTTCCATCCCATCTACAATCCTGTTTTCTGACCAAAATTTTGCCGATATATGTAACACCACCAATGCCACTGCCAATCCAAGAAATTTGAGAGGTAGCTGGTGGTAACTTTGCAGTGCATATTTTAACAATGGCTAAGGCTAGAAATTTTGAAGGAATGAGAAGAGGAAGCATTGGAATGTTGAGGTCTATTTTGGAGAAGCTGCAAAGCGGTCTGCCATTACTCAAGGTGAGGGAAGGCCATCTTGTGGTTATTGCAAACAAAGGTTGGAAGCCAAAAAGGTTCGTGATCGAATTGGGGTATCTGAATCATCCAGAGTTCTTGAAGCTGTTGAAGCAGGCTGAAGAAGAATTCGGGTTTTGTCAGGAGGGAGCTCTGGCTATTCCTTGTCGTCCGGATGAATTGCAAAAGATTCCTAGTGTAAAAAAACAGTGATGCAATCATGCCGCAGAGTTGCAATAAGGCCACATAATGCAAACTGCATGCACTTAACTTTTTTAGTCTTATGTTCATGTTATTACGTGTCATCCTCTTGTTCTAGGAGTAGTTTATATATCTTAGATATTATTGGGTTGTACCTGCACTATAATACTAGTTTAGCGAATTGACAGTTTTGGATATGTTGCTGATTCTGTTTGTGTTAGTAATTATTTTTTTCCCTGATTAATTGAAGATTCTCTTATTGCAATGCTTAGATATTTTGGTGAAAAGTCTTTTTTTTTTTTTAGGAAGATTGTTACCTAAAGTACAAGAATGTTAATTTTAAAAAATCAACTGACAAATGAGAATTGAGTTCATCACAAAATAACACCATAAAATTTACAATATACAAGAATTCAAGAAAGGATTTTTTTTTTTCCTTAACAATTTGATAAGATTAAGCGAGTCTTTTAACGTAAGAGAACTCCTGGAAGAGCAAAATTGTCAACTTGGATTCCCTAAATTCTTTATTTATTATTATTATTATTATTTTTTCAGAAAGACCCTATAAGAGTTTCCACAATTTGGAATTCTAACAATAAGAATTTTTCTATAAAATTATCTTATGATAAAATAAACAGCGATATGACATGACAAAAGTTATCTCTACCTGTATTTATTACGGCGATAACAAGTATAGCGACATGACAAACGACAGAAGCAATCGACAAGTACATACTCCGACCATTAACACGATTCTGATAATAATAGAGTGCTGATGTGTGTGGGCAGCAAACTTATGATGTCTAGCTAAACCACAAAAATCATTATCTAGGGTGAGGAAAATGAATTAACAAGACTGCATGCTCTTAATGGGAGCAATGTAGAGCGCAACAGGATTGCCTTGGTGTTAAGTAGTCCGCTTGGCATGTTGAGTGTGCCAAGTTGAAAGCTCACCCCTTACCAAAGTAGTGTGACAATTTTCTCTCATTATTTGTGAGATCCTCCTACACTCTTTATTGAGACTGGGTTGTGGAAAAAGAAGAAGAAGGTTAAACAGAAATAACACCAAATAACTGCCGCTACTAAACAAATACTAATCATTTGAATGAATAATCATAAACTAGATAATAAATTACAATGTTCGATTGTATCGTAAAGAGAATTCGGCTTGAACTTGAGGAGGTAAATCCAAACTCTCAGGGTCCTCCCGAAACTGTCTTAACAATCTTTCAAAATCTTGACTCTTGAGTGCCTAATTTGCTTGTATCCACATCCTCATCATCCACCCAAATTCTAGGTAACGACAATAGTCTTCTACCATCAAAGAAGAACCAAAATTCTTAACGCATCTGTAAATCTTTTTCCGGTTTTGTTACAGATGCTTCAGCCCTATCTACCCTTGAATTCAATGGATTTGACCAGTAACTCTCCCATCTTCTATTATCTTCTTCTACTTCATCAGGATACCTCACCCAAATATCAGTACCAGTAGGATCATAGCAAGAGGGTTGGATCTCCCAGATTTGATAAGGATAATAGACCTTCAACAGGTTGTCTCTTTACCTTTCCATCAATGTCGACGTGATATCGACGGTGCATATTTTTGACGTGTTTGCATATTCGAACATGACGTATCTAACAACCGCTGGTAACTGTCTTATGTGTTCGTAATTTGCGTGGTCGATTTTCTGGACGGCGACTAGTCATGCGTCCAACCAGTTTGGTTGGCAAATATGAGATGGCAATTCAAAGGCTGGATAATTAGAAAAGTAGCGTGTCCACCATAAGAATTTAGACATGGTTGGCAGCATGAGATCCTTTCCATGAGTGTCTGTCGCCATCTTTGTTATTAAACCAACCATTTCTTGAGGAAGGGACGTAGTCATAGCATGGACAAGTCTTGCTCTTTTTCCACATGAAGCTTATCAGATTCTGACGACGCATTAATTGGCGTTGAGTTCATGATATTGTTTTTCTCTCATCGTCACAATGTAGTAGTACTTAATTCCTCTGAATTTGAAGAAATTGATGAACGTTGCATGTATGAATGGATGCATGGGTATACATAATGGTTGGTTGTAGTGGAAATTAACCAGAAAGAAAGAAGTATTATTTATAGTCTACGGAAAAAAGAGTTGAGAAGGAAACCGATTTAGATAAAGATTACTCGTTTCCTCACTGTTTTGCACTAGCTAGCTAGAACTTCTCTTCGGGTGGGAATAACAAACCTTTTGCGTGTGGTTTTGTAGTTCTATATGATTTTAACTATTACGTGCGAATTTAAATAGGGTTATTCTATGATTGTAGTTATTATTTTAGAAAGGGCAATAAGTTAATTATTATTAATCTTTGATTAAGCATGATTAATAGTTGTTACAGCAAAAAAAAAAACTTATTTTTTTACTATAAAAATTATTAATTTAGGGTTTGGGAGAAGGAGACATGTTATCTATATGAGTATGTAATCTTTAGTACTAGATCAAACAATGAGATCACTTTGTCATCTTTCTAATTTGCATCTTATCCATATTTGTTATTCATGTAATAGTTAGGTCATATGTTCTGAATTGGTGGTGTGGTGGTTGATGGTGATAGTGGGTAACGGTGAGAGGGAGAGTCAGGATTTTGGCTTCAGAGGGGTAAAAAAAGGATAAATATTTAAATTAATGTAAGCCAATTACTTATATTCAAACATTAAGTTATTAGAAAACCAAATATAATATATTTAATCTTATTACAAAATATGGAATTCGTCACTTTTTGAATCTCGAAAATCATTATAATATTGAAACTACATTTAATTTTTCTAAGATTCACCTTTCAAATGATTAAAGAGTTCATAAAAGTTATATTTCACAATACTATGAGCTTAGCCTTGATAAGCTAACAAAACAACAATAAATTAATAATACAAATTTTAAAAAATCTATAACATATTTATTAATTTATAAACCGAAACTTTACAAGTTTAGATGCATTAACTAAGATGAGTGTTCAAAATGCAATGTAAAACAATATTGCATAATATGTTAATAATGAGAAACAAAATTTTCCTATTTAAGATAAGAATGATCAAATGTGATAGGGAAGTATTTTGTGTTTTTAGATAAAATCAATTTGATATATATGGCTTTAATAATAATAATAATAATAATTAATAATTTTATATATTTTGTATTTGAAAAAACATAAATAACATACACATTAATTAAGAAACTCACTTGGCTAGACCTAGGGCCATGGCCCCAGTGGGCAACCCCACAGCCCGCCACTGGTAATGGCTGTGGGGGGTTAAGTGGTGAATGGTGATGGGATTAGGCTTTTGGTGCTGAGAGCGTGTGGTGGTGATGAAGTTGAATGGGTAACTGAGATGAATGGTGGTGTTAGAAAGAAGATTGAGTGATTGATAGTGATGACGTAAGTAATTATTTTATTTTTATAGCTCGGTTAGGTGGATATTAAATGACATGATCCTATCCATTCATTAGGTATGGTTAGATATATGGATGCCAAATATCATGATCCCATGCATCCATTCATTTTTATTTAATATTAAAATTAAAAATTAAACATCAACATCGAATACCTATTCATCCTTGGGGAGTGATGGAACCATTATTTTAGGACCTAGGTAATTTCTTTCTGAAGTTATTTGAGAATTATTTTAAAAACAGTGGTGGTTTGCCATTATTTTGCTTTTCCGGGATTGTTTGATAATATCTCTAGTTTATAGCCTAACTATGATTTGGCATTATTTAACGAAGCAAGATCTATGAACGAAGTGATTTCATGGAGCTCCATATCTATTTTTTTCATTTTTTTTTTTTTTTAAATCATGGATGTGAGTTCAGTCAATTCAAATGGTTCCCATTCTCAAACCCAAATAAGAGTTTGAATTCATTTTCATATGATTGTTTGACTGATTCCACGCTACATTGGTGATATTCATACTAATTACGATATAGAAAGCTAGCATTGCACTTGTGATAGCATTTTGAAAGTCGTACTTTTGGAGTATCTTTAATGCTTTTATGGATTGTGAAAAATTAAGATATCACTTAAAATTGTGGATAAATCGATTTTTTTAATGTAATTGTCAAGATTCACTATCGAATTGAAGTAGGAAAAAAAAAAAAAAAGATAAACAGTGTGAAGATGACTCTCTACTTATAAAGGGTTTGTAAGATAGACCTTTTATTGTTGATTTAGCAAGTCAATTGTCTATGCATCTGCATGCTCCCTCCTTCTCATTGTTCTGATTGTAAAGTTCCTCTTAGAAAAGGAAGGGCTCCTGAAAAGGGATTCCAGAGTTGTAGAGAGGAAGAAAGTTGGTCTCAACCGCAAAGCCCCAAAATATTCCAAACGTTGAGGTCGGAAACATGGACTTTTGTCCGTAGATCTATTTCTGCTGTATATTCATGAACATTCTTTGAAATTATGTACTTTATGTTCAAAATCATGGAATGTAAACCGTTTTTGATAGATGCCTGAAATTATCCATAATAGTGCTGACAATCTCTTGAATAATGAGTTCCCGTGACGAAGAATTCATCAACTTGTACCAATATTGTCTGTGACTAGGAGGTGGAAAAATTTTGAGTCTTGACAGCTTTGTTAAACTCTTGCTGGGGCTGACTATCAAATCTGAGCCTGCTAGTGCCTTTATTCTTCCTGCTTTATTATTCTAGACTCTGCCGATTGTCTATAAATTGTTCAATCTAATGGTGACTGGTTAATTGATCGTAAAATCTTCGTTATCTCATATAGAAATGGAAGATAATTTACATTTGGTCTTAACTCTTAACTTGAAGATAATTAAATCCAATTTGATTTAATTTAAATAGATTAAATTTAATTTAATTTTTACAGAAGTATATCTGAACTAAAATATATTTGAGGTTGATATAACTTAATTTAATTTAATAAAGGTGCAATAATAAAGCATTGGAGAAGAGTTATTAATTTGATTGTCTATAAAGTGTCATGTAGAAAGCAAATTTTTGACATTAAAAAGATGATATCCTTTTAAAACACAATCAATGAGAGTATTGGAGATGTTCTTATTTGGTCATGCTGTTGGCCTTCATTTAAGTTTACTTGCAGATAATTACCTCCCTAATGAAGTCACCTAACTCTTCTATCTGTGGCCCTCATTTCCACATGTAATTCGCTGCAATTATTTTTTTTTTCCTTTTTTTTTTTTTAAATATTATTACAATAGAATCAAAAATTTATTGACATTAATGATAAGAGGTACACCGAGATCAGACTACATTAAATATTACGTAAGATCTGAAGATTACTTATATGATAAAGAGACAGAACTTTTCAAATATATTGAAAAATGGGTACTAAGCCATTCATCACATATGTAAATAAAAAAATGTATTAGTTAGTAATTACTTGAGTAATGAGTGAATGTATCTTCTTTTTTATTTTATTTTTTTTGTAAAACGATACAATTTAAGTTATTTAACACATATTTAGCGATAATATTTGACTATCTGCTGTGTATAACACACATATATATAGTGTATAATACACACATATATATTCTCAATACCAATTTTGATTTGTATTTATTATTAGGATTTATGATGGATTGGATGTAAAAGATTAATTTGAATTTTTGATAGTGATGGTCTTAATTTCAAGTGATTGCATGTAACTGAATTTTAATAATAAAAGTTCTCATTAAAATATCAATGTTATGATATATAATTTAAATATATATATATAACGCAATGGAGCCACCCTAATTAAAAATGTGAATGTTGTTTATCTATAGCATCATAATTTAAGACAAAAGTACATCAACTTTTGTCGTTGAATTAATAGTGTCTACAATTCGAACACTTAAGTGGTTGTAAAAATAGTATGGTTATTAACCAAAAATTATATTTCTAAATTAGAGACGTCGATGGAGACACGTGGCGTGGGAGTGGTTCCCTATCCCCACTTCCCATTTTTCCTCATTTTTTAAATCCCCATTTCACTCCATTTTTTTAAAAATATAATTAAAATGAAATTTACAATATAATTTCATAAAATTTTAGCTTATTAAATCCATAATATTGTATTACAATTACAATTCTTATGAATAAGTCATAACATATGATGTAAGTTCAAACAATATAAAACTATTATAAACGATAAATTTTTTTTTTTTTAAAAGGATATTATATACTACAAAGTTATAAACAGAGGAAATGAGAAAATTATTGGAATAAATATAACTATTATTTTAATATTATAGTAGTACAAATGGGAAAACTATTTTAGAAGGCCATTGATGTCTCATTACATGCATCAAATCAATCCTCGTAATCACGTATGTGATAACACCGGCTCCACCCCCACAGTAAATCATAGAATTTCCTATCTTCTTCACAATCAAACCTTCACATGTACCCTTTTATTCAAAAGAGAAAAAAAAAAAAATAAACCTTTAAATGTAGCTTTCAGTTTAGAGGCCTTCCAACTCCAAGAAGATTACTACAAGTTGGTAGCCAGCCAAGCAAACCTTCAAAGTAAAAAACAGTTGACAATAAAAAAGCCTTCAAATTACTAAGAGATTTCACAATTAGAATTTGGAAACAATCAACACATGCAAGGATGGAGAGGATTAAGCGTCTCATCAAGAAGCTGCAGAAGGGTTTCTCATTCTTGGACCCGGCAATGGTTCCTGAAGATGTGAAGGAGGGTCATTTTGCGGTATACGCCGTTGAGGGTGAGGAGAGGCAAAGGTTTGTCGTTAAATTAGGTTTCTTGAAAAACACCGCATTCTTGAGGTTGCTTGAGCAAGCAGAGGAGGAGTACGAATTCGAACAAGAAGGAGCTCTAACAGTCCCTTGTAGACCTCCAGAATTGCAGAGAATTCTTGATCAAGACCGGCGTGCATAAGATTATAAGTTTCCTGCTGGGAACTGCATGTTATGGTTTAACTAAGTATTTAAAATTTAATAGGGTTGAATGTTTAAGACATTTAAATTAATTAATTTTTGGTATTCCTTGACGTGATCAAGCTATTATTATTGTACCTATTGTCTTAACTATATTTTTATTTATTTCTTTTAAAAGATTTTGTAGTGTAAAATCACAAATTTCTCGTTATTTTTTAATCTGCTGGCCCTCTTACTGTTGAATGGTTAAATAACCAAAGATTACCATTAAAAAGTTTTAAAAATATCTTATTTCTACGGACAACTATTTGGTTACTTGTATACCCCTTAAGATGTCAATGGGGTAGGTGTAGGTTGCCCCATCACTATTCCTCTACCCCGCCCCCATCCTCATTTAACCCTATTTGGGAGAAAAATGAATCGTAGAAACGGGCCATGAACGAGCTAGGATGAGGATATATATTCATTAATTCAAATGAACTTTTGTGTCTGCAAACATCTGGCTTCTAAAATCCATAAATCTAAAATTTTAATGCGTTAGTCCAAAGATTTGTTTCTAAATTTATTATAATTAAGATAAAAAAAGCCGGTTAAAATGCTTTTTGGTCTTTAGCCGTCGTTCTGTTTCAAGGCTAAAGCTATAAACATGTTACATGTGCTGTAACTTGTAGGATTAGGTGTGCATATAAGTGATGCCATCGGTGACGCATTGCCACGCCATGCGGGGATACTCAACAGTCTCAACCCATTATTGCCGCCTCATATATGACGCTGAGTTGGCATGGCCATGTAACCATATGTTAGTACTTAGTACACATCACAATCGATGCTAACTCATCATCCCATCATATTAGATGTTGACATATCATCAACATATTATTGGAGATGCCGACTCTACATGCTCACATCACTTTAGCTGAACTCATTTTATATATTTAATAGGAGACGTGAAGTTATTATTATTATTATTATTAGAATAATGTTACACTTTTTAAAATTTTACTTAAATCTAGAGATGGTAATTTTGGTCACAATACCACGGATAAACACGAATTCGTGTTAACTCGTTTAATCCGTATATTAAATGAAACTAAATTGAGTTTGCTTAACGAATTCGCGGGTCGACATTTTTACTAGAGGTAAAATTATAATATTAATATATTATAGGGGTTAAGTGTGATTATTCATTTATATATATGTACACATTGATAATGTGAATTATTTATTTGTGTCTAAAATATTATTTAGGTTAAATGACTTAAACAGGTAAATAAATTGACGAGTTGATAGGTTAATGAGTTAGAATCATTTATGATCTAAGTAATAAATGAATCAATCGTGTCGTATTGTGTTACCCGTTTATAAAAGGATTCGTGTCGAATCCAAAAATATTGATCAATTTATTAAACGAATTCGTATTGTATTGGTAGAATTTATAAACAAATCGAATCATTCAGCTTAACCCGACATGCCAACCTTTTTTGTCGTCCTTAACTAAATCTTTGTTTAGATGATCTAACGATCTGATTTGAAATAATAATATTAAAGCATCTCTAATATTATTAAGGGTAGGCATTATGTATAGTGTTCGGTTCCTTTTCAGGAACTGAATCGAATAAAGTTCGGTTCTCGACATGGAGAACCGAACCGAACGCCTTTAATTAGGTTTAGTTCAATTCGGTTTTTTGGTTTTGAGCCCAATTTTTTAATGTTTTTAGTTTTTTATGGGTCTATTTCTGTTAGGCCAATTAATTTTAATTGTTTTTAAACTATTTTTAGGCTTGCCTTGTCTTATAGGTGTAAGCAAAAACGTTATGGGTGCAACAAAAGAAATTATGTGGTTGGAACAAAAAATAAATTCAATTATTCAACACCAAATTAGAAAAAGACCAACCTACCAAATGCCAATGCTTCAATACAAAAAATGAAATTCAACCCTGTTGTGGGCATTTAAGTACAATATAAAAGCCCGAAAAGAAGGTCCATTGAATCAAAAAAGCCCAGAAAATACTGGTCAAAGATGGTCAGAAGTCAAAGGAAAGGGGTGCAACCATTCGGTAAAAAGATATGCCCGAGCACACCTAATCATGCGGATGATTATGTTAGAACGTTAAGTGTATGATGGTTGTATGAAGATCAAGTTGGTAGACAAAGACATAAGGATAATCTGCTCATAATCAAAAGACTGTTCGATGAGTGCCCTTTAGAAGCCATCGTAGCGATCAGGAAGTATGCTCGTGTACTCGATAGTCTTAGCGATCAGGAAGATTGTGCGATAGCCAAAGAAACGGTCAGGTCTGCATGTCTGTTCGGCAATAGGAGCATATGATTCTTAGAGTAGTCTGCCCGTTTAACGCAGCGTACCTTCTGGAAGGAGAATCAATTGGAAACAGGAAAGGAGTCGATTTGCCTATTTTCATGAAGATTGAATCTCGATACTCTTGGAAATTGCTATATATGTAGAAGAGATAATATCGAAAGATATTATCTTAATTAATGTATATTATTTTTTTCTTTATCTGTAAGATCCTTAAGCCTATTTTGACTGTAACACCTCTGCTATAAATAGGAGGTAGAATTCAATGTAAAGGACAGAGTGAAATAAAAAATACAATTACTTCGAGAGAGAGAGGAGGTAATTATCGTGGACGTAGGCCATTGTTTTTGCCGAACCACGTAAAAGTCTTGCTGTGCCCTGTTTGTTTTGGTCCTATAATACTTGTTTTGTGTGTGATTTGTTGTGTCGCAGGTATTTGGCTTGGAGAACCAAGTTAACCAAAATTGAGTGTCAACAAACCCTAAATTTAATAGAAAGAATAGGGGTTACAACATTGTCACTGCGTTCAATTTCAATATATACAAAAAAAAAAAAAACTTCAAATTCAACACAAAAAATGTAGTACCACACAATCATGCAAAAACTACCTAATCATGGGAACATAGTTATACAAAAACTGCCCAGTCATACAACACAGTAAAAAAAAAAAAAAAAATTGGTGAGTGATGAGCGATGAGCGATGAAAGGTAAAACTGAAAGAAGAGAAATGATAGATTGATGAGTCGTGACTTGAGAGAGATCGAGATCCTTACTGAAAAAGCAAGGTAGGTGAGAGATTGAGATGTGAGCTTAATGAAGATGGTAACAATGACAAGCACATGCATGTTCAAAGGTAAGAGATGAGAGATTAGAGGTGGGTTGTTAGATGCTGTGCAAAGAAGAAAAAAGTCTAAAAATAAGCTACTGTCCGGTTTAGGTTAGGGGGGTTTATATAGGGTACATGTAAAATTACGTATGTGCCTCTGTTTCTTTGGTTGAGTCGGTTCTAGATATCAAGAACCAAACCAAACTGATAAACATAATGTTTTTCTAAGTTTGGAATCGAACACCTTTAATTTTAACATGGGAACCGAACACTTGCGGATCAGGTTAGGTCGGATTGTTTAGGTCGGTTCCTACGTCTCATGCCGCCCCTAAATATTATTATGTATTTTTGAGTTTTTATTATTGACACATCAATATATATATTTTAAGATAAATCCATTAATTTGAAAAGAGAAATATAGAAATACATATTTTCATGTTCAATATAATTATTTAAAATAAAATATGCATCTACTTTTTATCAGTCATCATAAAATATGTTTTATTCTCTTACTTTTTGTATTTTATAATTAAAATGAGAGATAATGAGATAAACCTTTATATTTTCAATTGATTAAACAATTTGAGAAATCATAGACAGCATTTTTAAGAGAGTTTCTTAATCTTCGTATGTTCTAAATTTTTTTTTGTCACATCATGTTTATATTTTGATTAGATTATATATGACTTTTTTACCTTATTATCTATTTATTCTATGTGGTAAAAAATTCAATTTAAATAAATAATTGCATTGGATATGTTTTTAATTATTGAATGATGTAGTGGTTATAAATCATTATACTACATTATTTATACAATAAATTTAAATAAAATTTTGATAGTGTAGCCTTATTATTATTATTATTATAATTATGATGATGTAACCCTTGATGTGGCCATCATGTTATATAGATTGCCCCATCATACATAATACCGACACATCATTGCCATGTCATACAAGATGTTGACTCATTAGGTCCATGTCATCTTAATTTGTGCTGACCCATTATGTCCACATAATCCTTCTTATTGACGCATCATGCCTACATCACGTGAAGGGCTGACTCATCGAACATCGTCGCTCGAAATCAGCTGCTGAAAGATAGATTGTTCGAGGCGTTTTCGCCGTGACGCTAATCAAAGGAACCATAAACGAAAGCAACAGCGGCCTGCTTCGTCGACGCAAATGCAGCTTAAATGGACACGAAAACAGCAAGATTTACTGAAGCTTAAATATGCCACATTTTCTCGAGAAAGTTTTGAGAAAGAAAGTTTTTCCTTTCTTTGGCCGTTCGTTTGTTTGAAGCGTAAAGCTATAATAAGGTGCTGTCAGGTGTACGTATATGTAAGGGGTGGAGTGAATTGTTAACGGATGACACGTGGACGGAGCCCAGTAACTGCATACGGATTGGATCTTGTTCAAACAGCTACTAAAGAATTATTATTCATAAATAATAATTGTGTTAAGTGAACTTTCTGTTGAAATATCCCAACCATACACAAAATATATAGGGTCATGAGAGTTAACATTACCTGCACCAGTTATGGTGATGGTCTTCATGGTTATATAAGGTATGGGAACAGCCAATCAGCGACAACTGTAATGTCAGTGATTTCTTGACATTATAAATTAATAATGACAAAAAAGAAAAAATGCACATTCATTACATATACAGCTGGTCTATAAGACAATTTCTATGAGGATTCTGACAATTATATATGATGTGATGATAAGCTGAATCCGTGTGCCTAAATTACGGAAAGTACAATTATTTGAAAGAATATTAACTTATTTTATAAGCTTTATGATTGATTGACTGCATGTTGTGCTCCCTACACGTTTTACAGATGGTATTCGTCCATAAAATTCAATGTAGAGATTAAACAGAAAAATTAACCTAAAATATTTTGCTATTCAAAAGAATATTAGTACTGCTCCCAATATCAAGTGACAAATTATTGTAAAGGATATTATCGAAATATTCATAAAAATGAAACTAACGTGAAATCATTCATTTTTTATATTTAAAATGAAATTGAATGATATTATTTTTTTATTTTAAGAAATTTTTCAGATATTTTTTAATTTCAAATATCCAATGAATATCATTAAAATGATGTTATTGTTATAACGGCTCCAAACTTGGAAATAGAAATGCCACACTAATGTAAGTGTCCAATCTCCTTCACAATCTAGTATAAATCAGGCCCTACAGTACAGGAGAAATGCAGAAGGTAATTGTTGTCGTTGACGATAAAATCTTGTCAACAATAAAATGTGATGCGGATTGCCAGTCGGGTGTGATGATGAATTGCTGGATGAGTGTCTACTTTGATCAATTTGTTGCTAAAATTGAGAGCACATGGTTTTATCCGGTAAAAAGCGAAGATGTAGCCCTGTTACTAGGCATATAGAGATGGAATCATTTTATCTTGTCTAGACTGGGGGCAATGTGTCTTGATATCTGCTTAAGCATTGTTGACACTATGAATGGCTTGTTACAGCGGCAGGCTGGGCCCTCGTATGTATGTACCTGTAACAACCTCAGATTAGATACCAGGGAAGTTGTCTTTTTATATGATGATCCGAAACCCCAAGGAAAGTACTCTAGCTAGCTGTTGCTTCCAAGGCAAATCGTATTCTTGGCTCCCAAGAGTACCTAAATGAACTGTTGGAGGTGGAACAGTGGTTGGTTCCTAATTAGAAGTTGCAGATAGTGAGAGCTTACTTGACAAAATTAAAGATTCAAGATTGGTCAACTAAAACGTATATATCTCCTCACTGTGCTCACCCCATCGAACAACCTCCGGCAAAAGCTGATGCAAATCAAATACTCAATCACCAGAACTCGCACAACTTGTGTCCTCTCATCTCTCAAATTTGGTCAGGTCCGCTGCCAACATAACTGTTAACTAAAGGTGTTAATAAAAGGGATTTTTTATTTAGTGGTAATCACGGTTTTTTGAAACTAATTTTAACCAAACCCAACTCAGATTGTAAATTTTATATATCGATTAATGATTCTCTATATATAAATTATAAACTAATATTCTTTTTGTAATGAATATATTGTTGGCATATCTGCAGCTAAAGACTGTTAAATAAGGAAAAATTAAATACAGAGACCTTACACAATTCATTTGAAAGGGCAGGTACTCATGTTTTTATCTGTTCCTGTACCATTCAAGTGGCGGTAGAATAAAGTCGAATATTGCTCCACAAACTGGAGGTGAGATACAAAATAGTTACAGATTCCGAAAGAGTTCACACTACAAGTTGTTTGAGGACATGTTAAGTTCATTCCAGAAACGTGGAAAAGGGTACGTAATTAATGTCAGAGGAACTTTTTTGAAACATCCCCACCAATCGACGTTATCTGTATCGGTTATTGTGATCATGGTAATAGATGATATGTTACCAGCAACAACTGTAATCTCAGTGATTTTTTCAATTGACAAAAACAAAAAAGCAAGATAAAAGTGTACAGCTGGTTTCCAAGACAATTTCTGTGAGGAATGTGATAGCTATGTGATTATAACTGATAATTATCTGAGTACACATCCCTAGATCACAAGAAGTACAATCTATTTTGCATATTCGGTACTCATGTTTGTAATTGTAACGGCCGAGATCATGCTCATGCTACTAATTAAGTGAATCATATAATAAAAATCGAAGATTATATATAGCAAAGTATATTTAGCTCAATAAAAGTGACCTACTAAATTGCCCTCAAGTCATTAATTACAATCGTCGGTTACAAAAATGTATCAACATGGTTTACCTAAATTCAAACGTGAGAATAATTTAGAAAAGTTTGATTAGTCAAATATCGGTGGGAGACATAGATTATTAAATTGCATACCCTCCCTACACAATTTTTCACCAGTTGTCCTACTATCCCCCCACAAAGATCCGTGCATCAAGTACAGAAGTCCAAAAAATATTTTGCTATTTTAAAATTAAGAGAAGTTATCTACTAGTCAACAAACATGGTGTAGTACTGCACCGTGTACCGCGTTTGTCAATAAACGTGAAATAATTTCGAATCATCCCATCAAATTCATTAAATGATCTTGTTGTTATATTCCATCAGTACGTATTATGGCTCCACACTGAAATATAGAACGTTCACACCAAGGTTCCTATCTCCTTTACTCCACAACTCAATATAAATTAAATTAGCTCCCATCAAGGAGGATTATAATTCAAGTTTCCAAGAAGTATTCAACGTATATACATATACACTAACGAAGAAGTACGTACAAGTTTATCAAAGACTACCATAAACAGCAAGGAATAACAGGTATTCAAAGATGGTGACCAAGATGAGGCCTTTTGTCAACAAGCTCCAGAATGGTTTCTCATTTTTGGCTCATAGAGTTTTTGATGAGGTGGCAACAACAATGGTTCCTCACGATGTAAAACAAGGTCATTTCGTGGTTTTCGCTGTGAATGGCGAGGAAACACAGAGGTTTGTTGTGAACTTAAAATGCCTAACAAACCCTGCATTTTTGAGATTGCTAGAGATGGCTGAGGAGGAGTATGGATTCAAGCAAAAAGGAGCTCTTAAAGTCCCTTGTCGACCTCAGGATTTGCAGAGAATTCTTGAAGAGGGCCGGTTTTAGATTAATGAATGGATTACATTATTGTTTCTAGCATGATATATAGAGATATACTACTTACTAGCTAGGAAAATACAACGATATATGTTTGTAAATTATTTTTGTTTTCATTGTTTTCTTGTTTTGAAATCATCATATTTGGTGTAACATTGTAATTGTTTATAACATTCTTCTCTAATATTACAAGCTTTCTAGTTTTAATTATTGATTAACACACATAATCACCTGGAGGATTCGAGAAACAATGTGGGTCGAATATAATAATTTATGAACTTGAAAAAAGAAAATATTATGCTCCTCTAGAAAATTATGCAGTTAAATTGTCATAGCGGTTTTTTACTGCAGCAGGAAGATTATCAATTGATTTACGTACTCAAATAAAATAATTAAGTAAATTAAGCAATTATAGGAAAATCATGACAAAGCACCTGTCCTAGATGCTAATTACACATATGTAAATTCAATCAATTTCTTTTGACATACCCACATGCTTCCAGCAACTTAATTAAACTTAAATATTATTAAAATAAATAAATGTTAATTATTATCAACTAACGTTGGATGGTCAAATCCAATAAACCGGAATTTATTCTAAATATCAGAAGAAACATAGACTTTAACATTTTTTTTTTTCCGATTTTGTATGTATAACTGATACTCAACCGAATTCATGTCATCTGTCTTTCTTGGACAGCTCTATATATTATTCATTGTCGCTTTTGAATCATAATTATTATGTCAAATAAGAGTTTTCCTCAAATAAACTTCTCAAAAAAATCTCAAATTATTCAACTCAAAATGTATATATGCAGTTGCTGATCTTTTATATAAGTCATTCCCTTGTTATAAATAAAGTGTATGTTATTTACAGAGTTATTATCATTTTTCCCTAACGATTAACGAATTATCATTTTTCTCTAATTAATTCAAAAAATATCATTTTCCCTCCAATTGATTAAAAAAACATCATTTGACTCTTTTTTTTTTTATTTGAGTTAATATTATTTCAAGAGTGTTTTTTTATCATTTTAAAATTATTAAGGGAGAAAAATGATGATTCATCAATAATCAGGGAGGAAAATAAAATATTTAAAATATGACTGTTAAGAGAATTTATGAAAATAGTGGTACCCTTTGTTATTTCACAATCATTACAATCATAGTTTTTTTTTTAGAGAAAATAACAGAAGTACGGATGACAATATATTTTTTTAATTAATTACTTGAAAGTATAACGTGGTATATTTATACTTGTGAGTATACTTCTGGCAAAAGACCGCAAAGCTGCTAGCTCCCACAGTAAATTAATTTCCCAACCAACAATATATCCTTCCTAAATACTTGCGTTAACTACGGTGATGGCAACATTTGATATTCTGACAGCAACAACTGTATTTGTCAGTCATTTCGACATTTAAAGATATGATGATCATGAGTCGCGCGCAGACTCATTAATAAGTATCTGCACCTCTAAGACAATGGTTATCAGGTTATTTTATAATAATAAAGTTAATTATGACAAGCAAATTATGTCTATGACCTAAATTACAGATTAATTTTATTACACAAGAAGGCATAAATAATCAAGATCACTGCCGATGAGACCCCAATTGTCTAGAATTAGAGGAAGCAGCAAGAAAGTGATGGAACCAAAACCATAAATATCTAACTGGCAATCTTATCATGATGCATTTACATCGCTACTGTTTTCTAGTCCTTGTCAATGCAATTTGCTAGAAAGAAACATATCAAAGGGGCTACAAAATGGCACGTACAAGATTCATGTCCAATTCATTCACATCCTCTATTTTTTTTAATTAGTTTTCTTTTCTAATTTTTACTTTTAAATATATCTTATTTTTCAACTAATGTAATAGCTCATTCAAGTAAAACGGAAAATGAAGAGCTTTTACACAATTCCCAGTTCAGTTTTGAGTGGCCGTTTTATATAATATTTAATTTATGCTACAGCTTTTTTGCATGTGGTTACAAAAAGACCAACATAAATTCAAAAGTATTAATGTTGTAGTTTGCTATGTACATTATCTTTTGATTAATAAAATTTTGCCTTGGGCATTTGGTCCGAAACTCTTGCTAATAAAAAATAATTAATAACAATAATCCAGAGGCATCAGTCTGTAGTACAAGAGAGGTACCAGCCGACACTAAAGAAAATTGAACTGTCAGTCAACTTACATTGCCAATCCTTAATCATCAATTCTATATGCTCCCTACACAGATAAACGCTCTCCACATCAGCTAATGCCGAAATGTTGTGGTCTATAAACAGGGAAATTTAGGTACTGATGAACAGTGCACCGCGTTAGTCATTAAATGCCTACGTAAAATAATTTGAGTCGCCCCACCAAACTCATTAAGTGACCTGTGTCATAACCAAGTACACTGGCTCCACATTGAAACGTAGAAGTTTCATGTCAGGTTTCCTTTCTTCTTCACGTCTCAGGATTATAAATGAGCTTCCAGGCTCTTTGCCATGGATCAACAATTTATAGATCAGATCTATATATATACACACATATAAACACCAAAACCCCCATTAAGAAAGCAATACAGAAATAATGGTGAAAATTAGGGTTTTTGTGGAGAAACTGCAGAAGGGTTTCTCATTCTTGGCTCCTAGAGTACCTGCTGATCAGGAAATGGAGGTGGCAACAATGGTCCCTGATGATGTTAAAGAAGGCCATTTTGTTGTTGTTGCTGTTAAGGGAGAGGAAACACAAAGGTTCGTGGTGGAACTAGGGTACCTAACAAACCCTACATTCTTGAGATTACTTCAGCAGGCTGAGGAGGAGTATGGATTGAAGCAAAAGGGAGCTCTTACAGTCCCTTGTCGACCTCAGGAGTTGCAGAAAATCCTTGAAGGCCGGTGTGATCTGAATTATATTGGTGCTGGTGCTGGAACTGGGCTACAAAGTAATTATAGCATCATGGAGAGTTACTAGCTAGCTAGAAGATGTATATATATGTTCACTGACGTGACATTAGTTGTATTTTTCATTCTTTTTGTCATTGATGTATATGCTCAGTGCTAATAGTGTAATTTTTCTATTAATTATTGATGTTATACATTCTTTTTCTTTAATAATGATTACTGCAGAGAGAATGTTGACTTGAGTGCATTCTATAATTCAAGCATGCTTAAAAATATAAAAATAAATAAATAAATAAGTCATGATTTTCTCTAGACAATTATTTAGCACTGTCTTATTTACTTTGGAGTTTGGAATAGTAAGAAACTAAATGTACAATTACAATGATTGTTTTTGGCACAACTAAACTCAAATTGGGTTCGTCATGACTCACGATTCAAAACCAGCTAGCTTCTGGTGGCACAATTAAGATTTGTTCAAGCTTCCATTATTCCTCTCTATATCTTTTAACCTGAAAAATATTTGTTTACCATTTCTAGATTCCGGATGCTGCGGTGCAGAAGATACACAAGCCCAATTTAACAAGTTTTTCTTGGAGAACTTAGGTTAGTGTGAGGGGCATGCAAGAGGTTTGACCCCTAAATTTCTTGCTGCAAAACAAAAAACTGATCAGTTAGATCATCAATTTGGAGACAATATTCCATCTAAAATACTGTACAAAAGGTATAGTAAATGCTGACATTAGATCAAACTAATGTATTTTTCACTTCCCATATCATTTTTTTTTTTGAGTATAACTTCCCATATCATTTTATCACGAATCTAGTGTCCATATGTCTAAACCACACAACAACAAGAGCAGTTGAATCATGCCAAAACCTCAAAAAACAACCATATAGGTAACATTTAGTTGCCTAAAAACGAAAATTTTATCATTTAGTCGTCAACGTTGAGTGGAAGAGCGAAAGAGACAACACCATGTGGAATTGTCTCAACCTTATCAAGATTAGGACCCATGTACATTCATTGCGATTCTGCAAGCTTCGGCGTAAAATAGCTGTACGGTTTCGTCCTTGAAAGGCATCGCAATAAGTGAAGTGATTTCTAACCATATAAAACCTCCCATTTGCGGTCATGTGGGATAGGGACACGTGATCTATCTTTAGAACATAGACCGATAATTTATGAGTTTATTGATAACTTCTCCTCAAATTTTATAATTTATTAAAAGAGTTTTATTTGGTGCTCATCAATAATAATCATCATATTGATTGTACCTTATTAAAACCATAAGCATCGATTACAACAAATCATATCTTTCGTAATATGTACAATATGCAGTCAAACGTTTTCACAACACAAATCTATATGTTGTTGATGCATGTATTGCCAATCAATCAATCAACAAATCTTTAATCAATCAACCAACAAATCTTGATATGCTGTACCGTTTTGTCTTTCAACAAAATTAGCTAATGTAATTCAAAATTTTGATAAATTCTAGATAAGGATTATACATTGGCCTCATGATCTCCAACACCAGAATGATCGCATTCACCTGTAACGTTATCATTTGTGGCCAATTCAAAACAAGGGCGGGCCCCTTTGCCAGTGATTATTGTTCTATGACTGTAAGGTAATGTGTACTTTTACCTCATTTTTATTAGGTAACAAATCAATAGCATAGCTAACAATTTACAAAGACACATGGTAGTCAAAGTTAGGTGGTCTAGGCTTGCTTAGTTTATAATTAATTCATATATGTAGCACAGACAAGTTTGAACACATTCAAGACTATTTCATGCCGACGTTAAACAACATTTGCAAGTCAATGCACAAAACTTTTGATGGTCTCATGTATCAACATTGACTGTCACAAGGAAAAAGAAAACGTAAGTAAATATGTCTACGAAATTATTCATAACCTTCCTTTTTTGCCAGAAATCTCCCCTTTAGGAAGACAGTCTGACAGGAAATGTAAACTTTTCGAATCATACATTGCATAATACTACAAAGAAAATTATCTTTTGCTTCAATCTGCTACAGATGATTGATCTCAGACATCAACTAGCCAAGTCTAATCCAAGCAGCATCTGATCAATGGCCAAACTAAAAGCATAAGTCTAGTCTTTTAGTGGCAAAAGACACATACTCAATACCGTGCACATACAAGCACACAGGAAAACTGTGCAAAGAAAAAAAAAAACATCCATTTAATTGTACTGGGAAGAAGTATGGGAGATGGGAAACAAATGGACCTGTAAACCGTGTTGTCAAAGACCCCACCATTGGTAGAGGAGGAAAAAAATAGAAGATGAACAAGAAAAAAAAAATGGAAGATGAACTATCAATGTTGCAATCAATGATACAGGGTCACCTCAATATGAATTGGCCCCTCACTTTTTCTTAGAAAGTTCAGCTTGTTCCCCTTTCTCTTCTTCACTGGTTGGTATAAATCAGACTGGAAGTTATACAAATTTAGTTGCAGAAGAACAGAAAAAAAAAAAAAAAAAGCAAAAAAACAAAAAAACAAGCATTGTGAGTTTTGCAGAAAATTTTTATCATATTTTCTAATCATGGAAACAAGGGAAAAGAGAACTAGAGGCTTAATGAAGCTTAAGCTGTTCATAAACAAGCTACAGCAAAGACTACTTTCATCATCTCCAGAACATGTTCTTGATGATATTGATGAAGGAGAAGAAAATGAAGGTGGAAAAATGGTTCCAACCGATGTCAAGAGAGGGCATTTTGCAGTGGTTGCAGTAAAGGGTGGACAACCAAAGAGGTTTATTGTAGAGATGGACAACCTGAGCAACCCAGCATTCTTGAGACTACTGGAGCAGGCTGAAGAGGAGTACGGATTCCAACAGAAGGGTGTTCTTGCAGTGCCTTGCCGACCTGAAGAACTACAGGATGTTATAAGTTATAAGAGAACGAAAAGAGTCAGTACCGAGTGGTAGTGTTTCCCTCAAGGAAGATCTGATGTCTCTGTTTCTTTTCAAGGCACCTTCTCCAAAGGCAGTCCTTTTCTTGGAGCAGAGACGGATGATTTCTATAGCTTTTCTACTCTTTTCTTACTTCAACATTCATTTATGACTAAATGTTAAAAAGAATAATCAAACCTTAGCAAACAGTAAGTATGTGTATAAGTGAGATAATTGTATGGCATGGTAACTTCTAAAGAAACAAATGCCACTATACTTTTAGATTTAATTTCTAACTTGAAGCAGACAGTGATTTTGGAACCAATCAGACTTACTATGATGGTCATTACCAATCAGGAGATCCAAGCCATCCATACAAGACTAATGCAGCATCTACTTATTTTTCTGTTTTCATAGAGTTTGCTGTCTCTCTCCCTCTTTGTTGACAAGAATAATGTTGACAGATTTCTTGTATCTCTGAATGCAACAAAAATTATAATGGCCAGAAAAAAATTGTGAACGTGTCCTCATATCACATGTAATTCATTGATGACAGCTATTCAAAAGTCAATAACAAGTACTGTGTCTCATATGTTTGTCTGACTTTGCTTCTCTGTGTTTTCTAGATAGAGTTTCTCAAGATGCGAGTTCAGTTATAACCAATTACTTGATATCAATGAAAAACATGAAGCAAGCCAAACAGTCAAAACTTCATCAAAACTTTAGTGGTGACTGAAAATTTTTCTTATGTCAAAGAGACTAAAAAAAATGCCAGAGCTTACATTTATAAACAACTGAAATGAAGAATTAATTATCCAGGTACCACAGTGCCCTATATCTGGTTTGATATATAACATGGCATACCTAGATACAGGTTTGCATTAACACAGAATCACTAGTTAAAATGTCCATCTAACGCCACAAGGACTAAGCTTAAAGCTAGAAAAGAAGGCTCTCCTCTGCCTCCCCCCCTCAATAAACCTTAGGTCTTTCATTAGTTGTTTATATGGAAAAAAATTTGGTAAAAGTTATTCTTATTAAATTCACTTCCTTTTGCGAACTATATTATTCTGACTAATTACTCAAACCCTGACCTTTCCTTGTAATCGTTTTATCCTCATAAGAACTTTCCTTCTAATTTTATTCAGAAAATAATACAAAAGTGTGCTTGGGTGCAACAAATTCCTTATCACAAGTTCCATAACCAAACTTGATGACAAGAAAAATAAAATCTCACTCCTATAACATGTGTACTTATTGTTACAAAGCATACCCTCCTAGATACGGAACTCTTTACAGAATTACACGATATTTACAAATTGGCACCTAGAACAAATGAAGTAAATTGAGCAGTAGAGGCATTCTTGCACTATTTTACCTCAGAGCAATTATTCGGGCCCACAGGTTCTTTCAAGCAATTAGATATTGCCATTACAGCAGCTTCAATAGATACATCTTCCCCCTGTTTTGAGCCATTAGATAACATAAATCCTCTTTCTAATAAATTGTGGCACAACCCCAAGAACCTTTAAACAAAGAAATTAGTTGTATTAGACAACATAGGAACTTCACCTTCTCTTTCCAATAAAAAATGTTTCCATATTTTCCAGCCAAACGACTCCAGAAGCTACGTGGAATGTCTATATCAACTGAAGCTCCAACATTAAAGTTTAATATATTGCCTGGTCAAAGAACCCGTTAGTATAAGTCATCCATGGCTGTGTGTAATCAAAGGGATACATATTTACATAATTTACCAAAGGTTGGGTCAGCAACAAAGACAATAGTTCTATCATCCACTTGCCAATAATCTTTAATTGCCAACCCTGCAAGATATCCAGTAATCAACTTTATCAAAAATTCAAAATTCAAGCAAACAGATATGCTTTGAAAATTAACCGAAGAGCGTTATAAGTAAATAAATAAATAAAGCATGCTCTGAGAAGAACACAAAAATAAAGCACACCTGGTGTTTCAGGATAATTTTGGGCTAAAAGTCTTAACTTGAATCCAGTATCCTTTTCAATATTAGCAATCTCATGTGCCAGTCTTTTCTCCTGCAAACTAACTTACGGGGCTTAGCAATTTAGCCTATTTTTTCATTAAAAGTACAATGAATTGCTACCGTTATAAAATTCAGGTTCCAGGACACCACTAAGTCCTCAATTGACAAAGTAAACAATAATAATAACTTTAATAATAAACATTGCAGATGCTGCTTTTAATACATGTACGATTGACTCATGCATCTAACAGCATCACTACATAAGATATTGCTAGAATCATTCAGCTATCATGGCTTCTAGGCTCTAGCTATATGAGATCAGGCTAAACATGCAATGTGTAGACTTCTTTTTTTTTGAAAACTGATAATTAATGAGTCAATAAAAAAAAAATTACTGAAGTTAACCAGAGGTCCACAAAGACAGACCCGTTGCCCTTCTGTATCCTTTATAAATGCTGAGTAATGTGGATAAATAGCTTTAAATTATAGTTTTGCAGCAGATATTAATGTCTCTACTATAATACAACACCATAATAAAAGCTGAGTAATGTGGATAAATAGCTTTAAATTATATATGGCAGGATGATCTTGAAAGAAACAGTTGTAGTCAAGTTTTCTTTTCTCAGTTGAGGACAGCTTGATTCTTTGACTATCAACAACAACAATCCACAAATTGCTTGAGCCTGTGGTTTTTCTAACACCATGTTGTCAACAACTAAATAAAAGGTCAAGCGTAACTACAGATTGGTAAGGCATTAATGTGTGCTCTCTGAAGTTAATTTTAACTCAAGGATGGGAAGGAAATTGATGCAAACATGGTTTTCAACAACATACTCGATTACAAAGGATCCAATATGCTCAAAAAACCCATCTCTTGTACCAAGTAGAAATTAATCAAACTTTCTTTCAACAATAAGAACAAAAGGGGTAAAAATGCAACTTTTAATACCAAACATATGACCAATGGCCATTGTTTCGTTTTCAGTGTCTATTATAGGAAAATAATGTATAGCACTAATTTAGTAAGGAAAATATATGACTTTGTATTAACTAGGTAATTCCCTGATTTAGCTAGTGATTGATTGAGTAATTAGCGGGAGGAGATTGATTAAGCAATTGATGGGTGATTGATTGTATTGGTTGAAAATTCCTATTCTTTATACAGTGGTGTTGGGTTATAAATAGCCTAACCATTGCTATTGTATTTTATCAATTTTCTCAATAATATTCATAATATATTTTTCCTCAGCCATCACCCTCATACTTCTAGTCTAGCATAATTTCTAATCAACACAATTCCCTCATATAACCATGTACATTCAAACATACATCAAATAGATAAATTAAAACAAACTAAACCAGGAAGCTCAAACAGTGCCACTGAGGTACAACCAATGCTAAACTTAAGCAACACAAGAGCAAACACACCTGCCCATCGGAGAGGAACCCTGCAACATCAATGACAGGAGTGAACTCTTTAGGAAGTAATTCTGGCTTGTTAACCCCAACTTTTGCCTCTGAAACCCCAGCTCCTACAAGTTTGGTTTGTTCTATATTAGTCTCTCAACTTGATTATCCAGAAAATAAAAAAATGGGATCCAAAATGCTCTAGAATTGTGCATGAATTAAGGGGAGTTCCAAAAAATAGCTATATTAATATAAATTAAACATATCCAATGATATATATGTATATATAATCCATCAACATATATACTATACTGACACAGTGTATGAAGCTACATAAATGTGAAGTTAACAAAACCACCCACCATAGCATATTAGAATTGAAAATGATTAATATCAACTATCAAGTACATACAACGATGCATTTACAAAGACAACTTTTGTCTACTCAAATTCAATCTACATGTATAACCCACATGCCAAAATGGCATGTTCTTGATAAAAATTACAGAGAAAACAGGAAATGCTTGCCGGTTAGAGACAAACCAAGTAAGAGAGCCCCTGAGAGCAAAAAGCTCAAAGATTTGGAGTTAAAATTTGCGACCCAGTTGCTGGTTTTTGTTGGTTTATTGTTTGCAGAGGACTGCACAGAAAAAACTGATGACGCACAGATTGGTAGTGTAAACACGGAACGCGAAGTAGTTCTGAGAGCGAGAGATGAACAAGGAAGCTGCACAAACGCCATGCTCTACCTTTTCTGGGGCCGTACAATTGAAAGTGATTTTATTTTTATTTTTACTTTTTTTTTTTCGGATAAGATAACGGAAGCCGAACTCGCTTTTGGGGCTAGTAATGGTATTGTCATGTACACTCAAGAGCATACATGGAGAAGACTAATAGGACCACCCACTCGTGTGGTCAAAGTACACAATGCAACATGCAGTTAATGAGTACTTAAAATTGTAGGATCATTGTAAGAACAATGCTACTACTGGAGCAAGTTTAATTACAGTTTGATGGAATTGGAGGATCCGTTGTGGTCAGCTCGTCACACCCCAGTTCCCTTCCACGTTAATCATATTCTCTCTTCCAAACTCTCCAATTTCTATTATAAGCTGTTCATTACAACACAACTCTTTGTTGGTCTACCATTCTGAGATGATCATTACAACTCTTCATTTGCATTTCGAAGGTTAATAGACATGTAATTCAATTGCAATGAACAAGCTTCTTAGTAGTACACCTGTGCACCTTTTCGTTTAGCAAGACGTAGGGAATCGGTTCTCATTAAAAACATCTTATAAACTTGTGCAGTACGCAATTTATAAGAATAATCTTTTCTCCTTATTTTTGAAGTAATTTTCTCTTAATTATAAAAATAATAACAATTAATCTATCCAAATCTCGACAAACTTTTAAAGAACACTGCTTAAGGTTGTGGTCACCATGTCCAGCTCCTCTTTCAATTGACTTTGATTACCAGAAAATGAAACAAGTTTTCTGCCATCATTTGTTTTATGAATAGAAAGGCTGCATATGCGGATATGCCAGTCACAACCAAGTATTTCTCCTGTATCAAATGAGATCGATTGAAATTTTACCAAGCTATTTGTGTTTTTGGATATCTGTCAGAAAATAGATTCCTAAGAAACGTAACACCTTGATCAAACGATCAGTTTTTTGGTTCGGGTTGATCTTTGACATACAGAGGCCTGCATCCACTACTCAGTGCATTCTTCTATTGATGAGTGCACTTTCAATCTAATGAATAATGTACCTGTGAAGAAATAGAAATACTACCATTGCCTTCCACTCTGCATTTAAATTTTCACAGAAATGACTTATAGTGTCTTCAAGTCATTGATATCCACATTACGGTGCGGAAGGATAAAACTTTCTAGAGCAATGGACTCTAATGATGAGAACTTTCTTTCTGATAACACACCAATAATAAGACATCCATCACTAGTAACTAGAATCAAACGAAGAGACAGCTAACTGCAACTACTAGAAATAGTAACAAACAAAAGATCCTGATACTGATTAATAAACTTTAAATCCAGCAGAATCAATGGAAAGGGGCGAATGGGGAGAGAGAGCTGAGCACAAGCTTTCTTCAGGATATTGAATCTCAATGTTCGAAACACCTAGCAGAAACCATGTTTACTTAACTGAATAGCTTATTTGAAATAGATAGGCCAGTTGTAATAATATGACTCCCGCATATACTCGTCCATGTACTGATTCCACTGAAAGAGACAAACAAAGAAAAAGAGAAATGAGAAGAGATCAAGGAATGAACCGTAATTACTTTGCCTGTTAAATTTTACGATGGCTTAGATTGCGAGAAGTTAGAACAATGAACCTTGAATTTGTAGGGTTGCTTCTTCTTCATTGCTTTTTTCCAATGGTGGTGCTCAAATAACATCGCCTTGTCATGCCAACTGCAAATTTATGTATCACAAATCATTAGACAAAAGGAAAAAGTTTTTCTATTCAACAACAACAGCAGCAGCAGAAGAAGAGCATGTGCAAACACAGTAAGATACAGATTCCGGAAGCATTAAAGCAGCAAAGATGACCAAAAGATGCAACAAGAGGACACAAATAAACCTATGCATGCGGATATGCATAATCTGAACAAAAATCAAGCAGAGCAGCAAAATTACATAACACATTGTCTAATATATAACAATAACAGTAAACACATCCACAAGCTATACTACAGCATTTACAGATAGGGACGCTGCAAGTACACATAGAATATATCAAATGTAGATGCTCTATATCCAGCATTGGCACAATTAATTTCTACCATAAGCGCCCTTCTTTATCACCACAGTTCTAATGGCAGATATTCAAACACTTTGAAATTTGAAACACTAATTAAATACTCTCATATAATAATCCGGAAATAGCTACTACTATTCAATCATCGCCAAAGGCATGCTCCTATCAACAATAGCTTAGCTCTTCACTTACGCCAAATAAGATACACAAAGAGAAATGTGTGCAGTATCCAGGCAAGTCAATTCTCACATTCAAACTCACACTTCCCAATTAATGCCAACAGCACAATGGATGTTATCATCTAACTTCATAGTCAGTTTTTCACACGAGAATCCAGCTTCTCATTGGAAACGTTTAAAGAATCAGGACTGAGACTATATAACACAAAAATTCCTTCTACTTACATTTTTCCTTCTTCAACAAAAAACAAGACACCACACCACAACAAATAAACCCATATAAATAGTAAAATCGGAATTGCAAATAAAAATTAAAACAGGAAAACAGCGACCAAACATGAGCCTCGAAATAATGATATCAAGTTGTCACATACACTAGCACCGTAGTAACCCATTACAAAACCAAAAGATTGAACTAAAACCACATATATGATACATTTCTCAATCAAATTATCTAAAAAGAAAAAAACCCAATTAAACTAAGCAGATACCCAGAAGAAAAATATCATCAAATAAACAAAAAAATAAAATATGAATCACAAAACAAAACAGTGAACCGTTGAAGTAGGAAAGAAAAAAAAAAGAGTACTTGAACTGGGTGGTGAGCTGCCACATGTAGGGATTGTTCCAAGTGAGGGCAGAGAAGAGAGCAGACCCGATCCATATGTTGTAGAACCGGTCCGGGTCGGCGTGCGGCACTCCCGGGTCTCCTCTGTACGCGTTCCCAAAATACTTCTCCATTTCCAATACCAAATCCAAAACCACCCTTCTTCCGCTTCACTTTCTCTATATTTATCCGCTCTCTCTTTTTTTTTTTTTTTTTAATTTTTATTTTTCTCAGGCCCATTTGTCCGGCCCAATATGATCTACCAGATGCAGCGAGTAGACAATCACACGCTACTCGACCGAGTATTGGTTACGAGATTTGGACGCTGACTGGGCAAATGAATTTATAAATACAAGCCAAAGACGTCTACGCGTTCTCACTCTCACTTGATCGGCTATTTTTTCACACTTCCTCTATCGATCCACTCTCGAGGGTCTTACAAGGGTTTATCAGTTTCTCAAAATTCCCTCCAAATCCTCGTAACCCTTTTTAACACAAACTCAAATTTCCCATCTCTTAATCTTTTCTCTTGGTTTTTTTCGCTTTTGTACTCTCAGTATTATTGCTCGATTTCAATTTTTTTCCCCTAATTCAAAGCTTCAATTATCAGTTCTTGAGTTTTTGTTGTTTTGTCTAGTGATTTACATTTCTCGCCAGTTATCGTTCATTGGGTATTTCTTCTTTTTTTCTTGTCTCTAGTGTTTTGTGCTAAAGTTTCAAACTTTATACCATTCTAGGGTTTCCAGGGCGACCTGGTAGCAATTTTTGTTTTCTTTTTTGACGTGGAAAACGAAAGCCAAATTTGGTTTTCGAATTGGTATTTAGTGTTTTGTTTTGATCTTGTTTTGAGAGAAAGAAGAAGAAGGGTGGTGGGGTGTTAATGGGGTGAATAATGAGAGATTGAGATAGATCAAACCCTAATTTTGATATGAGGTTTTGAACATGAGCGATGGAGGTGGAGAGAGCACGACAAAGAGTGATCTTGGAGGCAAAAAATCGACAGCAAGACCCGGAGCTGACGACTTTGGTCGGGTGGTGTCCAAAATTGCGGTGGCCCAAGTATGCGAAAGCGTTGGTTTTGAGGGTTTCAAGGACTCGGCGTTGGATGCTTTGGCGGACATTGCGATTCGATACCTCAGTGGCTTAGGTAAATCCTCCATTTCTTATGCTAACTTGGCTGGTAGAACTCAATGCAATTTTTTCGATATAGTTCTTGGATTAGAAGATGTGGGAAATTTGAAGGGTTTCTCGGGTGGTTCGGATAGTGTTAAGTGCTCTGTGGGGTCGGGAATGATTAGGGAATTAATTGAGTTTATGGGTTCAAACGAGGAAATCCCTTTCATGCAGCCAATTCCACAGTTTCCTGTAGTTAAGAGCAGGAAATTGATACCTAGTTTTTCGGAAATGAGTGAAACGCCACCTGGGAAACATATCCCATCTTGGTTGCCTGCTTTTCCTGATCCTCATACTTTCATTTACACACCTATGTGGAATGAGAGGAAGTCGGATCCTCGTGCTGATAAGATTGAGCAAGCGAGGCAAAGGAGAAAGGCAGAGATGGCTCTGTTGAGTTTGCAGAAGAGATTGGTGTGCAGTGGTGGATCAGGAACTTCGGCATCTGGGTTTTTGGTAAATAGTGAGGAGGAGAAGCATGGAGGAAGTGAAGATAACCCGTTCCTTGCTAAGCCAGTGCAACCTGGGGAGAAAGATGTCTCTTCGGTTGTTTTGCCAGTTAAGCTTAAAGATGTTACTTCAGAGGGAAACCATGTATCTGTGATGAAAGCGTTTGCTCCGGCCATTGAAGCGGTGAAAGGTAGTGGATTGTATGAAGATGGAGATGGTGAGAGGAAGTCTCTACCTGACAAGAGGCCTGCTATTCGTTTCAAATTTAAAGCTAGCAAGAAATTCTTGGGTGAATCTGTCGATTTGAGTCTGCAGAAGAAGGGTGGTGGACGAAGTGCTTCGTTTGGGCGGGATGATGAAAAGGATGAAAAGAAGAGGAGAGCTGAATATATTCTTAGACAGTCCATAGAAAACCCACAAGAACTCACTCAGTTGTAAACTAATTTGTGGTTGGCCTGCTAGGTGAAAATCTTCTTACTTTAGGAGTTGGTGCTAGCAATGGGTTATTGATGCTCTTACAATTAAGGGCATGTGGTGGTTATGGTAGTTCTCTTGAGAGTCCCTTGCAGCCCCACTAACAATTTTAGTAGGTATGTGAGTGCTTGTTTTTACGCTACTCTGGCTCTAGTCTAGATTGATTCTTTGACAAGAAAGTTTTTGCACTGTTACATACCATCTGATGTTGTAATTTACAGCAATGTTTTACATTGTATGGATACATAAAATTCTGTGCTTCTGATTCATAGTCCAACTCCAGCAATAACTAAATTCCCTTTTTGGATATGTGATAAGATTGATAATTTTGTGAAATTCTACACAGCTTTTTTGTTTGTCAAATTACATTACTGTTGGTGCACTATTAGTTTGATAGTTAACAACTTGTGCACTTAATTTTGTACTTAAGAAAGAAACAGTGCAAAAGCCTTTTCCACACACTCAAGAAAAATATATCCAACAGAAATAAAGCAAGAAAAAAAAAAAATATATATATATATATATATATATTGTAGCTTAACTTCGACCATGGACTCCTTAAATGATTGTAAGGTAATCCTCATATTGATTGAAGCCAATTTGTGACACTGTTGGCAAATGAATCTATCATATAGACCTCACACAAGCATCCAATTTGAAAGGAGGGAGTATTACTACATGTGTTCTAGGACTTGATTAGAAGTCTGTTTGAGTTGACGTATTTCTGTGTACATGCGTAGAACAAAAGGGTTTAGACCAGACTACTCGCTTAGAAAGATAATGTTGGCGCCCCTGTAGCCATTATCTGTCTATGGTTGTGATCAATTAGAATTTAGATGGAAGTGCCTACTTTGTTTCTAGATGATAGTAGGTAGGTTTCTTGTTTTTAGTTTTATTGTATAATAAGAGGATGCTGTTTGATAATAGACATACACCATATTTATGTGATTACTTTGAATTGACCATTCCATTATAACAGCATTCAAAGAAACAATTTTGTGAGTCATTATTGTCTCTAGACCTCGATATGCATTTGAATGGTTTCTTTATTTGCCCATTGTGCTTTTATGACAGAATTCTTTTGAGCTCACGTGCTTTGAAGGGGATGACTAGTACACACTTTTGATCGAATCCAAATTCTTGTTCTGCCACCTCTAATAACTTGATAAATGGTGGATGCAAAAGATATCTTAATGCAACCAAAAATTTGTTGGTCTCACCATTGCTGAGCACAAGAATCCAGAAATGCCCCTTTGCAGTTCCAAAATCGTATGTGCTACTGGTCCTTTTGTATTCTCTAGTTGCCACTTCAAAAGGTAGAAAATTGTTCCTGTAGCTGTTTCATTGCATTCTTGACCCTAGTAAAGCAGTTACACCTCCTTTTCTTTTTACCCTAATCCAGGTGCTTTGAGGTCTTCATTTGCATCTCTTCTCTTCAACAAAAATTGAATCTGCTTCTTTCTTGAACTTTGATTCGTGTTTGTCTGATGGGGAGCTTTTGTTGGGTATATGTAGAGGAAGATTGGAAGATTTGACAATAATGAATGTGGTCCATGTGGTCTCACCTCTGAGAACTCAGTCGTCCTTCTTAGAGTCCCTACTTGGGATTTCTCCAAAAGAAATATGAGGTTAAGAAATGAGTTCCAAAACAGATTTTGTGTTGATATAAAGATTAAAGAGTTAAGCCAAAGTTTGATTTCTGTGTTCTTTTTTTTTTTTTTTTTTGAAGTTTTGTACATGCAGTGATCCTGGTGGTATGAAACTGTATCAATGTCAAAAATACAAATGAAATATATTTATCAAGCTCTTTCGACAGTAGTTGGGTGGTTAATTTATTAATTTCAACCAGACGCATTCACCATACATGGCTGGTTAATTTATTAATTATCAAGCTCGTCTACAGTCGTTGGGTGGTTTTTGAATGAAAAGGTTGTTTATATGGAAGGTAACCGAGATTGAACTCTTAAAGAACAAGTTCACCTCTGTGATTAATATACCATTATAAATATTTCTGGCTGGAAAAATAACAATTAGTTTCCTCGTAAACCAAATTAGTGTCACACCAGATCATAACGTTTATTTCTCTGTTTCATGGCAAATGAGCGTGTTTGAACGAAGCAATTGAATGCTAATTATAACTGCTGACTGCCTTGTTAAAACTATGACTAGAATTAGAAATTTTCGAAGCACCAGTGTCAGAAATAGGATGTATTTTTGAGTGCCGAACCATTCAATATTTACAGGACAGGCGGCAATTCACGACTTATGCACGCAGCACCGTTCTACATAATCTTAATGAGATTCCAACAATAAACCAGATTATAACAACATTTTCTCTTGCATTGCCAAGAGAGGTAATTAGTATGCAGCTAACTGCAAACGAAGTGCAGACAATCTCCATTTTCTTGACAAGGAAAAAAAGGAAACAACATGAAGACACACTTAACATTATCCGTAACAACTAGAACAAGTGGAGACGACCAATAATGCCAAAGTTTTATCCTCCCATACCCCTTCCAAGTTATCGAACAAATATCCAAACATAGAGCTCTCCTCAAATAATCATCATGACAATTGTTAAGTTTGATTGAAACCATCTCAAATTTTTAGCTTCAGATCCATATCTGATGAAAATACTTTTCCACGGTGGTTGAAGATCATGAAGTCCAAGTTGCCTGGTAAAGAAACCATCCTGCACGCAAAAACACACAGATCATAAGCCATGGATTCAGGAATAAAAAACTTCAGTAGCAGTGACATTAGCTGTCATTTTATATATCCTACTTCCATGTTAACCCAAGAAATTAAAGAGAATATCCTAAGAAATTTACTGACAAACATTCACTTGAGAATTGTTTCTACAAAATATATTATGCATAATCATGACCAAGAGTGCATACAAGCACCTTTCAAGCTGACATATCAAGGCTTAGCTCTCCTCTAATTCCATAGTAAAATCAATTTTTTGCTCCAAGAAAACAATAATGAAATGAATTTAATGAAGATACATAAGGCTGGTGCAAGAAGTGAATGCAGCAAAGACCACTGGCAGGATATGCTAAACTTATGTTTTGCCCACTCCAAACAGAATTTTCCTCTGAAAAGGGGAGATAGGTCAACTTTTATCTTCACCATCCCCTCAAACAAAAAGGGAGGGTCAGGGTCCTAGGAAGGCATCCAGATATAAAGGTGCTTCAATATCTCCAATCTGCAATTTTGGGGTCAGTTTGTTCTCCGTATACACAAGTTACATATTATGGGGGAAATTGCTACCCATTTACATATATTAGGCATCCTAGGAAACAGTTTGGTAAGTGATGCTAAAAAAATAACGATTACAGTAATCTCCACTAAAAGTGTAAACCTTCAATTTGGAGTCTATTTGTTCTGTGCATACACAAGTAGCAGGCTATTTAAGCATCCTACAGAAAAGCTTAATGAGTGATGTACTGATGTTAAACAAATTATAAGAACTACAGTAATCCCAACAATAAATACATATCATACACCAAAGATCAATAAGGCACATTCATGAGCACGATCCATTTATACATTAATACAAGAGGCAACAGACCAGCTAATCCTTCACTTATATTCAACATCATATACTCTGAACATAAATTTATCCATGACCAAAACCATCACAATTATATATTCCTTCAACAGTTAGGAATCCGTACCAACATCTTGCCACCATGCTTCAATTAGTTGACCAAGAGGTTTTCATCAATAAAAAAAAATAGATAGAACCAAAACAAGATTCTAGTAGATCTAAATAGATAGAACTAAAACAAGATTCTGGTAGACCTCGATTCCATCCACAGGTTATAAGGTTCAACAATCTACAAGCGAAATTCTATTCATTCTTTTAAAATTATCATCTTCCATCGAACAGAACAAAAAGGATGGCAAGATACTTAAAAGGAGACAAAACCAGCATACCTATTCTCATCAGTATCAGGCTTAATAGACAGGAACTTGCCGGGCACCGTTAAAGCCGCCCACATACATAACACCAATCCTAGAAGCAACTCAACCACCACCTGTATCCCAACTTTCACACAAATTAAATAATCAAGAAAAAATTCAGAATTTAACTAAATATTATGCATTAAAGACAAAACACGCACATTCATTGGAGGCCCTGAAAACTCCTCCTCCGTAATCTTCAACAAGCCCCTATCTGCAACCAAATCAAATCTCAAAAAACATGCTGAAATTATTAATATACGCATATTATAGATTCCAGATTGATTGGAGATTACATTGAATAGTCGAATAAGCGGCGTGTGAGAGAATTACAACCCCAACGACGCCAACCACGAACCCTACACCCATCCTTATCTTCCTTTTTCAACACCCTACTCCTCCCTCGATCCAAACTCCAGATCCACAGACTGTCTTTGCCGCCTTACTCTACAAAACCTCAGCTTTGTTTCTTTTACATTTACTCCACTGAAACGGCACCGTTTCAAATGACTCAAAATGGATTTTAGAGGTAAATTACAATGAAATCCCTCAAGTTTAATATAATTGTAACCTGGACAGAAGTGTACTCTTATTTTTTTTTTTTCCTCGGGCGGTTTAAAACGGAAAAAGATAAAGCTTCGATGCTCTCATTTGCGCTGCATTTTTAATTGACAAAGAGAAAGGCTCAACCTCAAGGTCGATGGCTCGACTACTGAATACACATAACGGAATGCTGTTGTTGAACAAATTCAGCTTCTTCAGTCGTCCGAGCAAGTTGCTTCAACTAAGGAACAATTCGTGTTCCTATATTAGAAACAATGACGCCTCTCCAAGTCGTCTTCAATCGTTCTCCCAAGGTTATTGTTATTTGAAAATGTATTATCATTTGAATATTTTAGTTTAGTTTCTCATGTTGCTTCAATTTTCTTCTTGGCAGGTTCTCTTAGAAGCTCACCTGAATCTAAGGTACTGCAATAGTTTCGTCATTTTTCGTTTTCAACATTTCAAAGTCCGATCAATGTATACATATTTCAAGTTCTAGGACAAGAATAGCTTGATGTCTGTTAAGGAACATGTAACTTTGAATCAATTTATTGTTGTGTTGTATGGCAAGATATCAGAGTCATGTTTCCATCAATTTTTATTAATTTATGTGAAATGCTGTTTTTGGATTGTGATGCTATTGGCATTCTCGGTTAGGTTTATGTTGGTGATGAGGTGGAATTGGACACCTTTCCGTGCATACAAACTCTGAGAGAATTTCCCAAGCAGGAACTTTTTGCGAAAGTTGTTATGGTTAGGTTTGATTCCACCGTATTGTTCGGAGAAGAACTAGATGCTAGCTCTCAATTAGTTTCTGAAGCATTTTTCACTATTAAGTATTTATATGAAGCTGGGGCTAAAATAATCCTTGTGAGTGACTGGAGAAGTGAAATTGATTCGAAGCTTGTTGATGCTGAATCTGTTGCAGGTATGATTTATTGTTTGTTTCAGCTCCTAATATAATTCCTAGATGGTTAGTTGTGGTTAAAAATATGTTAATATGGCGGATCCTTCTGTCTCTATTTGTCTATATTACATCATGGGGACATATTGTTGGTTCAGCACGTAGTTCATAATACATTAAAGAGTGAATCAAAGTGTGAGCGTGTCATTAATGCTTGATGCTTTTTCAGATATTTTGTCATCAGCTCTTCAACTTACAGTTTTTACTGTACGGTGCATATCTTCTAAGATCTCATTGGATGTGGAAGAATTTAAGAGAGGAGATATTCTTCTGCTGGAGAATCTTGCTGCATTCAAAGAGGAAGTTGCCAACTGTTTGAAGTTTGCTGAACTACTATCATCAGGAGTTGATATATTTGTTAATGATTCATTTTCTCAATCTCATAAAATTCTTGCATCAACGGTTGGTGTTGCTCGCTTTTGCTGCGCCTGTTTGGCTGGTTTTCATTTTGAGGAAAGCCTGTGTCAACTAAAGGAGGCTGCAAAACTTGACAAGAAACCATATGTTGCAATTGTGTGTATCTACTGCCTTTTGACTGTTAAATTGGTCTCCTTAGTCTGTTTTCTGCTCTTATTTGTAATTAATGTTAGTGTGCGTAGTGCAGATTGGTGGGGGCAATCTCTATGACAAAGCAGCTGCTCTGCATTTTTTAGCTTCAAGATGTGATGGATTGGTCTTTGTTGGCATGATGTCATTTCAGATAATGCATGCTCTAGGATTGTCTGTTCCGTCAAGTTTCGTGGAGAAAGATGCACATGAAGCTGCACTGGATCTAATCCAGTTTGCACATAGTAAAAATATAACTATTATGTATCCAAAAGATTTCTGGTGCATAAATAATCATCTTCCAAAGCATTCGGAAATGTTTCCTGCTCATGTTATTCCAGATGGTAAGTTTGATTTAATTGATATTTACATTTCATTTTTCTTACAATAAATTAATAAACTATGCACTTATTATAAGTATCTTTTTTACCTTTTGAACAATAACCTGTGTCAGCTTAGTTTATCGCCCAGCAATGTCATGATTGTCATCTTTTAATTGTCTCAAACTGGTCATTTGGCAACATTTTAGCATTTGATGGTTCGATACACTGTTTCCCCTTCTCATAAGTTATGGCTAGTGAGACATTGTCTTGATCAAATAAAGTTTTCCTCTAACCTAAGGTTGGTTAACCTTAAAGCTTGTTAGTATTTCGACTACAAGTAGTAAGTCAATTCTGGAAAGGCACTGCCATACAACAAGCCACAATCGGTGCAGAAAGGTGGATTATCAGTTATGACATCTCCGTTATGTGTCTCCCTCTCAGTTCCTCTGGCATAACTTTTTTATTCTATGATAGGTACATAATGATAATATTTTTGCCTTTGTGGTTATTAATCCAGACATGTTTCTATTTTAGGTTGGGTACCTGTTGATCTTGGGCCGAGGTCACTTGAAGAGATAAGTTCTTTTATTACAAAAAGCAAGGTACACTGAAAAGGAGACACAATTTTGCCTTTTTCGGTGTCGAAATCATAGTAGTCTAGATTCCATTTGTTATTGCTATTCTTAGTTTCAAATTTTAGTAGGTTCATCGGAACTTTTATTTTTTTAATAATTTCGTAAGTTGTGGAAAAACGACAAAAGAAATGGGAAATGGAAATTTTTAGAGCAAAGAGAACTTCACCGATGAACATATAAAAATATTCAATGAGATACTAAATTAAATAGACTAAAGTTGTACTAGAATAGAAAGAACTTGGTTGATATCTGATTGACATAATACTATATCTACAGATGTATTGTGTTTCTGTGATCCAGGAAAAGAAATCGAGTGATTCCTTACTTTTTTCTAACTTTGACAGTATCAATAAATACTATCAGGTAACATGTGTTCTGAGTCAATTAGGAAATCATCGAGACAAAAAATTGAAATGGAAACTTTTGAAGCATTGAAAAAGTGATATATTTTATAACTTATAAATAACATGATTATTAAGATCTCAACAGGGCCTATACTAGGTCTAGCCCTACTATATATTGCTAGTTTGCCACACCAAAATCTTATGCTCTGACATAAAGATTATTATTTAACTAATTAGAATTATCCTGCGTAGTTATATGTATGTTGTTTAATATTGGCATTTGTTACTCATCCTTTTGGTAATTAAATTTTAATTCTGCTAAAATTCTACATTTATAGTAGTCCGTATTGTTTATTTGATGATCACATTTTGTTTCACGACTTGTTTGCTGCATTGTTTTGATTCTGTTATTATTACTTTTTCAATGCTCGGAGTTGCTTATGTATGTTTTTGGTGTATCACAGAAAATTATATGGATTGGTCCAGTGAAATTCAGGTTCTCTAGTCGATACTTTAACAGAGCATCTAATTTGCCTAGAATGCTTTGTGAAATAAGTCAAAACAAATGCAATGTAACTGTCGTTGGAGGTATGGCATGTAAGGCAATAGCAAAAGAATCAAGTTCAGCATTGGGTATTAACATGGTCAATAGTGCTTCAGTTGTATGGGAGTTTCTTAAAGGAAGGAAGCTTCCTGGAGTCATGGCCTTAGACAGGGTACACTTTCTAAACTTCAGCTCTATTTGGTCACACTGTTCCAACAATATTCTTGAGCAGAAATTGTTCAAAGTTTTTATTCTGTCACATCCATTTATGACTCAAAAGAGAAAAATCTTCACCATTGTACTATTGGAAATTCTTCTAATTGCTTCAGAATAATGCGTTCTGCAGGCTTTCCCATTTAAAATTGAGTGGGATGCAGCCTACTCTGATGCAGCACAACCTCTGGTAGTTGATATTGGAAGTGGTATTTCTTCTGTAATTCTCCTATTGTTGTTAGTATTTTCTTCAATAGGTTTTTCCAGATGGTGACTATTAAATTAAAAGTACTCATTTAAAATTTTTAATCAACCCTGGCTAAAAAGAAAGCAAAAGACAGTTTATTATAAAAGAGTGCATGACAGTCACATAGTGGTGGATTGCTTTTGTTCATTTGCATATTTCTTCTGTAAACATAAGCTCCATTTACAAGAAAATCTGTCTCATTTCTAACACTTGAAATTTGATTGACAGGTAATGGACTGTTTCTTCTGGGAATGGCTAGAAAGAGGAAGAATTTGAATTTTCTTGGCTTAGAGATAAATGCCAAGGTTTTATGCTCTCTTTCTGGATTGTTTCGTTCTTCATGCTTGAAGCTCTAAATTTCATCCTTTTCTAACGATATGATGTTTTCAGCTTGTGCAGCGTTGTCTAGATTCGGTTCATCTATCTGGCATAACAAATGGGTATGGCCTGTTGCCTTTAGCTTTGTGCTAAAGATATGCATCCAAGGCGAGAAAGAATATGTTAGATTGATTAGCCTTCTGTATTAAGTTCGATATGATTCGAGGCAGTTGGCATTTATAATCTCTGTGTTGCATGGATGCTTTGCCGTAAGAACTGGATATGTTGACAAGAACTGGATATATTGACTTGACATTATGGTTTTATCATTTTAACCCTGTGGTTATTATTGTGCATGTTAGGTACTTCATTGAGACAAATGCTACGTCAACATTTCGTTCAATAGTTTCCAGTTACCCGGGACAGCTGATTCTTGTATCAATACAGGTAAAGAATCTTTTTAATCTGCATTATCCAATGTCATTATGTATGAGAATTGTTATTCATGTTCCTAATATACATATCAATGAAAAATAAGCTTTACCTTTAAATTATTTTATTGTATTATTAATGCATCATAAAGATGCAATATGCTTTGCCACAACCAACAACAGAATTCCAACTATCTCCTCTGCTGCTCCTTGGGCTACAATACCGCCAATCTTTCATAAACAGCCACTGTCAATTTAAAGTGCCGCGGCATCACTATAACATTTATAGGTCTTGGCCACTTCTTTGACCCCACCGCAGCCTTCCTCACAGTTGCTTCCACTGCCTCTTCTGTTACCGTTTTCACCAGTCCTGAGAAATGTTTAAGCACTTCTGAGTGGTTGAAGTAGTATTTATTGTTTCTCAATTTAGTTTGAAATTTTGAAGAAAAGAAGTGCTTTATGAAGTTGCTCTCTGTAAAATGGCCTAACCTTTTTTCTGATGGAAGATTTTTCAGAAAGTGAGTCAGTAAATTTCATTGACAGGCATTGAATGACATTGATTTGCTTTTAATTGTACTCCTTTTCCCTCTTCATCTGCTAAGTCATATGTGAAAATTAAGCTTTTTGAATTCATGTTCGTAAATGTGCAGTGTCCGAACCCTGATTTCAACAAACCAGAACATAGATGGAGAATGCTGCAAAGGTCACTAGTCGAAGCAGTGGCAGATCTCCTAACTAATGATGGGAAGGTACATATGTAATTTGGTTTTATTTACGTACTTCTAATTTGGCTTTGTTTCTTACAATAAATTTCTGGTACCCCTATAATTTTGTGTTGATATATAAATCTGAATGAGTTCAAGTCACAGGCTTGCTCAGGAATTGACTAATATTTTATCATTCTCTAGGTGTTTCTGCAATCTGACGTTGAAGAAGTCGCTGTGAGAATGAGAGAACAATTTTTAGAATATAGCAAGGGTAAACTTGCTCTTGTGCAAGACCATTGCAATACCAAAATCAATCAAGGGGTGTGGCTCAAGGAGAATCCTTTTGGAGTTAGATCAGATTGGGAGCAACATGTTCTTGATCGTGGAGACCCAATGTACAGACTAATGCTTTCCAAATTGGCCAATGTCAGATGAAGTTTCAGAGCAGCCATCGTCCATATAATGGCTATATCGTATACCAACAGAACTAGCCAGGTTAATTATACCACTTGAAGATCATTTTCATAGCAATTTGATGTCAGCAGCCGAATAACATCAGCTAGGTTCACACTTTCTCAGAGGCAAGCGTTTCCCATAACCACGTTTTCTTGTAATGGTAATCCACTAATCTACCTGCAGATCCTGCAATTTTAATATTATTACCTTCTGATAATCGTTGCCTTGCATAATCGAAGAGGAAATCTTGTATGCAGAGGGAAATCAATCAGGCATACGTTGCAGCCTTTCCTGAAGATTGTTTACGCCATGCAATGGTAGCTAGAACAGAATAGCAATGGAAGATGATATGCTAGGACAATTCTGAGAAACACTCACTAAACATGCATATAAAGCTCTCAAGACAATACAGAACAAGTGCACAAGAGGCAACCGCAAGTTGATAACAGTAACCGACCAATGATTCCTTAAGTGCATTTTGTTGTATATAATTAACTTCCTCCATAAGTCTTGTATAAATCATAAAAACTTTTCCTGTCAAATTTGTTGCCCAAAACAAAAGAAAAACAACTCGAGAAAATCCAGTTTTCAAAACTTCAAAAATATCACAACTCATACGGACCTGGACCTGGACCTGGTGGAGCCCGCAAAAGGGTCCCACAAAGATGCCTCGTCATGATATTTGAGAAGCTGATGCACAGAGCCACGTACTCCTGATCGTCCTGAAAAATTTCTCACCCTATTAAAGGAAAATTATAAATTCTCAAAAGTCTAATTCTGCTTATTCGGTATAATAATTTGACTCGTTAAAGAATTCAACATGTTTTATTTCTGTGTTATGACTTTTCTTGTTAGAATTGCCTTGCCTTGACTGCATGGTACAATTTGCCTTATAAAAGTGTTTATACTCTGATGCTCCGGTGCAGCTGAATATATAATATTTCTGTAGCTTTTTTATTTTTTATTTTATGTATATTTATCTCTTTTCTTGTTCCTTAACGTGGAATAGATCCATCGTATCCTAGCCTTGCCAGGTATAGATGAAAATTTGTTGAATGGTCAACACAGCCCCAGCTTAAATCACCACAACCGCCTCATAACCTTTTAAAAAGTTAAAAACAAAAAGGAAAGGCGGAACATGAGAGATAAGAGAGAAAAGCAAATCAATGGTCAATTGTAAACATTGCAGTTTTACTTCTGAACAAATATTTGACAATTGTATGTAAACAATTAGACCTTCTATTGATATTTTGAATCGCAAAAATGCACTGGCCCATCTACCTCCATAACCTAACATACGTCAATTGCAAGTTCCTATTCATTTAACACATTAAATTTTTTGCAGCAGCTATCATGCCTCTTTTCTACCTTGTAATTCTCACCACAATTATAAAACCAACAATGATAATAACTTGTGTACAATCGCACGCATTTGTTAGAACTTGAATCAATCATCACCAACTGTCCTGTTACCTATTAGGTTTCCTCGGGTAAAAATTATCATTTTTTAAGTACTACCCAGGAATGGTTTGAGACCAAAATAGTTAGATTAAATTTAAAGCAAAACAAGTCTCACAAGTCACAAAACACAACCCAAAACCACAAAAGCAAAAAACAAAATTTTCCTGACTCCGGTTTTTTTAACTTTGAAATTAAACTAATAACACCCGTTTCCCCTTTTCTTTTCAGCAAAGTGAAAAAATAAAAATTAAAAAAAAAAATCAAAAATAAACAAACCAAAAAAAACAATAAAAAACAAAAAAAAAAAGTCTCCTCCTTTCTCTTCATCGCCTAACTGTAGACGTCTGTCGGAAGATTCCGTCCGGTTACCATTTTGTTTCGTTGAAAGCTCGCGGCTTGCAATTCCAGGGTTTGTTTGTTCTGTCAGGTACTTGATTTTTTTTTTCAGCTAATTCGAAAATGGTTTTCAGGATTCGCTTTTTTGTGTTATAATACTTGATTGAGGAAACAAGGTAGATGTTGATCTGAATTGTGTGGCTCGAAACCCTAGGTTGTGTTTGGTTGCTGAGAAAAATTATGGAAAAGCGAAAAAGGAAGGAACTTTATGGTTTTTGTAGGTGTTGCAGGTTTTAATTGTTGGAGAATGATGAATTGTGTGCAATTCTAGTGAGTCATGTTGTTGTGGTGTTGGTTTTAGTTGAGTTTGAGTTTTGTTCTTGGGATCTGAAGTGTGTTGTTGTTAGCGTTTGCTAGTGACATTTGAGTTGGGGGTTTCAATGTTGTTCGAAACTTGTAAATTGGGTGTGTTCTTGTTGTGATGAGAGTGGTTGTTGTTATTGGATTGATTCTATTGAGGTTGCAATCGGTTGTTGTGATTGGATTGATTTTATTGAGGTTATGATTGATTAGAAGGGATTGTTGTCAGGTGTTGAGCTGATGTTTTGTTTTTGTGACCAGGGTTGTTGTGTTCCCTACGTGTGGGGAGTTGGAGATCGAGAGTGGCGAGATTCAGAGTGATTGGCAGCTGAACAGCATGTATGTGATGTTGGTGTGATTGTAATGACTTCAACATGCAGACGCTGTCGCAGTTGTCCTTGGATTCTGAGGTGCACATTCATCTTGGGAATGCTTCAGTTCAGGATGAAGACCATGGTGTAGCCTCGTCTACCTTAAGTAATGTTGCACCACAGCAGCAGCAGCAGCCTGGTATGTTGTTCTGCTTGTAGTTCTTTTAGTTTTGGCTTTATTTACTTTGTTTGCTTTGGTAAATGTACTGACCGCTGGATAATTTTATTATGTCAAATGCAGCTAAGAAACCAACACGCCAGTGGGCTGCTTGGACACGGGAAGAGGAGGAAAGTTTCTTCACTGCATTACGCCAAGTTGGCAAGGTGTGTTATTGCTGACATAGTGGCATATAAGTTTGGCTATATTGATTCTCTTTAAAAATATTTCCTGACTTTGTTATGACTTGGTTGCAGAATTTTGAGAAGATCACGCATCGGGTCCATAGCAAAAACAAGGATCAGGTAATTTTCTATTAGATACAAGTCATACGACTTCTCTCACATGGTGTTGCATGTTCTTGATTGTTTTTCTTTTCTTGTTGAACTCTTGAAATTCAATTTTATTTTTTTGTTATTATCAGGTTCGACATTATTACTATCGTCTTGTAAGGAGGATGAACAAGTTGTTGGGTCCAGGATTATGTCTGGATGCAAAAAACTCCAAAGATACCAATGCTGCGATGCTTCGATGGTAATGTTACGGCAAATTGGTTGACCTTAATTGTAGCTGCATTCTTGATACACATACACTCGGAATAGAAACAATTTGAAACTGGAAATTGCATGTCTAAGATAATATCTTCAGAATGGTGATTTAAAAACACACCATATATGCATTGCAAAAAATTGTAGCTGTTGATTGTATTTCTTTAGCTGGAAAGAAGCCTTTGGGCGTCAGGTGGATTTTTCTCCTACTAAGCTTTGCTGCACCATTTATGAAGTATAGATTAGGTACAAAAAACAAAGGCATCAAGAGAGGAAAAGTATCATATTTTAGTAGTGGTAGCTACATCAAGGTTGTTAAAAATATTGTTTTATTTTGGACAACATCATTAATGATCATAGATTGATTTATAGTTTCGAAATGATAATTTTGTAACTTGTTTCACAGGTGGTCTTTACTGGAGAAATATAGCTGCAAAGCTTCAAAACTTCACCTAAAGCCTCGAAGGTTTAAGATATTTATAGAAGCCCTGGTTAGTCTAGATTCTTAATATTTTGTCTTTGAATGCTTTCCCATGTATGAAACTTGACATCTCCTGCATGTGCTCAAATTGATGTTTATAAATCTGTTTCCGATGAAGGAGCATCAACTCTTGAAAGACAGGAAGAGGAATGTCAAAAAACGATCTTCCCATGGGGAAAACTATTCACCTACAGCGCCAAGCACTGTCTCAAACCAGAGTAGAGCATCAGGAGCAGATGCTTGCATGGTTAAACTGGTTCTTGTTGACAGTCAAAACATACAGAAGTTAGGACCTGGAAAAGCACCACTAAAGCGCAATGTTAACATAGGTATTAATCGTAGTAACAACAAGGGAGATGCATTTAACATGAAGCCTTCAAGGCAACGACGAAGACCAGGTGATTCTTTTATGTTTTCATGTATTTTAGTCTTTTAGAGAGATATGCATTAAAAGATGGAGAATGTGTGAGTGGTTGATTTTTGTGTTTGTATGTTTACGTAGTTCTGTGCCATTTTTTTTTTTTCTCCTATTTGTTTTTTCTTACTCAATTCGTAGTAGGTACAGTCTCAGCAGCTGCTTATAAAAAATGGGAAAAGGCAGCTATTGCTGGGGTTTCTTTAGTTGCTGATGCCGCAGAGCATTTGGAGCGCACAACTACTGATAAAGAAGTTGAACTTGACCAAGGTAGATCAGGTGAGGTTGAATATCACCAATCTATGTTTTTCATATTAAATGAATCCTGTAAGAGTGTGCAAAATTTCTTAATCATATGCCTTTACTTTTTAATTTTCAGAGCAAAACGCTCCTGAATCTGTTGATAGAGCTCTGGCACCCTTGCCATCTATTTCACAAAATCCTTATACAGAGAGCAATGCACAAACTTCTGCAAAACTTAAGCTCCAACTATTTCCAATCGATGAAGGTACTCGGAGAGCCCTTGAAATGGTGAGCAGAAAACGAAACTATTTTCATGATGTGGAATGAAGTTTAAGAAGTTGAGCGGTGTTTGGAAAATAATCGGATTTTCATCTATTCACAGGATAACCATAATCCGCATCTGGAGCTCACGCTTAGTACTCGTAAAAAAATATCATCAGTATTAGAACATCTGAATCGCAAATGGGGCAATTCAAGTGTGGCATCGGGAGAGCTAATGCTTTTTCCTTACGGTGTTCAAAGGGAGAATTTGATGGGTTATCAGAGATGGACTCAGGACTCGATTGTCAGTGCAGCAGATGTATATGCAATGATTGGAAGCCCTCCACTGTTCCGCTTGAGGTTGCTTTCTCATTTTTGAACTTAAATACAGTGCTTCCACATTAGATTATCGAATAAGCTAACTAATTTTTTAACTCTCTTTGAAGGTATGGTTGGTTTTCAAGTAATGAACTTGAGTCTGTAACATTGCAAGGTCCTTTAGCATCCTGCTATATTCCTGGTGCACAAAATACAAATGTGGAAAATAGGAAGGAGCAGATCATGAATGCATTGCCCACATCTGTCTCATCTACTAGCGATCAGTCTGAGAAACCTGTGGATTGCTATAATGATCATCTAACTTTAACAAATAAACACCCTGCATTTTCACCCTCTGTAAGTGATGTGCCAAATGAGATGAGTACGTACATCAGCGCTCCCAAAAGTAGTATTGTAGACTCCTCTGTTTCTGCAGCACACATATCATGGCACAGGAAGGAGACTGGTGTTGAGGCTATAACAGGACAACCGGAAGATGTGGTAACTGTGTTCTTACCTTTCCCATTCTTTTCTTGAATTTATCTAGATGCTTTCAGTATACTGGCCTGATTACTGTTTCTATACATATATGCACCCCTGAAATACTTAAATTTCTGCCACTATTATCATCGTTAAGAACAAAATATCCCTGTTTTATATTTAAAAATGCAGCTTCCTTGTCTCAATTTCCTTGATGCAAGTGATAGACTGCTTTATCTGCCAAAGAAAGAGATTTCCCCTTCTTTTGCTTTTTTGTCTCATTTTCCAGAGGTATCAATTGCTTATGTCAATTGAATATGTCATGTTTCATACTTTTAAGGCATAGCAAGTTGAAATAAAATCTACTGGTCATGACATCATATTATCAATATTGTATCATGTAACCTGAATTTGTATTCTCTCCTGTGCATGCTTTAGATTGACGAGAGATTGAGCAATGGTACTGCACTATCTGCTGGGGAGTGGGCAGACAGTCTAACCAATATAAGCATTGGAGATCTACTTTCAGACGTGCCTCATGATATGGATGTGCCAGCTATTGCCGATTCCCAATGTCTTCAGCAGATACCATTCAGCTGTGACTCATTTGATGCTGCCATTGCTGCTCATATATCTAGACATCAAAACAAGACTGGAGTTTTGTCAACCTTGGCATCCCATTCTTCTTCCATTTGGGATGCTGAAGAAACATGTGATGCATTCTCATTTCAAAGGAATCCAATATATCGTCAAGAGGTTTCCGGATTACCTGATGCTGCTCCAGCAGCCTGCAATCAGATTGCAAGAACAAGCTCAGTGGGTTCTGGCGGCTTTGCTGAGGTATCATTTTATAATGAAATGTTAATATTTTCATAGGAGAAGAATAACTTCATCTAACTTGAAACCTATTGTATAATTTACTTCTGCTGTAGGAGTTACCTGATACTGAGGAATGTACAGACTACCATGCTCGTCAGGATCCTATGGAAGAGTATCTTTCTGATCCAAATAACCTTGACAATTCTGTAAAGGATTTCGCTGGGCTCACAGATATATATTGGGTATGTATCATTTCTGTTGTTCTCATGTCTTTTTCATTTCAGTCAAAGTCTTGTTATTCCTCAACCTCAACCCTGATTAGAAGCTTGTTAGACTGTCATTGTTTTCCAATAGTTGTCTATTAGAATTAGGGCAGTCATAATCTATAAGCCATAATTGATAAGATTTCTTGTTCTTATACATCTCTTGAGCTGGTTTTTGTTAATAATTGACCTTATTTATGTACTCCACATTTGCAGCCCGACTCTTTAGGGCCGTTAGATTTGGACATACCATCATCTAAATATCGTAGTGAAGATTTAATTCTTGGTGATAGCCTTGGAGGATTGAACCGTCTGATCGCCAGCAGTCTTGATGCATTTCAAAATTGCTCGTTCTTTGGGTTTGACAAGAAAGAACCAACATCAACAGTTGAAGCTCGAGAAACTGCATCCCTTTCGGATTGCAAAATTGGCAGTCAGGGTTGAAGTGTCCACCAATTTGGATCTCGGATCAGCGTTGTCATAAAGCGAAAAAACTTTTGTTGTTGGAACATGTAACCATACTCATTTCCTTGTTTAACTGACCTGAGGAGTGCTTGATAAGGGGCCAGTGCTAGGCAAGAAAAATCCTTGCTTTGTGTGGAAAAAGTTCTCCGAATATTATCATAGAGTCTCCTCCTCTCTTGTACAAACATAAAGCTGGAAACACTTAATTAACAGTTCCCTGTCAAATTGCATTTTGTACTTGGTCTGTATATTGTGTTCTAGAGCAGATTTGAGGAACTGTGTAACCACAAATGACTGAAGGTGACTTTCTCCTGTCATCCTTTGAATGCTTTTTTTTTGTCTTTTTTTTTTTTTTTGATAATTAGTACTTAGCCCAAAAGAAAGTCGGGATCAATAGAGATATGATTTTGGGATGCGGTTCAAAGAATAGCTTGCAAGACATGAGAGAGCAATCCACCATGTGTGGAGGAGAGAAACTCACAAATTGTGGGGAGGGACGGATATAGAATCCACTACCTTTAGACGAGGAAGTGGGTGGGCAATGTTATTTACTACTGCATCATTGCCTAAGCTACTTTGAATGCTTTTTCTTAAAAGATGAGGTATTAAAGTTTTCAGTCCTTCCTAATTTTGTAAATGGAATGATCTTTTGACATCAGTTTTTCGTTTTTCGAAGATTTTGTTGCGTTGAAAGAAAATTAAACAATTCCAAAGCTTATGATCTTATAAATCCAACACGTCGGATCTCAAACAAATGGTTTTGTTAGTAACCACATGATCTCAAAGTTTTAAACAAATGGTTTTGTTAGCAACCACATGATCTCAAAGTTTTAAAGCCCTTAAGTATTCCATAATATGATAACACGCAAACTAATGGATCTAACTAAAGGCTTGAAGTTCAAATACAAATAACTAATTTAAATATAATCATATAGAGAAGTCGAACGCAAATATTTTATATTTTTATTTTGATACATATTAATAGCAACAGTTCATACAAGTAATATTGATATCACATTTTTATGATATCAATACAACTAAAAGGTTTTAGTTATAATAGAAAAATGCCCCTTCAAGAATGGGATTCTTTAATGTTAAAATTATTATTATTATATTTTTATGTCTACTGTTAAAATTATTTTAATTTTGCCAGTCGATATTGCCTGGCAGTTGTGTTTGGAAGAATTTTATAATACAATTTGTAAAATTCCTGTATGATATTTTATTTTTATTTTGATACCATATGACGGATCCACGGTCAACAAAGCTAAAAGGTTTAAGTCATAATAGAAAAATGCCCCTTCAAGAATAGGATTGCTACTTGACGGGCTTGAAAATGAGAATAAAAAATATGATTGATAGTGTTTATTTGTTCTAAAATCATTCCGTAATGGGAATAAAATTATGAATCTTACATGAATTTGGGGTTGTGGAATGAGAATCTCATTCCCCCCATCCTACTTGAAAATCTCATTCTCATTCCTTTGTGCAAAGTAAAAATTTTCTTATATATATATCTACATAACTTTTATGGTAAGTGTCTTATAACTTTTAAAAGTTAAGACGAACCAATTAAATTTATTTATTGTATTTGAATTGAATATGAGAGAAAATGTATTTTAGGTAGAAGAATACAAAAGATGAATTAATTCGTCTTAACCTTTTAAAGTTAGGAGACATTGACCATAAGTTCTGTATATATAAGTTATATATATATACACAATAATATTGTTAAAAAAAAAATTAACAATATTATTGTTAGCATATGTGTAGGTAACATTTTATACAAAAAAAAAAAAAAAATCATAATTTGTTGTACAATATAGATATAAAATATATTCTTTAGAAAAAAAAAAAAAAAAAAAAAAAAGATACACGATATACTTATAATAATATTGTTAAGATTTTTTTTTTTTTTAGCCTATTATGACAAATGACATAACAAAAAGATAACACTATATCTTAAAAACAATTTTTTATATTGTAATTAATCCTTTCCGATTCTAAAATAAGGTAAATAGTTCAATGAAAATATTGTTGATTATGATTCTTATTTCGATTCCTATAATTGAAGTAAATAACTTATTCTAATTTTAATATATTATTTTGATCCAAAACCATTTTAATTTCAGATAATTTTGATTTTCATTCTAATTCTTATCATTGAAGTAGTTTGCCTGTCAATATTATTTGGCGGCAATTATGGTGTTTGGAAGAATTTTATAATACAATTTGTACAATTCCCTGTATGATATTTATATTTTTATTTTGACATCATATTAGTCACGTTCAATAAAGCGAAAAGGTTTAAGTTATAATAGAAAAATGCCCCTTCAAGAATGGGATTGTTTTTAACTGTTCAAATTATTTTATTCAATCTCTTTTAGTTTGCCGGTCAATATTGCCTGGCGGCAATTTTGGTGTTAGGAAGAAGAGTGCTTTTCACAGGAGTCCGAAACAAAAGGAAAATATCATTTTTAATATAAATTCCTTTTTTACCTTTAAAACAAATTAATTTCATGTTATAATCAAGTTACCAATTTTGCCCTTAAGTCAAGCATTCCCTTCAACCAATGGCAAAATGACAAAAATATGCTTCTTTCAACCAACGGCAAAATGACGAAAATACCTTTATTCTTCTTCTTCTTCTCCTCCTCCTCCTTCTCTACACGTTATTTCACCATTTTCCATTCTCTTCAATTTCCGCATCCATTGAACATTGTTTTGTGCCCATTGAAGACTCTTTCACTCCAAAAAACACACATTGAAGCTTTTTTCTCTTCAACAAGCCTCACATTCAAATTTTTCTTCAAACCTAAAGGTATGTATTTGTTATTGATTATTTTTTAAATTTCTTGTTCATGTTACTTAGGTAGAGGCTTTAAGAGTGAATTTTTATTGTGATTTTATCTTATGTAAGTTTGATTTGCTAAAAACAAAAGAAATCGCAAAGGAGTTGAGATTCTGTAGATGATCGGGTTTTGTGACTCATTAAAACTCGGAGCCGCATTTTAAAGGCCCATAAAACCCGATGTAAATTTAGGGTAGCAATTTATATATATTTTTATTTTTTTTTGTGAAAGTTTGGTATTAATTTAGGGTCATATGAGGTTAGATTTGATTGTATTTGTTGGATTTGGTTGGTTTGTCGTTGAAAATGTAGATTTTCCCTTGTTTAGAAAAAAAAAAAGAAAAAAAAAAAACAAACTATGACTAAATTAGCCAACTTGAAAGTGTCATCGACATCTAAATTCACTCGTGACTTGATCATGAGGACAATAGTTTTCACTGACGGTGAAATTCCTTTGAAAAGTCGTTATAGAATATTATTTTTGTTATTTTGTCACGCCTTAATGATATTTAAGTCGATATGCCCGAATCGCAACCCTGTTACTAATAAGAACTCCCGCTTTTCAAACTTATATGATTGCCCTTCAATTTCAAATCATATCTCATCACGCCTAGCACAAAGAATTTCCAACTCTCTAATAAGAACAGTTGCAATCAAGGGGCAAACCAACAACTGATTGTGATTTATCTCCATGAAATATTTGAACGAGGTCACGCTTATGAATTGCTTAAGAAGTTCTTTTTTCTCAATAGCTGCTTTTAGACTAATAATCTCTTTGAAGCTACAGTGTGTACTTAAAGTTATCTCAGTGGGAATAACCAATGTACTCCACTTATAATTGACTTGAATTTGTACAAAACCAACAAAAATAATTAGAATAACATTAATTTAATTGACTATTTACTAAAATAAAACTTAATTATTATTTTTTTCCTATTTTCATTAATTTATAAATCTAATTTTAATTAAGAAATTAAATTAACATATTACAATTACATTAAATCAAATTTAAAATTTAATTGATTAATTTCTTCTTATTTTATATTTTTAATTTATATTTCATTTACTTGAATTTATTTGAATCACAATGATTTAATATTTTTATTTTAATTATTAGAATAATATATTACATTCAATTTATTGCTAACTTAATTAAAATTTAAAATTCAATTCACTTATTTTCTAAACAAATATTAATTAATTTAATTTAAAAAAATCTATAAAATCAGGTTTGAAGTTGACTGAATCAAGTCTTGTGGCCAAATAAAACACGATTTTGGGAAAAAACTGTGTTTTAAGAAGTCTTAAACACGATTTTTGAAAAAAACTGGCCATAAAACACGGTCCTCCTAAAAACCATGTTTTAAGTTAGCCTAAAACACGATTTTAGAAAGTCCATCTTTTATGGTTCAGACACAAAACACGATTTTTTTTTCTTTTTTTCAGAAACCATGTTTTGTGTAGCCACAAAACATGGTTTTGGTGAAAAACCAGGTTTATGATTACAGCCTTAAAACATGGATGTTTCTAAAAACCATAGTTTAATCATCCTTAAAACACGGAAAAACCGTGTTTTAAAGGCCGGACCATTAAACATGACAATTGTGTTTTATGTAGTCATAAAACACGATTTTTTTAAAAAAATCGGGTTTTATGTAGCCATACGACACGGTTTTTTCGCTCTGCAACAAAAAAACTTGGTTCCAATACTTCGTCTTCCTCGACTATAAACACCACCAAAAACCTCCATTCTCATCCTAATCCATCCAAAACCTAATCTAACCATACTAAACTAATCTAGCATCCACAACATAAAAAAAAAATGACTTCAAAACTCTAAATTTAATAATTACCACTCAAACAATCAAATGGTTGCATAGCTTCGGCAATGGATGTGGTGAAGAAGCTCATTGAGGGTCTGAAGAGGTCGACGAAGGTTCGAAATGATGCGACAAGGCCACCAATGAGAAGTTAGATGCGAGTTGTCTCGGATCGGAAATCAAGTCGTGAGAGTATGATGAAAACGGTGGAAATTTGATTTGAGTGGGTGATCATGTTTTGTGGTCTCCATGTATGTGAGGGCATTTTGGTAATTTCACTTTGGGTTTTTGTTTTAAATTTTACAAAATAAGGGTAGAGGGTCAAATTTCACTTAGGGGTAAAGTGGGCAACTTGGGTAGTCCATGCAATTAGTTTGTTTGAGAGGTTAGAAAGGAATTTTTAAAATTGAAGGGCTATAAATGAATTTTTTAGTTTTATTTTGGTTTTTTTCACTTGGAAGAATTTTATAATACAATTTGTACAGTTCCTGTATGATGTTTTCCCAATTACAAAATGACAATCCAAGCCGACGCTTAATTTTGTGAACAAAATCATTGCCTATAGATTAATAAGTTCCTAATTTTCTCCGATTACTATTGACAGCTCAACAACCATGTATATAAAATTATTAGCTTAGTGCCTTGGTCCCTAGAGTCCATATGTAAACGGTCGAATTTTATGATTCAAGCATTTTGATTTATTAGACAACATGAAAGAGAAAGATCGAAATTTAATTGTTTATATTTTGTCCATAAGCACAGAAACGTTGGAAAATCGACGGTATTGTATTTTTATCAATTGCGGTGTTGATACAGATTGGAGTTTGGACTGCGACCCCGTGTTTTACTTCTTTATCGTATAGTCGGCCATAAAATAATAATCTCTTAAGTGCCCATCAAACGACGACGAGGCCGGCCTGCCTCCTCCCAACAACCCAAGCAGGACCTCCTCCAATTGCTAATATTTGACAGTCAGTCCTAAAGTTAGTTTACGGATTTGTTAGCGTTAGGGTTTGATTAGAATTGAGTTTTTTTAGAGATATTTTGATGATAATATAATAATATGAGGCTAATTTGGGTATGTATATTTATTGATAAAAGATAAGAAAGAAAAATTTTGATTTTTAAATAAGATATTTTTTTAACTTCAATTATAATATAAGTAAAAAAATCAAATCAAAATCACTTAAATTAATAATTTATAGACATAAAATCTACTATTTTATCCATCAACATATTGATTTTTTTTTTTTTTTTTAAAGAATCCATCCATATACTTATTACTACTAAGTATAAATGAACGACAAAGGTTCATATTATTCTGCCCCTAAAAAATTACCAAATATGTTAATTACAAAATACTCTTTTATGAAAATAAAAGAGTCGACAAGATAAGATCGGCTTAGTCGTAGTCTCTTATACTTACACTTTAAAAGTTGAGTTCAAATGGTCTCTGTTCCCAAAATTTTATATATTTCAAAAATTCTAAATATATTGTAATATTTTTAAAATAAAATAAAATAGTCACCACTTCTCAATATAGATTGTTGGTAGTCAACCTTCATCAACTTGATAATGTTTTAAATTTATTTAGTTTGATAATATTTCATGTTAAAATGTTACCATCCAATGTATACTTTAATGGTAAATGTTTACTCAACCTAGTATTTCAAAAATAAATAAATAAATAAAAGTCATCACCTAATGTGGTGATTAAAAAAAACATTCATTCAATTTAGCAATATTCAAAATTTGAGTTCTCCAAATCAAATAATTATATTGTTGGGTTTAAAGGGCTCACCCGTTAAGAAATGGATCGTGTGGAATTTTTTCAATTTTTTCTAGTTTGCTTGTTGTATCGCATAAATTTAATATATGTTTTGTCCGATCTTCCTCTCTCATTCCTCCTTCAAAAGAAGCTTTGTTAAATTCACTAATCAATAAAAGAAAGGCCAAACGTTCCTCCTTTTTTTTTTTTTTTCAAAAATAAAAAATAAAGGCCAAACGTGTTGGTACAATATAGTATTGTCACAACCATCTTTGTCTCCAATTAGAAACATACAAGTTGTTCCTTTTTAAATATGATACAATCTTATAATTCATATTATAACCTAGAATTCATATTCGCATTTAATAGACATATTGATATGTTTAATCTCGATCTCCATAACAGATTTCTTTTATATAGTACTTGATATACATACATTTATATATATATATATATATATATTACTAACACTTTGTCAGGGACAAAAAACCGTAAAGATCAAGCTAGATGAGATTCTAATAGTGCAGCTTACATAACTCCTCCCAAGTAAATTACCATCATAAGAAGCTTTCATGAGTTTTTTTAGTAATAATCAAATGATAATTACTTATTTTTATTCTAATCTTTTCTTTTTTTTTTTCATATGTTCATCAAATCTAATAGATGGTGGAGATTTTTTAATCCTAACTTTAAAAAAAATTAGGAGACACTAACTGTAGAATCACTATATATATATACGCACGCTAAGAATGTTGCATGGAAGACTACTTAAATTATTTCTTCCCATGACTATCTAGGTCATTCCAAGTTTAAACTTTAGGTTTTACAAAAATACATCGGTACAACGCGTACATAAATAGATCACAGTATACTATAGCCTCCTCACCTCCACACTAACCATTTTACTTCCCTAGCTATCTCCCCCATCACATACACATACACACACCAATCGATCGATATGGAGAACAATCACCAAAAACCTCACGCAATTATCATAGCATACCCTCTCCAAGGCCACGTCATCCCTGTCGTTCATCTAGCCTTAAAGCTTGCTTCAAACGGCTTTACCATCACCTTCGTCAACACCCACTCAATCCACCACCAAATGACCAAAGCCCGTTCCGACCAAACCGCCCATACTGACAATGATATCTTCTCCGATGTTCGGGAATCCGGTCTCGACATACGTTACAGAACCGTCAGCGATGGTTTCCCGTTAGAATTCGATAGGTCTCTCAACCATGACCAGTTCATGGAGGGTCTTCTGCATGTCTTTTCGGCGCATGTTGATGAACTAGTTGCAGATATAGTACAGTACTCAAGCCCTAGGGCCAGCTGCTTGATAACAGACACCTTTTACGTGTGGTCCTCTATGATTTCGAAAAGATACAACCTGATCAATATCTCCTTTTGGACTGAGCCTGCTTTGGTTCTCTCTCTTTACTATCACTTGGACCTCCTTAGAACTCATGGCCACTTCGCTGCTATTGGTATGTACCAAAAACTCAATAAAGTTTATAGAACGACTGTGCTTTTTAGGTTTATGGGGATGAACGAACTTTTTTTGTCACAAATTTTTTATACGTATAAAGTTATATATAATAATAATCTTGTCATATTCTTCAATAATTATCCTTATTTAAGGAGTTATTATTAATGAATAAACTTATGTAACCCGTGAATTAACTAAACTCTATTTTTAATACAACCTCATATTTGCTGTTTATGCGTTTAAACTCAATTTTGCTAGATAAACGAGAGGATCGTGTTGATTATATACCGGGAGTTGTACCTATAGAGCCAAAGGACTTGATGTCATATCTTCAAGCAAACGACACATCAACTGTAGTACACAGCATCATTTTCAAGGCTTTTGAGGACGTGAAAAAGGCAGATTTTATAGTCATCAACACGGTCCAAGAGCTCGAACCAGGAACTCTCTCGGGCCTGCAAGAGAAGCAACCAACATACGCAATTGGACCCATTTTCCCATCTGGGTTCGTCAAGAGTTCAGTTTTCACGAGCCTGTGGTCGGAGTCTGAGTGCACCCAGTGGCTCAACTCCAAGCCTCAGGGGTCGGTTCTATACGTGTCCTTTGGTAGCTATGCACACGCAAGTAAAAACGAAATCGTAGAGATAGCAGAGGGGCTTTTGCTTAGTCAAGTGAGTTTTATCTGGGTGCTTCGCCCTGATATCGTCAGCTCTAATGAAACCGATTTCCTGCCCATTGGATTTGAAGAAAATATCAAAGATAGAGGCTTGATTGTTCCGTGGTGCTGCCAGATTGATGTGATCTCTCACTTGGCAATCGGAGGGTTCTTGACACATTGTGGGTGGAATTCTATTTTAGAAAGTATTTGGTGTAGTGTTCCACTGCTTTGTTTCCCTCTTTTGACCGATCAATTCACCAATAGAAAATTAGCAGTTGATGATTGGAAAATCGGACTCAATCTTTGTGATCAAAACCCCATCACGAGAAAAGAAGTCTCGTGCAAAATCCACCGTCTGATGAACGGGAAATCAAGTTGTGAATTAAGGAAAAATATCAAGGACGTAAAAAAGACAGTAGAGAATGCATTGTCCACCAATGGATCATCAGATAGGAACTTAAATCAGTTCATCAATGAAGTGAAGGCAAGAATTGTAAGGAAATCCGGCTCCGCCTTGATTGAGCATGCCTAGGTTTGGAACGGTGATCCGATCCTGTTGTTGAAAAATTATAGTGGGAGTGGTTGTGATTGATCATGTATACATGTTTGTTCGTTTGTGATTATTATTAAGTCACGTAAGGCTCACGTGGGTCATTTGTGTTAAGCTGTCGTGGAATGAAGTGGTGCAATTGACTGCTAGCTGCGAATACAAATCAAGCTATGTCATCACAAGCTTACTCGGGAATTATAATGCGTGTGTACTTTGGATGGGCCTACAAAGCTGGTGTCACTGATCGATGTCTGTGTGATTATATCTCAAATGAATGGAGAGGAAAAGACATGTCTGGCAGTCAAATTCAGCCGCAGCCAACGACCACCGTTCAATCATTCAGCAGGATAATTATCCAAAAAGAAAGTGAACACATAACCAACGGATACAACAAAAAAACAACTGTGTAATAATGTTTTTTATTTTTCGTTTGAAGAGGGGAATTTGAAGTTTTTATAGAGAAAGTGTCGGGCATGCCTGCAATAATATCGTATTAAAGTAATAAATATAATTTATTAAATTAAATTACTGGCGTTAATCACAAGTTGCAAGCCTTCTTCAGAATTGTTATAAATTTGGGAAGGGCATATGTTCGAGTCCTTTTTTTTTTCCTTAAATTATTCTAATTACTTCAGATATAAAAGTTCGGTGAGGGTGAGACTGGTGTATTACTCAAGTCCTCCAATTTTATTGATGCAATCTTCAGAAGCTTTTTAGTGGCCAACGTCAAGCTTTATTAAAAGGAAAGCAGAATTATCTTCGATCTTTCCTAGTTGTTATGATTAAAGTTAAAGCTTATCCTTTAATCACATTTTGTTGAACAATAATGTTAATCATTTCATTTTTCATGTCCCCACTTGATACTAATTTATAATGTATAAATTGATTAATGAATAAATTATTCAAGCAAAATAATAATTATTAATTAGTATCAGTTCATCCATTGATATATCATGAGTTGAAATTAAAGTTTAAATACAAGATGGAATGTGTAACATTAACTTTGTTCTAACATAGCAATAGAAAAACGAATCACATGGTAATCACCTATGTAATGTGAAAACCAATTTAATGTTCAACATTATGAACGCAATGTTCAATTCACAAATTAATGTCAATTACATATTGATATACATATTATATCATAAATTAAACATTTTAATAATGTACATAGGTCCCTGAATTGCCATAGCGAAGAAAATGCATACATATTGCAAAATGGGTGTTTCTATCGTGTGGCATAATGAAAACTTAAATCACTTGAAATTCTAACAAACTTAATACTTCTGTTTTCTCGAATAATGAGAATTTTGTTATATAATGCTATATATTTCCCATGTGAAAATTTTCTTAAATTAGTATGAAAAAAAAAAACATGGATTTTGAAATTAGAACCAAAATTATAAATGAAGTGTTTTTAGTACCATTAGTTCACCGGTTCGCGAACTATCTGTTAGTTTACGCAGAAGGAATAGTTCCGCGCAACCTATTGATGATAAAAGAATTTAATTTATAATTTTGATACTAGTTTCAAAACTCAAACTCCTCTTTTTTTAATGTCAGCAAATAATTTAATAATTGAACTCATATAATATGTAGTAAGTAAGATAAATCATCACTAATCTGGAGTTCTGAACTCATTCTCATAATATTGAAATTCGGATTGAGGTAGGATTACCATTTTTTATAGATGCACTGGACTTATGTATATCTCCTATGCAGAGTTGAGTGGAAAAGGAGTTCTGGCAAATATCAGTTGTTTTAAATGGATAAGCATTAGGTATAAAATCCATGGCAGGTCAACCCAACAAATCTTGGTCCAAATACAAACCAAGCCCAGGCATCTATGCCAACACAAAAGCATGTAAGGCCTGGCTGCGCCCAAAACTTGTGTTGGGTCCAATGACGACCTAGATCCTATTACTGTTGTTTTCTTGCTTAACAGAGTAAAGGAATAGAATTTTTTATGCTTGAAGTCATCTGCACTGTTTTATGATAACGGTCTTTGTTCATAATCACTCGTGGAATCTTTGTAAATATATATATTTAAAATCTATTGACAAAATTATAATCAATACGAATTGAGGATAAGTTCTATACATTTTGTATCGCCGAAGAAAAAAATTGAAACTCTCGCAGATTAAAACTTATAAACCAGCGATATATAAAAAAAAAAAAAAAAAAAATTAAAAAAAAAGTTGCAAGCTAGCCAAGAATTCAGCAGGCAGCGGTTTGTAACAAATTAAGTATATTTAAAATTCAATTTATCTCCAGTCACATTAAATGAATTTCATTACGTTTGATTATTTTTTAAATGAGAGATTGAAAAGTTGATTTTCTCATTTAGTAAATTATTTTTTAAAATGATGATTACTCAAAAAAAAAAAAAAAGAATATTGTGTTTTGTATTTTTGAGATAAGGAACATGTTTGATGCATTTATTAAATCGAGGTTTAGGGCATATACACAACCCCATTGCTATTTTCTTTTTCTTTAAACTATAATGTTATCTTATTTAGATGAGTTGATATTATCAATAGTTTAGTCTATATTTGTATCTCCAAATCAAAATTAATGAAAATGATTGTTTTTCCTATATACAAGGGATTTGATCATTTTAACTTCAATCAAATTAAATTTTATAGTTACAAATTATTAAAAATATTAGAAAATCATTATGCCAATCACATCTCATGTATTTTATTTTATATGGCCAAAAACCAAAACCAACATGCAAGAAATAGAGTTTTATCAACAGAAGTCATGTGTGAAAAATACTCATTTGGAGCATATAATGAAGAGACGCTGTCGATATGGGTGCATTTGTCAAACTGGACGGCCTGCCATTTTCGAGAGGTTATCCTCGCATCTGTGATGAATAATAAACCAGTTGCAACTATCCACTAATTTTTAAAATATTATCTATTAAAAATGATTGAATATTCATCTTGATTCAAAGATCTTAAAATATTAAAGGTTAAAGTTTCACACTGATTTTTTAAAATATAAAGTATAGATTGTGAGTCTTCTATTCATAGGAGTTGTCATCTTTCGAATTATAAAAATAATTTTCTTATCGATGATTTATTTCTAAAAATCATGACAATCATTTGATTAAGTGTCTATAATAAAAAATATTTTTCTTTTTTGAGTTTAATTTTTCTTGGAATTAATAATATAAATGGACCAAACAGAACATTCTAGATTGTCAGAATTACAAGCATAAGTTATTCATTTATTTATTTTTACGTAAGCATCATTTATCATTAGTTATTGAATATTAATTTATTTCATAATTTCTTAGATGGGAGAATACAAATTATGACAATTCATCAACGTAGTATACGCGGTTCCTTACATATTAAAAAATAACAAGAGTAATGAAAGTATAAAAATTAACCTTATTTGTTTAGATATGGTGAAAAATATATATATTGAATTATATATATATATATATAAACAAATTAAAGTTTAAAAAATCTACACGGTTTTTTTTTGTAATGTTGTATATATACGTATGTATATATACATACGTATATATACACTTCATAACTTTTAATCAATAAATAAGAATTTTAAAAAATCATGACATATTTACTAAATTTTTATAATCTAATGACACATCATCATAATAGATAATAAATGAATACAATTATTATATTTTTTCTTCCTCATACATCACTCAAATTTAAATTTACATTACTCAAACTCCAACCTCTCATTGGAATAGATGTCTCCTAATTATCATAAGTTTTCTCCTATCTATAAGAATAGGTAATGTCAAGAAATTTTCTCCTTATTTGTGTGGGAATATATCTCTTTCAGTTATAGGATCTAACTAAGATCAAATATGTCCACAAATAGTGATTGATCTCCTCATATTGTTAGGATTTATTGTCAACTTTAAAAATAATATATTAATAAAATTGTATTAACTTAAATTTACACAATTAATATTTAAATTTATAAAATTACAATTTTAAATTAATATTTTTTTTGAAAGGATAAATTAATATAATTAATATAATTTCACCCATTAAATAAAAACTTTTACTGATCAATATTTGAAATTATATTATCAAATTTAAATCACTATCAAAATATAATATAAACAAACAAAAAACTTTTAAAACGGTCCAGAAGTGAAACTCAAAAAGGCAAAAAAGCAGAAAAAAAAAGAAAAAGATTTTCTTATGTAGCAAGAAACGCAGCTACCTTGTTCTATAAAGACCCGACTCTCTGAGAGACCCCGCCCCAACTCTCAGATCCCCACATTCTCCTATAACTACCCATTCTCGTTTCTGTTAATTCAAATCTTCTCTGCATCGACTCTCTACCACCATGACTAACCAAGCCGAGTCCTCCGATTCGTGCGCCTCAGATCTCTCTTCTCTTCTCTTCTCGATTCGCTTTCCAATTTCGCTTTTGATTTTGATTGGTTTGTTTGTTTTGTGTTTTGTCGCAGTAAGGGCACGAAGAGAGACTTCAGTACGGCGATTCTGGAGCGGAAGAAGGCGGCGAATCGGCTCATTGTCGATGAAGCTATTAACGACGACAACTCTGTCGTCTCGCTCCATCCCGACACCATGGAGAAGCTGCAGCTCTTCCGCGGCGACACCATCCTCATCAAGGTTTTCTTTGATTTTGATGAGTCGTTTTGTTGTGTTTTAGGGTCGATTGTAATTTTAATCTGTGAATTTGGATTCTTGATGGTTTTTTAAAATAATTAATGCAATTTGTTCTTTGTTTTTTTGGTTTTGGTGACTTGTTTGTGACAAGGTTAGTGGATGTTGTAGATACTTCTTTTATTTATTTATTTTTTGTTAAGATGATCTTACAGGTTCGTTGTTTGGAATTTGTTTAGCTGAATAATGAGGTTGTGATTGTAAAGCTTTGATCTTTGAACGTTTGTTTGTATTCTTGTGCGTATGTAATTACGATAGGTATACGTGCGTGGTAGTGGTTGTAATGAGAATCCTGTCACTGCAGTGTTTTGTGTTGGCGTGTGTCTCAGCTAGTTGCTTTTGGTGTTCAGGGAAAGAAGAGGAGGGATACGATTTGCATCGCACTTGCGGAGGATACATGTGACGAACCGAAGATAAGGATGAACAAGGTGGTGAGGTCCAACCTGAGGGTTAGGCTTGGAGATGTTGTTTCCGTGCATCAGTGTCCTGATGTCAAATATGGAAAGCGTGTTCACATATTGCCTGTGGATGACACGATTGAAGGGGTCACTGGCAACCTCTTTGATGCATTCTTGAAACGTAAGTTTGCTTTTCATGTTATCGTTTCAATTGATTTTTCCCGATACTTGTAAAGAGGAAAACTAGTTTAAATAGTTTAGATTTATTCCTCTGTATTAGGATGTTGGTTTATGCACAGTAATTTTGAGCTCTGGCACTAGAGTTAAAGTTTCCAAACCTTGTGATGGTTAATTTTTTTCATCTGGTTTAAGGTGTGTTTGATTGAATAGAGTTGCCTTGGCAATGCCTTGAATTAATAGTGGTGGTTAATTGTTTATACCTGCTTCTAAGTATGTTCCAATGAATAGAGTCATCTTGAATTAGTAACTTTTCTGATGCTTTTCTGAATTGTATAGAATATATTGGTTAAGTGGTATTATAGGAATCTATATGTAGCTATCCTTCATGCACTGGTTTATCTTCACACTCACTATTTCACACACACACACACACTCACACACTTGCATGGACTTGTAATTTATTTGGATATGCTTAAGTCAACCTTTATAAACATCCTAGAGCTGTCTTTACCGACAGACAGAAGCATCACCTATGCGCTCTTTGATCAATATGATTTTTTATAGTGAATTTTTCTGTTACTATTTTGAAGATGAGTAAGTTTATGAACTCTAAATCTATTTCTGGCTATTGCAAAAGTGAAGTTGTCATTAGTTTTCTTATGATGAAATATTTTTACCTTGCTACTAGTGATTAAGATTAAATTTTGTTATTGACCTTGTTCTGGTTTTAGTCTGTTGTGTAAATGATTGTTGGTCAAGTATTATGGATTTGATTGATTGTTGAGTTGTTTTTGGTGGTGTGTATGATATCTGAGCCCATTAAATTTGCAGCATATTTCTTGGAGGCATACCGACCTGTGAGGAAGGGTGATCTATTCCTTGTGAGAGGGGGGATGAGAAGCGTGGAGTTCAAAGTTATTGAGACTGATCCTGCTGAGTACTGTGTGGTGGCCCCAGATACTGAGATCTTCTGCGAGGGAGAGCCAGTGAGTAGGGAAGATGAGAATAGATTAGATGAAGTCGGTTATGATGATGTTGGCGGTGTTAGAAAACAGATGGCTCAGATTCGGGAATTAGTGGAGCTTCCATTGAGGCATCCACAGCTCTTTAAGTCAATTGGTGTTAAGCCACCTAAAGGAATTTTGCTTTATGGACCTCCTGGATCTGGGAAAACACTGATTGCTCGTGCTGTTGCAAATGAAACTGGTGCTTTTTTCTTCTGTATTAATGGACCAGAAATCATGTCAAAACTGGCAGGAGAGAGTGAAAGTAATCTTAGGAAAGCATTTGAGGAAGCGGAGAAAAATGCACCATCAATTATTTTTATTGATGAGATAGACTCAATTGCTCCTAAAAGAGAGAAGACTCATGGTGAAGTTGAGAGGAGAATTGTCTCCCAGCTCTTGACTCTCATGGATGGGCTGAAAGCCCGTGCTCATATTATTGTTATTGGGGCTACAAATCGTCCCAACAGCATCGACCCTGCTCTAAGAAGGTTTGGGAGATTTGACAGGGAAATTGACATTGGTGTACCAGATGAAGTTGGACGTCTCGAGGTTCTTCGCATCCACACAAAGAACATGAAGCTCTCTGATGATGTAATGTCATATATAACATGTCTTCTCATAGATTTTATTGTTATCTATTTCCATTTCTTTTTAGATTCTCATAACCTGATTGAATTTTCCTGGTTTGCTATATTCAGGTTGATTTAGAAAGAATTGCGAAGGACACACATGGTTATGTTGGTGCTGATCTAGCAGCACTCTGTACTGAGGCTGCACTTCAGTGCATCAGGGAGAAGATGGACGTTATTGACCTGGAGGATGAGTCAATAGATGCTGAAATACTCAATTCTATGGCAGTAACTGATGAACACTTCAAGACTGCTCTTGGAACAAGCAATCCATCTGCTCTACGTGAAACTGTAAGTATTTGCAAGATATTTTTAATAATTTGGCCTCTTTGCTGATTAGGATATTGTTCACTTGACGTGTTTTTAATTAAAAAAAATCTTGATATTCAGGTTGTCGAAGTTCCCAATGTCAGCTGGGAAGATATTGGAGGTCTTGAGAATGTTAAGAGAGAGCTTCAAGAGGTAATGCCTATTGCTGCATGCTTTGGACTAGGCCCCTTTATTTTCCTTATCTTTTTGCAACTAAAAGTTTGATTCAATTGTTTTTTCCTTTTCATTTTTTTGGTTTTTTCAAATTTTTTTATGCAGACTGTTCAGTATCCAGTGGAGCATCCTGAGAAATTTGAGAAGTTTGGAATGTCACCCTCTAAGGGAGTCCTTTTCTATGGTCCTCCTGGATGTGGTAAAACCCTTCTGGCCAAAGCTATTGCCAATGAGTGTCAAGCAAATTTCATCAGTGTCAAGGGTCCTGAATTGCTAACGATGTGGTTTGGAGAGAGTGAGGCCAATGTACGTGAAATTTTTGACAAGGCCCGTCAATCTGCTCCTTGTGTCCTGTTCTTTGATGAGCTCGACTCAATTGCTACCCAGGTGTGTCTTCTTTTTTCTAGTATTCTATTCATAGAGAGTTTTTATCACAGTCACTGCTTTGGGTTTAGCAAATACGATATTCGTGATTGAATCTTACATTGATGTATGGTGAAGAAAAGGTATCTGCATTGCTGATAGTTATGTGACTTATCCAAAGATTATTGTGGATGGTTTGTGATGGACATGAGAATGCTTGATTGTGCATGTATAGCTGATAGTTTAATAATTACCTCTCTCCTTCACGTGAATTGTGGCTTCATATTCTGTTCGTGGATTCTACTACTATACATGACTCATATGATTTCGGTAGAGAGCCTACATGATTTTCGATTATTCTCTTATTTTAAGGTTTATCTTCTATGAATTATTGATTGATTGAGATCCATTGGACTTATATAGTATAGCGCAGCCCTCAATTCATTTCGCCTATTAATTTTATTTACTTATTGCTATTTCTTGCAGAGAGGAAGTAGTGTAGGAGATGCTGGGGGTGCGGCTGATAGAGTTTTGAACCAACTTCTGACAGAGATGGATGGCATGTCTGCAAAGAAGACTGTCTTCATCATTGGAGCCACCAACAGACCAGACATCATAGATCCTGCACTTCTGCGTCCAGGCCGTCTCGACCAGTTGATTTATATCCCTCTTCCTGATGAGGATTCCCGACATCAAATTTTTAAGGCTTGCTTGAGGAAATCACCAGTGTCCAAAGATGTTGACCTCAGAGCTCTTGCCAAATATACTCAAGGCTTCAGTGGTGCAGATATTACTGAAATATGCCAGCGGGCATGCAAATATGCCATTAGAGAGAACATTGAGAAGGTAAGATTTTGCAGGATTTGCTCCCTGATTTGCTTTCTCATTTAATTGCCTGTTAGAAAACACCCATGGTTTTCATGATGATGTATAATGATACAATTGAGAGGCTATTTTGCATTTCAGGATATTGAGAGGGAAAGGAGGAGAAGAGATAACCCGGAGGCAATGGAGGAGGATGTTGAGGATGAGTTTGCCGAGATCAAGGCTGCACATTTTGAGGAATCAATGAAGTTTGCTCGCAGGAGTGTGAGTGATGCTGACATACGAAAATACCAGGCATTTGCTCAAACCTTGCAGCAGTCAAGAGGTTTTGGAAGTGAATTTAGGTTTTCTGAAGTGGGATCCGGAGCTGCTGGTTCAGATCCTTTTGTGGCTTCGGCTGGTGGAGCAGATGAGGATGACCTTTACAGTTGAAAATCACATTGATCATTATTTGTGTTTTGGCTAATTTATGTAATGTTGACTTTGATGCCTTAAATATGTATTCTGATGATTTAGTGGCTGATGTGGTGAACTTGGTTGGTGCCACCATTGAGCCCTATAAATCATTGAGTTAAACTTGGGTTCATGCCAGTAGATGACTTCTGGCGACCCTTTCCAAGTTTTAAAAAAAAAAAAAAAAAAAAAACTGCTTTTTCTATTTTTAAATCTAGTATAAATTGAATAGTTTGAAACTTTAGAAAATTCAACTTAGTTATTATATGTTTCATTGTTAAGACTTGTTTCTCCTGCTTGACAGGAACGTATGTTTTCCTTGGCTTTTAGAAATAAAACAACTACTAACGAAGAGAAGGCTAAAGAAGCAAGTTAACGGGCCAGAGCATTCCTTTGGAAAATGCAAGTCGACGTTTTTCTCGAAAGGATACAACTTACAAGTTGATGTTTTTGATTGGAACGGATTACTACTAGAGATCTATATCCATCAGTAGCATTCCTTTACTCAAATCTAGATAAAAATTTCAGTGCAGCTGGCATAAGTTGCACCTTCTTATCATATCTTGTGGTATAAGTAATTAAATAAATTTGATATCATTACATATCATATAACATTATTAGAAGACACATCGTACATTAAACGTATTGAAGCTTTTCTTTCCATTTAAGACTGATGTTTTGAAATTTTGGGATTTGAAAATTTGTATATTGGATTTCTAAAATGTTTTAAGGTTCAATTTAATTCAAAATTAAATTAATTTATAGATGCGTTTTCTAAAATTTTATATTAAGTTATTTTATTAATTTTCCAATTATTGTTTGAATAGTTTTAATTTAAATACATATATTTTTCGAAATAGTACAGTGAAATACAGAGTTTGGGGAGAAGAAATATTCATACTCAAAAGTTTTAGAATGTAAATATTAATGGCATACGAATACGATCAACTTTATCTTGCTCAATTTAGACATAGTTAATGGAGTAAAAAAACTATTAAAATTTGATTGAGTTGGAGTTAGAAGGTCTTGAATCTGAAAGTCATATGTTGCAATCATGCACTTGGTGGATTTTTCATTTGGCCGTTAAATATGATTTTCTTTGTTTACAATTAAGAACAGAGGATTCAGAATTTATCTAAAAAAGGTTTTATTGTCATAAATTTATTTTGAATATAATATAATTAAAGGCTGTAACTGTTTTCTCTATAAGATACAAAGTTTCTATTTTCTGTTCAATAGAATTGTATTTCATTTTTTCTCAAAATTTTAACTGTTTTGTAATTTTAAAATTCAGTTTCAAAGCATGAATTCAATGTTTATTTGTAGTGAACCCAAGTTAAAAACCGAGGATCCATTATTCAACCGTGCAAATCCTACATAAACCCAATTTATACCTCATTTTTTTGTTAAAAAAAAAAAGAAAAAAAAAATGAACAAGATAAGGAGCATGGAAGCAGCTAAATGCTGATATTCATCAGAAACAAAACCAATTTTATAGGTGTTGTTCTCTTTATTGTCAACTTGTCATAAACTCTTAAGCAAAATGAAAGTATTTTTATATTCAGCTGCTTAGCTTTCCCTGATTCAATTTTGAATGACTTCAGATATTCGTAACAATTTTTCTTTCTCAGTTGAGGGCCGGGACCATTGGTTTCTGGTGTTCTTAATTATTTTTCAGATTCTGATAATGTTTCTTGTTTGTTTGTTCCTAGAAGGTAATAGGGTTGGTCATCCATTAGTTTGCTATTACTTAGGTTGAGGACAAAGTTTGGTCCTTTTTTACTCTCTTTTGTTCTGAGTTTTGTAATAGCTTATGGTAATAAGTAAATAATAATAATAATAATAATCTATTACAAAGTTTGGCCAAATCACCCTTCAATGATTATTACAAAGTTTGGCCAACAGTTGGTCGATTAATAATTAAGGTATTTTTGTTGAGTTTATAAAACCTCAGTAATGTTAGTGTAAAAAGAGTCACAGTTATCATATTTGTGTAATATTGAAAAACATCAGGGATGTTTGTTTAATTTGCCCTAAAAAGTAATAAACGAATGTCATTCAGCAAACGAATCTACCTTTAAGATTGATTGATTTATCAAAAATCATTGAACCAAGCCTCATTCAATCACATTAGCCATAGCATTACAAAGGTGGAAGTCATATCCTAGCTAAGCTACCTATGTGGTTCTGACAAATTCAGAAATTTATTACAATTTGACGAATTTCGATGTCCTTTTCAAGCTTCCTCTCATCTTTGACTCTTCCTCTGAACGGTTTGAAAACATTAACCCCGTGGTTGCTTTTAGTCCTATCAATCCAATCTATGCATATATTGAAAAATCCAAAATCAATTCTAGCCTATTGTTAATTAAGTCAGAAATATAAAAGATTAGATTTCGTTGCTTTTTACTTTGTAACTATCACATTCGTTACTATGTCATTGCTTGATTATGTGGTAATAGATGTAGATATTGCCTATGATCCCAAATTTTATTTTTTGTTTTTTCATTTAATTTATTACAAGTTGCATCTCTCATAACACAAAAGAAAAACCGAAGGAACTTTGAGATAAGGTGTCAAATCGGATCAGTGTTTCGGGTAGGGCAGCAACCCGAGGCCCAAAAGCAAGGTCAAGGAATGCATGACACGTGTATTTTGTATGCAGGAGAAAAGGAATCATGTTGCTCGAAGCGAAGCAAAGCAAAACAAGGCACCAAATTGAAGTGTTAGGAGGGAGAATTACAAAGACTTTTTTTTTTTTTTTTAATTATTTTCTTTGGATAAAACGTATGATACAAAGTTAGGTATCGCTTAGACTAAGCCACTTTTTTGGAGACAAGCCCACATGAAAAACGTATAGATTAAAATGTGTACTACTCCCCTTGCTAATATCATAATTGTCCTTTCACTTAGCCTTCTCTTGTCTTTAGTTTTTTTTTTAAAGCCTTGATCGCAACCTCATGCCCGCACACACCGCCACCCCCCTCCCAACCGCGAAAATAAGAATTAAAAAAAATATAAATAAATAAATAAACCCGTTCCCCCTAAAAATGTCATCATGATGGTTTTTGTTGATTGATATTTTTAAAAAAATGAAAAATTTTAATTTAGTCCCTAACGTTTGATAAAATATTATTTTTTTACTACTATTTACATTTCGAATTCTCGTCATCCCTAATATTTCGAAAATGTATCAATTTAGTTCCTCTGATAAAAAAAATAACAGTCAAATGTGATCGATAGGACAAAAAGATGGATTTACCTTTGATATAATTTAAAATAATTAAAATGACGTAATTACCTTATTAAAAACTGATAATTATAAAATAATCATCTCTATTATTATAAAATTATCATTGACTACCTTCCAATCAAATTGTGACAAATCATTGAATCAATTTTTTAATTCAATTTATTATTTACAAATATTTTAATAAAAATAATATTTTTAAATAATAATAATAATAATAAATCTTCTTCATTTTCTACCTCTCATCATCTTTAATTTCATCTTCTACATTCATCAAAATCATCATCTTCATTATTTTCATCAAATCAACATCATCCAAATTAAACATCTAACATCAAACCAAACATCTTTCAAATCTAAAAAAAAAAAATGTTGATGCAAATTAAAAAAAAAAAAAAGTTTATGTAAATTAAAAAAATAATAATAATTGGAGGTGGTCAAGCAGTCTCCACCGTCGGAGACTAGTCTCCAATGATGGAAACCCTCTGGTCTCCATTGCCGGAGACTAAACAATGGAGACCAGTGTTGGTCTTCAGACGTTGGGGACCTGTCTCCAGAGACCCGACGCGTCTCCGACAATGGAGACCGAAGTCGGTCTCCATCGCTAGAGACCAGGCCCTCGAACCTAGTCTCTGATCCAAAAATGGAGATAAGTTTTCTGATCTCCCTTGCCGGAAGGAGAATGGTCTCCATGGGAGATCAGAAAACTGATCTCCTATAGAGAATTTTTTTTTAACTTAAAAATATTTTTATATATTAAATTAAAAAAATAAAAATATATATTATATTAATATATATATTAAAATATATAAATATATTCAAGTTAAAATGATCAAATTAATCCTCTCCCTATTAAGATTGACTAATATTTGATTAATAGAAAGACTAAATTGATATATTTTCGAAACGTTAGGAATGATGAGAATTCGAAATGCAAACGTTAATAAAAAAGTAACATTTTACCAAATGTTAGGAACTAAATTAAAATTTCTTCTTAAAAAAATTATTCACAATCAAGATACCGCAAATGATATTTTTGAGTAAAGTTGTTCATTAAAGCATTTCATCTTTATATACATAATAAAGATTTGAGTTTTATTATGTATATTAACTAATACATATGAATAATTTTTTTCATTTATTGTGGAAATAGTTATTTCTTGATGTTATGACACTAAATTTTTTAATTACACTTAAACTTTAATTTTAGTAGGTCCTCATAGATGTTTGATTATTGGTATGATTAAATTTTCGATTATCTTGTAACTATATTTAAGAGAAAATTTAGGTAAAGTTTTATATATATACATATCTCTTTGTTTATTTGAAATAGATATCTCCATATTTTTGGACAAACAAACAACTCAAGGTTATCTAACTTAGACGCAGCTCCGTTGCCAACCTTACAAATTACAAAGGTAGCATTTTTGTTTCTTTTCACATGTTGAAGTTGTTCTCCAACATGAAACTCCCTTGATACTTTTGAAATAACAACAAACAACTCTAAAAGTTTTCTCCAAATAAAACCAAACAGGATGTTAGTTTTTCATTTCGGGAGAAGACCTTTCCTTTGAGGAGATGGTTAGGAAATTATGACAATTTTTTAAAATTAATTTTGATAACAATTTGAAAAAAAAAAATAGTAATACAATAAAAGTTTCAGTAATATTTTGAGCTACCCAAAATCACAATCCATAAGATAAAACAAGTGAGATATATATCCAAATATCAATGGGATTGGATAATCTAAAACGTTTATTGTTTGTTGCTTTTACCTGCTATTACATTTTAAATAAAAATGAAATCCATTCAAACTTAAATCTCATATATTTAAATTTAGAGTTCTAACAAGAAAGTTAGAGGTACTAGATATGAATTGATACAATGTGAATGCATGATCTCAATAATGATTTTTGGTACCAAAAGAAACATTCAAAAAAGTGTTTTCAAAGAAAACAAACCAAACAGGGTCACAGTGTTACTGGTAAAAGGAGACATGGTTAGTTGGCAATCATCAACGCGTTACAGAAACCATAATGGTAACAAACACACATCAAATCATATCATATAAGCAAGTAATAATATTAATAATAATGCTGAGAAGCACATCGTATCATATCATACGCATACATATCAATCATGTCTGGGGGCATACCTAATGTACCCCACCATGCACTCCCTTTAAAAACCAAACATTTACAATGAAGTTTAGGGAAATTATCAAAATGCCTATGGAATATAAAATATCGTCAAATCAGCACTTCCTCAAATTTAATACTCAAAAGAGCCCCCTACTGTTAGTAGCTAGTCTAAAATCAGCTAGTGATTTAGGGTTAAAATTCATGATTCCATTAATGGTTAAGGGTCAATTGGCATATGTGGTTGTGCTTTAGGTAGATAAAACCCTAATTCCGCTTTCTTCCCCTCTCCATTATCATCTCTCCCTTTTTCTCCTCCTCTTCTCTCTCTCTCTTTCCTCTCATGGTCTCTCACTACAATAAAACAAGATATTCATACCGAAATATTCATACCGAGCATTAAAGGCCCGACATGAATACCATTATTTAATTTTTTTTTTTTAAATATGTAAAATTATCCATACTGAATATTATATAGATAATATTTTTTTATTATTATTATTATCCATATCGGGCATTGGACATTAAAAGTTCGGTATAGATAATATATATTTTATATTATTAAAAATTTAAATTTGATTATCCATACCGGGCTTTAATGCCTGGTATGGATAATATTTTTTTATTATTATTCATAATTATCCATACTGGGCACTAATGATCTAGTATGAATTATATATTTTATATTTTTAAAAATTTAAAATTAATTATCCATATCAAACATTAAAAGCCTGGTATGGATAATATTTTTTTTATTATTATCAATAATTATCCATATCGATACTCAGTATGGATAACATATATTTTATATTTTTAAAAAATTAAATTTGATTATTTATACTGGGTACTGATAGCTCGATATAGATAATATATATTTTATATTTTTAAAAATTTAAATTTGATTATCCATACTAGTTGTTAATGGCTAGGTATGGATAATTTTTTTTTAAAAGAATTTTTAATATCCATACTGGCATGACTTGTTTGGTATGAATAGTGTTTAGTATCCATACCGAACGGATCAGACTCCCGGTATAGATAGTCCATTTTAAAAAGAACTTTTAATATTCATACCGGCGTTGTCGATCCAACATCGGTAAACAACTCTCCCCTTATTCTTCTTCTCCTTTTTTTCTTCTTCTTCTTCTTCTCTTTTTCTTTTCCTTCTCTTCTTCTTCTCCTCCTTTTCTCCTTTTCTTGCCGTTATGATTGCAGACAATCTGGTTTTGGTGGACAGACAAAACCCATTTTCCGTAAACAAGCACAATTATTTTTTTTTGTGGTCTCCTTTTGTTACCTTCAATTATAATTTGTGTATGAAATAGGTAGCCCATGGATATTGATTAGTAATTTATTGTGATTTATTTAGATTGTTGGGCTAATTTTTGATATTCTGTAATAGGAGAAAACCACCAAGAAGATTGTGCTAAGGTTGCTATGTCAGGGATGTAAGCACGTTTCCCAACACCCTATCAAGGTTAGTGAATTGGAACAGTGTTGTGGAGATTGTTTGATATAAATTTACCGTGTCTATTTTGCTGATTGCTTTGGTTGGTGTTGGATTCTATAGAGGTGCAAGCATTTTGAGATTGGTGGAGACAAGAAAGGAAAGGGAACATCACTCTTCTAAATGCCTAGTCATAATATTTTTGTTTATTTTGCTGCAGTGGAACTTAAACCAGCATGGTAATATTTTGTTTAGTCTGTTTATTATCGTTTTGAAACATTTAAGTGTTTGTTAAACACAGTTTATGATATTGGTTAACTATAGGTTTTTAATTTCTTGGCTATTGAGTATCTATTTCTTGTTTCACTTTAAGACTTGAGTGACATTGGTTTTGAAATGACAGGATATTCAAGTTATCAAATTGGCTGCATCCATGAAATGTTACATGTTTAAATTACAAACCACGAGTATGGAACATATCTCGTAATTGAGATTTTGACATTTTGTATGTGGTATCATGTATAAACATTGTCTCGGGTTTTAGCGCAATCACATTTGTTGACTGCATTTGGTGGTCTTACCAATCTTGATGCATTTTACAGACAAATAGAACAACTATGCAGCATTCATTGAGTTCTTTCTCATCTTTTCCAATGTATGGTTTGTCATGTTAAGACAAATTTGTGCTTACAATCATATTCTGAAGTTAGCTAAGTTTCATTAATGAGTTTGGGTAATTCCCTTTATTTTTTTCAGCTTACGGAGAACATGTAAAATGGCTCTTTTAGTTTTGCATGGAATTTGTAAATGGATTCACTACAAATATGTCCAGATTGCAAAACAACATGGTGGTATCATGAGATGAATAAGTGTCATGCTTAGGTGCATCTCCATCAATTATGCGCAACACTAAAGCTGCTGGAGAGGAAGCTATTTAGGTGATGTACATTAACATTAGGTAATATATATATATATTTATATGAAAAAACGGATTTTAGATGTATGCTGTTAGCTTTATTGTAACATTAAATTATATATATTTTAATTTAATTATTTTTTTGTAAATTAAAATGTTTTCATACCGGGCACAAGTCCTGTATGGATAAAAGTAACCATACCAAGTAGCCATAGTATAGATAATTATCCATTCAGAGCTCTGACCCAGCATGGAAAAATGTCTCTATATCAAGTTGGAGCTTAAAATTAATACAACTATCTATATCGAGCTCATGCCCCATGGGTCTACTCGTAATTTATACCATGTCCATACCAAACACCTAACCGGTATGGATAATCAATCATACTGAGCAATGTCCGATATGGTTGGTTTGTTTTGTTGTTGTGTCTCTTCCCTCTCCTTGCTCTCGCTATCCACTAGCCGCCCGCTGCTAATCACTCTCTTTCTTCACTGTCACTGATTTCTCTTCCCTCTCTTACTGATCTTTCTCTTCTAGGTGGAGACCAAAATTTGGGTCTTTGACCATTTAAAAAGAGCAAATCTTAGTTGATATCTCCATCATCCATCAAGATAATGGATGGTAAATATTCCATTTAAGATCTCCTCTTTTTTTTTAAAAAAAAAAAATTGAATCTTTCTTTTTTTTAAAAAAAAAAAAGAAAAAAAAAAGATCCCGTCTGAGATCTAGTGGTATGTCCCTAATAATTTTTTTTTTCAATTTTTAATTTTTATTTTTAAAAAGTACATATGAGATCTCTACCATTCATCTGTTTTGATGGACAATGGAGATTATCTAGGATCTCTACGTTAATTTTATATATTTTAATTATTAATTAATATAATTTAATGATTGTTGTGTGTGGTGAATGGTGATGATGATGGTTACGTGTGATGAACGGTGAGTAATGATGGATTTGGTGTGATGGACAATGGGTGATGATGGATTTAATGATGTAAAGGGAATGTGGTAATTAAGTGTTTTATTAAATTTTATTTTTTATTTTTATATTTTTTAATATTATTATTAGTCTGTAGGGGCATTTTGATATTTTTCATGTTTGGGTTTAAAACCACTTATTAATGAAGGAAACCATTGTCCCATTAATGGTAGGGGGTTTTTCGGGTATTATTTTTGAATTTAGTGGTGATTTGATGATATTTTGCATTCAAGAGGGCTTTTCGGTAGTTTCCCTTAAATTTAAGCAAACTACAATTTGGGTCCCATTCCCAATCGCCAACAACAGTATCAATCTGCCAAAGTCCTAGGGGTATTTGTGAAAAAAGATAAAACGTGTCACATGTACAGTCAAATGATACAAGTAACTTTTTTTTTTTTTTTTTAATTAAAAAAAAAGAGGGTCTAAGTGATTCATGATTAGTTTGATATATAATTTTTACTAGTTTAATTAAAGTGTACTAATTGATAAAGCTGTAACTAAACGTTAGGCAATCATGGATTTATATTATCGTTTTGTTCTTTGAGTTAAATCATGATTTATTGTTGACCATCTCTTTTTGTAAAGGAAACTTTTGACAAATTTCCAAAAACGTTTTAAATGACTTTTATGGATGTATCATATCGCCCCAGCTTTTATTACAATGCAGGCAGATTATTATTATTTTGTGAGGATAATTATTTCTATATAATTAGGTTTTAAATACGTTCAAAAGAGATCTACAACATTGTTAAAATAAAAACTACAACAAATTGCAAAGGTCTGTGACCATGTCAATCTTTAATAAATTTATTTAAGAATAATTTTACCATTGGCTTATTATTTAAAGAGTAATACTATATTTCTTAAATATTTTATTTAAATGATGTGATATCTGAATTATCAGATCATATTAATTATTACATAATCTCATGATTTATAAGATGATAACAATACACGTACTACATTATTTGAATAAAATATTTAAAAATCCTAACATTATTTTTATTTCAATAATTAACCATATTTATTCTTGTTGTTTATAATGACCCAAAAAAAATCTCTTAAATAATTCATTTAGACTCTTTCTATTAAATTTTGTGTTAGCAAATAAGAATATTTTGGTATCTTTAGATTCAAATACTTTTAAATATTTTTCAAAATACTTTTAAAATTTTTGAAACCTTTTTTTTAATAGAAAATTTTTTGAAACTTTTAAAAAATGCTTATATATATATCAAAGTTTTTAATGAACAGATGATCAATTTAATTTTGAAATATCATATGTATATACAAGGGTGTAATAATATTTTCTTTAGTGAAGGTTAGTGAAAGCTGCTCTTTATGCTAATGGGTTTTTTTTTTTTTTTAATCAAGGGGTTTTCATTTTCTATGATATTGAAATTCAAAGGGATGCATAATTATTGAATAGCCGCGATCATATTATCGATAAACAGCTTTCATAATCTTATGAAAGGACATTCAAATCAAATATACAAGATTATATATATAGGATCTCAATCGAAGAAAATTTTGTTGTGTTTTCTCTCATAGGCGTAACTTTTTTTTTAATACTATATTACTACGTGATATTATTATTATTTTTTTATATATAATTAATCGTTTAAATCATGTAATATGATTCAAAAATCAAACGGTAATGTATGCATTCAATCCACTGAAATATTTCCGCAAGAATTAATACAAATTTCCCAAAGAATCTAAAATATGGTGCGACAACTGACAAGTTGCTGGAGAAGATAACCTAAAGGGAGTCAAAAGCAACGTAAGAGGCGACTTCACATCGGTGCTCTCTCTCTTTCTGTGAGCGCGTCTCTGCAAGGTTGTGAGGAGTGTTTACTGTGTAGTCGTTTTCTCCATGAACCCACACGTGCGTCTCCACGTGGAAAGTCTTCAAAGGCTCCTGCAATACAACACACGGACATTACTCACACTCGCACCGTAGCATCTGTTTTTTCAACCTTGTCAGGAATGCACGTGTTCGCCCTCCATCTGGGTCCCCCCTCCTTTTCGTATTTTCACATTTCGATGCCACCACCTCTCTCTTTCTAATCTACTGTTATGCATGGTTTTTTTGGTTTTTTTTTTTTTTGACTGATTTACTCTAAATGGAAAAACCTTACTTCAAATCGTAAATTCAGTTAAGTTAAAGTTCTATACTTGTATTTTGCATCGAACCCATTTCACTGGATCACGAATCAAACATCAAAATATGCATGTCTCAAAGAGATTGGCAGGTTGATGCAGTGAAGTGACATCTAACTCTCTTGTCTTGCTCACCAAGCAAATACTTAGTTCAAATCTGATGGGACCACCTTAAAGGTAATAATTTTTTTACTAATTGTACATGATATTTTTAGTAAGTGTAAATAGTCTTTTTTTGTCCCGAAAATAGATTTTTAGATTACTCACTTAATCATCAGTAGATATTTGACGGATACGTATATCAAATATCTATATATATATATATACACGCACACCTACACTCAAGTTCAATGCTTACAAGTTAATCTCATTTCAATGAAAAAAAAAAATTTATTCGAATTATTCCGACTATAAATGGTATCTGAAAATTGTTTACAGAGAGTGACGACACTATTACTTACAAATTCAAGAGTGGACTGATGTCAATCCAAGTTGTATGGTGACAATATTGACAAACAAAAGAGCTAGCTAGGTCTGATATGGTAAGCAGAGAAATGATGATGGAGAGCAGAGTGTCGTCTGTAATTACCAGATGAGAGAAAGGTCAAGAGAGGAAAAAGAGGGGCCGCACGAGGGGGCGCTCAGAAAGGAAAGGAGGTGCAGGGATCGTTTTGTACCCTCCGCCAAAACTTCTCTCCCTTTCCTCTCTAAGGATTCTCGCTGTCGGCTCACACCAGCCTATCCATGGTCCCATCCCTTTCTCTCTCATTAACAAACAATTACTACCACCACCACCACTGCTGCTGCTACTTTTTTCTCCTTTTCACTTGTTTCATTATTATCCTTTTTCTTTTTTATTATTATGGGTGCAAATTTTTAACACTTTAGACACTTACTTGAAGCTAACTTTTTTTTTTTTTTTAACCATAACTGTCTAATCATTCATCCTATTTCGTGTATATATAAAACATGATTTGATTCCATAATCACTATATAGCTAATAGCCTCTTCTGTGTAGTCAAAGTCAGGTTTCATTTTTCCTAAAAATCAGGCATGTGTGTATGCCCAAATTTGTGTAGTTTTTTCCTTCTTTTTGTGGCATGTCAATATATATGTATGCCTTTTTTTTATAAAAATGGTCTCTTGCGATTGAATTGTGTTAGAAAACTATACAAAGTGATATATGTCTTACTGAAAACTTTTTCTACAAAATTATCTGTTTTTAAATTAGAATTCGTATCTATATTTCAATGAATATTCAATTATCACATATTGATATGGATTGAGCGATGGTCAATATATGACCCGGTTTATAAGTTCAATTACAAGACAGTTTTATCGTTCTTTTGTGTAATTATTGGGAATTGTATATTCGCACAAAGGGTGTTCCACGTATGGCCAACCACACAATTTGATCTAGGCCATTGAATTTTGTTGCACATAAAGAAACATTAACTAAAACATGGTGGGATTTGAGGACACAAATTTATATACAACTTAAAAAATTTTGAGGGATAAATGGCCCCAACAATATAGTTCTAAAATTTTGCTTGCTCTTGTCTGATGTTCCCTTAGCATCAGGCCTTGTGATTGGATTGTCCGAATTGACAAATCATATAGAATTTCAAGTTGTGGGCAGCGTGGTAAATAATGCACCATATGCCCTTCAATACAAAAAAAATAAAATAAAATAGCTTACATGCTTCCCATACTCTGATTAAAAAATATATATATATCTTATATAGTGAATAGATGCTAATGCTATTTAGATATCTGTGTTTAATCGACATGAAAGCATAGGAAAAAATAAACTCATCTGTATCAATATATTATGTACAGTTTACAAAAATCATAGTTTAATGTTAATAAAAAAGGAAGAAGTTTAATGTTAATAAAAAATGAAAATCAGTTTAATACAATCGATAGATATGGTTGATAAAAGAAAAGGCAGCTGAAAATCAGGAAAAAACAAAACTGTTTGATATTCTTCACTTTCTCTCTTACCAGTGATAATGTCATGTGAAATCAGAAGGAAAAGAAGGAGAATCTACCATTTCTATTTTTGGTACTATTTACCTTTTCTTTCCCCTAAATTTGCATGAAAAAATTCATCACAAGTACAGATTAGATCAAGATCGGGCTAGCTCAAGCAGCAAAACACTCGACTCCACAACTGTACTCATTTTTTTTTGGTATTCTAGCTAGAGAAGAAGAAGAAGAAGAAGAAAGTATATGTAGAAATATGTGTAAGATCAAAATCTATCTCATGTATAATATGTTATCTTTTGAGAAATCAATTATTAAAATAACAACCCACCTTGAAAATGTTTTCTCTTTTGCTGTAGTCTCTGGCGATTTCCATTGTTTTTTATTTCATTGCTGTAATCCACACCATGAGCTTCACAGTAGCAGCATTACCACCACTTGCAAACAAAGGATAAAACAAAATCTAGAAAGGAAAGGAAAGGAAACAGAGGATGATAGATACTGACTATTTACATTAGTTGCACTGGAAACTTAATAATAGAGAGAAGAATAAATAAAAGAGCATGAAATTTAAAAGATTCAACTCAAAAATATCAAAACCTGAACAGATCTGCAATTTATTTGAGAAGCTAATTGATTTCATCAGCACTATACTTTAGTTGTCCTAAAAATTACAAAATATATAGATATATATTAAATAATAATAATAATAATAAAAAAAAGCACTCCCTATTAATCACACTTTTTATATAACTAACAATACTGATGAAGCCAAATTTTCAAGGCTCCCCGCGCTCGTGCCAGCACACAAGCATTGCTATGCAGCGCCGGACGATGTAGAATTTCGCTCGTTGCTTCTTCACCAAGTGACTGCACTTCTGGCCAAACGATCTACATGGGTCACAAGCATTCTGATTATGGTGGTCGTGGCGATGGTGATGATTTTGACTTTGATTACTAAAGCTCGTGCTTTTCTCCTCGTTACCTGCCATGAATTTTGACAACCAAAAGCGCTTCTTCAGCTTCTAGCTTATTATTGACACTCCTACTACTGCTTCTAGTTGGTGTTATATAAGCAGCAAAGTGAACGTTAAAGATAAAGGAAACAGAGCTAAAGAGGCAGACGTATTTATATAAGATTTGAGACTCATCAATCAACACTGGTTCTCTTTAAATCATAATCACTTTATTTTTTTTTTTTAGTTTAAAAAAAATCACTTTTTTTTTTCTGGGTTGGGCTACACTAAATTAGGTATGGACTGTTGCTAGTCATTGCAAGTAATTAACCCACCACATCAAGCTCTGTGTCAGGCTGGGGATATAGAGCAGCTCAGCTAGCATATGAGATACAGCATGGACCAATATTGTCTCTGCGTTGCTCTATTTTTCACCTGAATTTATTCAACCCTACCCCACGCTAGATGCATTTTACCATTCAGAATAATAATGTAACTATATACATACACACGCACACTTACAATAATAGAAGAAACTGGAGCGTTAAACAAAGTTGTTTTTTCACGGTTTTGTGCTGCTGAAATATTTAATGGTCCATTTTCTTCTATTATTGTAAGTATATATATATATTCAGCTTCCCCATATTTAATCTTGATTAGAAAAAATTTCCCAAGAAGTTAATTTTTTAAGATCAGCAATTTGATTAAAAACAGTGTTTTTTAATTATTTATGATTTGTGGGTGGGGAGGTGGGGGCCCAAACGTTTGTCTTCATTTTTAATTAAAAAAATGGTGATTTGATTGGCCTTTTTTCTTGTAAAGTATGGGGCAGGAAAAGCATCACATATATTTGCTTGGAGAAAAAAAGTAAGTGCAATTTTGAAAGAGTGATGAACTGATGATCTTTCAACAGGTTCAATCAATAGTAGGCAGGACGTCTTTTTCTTGTCTAGTAAGTTATTATTATTATTATTATTATTGTTATTAATTTTTATTTATTTATCCTTAAGTGAAGGCAATTGAGATGTATATATGTGTGTGGACTAATTGCGCCATTGTTAGTTGATGATCATTACTAGAAAGATTTTTCGATGACAATAAAATCCTCGATGAGATTGGTGTGTTGTGCCCGCCTCACTTACAGCGTGCCACATGGATGAGGCCGAAGATTTTGTTGTATTATTGTTGTTGCAAGACAAAATAAAAAGTTGTAATGTGATTTGTGACTAACCCAACAAATATACAAAGCGAGGTTAGGGGCCTAGCCTAGGGTTGGTTTAGTGATGTTATCGTGAAGATGTACGACTGAAAAAGAAAGTCAGAGATCCTGGACATGGGCCCTGCCATGTGCTAAGCCAGTTCCAGTTAGTCTTTTTGGTCTTAGGTAGCCTTTTTAATTGATGGGTCGCCATCTCTCATGATCTACCACATAAATCTCTGTCATAATCTTCTTCATCATTTGCATTCTTAGCTTTTAAAACCCTTTTTCAATCGTGAAAAATATCAAAATTATCCAATTAAAAAACATAAAATATGTTTGTAGCCCTGAACTTTTAAAAAATTCTATTTTAACCTCTTAAATAAATAATTTGTAGCCTATACCTAAGATACCCAAATTACGCCTAACCCAAAGTTACGAAACTATCATTATATTTCAAAATTAACAAAAAAAAAAAAGGAAACTACAATTATGAAACTGCCCTTGCACATATAAAATGAAAAATCGGTCTGAAAACAAAATCAGTCACTTTCTATCAAACCATATACCTCGACATTGAACAGTTGTTGACCTTCTCACGTCACTGTCGTCGTTTTGAAACCATTGTAGACCGCCGGCAAGCTCGTCGTCCTTCTCCATTGGTGAAGATACACTTATTCGACATAAGTTTGGATAATTTTGTGACTTTGGGATTTTTTGTCATTTGTAGAGTTGATTTTGTGTTTTTATATGTTAAGTATTGATGATTAGGGTGAGATTATGTTACATTTGGTTAGGATGTGGTTGGATTTGGACTAAATATACAGGTTCGATTGAGTTCATAATGTACAAAGGCGATCGGCTTATGTTTAGAAATATAGACCGACATTGGTTTAAATATACCAACAAATGCCGAATCGGTTTATGTTGGTCCATTTACCTCGATGTATGCTTAAGTTGACAAATATAAGCCGATCAGCTTTAGCGATTTGTAGAGATAATTTATGTTTGTTGGGTGTTGATTGTTAGGGTTTGATTATATTATATTTGATTAGGATGTTATTAGAATTGAAACGAAAAAATGCAGGTTTGGTTGAGTGGACGATCGACTTATGTTTGGAAACATAGATCGACATCGGTTCAAGTGTACCAATAAATACCAATTCAGTTTATGTTTAGAAACATAGATCGACATCAGTTCAAGTAGACCAACAAATATCAATTCGGCTCATGTTAGCCAATTTGCCTCGACGTCGGCTTATGTTTAGAATCATAGACCAACGTTAGTTTAAGTATATCAACAAAGGTCAATCGGCTTATATCAACAAAATGACTATAAAGTAGGCGATAAAAGGGGTGCTGATGAAGCTAAAGATGATTACTCGGATAATGAGGAGAGGGAGTCGACTAGGGAAGAGGAGGGTGAGAGGGAGTCAACTAAGGAAGAGAAGGGTAAGAAGGAGTCGATTAAGCAAAAGAAGGGTAAGAGGGAGTCAACTAGAGATGAGAAGCAAAAGCAGCAGCATTATTACATCCCAGACCCACGAGTCGACTCAGAGACTACATATTCAGATGTAAGAACAAAAAGAGTGCACGAGTTTAAGCAAGACGAGGATCAATATGATGACATTGCAGTCCCATGGGATTGCAGTATGGCCACTAGACCCTCTTAGCGTCAAGTATGAATTTTGTATGATTATATTACTGTATTTCATTTTTACATGACTATCCATTTAATTTATATTGTTATTTAATTATTTTTATAAAAGTCTCAAATGAAGGTAGGCAAAATTATAATATTGTCAAAGTCTATTTTGAAGACACAATAGAAGCAAAGTGAGAGGTTGGTAGGATTGAAAGGATGCTAAAAATCCATAAGCGTCAGGATGGTAGGGATGGCCTGAATGACGATAACAATGATGATGATGATGATACTGAGAGCTCTATCCAGGATGAGTATATCTATTGCTCTTTACCACCAAAAAGACCATCATCATTGAAAATATCACCATCACAAAAAAAAAAAAAAAAAAAGGTCAGTGGACGCTTCACCACCCCATCAGGATCCACCGCAGTAGCAAGATAGTGATCATGTAAATTTTGTATTTATTTTATGTTTTAGTTAGTTTTTCAAATCATTATAAATTTATAATTATAACTTTTGATTTTCTGCACATTGTGGAGATATAGGACTTAGTGTCACAACTGTTGAGGGAGATCGTGGTCCCCCATCTTACCCACCACTTCATCATGACCCACCATCCCAGTATGATATTGATCAAATAAATTTTGTATTTATTTTGTATTTTAGGTTAGTTTTTCATATCATTATAAATACATAATTATAAATTTTGATTTCCTTAATATTATAAGGGAAACCATTATAGCCTAAACGAAAAATTAAATAGTCGGTATCTCTATTATCACCATACATAAATCCTAAATACGTGGAAAAAAAAAAAGTGCTAAAGGAGCAGAAGACGGAGACTGTACCAGTGTTTGATGATGTGATTGAGAATGTGTATAAGCAGTACAAAGCTTCCTCTTCTTTAGATCTCATGTATTGATAAAAATGTTTATTACCTTTGTTTTTCTATTTTTATTTTAAGCACTATATCGATGGTTATCTGATGGCATTCACTCCTGAAAAGTTTCATATAATTAAGGATGAAAATAGTTGGTTGACTTCAGAGCATATCAACGGTTATTTACAATGCCTATGGATAAAAAAATGCAAGTGGTGGGGTAAGGCTCACGATAAGAGATACGTAATGCATAGATCGACATTTTTTATGAGTGTCTAAATATCATATTTGCTTTTTTTTTTCATCTATGTCATCTTTGTTAAGTATTGTTAAGTAGTAAAGAATTTTACATTATAATTTTTTCACTTATAGGCGGATGTGACATTAGTTATGATAAGGAATACATCAGTTAAGAAAAGATATTTGATCCTGCTATAGCTATGATTCCCCCACACTAGATAAGTTCGTTATCGGTATGGAAGACGCTATAATCCCTTGGTGATCTGTTCATAATATAAGTGTCGTTTTACGATTAAAAGTTATTTTTTGATCGTTCAAATTATAACTATATCACTAACATCTCCAAAATGCAGCTGTTGCTCCTATGTAGTCTACATCAGACCCATTGGATAGTCTGTAAGGTATGTCTAAGAGAGTAGAAGATAGTCATATATGATCTGTGTGTAGATACAGAGTTTAAATACCAAGGAAATGTCATTGAGCCGTTGGTTCGCTAAATATCATTGATCTTGCGATCGATTGATTACTATGAAAAAACCAACACAGAAATATCACTTGTAGAAAAAATATAGAATGTGGAGCATGTAGATAAATGAGATGTGTCTTAGCAACCTGACAGGTAAATATCGCTTTTTTAATCGTATATTTAGACAATAATATTTTTAATGAATTATTTGACTTGTTATTTTTATAATACAGGACTAGTTGTGGGACATATTGTACAATGTACATTCATAACATTTTATAATCCTCGAAGGCGAATGGAAGTCTATCCAAATTAAGGAAAACATCCCGTCAAATAAGGGCACAAATAGTATCCGATATATATATATATTCCACCCCAAGGTACAGGACAAATGAATGGGGACGATGGACATTAGATAAGGATAACAAAGTTGCATATGATTGATATTAACATTCGATGATATTTTATTCATTCATCATTTAATTGTAAATTTTTGAAAATATTATGTGGCAGTACGAAAGTGGACAGAAAGACTGAGTCTTTAGATGAAATAGATAAAGTGTTATTTTTTATGCATGTTAAACTTCTCAGTTTGTGAAAAAAATATGGGAGACTGTCAAATTTTTTCTTAAATTAACCAAAGAGAAATAAAAGTTTAAATTAAATTAACTAGATCTTGTGCATAAGACATCAAATAAACTATAGAGCTTTTCACTTTTGTCCAATTTGTAAACTAAAATTATGTTTTAGTCCATTATTTTATAAAACTTTTATTTTAGTATCTCAAACAAACTAATTACTATCCATACCCAAGTTACCTAAATTACCCTTTATTAGTTTTCAGTTTAAATTTCCTTTTATAACCTTATCAGAAATTACGAAATTACCCTTCATCTTCTTCCTCTTCCGCTTGTTATGTCACAATAGACCCTATATTCTTCTTCCATTTTCTCTACCATTTTGTGACCTCTCTATCCTCTACAAATTTTGTTGTCATCCATTGACGTCCATTTGTGCACCCATTAAACATTGTTGGACTCCTAAAAACACACATTCTCCACATTGAAGTTTTTGTTCAAATTTTGATGTACGTGATTGTTGTTGGTTATTTTCAATTTATTTTATTCACATTGCTTAGTTTTGGGCCATAAGAGTGACTTTTGCTTGTGATCTAACCTTACATGAGTGAGATCTATAATTTCTGGGAAGTTTGTGATTTTTTGCGTTTTCTGCAAGTCGTCGGGTTACGTGATATAACGTAACCCGAATCGGGTTACGTGGTATAACGTAACCCGATTACGTAACCCGAATCGGGTTACGTGGTATAACGTAACCCGAATCGCGTTTTCTGCAGTTCTGCGTTTTCCGCTTTCCGTTTTTTTTTTTTGAAATTTGAAATTAGTGGCAATTTCGTAATTTTATGTTAGGGGTAATTTTGGTATCTTGGGTATATGATGTAATTTATTTGTTTGAGAGGTTGAAATGAAAATGTTTTTAAGTTTGGGGTTAAAAATATATTCTCTCTTATTGAAGTTGTTATTTTTGGTATTTTTCACAATAAACTAATAATAAGGGTTCTTTACAAGCCACTTTAATATACTTGGATTGAGTTAAAGATAAATTTAACCATAAATCAGGTCTATAGGCATATAAAATAATATGCAAATGATAGTTTACCTACCTTTAATATCACATTCACCATTAGTTAATTACTTAAAAAAACAGCAAAGGTAAATATCATGAGTGGTTTAACTACCTTATGAACGGTTTATTATGATCAAATATTATGAACGGTCTAATTAATTTACCGATTGAAAGTTTAAAAATAAAATAAAGAAGTTCAAACTTAAAATATATATCGGTTTACGTGAGGTTTCAAAAGCCAGAATCAGTTTTAGTATATAAAGCTACCTCGACGACGAGTTCAATGAGTACATGAAATACAAGTAAAAGGCTCAGGTTTAGTAAGCTTATTTAACCTGATGTTGGTTTTTATTGGCCAATGCAACCTGATACTTTTAATGTTACTATTAATAATACATAATTTTTCTCCATTTTCTTTGTTTCCAATGACCAAAAAGACCTAAAAACTATAAATTTCATATTATATCTAACTATGAGATCAAAATGTAGACAAACATGATTTAATGTATCTTGAGTTAGAATACATAATGGCCTTACATCTCATAATCCAATGTAATCAATATAGTAGATGTTGCAATGCATTTCCTTAATTTAATTAAATTAATAAAATTTCAAGCCAATGGGGAGTATTTCTGGGCACTAAAGAATTAGAAATAAGTGAAAAAAAAAATGGAATTAGTTTCTTTGGCACTACGCAACCCGATATTGGTTTTAGTAAATAGGCAAAAAGCCCGACGTCAGTTTTAGATGTGCCACCAAATGAACATCAGTCATAAAACCCGAAGTCGGTCTTAGTTTATGACAAAAACTGACGTCAATTTTAGTAGGTAGGCACTACGCTTCCTGATGTTGGTTTTAATAAATAGGCGAATGCCCGACATCGATTTTAGATGTGCCACCAAACGAACATCAGTCATAAAACCTGAAGTCGGTCTTAGTTTATGACAAAAACTAACGTCAGTTTTAGTGGATAGGCAAAAGCCGACATCGGCTTTTGCTTATCCACCAAACCCGACACTTTATTTTTTTAAATTTTTAATTTTTCAATTTTTTTTCAAATTATTAATGTCAATTTTATTACTTGATTTTTTTTTCTAAATGACCAAAGTGACCCAAACAATAAAAATTTCATGTCATATATATATATATATATATTATACAAATTTTGACAGAGCTTACTCTATTTTGTGATTATCACGGTATAATCTTGTCTGCGATATATATTAATGAATATGAATATATTATTATGAATATATCAAATCAATCTCACAAATATGATAATTATAAGTGTTCGTCAATTATAACGAGGATAAACCATAAAGTAGAGTAATATGAAACAAACATCATGTCTATTCATTAAAATTTTTTATAATTATCAGTGTTTTCATCATCTTCTAAAGGTGGAATAAGAAAGTATTGGTCACATTGACGTCGTGTGTGCCTAGTTTAACCATAAATGTGGCATTTTCGGGAGGTCCTGACACGTTCAATAGAGGCAGTTGTCGTCTCAACATCTTCAATAATAGTGGCGAAGTTTGTGCCAGCCTCTCCAATAGCTTATATGCTGGTCCCAACATCTACATCAATTTTTACGCTTATCCCACCATGTCCAGCAGGAGCTACACTCGTCCTTCTGATAGCGAATATAGGGGGGTTAGGACAATGAAAACAGTTGTGTCCTCTTTCACCACAATTTTCACACTTTTTCTTTTGACGACTCTTCTCAACTGAAGGAATCCGTGCCTTTCTTGGTCTATCTACTTGTTGACTTCCTTCAGGTGGTAGTACAGTCATACTTTTTACTTTCGTAGGAACATGCCAATCTTCTAAGCTAGGCGCATGATTGATTGGATGTGCATATGCAGCTTCTAGCCATTTTTTACTATAATAGTGAATACCGTTGACCCCGATATATATAATAAAGGCAGAAGGTTACTGTATAACATTAAACAACAAAAAATAATAAAGTATGATTACGATACCTAGCAACAGTAATTACATGATGACATGACAACTGATCTAGGTTTCAATGACAACAACTTCATGACTACGCAAAAAGTTGAAAGAACTCATAGTCTAGTTTATAAAAGACTCTGAACTGGATCAGTTTTTGAATGATAGATACTATAGCACTCGTCAATTCATTAGTCATCAAGTTTGCATGATCCTTCATAGTTTTGGTAATCGAATATCTAAGTTTCTCAGCATGAACACGTTTGTCATTGTACCATTTTTACAGTATATGTCTCAAATATTCATATGAGGTTATTATTGGGAGCCGATATGCTTTAATTATGCATTTGTTCAACGACTCTGTAATGTTAGTGGTTATCATGTCATATTTTCTTTTTGAAGAATATGCATATGATCACTTTATCACTCTAATATCAACCAATTTTTCATGTATTTATGGATATGCTTCTTAAATCTGTTTCAAATATCTATTATAATCTGGCCTTGTATAACAATATACTGCAAGGTAAAATATATGCTCCACATCTTTTTGCTTTCTAAAGTATTGCTTCAGGTTTTGCTTCAAGTGGAAGAAACAGAACACTTATGGGACTTCAAAAAAAACATTTTTCATTGTATTCACAATGCTTTTATAATGATCAGATACAATAATCAAATCCAATGGTAAATGTTGTGTCCCATCGATAATCTCTTGTAATCTATTTAAGAACTACGTCCATGAATTGTCCAACTTTCCATCACCAAATCCAAAATCGATAGGATAAATCAATTTTACCTCATCTTTGTATGCAGCAACAAAAATCACTCTTTTATATTCACCTTTCAAATAAGTAATATCAACAACAATAATTGATCTAATGTAAGATCAAAAACCCTCAATTGAAGCTCCAAGTGTAACAAACGAATATAAAAATCAATTGTTTTCATTCATCTCAATTGCAATTACTATACCAGAGTTTGTTTATTTTAACATGTGAAAGTACCAAGAAAACGGTTGAAATGACTCATTCGTTTTTTCATATACTAGTTTCTTTACATATTATAAAGATCTTCAAGCTTTAGTGTACGTGAACCACACACCATACTGCTCCAATATTTTTGCAATCAAAAGTCGAGGTGTAATACTATTAAGCCCCATTTTTTTTTTTATACAACATTACTATGATAATGATCTTTACACTTCATCTATATGACTCATAGGTATCCTAACAACATATGTGTTCCGACACATAATTGTACACATACCACATCGAACCACCCTTTTTGCATCTTGCGCGAACCTCAATGCTACAAGTAAAATCCTTACAACCAGCCTCATATCGAACCGTGCACAATTGTCTAACTTTATATTGATAATTGGAATTAAGAACACATTTTCCAATAGCGACATTTAGTTCATATTTACTATAAAAAAATGTATCTCTATACAATGTATCACGTCGGATTAAGGTCGACATAGTGGTTGACATAACCTCAATTTCGCACTGATCTGTAGCGAGAACAATCCAGTATGGTTGTGAAGGGTTGGTTTCAAATTGTGAACCCGAAAATTTAACTTTTGGATACTTCACGTTTTCTACATCAGCTCCAGTTTCAATGTCATCAGCTATAATTTCCTCATTATCATCTTTAGTATTCGATGTCTCATCACCATCACTATCTATGTCCCGATCTTCATCATCACGATCATTTCCACCAAAATCAATGTCACATATTAGACTTTCTAAGAATGTAAATGCAGCGATAGGAGCTGAAACTTAATTACTATCATTATAAGAAATAAAACAATTTTGGCCTTCAACCATAATCAGACTTACAATTCTATCCACATGTGTCTCCATATGTCTTGGGTCTGGTATTGTATTGATGGCAAATAGAGGGATGATAGAGCTAATGCCTCTAAAATCTCTCATATTCTTGTCAACATAAATATCTATATAATTAGTTTTTTTTTTTTTCTAAAATCACACCCCAGACATTAAGATCAGTGGTGGTAAGTATCTTAACTGTGGGGCATTCTCCTAACTCAGCGTAAATAATACAAACGAATGTCCCATATTTTTCTATCAATATTAATCACTGCGTAAATAAAGTCCACTAATAGAGAAAATTTGACATTTTTGAGGGCCCCCATCATAAAAGTCTCATCCCCAACATAGTTATTCCTATTTTACTCTCCATTGCATTTGACTATTAGTATCACTTTACTCATTCCTATAAAATGTAAAGTATAAAATAAATTAATCTCACGAATACTCTCGTTATATTTAATATCTAATTTTATATTATCAAATTCATGAAAATCAAACCAAATATAGTTACATCTAATCAATACCAAATATACACAATAGAAGGAATTAAAAAAAAAATAAAAACCAACAAACAAACAAACAACCTCAAATTGGGTTATGTGAGTACACGTAACCTGAATCGGGTTATATGTACTCAAAAATCTCGATTCGGGTTTTGTGAGTATACATAATTCTAATAGGGTTACGAATACTTATATAACTCAATTTGGGTTTTGTGAGTATATACAACCCGAATCGGGTTACATATACTCGTAAAACCTAACAAAAAGCAGAAAAACACAATTCCTTTTTTTTTTCTTTTCGTTTTCTGTAGATCTCACTTATATAAAATTAAATTATAATTGGAAGTTACTCTTATGATCTTTAACTAAGCAATATAAACAAAATAAATTGATATGTAAAAAAAATAAATTGAAAATCAATCAACAATAATCACATACCTTGAAACTTGAAGAAAACTTGAATATAGAGCTTGTTAAAGACAAAAAATCTTGATTGTATATTTTTAGGAGTCAATGAATGTTTAATGAGTGTACAAACAATCTCGAATAGATGAAAAAAATTGTAGGTAGAGAATGGAAGAGGTGATGGAAGAGAAAACGGAAGAAGAAAAATGGTAGTTTGGTAATTTTGGGTAAGATTATAAAGTGAATTTTAAAGTGAAAAATACTTAGAGACAATATGGGTAATGTGGATATAAATAGCAATTCGTTTGTTTGAAAGGTCAAAAAGAAATTTTTATAACAAATAGGTCAAAAACCTATTTTTGCTTTTATCGTGGACTTAATCTAAAAAGCTCTCTTTTCAATTTACGGTTATTAATCAAAACAAAGTACATTTCACCTTCATTATTATTATTATTCAATTCTGGTCAACAGTCTACAATCTAGGGTAGATACCTATTCTAGCCGGGCTACTTGTGTAAAATGAAAGGTGGGTATGCCTCACTAATTATAAATTGTGCCTCTATTTCAAAAAAAGAAAAAAAAAATTATAAATTGTGCCTCGAGAAGTATTTTTTTTTTTCAATCAATGAAGTAGTATCTTTCAAAATCTTAAAAATTATTGCAAATGTTTTCTATAAATTATATTGATTCTATGAAATTCATCTAAATTTTACTTGTACGGATATTCCATCTCTAAATCCAACTATGTGATTACTGCTTGCTAGTGGCCGGGTGTGAGGGGCCAAGGCGTCGAGGCACCCTTTCCCTAGAAAAATATTCAAAATTTTCTTTTAAAAAAAAATCAATTCTCCTCTTGATTTTAATTTTCTTCATTTTGGTCCCTCTCCAATGTTTTGATTTAATTTAATTGCCCTTCCAAATAATTTTTTCTTTTTAATGTCTCTCCTCTCTGTTAATTTAGGCCACTATAAAAGTATGTCTTAATCAGGTTTAAAAAAATAATAATAGTTACAATCATTATAGATGCACCAAAGTAATATAAAATAATTTTAATTTATTTCTTGGTCCATGGCATCATATAGCCGTTAAAGAGGCCTTGTGCCATGGGAGATCTATCAATCTCACATTTCCCAAGGAGATTGAAATCAATACCAAAAACATTTTAACTCCTAAAAACAAAAATTTCACATCAAAACTTAACACAAATATGGAGGAGATCGAACCAATGTCCTCCGTATTTTGGAGAAGATATGAAGGTCTATGGTTTTCTTTTAATTTTTGTTTTTAATTAATTTTATTGAGCAAAATGATATTAATCCCCTTCAGAGGTTAATTGTACTTCCAGGCTATTATCTGGTTTATATAAAATTCAAGATAATCATATACAACCTTCCCTTCTTTTTTAAATACGATTCCGTATACTAAAAAATGTTATTATATTCTAAATGAGGTGTTAGAAGTGCGGTTCAAAACTTTCGTGATGTTTAATTAAAAATAAAAAATAAAGAAACGTAGAATAAAAACGTATCTTCTTCTACTAATGGACTAAAGAAAATCAGTATCTTCCAATACTGATCTGATTGATTGTAGCTTACGCATTTTTTGTATTTCATTAATTTATTCAGTTTTTCTTTCGTTGTAGTTTCATGCGTACTATGCTGTCGTTTACAGACATCAGAGCCACAGTCATAGACCAGCTCCAACTGAAGAAAAGGAAGCCCAAATTCCGCTTTCCGAACACATCAATTTGGATTTGGGTCTTGGACATATATATATATATATATATCTCGAAGTTCAGTTCCATCTTTTTGATACTTATTATTATTATTTTTTATTTCATTTGCAAAAAGAAATTTAAACTTGATACTTAATTATTTGTTGGGAGATGTGGTTTGTATACCACAGATTGATCTTACTTCGATGGAGAAAAATATTCGTTATTGGGTATGGCTACAACAATACAGAATTAGGAATGTTAATGGATAATTATAAGAAGGAATAATCTTCTTTAATTTTTAATATTTTAAATATTTGACTTTGTTGAACTATTGGATTAAAATTCAACAGTTGATTTTTCGGTAATATTTACCAGTTCCAACAGGATAGTTTGATTCTTTTTTTTTTTTAAAAAAAAAAAAAACGAGTATGACCCTTCGTTTAATATTATAAATTTTGTATTTCGAACTACAAATTAGTTTTTTCATTATTGTATAATTTGAACCTTTTTTTTTTTTTTTTTTCAGATTGTATACATAAATAACTATATTTCTTGTTAGCTCAACTTATGTGCACATTCCCTTAAAAATTTGTAATGAAATTTAAGTTTTACATCCCATACTGCACATCTGCTAACATATTTAGGCAGATCTGCCTATGTAGTTGAGAGAAGTAGGCCTCTCTCTTGGTTAATTTAGACATGTCTTAGACCCCTGATCTATTAATGTGAGGTTTCAAACGATCTTAGATCTGATCGATGGTAAATCCTTCATTCAAATATTACAAAGACTAATGCTACTGTATCCAAATTGATGCTTGAATAATGTGGCATCTTAAAAATTAGGACGATTAACCAATTAAAATTGATGAATTAAAATTTAATGGTTAATTCTCCTAATTTTAAAGATGTCACACTATTTCAGTACTAAACTTGAGCATTCATTTGGGCAAAGTAATATTATTTGTATTACAAAAGATCCTAACCTATTCCGAATTAATTTTAATTTTAATTAAAAAGTTATACGATTAATTGTTGATAATAATGGTAGTGAGATCGAACTACAATATATCAACTGAAAGCAAACCTCATTGGTCGACTTGATGAAACCTAACGATCTGAATCCTGCATAAATCAAACAAAGATAAACATGGATTATCTTAGTATATGTGTGGTGTCGGCCGAAGATCCTTCAACGCTCAAGTCAATAAATTGAATGTAAAAGGTGACAGAAAATAGTAAAGTAAGGTTATCTTAATGATTAGACAAAAGATATCAATAATTTGTATAGTTTGGCTGTATTGATCGGATGGCCAAACGGAAACATAGACGGCATTGTGAGGATTCTATCATTAAAGATGGCCAAAACTGGATTTTAGAGTGGTCTGATGATGATCCAATAACATGACAGTGTATGTGAAATATAGAGTGTCCTAATAAGTGAGCAGTCCTACTCAATCTAAAGTAGACTAATTTCAAAAGATTTAAGAGTCTGAGTTTGAATAAAATTGAGAATAATCGTGACTATCCTAAAATATTGGATAAGATAAAGGTTTATCTTATCTCATTGACAATTGAATCCTAATATAATTGGACCCAAAGAGAAAGAGTTAGAATCAAAATATGAACTTCAGGTCGGTGGCATGTCGAATGACCTGTAGGAATAGTTTATAGATACTCTGAATTTGGTTGACCGAACCTACGAATCATTATACCGAGGGTATACCTACTCTAAGTTGAGTAATTTTAGTCGATTGATTCATCAGCTAATCCTTATAAGGAAACGCAAATCTGTGTTGACCAATCCGGCAGGCTTCTAGTCTGTGTCGCCTGACATGCTGGGCCGTTACCCAATTGGCGATTGAGCCTTCGTTGTTGGGCTTGGATCTATGGCCACTAGAATAATTAATTCCTCAACTAGATATTGTTAACATTTTTCTGTACTTGTATTACACAAAGAACGTATACACACTCCATTTAGTCAAACTGGTCCTACAAAGTCGTTCGTTTTCTATGGCTTATTTTTTACAAAGCGATAATGCTCCAAAAAAGATAAAAAGACGTGAAAAAGAAAATTCCCTCCAGTATTACGCCATTTTTTTCAGCGGAGGCAAATGCTTCAACTTTATTACAATATCAGCAAATTTAGATAATTTCATAACCCAATTTTTCCTTCACAGATATTTTAACATTTTAATTAATAAGGAAAGTTTGCTGGATTTTTTAATTCTATCGACCTTAGTGAAAATCATAATTAATTTACAACATAGATAATCTCTCCACCATTTATCAAAATTTAACATTTCTACAACTTCTTAAAAGAAATATTTCACAATTTATATATATATATATATATATTATCAAACAGCAACTTATGTAGATTACTTTCCATTTTCATTTCCCTGTATTCTCACACGCGCGCGCACACACACACATTTTCATATATCAGCAAATCATGTAGATTACTTTCCATTTCCACATATCAGCAGCAACTGGACCTTGAGTTTTTATTGATCCAAGCCATCTACACATCAGCCGGAGTGGAGGAACCTGGCGGCGTTGGTGTGGCACTGACCCTCTTTCCTCTCTCAGAGCGGCTATTCTCGGCGAACTTGAGGTTGCCTTGGTGCAACCCCTTTTGCTTCTCCTCCTCATTCCACTCCAACCCATAATAATACTCTTCCTTAGACTTCTCGCTATCCTTGGTAGCCGCCACAAACATGCTCCCCCACTGAGGAAAATGGAATAAACCCACCGGCGATGTACAGCACACAATCATGATCCCCATCAATGAAATCCCAGTCGCCGTTGTGTATCTAGAGCTCGTGAAGAACAGCAACTGGGTCAAACCAGAGCCAAAGTTGCCACCTGCACCAGTGAGGCCCGAGATGACTCCCAGCGAACGTCGTGAAATGAAGGGGATGATCCCAAAAGTGGCGCCACAGGCAGCTTGTGTGGTGATGGAGAAGATGATCATGAAAAAGAAGGACAGGGAAAGAGAGGAAGCTCGGCCTAGACATATGCAGAATGTGCCTCCTAGGGTTTGGAGGATGTAGAGGTTCCAGAGTCTGCCACGCATCCCGAAGCGGCGGGCCAGCATGTCAGAGAGGAGGCCACCGCCTGGGCGGGCGAAGATGTTGGCCATGCCGAACGTGGCAGCTATGGTGCCGGCTGTGTGCAGCTTGAGGTGAAACCTGTTATATATATGTACGTGGTAGATGTATTGATATGTTAGTTATTATTGTATATGTATAGATTGATTAATTGTTTGTCATAAATTTAATGTGAGTTTTGATAAGGTGTAAAGAGTAGGGAAGATTGAACCTGTCGAAGAAGTATTCTGCAATGACATTATCAATGGTCAATTCTACTCCCAATGACATGCCACAGAGAAGAACAAATATCCATGTCCTGTTGTTTGTGATAGCATACCAAAGTACCTGAACCCATAAGTTAATTATTGGTTGTTAATTGCTACAATATATTTTTGAATTATAATGAGTTTGCAAGCAGAAGAATTATCTTGATCCGAGTTCTAAGTTTTAAAAATTTTGCAACACAATCAAATGTAAATTTTTCAATATTTTAAGATTTATCAAATTTAGAAATTTTCAAACACGACAACATTATTAATAATATAAGATTATTATTTTTTATTTCCATATTTTCCTAAACAATAAATTTTAACATGTATTTTAAGGATACGTTAAAGAGTAAAAAATTAACTAAAAAGGTAATATTTACCATTTTTTATATACAAAATTGTGTATTGACGTACTAAGTACTAAGATATGGATTATTTATTTTTAAATATATGTGTTAACATAATTCTATATATATATATATATATTTAAAACACTACTTATAGTAAAGGCCACTTAAACTTAGATAATTAATTATTAAGCTGAATGAGTATTTATGTGGTGGGAACATAATTCTACTCTCGTTGACAAATTACAATCAATGAAATGTTTTTTACACATCAGTAGTAAATTCATAATTTTTAGTAAAAAGTAAATAAAAAAATGTAATTCATGTCATCATGTTTATTTAGTTTATAAATCTAACATAAGTGTATATATGTAATTTAATGATAAGATTAAAATGGATAAAACATAAATGAAAAAATTTTAATTTAATCTCTAACATTTAGTAAAATATATTTTTTTACTAATATTTGTATTTCGAATTCTCGTCATCTATAACGTTTCAGAAATGTATCAATTTAGTCATTCTATTAGTCAAATTTTAGTGAAACTTAACAGGAAAATGATTAGTTTGATCATTTTAACTTGAATATATTTACATATTTTTAATATATATTTAATATAATATATATTTTTATATTTTGAATTTAATATATATAGAAAAAAAAATCAGGATCTCCATGGGAGACCCAGGTCTCCTATGGAGTCCAGAAAATTGGTCTCCATCGCCAAAGAGGATACTAGAAAACTGGTATCCATTGATCGGTGACCAAAACTTGACTCGTCTCCGGCCTGGTCTCCAGCTAGAGACCAACATTGGTCTCCACTGTCAGAGACTAGTCTCCAATGGTGGAGACTGATTGAAGATGACATCATCATCTCCATTTGTTTTTTTTAAATTTGCATAAACTTTTTTTTTTTTTTTTTTTAAGATTTGGGATATGTTTGGTTTAATATTAATGTTTAATTTGAGTGATGTTGGTTTGATGAAAATGATGGAGATGATGATTTTAATGAATGTAAAAGATGAAATTAGAGATGAAGAAGATGATGAGAGGTAGAAGATGAAGGAGGATTTTTTTTTTTAATATTAAAAATATTATTTTTTAATTAAAATGTTTATTAAATTTAAATTGAATTAAAAAAAAGTGATTTGTTGATATGTCACAATTTGATTGGAAGATGGTTAATGACAATTTTATAATAATGGAGATGGTTATTTTACAATTGTTAATTTTAAAAAGGTAATTACATTATTTTAACTATCTTAAATTATATTAAACGTAAATCCATCTTTTTGCCACTTCTATCATGTTTGATTGTCATTGTTTGGTTAGAGAGATTAAATTGATACATATTTGAAATGTTAGGGATTAGGGGAATTCAAAATGCAAACTTTAGTAAAAAAATAATATTTTACTAAATATTAGGGACTCACTTAAAATTTCCCCAACAGAAATATATATATCTTTGTGATAGAGATATATTCTTACTATTTAATCCTAGATAAATGTTTAAATCAATGATTTAACATATATTTGTTTCATTGACGATAAAGATATTGAAGATTTGGTTGAAATTAATGAAATACTTAACCTTAGGGAAATCATCCTTTGGAACCTCCCCTTTCTTCTGCAAAGTACTAAGGTTTCCATCAGGCAAGTCTTGTCCCAAACCCAACACCAGAATCCCCATAATCACATTCAACCATCCCGGAACATAAAACGCAATCCGCCACGCTGTAAACGGCGTCGCACCAGCTCTCCTGATCACCTCAAAAATGAAAGGCATCAGCAGTTGAGTCACCCCACCTCCCATATTTCCCCACCCAGCAGCGGTCCCATTTACGAGCCCTATAATCTTGCCATTGAACATGGTGCTCATCCAATACTGGCACGACACGAACGTCGCCAGAGAGAAGCCGATCATGAACCGGACGGCTACGTAGCCTCCGGCGGAGGAAACGAAGGGCATGCAGAAGACGGTGGGAGCCGAGAGCATAATGAGGAAGGCACAGGCGTAGAGGGGGCCTAGAAGGTCGCATGCAGCGCCCATAACGAGTCTGGAGAAGATGCTGCCGGAGACGGAGGCGATGCCGGAGTTGCCGATGTCGGTCTTGCTGAGGTTGAGGTTGTCTCTAATGATGGGGACCAAGGGAGCGGCGGCGAAAGTGGAGACAAAACAAGTGAAGAAGGAGAGCCAGGAGAGGTGGAAAGTGGTCATGTGAGGGTGTGCCAAGGAGAGGAGATTGAAGACTTTGGATTTGTGTTCTGAATCGACTGGGAGACTGAATTTTGCTGTTGGGTCTGTGGGGATTTCTGGGGCTGTCACTGCGAAAGCGAAGGCTTGTTCTTTGGCAGATACTCCATGCATGGAGGTCCCCGGACAGTTATGATCTGTATCGGCCATGTCTAGGTATTCTAAGGCTTTTCGTTTGCTTTGATTTTGAAAACGGGGAGAGCTAATTAAAAGCTGCTTTTATATAAAACTGATTGTGTATGTATAGTATACGTAGTTACGTATATTTTAAAATAAATTATTGGTGATTAATCCGACGTGTCGAAGTTGTGATAGGTTCTTACAAGAACTTGTTGAGGTAAATCATAAATGGAGTCTCACTGCTTATACCAAAAGTCACTTTATTTATATTATCATATGCCAAGAATTTCAAGTGGTTTAATTTGTTTCACTTTCTTTTGTTTTCGTTTTTGTTTATGTTTATATTTTTTTTTTCTATTATTGTAATTGGGATTTTCTATTAATTGTATGATGATTTTCTTTTGGATATATATATATAATACATGTACAAAATCTTTGGATGTTCGCTTTTAGTTTTTATGGCCTTAATTAATTTTGAATTTTCTTTTAAAGGAAACAACTTTAAAAATATAATTAAATATATATTAAGAATTAAAAATAATATTGCAAAAAAAAAAAAGTGGGAGAGATGAATTATCAATTATAACTTTACATGATCTATGGTAGCCTTGCCTTAGGGCCTAGTAATTGATGGAGGCCTGCTTCTTTGGTTCAGCTACTATTATCATGATTTTGCATGATATATAATAGTAAATCAGAAGATTATTTTTGTAAGTTTAGAGTGACAGTTTCTATGTAGTCAATAGTCATAACCTTCATCATATATTCAACATGGAATGATATTTGGACACAGTTATATTTTGTTGTCACTGGTTGATTTTATGAATCTAAATATATTTCAAATTAAAATTCATGTTGTATCAATTCAAATATTTTAATTTAAATTAATGAGTTAAATTTCAAACATTAAATTTTTAGTTGCTTTTAATTTAATGGTTAAGACAATTAATAAATATTACATCTATTTATTATTTATTTTCAATTCTTATTTAAAAAGTAAATGAAAGGTTTGGATTTGATGTTATGAATTATTAGCAAACAATTTAAAGTGGAAATACCTTTTACTCATTAAATAAATTAACTTTTAACTCATTAGAATATCGAAATAAATACCATTGACAAATTATGTTGTTGTAATGGCCTTTTTTCCCCCCTTATGTCAACTATTAAATTATAGTTAATTACTAAACTTAATATGATTTAGTGGTAAAAAACATTTATTCAGTGTAAAAATATCTTAACTTCGAATAATTGTACCATATATAAATGATATTTAAAAAAAAATAACAATTATAGTGTTTAGTTAAAAAAAAAAAAAGAAAGAAATACACCAGACGTATGGCCAATCCTAGATTAGTAATTAATTGGCATCGTACTAATGCACATTTTCATTAATCATCATAAACCCTTTTTTGTCTTACACGCAATATTCTTTCATGTCTTCGTTTTCCCAAAAAAAAAAAAAACTTTCATGCCCCAAGTCCAATTAATAATTTGTTTTTCTCCTGTGCCGTACGGTTTTTCGCGTGCCAGAAATGGCAGACGCAGGAACCAATTTCATAACCCTCTCTTTGCCTTTCTTCGCTTGCCCTTAGAGCTCTTTTCATCTTTATTTAATCAATTAGGCCAATTTAAGACTATTTCCATCACATTAAATTACAGCTACGAGTTTTATCTATTATTTCAAATCTGAATTTTGGACTTTTTGCTTAATTTTGACAAACAACAAATATCAACTACTTCACATTGGTTTTTATTTGCCACACTTTTTTTTTTCTTTTAACTAATGGTTTTATCACCTTAATTTCTTTAAAACTCATGTTTGATATAAGTTATACATTCATTTTTTTGGTTTTATTGGAGAAGTGAGATTTAAATTCAAGACATCTATTTAGTGTTAGTGAGGAGCACTTCCATCAATTTATGTCTCCAACCATAAGCAATACATCTTAAAACCTACATTTTAGTTTTTAGTATACGCCTATTGCATCCCAATCCCTAGATTATGACACACAATCTAGTTCACACAAAATAGAGATCACGACCTCTGCAAGAGATAATGCACGCCTACATACTTTCTTGTTTTAGCTAGGTAATGATAGATATATATATATATATATATATATATATATATATATATGACTCTTTATTTTCAACAAGATGTTTAGTAAAATATTCATTGATCTATAGAGAAAAAATGCATATCCGTGCTTGTGTCATTAAGAGCATTTTAAAGCTAGGCCAATTTTGTCTCGACTCATATAGATTTTTCTTTCTTGTATTAAGAGCATCCTGCTTCTTTTTAAATCAGCAAAGCTCCTTGATCGGCCATCATTGAATAGCTGCAATATAAATATAAAAGGACAAGAGAAAAATTATAAAAGTCTGTGACTCAGATTGGATTGGCCTTCATCTATATGTCGTTTTTCTTGAGTCTAATATATATAAATGCAATAAACTGAGTAATGAACCTATCGAATGCTTAAATTTCCATAAATTGTGTATATCATCGTAATTATCTAATTAATTACTTGTATTCTTAATTTTTGCATCGTTTTTTAAACTTAGTACTTAACAGAATAAACAGGCTATAAATGTTCATCACAGGAACAGTGGTATATGCGATTAATAGTTGCTTAACCTAATATGGAACTATGATTTTAATTAATGATATAAGATGAATATGAAGTAATTTATGGGGTCATTTGTTTTTTTGTATGAAGACTAAATAATACCGTTGAAGATTGAAGACTGAATAGTGATTGAAACTTAAAATTTGAATAACATGATTTTTTTTTTTTTAAACTTACTTCTGAATACGTTGTAATTTTTTTTTTTAATTTAAAATCATCTGAAAATTAGTAAGTTGATATTTATACATTTTTTACTATTTGTTGTTATGTGATTTTAATATATTTAATATAAATATATGAAAATAAATAATTTAATAAATTCTAAAATATTTTTATATACATATTAATAATATTTTATTCATAATTAAAATATATAGTAGTATTAACTATATTTATATATTTAATACATTAATATATTTAAGAAAATTATAAATTTTAATTTAATCCCTAACGTTTAGCAAAATATTATTTTTTTTTACTAACTTTTGTATTTGGAATTCCTATCATACCTAACATTTCAAAAATATATCAATCTAGCCTTTCTGTTAGTCAATCTTAACAGGGAGAGGGTTGGTTTGGTCATTTTAACTTGACTATATTTATTTATTTATAATATATATTTCTATATTTTTAATTTAATATATAAAAATATTTTTAAATTAATTAAAAAAAAAATCTCCATGGAAGACCCCGATATTCCATGGAGACCATTCTCTTTCCGACAAGGAAGACCACAAAAATAGTCTCCATCAACATATCAAATTCAAAAAGCAAAAAAAAAATCAAAACAAATCAAAGTTGCAAAAAAATATAAACACACAAAAAAAAAAAATGAAAGATCTTCAATGTTTGAAGATCTGGGCATCAATGTTTGAAGATCTAGGCAGCCCACATCTTCAAACATTAAAGATCTTCCTTTTTTTTTGTTTCCATGAGTTTGGAAAACAACTCTAAAACATTAAACCACATCATCCATCAATAAATGAATTCAAAAAAAAAAAAGTTGTACAACCCAAACATAAACACAAACCAAACACCAAAAAAAAAAAATATATCATCTGTACACACAAAACCTAAACATACACATAAAAACCAAAAATATACATGAAAACTATGAGATCATCGAGGAAGGTAGTTAACGGGGCAAGAGCGAATGAGGAATGGGAGATTGCGTCGAAGGAGACGAGATTAAGGATGGCGTCATCGTCCTCTTCATTGATGGTGATGGTGACCTCCTCCAACTTGAAATGAGAGTGAGTATCAGTGTCCATCCTTGTTGTATGGTGCTTCCTCGTCTTCTCTAATAGTGATGGTGTTCTCAGGGATCGATGGTGGGCTATAGATAAAAGTAGAGAAACTGTATGGTTTTATAGAGAGAAAAATGGAGGTTGGAAGTGTGAAAGGGTAAAGAGGGGAAAAAGGTTGGAGACGATTTGGGTTCTAGCCATTGTGTTTGGGTTGATGGAAAAGATAATCTAAGTTGTGGCAGTTCTTGTTCACTTTGTTGTGGATTCAGATGATAGATGCCAAATCTAGTCCTTGGTAATGGAGACTAGATGACCTCAACCATTGGAGACAAGTCTTCGACGATAAAGATTGATTGGAGTCCAATCTTCTACAATTTTTTTTTTTAATTTGTATAAACTTTTTCTTTTTTAAGATTTGAGAGATATTTGGTTTGATGTACGTTGATATTTAATTTGGGTGATGTTGGTTTGATAAAAATGATAGAGATGATGATTTTGATAAATATATAAGATGAAATTGGAGATGGGAAAGATGATGAGAGGTAAAAGATGAACAAGATTTTTTTTTTTAATTGAAAATATGATTTTTTAATTAAAATATTTATTATTTGTAAATTGAATAAAAAAAATTAATTCAATGATGTATTACAATTTTATTGGAGGTGGTAATGACAATTTTATAATAATAGAGATGATTATTTTGTAATTATCAATTTTTAAAAGGATAATTACATCACTTTTACTATCTTAAATTATATCAAAGGTAAATCTGTCCTTTTGTCATTTCTGTCATGTTTGACTATCATTTTTTTATTAAAGAGACTAAATCGATCCATTTTCGAAACGTTAGAGATGACGAGAATTTAAAATACAAACATTAGTAAAAAAAAAAAAGTAATATTTTACTAAATGTTAGGGACTAAATTAATTTTTTTTTTAAGAAAATATATTAATATATTTTAAATTAAAATATGTTATTTTAATTCTAAGATAATTTGAAATGAGATGTATTTAGGTTTTATTTTTCAAATATATTTTTTGTAAGTATCAAGGAAAATTTTTTTGAGTAATATAAAATTAGGATAAATTTGAAATTATATTGTTTTGAGAATGATAGATTTAGAATAAAAAATTTTAAATGTTATTAAGTGATTTTTAATTAAGTGAAAAGTTAAAAATTTTTATTTAATTTTTAAATTATTTTTTGGTAGTTTTAAATAGTTTGACCACTTAAAAAAATAAACGAAAACAATTTAATGCATATAATTCAACACTATTGAATATTAAATAAAAAAATAAACAACCTTGAATTAATATTTGAAATTTGTGGGTATTTTTGTAAATCTAATAATATTTATTCGTATGCTAATAAAGATATAGAATTAAAGGTTTGCCATGAAAAATTAAAAGAAAAAATAGAAGGAGAATCCGATACAAGACAATACTTTTAGGGAATATTTTTAGGGCTAGGGTTAGCTAGGCCAGACATATATGCGAAGCATGGTTATGTTGAAAAATTAGGAAAAATAATTTTAGTTCTTAATTTTTGTGGAAGTGTCAATTTTTTAACTATATTTTTCAAAATGACGAAATGAACCTTAACTTTTCAGAAAAGTATCAAATTAGTCCCTCTCATCGATCAACTAATGGTCAAACCTAACTGATAGCATACTAAATAAGGGTAAATTTAGTATTTCCAATCATATTGGAGGACGGTGACACGTGTAAAATGAAGATAAAATGAGGAAAAAAAATCATTTAAAACAAATGAGGAAAAAAACAAAAATTCAAAAAAATAAAAATTGAAAAATAAACTCGTTTGACAAACCCCACCACACCCTTCACTCGCCACCCACCCCTAACCCCAAACCCGTTCCCCCTCCACCACCGTCGTTCAACAAGCAAGCCCCCGTTCACCCACGACCGACCACAGTCCCTTAACCACTATCATGATCGTCTGATGGTCACACACTTGCAGCCGTTCGACCCGTTCAACAACCTGCATCCCACTACCATTCAACAACCCACACCTCAGGCCATTCAACAAGCTACCGTCCCTCGACCACCACCATCATCTTCTGACAGTCACTCGCTTGCAGTTGTCCGACCCGTTCAACAACCAACATCCTGTTCGCAGCACAAACCCAGCCCATTTAAACGACCCACATCCCACCCCGTTCAACAACCCACACGCATTCACCCACAACGGACCACCCACCCTCGACCATCATCGTGACCGTCCAACGGTCATATCCACTTATAGCCATCCGACCCGTTCAACAATCCGCATCCGGTTCACTCACTATCAACCTACACCCCTCCCCCCCGAACATCGTTCGACCAACTTCTCGAGCTACAGTGACTTTTTCATCAGGTCAGGTGAGTCCATTAGGGTTCTATTAGTTTTTTTTTTTTCTTTTAATTTTTTTGTGGGTTTTGTTAAGAAGTTGGTTGTGAACATGAATTTCTGCTTATTATTCGTCAAAAATTGTAATTTACTTGTTTTGTACAGTTGTTGGATTGGTTAGGGTATTTTGAAAGTTGATTGTAAAGCTTTTTGTGTGAAAGAATGAGTGTTTTGATAGTTTATTGTGTGGATATTGCATAGAATTTTGGTAGTTATATATTATTGTAATATTTTACTTTATTTGAAGGTCTAATGGTCTTTTTATCTATTTTAACTATGTCCAGAGTTAAATAAGTTTTTTCACGTTTTTTATTAAGTTAATGCATTTAATACATTTTTATTAACTGCCACTATAATGCAAAAATGATTAAACAAAAAACAAATATTTAGTTAGTATATATATATAATCCTATATATTATATTAACTGTATTAGGAGGAAGTTATAAATATTAACTCTATTAGGTGTATCTAAAACGTTGGGATATAACCATAAATATTAATGGTTCCTGGTGGGTTTTTAATACGCCGTTCATTAATCGCCAGAAGGAGGTAGTCTATTGGCATACTATAGCTTAATGTACCCCAAGGGAATGAGCTTCACGCTTCTGCATTCTGCCACATAAAATTAGGAATGTTTACCCTGTCATCCTGTCTCATGAAAAGATGGAAAACGATCCTTGTATTTGCTAACTTCAATAGATCTTAATCATTTATTGCATCGTAGACTGCATAGTCTTGACATATTGTATGGCTCCTTACCTCGAGAAAGGTGACTAGGTTGGACACATCCGACGATTATCTATTTAACAATCGCCATAAGATACTGTTCTGGTCAGTTTGCAATGTATTAAAAATTTTTTGATCGATGCGCCCAAAAGCAAGTCCTGTTACCAATAAAAATTCCCGTTTCCCAAATCTATACATTCTCCCTCCAATTTCAAACCACATTTCATCAGTGTGCCCACCGGTGACATCCATCTCTATAGCAAAAACTCATAATATCACAAAGACAGCAGTCATGTTGTCGCTTGTCTTCAAAATATGTCTGAACGAACACTCTTTTATGAACCAGTTGTACATTTCATCTAGTAATAACTGTAATTATTTTATTAAGCCAGATCCATTTCTAACTAATGTGTGCATTCCCGCTCATACTCTTGCCAATTGTTTGCGAACTATATTTATATGTGAAATCCATCTGTAGGAAAGAAAAATAGCAAAAGATTAGTATTTTGATGTGAAAAATCGAATCGGTATTTTACTATATAAGAATAACTAGTAATTCTTGCTGATTCATCTGTAGAAAAGAAAAACAGTAAAATATTAGTATTTTGATGTGAAAAACTCAATCAGTTTTTAACTATATATGAATAATTAGTAATTCTTGTAGATCATTTTTCAGTTCAGTTTTTTACATCGATTTTTCACTTCAGTTTTTCACATTCTGAAAACAATTGTTAAAAATCGAAGTGGAAAACTGAAGTGAAAAACCGAAGTTAAAAACCGAACTGATGCCGATGACACTGCTATAATCTAAATTGACCAATTTCAACCAAATCTAACCTATTCTAAACCCAATCATCATAACCCAACATCCATAACACAAAACACATCTTAAAATTGTAAAACAAAATAAAAAAAAAATGTAAACTTTCAAATGGAAACCAAATGTAAACGTACATTCGCAAATGGAGAAACTCGTCGATAGTTGGAATGTGCTCTACAAGGTAGAAAAATCGGACAAAATGGTCGAAAAAGGTTAAACGGTATGGTCAGGTCTCGATCTGGTTCAGGTCGCACAAAACGGGTTGAGGTCACTTTTGCTCAATGATGAAAATGACTTTTCATTGAGATTCTAATACTTTATATATATAAGGGCCGTTTCAAAATTTTATGTTTCGATTTTTTATAAATTTTTAAAAGTTAAGGGTTTATGGATAAATATGTGTAGGGGCATGATCGATAATTTGAGTATATGATAAAATTAATTTGTTTGAGGGGTTAAAAATAATTTTTATAAAATAATGGGTAAAAACAAAAATTACTCTTTTAAAATGGGCTTTGTTGTAATTTCTACTTTTTTTTTTTGTTTTTTGACATTAGCTATTTCTTGATTTCAATTGTGAAATTGATAAATAAATAGTTAATTTTTATTAGGGTTTGGTTTATTTATTATTTTTTTTTATGAGGTTGGAAGTTCATATACTAACTTTAGTAGTTGAAAAATCTCTTTCAACGAGTATGACACTTCTTTCGCTGGATAATTCTAGTGGTATTTAAAGTTAATACCTTAATTTGAAATGATTTGAGGATTTTTGGGCTTCAATTAGGCTATGTTGAATATTGGCCCAACATTTGGGCCTGTACTTTTTGATTTTGGCTTTTATAGCTTTCAGCACTAGTTAACCTTCACCACCATTTTTTATGGGTGTTGCATATTTTGTTTATATTCAATAATTATTTTTTAGAAAAGAAATAAATTTTTATTAATAACTAAATTCAATACTAAATAAATTTTAATTAATAATTTAACTCGCTAGTAATACACAAAATATAGTTTAATCGTCAATACTCGATAGTGGATTGTGAAATAGTATATATGAAAACAATTAATAACCAGTAATACAAAAGTATATTGTGAAATCCATGAAAATAACTGCCAGTTATTCAATCATCAAACTTAGGGTATTGAAAAAAGATGTAAAACATCGTTCAAATTCAAATGATTTTTTTTTTTAAAAAAAAAAAATTAAAAAATTTATAATAATTTAAATTTTATGATAATTTATTGTTGATCAAATAATATATAATAATTTCAACAAGCAATAAGCTAGCGGGGTAGGGTGGCGATAATTAACCAAACATCCTCTGGGCTTTGAAAACAAGTTATTTATATTACCTCCAACTTGGGGCTTTTGGAATACCGGTACCTAACATTATTATTTAAAACTACAATTTATTTATATCAAATGGGATGAAAAGATGTATATCTAACCCAGCTAAGTTTTTCTTCTAAATTATTAAAACAAATTTTAATACCTCAAAGTAATTAATGATGTACTCAAAATTAATTAATTGTCCAGTTGTAAACTATCATTTTCCCATTGAGCGTGCATTGAAAATTTTTGAAGGAATAGGGAAAGAGGACTGAAAGAGCAAATATTGTCAAAATCCTATAAGCCGAAACAGGGAAAAAAGGGCGTATAAAAAAGTGATTAAGGTACTGTTGGTGAATGGTTTAAAATTTAACAGGTATATTAATTATGAATAATATATAAAACAACTTGACCAATCCAAGCCCCCATGATCAGCTGAACACCCATGCACCATTTTTCACTAAATTAAAGTTGCAATTAAAAAAACCGTTTAGTTGCCAATCAGCTCATTAGCACCGTTGGTTAATTACCATTATCCGACAGACGGCATTCGTTGATTCAGACAATCATCTTCGATTTCTACGTGGTTGCCCATGTTGATGCTTAAAATTTGGATTGAGTAATTAATTAATTAACAAGTGCATATGCTTTATTATTTACCAAGATGTGGGATTGATCTCGTATCTTTATCGTTTAGCCTAAAAAGTTTAATTATTTTTTAATCGATTGATTATTCGACGTAATCAAATTAACGATTAAGGGAGTTGAGAACAATGTTATAATAATAGTGTTTAAGATATGCCATATATGCCAGTCAAAAGTTATTAAGAATGTTTGAAAATGCTTTTTGAGAAAGTGTTTTCTTTTAATTTTAATATTTTGATAAAAGAATCTCGGTGCCATGAATATGTGTTTCTTAGACGAAATAATACTTTTCAAGAAAAAAATAAATTTATGTTCTTTCTTTAAGAGTGGCCATATAAAATTAACATTAAAGGAAACGGCAACAAGTCTGCATAATATGCATCAATAATTGGATTGGCGGTTAATATTGTTATTTGATTTTTATTGAATTTTTTGAAGCTGTAAGCTTGCAACTTTTCTTCTGAAAAAAAGCATTTTTGTAGAACAATATTATCGACCAACTTTAACAAGCTGACTCATAGCCCCTTTCATGGAGGAAACAGGAGGTACAAGGAGGAGGATTGGCAAATCTCTTTAATGATCAATAATTTAGAAATGCAACCCCACCATGTAAATGAAAATGAAAACATCTCTCACCACCCTCATCAGATATTGTACATGTCTTTACGTAAGGAATCTGCTTTTATTTATTCATTTTATTTTACTTTTAACTTCTGCTTTTTTTATTATCTTTATTATTTTATTTAATAAGAATAATAATTTCTTCAGTTAGAAGTGAGGCTCGAATCCATATGTTTTAGCTCTCTTACGTTCTCTCGATTTTACGTATATATTGCGCACAAATAATTTTGGAACCTTTTAACCAATGTACATGTTCAATATATAAAGCAAAAAGTAGGTCATATGTTAGGGTATGAAAATATGAATAAGAAGGTTATAATTATATATATTTTTGAAATATGGGAATTAATGTATTGCTATGTTAAAAGAATAAGTATAAATTATTTAATTATTTTTTGAATTGTTAAAATATGTCATAAAGATACAAATTAACACTATCCCGTGTAAAATTAATGTTAATCATTTTAGCATCACAATTTTGTTGTGAATGGATTATACTAGAGTACTACTCCCATGATTAAATGTAACTGTAAGTAATGTTGTCCAACTCAAACATTTGTAATGGTGCCACATTTATGAATTGGAAATAAAAATGAATAATCAAATTTCATTCAAAAATAAACTCAATTCGCTAGATGGTATGTGAATATTAACTAAATGTTCTCACGAAAACAAAACCTAATCACTAATTTATATATAAGGTTTATATAATTTTATTCTAAATCAAATTATTATAAAATTGTTATTACAAATTAGAAATTAGATTTTCATTCACTCATCGCTAAGGATTCTCAATTATTTAACAGACCTACAGCTATAAGAACCATTTGACAGGGGAGATTTTAACAAATAGGATATAATTATAGTCATTTTATCATATCAGTTTTTTTAAAAATTCATGTACAAGATTTGATTAAAGAAAAACAATGTATATGTATCCTCTCTCTGCTATTTTAGGTCCGTTGACCAGATTAAATAATGCTTAAAAAAAAAAGAGTAAAATTTTCCTGTTTGGACTTTGTCCTAAAGCATATTTGATTGTTGTTTTTATTTAAAAATATATATAATGAATAAGCATATGCTGTAACAATTAATCCAAAATTTTGTCCTCTTGTGATGATAGGGCAAAACTTGATTGGCAGTGGTCCTATAAAATATCAAGATAAAGATTCTCTATGAATATTAATATATTATTAATTTTTTAATGAGAATAATTTAAGTTTGAATGATATATGAGAAAGAAAAAATCTATTAATTTTAATCATTTATTTTTTTAAATACTGATGTGTCACGGAATTATTAAAAGATTAAAAAAAAAAAAATGATGAAAGAGAATTCTTACTTAAAATATCATGAATGTAATTAAGCAGAACTTTAGGTTAAATAATTTTGGTCCAATCCCAGACTCACAGCTTCATCGTACCAGTAAGTTTCTCTCTCTCACACGCACACAGAAGCTTTGACTGGTTGATGACGTGATGATGAGATGATACATGAGTATTAGTACCACCGAGCACTGTAAGTGGACAGCTCGCAGTTTTCGCCAAAATTAATTGATATTGTTAACAATCTATTCTCTGTGTTCCTCCATTAGTTTTTCCGCTTCTAAACAGCTAGATCCTCTTTTCCATCAAATGTTTCCGACTTTTTCTCCTCCCTAGCTAGATCTTTGTTTTGATTTTGCCATGGTTTTTTTAATATCAATATGGCGATGTTTCTTTCGAAGTTGTGTATTAATTGCTGTATATACCCAGAAACTATGGCTTTTTTTAGAAGGTTTAGGGTCTTCGTTTGTGTCGAGAATCATCAACATATATGAATGTTACTTTTTTAGGGTTTTTTTTTTCTTTAAAAAAAAAAAAAATCTTGGGTGTGATTGTATCTGTGAGGTTGATTTTGTAAGTTTCTGGTCCGTGATGTACTGATAAATACCTGATATATGGGGTCATAGTTTCAATCAAGTCTGTACTAATAGAGACCTCTAGACAGCTTGTTCTTCTATAATTTTGTATGTATGGTGATCAATCGACAGTTGTTGTTTGCTGATGCAGCACCAGCAAGATTCACATGCAAAATTGAAATACGTATCTAAAGGATTTATTTGTTTGGCTTGAGAATCTTGATGATGCTGCATTAGCAATTAATGACTACATGGAAATTTTGATCTGCCTAGTCATGTCATGATTTTTATTACAATCTAGCCAGTTACATCTTTCAATTCTCTTAATGAAGGAGGATCACGGTTTGAAAATAATTATGCTAGCAAATAATTAATGTGCTGGTGAAAGGAGGAAAGAACACGATTACTACTTGCTATGGGACCGACAAGGTGAGCTATAAACTTCGCTTTTCTAATTCGCTAGTTATTTGTTGCAATATTTTGTTCATATTCAATTGCAAGATAGTCTTAATTTCTTATTTTTCATGGAATCTAGTTGGATATTGCAGAGAAAGAATTTGCTAACCGTATGGATTTTGAATTTTTTTTTGTTTGATGCTACAATCAATCGATTTTTGTTTTTATTTTTGCTTTGTTTTGTTGGGAACTAAACGTAGAACTAATGATTAGGGTTTGATTGTGTCATTAAAAGGAAGGCAATGAGATGGTTCCAGGTTTTAATCAATTTCCCCTAACTCAGAATGATCATATAGAAGGTTTCCTGGCATATGTATTTGTATTTTCTTTTTCTTTTTAAACAGTTCCAACAATGTATTCAAACTAAAAACAGTTTGAAGGATCATGCAAGGGCGATCAGGGTAAGCTTGAAGTTCCACAAAATGAGAAAAGTACTGGTATTCGCTCATCAATCAAATGTATCTCTAATCTCTATGCTTTATGTATGTACTGGCCAACCTGAAAGTTTGAAAGTTGCAGGTTTGTCTCTTCACATCTGAGTTTCTTTATTTATTTTTTAATGTCACTTGCAGTATACCTAAGCCACACTACGTAGAGATTTGAGTTCACTTATTACAAGTCTAACCAGTAATCTATATATATATATATATATTGGAACTTCTCTATCATGGTTGAAACATGTCACATGTTCATTGACATGCATAAAAGGATCAAGCATGCCGTTAATTTGTTCTTGTCTAAGTATTATATATATTCCTTTTCTTTTTTCTCTTAATAAATCTTGCCCTTCTTTCTCTTTCTCTCTCTCTCTTTATATATTTGTGTATATATAAAATAATAATATTTTTTCTTAAATTATAATAAATTTTAAAATTAAGGAATAAAGAATGTGCAACTTGAATTTACAATCTCATTGATGTATGTGTAAATTAAAAGGTATATTAATTGTCCAATACATATAAGATTTAGTTTGCTTTTAGAAGATTGTAGCTTATTTAGTCTAGTAGTAGAAAAGAACAATACTTCAAGTGGGCTTTGACTTCTGTTGTAAATTTTTAGTATTAATGATCGATTAATTCTTCCTCATCTCATCTTATATCTATTTGTCTTTTATACTTTTTACTAGCAATTCATTTCTAAAAATATTTCTCATTCCAGGTTACTAGCTAACTTGGTTTATAATGTCTCATGTGGAGAAGTTTGGTTTATATTTTATATTTGGAATGAAAAAAATTACGCTTTTTAGTGGCTTGCTTCATTGCACTAAAATATGCAATCTTCTTGCTAATTAAAGCAGCAATATGAATAACTTAAGATTTAATATTTATAGTCAAGTTAATGTATAACCATAAACATGATTATCCTAGAAATCATTTTATGGCACTACAATTTTGTGTTTCATATCATCATATGTGATAGCTGCTGACAATTATCCTATGGTACTACAATTTTGTGGTTCAGCGGCAATTGGAAAGGATGACCCGTTCAGGATTCTCCAGATTTAAGCTTATTTTTAACTTCCAAGCATTTCGTCGCTTACTATGCCCTTCCTCTAACATAATCTGCAATTGTGCATGCATTTTTCAACACTTTATATATGCCTAATTATGTCGATTAGCTATTATATCATTTTGCAAATCTGTTTATTGATTTTATTGAGCAAGGTGATGTTCAAGATCTCAGGTAGTGGACAGGTTGCTCTCGAGTTTGATTTGCCACGAACCTAGACCATTCTTGAATGTGGACGTAAGTCGACAAATTCTCAGGTTTTGCAATGAAATTCAAAGGAATGATTTTAAGGTTGGTGAGGATGATTTTATTTTGACATACTTGTTATTGAAATCACTCCACTGTCGGGACTCGGGACTCTGGACGACCCAAATATAACATTTTGGCGAGAAGCCTTCAGTACTCTGGATTCTGGAAGGTGATGTCACAGTGAAGGAAAACACTCTTGTTACTGAGTTGAGTAGGAAAATTGAGAGGTGTTGGGAAATTTAAAGCGAATATAAGATGACTTCTATCACTGTTATCGGGCAATAAATTCCATGCCAATAGCGGAAGACTTGTTAATTTTTCATTACATATTGTTACTTACCATCAAATCCAAAAGCGCAAACTAATAGAAAAAAATCAAACTATAGTATTTAAGATATGAAATTTATACGCGACACGCCTCCTCACGTAGTAAGTAGATAAATGACTGATGTCCCCTCACATAGAAAATAGGAAAATAACAACTGTCGGACACATGCTAAACGTCTCTTACCTTAATAAGGTAATGTTGACACCTAATTTTAGGTCAACCTGGTTCTTGAAACCCAATACCTGCAAAACAAAAACTAACAAACAAAACAATAATGACTAGAATCAAAACAGGCAGGACACAATGACTTTTACGTGGTTCGGCAAGGTAATGGCTTACGTCCACGACTGTCACCTTATTCTCACAGAGTAACAGAATCTATTTCTTAGTTGGTTGTTTACGATGAATTTCATCTCCTATTTATAGAGAAGATGTTACAATTTGAATAGATTTAAGAATCTTACAGATAAGACAAAAAATAATATGCATTAATTGAGATAATATCTCCCAAGATTATCTTCATCGTATCCACAGCAATCGTCGATAATGTCGTGATTTAATTTGCATGGAAATAAGTAAGTTGACTAATTTCCTGAATTAAATTGATTCGGCATTCTAGAAGATCAACTGGTCAAATTTAACGAGTACTTTGAGCGAACAGACTACTTAAACGATCAGATATTACACCTAGCGAGCAGATTATCCAGACGATCTGCTCCTTCGACTAGCGGTCAGATAAGAAGACCTCCTGATCATTCTGATAGCCTTTGAAGAGTACTATCTAGCAGATCTTGACCACGATCAGATAATCTTAGCGTTATAACATGCAGTTAGACCATTACGCGATCAGACATGTGTTCAAATGATACGATCAATTACACAGTAATTAAAACAATCAGCTATACGATCAGATGTGTTGGAGTTTACAGGTTAAGAAATAACCACATATTCTCTCATTTGACCGTTGACTAATTTGACCTGCTTCTTGGACTTCTTCTCATAGAATAACATACCGGTCTCATCCTTGGACCTTTCTTAGTCTATTTTCTATGATAGCAAAAATGTCCATAATAGGTAATAAGGTGTGTAATAAGAATTCAAGATAAAAGAAAGAGAGTTTGAACTAATGACCTTCAAAATCTGATACTATATTAGTTATTATCAAACTAAAAAATTTAAGTTGATAAAAAATGATCCAGGTATAATATTTAAAATTTGAGATTGACACGTGACATTCTATTTTTCTTAGCATCTCAAATTGAAACTAAGGTTAATAAATGTGTTAGAAGTATTTACTAGCAAATATGAACTTTATATGTATATTACTGAAATAAATTAAGTTCTCAAAATTCTAAAATAAGTCTTTTTTTTTTAATTATCTCTTTAATTTTTAAGTTTCGTGCATCCACGATTGCTTTTCGTAGCCAAAATTATATGTCACTGGCTTTATGAATTACTATGTAGTGAATAATTATTACAAAATGGGACACTTTTTCTCATTTAGACCTGCTTGGTTGACCGCTTCTAAAGTCGTATTGGATATATTATTGGAGGATTAGATTTTCATAACAAGTGTTTAATGACCTCATTATGTTGGATGCTGAAGTCCGTTATGATCTTCTCGTAATCGGCGAAGGGTGGGTAAGAAGGTGGGTTTCGCCACATCTACACTAACTTATTTTATTTATTTATTTATTTTTACTAAACTTAACTATTGTTAAAACCAATTGAAATAATATTCTGAAATACGGTCTGAATTTATACTCTCAAAAATAAAAGAAGACTATCCATACATAATAGAAAAACTATCCACATATTAGTGAAACGTGTACGAATCGAACCTAGGTCATTAAACAAACCTAAGTCATTAAAGAAGACAAGGGAAGGGCCCCAACCATCGAGATAAGCCCACTTTGCATCAGGTATGCATTTTTTGACTGAAGGCAGATGAATGAACTAAAAGCTTGGAAGAAGCATTTGGATTTTCAAGCATCTTTGTTTTAGTGATTAGTTGCAATAAAATTTAATTATTTTTATAATTAATAAGAAAAAAAACTTAGTTATTTTATTTATAAATGCTAAATTAATTTGAAGTAATAATATCTTGTTTAAAAGTTTTCTGTATATCTAAATTTAAATTTTATAATTAAATTATTTTTATTTTATCAATATATATTTTTAATATATTATTCAATTCAATCCAATTTAATTCAATATGACATATCAAACGAAAACTATGGCTTCAAATCCAATTCCATAAACTATTTATTTGAAATTAGAATTTAGAATTTCAATCGATTAAATAAGCACGAGGGTTTATTATTGAGTAACCATAATTTTATCCACATTTCCCTCAAACTTTGAACCCTTCATGTCTCTCTGCAGAAAATTATGGTCTTAACCTCCAAGTACTTTTTATCCACATTTGCACACTAAATTTCTTTAAAAATAAGAATTATATGTTTACTTGAAATTAACACAATCTATCAAAAAGCATATAGAAGTCAAACTAATTTATAAACAAATTATTGAGCATGACACACAGTCACAATTTCCTTCAACTGCTCTTGTCATCATTCGAACTTTTATCCACAATTTTATGTCTTTTGTGATTTAAAAGATCCGTGATCAAAATGTCTACGTTGACATAAGAAGAGCCACCTTTGGTAACAGCCAACCTTGCCAACTCACAGAGATCACTCACTCTTTTTCTCATTTCTTCCGCATCTTTTTGACCACCACCACCTCTATTCATGAACCGAGTCACAACCTCCTCAACTCGGTCTCTCTCAATTAAAACACCAACCTTTTCCTCCTCTCCCCAAGCCAGTCCTCTCTCTACGCCAATTGCAGTTCCAATTCTCAACTGGGTCACCACAAAATTCTCATTGTAAAACTGCTCAGCGAAAAGTGGCCACGTTATCATTGGCACACCTGCACTCACTGATTCGAGAACCGAGTTCCACCAGCAGTGAGTCATGAACCCACCAACCGCTGGATGGTTCAATATAAGAACCTGTGGTGCCCAACCCTTTATTACAAGTCCTCTCTCTTCGATTCTCTCTTCGAAATCATTTGTCAAAAATTCACATTTGCCTTTATCACTATCTTTGACAACCCAAATGAAGTTGACTTTTGAAGCTTCAAGTCCTAAAGCAATCTCCAAAAGCTGTGACTCCGGAAACTCGCACAAACTCCCAAAGCAAACGTAGAGAACTGAGTTGGGTTCCTTCGAGTCAAGCCATGTAACACAATCACCTTCACTAATGGAAGAAGCTTTGATTCCTCTCTCTGCCATATCAAAAGCCTTTGTATTGAAGAGAGAAACCGGTCCGACCTGGTACATAACTTTTTCCGTAACCTTCTCGTAATGTTTCACGTATTCCGGTTCAACATCATAGAAACTATTGGCCACGACACGATATGTGTCACGCTCAGCTTCAATGATCTTCTCAAACATTTCATGCAAACCCGTCTTGCCAAAAAACTGGTCTGGCATACGAGAGACGGTGGTATAAACAGGTTCTGGCAAACCGGGAACGAAAAAAGGCTCGGTTTCACTGCTGACTTTCACGTTTGGCATGTGGTGGCCAGCAGCCATTGATAAACAAAGAGAGAAGCAACAAGTTCCATTGAAAGATATACGTGGAATATTATACTTACGTGCAATCTCCACCGTCCAAGGGAAGTTGAAGTCGGATATGATGGCTTCGGGCCGATATCGACGGACAAGATCATCGGCTTGGGGCTGCAACAACATGTTTTCTTTGGAGAAGTTGTAGGAGAGACCTCGGGACGGTAGAGAGTCGAGATTTTCACAATTTGGTGGCAAGTTGGCGGCAGCGTGAGGGAAGTCCATTTTCAAGATGTTGATGGAGTGGCGGTGATCGTCACGTTCGATTATGGATTCAAAACGTTTCACGTTTTGTGGGGTTGTGATGATGGTTGCTTTGGTGCCATGTGATGCGAAGATCCTCGCTATGTCTGTCATGGGAATGAGGTGGCCTGGTGCCATGAATGGAAAGAAGAACAAATGTAGTTGATCGTGAGACTGAGTTTTGGCTGCCATTAGGGTCAGTTTTTTCAATACAACAACGAACTACTATAACAAAAATATCTATATTTTCCGACACAAGATCGTATTCGTATATAATTTCTTATAGCTGGAATTCGGCGCGATTGCTGGACGCGAAAGTAGAACACAAATATCGACCGATTTAAGTCAAATATGCATGTATCATCATCATTGATTTCCTCGAGGAAAAGAGACACCTAGGTCTAAATGCATGCACGGATAGCCTACACAATCTAAAGAATTTTTAAATTTCAATCAGGTGATTCAATTCTTACGGCATGATATTACACTAATATTGTCTTATTTAGAATGTTTCAAAATATATATACTTCTTGCAAAAGTGTTTTCCTTTTGGTTCCAGTATGTGTAAACAAATTGAATTGTGAAATATGGCAGAATATCCTGGAACATCTACTTTCAATGTAAGGGCAAATTGCACAATCCTCTCAAAATTGGATGAAATCGCACCTAAATGATTGGTTTGATCACATTGACATTAAAATTACCTGAGATTTCAAAATTACAACACAAATATCATATGTCATAGTCAACGACAATTAAATTTGAACGGTAAATGATAAAAAGTACAAAAAGACTAAAATACTCATCAAATCAACTTTAACAATTAATTTATATATTTTACATATACTATCATATTATAATAACAAAAATTCAATTAAAAATGCATCATTTTCTTCATCACTATAACCATCATCAGAAATTCATCATCATTTCATCCCAAATCATAACTCCATCTATCATCGTCTTCCTTCTTCGTTCATTTCATCATCTTCATCATCTCTATTATTTATTTAAAAATATTTTAAAAATTAACAAAATTGAAAAAATCTCAACTCTTTTCTTTTTCCCTCCGTTTTCTCAACAACCAAATATCAAATTTTAATTTCCCAACAATCAAACAAAAAATACAAACATTCTTCAACAAACCAAAACAACCCCACTAAAGAAAACAATCCCATCAAATATTTATTTAAAAACTGAAATAAATCCTACAAATAAAATAAAATTTTGGATGAAAACCAGATGATCTCTATTAAGATATGGAGACCGGTGATCTTCATGCGATAATCTCCATTATTGGGGATCATTTGAGTCTCTAATGATGGAGACCTCAATGGTGTCCAACGATAAAAACTCAAAACTAGGTCTCTATCATTAGAGACCCTGGGGATCGTTTGATCTCTTAGCAATACAATAACACTTGACTTGCGACAGCGCTTGATCAAGCTTCATCAACACAAAGAGATGTCGACCATGGGAGTTGCGACGAGTTTAAGTTTGGAGGAGAAGAGACTATGGTAGTGGAGTGGAGACCATCTAGTTCCCCATATTTGCACATCTGCAAATCTCTTGTTTGCAACTTTTTATATATTTTTTCATATATATTATTATTTTATTAATGAAAAATATATTTTTAATTTCTATTTTATCTTTGATAGTTTTGATTTAACGATAATTAATAGATGATACTTTGTGCTGTATTTTTAAGTCTCATATAGCCTTAATATCATTATGGTCAAACCGTCATTTAGGTGTAATTTTATCAAACGTAAAGGTTTGTGCAATTTACGCTTTAATAAAATAAAAGACTAAATATTGTGAAATGCCCGCCAAGCGCCAACACCGTCTTCTTAAACCATAACCGAACAGACAAGCAGAGCAGTAACAACAATGTCCACCAGAAAACTCATACAAGTGATGACCAAAACCCTAAGTTCAATGTCCCACCAAGAAATCGCTTTAAAAATCGTTAAAGACCTGAACAATTCAGACCTTAAACGCTTGTCTTTACTCTCAAATCTCGACTCTGACGTTGCCCACCTCGTTATATCGAACCCCGATCTCCCTCCTCAATCTTGCTTGTCTTTCTTCAACTTACTCCGCCAAAACCCGTCTCCCTTTGCCCACAAACCCGACCTCCAAACCCACATAGCTCTCATTTCCCGTCTCTACGAGGCTCGAAAGTTCGCTGAGATCATCAACGTGTTGAAACACATTGCAAACGATGTTCGTTTACAGTGCCCGGGTATTGAAATAGTTTCTCTGATTGAAAATGCGAGTCCTGAGCGTAGATTTGTTGAGAAGTTGTGTGATATGTTGTTTAGAGTGTATGCTGATAGTAAAATGTTTGAGGAGGCAAATGGGGTTTTTGATTATATGGAGAAAAGTGGGTTGAAGATTGATGAGAGGTCTTGCATTGTGTTTTTAGTTGCTTTGAAGAGGTGTGATGAAATGGACAAGTGTTTTGGGTTTTTTCAGAGGATGGTGGAGGCTAATGCGGAGATCAGTGTTTATTCTATGACGATTGTGATTGATGGGTTGTGTAAGAGAGGAGAGGTTGAAAAAGCCGTGAATTTGATGGATCAAATGGCTGGTAGAGGAGTCAAAGCTAATGTCTTTACTTATAATACACTCATGAATGTGTATGTTAAAAGAAATGATTTTGTGGGTGTGAAGAATGTGTTGAGGTTGATGGAGGATGATAAGGTGGCTTATAATGTGGCGACGTATACGCTTTTGATGGAATGGAATGGGTCGTCGGGGAAAATTGGTGAAGTCGAGAAGCTGTTTGATGAAATGCGTGAGAGAGGGATAGAAGTGGATGTTCATGTGTATACTTGTGTTATTAGTTGGAATTGCAGAGTGGGGAATGTGAAGAGAGCGATTGCGTTGTTCGATGAGTTGACTGAGAAAGGGATTGTTCCGAGTAGGCACACTTATGGGGCTTTGGTTGATGGTGTTTGTAAGGCTGGGAAGGTGGAAGCAGCTGAGGTTTTAGTAAAGGATATGCAAAGCCGAGGTTTTGGTGTGAATCAAGTGATATTTAATACGCTTATAAACGGATTCTGTGCTAGGGGTAGGATAGATGAAGCTTTAGGTGTGAAGGCTATTATGGAACGTAAAGGGTTTGAGACAGATGTGTATGCTTATAATTCAATTGCTAGTGGGCTGTGTAAATTGAAACGGTTTGAGGAAGCGAAAAGATGGTTGTTTACTATGATGGAGAAGGGTCGAACTCCTAATGTAGTGAATTTCAGTACTCTCATTAACATATTTTCCAAACAAGGGAACTTAGAGGAGGCAAATCGGGTATTTAAAGAGATGGAGAAAAAGAGAGTGAGACCCAATATCGTTACTTACAACACCCTGATTGCTGGGTATTGCAAGAATGGAAAGATGGAGGAAGCTCATAAGCTAAGAGGCAAAATGGAAGCAATGGGGATGATGGCAGATGTATACACATACTCATCGCTTATACATGGTGAATATATATCTGGGAAATCAGATGTGGCAATGAAACTGTTTAATGAAATGAAACAGAGGGGTTTAAAGCAGAATCAAGTCACCTATACATCAGTTATTTTGGGTCTATCAAAGGAGGGGAAATCAGATGAAGCATTTAGACTGTATGATGAGATGAAAGAGGCTGGTATAACACCTGATGACAGAGTGTATAATTCACTAGTGGGTAGTCTTCATACAGCTAGTAATTAGCTGTACGGATTCTTGACAACACAAAGAATTACTTACAATACAATAATCTTGCAAAAAAATGAATCATTTAACTCCAATCATCTGATGACACACCAACCTATGTTCGCATTTCTGTTGGGAAAGTAGTATTACAAAAATGTGCTAGCAACAATATGAAATCACATCTGTCTCTAGGTAAACTATGCACGGTTGAGAAAAGAGTTATCTCGAGTCTTTAGTGAGTGGAGGTTTAGCTAAATGGTTCAGTTTGTTAGTTTATTGATTGCTAAATGTTTGCTTGTTTGCTTGTTATTGACGTTTGACGGACAGCACAAGTTTGTAGAAATGGAAACCCAGGAGATCTCAGCTTCTTGTAAGCATAACAGGTGCACTTCTCTATTCTCCAAGGCTAAGAATGGGTGTTCTCTCTTCTTTTTGGTGTTGGGATATGTGTATTGGCTTGGCATTTTTTATAAACTAGAAATAAAACTAACTACAATATTTATATTATCTGAATTACAAAAACAAAAAGTGTAAGCTCATTTTTTAGTGATGTAAGTTGTTAGTTCTCAATTCTCATTTATTCTGATTACCCTTTGTTTAATCATTTGAAATGCTTATAATGATTACACATTGATATCCTTTATGTTTTAAGGGCTTTAGGCGCCAATTCCATAAGATTAAAGGCATGCAACATTACAGTAACATAATAATACATCATCTTTCAGATGAGACGGGAACAGAGAAGCCAGCTACGGGAGTATATTACATAGAAATTCTAAAAGTATTGGCACAAAACTCAATTGTTCACTGCAATAAGTCAAGGCACTGGATAACCTCTTGCATGGTTGGCCTTTTAGATGGATCGTCTTGCGTGCAGTGTAGACCAACATGTAACAGCTTTAGCATCTTGGCAGTTGCTATACTCTCTTTGGAAAGCTTCTCATCTAAGCACTCAACTCCCTTACCCTCTCCTATCATCTCCCTCACCCAACCCACCAAGTTTCCCCCTTCCAAATCCTTAAATTCTGAACTAGTTGGCTCCTTTCCTGTGACAATCTCCAGCATTAACACCCCGAAACTGTAGACATCCCCCTTCGTTGTTGATCTCATGCTTTGACCATATTCGGGAGCAATGTAACCATATGTTCCTGCAATTTCTGTGGTTACATGGGTTTCAGAAACATTAAGAGTCCTAGCTAAACCAAAATCAGCTATCTTAGGTTCAAAGTCATGATCCAGAAGAATGTTACTGGCCTTAACATCCCGATGAATAATGGGAGGTACGACAGTGTGGTGCAAAAAGGCAAGCCCTCTTGCTGTTCCTAATACAATTTTAAACCTGATATCCCAATTTAATGCTTCCATAGGCCCTGGTTTGTTCCTTAACCAGAAGTCAAGGCTTCTGTTCACCACGAACTCATATATCAAAAGCTTGTCACTTCTGAAAGAACAGGATCCTAGCAGTGATATTAAATTGTTGTGTTTAAGTCTCCTTGTCGCTTCCACCTCTGCTAAAAACTCTTTGCTTCCTTGATCTCTTGCTTTATCAAGCTTCTTGACTGCAATCAATTGCCCACTTGGGAGGATGCCTTTGTAAACTGTACCTGACCCTCCATCGCCAATCACATTGGATTCGCAGAAATTGTTTGTAATGTGGACTATGTCTGAGAATGATAGGTGCAGAGAAGACTGCTCGAACATAGTATCAGTTCTACCATCATTCAGATCTCTGTTATTCCCCAGGCCTTCTGACAGCGGCTTCAAACCCCCCACCTTTAAGGTCCTCCTCTTGAGGAAGACAAGGAATAAGCACATCACAGAAAGGGTTGTGCTAAGTGACAGAATCAAGAGCAGAGGAATTTCAAGCAAGTAGCATTTCCACCCGATTCTTTCTTTGCAGTTTTCTCTTGCTGAAGATTCAAAAGTGTCACCATTGTTCTGCAAAGGAATTTCTTTGAATTTTGTGCATTTCAAGACTTGCCCTTGTAAGAGATTGCTGGAAAAGTTCACGAAACTTAATTCAGTGAGATCACATAACTGATGAGGAATTGGTCCATGGAAGTAGTTCTCAGAAATGTCAAGGTACTGAAGCTGAGAGAGATTACTAAGGTATGGAGTTATGGTGCCAGAGAGTCTATTGTTATGGAGATCTAGGGAAGTCAAGTAAGAGAGGCCAGCAATTGAGCTTGGAATTTCACCGTTCAATTTGTTCAGGCTCAAGTTCAAGGTACCAATTAGGTGCCATGATGAGCTCTCCTTTATTAGCTTACTAAGGTTGCCTGACAGTTTGTTTTCTTGCAAGGAAAGGCCCACAATGTTTGTCAAATTTGAAAGAGAAACAGGTATTTCACCATAGAGGTGATTGTTGCTAAGATCCAGATAAGAGAGGGTTTGGAGGTGGCCAGTGGATGAAGGAATTTCACCTGTTAGTTGATTTCCTGACAGGTTAAGTTTGACTAGATGCTGAAGCTTTCCAATTTCTGAAGGAATTCGTCCGCTGAGGTGGTTGCATGCCAGCTTCAAACCTTGAAGTTTCTCTGCATCTCCTACCTCAGTAGGTATCTTGCCTTCCAATGAATTGGAAGATATATCAATTGAAATGAGATTGGGAAGTCGAAAAATGGATCCCGGGATCTTTCCAGTGAAGTTATTGTCTGCAAGCAGCAAATTTACAATCACAGAGCAGTTTCCTAGCTGTTGAGGTATCTGGCCAGAGAGCTTGTTCATGGAGAGATCTAAAACTCCACGATGCTGTATATAGCTTGTCTCTGGAATCAAAGGTTGTTGGAAAGCATCTGTTATCCCCAGGGGAAGTGGACCTGAAAGTTGATTGTGTGAGAGGACCACGTATTCCAACTCTTTCAGCTCCCCAATATTGGCTGGGATACTTCCAGCGAAGTTGTTGTACCCAAGATCCAAGCTTGTTAATAACCTTAAAGTAAATAGTTCATTGGGTATTTCCCCAGATAGCATGTTCTGGTTCAGTGAGAGCACTTGTAAACCTTGCAAATTTCTGATTTCCTTTGGGACCCTGCCTTCAAGCTTGTTATGATCCAAAATAAGGAGCTGAACTGTAACAAGATTCCCAATCTTTGCAGATAGCTGTCCATTAAGGAAATTGAAACTGGCACTGAACTCCAATAGGGTTCTCGAACTCCATATTTCCTCAGGAATCTGTCCTGAGAAATTGTTATAATCAAGCTCTAAACTCAGAAGTGGAAGATGAGAAAGATATGCAGGGACATTCCCGGTAAGCTGGTTCCGGGAAAGTATAAGTTGGGAGAGGTTTTTACAGTCCTGAAATGTTCCTCCAATTGATCCAACGAGGTAATTGTTTTCAAGTTCAAGATCAGACAAGAACTTGCAGTGACAAAGCTCTGAAGGGATGAAACCTGATAAATGGTTGTGGCTAAGGCTTAGGTAAGCCAGAGATGAACAATTGCCGATTTCTGCAGGTATCCTTCCTCGAAACTGATTTGACGCCAATAAAATAGATTCAGCAGAACGCCATTTCCCAAACCAAGTTGGAATTTCTCCTCCGATCTGATTATTTTCTATGCTGAAAGAGATCATAGAATCTGACAGACTGGCTAGACTATCTGGCAAAGCTCCAGAAAGGTCGTTAAAGCTCAAGACAGCAGTTTTTAGAGCCTGGCAGTTGCCAAGCTCATATGGAATCGTACCATTTATTTCTGCATTACTGATGAAGAGATATGTGAGGTTTAGCAAATTCCCAATGGCTGGAGGTATTGATGATTGTAACTGATTCCCGGAGAGGTCAAGTTTCTTGAGACTCCTTAGATTGCCAATTTCATCGGGAATTGGACCTTTGAGATTGCAAGAGGGAGCTTCCAGGATAAGAAGGTTTGTGAGATTGCCAATCTCTCGAGGCAACGAACCAAAGATCATGTTATGTCCAATCTGAAAGCTCCGTAATGCTGCAATACCTCCAATGCTGGAAGGAATAGGCCCTGTGATGGAGTTGTTAGACATATCAATGGTCTGCAATCTCATCAATCGTCCAAGACTGATGGGTATGCTACCAGAAAGGAGACAATTGCTGAGATCCAAAACTTGGAGAGCTGAAAGATTCCCCATGGTTGTTGGAATTGAACCAGAAAATGTGTTTCCTCCCAAATCTAGCACTTTCAATTTAGATAGTTGAGATAACTGTTCAGAAATTGGTCCTGTGAACATATTTGAATTCAAATTCAAGGTCTCAAGGCTTGAACAGGAGGAGATTGCAGGACTTAATCTGCCTGAAAATCTGTTAAAGGCAAGATTCATATTAATCAAATTTCTTAGGTTCTGTACGTCAGAAGAAAGAGATCCATTGAGAAAGTTGAAGCTTAGATCAATGGTTTTCAGCCTTTTGAGTTTCCAGAACTGTGATGGGATTGGACCTGAGAATGCATTGTCGGTGAGGTCGAGAAGTTCAAGGTTTGATAACGATGTCAGCGATGAAGGAAGCCACCCTTTCAGACCAAGATGGGGTAGAGAAAGAGCAACAACACTTCCATTTCTGCAAGTGATGCCTGTCCATGAACAGGGCGATGGTTTCATACCCCAATCCGCAATCCCTTCAGTGTTGGTAAGACCAGATTTGAATGCCATCAGTCCTAGAAATTCTGAAGCTTTGGCATATGGGACTGAAGAACATAACAATATCATCAAAAACAACCTCAGCTTGAAAAATCTTGAAGAAGTCATCTCAGAACTTGATTGAAGTGTCTGCACAAAACCAAGGTAATCAATCAGGGACGAGAAATCAAAACCACGTCTTTTTAATGATCAGAGGACAAAGTTTCATATGTTTACCTCCATAAGTAAATTTCTTTCAAGTGAGATATAAATTTCACAGATAAATACTGAAACAAAAACGAGAATAAAAGAACATAAAGAATGATTAATAATGAGACTATGAGAGTATAGATACTTCATCATAGAAGACTGGCTGAGCATAGATTTATTTGTTTGATTTTTCATATGTTTATTCTTTTTCTATAGACTTGGAGGAAATGAAGCAGGGGAGTGAAAGAAAAGCTTCGTCAGAGAGAGGTCACAAAGCCATTAAAGCATTCACATAAACTGTTCTTGACAAACTTCCATAAATTGTACATATACTGAAAGATTTCGCAATTCGTTCTTTTATTCTTTTTCATCTCCAATGTTTGCAGAACTTAAGCAGGCATAAAGGTAGGCAACTAGAGCAGCAAAAAGAATGCACATTGACTACAAGTAAAAGAGTACTGATGTTCTACCATTAAAAGAAAGATTGAAGCACATACCTGCCAATTTTTTAACTCAGTTTTGGGCATATCTTCTATCAGCTTCAAAGTCCACTACTCATCCATGGAAGAAGAAAGCGGTCTCTGTATACATATAAGAAAGAAAGACAGGGAAGAGAGCGAGAGGAAGATATCAGATAGAGAAATAACCAAACAAAGAGAAAGCAATGGAAGGGAAGTTGAATTAAGTTTCACCAATGTAGCACGCCAAGTGAGTTGGTGTTGTATTGTCAGCACAAAACTGCAGAATTGGGATTACAAGAAAACTGAGCAGGTTGAGTTATCAACCCATGCGGTCCATGCTTATACAGTAGAGTTGGTGGTGGTGTCAGAATTTAGACCTGAACCCCACTTAAATGCCATGCCATGCCACCCTGTGTCAGTTTGATAAAGAAATCACCGCCGTTACTGGAGGAGTTAATGATACTATCAGATGCCCTGAACGTCATCAAAGTGAGCAACAACTTCACAGTTCACACTAATGTTTTTACGTGTACTTGTAATAAAAACAGCTGTTCAATCAAGCTACATGACAAATGCTATGATCTCGTGGGACCCCACTAAATTTCAGGCCGTTACTGTTCTTCCGGCTTCAATTTTGTCAACTTTTGTGCGCAAGTACTTGCCATGTTTTTTTTTAACTAAACCTGCCTCGTTGCTACGGGGATTAGTTGGGATACAAGTTTCGACGTGGTTCGAGGCTCTCCTCTCAAAAGGTCGGATATGGTAACTCACACGTAAAGTGAAAAATTTGACATATTTTTAGATGAGAATTTTTTAAACTGAATCCACAATCTTGAAATAAGTAGTAAATAAGTTTGGTCTTACTACTGGACTAAAGTAGTTATTTCAGCACTCTTCGGATTTTAGTAGCTATGTTTGACACCTTTATATCCATCCATTGGTGGATATTAAATTTTCATTAAATACATTTTAAAATTTTTTATAGATAATTGTATCCTATTTATGAAATTCAATTTTTGAACTATGCAAGTAAATTTTGGTATTAATATATTTTAAGCTCGTTAGATGTGGGGAAAAAAAAAAAAAACACTTTTATGGGTATTCATGGTTGCAGATTTTTTATTTCTCAGTCTTGAAATGAACCCCCTGTGAGATGTGACGTATCTACAGTCACCGATTTTTCAGGAACTGATAATTAGAAGCTCTTTTGTTTTATTTCAACACGCGAAGTTGGTGTTTCTGAGCATGGACTTGTTTTGCTTCTAGAGTGAAGAGATGGACCCTCTTTATCTTTCGACCACAAACAGGCAGCTTTGGAACTAGAAATGCATTTGTCTTTGAAGTAAAATTAATAATTCATTCCATTTCGAAATTCTACTATAGATTACAGATTGTGAAGTTTCTTTTAATGAATGAAAAACACTGTTACATTACAACTTTAAAGAACTTGAAGCCTTTTTCACGCTAGTTCATGCTTGATAGCGGTAACTTCACAAAGCCGAGACATAGATCACAGGCCACCAAAAAGCAAAAACAACAAAATGGGTTGTTTCTCTATGTCTAAACAAGCAAATCCGCATACCCATCAATTGCTTCACTGCCAAGGGATTGTTTGAGTCTGTATAGAGCACGGTTCTCCAGTTGCCGCACTCTTTCCTTAGACAATCCATACACATTCCCTATTTCAGCGAGTGATTTTTGTTTCCCGTCTTCAATGCCGTATCTTAGCTTGATTATACGCCTCTCTTTGGCACTGAGAAGGCTTAGAAGGTTGCGGACATGCTGTCTCATTAATTGTTTTGCAACACTAACATCCGGTATCTCAATCCCAGTGTCTGCAGTTATCTCCTGCATGTGTAACAAGGATGACTTATGATTAATAATTGATATTTCATCACTAATAATTCCATCAGCCTCTGGACCACATAACAATCACCTGGAATGGTAATTATCAGAATCGTAGCATATTATATGCCAGCAAGCGGGATAATTATCACACTCCTAAATTATATATTTATGCATGCACACAAGAGGGCATGATCCATTAAGCTCAAGTGAAATGAGATATCAAAAGCATAGGGAGTGAATTCTGACTTTTTTTTTTTTTTGAAGATGGAACAGATTGGAAAAAGTAAACATTAGCATCAGAATGTCCTCTGAAAAGAAATAAATAAGATTTCCACATGAGAGGGAGATAGTGAAAGCAGCATTGATAAACTTAAATTTGAACGAATCTTCTTCCAACACTTCACAAAAAGCTAAACAACTACCTAGTCAAGATCTCTTATTTTTACAATTCCTTTTAAAATAGATTTTTCTTCGTGTCAGCCTCTAAATGAAAATATTTCAATTAGTCTTCAAAAGGTTTCCCCTATTAAGTGCCATTAATCGGTTTCTGAAATGTTCGAAAACAATTTCAGACCACTTTGCAATGTGTACACCAACCTATAGAGTGTTCATTTGATATCTATTAGCATATTAATTAACATGGCATAATCTGGGAAAGAAGAGTTCTAACAGAATGACCCAGATATCAAGTCCCTAGCCTTTTCTTTCTCAAAGAAACAAATCGCATCAAGAAGTTATACATTTAGATAATGTGATGAGAAAATTGAAATAACAAAGAAGCAATTACCTGAAAAGTGGTTTCCTGGTCTGACCACACCGGCTGTTGTATGGAAAGAGGCGTTCTTGTCATATATAGCAACTTCTCCAACTTTGTAACTGTAATCCCAACCCGTCCAGCCAATTCTTCTTTGGTTGGGTTATGATTTCCTTCTTGAATGTATAATCTCTTTGCTTCAAGTACCTTGCCCCGGAGGGTATACACATTCTCCTGCAGATAATGAACAAATTCAGTCACCAAGTATTAAACTGCTGCCTGCTTTTACATGATCATTATATATTTCCAAAAACCTGGGAGATTCCATCCCTTCCAAGCTTTAACAAAATACACCAATGAACAGAAGACAGATACATACTAATAAACAAACTAGCTAAAAGTTAAATTGAAAATAAAAAGTTAGAGAGACAATATCGTCATTTACCGGCAAACGAATTGTCCTGGAATGTTGAAACAGCGCCTTCCTAATCAGTTGCCTTATCCACCAGTAGGCATAGGTGGCAAATCGACAACCAGCATGAGGTTTGAACTTCTCAACACTCCTCATAAGACCCTTACTTCCCTCCTACATCAGTTTCACAAAGCAAAGAGACAAGATTTTATTATCCAGAGAAATTTTCCTTCTGATTAACATGAAGTTGTTTGAAAGCACTTATACGTAAAATTGTCACTTGAAATTGAACCAACCACCAATCTAGCTTCCATTTCTCTTCCTGAATTTTATTTGTAATTAACACCATAAATGTATACATGCCAAATTAAGAAGGAATAATATAAATATATATTATGATTTCCTCAGCTTGTAAGAGAATTCCAAGCAAGAAACAAAATTAGATTATCCACAAAAATGTTAAAGGCAGAACCTTAAAATGCCTCAAGTTCAGATCTAAATGTTCATTTCAAAATGAGTGTCCAGTAACAGGAAACTCTTGTACCCTGAACCCCTTATCAGTAAATAACTTCCAACCCCATCAGAACCAACAACATCGACACAAACCCCCTCAACCCCAACCTTCTATGTTTCAGTGCTCTCAGTTCACCCCACGTTAGAAATTGCAGCAATCAGATATCTGAGCATTATATTTAACTAATGCATCCAGGTGTTTACTTTTGTTGATAATTTTTAAGTTAACAAAAGGCAGTTGCCAAAGTAGAAAATATATGTATATATATATATTGTTAACCTGCAGTAAGTCCTGGAGGTTGAGACCACGGCCCTGAAACTGTTTGGCAACATGAACAACCAAACGTAGATTTGCATGAATGAGCTTGTCTCGGCTGCTGTTACCAGAATGAATTTCTGACTGTAAGTCCCGACAACTAATCCCAACAGCTTCAGCCCATTCGACCAAGGTGGGTTCACGACCAAACTGAGATCGAAGCTCACTCTTCACTTTCTCTAATTTCATTAAGTCCTGATACATATCCATCAAAAAGACCATTTGAGGTTAAGCATATCTTACTAGGAGATAAAAATAAGATGTAGACGTGTACCCGTATTTGAGCAATCAATTCACACTCTTCTTTAACTGTTAAAAGTTGTCTTGTTTCAGGACCCCCCAGAAACAACCGAAGAGCATCATTAGGATCAAACCCTTGATTTAACTTTTTCCGCATATCAGCCTTTCTAGAGGTATTAGTTTCATAAACCACAACTTTTGGTTTAGAAGCTCTCCTTTTCTTAGACCGTCTCTCCAAAAGGCGGGTTGACCGAACTGTTTTTACATCGTCAAGTGGCAAATTTGATGAACTAGTGCGGTCAAAATTTAGAAATGTTAGTCGTCGGCAATATTTACCTGATAACAAATAACATGGAAACATCCCAGTGAAATAGAATAATAACCTAGCTGAGAATGTATCATCAAGGTCAGCTCCATATATTTCGGGGTTTGCAACTAATAAGGCTGCTTCTTTGGAGGCTGACAAAGCCTTCTTAGCAAGGGCAACCGTATTAAATAGTTCAACATCAATAGGATCCCCAGAATCTTTTATTATAGACTGCTTAGCTGAGGACAAGGAAGAAAGTTCCCCTGTTCGCATGGAAGGCAACCTGCAAGAGAAAATTACAAAACCAAAAAAATACGTTGATTCAGAAACAAAACCACATTGCTAGAAACTAAAAAAACTTAGCAACCAAAACATCTTACAAATTCCATAAACCAGGCCAGTGAAGCAACTGGTGCTCAAAGTCCTGCACTAATAGATCCGTGTCATCAGAGTTGTTATCTTCAAGACCTGAGTTTCCAGTTTCCATCTGCCTCCTATCAATTGTAGCCTACAATGGGGCAAAACAAACACAACCAATGATGTTACATAATGTCAAAGTCACCACATAAAGAAAAACACTAACTGTTAACCATTTTTCACCAAAACAAAAAATTGCATATTACTAGTTTTAAGACACTTGCATATTCAAAACAGATATCTAACCTGAAATGCTTTGTCTTCCTTAAACATGTGCAAGAGAGACCTATACTCGTCGCGCTGCTGTTGTAAATAAACCGAGGTTGGAAAATGCCGAGCTACTGAAGAAGTTAAAACAGAAGTGACAGCAAGGGCCGCTTGCTCATGATGCATCAAAACTGCAACCATTCAATTTGTAATTTCAAAAGAAAAATCACCGTAAACATCAATTTAAGAATGCTAATAATCAATAACTGTTAAACATATAGTACCATTTCTATTTCAACAACAATAAACAAAAATGGTGACTAAATCCATGTCAAGAACACAAGTGACAGAACACGTGCACACAAAAGAGCAGATAATTCAGGCAATTAACAAACAAGCAAAACATCAAACGCTAAATTAACCTGTGGAGTATCCCTAAAAAAATGAAATGTCCTATCATGTTTTACATAAAATGGCTGCCGGCTTCTTGCACACAAAAACTTAAAACTAAACAATATTTCACAACACCAATAACATAACCAACATTTAAAGAAGCTATCTTCCACAATATTATGCATTAAAATTCATCAATAACTCCTCAGCACCCAAATGGGTAGCATAAAAACATAAATGGAGAAGACACATATAAAAAACCCAAGTAAAGATACAAACTTTCAACATTTGATACCTGAAGAAGAAGAGGGGGAGGAGAAAAGTGAGTTTCTGAAGTCGGTTCTTGAAGAAAATGAAGGAGGTGAAGACATTAAATTATGTCCAGCCTCCATTGGAGATGTTGTCTGAAAAGGGAGCGTTGTCTGAGTTTAAACGTAAGTTTGTACAACGTTGTAATCTAGCAAGAAAAAGAAAAACATGGATTGGTAGCCGTGGGAAAAGTCTATAATGTGTATTTGTAGATAAAGTAGCAGAGAAGAGAAGGTTCTGCACTGCTTTCACTGGCCATTTCTCGCCTCAAAATTGATAACCAAAATTTGTGGAAGGATCAGGTTGGTCTTCCTACTCTATCTCTCTGTGTCACCTGTAATAGATAATACGATGTCGTTGAATTAGCTATAAAAATATCAGGGTGGCTTGTGAATAAAGCCCTCGTCACTTGTCAGACTCCCAAGTCCCCGTTGAAAGGAGCCCTTTATTTTATTTTTATTTTAATGCTGTTACCTTTACGGACGTATGCTTTGATATGAATCTGATACGATTCCAATGATATAATCTAAATAAATAATTTTTATACTATTAAAAATCATTCGTATCAAAATAAAAGATAATTCATATAAATATAAAATTGATATCAAACTAATATGATTTTAATGATATAATCTAAATAAATAATTTTTATACTATTAAGAATCACTCGTATCAAGATAAAAGATAATTTATATATACATATATATATATAACGCCTTCATTGAACAAGACGTGGATTTTGAACGTAGAAACTTGCCTTTAAAGCCAATGTTGGCTTGTGCATTATTACTGCACTACAAGGCTAAGTGCCGGGTGTATACTCCCACTTGAAAGTTGAAACTCAATAAATCCTGGATTCAAAGCATAGATAAGGTAGATAGGAGACTACACAGATATCTAAAACCAAGCAGTTAAGAAATTCCAATAAAAAAAATATAATTTACATGAAGCAAGCATTATCAATCTATCATGTGTTTAGTTAAAGAAATTATATTAAAAAAAATGAAGTTGTTTGAGTGATAAATCCCAACAATTACACTATATAAATCATGAGTTTAAGTTATTCTTTCTTAAACCCTAATTTTGAAGTGTTGTTCTTCTGTTTTATATTATAAACGTTTCAAGTATAGGTATTATTTAATTGATTTTTTAAAATAATTAATCTGAGGAGTGTTTTTTTGTGTAATTTTAATTTAATTATCTTTAAATTAGATACTCCAAATATAAATTAAAAATCATTATTAAATATTAATCTAAATTTCTCGCAATTTAAATGGCTCCTAGCCCTAAGAAGCCAAAAATATACTTCCAGTTACATCCCAAACGGGCACGATTACTTGCAATAGCTACTAAGCTAATCATAATTTTCAGCACTAAAATTTTCAATAATGCTATATACTTCAATTTTCTTGTTTGTAAGCTTAACATAAAATAATGTTAAGCTTACATGAGTTTTGGACAACAAATTTTGGTGACATAGAATCACTCTAAATTTAAGTGCTTTGCTTCACAAATCACAAATTTGGTTTCAATTCTTAGCATGAAAATATAATATATCTTATACAAAAATGTTGGAAATACTTACACTCCTCTAATACTGTATATATATCCCATATTATAATTTTTCAAAATTTCAATATTATTCTTGAATGAAACTATTAAAAATGATCAAAATAATTATACGTATACCTTATAAATCATATCAATATGCTGAACATTTATAATATGTTTTCATCAAAATATTAACTATTTTTTTTAAAGTATCTATTTAAAAAAAAATGATTAAATATCTACTAATCTAAAATTTTAAATGGTGATTATTTAAATTATAGATATTAAAAAAATAACGTACTTTTTAAAAACAAAAAACCATTTAATAAAAAAATGAGTAAAAATGAAATTTAAATTAAATAAAAAAGGAGGTGCAATGGGAGGTGCCGCTCCTCCTATGCTTTTTATTTTATTTGTATCTTTTAGTTTAATTAATTTATAAATCATTTTTGTTGAAACATTAATTTATAAATTATTAATACACAATATTCAACTAAAAATTAAATGACGTAATATTTTTGTTAACGTATAGTGTCTGTTTATAAATTATAATATTTTAAAAATTTTAATAAGATATAAATATAAAAAAAGAGTAAAATATATGATTTTCCATGGTGCAAACACAGTAACACTCATACAAAAATTAAGCATTAGCAAAGTTAAGTTCACACCAAATGAATTGCAATATTGCATAACTAATCTTGAGATTAATAGGTCCAAACCAATGCTCAAAACGGGCCACATTGTAAGCTTTGTAGCAGTTTCAATGAAAACATCGTTTTATGAGGTCCTGAGTCCCCTGTCCTGACTTGGTGATTCTCGGGTCTTGATAAGATTTCACAATTTGAAAACGTGGAGAAGACATGCTCACCGTAGTTTAAAATATCTGCGATATTCTCGATATTTCCATCGATATTTCCGTAAATCAAGGGACCGATATCGATAGGGGGTGTAATCTCCTATCCGTCAAAATATCCTAGAAATATCCGCGATATTTCGGTAAAATATCTTTTCCGTGAGCTTGTAGTACAAATTTTATAAAATATCGATGAAATTTTTGGAAATATCCGTAGAATATCTGTGAAATATCCTGGAAATATCTGTTAAATTTTCATAAAATAAAAGTGAAATTTAAGTTTTTCAAATAAAAATTTGTTAAGTTTTTATTAAATAAATAAAAAGAATAATTACAAAAAAGGCTCATTTGGTAAGAACAATCTCTAAAATAACATTTCTTATTTTATTGTTATAAAAAATACATTGGGTGGACAAAAATACCCTTAATAAAATGATAGTAATTTGAATCATTCTTGGGATTCCCAACCTTAAAGTTAGGCATCTCAACCTCTATATTGGGAGCCTCAACCTTTAAGTTGAGATTCTCAATCTTGATTTAACATCCAGGTTGGGAATCTCAACCCTAAGGTTGAGATTCCGAATGTGAATTTGAATCAAGATTAGGACTTCCAACCTGAAGGTTGAGAATGTGAATTTGGATGTTTTATCAAGGTTGAGATTCTCTACCTTAAGATTAGGATTTTCAACTTCGAAGTTGGAATGTAGATTGAGATCTTAACTTCGAGGTTGGGATTCTCAACCACATCGTTTGGTAGAAAAAGTGACCGACAAAAAATGATGGGTCAAGGGCATTTTCGTCCAAAAGAAGACATTGTGGGAAGATTAAAACAATAAAGATTATTTTTCAAATGAGTTATCAAAAATGGGTTAGTTTTCAACAAAACCCTAAATAAAATAAATTTTCAACCCACGTGAATAATCTCATTTTCATCAAGAATCTCATTATTATATTTCATTTTGTAGTCAAGCTCAAACATCTCATAATTGCTATTCTATTTTAAAAACAAAAACTCATAAGCCCTTGCTAGTGATGGAATTCATAATGAAGATAATGGTGCTGATGATGATAATGATGATGATGACAATGATGACGACGACAATAATGATGATGATGATAACAATGGAAGAAATAATTATGCTTTTACTCAAAGAAATGATACTGATACAGATTTGCCATTGAGCCCATTTACTTGTGAAGAACAATACACTCATTGCACACAAGATGAAGACTATGAGTGTAGAGCTGCGGGTCTAAACATAGGGGCTATTAGTAAGGATTATACAAAGAGAATCCATCAAATACAGTTAGGGATGTCATCATCCAATGAAGATAACATTTCAACTACTTTTGAATCTATGAGTTTAAGGTCTAGTGATGATGACCATATAAGTTTTGGGATCTCCAATGATCCTTACACACAATTTCCTATCTATGGACAGATGGTGAGAATAAATCAAGAAGTTTATTCATGGCATGTTCGTGATTATATTCAAAATCATTCAAATTATATGTCATGGTATCAGTATTATATAAATCTAGATGCTAACCATACAATTTATGAACCACCTAGGATTTCATTTTGGTTTTAAAATTTACATGATTTATGTGATGCAAATTAATTAAAAAGTTTTATTGGAAACTTTTTATATTTTCATATATCTACTCTATATATTATATCTATATTTATACCTTTTAGTTATTACTTTTTAGATAGAATATGTTTTTTTTTTTAAATATAATATGATTTTTGGTTGTAGAAATGATTATTTTAACATTACCAAAAGTTTCATTAAAAAATATTATGTTTTTAACTAAATTTCCGTACTTTCCGTAAATTTTACGTAAATTTCCGTCGATATCAATATTTCTGTCGACATTTCCGCCGAATTGTAGTACCGATATTTCCGTCGATATCGATATTTTCAACATTGATGCTCACTGTGTTATCAGACTGCCGTGTATAACCACCCCGGCCGACACCATAATGATATTAAAGACTTTTAAAGTATGATTCGAATAGCAAATCATATAAATATGATAATGGTTGTGGGGAAAGGCCTACGATGGTCACACTCCCTTCACTAAATAAGTTCAAATTCTTTTTAAAAGTTATTATTTATCCTTTAAATTTTATGTTTGTTTGGAGGTAGTGGTGCTAATTGTCATAAAAGTTGCTGCAACTTCGTCCAAATGGAAAACAATATTTTTACCATAAGTGAATAGCAAGGAAGTTATACAATATTTAGTCTACGTTTGGCACATCATATCTATTAGTCAGAATTACTTTTTTAATACTAAAAACTCCACCAAATACTTTTTGTGTCGTTTTGTTGATATCCTAATAGAGCTTTTGGGAAATTAAAAAAGTTGAAAAATATCTACTTATAGAAACTCAAATTTTGAGTTTTTTTCAAATAGATATTTTTTAGTTCTTTGAAAAAGATTAAAATATCTAATCTACCCCTATTTCATTTTGTTAATATCTTTATGCCCTTACGACCTTTTTATACTTTCTTTTTAAATATAAATATATAACTTCCACTTTCATTCATTTTTTATTTTATAAAAATATCAGAGAATTCATTTTTATACGATAAGTTATATATATATACATTATGTGTGTGTGTGTTTGTTTCTTTTTTTTTTAAAAAAAAAAATTGATTTTGACTGATACAATAATCTTTTTGTTATTAGTTTATTGATATATATACACACACACACACATATATATATATATATATATTGCAAATGATTTTGTTATTGTTTTATTGATACAGGTGAACCCAAAAAAAAAAGAAAAAAAAAAGGTGAATAATAAGAGAAACAAAGTCTTTCTTTTTTTTTAGGCTAATTAAATTAAGAGTAAAAATTTGATTGAGAGTAATAAAGTCTTTATTACTATGACAATTGATTAATTTTTTATAGTTGAGGTTGAAGCATATATTCCTAAAACAAATATACTATTATTCTCTCTCATATCTTTTTTAATAAATTAATAATTTAAAAGTACTTTAAATATAATTTAATTAAACATTGTATAATTTAAAAAAATAATAATTAACAACCAAGTAACCAACAACTTTCTTTCAAAAATTTATTTTTAAAATATCTATTTTCAAAAGATTTACTTAAATAAAATATATCAAATAAAATCTTAGCTAAAGATTATCGTTCAATATAATTTACTGAGAATGTATTAACTTTCATAAGTGATATATATATATATTTGAAGTTTTTATAAATGACAATTAAAAAAAAATGAATTAGGTGAAATGCTCTATGATTAAAAATATATATATTTATCTTTTTATTATACTAAACCTTTATATCATTAGTTAAATTTTATCATATTTACCAATAAAATAATTATTTGATTAAAAATGATGGTCGACTATTAAAATTGATAGAATTGGACAATGACGCGATGGTTCAGTATAATGAATGGTTAAATGTGTATCCGCTTTCTTTTGGCCATAATTCAAGGGAATTTTGGGTAATTTATTCTTCTAAAAATAAATAAATGAAAAGAGAATATAACTGAAAGGGTATGACGGGAAATTAAATTCTAAAATTCGAAGATTGGTCAATGTGTCAGTCTGTCTTGACAGCTCACCAAATTTGAGACAAGTACCTGCACTCACACGCATGCAACTTCCCAAGCGCGTGGGCTTTGCATTTGTAAATTTGTTTGGGCTATGTTCACACTTCACAGGCTAATATCTTATTACGATTTATTTATATTATTTTTAGAAAGAACAAATTACAATTTAACTACCCAGTTGAAACGTATTCACAGGCGGAGCAAATATTTTACTTTTATTACAATTGACCCCCAACTGTTAGTAATTTTTCATTAAAACTGATGGCAAACAGTATAAAATAATGAAAAGATCAAAATACCCTTAAAAATTAATTAATTAAATAAAAATTATCTAAAAATTAATTAAACTAAATTAAAACTAAATAATTAAATTTAAAAAATTTAATAAACCTTATTCTTTTCACCGGTTACCACCAAACCAAAAATCTATCATCATCAATCTATAAATAACAAACAAAATCATTAACAACATTTAAAACATATCCATTATCATCAATCAACAAATAACCAATTCAACTCATCATCGTTCAACCCATCTGGAATCACCAGATTTTCTTGAAGAACTGAAAAAAAAAAAAAAAAAATTTAACCTCAAAATCATATTCAATCTTAACTCATCATCAATCAATCTTTAAACCCAAAACACTCAAACCTCAGGTTTGATTTCTGGGTAACACACCCAGAAATCGAAACCATAAATCGAACCCAGAATTTGGGTTCGTCGCGAACCCAGATCTTGGGTTCATCACGAACCCAGAAGAACCCAGGTCTGGGTTCATCTGGATGAACCCAGATCGGGTTCGAGGCGGAAGAAGAAGAAATGGAAGACGGAAGAAGAAGAAGCGGAAGAAGAGAGCAGACGACGGCGACAGGGTCAGGGTCAGCACAGAGACAGCGACGGCAAAAAATGAGAGAAGTTGAGGACGAGAGACAGAGAGAGAGAGAGAGAAACAGTTTAAAGTTTTTAAAATTGATTTTTTTAAAAAATAAAACATTTAAAAATTTTTAAATTTTATTTTTTAAAAAAATAAAATATCAAAAGATAATTTTACCCCTAAACCGGTTAACACTAACGAAAATTCACTAACGGCAGGGGGTCAATTGTAATAAAAACGAAACAATTGCTCCGCCTATGAATGCGTTTCAACTGGGTAGCTAAATTGTAATTTGCTCTTTTAGAAATACTATAAAAAGACTTTGTTTCGCAACGAGAATTAAAACCCAATGTAAATGAACTATGTTGCAACCTTTTCAACTAATTAGTTTTTAATAGAAATGATTGAACATTTTATTGATTTTAAAAGTTTAAAGGTTTAAATTCTATCATTATTAAAAATATGAATAATTTTATATAAATATAATCCTCCTTTTCTACTATTAAAAAAAAAAAAGAAGGATAATTGGTCATATCTCACAAATTTGATGATATATATTTGAAATAATCTATATTTACATCAAATATTTCATAATTATCTACAAACATTTCATAATAAAATATCAATATACACATCCTAATTTATATCTCAATTTATATCTTGATTTAAGATCGTGTCATTTTAATTCAATTAATACATCGAATTAATAAAATGATAAAATAATAAAATAGTTTTTATTCAATGAGAAATTACTTACAATATCATTTAAATTAGCTTTTTTAACTAATTGTTTAAAAATTGTATTTTTAAATTAATATATATATATTATGGTTGAGACAAACTCATATGTCAATCGAGACAAAATGAGGTTTTTGACTCTATGACACAATCAAGGGAGCGGCTCTTATACAAAAATGAGTAATCCACTCATAGGTAGAGAAAAGGACCCACATAAGGTGGGAGGATAACCCATATATTTTTATATGATATGAGATTTGCTTTTAATAGGAATAAAACTTGATAAAACTATATTAACTTACATCATTTTCCACTATTTTCAAATGCTTCTCAAAGTTAGAAAATCCTAGAATCGCCAACCACCACCTCTTTTCTCCCTCTGTCCTCTGTATCAACCCACCATTCTGTCATCCCTTCACAACTCCTCATCTCCGTCGCACACCGTTCCACATTGAACCCCCCTCTCTCATCCCTCCACCGCGAAGTCGTACATTTCACTCTCCACCATTATCTTTGCTTCATCTCTTAATCAACGTCGAGCGACGCTATTTCCAGCACGATTTCGTCAGATTTGATAGCAATGCAATCGTCGTTGTTAGTGTCCAATTGGATATTGATGTGGCGGTATAGTATCGTCGAAGAACTCTAGTGGGATAAAATCATGATAAGTTAAATTTATTCAGCCTCATTTATCTGTATCAAACATGAGTTTGGATAAAATTTAATCCAAAGTTAATTAAATCCCGACAAACAAACGGAGACTCAGAGCGTAAGGGTTAATGGTTTTCCTAACTAGGCCACTGATCTTCTCTTTAAATTAATATATTTAATATATAACAAATAAAAGTCATATATATCGAATGAATGATGGTCCAATCCAATTGATGATCTAAGCCACATCTTCACATCAACTAGAAACGCTTGATTAAAGTCCTACACAAGTGAGCCCCGTAACATTAGACTAACCGCACGCTCCATACTCTTGTTGAATCTAAACGAATGGGCCCACACACATTTGATCCATGTGTACCCGTGCCCTAATCTGATTCGAAGTGGGACTCACATGACGACACGTCACGCACTCAGTCTCTATTAAAAAAAAAAAGTGGTGGCCCCGCATCCTTATATCTGTCGTTGTGGGGTCAGTAGAATCCGCAACCAAGACCCACCTCTCTCTCTCTCTCTCTCTCACAAAAACCCTAAATTTGCTCCATAGATTTTCCTCGTGTATTTTGACACCTAAAAGACTAAAACCCCCGACACGATGGCCTCCGAAATGCCGCTCCATAACAACTTAAACGTCTCCTCTGACCAAAACCCTAACTCTAACTCACTCCTCCCCGTTACCACCGCCGGTGGTGGTGAAGTCAAGACGCAACTTTCTCACTCACGCAAGCGTGCGGGTTCTTCGTCGTCGAAGGACCGGCACACGAAGGTCAACGGGCGGGGCCGCCGGGTGCGGATGCCGGCGATGTGCGCGGCCCGGATCTTCCAGCTGACCCGGGAGCTGGGTCACCGGTCCGATGGCGAGACCATAGAGTGGCTGCTCCGCCAAGCGGAGCAGGCTATCTACGAGACCACCGGGACTGGGACAGTTCCCGCCATGGCGATTTCGTCGACTGCCGGGTCCACTCCGATCGAGTCGTCGCCGGCGTCGGTGTCTTGTAGGGTGCACCCGATAAGCAGCAGCTCCGCTCCGTCGCAGGGGATGTTCGTGCCGCCGCCTCCCAGTTGTCGGCTGGACTTGTGCCAACCTCTGGGGTTGCAGTACGCGGGAAACGGGTATCGGCACATGCCGTTCACGGCGCTGTTGCTGCAACCGGCTGCGGCGGCAGCCGCGGAGGAAGTGGAGGAGAGGAGGCGGCAAGAGGAAGTCATCAGGGATGGTCAATAGATTAGGGTATACTTGATAGTTTGTATCTATAGAGACACTAAACTAGACCGACTTTTACGTTTTTTTGGGTTTCGTGTTTTTCAGTCTTTCGGTTTCTAGATTTGGGTTTTTTTTTTTTTAAATTTCTAGTTAGAGTGTCTTCTTCAGTGGATTTCTTTTGGTTTTATGGGTTGTGTTTATGTGGTGGTGGTGGTGGTAGAGAGGGGTTTCATATGTAAATGAAATTTTAGATGTAATGGGATTCCTTTAAAGGGGAGATTTGTCTTTCTTCTGTGAAATAGACCATCAAACAGTAGATGATAGAAACAAGACTGAATTAAATTTGGACCCATCATCATCATATATTTGCATCAGTTAAGGTATGTGTTGGAATAAGAATCTCGATAGTGATATAAAATCATAACTCCATATCAATGCTCAACTTCTGAGAAAACAGGAAAATCTGCAAGATAATTGAGAATAGTGTTGTGGAAAGTGCATTTATATTAAAAATTCAAGTCTTTATCAATCTACTTTCCTGAAAAGTTTTTGTCAAGTATTTTTACACAATATTAAAAGTGCTTTTCTGATTTAAAATATGTATACCAGAAAATATATACTACACGCTCTAATGAGATCAACTTCCAACAAAAATGTGTGAATGGAAATTAAAAGTTGCATTGAAGTGTAGAAGACCCTCAAAATCTTTTATAAAAAAATTTAAAATATAATAAAATAATAAAAAATATATATAATTATAGAGACTATTTTTTTTTTTTTCAAATTGAAGGATTTGATTGAATATTTTATCAAAAATTATGGGTTATTTACAATTTTATATTTAACTGTTGTAAACCCTAATCCATACACAATAGCTAAGAAGCCATCCCATTCCTTTTTGCAACCCTAATCCCACAACAGCCATCCGTTGAAACACCAGCATGCAGAGAGGAGAGAAGAGGAGAGTGGAATGGCTTGGTTTCATGGGTGAAAACAGCGTGAGAGGAGACTTGTGGTCGACACAAGCCCATTAAAAACTAAGGTTGCACGAGGCATGCCTCGCATCCGCCCCTCGCACCTCACCGAAGTCACTACACCTCGCCACCTCAAGCCTAGCGCGCACATAGACGCACTTTTAACAACAACCAAATACAAGCATGTAAACCACACTATTAGTTGCTAGTATTAAGAGAAACAATTGAATACTCCAAGTTATCTTTTGAACATACCAACAAATGCAATCAATGAATTGGCATTTGATATTTTCATAGAATTCCAATGACTGGCATGAGAATCTATGCATATACATATATAGTATATTTATGCAAGAAGACACAGAGATGGTGTGTTTTCAAAATAATAAAGTAGCTAAAGAGTTTGTTGAGCAACAAAAACTAAATATGAGAATGCAAGTATATGAGAAGTTATTCTCGTTTCAAGAAGGTTGCATCTGACAAGTCAAGTAGCACCAGCACAAGCACAAGCAACAGCAAAGGAACTAGAAGTGTACCCTGAAAGATCGGTACATTCCAATTTCCATATGCTAATTACCAAAGTTCCACCACCTCTTTTTCCTTCTCCACTCACGAGCGGGCATATCTGAAGTTTGAAGAGCAAAAACATGGGTAATGTGAAAATTGATGAAGCATGAATACAAGCAAGTACCCAAGTCGGTGAGATAAAGGTAGCCTGAAACTTTTGAATGGATCTTTCGCCCACAAAATACAATAGAAGGAAAGAATAAGACAATTACCTCCTTGAGAATAGATCGAGTTGTAGTGCACCTCTGCCCAAAAACTCACACAGATGACTACACGAAAAGCAACAATTTTTTAAACAGTCAACAAATGAAGACTTCATCAAATATTTAAGCAACAAAGATCTAAACTTTACTCGAATTGTGAGAGCAAATATAAAGTAGACACAAGTAGTCAACTGTTGCATCAATGTAGTGTAATTATACAAAATTTGGCTCATAATTAAATTGCAAATACAAATGTGGAAAACTCAAGTAAGAAGGAAGGACTGTGAAATGATAGTAAAAATTTGAAACTAAAATGTAACCAGCAAAAAAGGTCAAAGAGTTACAACCAACCAGAAAATAGAAAAAACAATAGACTTAGAGCAGAAACTGGTACACATCATACCTCCTTTCGACTTCTGGACATTGGGAAGAATTTCAATGTAACCGGTGTCCTTAAAAGAAGTTATAACAATTATTTTCACACCAAACTGAAACAAAATAATATAAGTATTAGCAATGGATGGAAACAAGGCACAATTTCATTGACAATGTAATAGTAGAAGCCAGCTTTAAAAAACAGATGAGAGAGAGAGAGAGAGAGAGAGTGAGAGAGGGTATGAAGAAATTTTTAACTGGCCTAGCAGATGGAAATATTTAAGAGAATATTTTTTAAGACGAAATTCTTTGCCAGCATAAGTGACTTGAGTAATTTAACATTCGATCACATAAACAAGTAGAATTCACAAACAAGAGAGCAACTGAGACATGCAAGAAAAGAAGAGGGCACTAGTGGTAAATATATGAATACTTTAGTTTGGTTGTACCATCCTATATTTTGGTGATGCAATCTCTAAGACATCAAAGTTTGACAGTGTAATTTACAGCTTCTTAAATCACAAAATGAAATATAGTTTATTTTCCAAAGCTTAGAGTTTAATTACCTATCTGAAGACCAGTTAGTCTCTCATATAAGACAAGACTTAGAATATACTGCTATATTTGTTTTATGTCTTATTCCAACAAAGACTACAGCACACAGCTTTTGAGTTTACATTGTTTATAGAAACAACAAAGTACTACTTAATGCGCTTGAAAAAAATTAAAATATGATGTTTGAATTCCATACCAAATCTGCAGCTGCCTGCAACGTGACATGATCACCCCATTCACCACTCCTAGATACATTTAGAAAGGAAATTAATATGGTCATATTTGTCCTGAAAGCATTAATTATACAAAATATTTGGGAAAAGAGTTCAATTAGTACTTGGACATCTTCTTCAAATAGTCACCATACTCCATGGGAACATATCCCTCATATTTCTCTCGATAAGATTTCAGCTGTTGATAACAACTATTGCAGTTAAAGATATTTTAAATTGTAGTAGCATACACAACAATTGACTAAGTAAAGTTAAAATTAGGAGATGCAAATTTAACAAACCTGGTTTACAATTTGTCGTCTTACAACTTTGTGATGGTCAGGTGTGCCATAGAGTTGATCTGATAAAGCACGGAACTGGACAATGAAAGATTTAACAGTTAATATAATTTAGCTGACAATCCCAAAATAATCATCAGAAACAGATAGACCTCGATGAGCCTCTGTGCTTGAAACTTAATATATGGAAGGGAAATTAAAAAAAAAAAAAACTGGGCCAAAGCAACAAACCTGACAATTACCATCCCCTTGAACCTTAAGCTCTAGAAAGCCATATAACTGCAATCTATATTAGATATGATATACATCATCAACTTCATTACTGAAGAATAATACATTGCTGATGAAACCAAAGAATAAAGAATCAAGCAATAGTTTAGTTGACCATATAGTAAAATATCCAATTGTAATTCTCTATATCTGTAATGCACTGTTGAACATCCTGTTGAAGCTTCTCTTACTTAATTCATGCAGCTTAACTCCTGAAAAGTTAAGGTACAAAGATGATAATACCTGTTCAGCAGTCTTTCATGATCTGAAGTTGCTTCATCAATTGAAGGTATTTCTCCATTAATCCTAGGCACGTGCTATGGACAACAATAACAAATTTAAATGAGATATAGAGAAAGTAAGAGACATTGAGATCAGATGTGTAAGGTTGTCTACTAACAATGCTGATTCTCAACATGCATAGATTAAAGCAAGCATATGCACACCCAATGAGCTTACGACAACCAATGACTGAAGCAAACATAACTTTAGACTATTACAAGTAAATAGTAGCTATGTTGTCAAGAGCACAGATGATTGTGCATACTTATGCATCATACAATATATTAAAAAGCTGCAGCTCAAGTCTACTGCCAATATATCAGCAACAAAATATGAGTGCAACAATCTTGGTGCAGAATCGCAATGATACTCGTGTCTGCAGAAACATGTATTAATTTTCAAATTTATAAGTGTGGAAAGGATATTGTTGTACAATACAGAACCCAGATTTTGTCATAAACAGGTGATGAATGAATTTCGTAGAATAGCTTCAATAGACTACAATAATTAAAAGTAGAAAATCATAGATTATGATGGCATTTTCTAATATGCCAACTTACAGGTATAGGAATCATTTCATTCAACTTTTTTCCCACTTCACCATCTAGTACATATTCATCAGTTAACTCCAAAGAATAGGTATCATCCTCCCCGTCACCAGGGCTAGAACATGAACAAGAAGGCTCTGTATCATCAATTTCATCTTCGCCACACTCAAGTTCTGTTCATTATAGAATATATTACAAAAATGTTAATAACGAAAACAACGGAACAAACAACAAGTTTCATGAATACCTGAACTATAGTTCCTAGGCGACAAACTATTCCAATCTTGATCGTGAATAGACCCTTCCAAATGCCCTTGCGAATGGGAATATTGCGAGGCTTCTGCCATTGCTAGTTGTGAAAATTCTTCTGAAAATTCCTCTTGAAGGGTACGTGCAATAATCTCATCATTCTCTACATGATTACACTCTGTCTCATTATGTTCTCTGAAATACTGACCCCGGTACATATCACTAGGATACTCTTGTATCAAGTTACTTTGGTACCCACCATGCAAATAAGGATCAAATTCAAAAATATGACGACTCCATTGAACAACTCCCGACTCTTGCTCTTCCACAGCCATCTCCTTTAAACAATATTTCTGAAGACAAACCTAAGTAAGTTTGGTAAGCCCTAGTCAATCAACGTATCATCCACACAAAGCCTTTGCAACTACATACATATTCAACCTCGAGCAACGATTTCCAAAATCTAAAACAAACCATGACACTAATCTTGCTCAACATATCCAATCACAATATTCCAAATTATTTGAACATAGAATCTTATTATTTAATATGAAAAAAGCTAACTTTCCCAATTAATCTTTCACTTTCATAAAATAAGTCCCTACTTTATCCCTCCCCCCCCAAAAGAAAAGAACATTTCAAAATCACTTACAACACTAAATAAAACTACCAATCCCAACCACTTTATTGACATATTTTGAACCAATCACAGGTTCCATAAATTTATTAAAATCAGCATACTTTATCAACCCAGTCAACATTTCAATAAAATCTTAGCTGCTGCTGCTCTAATATAAACAGCTGAAGCAGCTCGATCATCGTATAATTAGATTAAAAAAACGTAACTCCTATAAATACAATCCCCATGTTCATTTCAAATAAGCCTACCAAAACCTCAACAAACCACACACATCAATTCTTCAATACAAATTCATTTTTGAAACTTAAAAAAAAAAAAAAAAATTAAATTGCATCGAAAATCATGTCTTTTGTTCGCTAGTGACACTTATTGACAATAAAAAAAACAAACCCAGATCCCAAAATCGCAACTTTCAAGCACAAATTATCACTCATATCATCCCTAATTAAACGCTACGAATAAACCAATCAAGTAATTCTTAAAACCAATAAAAAAGAATCAGCTGGTAATAAGAAATTAAAGAGAAAACTCACCTGACAATAGAGTCGATTAAAAGCCCATTTCAACTTTTAAAATAAAATAAAATAAAAATTTTGGTTTTGGCTGCCACAAAACGCCACCGTCTATTACCATGTTTATAAATAAAAACACCAGCCAACACGATAATGACTAAAATATTAAAAATAAATAGTTATAATTATAATCGCCGAGTTAAAGCAATTTTTTTTTTATTAAAAAAAATGAAGGTTTTTGTAGATACAGTATAGAGGCCTTTATATACTGTTCGGCGTTCGACATAGTGTTAAAGGTCGAGCAAGTTTGTGATTCGATTTAGATTGGAGCACGTTGAGCCGTTGGATTTCGGTTGAGTGGATGTGATTTGGCGACGTTTAAGCGGCTCTGTTTTTTATTTTTCGAATATTAATCGATGTGTTTTCATGAATAAAAAAAAGGGATATTAATTGCTTATATGGTTGATATTCCAGGATCGTACGGCGGTTGTTGCGTAACGAACTTGGCTATTGTGCCCTTTCTATTTTTTTCAAAGAAATTTTAATTTAGTCAAAATTGGCTTAATTGAGTATTTGACTTGAAGGTTTAAATTTAGACTAGAATTAGGTGATTTTGTTGGAAAATTAATTGACAGATTAAACAATAAAAACTAGCACGTGTATTGCACTTAAGATTATAATTTGTATTATTTTATTATTTAGAAAAATTTTGATTCATTGAAGTCACTATTTAACTTATAAGTGAGGTAATTTATTACCTTTTTATGTAAAAAGTGTGGTTTATAATAAAAGAGGATATTGTTAGAATTCTAAATTTGGATTCGTTTTGATTTACATTCGAATATGTGCTTAGGAACATTAATAGAAAACAAAATTCAAAAGCATGAAATTTATATGGAAAATTTTTAAATTTTAATCCTTATATGTTATCAAATTATTTTGTTTTTAATTGTGAATATATTTTTTAAAGTCACAATTCATAAAATTTCTAAAATTCATTAATTTGTTCCCTTAAATTTTCATTAAATTTTTGCTTAAAATGACCAAATAATAGGTTTTAAAAAATTTTAGAAACCGTAAATTTCTATACTGAACTTCCATTTTTTTTTTAATGTATTTGCATTTAAAATTGAGATAAACCACTAAAATAGGGTCTCAAATGTAAATTTCCTATTTACGTATGAGAAAAGTTGATGTTTTTGTACATTTTGGATCACAAAACTTCAACATGCTTCATAAAGAAAATACTAAGCACTAAACACGAGTATTGTTCAACAAGTAAAACATTTACTCAAAAGAAGAACTTTGCTTCAATATACAACAATGTCATTTGCTTTCCACCATAAAATAAAAGGAAAATAATCTACTTTCTGTTAAATTAAAAGGTAACTCTTATAAGAAAACACAAATGAAGAAAGAAAAGATAGCTACAAGTTATTACAAGAATATGATGCCTACTTTTTCGGCGGCAATGTAGATTCCTTGCCTGTCATCGTCAAACTTCCTTCTATCAAGTGGACTTTTTCTTGTCAAGCATGGTCACTTGCTTACTACTTGTTTAGTTTTAGTGGTTGCTAGTGCTGCAAGTCAATGTTTGTCACAACTGGCACAGGGATTTTCATGTGTAAATTAAGTGCTTTTTTGGCCTTTTACCCATTTCAGAAGCAGTGCATATAAGCGCAGCTTCTATTGGTTTTTTTTTGTGTCACATGAAACTTACAAGCTAAGGAAATTGTTTTGGTTTTTTTTTTTGTTTCTTGGAGCTTGCTTTTTTTTTTTTTTTTTTGGTTAGTTTATAAATCTTGACACCACAGATGCTCTTTTAAAGGTATTTTTTATGAACATACCCTCATGCTTTTCATGCATGGTTAAAAAGCTTTTAATATTGTTGGTACTACTGTTTAAGAGTGACAACACATGCCATCTAATATATAAGCAAGAGTTGATTTGAGGAGATAATAATTTGCACATCAAGAGATTACAATACAATGTCATTTGAAACTTCATCATAAAAGAATCTTTAAAATGTTTGCCAAATACACAATCTACATATTCAAACAATACAGGATTTGCACAGAAGTTTTATTGTAGTTTAGCAATAAATCTTTCTTATGGTAAATAAGAAAGATTTATTGCTAAACTACAATAAAACTTCTGTGCAAATCCTGTATTGTTTCAATAGCACAAAGAAGCAACCCAACCCTCTTCAGCCAAAGCTACTGCAACTGGCATTTCCTTACAACTGTAGCTTCTAAGTACATAATTTCTTTACAACTGCAATTGACATTTCCTTACTACTGCAATTGGCTTTTTACAGTTTTTCGACTAAGAGAATACGTAACTTCTAAGTACATAATTTCTCCATATCTTTCTTGTTAGTTCTCGAAAAGTTTATTTCAGCAACTTGCATGAACCAGAAGCTCTGCCAGCTAGTATACATATCGGCGATGATATTTTTATACAAAAATGGTCAGCTCTTGCATTCAGCAAATCTTTATGAGCTTTGGTCTCCACATCCAAACTGGACAACCATTTTCTCCCATTTTTGATTCTGTGCTACTCCTCTTGTTTCTTGCTTTGGTGTCTGGGGAAGTTTCCAAAGATGTCAAAGTCCTCAAGGGTAGTTGAGGACTACCAGTTTCTGATGACCCCTCTATAATTCGATTAACCATTGCCACAACCTCACTCATCTTTGGTCGTGCTTTTGGGTTTCTGGCCAAGCAGCGGTTGGCTATAGTAGCCAGCTTGTGGACTGACCTAAGGGGGTATTTACCTTCAAGCCTGGGGTCTAATATTTGTCGGAATTTTTTTTGATCTGATATATATGGCTTTACCCATTCCAATAGCTTCTGCTCACTCTTGGGACGGTTGCGATCTACAGGGCGCCTGCCTGTGATGAGTTCATAAAGGAAGACCCCATAGCTCCACACGTCGCTCCTGGCTGCAAGACGACCAGTTTGGACGTACTCAGGCGCTGCATATCCCATTGTGCCTACAACCTGAAAAGATCATGCATAAGATGAATCGTTTGTTCTAATGTTACTTAAAATGAACCTGCTTTGCTTTCATAACCCATAAATTGAATCAGATCATTGTGTTTCAGTCCTACGGCTCCTTAAACAAAATGTCATGAATGGTGACATGTCCTCCTTGAAAAAAGTTGCCAAAAGTAAATACCACCATAAAAGCCACAAATTCTTTTGCAATTCCACCATAACAATATATAATGATTTATTTCCATGGGGCATCCCAATGCTTTCAAATGTTCTCATGATTGCTTTATAATTATAGTGTGACACCCTCTGATGGAACTAGGAACATGCTCATGTGCCCAAATACTATTTTGCCAGTTTTATCTCTGCCGATGATCATTGAAGTACAGTATACCAAAATCTTAGTACTCAGGCCTCTATAAGACTCTGTTTCACGTACCTATATCTTTTTTTTCTTTCTTTTCTTCATTTTATTCATTTAAGTTTTCATGAATGGCTGGTTAAAGATTGACCCATGTCTTGCATTCAGAAATCACAACCCCAACAACTAGCGGATTCCACAAAATTTTGCAGCGCACAAGCAATTAACATAATAATTAAATGACTTCAAGCTACAAAATTTAAATGCTTTTCCTAAATTTAATCCGAAAATCCACTATAGTTGGACAAAATTTTCGCAGGCCAAAGTTACAAACATATGGCATTTTCAGTTTTGTTCTATGTTATTCCTTTTTAACGTTGACATACTTAAAGTGTGATTGTTAGAAAGGGTAAACATCACGCTGCATGGACATACCGCTGTTGAGACATGGGTGAATCCTTCAGCGGGGCCCAATCTAGCCATTCCAAAATCTGAAAGCTTTGCATTCCAGTTTTCATCGAGAAGAATATTTGAAGATTTGAAGTCTCTCATGATGATCTATAACAAGCACAACAAAATTAAAACAAGTCCATATCACATCAGATAGCCAAGTCAAAGATATATTGCAACTTCATTGCTATTTAACCTTTTCATCAAAAGGAAAAACATCAAGTGCATAAGTAGAATGTACTAAGATACATTATAAACATATTAAAAAGGATGATACCTGAAATTCCATTTCTTCATGTAGATATGCTAAACCACGGGCAGCATCTTGCGCTATTTTCAATCTCATGGTCCATGGAAGTATTGTCTCTGAACGAGACGATAAATGTTGGTCAACACTTCCATTAGGCATATACTCATATACTAGAAGCCGCTGGATTCCTCTTTCACCATCCTCAGCACAGTAACCCACAAGTTTTACAAGGTTTGGATGCTCGACGACCCCAAGCAAATTCACTTCTGTCACCCATTCCTTGTGCCCCTGCCAACCAATAGAAGAGATCCTAAATTCATAAACAAAATATAAATTGTAAACTAATAAGAGCATCTTCTAACTTATTTGATAACATCCTAAAAACCAACAATCTATCACAAGCTTAAAGTAACTTTTTTCAATGCTAGATAAAGAATAACCATTTAACCAACTGCAGAAGTACAACAAGAGAAATAGGAAAAGAGATCGTTCTAAGTTACTATAAGAAGAAAAACAAGACAGTTATCATTAGCTAAAATTTGACTAGTGTTCAGCAAAAATTTAATGACGGACTGGAACCTTAATTTAGTAGCATTTATCAGTAATCTTCTGATAAATTTTACACTTAACAAGCCTACAATATTACCAATTACTGTTAGCAATTCCGAAAGCAAATCTCCTAAAAGATAAGTTGTATGGTAATTCCTTTAAATACTTGTCAGTATGCAGCAAGCCAGGATAATCAAATTACAAGTTAGGCGCATTGGATTAATCCCAAGTATATAAACCAACAAGCATAAACACATGAACTGCAACTAATCTATGCTGTCCTTATAACAATTTACGCTTTGAATTCAGTACAAACCTCCCAAAGAAAAGCACATAAATAAACTTCCAAAACATTAGCAATACAATTGAAAATCCCACCTGCATCCCTCTTCGACCAAGCTGCTTCACTGCAACTTCAATCTTCCGAGAAGAGTCCTCCAAATCCTTGACAGACCCCTTATAAACACTACCAAACCCACCTTCACCAATCATACCAGAACGGCTAAAGTTCTTGGTGGCTGACTTCAAATCAGCCAGAGTGAACACTCTGAGATCGCTAGGCCTCTGAGCGGTACTAGGGTAGGATGGCCTCCCCATGGACTCTGTGCTCGTGGAAGACACGTTCAGTGAATTCAATTCAGACCCAGTTCTCCCTACTCCATTCTCAGCAAATGTAGAAGATGACCTTGGGGTCTTTGACTCATCTTTCTTTTCCCAACTAGAGAATGAAAAACACTTCATAGCCCCCCACAAATCAACACACACTAGTTTCCTCACTGCAGATCCACATGCCAAAATTGGAAACACATACAAACACACTAAATCGACAGGCTTTAAAATAGCATCAATTAAGTATGACACAACAAATATAAATAAAAACTAAAAAAGTTCCAAGTAATGCAGTACTACTCTATCAGAAACTATAAAAGTTCAATCAGAGTCAACGAATATGTAAAAAGTTGCAAACTTTACTAACTACAGGCAACTTAGAAACCATAAAAAAGCTCACCTTTATCAATCTTGGCAGATGGGGTTGCAGAAGAACTTGTTTTGGTTAAAAATTTTGCAACTTCAATGAATGTTGAAACAATGAAACTGGTAAAAAAAGGAAGACGAAGGGATGTAAAAGCGAGTTATGATCTAAAATAGAAGTCCATACACGGCAAGTGAAATTGCCAAGTCAGTTCACCAACCAAAATGAAGACACATTCTATGTATTTATTGGTGTATGAATAAACTTGAAGATATAATGTCAAAAAATAAATAAACTATAAGATATAATATGATTATAATGTACAAATAGACTCTTTGTAATTCTTGTGGGGTGTGTCCAATCTAACATTCATTCAATCTAAAATTCATTCAAATTTATAGAACATCTTGAAAGTATGAGGGTGTTCAATCCATATTCGAAATCGATTTCATTGAAATCTAGACGTATTCCATTCAGATTTATATGAACTCTATCAAAATCTATATGTATTCAATTTAAATGAGTACGAAATTCAATAATTTCTAGATTGAATGCACTCTGCTTAATATGAGTAAAAGGTAATAAAAGTATAATGGTAGAGATCTAACATTGTTGTCGAACTTTACCATCTGACCTTATGTGGTAGTTGGTTTGTTATTCTCATATTAATTGTTTTGTAAACTTGAAAATTATTTAATGTAATCGAAATAGTTTGGAATCAGAATGATTTGAAATTAAATTGGTCTGAAATTAGATTGATATATCGAAATCATAGTAAGTTGTTTATTTCAATTGCATAAATAATAATTGGAATCAATAGTATTCATTTTGAGATGTTTACTTAACTTAAAATCAGAATAAATTGTTTTTAAGTTACAAAAATATCATCGATTAAAAATATGTATTCCGATAGAAACTTTGAAAGAAAATTATGTTTTTTTTTTAATCAAGAAATATGTACTTTTATTATAATAATATTGTGCTTATTACACGAATAATAATAATAATAGTTTTTTAATAATAATATAATGTTATATACCACACCATTGGTAGATATAGAATAGGTTTTTTCTACTTTTTCTTTTTTAATTTCTAATTTTTTTTAAATAGGGGTATAAAATATATTTTAATATTTAAAATGAAATGAAAATAAGAATTTTAAGAGGGGTGGGAGGAATAACAATCTCATTCCATAACTCCAAATTTATATAAGGCCTATATTTTTTATTTTTATTACATATTAATTTTAAATATATACAAATATATAATTATGTATATTCATCATTCTCATTCTCAAATTTTATTCGTAAAGTAGAATAACAAAATATTAAAAAAGTATATGATTTATTTTTATTTAATTTTAAAGTGGCTAATATTAAAATTATTTTTGAATATTTTCTTATTTAATTTGTTGAACTAGGGAAATGAACGCGTGAAAATGTTTAAAAAATAAAATGGGGTTATTTAAGGAGCGACTAGTCAGGGCAAGTGTAGAGAGAAAGAGCAAGGAAACAGACGCAAACGTTGAACAGTCATGGGTCTTCTCTTGCCGATATGTACCGTTATTGTCGAGGTGGTGGGGGTCTTTTTCTATGAATTTTCCTACCATTAAATACCATTATCTTTGGTCAGTATTACTATATTTTATTTATTATTTTTGGGTTTTTTTTTTTAAAAAAAAATATTGGATAAACTATTTCGACATTATCGAGTCCAGATCTAACTGAATGTCATGTAGCTTTTGCTTGAAAGCGTTCAGATGTGGTTTGTTATATAAATGGGTTAGGGATAAAGTTGTCTTATAACATGCCTAATAAAAGAAAATGAGCAAATTATACAAAAAGGATATTACCAAAACCCCCCTGAAAAAAAAACTATTGATGATTAACACAATTTTCTTTTTATTAGGTGAATCGTCCCTATCATTAACTCTTAATCTAAAATATTAATATATTCTGTCCAAAATAGTAAAATGATCGAAATACCCATACTAAGATTTTATAAAATCTCTATTATACCTTTCAAACATATGTAATGACTAAAATACCTTTTAAATTATTAATTAATAATATTATTAAATAAAAAATAATATAAAATTAGAAAATAATAAAAAATAGTTAAAAAAAAAAAAAACTAATTGGGTTCCTAACAAGCTGAAAACCCAGCATAAAACACACATTAAAAAAAAAAAAACCAACTCCTTCATCAAATTCATCACTATTATCAACAAATCCCACCATCATCACCATTGCTGATCTTCTCTTCCATTTCCATTATCTCTTCCTTTTTTGTTTCCCAAACAGAACACGATTCAAACGAAACATAATTTTACAATCAACCAAAACACAACATAAACAAGGTTCAAATCGAACCTAGAAATCTGGGTTCGATTCAACATCGAGGATCGAACCAAAGAAGAAGAGGAGGAGGAGAAGATAAACGACAAAAAGAGAAGGATAGCGACAGCAAAGAGAGGAGATGTTTGAGGGATAAAAGAGAAAGAGGGAGACAGAGACAAAGTGAGAGATGGATGAGAGAGAATATTTAAAATTTTTTAATAATTTAATTTTTTTTTTCAAATTAATCTTCACCATCCATCTTAAGATGGACGATAGAGATTAATTTTAAAAAAAATTAAAAAATTAAATAGAAAAATTTTAATAAGATCTTCATTGTCCATCTTAAGATGGACGATAGAGATCTAATTAATTAGTTTTTATTTAATTTTTTAATTTTTTTATCAAATTATTCTCAATTGTCCATCTTAAGATGGATAGTGGAGATTTAATTAATTAATTTTTTAGTTTCTTTTTTCAATTTTTTTATTTAATTTTATTAAAACAAATAAAATTACTCATATAATTACCATTATATCCTTCAAATTTAACACCAACTGATTTTTTTAATCTGTAAGGAGCAGTTCGCCCGATAAAAAAAATCGTATGCTAATCACCAATAGTTTACTTTCTAAGGAGGTTTTTTTTCATAATATCTCTATACAAAATCTACTTCAAATTTGACACGTTAATTTTTTCAAAAATTAACATTAACATTGTTACTATTAGTTTTTTTGTTAGTTTTAAGAGATATTTATCAAAATAACCTCTCAATATGAAAAATTTTAATTTAGTCTCTAATATTTAATAAAATATTATTTTTTTACTAACGTTTGCATTCAAATTTTCGTCATTCCTAACGTTTCATAAATGTGTCAATTTAATCTCTCTTACCAAAAATATGACAGTCAAATGTGACAGACATGGTAAAAAGATGGATTTACCCTTAATATAATTTAAAATAGATAAAATGACGTAATTACCCTTATAATAACTGATAATTGTAAAATAATCATCTCTATTATTATAAAATTATCATTGATCACCTTTCAATCAAATTGTGACACAACATTTAATTAATTTCTTTAGTTTAATTTATTGTTAATAAAAATTTTAATTAAAAAATAATATTTATAATATAAAATTAAAAAAAAAAAATCTTCTTTATCTTCTACCTCTCATCATCTTCCTCATCCTCAATTTCATTTTCTACATTAATCAAAATAATCATCTCCATCATTTTTATCAAACCAATATCATCCAAATTAAATAATAACATCAAGCCAAACATCTCCCAAATCTAAAAAATAAAAATAAAAAATTATGCAAATTAAAAAAAAAAAAGTTTATGTAAATTTAAAGAAAAAAATTAAAGATGATAGTTGATGAACATAATTTACATATATTTATTACCCTTAAATATAGATTTATTAGTCCAATTTTATGTTGAATTTATTTTAATTAGTTGTGTTTTTGATAAAACAGAAATAAAAAAATATTTGTGTGTTGAATGAGGAAAAATTATAATTTTGGTCAAGTCAAAATCCAAGTCAATCAAGAATTCAAGTCTTGCCCAAAATCATTTGTCAAACAATTAGAAAATTAATTGAGACAAGAAAATAGATCAATGAAGGAAAAAACAAATTTGGAAACAAATCAAGAAAAAAAGAAAAAAGTTGTAGATTTTGAGAGAAAAAATCAAAGCTCATTATGTAGTTTTATAGAAAGACAAAAACGATATCTTAATTAAATAATATTGAGGTAGTTTTCAATTTACAAATTGAGACTAGTAGCAGTAGTATAAAAGAGAGAAAAAATGAACAGCTGTGGGAGATTTTTGGAGGAGCCACTGCAGCTTTGAGACAGAAAAGATTAGAAAACAAGAGAGCAGCTTTGGTGGACAAGAAGACAAACAAAAGTGTAGTAGCAACCAGATAAAAATATTAGCCAAAGCTCACATAAATTATGTCGGGTTTTAATTTGTTTGTTCTTGTTATCACCATGATCGTTTAGTTTTCTTTTCTGAGGTGTAGGACGAAATCATTATTAACTTTGTAATGATTTTGATATTTGAATATTATTCTCAATTTTGCTTTTAATGTTTAATAATTCTTAGTTTCATCAATTAATAAAATAAAAATTGTTTCATCTTTAATATCAAATATTTGTTTGTTGTTACAAAATTATTTTATTAATTTGACTTTGAATTGAAAGGTTTAAATATAAGATTTTGTATTGTGTTTTTCAATATCGGATACGTATAATACTTAGATCTTATAAATTTCAAGTATTTAAGTAAGAATTTACATAAGATTTATTTTTAAAGTTTAATTGATAAATCATAAGCAAACAACAGATTGATTTCTAATTGTTTCTTTAATTTTTGATAATAATATTTTGAATAGTAAAAAATTACAAATTGATAATGGTAGATTCTGAACCTCAGATTTATCGTCTATTGTTTGAATATTGCAATTTAGTCTTGTTTTGTTAATTTATAATTTTATTTGCTTTAGTTTTAATTAATTCTCAATTTTCAAGTATTGTTAACTAGATTAGAATTAAATTTAATTTGGATTTAGATTAATATTTTCTCAATCTCTGTGAATCGACCTCGTACTTACATAATCTATTTTACAATAGATTTGTGCACTTACGAGTACTAAAATTTGCACAACAAATTTTTGGTGGCAGTCATCTCCAATCTCCGACGGAGGAGACCCTCTGGTCTCCGACAATTGAGACCAGTGTTGGTCTCCTTGTTGGAGACCTAGTCTTCAGATAGAGACATCTCCAGATGCTGGAGACAAGATTTCCACTGGTCTTCATTACCGGAGACTAATCAATCTCCATTTTTGGAGATCTGATCTCCACTCTAGCGATGGAGACTAGTTTTCTAGTCTCCTTTATCGAAAAGAGAATGGTCTCCATGGGAGACCAGTTTTCTGGTCCCCTATGGAGATCTATTTTTTTTTATTTTTTAGTTTTAAACTTAAAAATATTTGTATATATTAAACTAAAAATATATATTATATTAAAAATATATAGATATATTTAAGTTAAAATGACCAAACTAACTCTCTCCCTGTTAAGGTTGACTAACATTTGACTAACAGAAAGACTAAATTGATATATTTTCGAAACGTTAGGGATGACGAGAGTTCGAAATACAAACGTTAGTAAAAATGTAATATTTTGCCAAACGTTGGAGACTAAATTAAAATTTTTTTCTGAAAATAAAATTAATGTGAAATAACTTTTTTATGTTAAAAAATAGGGTTTAGTGATATTATTTTCCATTTTAGTAATTTTTTTAAAAGATTTTTTACTTAATTGGTTTAAATATTTGATTGTGTTGGTCTTTGGTAGTAATTTGTATTTCTCTATCAAAATTCATTCCAACTAACTCAGGGTGAATATAAAAATTAAAATTCATTTTCAATTAAGGGTATATATATATAATTATAATTGTCACCTAATTAATAAGTGGAGTTTCCTAACACTTTTTTAACATTTTAAACACTCACCATTAAACTGATAAATTTTTAAGACATAAAATGAGGTTTATGAATATCGAATAAGTCTCGAATGTAAAAATAAATAAATCACGACAATCGAAAAATAAGTCTTGATGTAAACTTTATTTATTCATAATATTTGATACCAAAATGCAAGCAATTTTTAAGCGAAATATTAATGAATATAAAGTAGATAGAGTTACATGTATGATTCATTGATAAAATTGCAACTAGAAGGAAAATATACTAACCACTTGATTTATTTGAAGTAAATAGGAGCTCTATCACGGGTTGGGCAGGATGTAACATATCCAATTTTTTATTGTTTTTTGAATACTTTAACTTTACCTAAAAAAAAGGGATAATAATTATAATTTGTTAATAAAATTTCTTATATCAATCCAAGAAACCAAACAAAAATGCAAATTTCTAGTTGACCCCTACTAGAAGAAAAGAGTTTTTTCTGTTTTTTGGTTAGTAGTTTAGTACTAGAAACTATAAGGTACAATAATTGTTTGGAAGTGTAAATTAAAGGCTAGTTACCGCAAATCCAGAACAGATTGTGTTAACTTATGTCTAGAAAAGTAAAATGATTGGTAGTGAATGTCAACTGTTTGATGTATCATCCTGTCGATCCAAGAGTTTAGATGTGAAGGCAGACGTATATTTTAGAAGCATACACCTAGGCTAGGACCGTTGTTTACTTCGCACAAACACATACTAGTTGATTGATAGTTTCTCCTTCAATTTAGCCTCCCATTCCTCCCCTCCATTTCTTCCTCTCAAAACCAGGACCTCCCTCCAACCCCATCTACATTCACTCTTATCATTCTCACAAAAGTATCTTCTCTTTTCACCTTCTCGCTGTCGCCCCGCCATTTCGGTTCTGCAACTTTTTTTCACATTCCATTATCATTTTCGGCCACCCTTTACTCCATTCAATGCAATGAAAGATTTAAAAAAGGATGTTATATTTGACCCACATTTTGCTTATTGAGAAAAGTTGAACGTGTTAAGATTGTTTATATTTCCTATTATGGACTTACATATTTAATAACAATTATATTATGAACTATCTATTTTAATAAGACCAAATAAGTGATTTATTAATTGGGCTCTAGAGATATCCATTGGGTATGAACTTTAACATATAGGAACCTAATACTAATAGAATTAGGGTTAATGGGAACCTAATTCAATTAATATATAAAAAACATTATAAAGGATTATGGTCCCAAGTCAAATCAACATAATTTTGTTCTCTCTCTTTCTCTTTATCCATTCAAGAAGAAGATTATTGAGTAACTAAGGAGATTTGACTGTGGAATATCCAATCTTATTCAAGTTTATCAATATGGATTCAAGTATGTTTTTTCTATAATAATTTTTAATGATTTAATATGAGTTTTAAGATTATGGTATAGGTTTACACCTATTAAAGTTTATGTAACGGAACATTCCATTTAAATTCTAATTAGACCCCATTTACTTCAAATTCTTCATTGTTGGGATTCTAAAGAGCTATTTATATTCTGTTTTGGAGTTGGGGAATTTAGAGACCATTGGCTGGCAATGCATTATTATTATTGTTATTATTCAAGAATGTTGATGTCAACAAGCTTTTAGATGGTTTTGTTAAATTCTGTGATTTGAAGAGCTACAAGTAATAGAAATGAGTGGAGCCAGGAACAATGTCAATGTTGTGGTCCATGCTATGTTTCCTCTTATATTGGTTTTAAATTTGTTTCCTGTAGCAGTGTGTGTGGATGGTGATGACTACAGTAAGACAAATAACCCAGCCATTCTTCCTCTTGTCACACAGCTCATCTATAATAGGCTGTCCAATCTCACGAAACTTTTGATGGATGATCTTCGAAGTCATATGGGGTTCTGCATAAAGAATGTGTGTGTGTATCACAATTCATGCTGTTAACTTTTATATTTGGTTTAGACCCTGAACTTACTCGTTTTCCAGGCACGCTGATTGGGAAGTGGCATTCGATTTTAGTAAGAATTCGGAGTTTTTGACCAACTGCATTAAGAATACAAAAGGTATGAGCTTTATCAGATAACAATGTTTGACAATGATGCTCTATTAATTTGATGGATATTCTAAATGATGCTCATAACAGCTACACAAGTCATTATTTCTGTTGGTCGAGTACAGTATTGTTTCCATGTACACATAGCTATGATGTAAATTTTTTGCCAAGTTCCTGATGATCGATATGATTTTAACTTACAGGGGATCTCACACAGAGACTATGCACTGCAGCAGAGATAGAATCCTACTTCCATGGTTTATCTAAACGCGGTTCAACACAAACCAACTACTTGAACTCTAACAAGAACTGTAATTTGACCTCATGGAGTCCTGGATGTGAACCGGGATGGGGTTGTAGTGCTGATGAAAAGGCTGACCTCAAAAATTCAAAGGACATTCCTTCTAGAACGCGCAACTGTCAGCCTTGTTGCGAGGGGTTCTTCTGCCCCCGTGGTCTTCCTTGCATGATATGTAAGTGTAAAGGCAGCCTTAATATTGGCTTCAGGAAGTGATGATGTTTTATCTCAGTGTCTTTTTTGATCAGATACTTTCTTCTCTGATTTTTCTTTTTTGAATTGCTATGATTTTCTTATGCCTTTTTTGTTTCTATAATCATGTAAATGAAGCTTGTCCATTAGGTTCCTACTGTCCACTTGCAAAACTCAATAATGCAACCGGAATTTGTGATCCGTAAGTTCGGTTCCTATCCTTCAAATTCTTTGTTCTCTTTTCCCTGGTTCCCATCATTTTATATTAGGCATTGATGTCTATCAGATGATCAAATTTGCAGGTACAATTATAAAGTTCCTGCTGGACAACCGAATCACACTTGTGGTGCTGCAGATGCATGGTCAGATGTTGAAATTAGTAGTGACATTTTCTGCTCGCCCGGATCATTCTGCCCAACTACTACAAGTAAAATTTCTTGCAGTAGTGGGTATGGATTTTTGTCCCAAAAACTCAAATTGTTTTTCACAACCTGCAAGTGGTGCCACATATTATAGTACTTGAAACCTGAATCCTTTTGAGCAACTCCCATAATCTATCTGAACAACTGATGATGATTTAGTGCAATATCTTGTGTCCAGCATCTGTATATGCTTATTTAATATTTTCATACAATTGCAGACATTACTGTCGGAGGGGTTCAGTTTCTCAAAATCGTAAGTTGTTTTCACAAGCTTACTATTTGTTATACTGCTTTAAGTCCCCAGGTGTTACTAGAGTATACCCCTTTCAATCCAATGAAGCTGTATAACACCTATATATTATGTAAGCTATTTCAAATGATCCATTAATAATTCATTTTAAGAACTCAGAGGATAAAGATTGATGAATAATTAATGTGAATGATTATTAATTCGTGTCCAGAGCTGCATACTATACTTCTATTAGTCATTTCTCTTTGCCTCATGGTATTATTTATTTTTGACTTTGTTGCAGGCTTCAAAAAGACTGCTTAATGCTTTTAGTTTGCAAGATAATAGTTTGATAACTAATTATAGTAACTTCTTGACCATTTTGCAGCTTGCTTCAAATTGGCTAAATGTAATTCAAATACTGAAAATCAAGATATTCATGCTTATGGAGTCATCCTTATAGTAAGTGGTTGCAGATCTTGTCCTTTTTAAACAATTCCACTCTTAACCTGCTTCTTGGGTAGTGGTTTATGCAACTTAAAATTTTTTTCTCAAGTGTAACTTTCAACTTATGTTAGAAATTTAGTTGTAATGCTTGAATCTCTTGAAGATTTTCCGGTAGAGTTTGATTTTTATGGTTAATATATTTGAAGGCTAATTTAGCAATGACTTCTTTTCCTTTTCCCTCAATACGTTGTATTGGACAAATCATTCAAGTATTAGTAGCCTCTCATAAGTTTTTGTTGAACAAGGTCTCTTGTAACATTCCTTTTGCTGTGGCTTCAATTAAGAGAATGACATTTCTTCACTTGCCTATGTAGGCTGTATTGACTACATTGCTGATCATTATCTATAACTGGTCTGATAAAGTTCTGATTACTCGAGAAAGAAGACAGGCTAAAAGCAGAGAAGATGCTGCAAGACATGCACGAGAAACTGAACAAGCACGTGAAAGGCGGAAATCTGCAAAAAATGCTGCCAAGAAGGGTGCAATGGGGTTGCAACACCAGTTATCACGGACATTTTCTTGCAAAAAATCTACAAGGCAACCAGAGCAGGTGAAGCTTTTCAGCGAAGCTAAACCTCTCTCAGATAACCCTTCTTTGCCTTCAGGAAAGAATGGTTCAGATAACGTCTTGTTATCGCCTTTGCATTCAGATAATTTAAATTCATCTCAGCAGTCATCTGCAGCTTCGAAAGAAAATAAAAAAGAAGCAAGCAACCTGACAAAAATGATTCGCACCATTGACGATGATCCCAACAATCATGAAGGCTTTAATCTAGAGATTGGAGATAAACATATCAAAAAGCATGTACCAAAGGGTAAACAACTACAGACTCGCAGCCAAATTTTCAAGTATGCATATGGTCAACTTGAGAAGGAAAAGGCTCTGCAGGAAAGAAACAACCTGACCTTCTCAGGAATTATTTCAATGGCTACTGATTGTGACATCAAAACCAGGCCAGTGATAGAGGTTTCTTTTAAAGATCTAACCTTAACTTTGAAAGCAAAGAACAAACATCTACTAAGATGGGTCACCGGGAAATTCATGCCTGGTCGGGTATCAGCTGTCATGGGCCCATCTGGTGCTGGAAAAACGACGTTTCTTAATGCTTTAGCAGGAAAACCAACTGGATGCACCATGAAAGGTTTCATTCTTGTAAATGGAAAAAATGAATCCATCCACTCATACAAGAAAATTATTGGTTATGTGCCACAAGATGACATAGTGCATGGGAACTTGACTGTTGAGGAGAATCTACAGTTCAATGCAAGGTGCAGGTAAGCATAAACTAACTTGTATTGCAGGCTAACTGCATTCGTTGTTATTTAAGATTATAGAAACTGGTGTCATAGATTATATAAGATCACTACATCTTTCTTATATGTCAATATCGATGGTACAAATAAGTCTTAACTATTATCTTCGGATTAAAACCTGCTTCGTGGGATTGCTTGAATTTGATTGTCTTGTTGCCTTCTATTGATCCTTTCATTGACTTATATTTGCATTTACATTATGTTTAAAATTTCATGTACGTCTTTGTTCTATTCTAACTTTCTATTTGATTTCTGTTTTCGGATTCCAAAACAATGGAGACTGTCTGCTAACATGCTAAAAGCTGATAAGGTTCTAGTTATCGAAAGAGTTATCGAGTCACTGGGACTACAGGTAGTGAGAGATTCACTTGTTGGGACAGTGGAACAGCGGGGAATCTCTGGAGGCCAGAGGAAGCGTGTTAATGTGGGGATAGAAATGGTCATGGAACCTTCACTTTTGATCCTGGATGAGCCCACCACTGGCTTAGACAGTTCATCTTCACAGTTGCTTCTTAAAGCATTAAGACGTGAAGCTCTTGAAGGGGTTAATATCTTTATGGTCGTTCACCAACCAAGGTATGGCTCTCCGTCTCACTCGCCACACACACATAAGTACTAGGAAACGGACTATTTGTTACACACCAGGAAGACCTTTGCTGAAATTTGCAAGATGGATTTTTTAGTTAAATCTCTAACAATCACTTGTCAAATATTGATCATGTATAAGTTCCCAAAAGGAAGCTCTTAGTTGATAAATGATACTGTGTCATTTATAACGTGTCACTGTCCAGATATATTAACCTTGTCTACTATATTATGAAGTGATATAATTTATTTTACATCTTGTGTTTAAATATAATACTTGACAAACTTTTAGATATTACTTCGAAATTTTTTTCCCTAGACTTTGCATGTCTAATTCTAGCAAAGATAACAATTACTTTCATTTTATCCAGCTATGCATTGTTCAAAATGTTTGATGACTTCATACTTCTAGCAAAAGGTGGTATGACTGTTTATCATGGACCAGTGAACAAAGTTGAAGAATACTTTGCTGGCCTTGGGATCACTGTCCCGGACCGTGTGATGCCCCCTGATTACTTCATTGACATTCTAGAAGGCATAGTGAAACCAAATGGAAGTGTGACTCATCAGCAGCTTCCTGTCAGATGGATGATACATAATGGATATCCAGTACCTGCAGATTTGTTGCAATGTATCGATGGAGATGCTATGTCCTTGGTCGGCCAGGCAGCAGATCCTGGAGCTGGAGACGCGGGGCAATCTTTTGCTGGAGATTTATGGCAGGATGTGAAATGTAATGTTGAGCTACAATGGGATCATATACAGCACAATTTCTTAAAGTCTAATGACTTGTCCAATCGGCAAACTCCTAGTATAACTCGCCAGTACAGATACTTCCTTGGGAGGTATAAAGAACCTATTGTCCTATCCTACTTTGAAACAAATGCAGCATAAAAATTCTTCATTTGTTGAGATTTCAATTGAGGAAAATGAACTAGTAACTTCACTTTAGAATAATAACATGAATGGTGATGCACTCAATTTAAACATTCCCTAGTGTACAATATACTCTGCAACCTTGAAAAGAAAGTAAAAATTATATTGGTAAGGTCAGTCGCATTGAAAATGTTAGTGTACCCCAGGCTGTGTGCTGTTATGTAAAGCTCATGATTAATCTAAAACAAGTGGAGATATATGGTTTTCTTTTTGTGAATACATGAACCTTCTTCACATTTGTTATGCTTATTAATATATATGATCTCATTTTTTCAGGGTTGGTAAGCAACGACTACGAGAAGCTAGAATACAAGCAGTTGATTATCTGATCCTGTTGGTAGCAGGAGCCTGCTTAGGAACTCTTGCAAAAGTGAGCGATGAAACATTTGGATCACTCGGCTATACTTATACTGTCATTGCTGTTTGTAAGTTGAATAAAAAAAGTCATAGCTATTCGCCATAATGATGAGCTTTTTGTCACCTCCAATTATAAGAATTAATTATGTTACTCTCAGCACTCTCAACCATTCCAAATAGAACTTTCTGTTCACATTTTCTGACCTTTGTTTGAATATTAGTTGCAAAAACTTTACTTGACTCTCTGATATTTTGCAATCTTAACTGTTCATATGCAGCTCTACTAACCAAGATTGCAGCATTAAGATCATTTCCTCTGGACAAACTGCACCACAGAAGAGAGAGCGTGCATCCGGGATCAGCAGCCTGGCATATTTTCTGGCCAAGGATACAGTTGATGATTTCAATACAATAATCAAGCCTCTAGTTTATTTGTCCATGTTCTATTTTTTCAACAATCCTAGATCAACCTTTACGGACAACTACATTATTTTGCTTTGCCTCGTGTATTGCGTGACTGGCATAGCTTACATACTTGCCATTTTCCTCGAACCTGCTCCTGCCCAACTGGTATGCTAGATACAACACATTTGCTTTTGCCCCATTTACAGGATGATAGCTATTATCTACTGGACTAATTCTTCCTTACATTTTCACAGTGGTCAGTAATTCTTCCTGTTGTTATGACTCTCACTGCTACACAAGACAAAGATAGTGCAATTGTGAAGCACTTGGCAAATTTGTGCTACACTAGGTGGGCTCTAGAGGCTTTTGTCATTGTAAATGCAGAAAAGTATGTCCCAACTGAACTTCTTTAGTTCACTGTTGTATTGATGCATGCATAATAGCTAACTGTTAATTTTGCTGGCTATGTTACTCCTCAGGTACTCTGGTGTATGGATGATAACGCGTTGTGCATCACTAATGGAAAGCGGCTATGATCTTGGCAATTGGGCTTATTGTTTACTCTGCCTTCTAGTCTTTGGCATGTGTAGTCGAATCCTAGCATTTGTCATCATGGTTACCTTTAAGCAGAAGTAATTGAGGGACTTCTCTTAGCTGATTTAGAGTAGTAGTACAGAACAAAGAAGTCCAGTTGTACCATAGTAGTGACTTTACTCAATTAAACAACTACTCACATAACATAGTGATGGAAACATAGCCTTTAGCAATGAGAACTGTTGACTAACAAATAACTAGTCCTGTAAATAACAAGGTTTGGCACTCATATTTGTGTCCCTGTTGCTAATTAATGGTGGATTAATGAGACTTAAGATATTTAGTTTCTGTAAAAGAATTGGAAAAAAAAAAAAAAAGGATTGCTTTTAGTTGTTTACAAATATGTAGCATATCATGGTTATAAACTGGTAGTACATGTAAATTTTTGTTCGGATTTTCCAACAGATTTTATAACTCTACAAGAACTTCCTATCTTCCAGTTTCTACTACTAATTTTTATATTTGAGTCAGTTAATCTTATTCTTGAATTGAAATGTAATCTATGTTTTTCTATTTATATACAATTTATAAAAATTTTATATGCTCTACAGTATGAAAATGGGCTTTTCTAACATAAAATGAGAAATAAGATCTCTTATTTCAATAGATGAAACTAAAATGGGATTTCTCAAAATTATAGGGAATAATTTATGATTATATCGAATTACAACGAAAAAAGTCGGGTCTTTAAAATATGAAAAATATAATTTCCTAGCCCATGAAAACATGCAACACGCTGCATTTTAATTACACGTGTGAAAACACAGCAATCACACGCTTGGACATGGCGTTAAAGAAAGGAATTTTCATCACCCCAAAAAAACCCCACTCTAAAAAGCATGAAATCAGCGTTTCGAAACGCCGTTTCTTTTATAACACACTCGCGCTCCTCCTTAAACCCCAAACCTCCACGCGTCGCCGTCTCTCTCCTCCCGCTCATTTACACCGCCTTCGTTCCTTCTCCGCCACCGTCGCTCCGCCAACGCAGCAGCCTCCAAACTCTCCGCCGGCTCTGCTCGCCTCTGCGTCCCTACTCGATGGCGAGCGGCGAGGCTCCTGCGTCTCCGTCTCTGGAAAAACAATTCGAGGACTTCCGCGTCCAGCTGGAAGAGTCAGGAAGCTTGCGCGAGCGCATACGAGCCATTGTGATGGACATCGAGTCCACCGCGAGGATCATGCACTCTAGTCTTCTTCTAGTTCACCAGTCTCGTCCACTTGCCGGTAAACCCATACTCGCTTCTTTTACTGTGATAATTGTTGCAAATGAAATGAATGGAATTTTGATTATCTTGTGGTGCAGAGGTTTTAGAAAAAGCCAAGGCTCAAATTGATGTGTTGAAGGGGCATTACAGTCGCCTGGCTGACCTTCTACGTGAATGCACCGGAGAGTATTACAGGTGAGTGAGTAACTTGCCTTGGTGGTAGGAGGTTTGCACCCAAAAGACACTTAAGGTCTCGATTAGTTCAAACCTCAAGACGCTAGCTACCGTACGGGGACAAATGGCCAGAGATGGGGCTGAGGTCCCAACTCGATCTGTAGAAAATGCTGGTTTATTTCTGTTTGGTAATATGTTGTGTTTGTACTTAGGTATCATGGTGATTGGAGGAGTGAAACGCAGAATGTTGTTTGTCTGCTTGCTTTTATGCACTGGCTCGACACTGGAACCCTTCTTATGCATGCGGAATCTGAGGAAAAACTTGGCTGTATGTTCTTCATCTCTAATGTTATGTTTATAAATTGCTACTTATTTATTTGATATGTGCACCGGCTGGAAAAATTTTGTCTCTATCTAGCTTTCAGCTGACGGTAACGAGTTTTAGGAGTCTATGTTGATATTGATCAGAGCAACTTTTAGAGTATTGTAGGGTGAATTTCAGTGTGTAAATGTGTCATATGTTTTGTCTACAACTAGTATTGTCTCTGCTTCTGTGGCCTTTACTTTCTTTCTTCTCTTCTGATATTGCAAAAGAAGAAAAAGGGGGAATACTGGTTTACTGTAAAAATCGACGGGCTAAAGCTCAGGCCATTAGTTATGTTAATTTGAATTTGTATATAATAACAGGAGGATTTGGCATATGTTTCCTTATCACGTTCAGCTTGTTGGTTCTGTGGAATTTTTTTCCCATGTTCTGTTTTTCCTCAAAAAGAAGAGTCATTCTTGGATATGATAAATTTGAATGAGATCCTAAGAGGGAACTTTTCTTTGTTATTATGTTTACACTAGATTCCTAACTTCTTTTAGTGTGTTCATGTTTGATTCTCTTTGTTGTTAGGAATGGTTTTAAAAATATTGTAAATGCTTCTGATAACTTGATCAAGGTAATTCAATCCTTTCCCAGATGGGCTACTCATTTCATGGGGGAACTGCTCCATCATTCCCGTGCACCCAAGTCAGTTTAGAATAAATTCCAAGTATCATTTGTAATGGGAAATTAAGATTTAAGGGCAGGTAGCCGACTTTATCAAGGAAAAATATTTATGCTTTCTAAGCACTGACTTTTCATTTTCACTGAGATTGTTAAACAGAGATTTATGAGCTTCTGATTGATTGTGAATCCTCAGTAATAATCAATTCAGTCAAAAGCCAAAGTTGGGTTAGCATTTAGGGTGACCAGTGACGAATTGATTTAGACGACATTTTGGATGTCTCATTTAGCTTCCCTATGCAGACAAGAAAAGAGCTTATATTTGCCTTTTTCAAATCTGCCATGCCCATTTGTCTGTTTTATTTATTTTGTGAGTTAAATGTGGTTTTTTCTTGATGATATTTTGGTAAGTGAGATTTGTGAAAGTGAAATTGCAAGTTTGCAACAGTATGCATGCTATTCACGTTTCTTCTATTTTTAATTATTTTTATGCTCCTTTTAATCTGAAGCTCTAATGTAGTTGGTATTTAATAATACAGTAAGCTCTGCAGGGTTTGCGTTGGACATTGAGGATTATCTTATTGGTGAGTGTTCTAATAAATATCATATATATTATTTTCAGGAGACAGCTTCTGTGAAATGATATTACTTTTCTGTAATAATGTTAGGTTCTATTGTCTGTGAATTGCATTAGATCTCCTTTTTCTCCATTTTTGATAAATATGTATGTCATAGACACTGAATTAGCTAGTGGCCACTTTATGCAAAGTGTGGGTAAGAGTACATGCAAAACACCCATCTCAGATTCGACTTTAGCAAGACAGCACAGTGTATTAATCTCTTTACTAATTTAGATATAGTCCATGAGAGAAAAAAACAACACATGCGTACACATAAGATCTGTATGATAGAGTTTCAAAGACTTTGTAGTCAATCTAAGAAGTGCCATGATATATTATCAGCGCATATGGGTAGGATGGGGCTGGTATTTTGTGGCCATATGAGTCATATGACTCAAGGTCAAGTCAAGTAGCTGACTTGTTGGTTTGTCTGACATTCAGTACTAAGCAATCAACATTTCCAGTATTTATATGAGGGCAATGGTGGAATTGAGGTTGAACTCATTGAAATTGGATCGAAGTGTCTGTGAGACTGGGATGAGCACCACAGTTTTCTTAAGAAGTCTCGTATATTTGTAGTTACAGCATCAGACGATTGAGACGGCACATAAGTACATTGGTTTTGGAGTTGAACTTGTTTGACCAACGATGTAATTAAGATGTATAAATAACATAAGATTCAAATAATAAACTTTGATCCCCTTTTTTAATTTAAATCAATCTAGTGTTGCTTGTGTTTCTCTCTTCATTTTTATGTTTGTGGTGCACTGTGCACAAATTTTCATGTTTTTGTCAATGTGGCTGTTCTGTTCTTTTAGAGCGCAACTGATGGAACTATTTACATATCATGCAGGTCTTTGTTTCCTGTCCAATGAAATGGTAAGACCTATTATTTGAGTTTCATTAGCATAGTCCATCTTACTTATTCAACGGACTTGACATACTCGTATTGATTTACATAGATCTTTTTTTTTTTTGGTTGAAGGTGATTTACATAGATTTTAATGTACACATTTGAGGGAACTAAAGAAAAATGGGAAATCTTGATAATTGTAAGGACAGTTAAATGAAAATAAGGTAAATATTTAAATGCCTACTCAGAACATGAGATATTTTGAAGCAGTATCTGCTATTCAGCAAACTTGTGGGGGTCAAATTGCTCATTCTTTAGTCAGTTTATATGTAATCATATTAAAAATAAATAGTGATTTAGTTTAAATGAGCTAATCAAGCAATATATTGTGGTTTTGCAGCCTAGGTATGTGGTGAACCGAGTACTTGCAGGGGACTATGACTGCCCAAGAAAGGTGTTGAATTTCTTGACAGATCTTCATGCAGCCTTTCGAATGCTTAACCTCCGAAATGATTTCCTGCGCAAAAAATTTGACAGTAAGTCATAGCAGCCTTTGCAATTTCTTCATGTCTTTGAACAAAAGCAGATCTCATTATTTATGAGTTGAATTCATAAAATCCTTTCTCACTCATGGCAGGTATGAAGTATGACCTGAAAAGGGTGGAAGAAGTTTATTATGACATGAAAATCCGACGCTTGGCCAATGAAGATTCAACAGAAAATCATGGAACCGAAGAAACATCTTAGGTTACAAAAGATCCTACTGAAGAGAACAAGCAGTAACTTAGCTCTTCACTTGAGTCTATAATTACGTAAGCTATGTGAATCTAAACTCCTAGGGAGATGACCAGAATTTTGTGTTGTGAAGAAGAATGAAAGATGGAATTTACTCGTAGATGTTTATTTGTTTGGGTTTTTTTTTTTTTTTAAAAATATATATATTTTAATGATTGAGATCAATCCAGAATATAATCGAGATCAACAGCGATAGACGTTATAGCGCGATCCGAAATCAACTCTTAGAATAGGAAGAGATTAACCTACGAAGACTGAGAGGTATCTCACATATGATGGGGGAAAAACTGACAGTGCATTCAGTGATCTTGGTGAGGGTTGAACTTGACACTCAAACATGCCTAAGTTGAGACAACCCACCGTGCTCAGCAGTTTATTTGTCGAATTAGCTAGCTATGAAGTACGAAGATTGAAAGTCTGTAGGCATGAGAGCTATAATTAGAATCACAGAATCTTTTGAGTGGAAAATCCGATTACCTTTTCCGTGGTAAACATTTCATGTGAACCAAATAAATTCTAGATCTGGTTGCGTTTATTTAGCATATTTTAATATAGAAAAAAAAACCGGAAAAATTCTATATTTTAGAGCAAACAGTACGTGGCATCCAACTTGTGGTGATAGATTGCACTAAAAAGAGCAGCCATGTCTAATCAGATTGTGTCAAATCAATTCCATCTTTTGCTGAGCCAGGTGATAAAAATTCCTTTGACAAGATTTGTAATTTTGGATTCTCCATGGTCATAAAATTGTTTAAGGTAATATGGATGCGGAAACAAACAGCCCTATAGGCAATAGCCCATCCCATCCGGTCACCAACCACGTACAGTTACTTTACCAGTCACTTCCACGTCGGTCTAGGAGCAGGAGGTCACTGTCCCATGTAGAGCACCAAAAGCATCACCGATGAGGTAGCAACCTTGATGTACCCTCTCTGACTCACATTACCATGTCCAGCAGTTGCACAGCTCTAAGGTCATCTCCGATGAATACACCGACTGTATTCTTCAAGACAATTTTTTGATGTGATTTGGTGCTGTACTGTTTATCAACACCCATAGTGGTGTTGGAATACAAATTTTTAATTAAAAATATAAATTAAATTATTATAAAAAATATATATTATTTAAAATTTGGTACACAACGTTAAAATGACCTGATGAGAGAGGTCTAATGGTCTTCACAAGCAATTACTTTATATTTGGGTACATTTAAAAAACATGACAGCTTAGTCAGTATTGCTAAGATATCTTATCATTCGTTTTTTCCTCGAATTCGTAAAACCTTGATGTGTTTGAATTAGGACAATATTAACATAGGTCTAACCATCTAAATGCATATGATAATTAAAAAAATTATATTTATATTTTAAGGTATAAAAATTTTATGTATTTTATTTAAAAAATAAATACATATTGTTTAATTGACCTTTTAGTTGTTAATGTATGTTATTAAAGTATACATTGACATCACTTTTTAAATTATTATTTCTAATTTTTAGGTTACTCAATCATACTAATTATCATATTGAACATATCATATGTTATTTTGTATGATAATTGAGAGATAGTGTGTAATAAATATTTTAACATATGTTTTCTATAAAATGTATGCATGCTTCCCACAACCCGGATTGAGTTTAAAAAATATTAGATCAATTAGAGTCATTAACACCAAACAAAAAAATTCTAAAAGAGAGATAGAAATTGATATAACGAGTGCTAAATGTCTCCTACTTACTATTGTAAGTTTCTGTTATGTATTTTTTTAATTTTCGATTTGGTAATAGCTAAAAATAAGTAATTAATATTAGCAACTAAATATTAGTTATCTTAATATTTCCAAAAAAAAAAAATACTAAATATTAGCCTAAAAAAATTATTTTTTCCAATCATATAAAGTCTCTTCAACTACCAAGTGAAATAAATATACACCAAACAACACAATGAAGTTAAGAGCTGTCGATGAAAAGATTCAATGATTAATTTTCAATACCCATGTCAATAAGATTGTTAAATCGAATGATTCTTTAAAGCTCACATCATTCATTTGTAATAAGATTTCAAATTTTACTGTTTTATTTTCGGTAAATACTAAAGGTTTTCTTTCTTTATGATGGGAGTATGTATCAAGTGTTGTTATAAGAATAGATTTTCGAAACACACATAAATCATGACCAGATCTATCAAATATAAATTCTAATTACAATGGTTTATCTTGATTAAACATGATACAGCGGACTATTATTTAAATATATAATGTGGAGTAGGGTACGTGGTGTGGCATGGCTGGCTACTAGAAATGGCTAGGACACAACACAGCCAATGGGCGGCTAATTGCTAAACCATGAGTCAGCCTACCTCTCACAAACCGCCAAAATCAGAAACTCGATCCACTCAGAAGAGTCGTAAGTGGTAACGCCCGCCGTCGATGATGCCAACGTGGACAACCCCACACACGCACTCTCACTTGTTTCATTAAATACCCCTCCACCTGTCTCGCCACCCAACCTCCTTCTCGCTACTCCGGACACCAAACCCGCGTTATATCATATCATACGTTACCAATTCACAAAACAAAAACACCACTTGGATTCCGTCTTGTAATAGAAACCCAAAACAACGCCACACAAAACACAACTCAACTCTCTACTCTCTTCTGCTCCCTGTCACTCTCAGTCCTTTCTAACATTTCTCCGGATTCACTCTCTCTGTCTATATATCCGAGGTAACTGTGTTCGACTTCTGTCTTTCTCTTTTTTTTTGGGTGACTGTTAGATCTTAATATTTTGTTTAGATCGAGTTATATTGTTTTTAGATTTTATTCAGCTGTAGATCGGAGAATCTGATGCTTTGACTGATGAATGAGGTGAGATATTCTCCTTCGTTTGAATTTTGTTTCTTTTGGTTTTGCTTATCGAATTGGAATCTGTTTGGTCGCCAAGAAAACGAAGGAAACTGAAAGAAAACTTAGTGTTTGCCGTTACTTTTTGGTTTTGTCGTTTTTGGTATTTGATTGTCAGAGGTGGATAAGTTTTGCTCAAGTCGGCCGTTTTTTCAGAGAAAAATGAAAAGCACTCAACCCAACGGAGTGGGGCCCACTTCTTGGTTTTTTAATATTTTTTCACATTTGTCTTTTCTATAGGCTGATCATCCGAGTTACTTTCATTTTGGCCCCTTTAACAATTGATCAATCGTTATTTTCCCCTTAGTATTTAAAAATCATCAAAAACCCCTTATTTGTTAGAAAAGTAATCTTTTAAAATGTGATGGCTTGGGGTTTTTGGACATTTTAAAAATGATGATTTATTAGTAGAAAAATAAAAATAACTCTTCATCGCCCAAGTTGTTGAAATTGTTTTTTTTTTTTTTTCTTTTTAATTAATTCGCCAAAATCAAACGAAAAGCTGTGTGATTACATTTCATGGTAATATTGAATTTACTCTCTTTTTTCTAATTCTCTGAAGTTTATTGATATGTGGTTCATGGCAAAGGAGATGGCTTTCTTATTTTTATCTATTTGACATGTTTCGATGACGGACTGTCCCTTGAATTTGTACACCCGGGCAGAATTGCGTTTAGGTGAAGAATGGACAATGATTTCCATTTTCATTTTTTTAAAATGCTAGGAAACATGAACAAGATGGTCCGTTAATGAAAATGTGAATTGAAGTTAAGAGCATAGCATGAAATGGATAAAGGACCCCCAGTACTTGAGAATCATGCAAACATGATAAGTAAAAGGGTGAGAATATATGTATATATTTTTCGTCAAATCGTTTTCTGGTATAATGTTATATTATGCTTGGAGTTTTGGGATGATTTTATGTATTATCCATGACTTGTACTTCTCATGTTGCAATGTGGTAGAGAATGATGCAGCTGCCTTATTTTTTGCTTCGTTAAATTTGGACTAATTGTTGAATAACATCCATCATAAGTAAAATGGATTTAAACTTAATTCACTTTTGTAATGAATGAATGACTGTAGTTAGTTGTTATCCTAGAGCTCGATATTCTACACCTATAGAAAAATAAGCTCACATGCTATTAACGGAGTGTAATAATGTATTTATTTGTTTTTCCTTGTTTTTTGGCATTCAAAGACAACTTTAGAAATATATGTTTGATTAAGTGTTGCGCTATATGATTGCTCTACAGGCTTTCTTTGACATCTTACACCATGAAATTTTGTCTGTGCCAATCGGGTTTTGTCCGGTGTTCTAAAAGGCGCAAGACACTAGTCGGGCGGTGGCCCGATGCCTAGCACCTAGGGAGCCTAGGCAGCCTAAGACTTTCCCGGGTGGTCAAGGAAGCCGTCAGAATTGGTGATTGGCGGGAGTTCAAACTTAGGGTGTTGTTGAGGTGTTTTTATTCTTCATTTTTTGGGATCAGCTGCTGTGATGCAGAAATAAAAGCACCCTCTGGTTTGGTTGCTTTTAATTTTTTTCTAAAAGAAGCACCCAAAACGACACCATTTTGGGTATTTTAAATAAAAAAATTTATAACACCCAAAACAGTAACATTTACCGTTTTGGGTGTTGAAAAAAATATAGTATGTTGCACTGTGGAGACCATCTAGGCTTGATTAATGGCGGCGCCTAAGCTGTTTCCTGCATCTAGGCTGAGTTTGAGAACATTAGTTTTCTCAAAGTAAGCCTCTTGGGGTTTAATTTTCCTATGACTTTCAGTTCATTATGTCATTGGTTTTTCTTCGTAGTATGTGGTGCTCTTTGATGAATCACGGTTGTTATGCTTCAGTTTGATATTGCAAATTTTCCTTCAATTGCTGAGTTTTCTGGAATATTGTTGTGGTTTCTGATTTGTTCATTTCTCTGTGTTTTGACTCTTCTTAGGTGCAGGTAGATGAATCCTTTGTTCCTGCTTTAAAAGATGAAGCAGCTGAAGTTGAGCATTTACTTGCTGAACCTAAAAGTGAACGTGTTTCAGTTGATGGTCTCTTCTGCTTTAATAAGGAGAATTCTGGAAAATGCTTGGGACTGGATGATTTCTCTTGTGGATTTGAGTATAACTTTAGAACAAACCATGGTAAAAGCAAAAGGTTTTCTTACTACTTTTAGCTGCTGCTGTTGAGCATATCTAACTCTGTTTAGACAAAGAGTAAGGTGTAGTCTGCAGACTAGTTTACTTAATCCTAGTTTGTCTTGGAATGCATTCTAAAATTTGATTCATACAAGTAGTGGACAACTGCAGCTCCAATGTTGTATATAGATTAATTGAGGTGACAGTGGTTGGTGCATTGTTATGCTGAACATCAAGTTTATTTCATGGTCTGTATTTGTTCTGTACTTTTTGAACATAAATTTTTCCGATCTCTTAATGTTGATTTATGTTTGTGATCCTTGATAAGGTGGGCTGGATCCATACAATATTCAAGGGGAAGATGATTTGAAGCTAGACGTATGTATCTTTCTTTATTTAAATTTGATCATCGTCCCTATGTTGTTATCTTGTCCACTCTTCTCATTGTGAGAGTTGGTTACATTTTTTAATCTTTCCCACTTGAGTTGAACATTCCATTCTTGCAGACTACAGCCTATGCTGTTGTCTATATTTCTCATTTGGCTTTTATGCCGCTTACATATTGTGCTGCACACTTCATGGGTTTCTAATGTTATGTGCAATATGCAATTTGTTTTGTGGTTTGCGTCTGATCAGCTAATGATCTAATAGGTTCTTGATGGATTGCTGGATGATGTAGATGAAGTAGACGATATTGATGTGGCAAACGATCTGTCTATTGCATGTGAAGATTTCCTTTTGGGTAAATTTTACGGTTTTTCTACTGGCAATAGTACTTTAAAAGAATACCCTTGTGCTAATTTTCCTTTTTTTTTTTTTTTTTGGTACAGATATTGAATATGCTGGAAAGTTTTCTGTGTTGGATAATTGTCCAACAGAAGGATCGTGTTTAGGTAACTCAAGTTCAGATAGTCATTCTCCTGGTGTCAGTGGAAGTTGCAATGTTGCTACTGGGATATCAGAATCATCAACAGGAACTGCTACAGAATCTGAATGCAAGACTGACTCACTTGACAAGATAGTCACCTGTGAGCTGCATGGCAAGCCTAGGAGTAAATGTGGGTGTCAAGTACCAGTTGAGGACAAGAAGTGCCCTCGTTCATCTGATATGCAGCCATTTTATGAGTTGGATGGTAACAATTGCCCTATATCACCTGATGCAACTGAATTTGATAAATTGGATGGTAGCAAGTGCCCAAATTCACCTGATGTGATTAAATTTGATGAGAATAACAAGTGCTCTAGTTCACCTCATATGCATATATTTAATGATTTGGATAGTGATGACAACCCTTTATTAAGTAGCATATTGTCGAAGTGTAAGAAGAGGGCAAAGAGCTCTGTTCTTGGAACCAAAGTTAAGAGATTACGCAAACCTACTCGGAGGTACATTGAAGAATTTTCAGACCTGAAGTCTTTACATCATATGGGTGGAAAAGAGGATTCTACTGCTGCATTGGAGAAAAAACATCTGAATGTCATATCTCATAATGATTCTCTTGATGAAACCTATAGTCAAGCACTGTCTAAATCATCCTTAAGACGAGGACATGTAAAGAAACGTGCGGCTGTAATGGTATGGAAAGTTTTCACCCAGATATTAGTCTGTCCTCCATTGAATATAAGAATTCATAATATGGTACTTTCATTTTTCTCTTTTGTGTTCTGTGATGTAAGTTTCTGGTTTGTGCTTGCATGTTTCCACTGGTTAATTTTATTTATATATATATATATATTTGAAATACCATACTAGTTATTAATTAACCATAGATCGTGTTTTACTGTGCCTGTCAATGCACAATGGTAATATTGTGCTGCCTCTATGGCAGGTCTAGTACTTTTCCCTTCATGTTGGCATGCTTGACCGCCCACTAAATTTTAATTAACATGTGTTTCATTCTTGGCATCCTATCCTCGCAAATTTTTTTCTTAAGCTTAATGTGTGTGCATATTTATGTATATTTGTATTACATAAAAAACAGATATTTGAATATTAGAATATATGATAATTGATGGTGCTAAAATATCTGGAAATGACATATGATCAAAGAGGAACAAGGACATTATATTTTTAATGTCCAGCAGTCCATTCATTAAGTTTTGTTCAGTTTATGACCATGGAATTCAGTTGAGTGGCCTTATGCCTTAATTCCTTCTAATGTTTGAGTTTATCTTTTTCGCTTTTTTCATGCAGGAGTCTGAGTCTAATGATTACTATTCTGCATCTGAGCCTCATAATGACCGTTCTGCTTCTGAGACTGGTGATGACTATGTGAGAAAGAAAAAATCTAGAGTGGCTGTTGATCGAAGGAAGCATCAAAGACTGTGGACTCTTTCTGAAGTGATTAAGCTTGTTGATGGTATATCTCGATATGGAGTTGGAAAATGGACCGACATAAAGAGGCTCTTGTTCACGTCATCTGCTTACCGAACACCAGTAGATCTAAGGGTACTCCACTTCTCTATATCTGATTCAACAGTTGCTTTTATTTCCAAACTTAAAAGTTGTTTGCTACGGGTGAACCTGTAGGATAAATGGCGAAATCTTCTGAGGTCCAGCTTTGCACAGAAGAAAAACAAAAAGGAGGTGACATTTTGAATTTCATCCAATCTGCCCTTTAAATTTTGGTTCTTACGAGTGGATTCAAGTTCAACTTGTGCAATAACTTATTTCACATGATTTAAGTCTGATTTCTAAATTTATTGAGACTTGTGGCTGATACAGGTTGAGCAAAAGCATGATGCGCGTGCCTTGCCTAAGCATGTCATAAGCCGTATCCGTGAACTGGCCGCCATTCACCCATATCCAAGAGTGCCCAACTCAAATATCTCATGCAATGACCATGTTGACTCATCCAAGCTTCTGACCAGAACTAAAGCTGTTCATAATCCCCGTGAAAGAAATGTACGTAGGAAGAAGCACACTTGAAGAACCTTCTTTTTTTATTTAAAAAAAAAAAAACATAGTTGCAGTAAATCACAGTCGGGAAAAAATTACATAAATATTAGTTGTAAAGAAACTGTTATCATGTCCAAAGTCCCCTTTTTGTCCACCCTTATATTCTGTTGCAATTTGCACATGCATGCACATGTTCTCATAGCCGTCTGTGAAAATATATGATTACAGTGTCTTGTGAATGTTGTGCACTCGGTGGGTAAAAAATTTCAACTGTAACAGCCAGGGATATGGCCAACCAATGTTTCAACAGGAGTAGCTTTTCTTTGACATTATCACCTCACTCTGGAAGGAGTTGCTGAGAGGTTATCAACCAGGTTATATCAGTAACCTGGATTAAAAAATTTTTTTGTCTAGTTCTGAGGTTTACAATCTTATAGTAGTTGTGATGGCACCTTTTGTATAGATTAACATTGACTAATTAAAAAAGAAAAGATAGCATAGCAGGTGATTAATCTTCCATTCTATCATTATTTAGTATAACCATTAACCTTTTGATAGAGCAAAAATAGGTTTCTTCCGTTCTTCTGCGTAGTTACATTTGTTGCAAGTCCGCAGCAACAAGCTTCGCGAATCGCGACTGCATGACTATTGTCGAGTCAACTGGATGGTTTTATTGAGACTGCTCATAAGATGAAATAAAAAGTTTAACAATCTTGTTGAGCATCATAAAAATATGTTTTGAGATTTTGTTAGATAATGTCATATTTTACATTTTGTTTTCTGAAGTCTTATAAAATGTATTTTAAGGAGCTCCTTCTATTATAACTAAAAGATGATATCATTGAACATATTTTATGTATTGTTACGTTATCTGTTATGTACTGAAGGAATTATTCCGAACCTTAGAGATTCAAATGAAAATTCAAGAAAAGCAAAACATTGAATTGCATTTAAGACAACACAAACACAACATCATCAATATACCTTGAACTTTTTGCATTAACTATTCATCTACTCTCGTTTGAGTTCATTATTTAAGATTAATCATCTATAATTTTTTTATAATCAGTAATAAAACCATCAATTTTGTACTTTAAGAAAAAATTATTCTCTTATATCCTGTAAAGAGATAATTTAGTTAATTTTGCAGCAAAGTAAGAGGCCTATGAGATAAATTAAATTAATAATCCTCTAGCTCACAGCAAGCTTAAGAGGTAAGTAGCACACTCGTTGATAATGTTAAATTACTCACAAAACTATACAAGCATATGTAGACAGCTCACTGATTCTTACCAGTCCTTAGTTACAGCACAAACAGTAGATTTCCACAAACCAGAAACTACACCAGCTAGCACATAGTAATTAAAACAGCTACACATATTATGTGATAAAAAGGGATGGAGAATTTAAGTAACTTCGAGATCATATTATTTATTTTTAGACCCAAAAGTTTAAGTTGATAGGAAATGATCTAACGATAATATTTAAGGGGTTACGATATATACACTATGTATATATATATATATATTACAAAAATCTCCCACGCATGCATATCTAACATAAAATATGTTTTATTTTACCCGCCAATTCCATCATCAGTGTTGTCGCCAGTATCGCTGCCTGCACCCCAGTCATTGTAATTATTTCTAGGTATGTTGTGGTGGTTGTTGATGCTCCTTTCTGGGTACTCAACACTGGTCCTTTTTCCTTCCACAGCTTTTCCCTTCTGCACATGGTGTCTCTGCTCTTGCCCATATATCCCACCAAGCACGCCTCTCCTTATCGGCCGGTCTGCACCCACGCTAGAAGACACCACCATCATCACAGCCAGAATAGTTAACATTAACACTGCAACAAGCTTCATTTCTTTCTCATGCACTACTAGTTACTTCATCAACTTTAATTACACGAAAATCATAAGATGGTAACTCATTATATATATATATATATATATATATATATAGAGAGAGAGAGATATACATATGATGCTGTATTAAGAATTTTTATGGGGTCTCCACCCAATTGAGACAAAATTGAGGGGAGGTTTCATATAATTTCAACTTATGATAATGTCTTATTAAGGCTACTTTTAAGATATTTGAGAGAGTTTTAATATATCTGCTTTTAGCAGCCTTAATAGGGAAGCTCCACCCCTTGAGTGGGATATTATTACTATATAATATATAATTAAAGATCTAAAGTCCATCGGATCAATCATGGGAATTTACTGTTTCATTGCTTTCTGACGTCAAATCATAAGAAATTATTGGCGTTGTGTCAGCCTCTAATATCTTTTCTAATTAACCTCCAACTATTTAAGGATCAGCAAATGTACAGTTATGTGAGTGTGACGGAAACATTTTTAATTTAATTATCTATAATGGAATGTAATGTATACATATTTTGAATTGTAACATGGTAACTTGATTGGAAAATGCCACCAAGGTTTGTGTTAATTTGTTTTAGCTTCCAGTCTACCACTTGCTTTTGGGAGCTAATTACAATTGAAAATTGTTGCAAGATAGCAATTTATAACTAGATTTCAATTCAGAAATGGTGACAAGGGTTTTGGAGGTAAATCCTTTGTTAACATGTGTCTCTCCCCACTTAAATATTATAATTAAGCCACCACCGGCACTCACTTTCAAGGTCTCAATTTTCCAATAAATATCTTATCAACCTAATCAACCAACAGCAGTGTTGGATATCAATGTGAAACCATGAAAAAAACAAGTTAAGATTTTTTTTGTTGCATGCTTTTGGTTTACAAAGATTGACATAATATTGTAAGATAGTGATGTATCCTTGATCTACGTTAATACGAAGGGGATTAATATTGAAAGTGATACTCAATAAAAAACAAGAACAGTCAAACTCACAAATCAGGCATAATAGAGTGCTAAGCCACATTATAAAGGTGTTGGACTTGGGGCAGTGAGCTGCATTCTAAGTCCGTCCAAATAAACCATCAAACTGGGCCTAGTCTTCTAAATTTGATAAAGTTGCCAGGCCTGGTTCACACACTAGCCAGGTCAACTCAGTTTGTCATTTAGAAACTGAAGTGTCTCCTAGTCTCTCCACTCTTCACACCCAAATACAACAGCAGAACATAAATCATACACAAATAATTAACACAAGTAATAATAATAATAATAATACAATATCAGCAGCAGTACTTCCACCACTTCATTTGGCAGAGAAGGGTGACCTCCAAAGAAAAAACTTACATAAAAAGCTAAAATCTTCTCTAACTACTGCATGCATATATAAATATTAGAAAGATTAAAAGAGAGGAGCATCAAGGATGTTCAAGACTTGAAAAGAAAATATTAAAAAGAAGAAACTGCCGAATCTAAACCACTGCTTCCCAAGAGGAAGCATGGGAGAGCATTAATTGGAGGTAATGGCCACCATGGGCGGTTGGTTGGAACTATTCTATTTAGTCTCATAAAATAATGTAAGTAAACGGAATGACAGCTAATCACAACTGATGATCACGCGTGCACAAGGATACATATAGTCCAATCAAATCATTGATGCCATACACACCGCGGCCACTGACACGAACACGATACAAGATCTTCATTCTTCGCTGGTATACCGTGTTGGAATGTACCATGCATTTGAGCGTTCTACTATATGAAAAAATAATAATAATTAGGGATATATCTGTATTTTCATTACAATAATAAATATTCAATAAATACGTTGGAGACAGGAAAGATTTTATCAATAATCACGTGTTGCAGAACCAGCTGTTTGCATGAACGAGTCTTTTATTGAAAAGAGTCGACATGCTCACACTCTGTAAGTCTCAAACCCAACAGTGAGGAGAGAGTGATGGTGGGGGTCTGGGGCTGACCTGAGTCGGCGGGTGGTCAGACTGAAGAACCCACCCCACGTCCTGTTCTACATTTCTCACCACACCCTCCCTATCATCTTTGTGTAAACAGCCAACAAATTCAATCCAAAACACTGTTCAATTCTTTTATTTTAGTGAGCACTGAGGACCTCTGCGAACTCGGACGTCTACATTGTACCATCTGCAAGCTAATTATGTCGGTTAATCAACTGTTTATCTTTTGTTTTCTATATCGTGTGACTCAAGTCATATTCAATATTCGTTGTAACTCCATTAAACCACCTGTTTACATTTTGAATAACAAGATGGGTCGTCCTTCATGTTATTCACCTTTTCCCCTTTCCGTTTCATGTCGTGTAAAAGGTACCATTTCACAAATGATAGTTTTTTAATTAATGATCTAAAATACATTATGAGTAATATTTTTCAAAATTTATCAAAAACTTTGGTGGGGGTAAAAAAGTCCAATATTTTACATTTTATTCTATAGTACAATCAGGAATTAATAATAGCGTAATGATACGAAAAAATTTGTTTAAGATTTAAAAATTTATATAAAACTGAATTAAAGATGCATGTCGTATGTGAGTTTTAATCTCTACAATGAGGAAGAAGACACAATCACATTGTTCCAAATTGAGATGGTCCAGGATATTATCTCTATATCTGCAGAACTGTTGGCAAATTCTACTCAAATGATGTGTTCGTTTGAGGTTCTCTATTTTTCTTCATCCGGAACCGTGTACAGCACACCTTGTCTCCAGGGGATGAATCTGTGTCTGTGCTGGCTTTTACATGCATTTACTCGACCCAGAACTTTGAAAACGTGATTGTCCCTGTTATTATTAACAAACCTGTCCGAAGCTTCCTACGTCGTTATGCTAGTTAGCAAATAAGAGTTTACTCGGTTTCCAGAGTTTGAGTTAAACACAAACAGATATAAATTATAGGTTTTTTGAGTCTATCATATATATTAACAAAAGTTTGTATATGTTAAGTGGCAATTAAAGAATGAGACAGCAGATACATGGTGGGTACATTGTGTGACACAACTTGAGAGATATTTTGAAATGTTATTTTAATGCATCATTAATATTGCTGTTAAGGATATGGAACAGTATATTTGGGTTGGTAAGTTGACAAAGAACTGGAAGCTGTAGAAATAAATACATGGAATGTTCCAAGTTTCAAGATAAGAGGCTTGAATGCATTTTCTAAGATTCAAAAATGCGACTTCCATTCTCTTTCTTCTTCTTTTGCAACACAAACTGCATGCATGGTGGGTGGGTGTGTGTGTGCGCGTTGTGCAATGTGCAAAGATTCGCAAAATTTATCCAGAATCCATCTGCAGTGAGATGCCAACAAAGGGTAATGAATTTCTTCACCAGAGTCAGAACACTGCTACATGGGGACACTACCAGACATTAAATCCCCACAAATTAAGATTTTATGGTGGGATTAACAATCCAATTAGATAACGGATATACTAGAGGCAGGAAATTTGCTACTGCTGTTTCTATCTAACAGATACATTGGGGATTATGTGGGAGTGATTGCTCAACCCACTAAACACATCATTAACACTTAATATGGATTCCAGCAGAGCTAGTCAACATCAAACTATAGTAATTAGCTGGCGGATTAAGCAGCTCAAATCAACATCAAGCATCCTTAATTAGTAGAAACTTAATCAAAACCAAATTAATTTCCTCACACACACGCAACCAAGATTTCCGCTAACATAAACCAATCCAGTGACACATTTGCACGAATAACATAGCATTATCAAATAACGGTTCTCTGCTAATATAAACTTCTCCTAAATTGCATATATAATCTGATCATAAAAGTTCGGATAAACAAAGAATCCAATTCGATTAATTAACCATTGAGTCAGTAAAGTAAAGTAAAATAAGAAGAAGCTTGGTGCTTCTATAACTCTATAAAACTAACCTAGTGCAACATATTTTACAATATCCACAGGTAACACATTAGAAATAAGTGGAGATGGCACTTTGCCCAAGAAGCTTATCCCATCCCCACTTTCATATCTTATCTTGTCCATACACAACTTGTGGGGTCTTAACTTTGAGAACTTCGAAAGATCACCGATCAAGCGCCATCCTCTCTTAAGAAAAGAAACGTACACGTGATAATTTATTTACAAATCATGAGATGCATGTTCGTACACATTTCGTATCAAGATTCAATACCACAAGGTAGAAAACGGTACAGCACGGCAAAGAGAAAAAGAGCAGCAACTTTATAAATTATTGTCAACCATTAATTATAAACTTTTTAAATAAGATATAAATATATAAATTAACACTCAAAACTCAACTCAACTTACGTTTTAGTTGCTAGCTGTCATGTCAACCATTAATGGCTCCAAAATTCTGGTTCTTCCTCCATTTTTTTGTCTATATAAACAAACCCTTTTCACTTTTGCACCATCACCTTCAATCACTCTTCTTCTCTTCGGTTCCCTGCCTCTCTCTCTCTCTCTCTATATATATATATATATACACAAGAGAGATCACATAGAAAATCATGAAGAACATTGACATTACAAAGAAGAAGTTCCTCAAGGCATGGTTGAACAAGTGGAGAAAAATGGGGAGGAGAGTGATACCATGTGCAGCTTTTGAGAAGTGTTATCAATGGGCTCTATGGCCATCTTCCATGCATCGTGAGGACAACTCTATTCCAAGAGATGTGCCAAAGGGTCATCTTGTAGTTTATGTGGGAGAGGACTACAAGCGTTACGTGATCAAAATAAGTCTCCTCAAGCACCCACTTTTCAAGGCATTGCTGGATCAAGCACAGGATGTATATGACTTCACCACTGACTCTAAACTCTGCATTCCTTGTGAAGAAAACACCTTCCTTGACGTTATTCGTTGCGCCGCCTTGCCACAGGATAGGAGGACGTTTCTATGTCTTTGACCACAATTCATGATCTAGAGAGGCATTTTGATAATTTAATTGATTCATGCAGTTTTGCGCTGTAATGGAATTTGTTGTAAACTATGTAACATAATTGTTTATCTAGCTCATAATTATAATTCCAACTCATAACTATTTGATTGTTTTCGGTCTCAAATCCTAGCTCCTTTCAACTGTGTTATGACAGAAACTGTTTTGGGCATGTTATAGCAGTTCATGGCTAAAAATTGGAGTTAGAAGTATGGGGACTTGGACAAAACCACTGACATCTCTGACAGAGATTTTGATAGTTATCAATTCCAAGTAGAAATATATTAAAAAAAATAATAAGTTTACAAATTGGACAAAAACTTGCAATTCTGTGGACAAAAACAGTCAGAACTGATCAACTGAACATGGAACGGGAATAACTCAGCACGTCTCCACTGAAAAAAACAATGGTGAGTAAATGAAGGGAGAAATGAGAAATGCCGACATTGGAATGGAATTACTTTTGCATGCAAAAAGTTATGGGAGTAAAAACATCGGTAGCTCTGTTAATATCTCTGTTTCTGTTTTTTTTTTTTTTAATTTTAGGAAATGTCACAAAATGGGAAAAAGAATAGGAGACAATGACATTTTTTTGGTGCTATTTTGATAGTTTCATTATTTGTATAGCAGAAGATATTTTTTCGGACAAGGATGCTCTTTGGTAAAAAAGAACTAATTCCTCTTCTTCTGCTACCTTCTCTTATGCTTCCTTCTTTCTTCTTCTTAAATGCAAATTCATAGATTTGTAGGTTCGCTGCTGTAATTCATGACAGTATATACTACCATGAGTCGGTATTTATAGATTTATAAGTATATATTTTTATTATTTATTTAATTTTGTTTGTTTTTCATATGCTATTTTGGTTGGTTGCTTGGGAAGTTTTGTGATTTTTGAATGTGTTCTGTACACTCTTGCATCACATTGTGTAGTACTAAATTTTTACAGCAAAGAAAAATAATTTATGTTGTTGCGCCATTGTTGTGTGCATGAAGTGAAGACGAATGCCTGAATCTGGACTTCTTTAATGCAGTTCAGTTCTTTTTTTCTGGAGGGCATTGCAGAATATGTTAATCCAGGCCTTGCCTTTCATCTCTCATTCTAAGTAAAGGCTTAGAGCTGAATAAACCGAGGATGATGTCTCAGATTATTCCCCGTACATTGAAGAACCCTCATCAACCTTTTATTGCGCCATCAGGTCCTTCATTTGCACTAGAATTGATGAATAAATTACTAACAGGTGACAGTCCTGATGGAAGAAACTACACCATTTTAGACCGTACAAATTATAACCTAAAGTCATTAATGTTTTCACAAACTAACATATTACAATATCAAGTCATTCTCCATATTTTGGTGTTTAAGATTAGCATTTAAAAAAAAAAAGTTAGTGTTTAACCAAGTAAAAAAGGTTTTTTGATATAATGATATTTTTATATGTGGATGTAATAATATATACGTGATATTTTTACTGAAGGGTAATATTAAATATGGAGTACATACTATTTTTAAGGGTAGAAAAATCGCAACCATATGATCATTTTAAAATTAAAAAGTCAAATCAAACAATGTGGCTTCATTTGATTTGGTTCTGTTAAGTGGTTTATGCGTTTGTTTGTCCTACCTTAATGAAAAGTTAGTGTTCACCCAATCCCATGTTTGAGCCTAGAAAGAGAAAAGATATTTCCTTTTCTGGGCCCACCTCTATTTCCTGCCAGGGCTGGTAATGGTCTAACACCAACAGTTGTAACACCACCCTTCCTCTCTACCCTCTTTAGTCTTTACCATCCTTTCTATCACACGCCACCTCTCCCCCTCCTCCCTCGTTGACCTCTTCAGTTACCACTTCCTCCTCCACTACTTCTCCCTCTTCCAACCTCATTGTTACCACCCTCTTCCAAACCTAGGGCCAGACCTCCTACAACTTTGGCTCTATCAATGTTAGCCACAACTTGACCACCAATACCATCACCGTGAGATCGAAGCCGTTGGGGACGAGGAGGGAGTTGACGATGAGAATCATTATGTTGTAAGGTAGGGTTTTGACGAGCGACTCTGGTCTCCTTAGTTTCCATCACTAACTTCAGCAATGGTTGGGTGTTGAGAGTTGATATTGTTGATGATGTTTTTGTTGTTGTGGGAGATGATGTTGTAATGTTATTGATGATGTTGAAGACTATGAGAGATGATGATGATGTCGTTGAACTGAGTTATTAATAATGTTAAAGACAGTGAAGATCAACCTTCTTTTTTAAAAAAAAAAAAAATATATATATATATAATAAAATATTTAAATTAATTTTATTTCAATCCAATCTCAATCTACACCAAACACAATATGATATAATTTTACTTCAATTCTATGTTCTATCAAATATAAGACTGTAATTTTCCATTCAAATTTAATCTTAATCCATTTTAATCTCATTCTCATTTCCAATCTCAATCTTGTGTGTCAAATGTAACCTAAAACATGTTTGAGCATGAGTTGTAAGCTGGAAGACCGTAAAATACTCTAAACATGCCAAATGACCCCCACCTTTAGTTTCGGTCCTTACGTAAAAGCCTCGAAGCTTGCATTTTAGACTCTTAACATCAAATTCCATTGATGTTCCCTGGTTTCTTGTTTTAATCCTAGATAGAATTCTGCAAACTGCAATTGCAAATTGGCAATTGATTTTATCAGCAATAGCATAAGCGGATAAAATTTACATCAAAGACCATGGTGAATGCAAATTGCATTTACGAAAACTTCACCCAACCAATTTTGCATTAGGTATCAGTTGTTACAGAGCACCAATCTAGGAAGGATAGATTTCTGGAGTTTATAAGGCAACTTTTTAAGTCTTTTGATTCTAGGGTAATATATCGAGAAGAAAATTGAGTAGGAAACAATATCCAATTATGGTGTGCATATCTGAAGGAGATCATGGACCTGATCAGATTGGGCATGGTCACAAAGGAATCTGAATTTGGCCAACACTTAGTAGGAAATGTCCATCGCTAGGAAGTTGAAGAGTCAAAGTGCTCAACTACATCAGTGAAAAATGTAACCTAGTGCCGATTACCCAACAGCCAAATGAACCATAAGAGCAATGAAGGCATCACTTTCAAGGATGTGATTAAGAAAGCATCACTTTCAGGGATGCGATTCAGAAACCATGCATTTAATTTTGCTCCTGTATCGCTTCAACTAAGAGCCTGCAATCTACTAAAGAACATAGTTCCCTTTGATTTGCCAAAATGTTGACAGCAAATTAAAGAGTACCAAGAAAAGCAGATTCTTTTTGTTGCCAGACATAAGAAGTAGAACTCTATAAGCTAAAGCTACTAGTAGCGATCAGCAATCACTGCCCAATACAATTACCAGGAAGAGAATTGCCTGATGTTTTAACTACAAAGGGATATCAACAACCAAGCTATCTGAGTCTGATTAGGATCCCATCCCTGATCACCTATAAATCTTCTCTGGTTACTGTCCTAAAATACCAATTTCTAAGATACCATGATAGTGTGTGTGGTGATCATATCTGATTTCCAATGAGATTCAATAATCACAGCTTTTATAAACAAGGAGATGACTCCATCATAAACAATAGAGACTATGTACTGAAGTAGCCAATGTTTCAGGGGCTAGATACATATAGCTCGCTACAGATATATTTATTAGTAGATACTCTTCTCAGAAGCTTAAATCAAACTTGTCAAAGACGTTATATTCAAGCATGTTAAAGAATTAGGGGGTATGGGTGGAAGTGATGGTCACAGATGAAACGGGCTGCAGATTGACATGATACACCTACATATGTATTGCTAGACATGAAATGCTAAGTAATGGGACATCTACCAAAGCCTTAATTAGCTAAGCCAAGAGGCAGTAAAATTTGTTTGAGGAGTGATTTGTTGCTCCACTCAGGCAGCTCATGTCAAACTTCAACCATCATCTAGTTGAAATTTAGTACGACTTAAGCAGTCAATGCTATCACACTCTAATTCTTACTTACAGAAGGTTCAGCATACCGGCTAGTGCACCTGCACCATGGCCACTAAACTCAATGTTCTTTTTCCAGTTAATACATATATTATATCGTCTTCCCCTATCTAATTGCCCCTCAACTTATACACTTATCTACTTTGCGCCCAACATTCTGAACTGAAAATTTCTGTAGCTACTTTTATCAAAATCAAAACATCAGAACTCAAAAAATTATTTTGTCACTGACACCAGGGTGACCACTCAAGTCCCCCTCCAATAAATTTTTCCTAATTTCTAATATGCCCATTGAATTACTCCAAGAATATATTCCAAGGTGCAATTAAACAAAGCATATAACAATCCACTCAATACAAACCTTCAATGCCATCACGAATTTCTATCTGCTCCACCTCTCCATCTTTACTTCTTACAAAACAATACGAAAGAGGTAAAATAGTACATAGAAGTCATGCCAACTTGAAATGCATACTAAAACCTATAACCACAGCAAAAGTACAGGACATCAAGATAACCTCTCAGGTATACTAACCACAACTAAATTCAGATGTAAATGTCCTCATTACCATTTTCGTTGGAACCTCCTCTTCCCAAAGTCACCAATTTAAATTAATTCAGAAGATATCTCTCTACCTCTATGTATTCCAGATTCATCTTATTTCATTTCTAAGATGATAACTGTATAAACAAATGTAATAGAATTATAGAAAGCTCTTTCAAATGTAGCAGTAAAGCAATATTAATTCTCCTTTGTGTTATTTATTCTATCAATTTCATGCCATAATGTATCTCAACAAATCATTCACCAACAAAATATGAAGGAAAAACAGAAAAGATCTAAGCATGAAAACATAAAAAACAACAGAAGTGAGGTAAATCTATGCCATGCTCATTTCTCAATTATATCACCATCAGATTGCAGTGCATTTAAATCAATGATTGCAGCAAAATATACACATGAAGCATTCTCGTGGAAAAATATACACAAGTAGTATACTGTCTCGTCATAGAGTACATACAACACATCGATGCTGACACGAAAAAGAGGGCAGTGCTGAATCATTGGAACTGCAATGGAGGAACACCAAAAACACTGAAAAGATTACCGCTACTTTTAGCGTTCAGAATCGAAGCACGCAACTGCAAGTGAGTTTTCCATACCATCATCACCGTGTATCATCTACGTCCATCAATCAAACCTTCCAACTCTCTCCGCCCAAACCTCCTTCCCTCCATATTAGCATCCCTACATCTCGCTGCAAAGTAATATATCAGCCAAGCCACCATAAAATAAACCTCCACCACAGATTGAAAAACAGACGCGAAAGACATCCCAAACACACGAGCCAACGCCCATCTTGTAAACGACCCACAAAGTATAGCCTCAAAACACTTAATCTGTATAGCCTGATTCACCATCATCAACATCAAATAACACCCTTCCTTAACAATCTCCCTCCCAGTCCTCCTTGTATCCACAATCGCAACCCAAGCATCAACAGCAAACACAAACGCCACAACTGTATCCAGCAAAAACCAAGTAAACAGAAACCCAGCAATCTCCCTATCATACCCCCTAATCCACGGGGACATAATCGAAAAAGGCATCAACTTCAACCTCACAAACAGCTTAAAAAACGAGTACTGATCCTCAATCTCCCCGAAATACCACAACCCGAGAAGCTGTGTGAGTGCATCCCTAACCGCCCACCTCATCAAAATAAACCCAGTAAGCCTCTTGATCCCCAACCTGGAACCATCCCACACAACACCAACTAACGAACTAAACCTCCCGATCAAATGATTCACAACAGTAATAAACACAATCCCCAAAACCCACGAATAAACCGCAGTGAAACCCAGAATCACCCAACCATAAGCAGCAGACAAGAAACTCACAAGAAACAACAAGGCCGCGGCGTCGCGACGGCCCAGCTCCAACCCCTTTAAAAAGACCTGTAAATCTACAATCCTATCGAGTTGCTTAGCGTTACGAGCCTCGTCTTGTTCACTGCCATCAAAATCACCACTATCTACTTCCTCTTTATCTAAAGATTTGTCTAAGCTACCAGTGGTTTTGAAACTGACGCCAAAGTTAACAACTTGAAAGAACTGGACACCGTTGTCGACGATTCGATTGGAAAACCCTAAATGAGGATCGAAGTTGGAGAGAATTACCAGAGTGCCATTGCGGGGAGTTGCGTGGGGGGAGCGGTCGAAGTCGGAGGAGAAGAAGTCGTCTTCGAGAGTGCCGACGCGGGTGAGGTGGATGAAGGGGCGGCGGCGGTGGCGGTGGTGGTGGGGGGTGGAGGAGTGGTGACTGTGAGGGGTGAAGTGGAGGCGGGAGAGGAGGGACTTGAGGGAGGCGTCGCGGTCGATGAAAGAGGTGAGGAGGTGGGAACCGTTTTCGACGACGGTGCGGAAGGAGAAGAGAAGGAGGGAGAGGAAGAGGAATGTGTGGAGATTGGATGTGAAGGTAGTGGTGGTTTGTTTGAGGAGCTGGCTCGTGCTACGGAGGTGGCGCAGCCGTAGCAGATCAGTCATTGCGGAGGCACAGAGAGAGAGAGAGGGCGGATTTTGGTTGGTTTGGTTTTTATTTGTTCGTTTTTGTTTTCATTTGGATGCTGTGAGGAGCCAGGCGGTGGGGTTGTGCTATCAGACAAGATGAGAGGAATTGTACAAAGATGGGCTTTCACGTGCCCATGGTGCGCGTGTTGTATCTCGCCGGCCTTGACTTATTGGCATTTATAAAGGTATAATTCCATTTTTTCTCAATAGTTTGAGATAAATCACGTAATACTAAAATTCCTAATATTTTTTAAAATCATTAATATTTCCTAACCGACTTATAAAATGGATCAAATATCTCTTTAAATATATAAAATATCCAAAAAAAATTGATCTTTGTACTAAAGGTGACGTTAAAAATCAAAATCTAACTGTTAATATAAAAAGATAAAATTATAAAAATACTATTATATTTTGATTATTTTAGTAATAAAAGTAACGAAAGTGGATAAAATGAGATTCTCTTAATTATAGAGGTAAACGTCAAAACACAAAGAAAAAAGTAGGATTGTCCATAAATTTATTATCCAATTTATATAGATTGATTAATACTCTTATGAATGAATAATGAATCATCCTTAAGTTTCAAATATGTACTTATACAATTATACCAAAGTCATCGTCCACTTTGCATTAGTTTATATGATAATGAGTTAGATTTTTTAATCATCTCTGTTTTTAAATAATAATTATGGATTTAATGCTTATTACTGTAACAAAATATTCATTTGTAGTGAATTGAAATTGTTAAGTCGTGATAATTTCTTGGTTCAATGGATGACGAATTTCAACATATCGATGTAGACTCTTGACAACCTGCTGAAATTAATTTTTTTTTTGAAAAAAAAAAAAAAAACATGAAATTAACATTCTTACCCTAACCCATTTATGGAACAAATCTTTTGGAAACTTCCTTACTCTGGCTTTAAAGAGAGATATGACATGCATTGGAACTTGCCATCAATCATCTATATCCACATGGAAGCTTTCATTTCTATTTTGTAGGAAAGATTAGATTTGTAATGGATCTTAATAATACGTGCTGTTTGTGTAAACTTACTCGTAGTTTGCATGTTCAGGCAGGCTGCAATTATAAAATCTCACATCGTCAATTTATTCGATACTCTATCATGTTATTTATTTTTATTAATAGATTGGTCCGAACATAAAAAGCAATTTTGAAGTTTAGATAACAAATGTGATCGTTATCCGCAGTCATGACAATTGGCTTTTATTTTATTCTGATATATTGTCACATAAAATCGTTTAGGTGGGATTATAGCTGTATAGGCACTCATGGGGTTTTTATGGTTTCTATATACCACCAATTTTTGTCCAAAAAGGAAAGTAATTTGTATATGGCTCTATCATATGCAAACAGCAGTTTTGTTTGTTCGACTGTTGATGGCATATAAGCAACGTAATCGGATCACTTCTTTTCCTTATGGAGACCTGACCTGGTTCATGCAAAATGGCTTCCCTTAGCAAGTGCTGCAGCATTTTCCTCAGCATTGCTAACGACAGCTTTCTTTCAGGTCTCCTACTATAGTCCAGGCAAATGCTTCCAGATTTGGTCTAAAATCATGCAAAATGTAAGGGTTTATATATACATGATATACCGTCTATTTCTGTAATGGTACTTTCTGTTTATTATGATTGTATTTATCTGAAGAATAACTAAAACAGATGCTAAGAACATTACCACAAAACTACTACTTTGAATTGACTAAAGCCATCCATCACAAGGTGGATACTTTATATCTTGAATCCAATCAACATATAACTCGGTTTTTAGGGCCATTCTCTGACGCCTCAATAATGATCATATAAAATCAATTGAGCAGGACATATATAAAATACAGTTATTGATTGACAGTGTCTGCAAAATCAAATTTTAAAAATACCAGCAGGGCCAGAAAGTGAAACAGGCATTGCTTAATGGAAATCAGGCTTCTCTGGGTAAGTGCAGCCAGACCTTTGGATGATAACATTTGATGCGTAACAGCCAGCTCTCACACACTCATCAATGGGCTTCCCTTGAACCAACTGTGACAAAAATCCTCCAACAAATGCATCTCCTGATAAAATTTTGAAAAATAATAACCTTTCAGTGACTTGTATTTCTCTGTGTATTGGCATATTCCATGTGTGGCAGCTAATTATGCAGATTAAGATCAGTAGCTTTTCTATTCTTCTTATTTGACTGTGTACAGATAGAGAGCAAGAGAGTGATGTTCATACCTGCTCCGTTTGTGTCAACTAGTTTTTCTTTTGGTAATAGTATTACAGGGAACTTCTTCACCTTCCCATCCCCGGCGACAACAACAGGATCTGCACCCTGAGTAATAACAGTTATCCTCTTGTATGTTCCCGATGCTTTTGGCCACTGGGAGATCTTAAGAGCTATCTCCTCAACATTGTCAGTCTGGTAAAAACAAGTTACCTCTTAAACCACTAACTCTAAAGTCTAAATCTTTACATATCTGGTAAGCAAGCATTCCTTACCTCCCAGCCATGAACTTTTGCAAAGGTTCTTGCTTCTGTCTCATTTCCAAAGACATAATCCATATACCTGAACGCTAAAACAGCATGTTTTGGTTAACCTGTATATATTATCTTACAGAACAAAATTTTGTTGGAACATGCTTACGGCAAAGCTTTCTCCTGTGCATCCTTGAAAAACTCACAGATAAATGGTGCAGAAAGGTTCATTGAGAAGACCTGTACATAAAATAATATGTCAGATCTGTTTCATGCTAAAGCTGCCACAAGCAGCGGCAAACAGAAGGGATTTTATGTCGCAAGATATACCTTGTTATTTGCAGCTGCATGTTCAGCGACTAGTTGTATGGAGTCTGGAGATACAGTAAGGAAAAATCCAGCAATATAGAAGAACTTAGCCTTCTCAACTGCCCAAAAGGATTTCAGAAAAAAATCACTGTAAAGGATTTATTAAAACAAAAATATACAAAAAGTTGCAAACCAGAATTGAAAAGCAGGTGGCACACCCAATGCCCAATTTTCTGGCCTTTTCAGATGCTCAGACTTGTAGCAATTTGCAGCTGACAAATTTGCAATTAGTGACCTACATACTCATCCAACAAAAAAACCGATCTTAATCAGGAACTAGGAGAATCTCTCTAAAAGGCAGACGTACTACAGCAAATTGACAGGTAGTGAAAATAAATGTATACAAGAACCGTGGAATCAAACTAACCTTTCACCTCCAACAACACAAACAGCGCAAGTTCCCGTAGGTGTAGACTCGTCTTCATAATAGTGAACCTGTATTTTGGCATGCATCAGAAAACATTGTATAATACATTGGAGGGTCCAATGCTAAATCAATGTAAAAACAGCATTTTCACAAGAAAAGAATATCAAGAAACTAATTAATTGAAGAATGAATGAAGAAACTCACATTGACCCCAGCTTGTGTTGAGTTTTTCTTCATCTCCTCACCAAACTTGTCCTTGCCAATGCAACCAATGTAGCTTGTTGCACCAGGAATTTGAAGCATCCACTGAAAGACATAAAATGGAAATTCATCCACCATAATCATGAGATAAATCTAACCAGGTTCCTCCAGTGCTATTAAAATGAATTCACCATAGTACCTGGGCAACCTTGATTGAATTTTGAGTAGCGCCTGAACATAACAAAACCACATACAATCAGTTATCAATGGAGAGGCACTAACTTAAGGCACATAGCGGACTATTCTTCCAAATCATTTTCTGAATACTTAAAAAGGGTTACCTCCGGCAATGTACTCCACATTGTATTTCGAGGCCATTTCTTCATACCTGAGACAACATTCATGTAAAATTGGCCCATTTTTCAGCTAGTCAAGGGATATACAACAAAAACTTTTCTCTCAACAGAGGTAAAGGAAGAAAAGTTTTATAATGTGTCCAACAAGTTAATACTTCAAAATCAGTGAATTTCAACGAGATAAGGAGAGTTTAAGACCCTTTGGTTGATATGAGCTTTTTCTAATATGGCCCTTGTAAATAGACGTGAGAAAAATTCAACATAACTAAGCAAAGAAGGTACTATACCCTACAGGGACACACTGACTAGATAAAATTTACAAATTTTAAAATTAATCGATGTTAAAATTTGTTCCGTACCTCAAAATGTCAGAGTAGTAGAGTTGTCAACAAGTCATCTTTAATTTTTTTTTTTTTTTTTCTTTCTAAGGTTCAATTTCAAGGTATTCTCCTCCCAACTTCATTTCTCCTTAGCGTTCAACTTAAAAAGTGAGAATCATATCTTCAGAATCTTATAACATAACTTGCAACTGTTCTTGGATTTAGGGGGGTGTAAGTGTATTCAATCTAGAATTCTATGGAGATAAGTGGGATCTTTTTAAAATGATAAATTTAGGTAGAGTACATATATTCCATAGATTCTATATTGATTTGTCATAATTTGGTATGAAATATATGTGAGCAGGGCAAGCTTTGTTACAGGGTCTTTGTATTAAATATTTCAAAGGGTATTTTCAATCTAGATTTTACAAAACTTAAAATGGATTTAAAAAGTTTTCATATATTCTATGTAGACTTTTAAAATCTAAATAAAAATCACACAGTATTCGATGGGTACATTCAAAATCTAGACTTTTATAACAATTTTTTAACTGACTAACTTTTGTAGAGTTCATAAACTTTTATTGACTTTTATAAACTTCACAAAACCTTCATAAATTTATATAGAGTTTCATTTTAAATGATTTTCATGTAATTTTATTGATTTTATAGGTTTTACAAAATTGTGAAAAACTTCCATAGACTTTAATAGACTGTCATTTTAAACAAAAATTTCAAAAACATTTATAAACTTTCACTGACTGCTAAAATATAATATACGCTTTATAAATTAATTTTTTCATATCAATAGAAGTATTTTCTTACATGAATATTATTTATATATATATATATATATTTGATGTCCATGACTTTTATAAAATGTTAAATTTCAATTACTTTTGTAAACATTTGTGTGGAATGTATAAAGATCAAATTTCACATTTCTCTTCCTTCCTCCCAAAGACTTTTGTGGATTTTGGGTGGGAGGTATAAATATCAAATCTCAATCTCTCTCATATCTAAATCTGCTAGTGATAATCATGGTAAATGTATTTCACTAATATTGCAACATTTTTTTTTCAAGTATTTATTGTTTATATATAGTAGTTATCTTTTCTAACTAGTTAATTGTTTATTAAATTGCATGTACAATACAATAATCTTATTAATGGGATCGTCTTTCTTTAATGATTTTTCAAATATCCTCTAATTCATAGACTCTTCAAAAGCCTATACTGAATACCCATGATTTTTATAGACATTTTAAAAATCATTAAAAGTTTACATTGAATACTCTATGACTTTTATAGTTTTGAAAGACTTTATTGAATACACCCAAACTTTTTATATATAAAAGTCTTTGAAAGTATAGTATAGTTATACTCACCTTAATGATTTTTAAAAAAATCTATAAAAATTATAGGGTTTTCAATGTAGATATTGAATGATTTTAAAAAATCTACATTTAAAAAAGTCTATAAAAATTATGTGTATTTGATCAAGACTTTTAAAAATTGGATCAAAGTCACAAAGTAATCAAAATATCCATGACTTTCATGAAATTTATGACTGTTGGAGACCTTGGTGTTAAAATTATAAAGCTCAAACTTCACAAATTCTCTCCCATTCCCCAAGGCCTTTCAAGACTTTTGGGTGGGTGACATAATTATCAAACCTCACAATCTTTCAATCGTATTAGAATCTCTCCAAATAGTCATGGTGAAGTCAAATATCAAATGCCGAAGTATGAATGTAGTTGCCCAATTTCATAGACACTAGCAAGGATTTTTTTTTTTTGAACAAATTACAATTTAGCTACCCAATTGAAACATATTTACAGATGAAATAACAGTTTCACTTTTATTACAATTAACCCACCTGCCACTAATGAATCTCCGTCAGTTTTAACTGGCTTAGGGGTAAAAGTGTCATTTGATGTTATATATATTTTTTTTAAATTAAATTTTAAAAAATTTAAAATAAATCAGGTTCTCTCTCTCTCTCTCTTTCATCCCTTTGGCTTCTCTCTTTCTTTGCCTTCGTCGTCGTTGTCCCTGTCTCTCCTTTTTTCTTCTTCTTCTCAGTTCATTGCCTCTCTCCGCCGCTCTCATCTCCTCACCCCTCCTCCATCCGCCATGCTCATCTACTCTCCTCTCCCCTCTCTGCTGCCGCTGCTGCTCTCTTCCCTTTTTTTTTCTTGTCTCTCCTCTCCTTTCTTCTCATCGTCGTTCTCTTCTCCTTCATCATCTGGGTTCTTTGTCGAACCCAGATGAACCTCCATCTGGGTTCATCGATTCGAACCTAGATGAAGGTTCATCTGGGTTCTCAGGAACCCACCAGATTTTTGGGTTCCTGAGAACCCAGATTTCTGGGTTCATGATCTGAGTTCGTGACGAACCCAGTTCTGAGTGATTGATTATGTTGGTTTTTTCCAGTTCGATTGACAGTTTTGTGGGAGATTTGGGTTTGATGGTTTTGTGGGAGATTGAATGATGGTTGATGATATTTAAGGTCATTTTTTGAGTTTCTAGGAGTGGATTGATGATGTTGGGTGGTTGGTTGATGATTTTTGAAACCATTTTTTGGATGTTTGACACCATTTTTTAGGTTTCCAGTTGTCTGGAAACCCAAATCTAGGTTTCCATACGACTGGAAACCCAAATTCTGGGTTTCCAGACTGGAAACCTGCGACTGGAAACCCAAATTCTGGGTTTCCAGACTGGAAGCCAAACTCGGTTTCCAGTCTAGAAACTGGTTTCCAGAACTTGAGAATAAAAAGGACAGGAAGAGGGAGAGAGACAAGGGACAGGAAGAGGGAGAGAGACAAGGGACAGGAAGAAGATTGATGATTGATGATTGATGATTTTGAAGAAGATTATGAATTGGAAGAAGATTGATGATTGATGATTGAAGATTTTGAAGGGGAAGAAGATTGATGGTTGAATGAATGTTTAATTTTTATTTATTTTATTATTTTTTAATATATATCTTTACAATTTTGTTCTAATTAATTTTTATTTAATTAATTAATTTAAGGGTATTTTGGTCTTTTCGTTATTTTTTACTGTTTGATGTTAGATTTAACGGAAAATTATTAACAGCTGGAGGGTCAATTGTAATAAAAGTGAAACAGTTATTCCGTCTGTAAATATGTTTTAATTGGGTAGTTAAATTGTAATTTACTCCTCTTTTTAAAAAGTTTTTTTTAAGAAAATACGTTTATTGATGAGAAATATGATTTAGAAAGTGTATATAATATATTATATTTAGAAGTCCATGAAAGACTAAACGTACTTATGAAAGTCTTTTGAAATGAAAGTTTATGAAGTCTTTTATAATTTTGCAGAACCCATAACAATCAATAAAACTCCATGAAAGTCTCTTAAAACGAAAGTCTATAAAAGTTCATAAAAATCTTTTATAAATTTGTCAAATCTATAAAAATCAACAAAAGTCCACAAATTCAACCAAAATCATTCCCTTAAAAAAAGTTAATAGAAGTCTCTCAAAATATTGAATACACCCCACCGCCTCCATTTTAAAATTTATCAAATTTCATATCTTAACAAATCAATGACTTTTCAAATACACATAAATTTATATGAATTGAATACCTAGATTTGAATAGAATTTTTAAAAATCAAGATTGCATACACTTAGACTTTAATGAAGTCTTTAATAATCCTAATGAAATACAGTCAAACTTTTATAAACTTGTTAATAGTATGAATTGAATATACCTAGATTTTAAAAGGATTTTTAAATGTCAGAATTGAATAGACCTAAATTTTAATGAATCTTTAAAAATTTGTATTGAATACAACTAAACTTTTGTTTTGTGCAATCTAGCTTAAGGTTTGTTCTAAACTCCCCCAAATTAAGCTCGTCATATAGATCAAAAAGAATTTCTTTGACAAAACTGGCCACTTGTTTAAAAATTTCACAGTTATAAGATCACTCAAAATTAATCTTTATCAATCTAATAAAACTTACATGCTACTTCCTATCGTCAACAAATGTAAAATGGAGGCAATTTATAAAAATCCTACCAACAAATTCATATTTAATCAGTCCATAAAAAAACATCCAATAATCAAACAGTCATTACTTCGATTGACCCAAAAGCTGAACATTAGTAAGAGAAGAACTAAAACATTTGCTTACATAGGTATATGCTTGTCCTCGGCAAGAATTGCATTGTTGAGCTTGATGTCATACCTGACACACAAAAACAGACCACTTTCACTTTCACTTAAAGATAACAACAACAAATCCCATCAAGCCATAGAGTACATTAAAAGAACATCAGATTTGCATCTAGTAACAGCCAAAATATGAGAGAATGCCAACACGATCCAAACATGAGATTCAAATGTTTCCACAAGTCAAAAATCAAGATCTGGGTCAATAATGATAGATGAAAAAAAGATGGCGGGACCAACTTTTTCAAGAACCCATCGTCTACAACAGCTGAGATGTCGAGGAGGGGATTGCCCATGCCCAAGAGGATTTTGTCGTAATCCATTAGTGACGAGCGGCGGAGAAGAAGTTGACAGTGGAAGCAGATTCAGATCCACCTAGGAAACTGATTGTTTATTCCCCATCTATGGTTTAGGTATTTTTATAGAAAGCCATGTCTTGTGATCTCTCTCTGTCTCACCAACCCAACTATTTGGGCTCTCAAATACTGTTACTGTGCTTCCTACTCGCTTCCATTGATTTTTTGTTACTTTTTTTTTTTTAATACCAATGGTGGGTCACTCGTGGGCCAGAAGTGCAAAAATTAAACACGAAATTAGCGGGCACAATATATACATTTCAATAAAAGAAGACATATTTCCATAACAAAAACGAATTACTTTTAAAATTGGAGGTCAATATTTTATCGTTACTTAGTATTGTCTAGATATACCCTCGTATATATTTAAATAACACAAAAAGATTACTTATTTAATGGGATATCTATTTATCAGAGACCACTTATGATTTAGACCACTCAATCATGGGAATTGCAATTACTCCCTTAATGAGTCGTGTCCCTTTTTCCTTGTGATGAAAACGGCTCAAACTTTGAAATTATAAGAGAGTTGCAATTACTCAATTTAGTGGGACATGCTCTATATATATATATACATATATATATATATATATAAGTTACTAGTTAAATGGTCATAAAATATCATGATGTTATATAAATAATCACTTCAGTTTATTGACAAAATAGATTTCTTCAGTGTAAAAACTTGAACACAAAGCATAGTTTCCCTCTTTTGTTTAACCCCATAGGACTAGACCACTCCATTGAGGTTGGTGATATTAAATTACAAAATAATATACTAAAAATCAAGCATCGGTCTTGAAATGAAATCGAGAGGTGGCCATATAGAAAGGTACAACATACATAACACAACAAACACAACTAGACCAAGGTGAAACACCGCATCATGATGATTTCATTTTTTGTTGTTACAACAACAACTATCATTGCCCACCGAATTTCAAAGAAATTGATTGGGACAGCGAGCGGGGGTACATAACTATATGTCATATTAAAACTTCAAAAAGAACTACGATATTCTCTAGCTGAAGAGTAACAGTGTGACAAACAACTTTTAAATAGTCAACATTGTGATTTAAGATAAAAGCTCAAAATCTAAAAGATTAAAATTAAAATACAGTTCTGTTGAAAAAATTCACAGCTTACGACAATTTGAGTAGGAATGCCCAATCACCTCAAGTCTTATACGGAAACAAAAATCTTTGAGACTTCATTTGGCACGCGAGATTATAATGAAATTGAATGAATTAGATTGGAATGAAAAATCACTGTCCCATATTTGGTAGAACTTGAGATTGGATTAAAAATTATACCATATCATGTTTGATGTAAATTGAAATTGAATTAGAATAAAATTAATTTAAAATTTTTATTATATAAAATTAATTTTATAAAAATTCTTAAAAAAAAAAAAACAAACAAACAAACAAACATCATCTCCCACAATTCATCAATATCAAAAACCACAATTCTTCGATATCGTCATCTCTCAAAATTCAACATCATCAATCCACAGTTTATTAATATCATATATCAAATTCATCAGTATCATTATCTCACACAATAACAACATCAAAACATTATAATATTAACAAAAATATTGGAATATATTGGATTGAGTTGGGTTAAAAATTAAATTGAGTTTGGTTAAGTTGAAAAATTTTCAACACAACCTAACCCAATAAACGTTCATCCCTAATTCCAAATTCAATATTTTCTTATCCCTTTAGAAAACATTTGTTAGGGATGAAAATCAATGACAGTTTTTATGGTGAATTGAATTTTTATTTCTTTATTTGTTTTATTTATAATCACACTACTAATACTATGAGAGTTATCAAATAGACCTCTCATATCCTTGTGATGAATTAAATTCAATTCAATCAACCCAATCCGGATTGGATTGCATCGAAGAATTTGTTTGGTTGGGTTAAGAGATTTCCAACCCAACCCAACTAGATGACGAAGAGTTGACAACAATAAAGTTCTCAAAGGAGACACAAAAATTTGTAGAGGACCAATAACTGAGCAATGCATTCAACCCACAAGTATCTCATACATATTTTGAAACTAGAAAAAAAAACAAAATTCTCAAATAAAAGCGGTGTTCAGACTTCCTTATTAATTATCATCAAATATATTATCGTGGACTTCACTGTTTACTAAATATTCAAGTCCCACCTTATTCATCAAATCATAAAAATAGATGGAAACTATTTCTGTATGGCAGGAGTTACGTTGCAAATTGTATTTATAGTAGGTTGATATCGTTAAATCGTGGTAAATTCTCGGTTCGAGCAGTGCCAAATTTGAAAATGTACACATGCTAAAAAAAAACCTTTTGAATTAACATTCTTACACTAACTCGTTCATGGAATGTAAGTCTTTTGGAAACTTCCATATTCTTTTTTCAAATAGAGATTTGACATGCATTGGAACTTATCATCATTCATCAATATCCATACAGGAGCTTTCATTTCCATTTTTAGGTTAATAATGTGTTGTTTGTGTTAACTTTGTTGTAGTTTGCTTGTTCGGTCTTATAAAACCTAAAAATTGTCAATTTATTCTGTATTCTGTATGTTATTTACTTTTTTTAAATGGATTGGTCCGAAAATAAAAGGAAAAAAAAAAAAAAACCAATTTTGAATTTCAAATAACAAATGTAATGTTCATCCGAAGTCCGTGAGAACCAGTGTTTATTTTATTCAAATATATTGTCATATAAAACGTTTGGGTGGGGTTATAGCAGTATAGGCACTCATGGTGGTTTTTATTGTTTCTATATACGACCAATTGTGTGCAGAAGAAAACTAATTCGTATGGCTCTATCATATGAAAACAACAATTTTGTTTGTTGAACCATGTAAATGGCATAAGCAACACAATCGGTTCACTTCTTTTCCTTAAGGAGATCTGCAAAATGGTTTGCCTTACCAAGTGCTGCGGCATTTCCCTCAGTATTACTGAAGAGGGCTTTCATTCAAGTCTCCTTCAACTAGTCCAGGCAAGGGCTTCAAGATTTGTCTAAAATCATGCAAAATGATGGGGCTTTTCTGGACATAAGCTATGGACAAACCCGTTGCAAGTAATGCCAAATACATGGTACATGATTTAGCATTTGGACTGTTTCTGTAATAGTACATTCTGTTTTGTTATGATTATATTTATCTGAAGAAGAACAAAATCAGATGCTAAGAACATTAACTACTGCTTTGAATTGACTAATGACATCCATCACTAGGTGCATATCTAATATCAAATCTGATCAACATATAACTCAGTTTTCAGGGTTATTCTCTGCAGCCTCAATGATGATCGTATAAAATCAATTGTGCAGGCCATATAAAATACAGTTATTGATTGATAGGGTTTGCAAAATCAAATTTTAAAATACCAGCAGGGCCAGAAAGTAAAACACACATTGTTTAGTTGAAATCAGGCTTCTCTGGGTAAGTGCAGCCAGACCTTTGGATGATAACATTTGATGCGTAACAGCCAGCTCTCACACACTCATCAATGGGCTTCCCTTGAACCAACTGTGACAAAAATCCTCCAACAAATGCATCTCCTGATAAAATTTTGAAAAATAATAACCTTTCAGTGACTTGTATTTCTCTGTGTATTGGCATATTCCATGTGTGGCAGCTAATTATGCAGATTAAGATCAGTAGCTTTTCTATTCTTCTTATTTGACTGTGTACAGATAGAGAGCAAGAGAGTGATGTTCATACCTGCTCCGTTTGTGTCAACTAGTTTTTCTTTTGGTAATAGTATTACAGGGAACTTCTTCACCTTCCCATCCTCGGCGACAACAACAGGATCTGCACCCTGAGTAATAACAGTTATCCTCTTGTATGTTCCTGATGCTTTTGGCCACTGGGAGATCTTAAGAGCTATCTCCTCAACGTTGTCAGTCTGGTCAAAACAAGTTACCTCTTAAACCACTAACTCTAAAGTCTAAATCTTTACATATCTGGTAAGCAAGCATTCCTTACCTCCCAGCCATGAACTTTTGCAAAGGTTCTTGCTTCTGTCTCATTTCCAAAGACATAATCCATATACCTGAACGCCAAAACAGCATGTTTTTGTTAACCTGTATATATTATCTTACAGAACAAAATTTTGTTGGAACATGCTTACGGCAAAGCTTTCTCCTGTGCATCCCTGAAAAACTCACAGATAAATGGTGCAGAAAGGTTCATTGAGAAGACCTGTACATAAAATAATATGTCAGATCTGTTTCATGCTAAAGCTGCCATAATCAGAGGCACACAGAAGGGATTTTATGTTGCAAGATATACCTTGTTGTTTGCAGCTGCATGTTCAGCGACTAGTTGTATGGAGTCCGGAGATACAGTAAGGAAAAATCCAGCAATATAGAAGAACTTAGCCTTCTCAACTGCCCAGAAGGATTTCAGAAAAAAATCACTGTAAAGGATTTATTAATACAAAAATATACAAAAAGTTGCAAACCAGAATTGAAAAGCAGGTGGCACACCCAACGCCCAATTTTCTGGCCTTTTCAGATGCTCAGACTTGTAGCAATTTGCAGCTGACAAATTCGCAATTAGTGACCTACATACTCATCCAACAAAAAAAACTGATGTTAACCAGGAACTAGCAGAATCTCTAAAAGGCAGATGTACCATAGCAAATTGACAGGTAGTGAAAATAAATGTATCCAAGAACCCTAGAATCAAACTAACCTTTCACCACCAACAACACAAACAGCGCAAGTTCCTGTAGGTGTAGACTCATCTTCATAATAGTGAACCTGTATTTTGGCATGCTCAGAAAACATTGTATAATACATTCTATGGTTGAATGCTAAATCAATGTGGAATCAGCATTTCCACAGGAAAGGAATATCATGAAGAAACTCACATTGACCCCAGCTTGTGTTGAGTTTTTCTTCATCTCCTCACCAAATTTGTCCTTGCCAATGCAACCAATGTAGCTAGTTGCACCAGGAATTTGAAGCATCCACTGAAAGACATAAAAAGGAAATTCATCTACCACAATCATCAGGTAAATCTAACCAGGTTCCTCCAGTGCTATTGAAATGAATTCACCATAGTACCTGGGCAACCTTGATTGAATTTTGAGTAGCGCCTGAACATAACAAAACCACATACAATCAGTTATCAATGGAGAGGCACTAACTTAAGGTACATAGTGGACTATTCTTCCAAATCATTTTCTGAATACTAAAAAAGGGTTACCTCCGGCAATGTACTCCACATTGCATTTCGAGGCCATTTCTTCATACCTGAGACAACATTCATGTAAAATTGGCCCATTTTTCAGCTAGTCAAGGGATATAAAACAAAATACTTTTCTCTCAACAGAGGTAAAGGAAGAAAAGTTTTATAATGTGTCCAACAAGATAATACTTCAAAATCAATGAATTTCAACAAGAAAAGGAGTTAGTTTAAGACCCTTCAGATGATGCGTGCTTTTTCTAATATGACCATTGTAAATAGACGTGAGAAAAATTCAAAGTAACTAAGCAATGAAGGCATTAAACCCTACAGGGAGACACTGACTACATAAAATTTACAAATTTTAAAATTACTCGATGTTAAAATTTGTTCCATATCTCAGAAAGGCAAAAAGTATTAGAGTTGTCAACAAATCATCTTTAAACATTTTTTGCTAAGATTCAACTTGAAGGTATTCTCCTCCCAACTTCATTTCTCCTTAGTGTTCAACTTAAAAAGTGAGCATCAAATCTTCAGAATCTTATAACATAACTTGCAACTCTTCTTGGATTTAGAGAGATATATTCAATCTAGAATTCTTTGGAGTTAAGTGAGATTTTTTTAAAATGATAAATTTTAGTGGAGTACATAGATTCAATATTGATTTTCTCAGAATTTTGTATGAACTAATGCAAGTAGGGCAAAGTTTATTACGGGGCTTTGTATTTAAATATTTTGGGAGGTATTTTCAATCTAAACTTTACAAGACTTTTATGGATTTAAAAAGTTTCAACATATTCTATATAGACTTTTAAAGACTAAATAAAAATTATAGAGTATTTGAGAGTCTATTCAATCTAAATTTTTAAAGACCTCAATAGACTTTTTTTAAGTGAATGACTTTTACAGAGTTTATGAACTTTTATTGATGTTTAAAAACTTTATAAAACTTTCATAAACTTTTATGGAGTTTCATTTTAAATGAATTTCATGTAATTTTATTGATTTTATAGACTTTACAAAATCATGAAAGACATTCATAAACTTTTATATACTAACATTTTAAAAAAATTTCTAAAACATTGATATACTTTCGTTGACTACCAAATTTTTCTAAATTATATTTTTCATATCAATGGAAGTATTTTCTTATAAGAATTAAAAATATATATATAAATCATCATTCATATATATGAAGATAGACGATCCTTCTAGATTTTGAGAAAAAAACAATTAATAAAGAAAAAATCCCATTAAAAAGAATATTGTATTGTACATGCAATTTAATAAACAATTAACTAGTTGGAAAAGTACTTAAAAAAAAAAAAAGTAATTGGAAAAGATAATTACTACATATAAACAATAAATACTTGAAATACAAAACATTGCAATACGAGTGAAATACATTTACCATGATTATTACTAAGTTCAGAGAGATTTAGATATGATACAGATTGAGGTTTGATATTTATACCTCCCACTCAAAAGTCTACAAAAATCTTTAGGAGTAAGGACGAGAAATGTGAAATTTGAACTTCAAATTTTTCACACAAATGTCCAAAAAAGCAATTGAAATTTTAAATTTTATAAAAGTTATAGACATATTAAATATCCCCTAATTCATTGATTCTTCAAAAGTCTAGACCGAATACCCCATGATTTTTATAGACTTTTTAAAAGTCATTAAAGTTTATATTAAATAACTCATGACTTTTACAGTTTTCGAAAGGATTTACTGAATACATCCAAATTTCTTAATTCCATAAAAGTTTCTGAAAGTATAGAATGATTATACCTCCCTTAATGATTTTTAAAAAGTCTTTAAATATTATAGGGTATTCAATATAGTTTTTGAATGACTTTAAAAAAGCCTATAAAAATCATAGGATATTTAACCAAGATTTTTAAAAAGTCGATGAAAGTCAGGGAATATTCAAAATATTAATGACTTTCATGGAATTTATAACATTTGTGGAGCTTTGTGTTAAAATTATAAAGATCAAACTTCACAAATTCTCTTTCATTCTCCCACAGATTTTTATAGACTTTTGGATAGGAAATATAAATAATAAACCCCACAATCTTTTAATGATAATAGGATCTCTTCGAATAGTCATGATGAAGTTCTCCAAAATATCAAATGTCAATATATGAATGCAGTCGTCCAATTTCATAGACACTTACAAGGATCTTTTTATTCTTTTAGGAAAATATTTTTATTGACAAGAGAAATATGATTTACAAAGTGGATATTATATTTACAAGTCAATGAAAAACTATCGGTACTTATGAAAGTCTTTTAAAATTGAAGTTTATGAAGTCTTTTATAATTTTGCAAAACCTTTAACAATCAATAAAACCCCATAAAAATCTTTAAAAAAGAAAGTCAATAAAAGTTCATAAAAGTCTTTATAAATTTGCACAATCTATAAAATCAATAAAAATCTACGAATTCAACAAAATCATTCCCTTAAAAAAAGTCGATTAAAGTCTTTGAAAATGTTGAATATACCCCCTTCATTTTAAAATCCATAAATTTCATCTCCTAAAAAATCAATGAATTTTTAAATATAGGCTATACAGCTAAATTTATTTGAATTTTTTTAAAAAATATGAATCGAATACCTAGCTTTGAATGGAATTTTTAAAGACTAAATTAAATACACCTAGACTTTAATGGAATCTTTAAAAGTATTGATCGAATACACTCAAATTTTTATAAACTCTTTAACAGTATGAATTGAATATACTTAGATTGTAAAGGAATTTTTAAAAGTCCGAATTGAATACAACTAAATTTTAATGGAATCTGTAAAAATCTATATTGAATAAACCTAAACTTTTGTTTTGTGCATTCTAGCTTAAGGTTTGATGTATACTCCCCCCAAATTAAGCTCATCAATGTCAGCATATTTCATATAGATCAACTTGAATTTTTTGACAAAATTGGCCACTTGTTTGGAAATTCCACAGTTATAAGATCACTCAATATTAACCTCTATCAATCTAATACAACTTATATGCAACTCCCTACCGTCAACAAATGTAAAATAAAGACAATTTGTAAAAATCCCACCAACAAATTCATATTTAATCAGGGTATAAAAAAACATCCAATAATCAAACAGTCATTCCTTTTATTGACCCCAAAACCTGAAAACTAGCAAGACAAGAACTAAAACATTTGCTTACATAGGTAAATGCTTGTCCTCGGCAAGAATTGCATTGTTGAGCTTGATGTCATACCTGAAACACAAAAACAAACCACTTTTATTTAAAGATAACAACAACAGATCCCATGAAGCCACAGAACACATTAAAAGAACATTAGATTGGAATCTAGTCACGGCCAATATATGAGAGAATGCCAACAAGATCCAAACTTTCGAGCGCAAAAATATGTAAAATGAGATTTGGGTCGATAACGATAGATGAAGAAAAGATGGAGGGACCTACTTTTTCAAGAATTCATCGTCGACAACAGCAGAGATGTCGAGGAGGGGATTGCCCATGCCCAAGAGGATTTTGTTGTAATCCATTAGTGAAGAGCGATGGAGAAGAAGTTGATACTGGAAGCAGATTTCAGATCTACAGAGGAAACTGATTGTTAGTTTCCAATCTATGGTTTATGCACTTCCATACAAAGTCATGTCCTTTAATATAGATTATGTGATCTGTCTTTGTCCCACCAACCCAACAATTTTGGGCTCTGAAATACTGCGCCACTGCTACCTACCCTCTTGGTATTTTTTTTTTTTTTTTTTAATTTTCTTTTTTTTTCTTTTTTTTTTCAAAAGCAAAGGGTTAGGGATGCGCCGCAGGTGCCAAAATTAATGGAACATGCACTTTTATGTGAGGGAAAATATATTTTCATAAAAGAAAACATGTTCCCATAACCATAACAATAAGCAAGTACTTTCAAAATGGGTGGTTAACATATATTTTTATATAAGCGAAAATATATTTTCATGGAAGAAAACATGTTCCCATAACATATACAATTACTATCAAAATGAATGGTTAACCTTAATCACTTTCAAAATAGATGATTAACATCAATCACTATTTGATGCTGTCTTAATATATTCCTAATTAGCTATCTGATTTAGTGGGATATGGTTTTTTTTCTTAGATACCACTTATTGTTTAGAACACTTGAACTTGAGAATTGCATTTAAATTTATAACTTCTCATTCACTTATAAGACGTCATTCTTTATTATGGTGGAGACAGCTCCAACCTCAAACCATTATGAAATTGCCATTACTCACCACCGAATCGCAATTTCTCACTTAGTGGGACATGCTTCTTTTAGACCATTACTATAAAGTATAGTTTCCCTCTATTGTTTAAGTCCATCGATCATCACTAGACGACTCCCTAGAGGCGGGTGATTTTTTTTTTTCTCTTTTTTTGAAATAAAAGAGGCTGGTGATATTAAAACACTAAACAACACACTAAAAATCAACCATGGGTATTGAAATCGAGAAGCAGCCATCTAGAAAGGTAAAACATACATAACACAACTTGACTAAGGTAAGACACCGCATCATGATGATTTTATTTCCTCTCGTTATGACTATCACTGCGCTCCAAATTTCAAACAATCTGTTTGGGACAACGAGTGAAAGCACATAAATTATGTCATATTAAAACTTCAAAAAGAACGCCAATATTCTATGGCTTGAGAGTAAGAGTAGTGTCACAAACTTTTAAATAGTCATCAACATGATGGGTCTTATTCCACCTTCAAGATAAAAGCTCAAAATGTAAAAGAGAAAAATTGAGATACAGCTCTGTTGAAAAAATCACAGCTAACAACAATTCGAGTTGAAATGCAAAGTCACCTCAGAGTCCTATACAGAAACAAAAATATCTAAAGATGATCACAAATAGCCTTTGTAAAATCAGTTGTTGATGAAGAGCCACCAAGATCAGCAGTTCGATACTTCCCCTCTGCAATCGTGTTGAGGATAGCATCCTGGATCCTATCAGCCTTGTCATGCAGCTCTAAATGGCGCAACATCGTCACAGCACTCAAAAGCAATGCAGTTGGATTTGCCATATTCTACACCAAGTCAAAGCAGAAGAAAATTAACAATTAAGCACACGGTGCCACAGAACGGGAGTGATTCATGACCACAATAACCAGAATAAAGTGAGACATCTCCAAAAGCCTTTACCAATCAGTCTCACCCACTTAATGCCAACTTGCCAACAAAAAAGTTCTCAAAGGAGACACGAGAATTTGTAGAGGACCAATAACTGAGCAATACATTCATTCCACAAGTATCTCACAGATATGTTGATTTTGAAACTAGGAAGAAAAAATAAAAAATCTCAAACAAAAGCATCATCAAAATGACTTTCGACCGATAGAGGAGGGGGTTTCCAAATTCATTCAGACTTCCTTTATCTCCCAGAAAGTACTACAGCAGTAGCCCACTACTTAAAGATCATTGGTATTCCTTCAGAAGCATTTATTATAAACTCATTCCAGAAAAAATAACATATCTTTGAAACTAACATCACATGCATGTACATCCATCTGTAGCACTAGAAGGAGCTTGCTTGTTCATGATAACACTTCTTTCATATTATATTGAATCAAGTTTGAGGTTGCTTTGGCATATCTATCTCCTGACACACCATAATAACTACATATTAGCACAGATCTTTATTCTGATAAATTTTAAAATTTGCCGTCGGATGCTACATCAAATTATCCTATTTTTATGCTAAAACCTAAGTGAGGCTAAGGTCGTAGATGGAATAGCTTAAACTAAATGATTTCACCTCCACACTTGACAAAAAGGAGGGAAGAAAGGAAGTTCTAAGGCAATTGTAGAAATCTTGCATACATTTATTATGGAGATAAAATAAGGGTAAATACCAAGTTTAAAAATCAAGCAGCTTAAAAGGCTTACCTTTCCAGCAATGTCAGGAGCTGAACCATGTACAGCTTCAGCAAGGGCAATTCCTCCCTCACCAATATTACAACTGCACAGAGGGTTATATATTGTTAAAAGATTGGCACATAAGTTATGGTGAAGACTAAGGTTTGTAGTTACCTTGGCGTTAAGCCCAATCCACCAATCAACCCAGCACACAGGTCACTGATAATGTCACCATAAAGGTTAGGCATCACCAAAACATCAAATAGCGCTGGATTCTTCACAAGCTGTGCATAGCAATAAAAGTTGTCAGTTGTAGTCCTTATTTTAGTCATCAAATTGAAAATGCTAATTTCCATCTGTTAAGTTACGTTTTTGTGCCTTTACTATCATCTTGCCAACACTAACGAGTGCTAATAATAAAGAAATGTTGTAATACCATCATGCAGCAATTGTCAATGACCACTTCCTCATATTTTATGTCAGGGTATTTTTCTGCAACCTCACGACAACACTGCAAGTAAACCAAACAAAAAATTATAATTGGACACACGGATTTACAATCAAATAGTCTCTATTTAACAATTAAGAACAAGACCTTAAGAAAAAGACCATCAGTTTTCTGCATAATATTAGCCTTGTGTATTGCAGACACTCTTTCCCTTCCATGGGCCTTTGCATAGTGAAAGGCATATTCAGCCACCCTCAAACTGGCTTGACGTGTAATGATTTTGAGACTTTCGACCACACCTCTCACCACCTGCAACAGCAAATATAAACACCTTTAAATTAAATAAAGATAAATCGTATCAAAAGAGCATCTGTACACTGCAGAAACAAACTCACTTGATGTTCAAGTCCACTGTACTCCCCTTCTGTGTTTTCACGGATAGTGATAAGGTTTACATCATCATACAGAGTTTTATAGCCTGGGAGGCTGTAGCAAGGCCTAACATTGGCATACAAATTAAGTTCTTTCCTCAGAGTAAGATTCAAAGAACGATGACCTTTTCCAATTGGTGTTGCCATAGGCCCTTTCAAGCCTACCTTATTTTGCCTGACTGACTCTAAACTTTCCCATGTCAACAAACTTTGCGTTCTAGGATCTATTTCAGTCCCAACATAATGCTCCTCCCATTCAATTTGTACATCAGCCGCTCTAAATACCTGCATTAGCACCAGCCATTAGTCACAAGCACACATCACATCTTGGAAAATAAAACTTAATGGAAAACGTTCAACGCTAGCTAACTAGAGTCAGCAATAGCATATAATACAGAGAACAAAAGTGCACTATAAACAGTAGGCAACAAAAGATCACATTTACAAATCTGCCTCAACACCAACCTACTGAAATAAAAATCCATTTATATGTAAACCAAACAGAACATGAAAATATTTCATTTGTTAACAAAAACGAACACAAAACATTCCGATTTCCAACCAAGTCCAAGAAAAAAAACCAGCTCTTTTCACTTACCTCTTATTCTAATAAGATTAACATCCACAACAACCGTGAGAAAATCGCTCCCGAAACCTAAATTCTGACCAGCAATGAATTCAACATGTCATTCAATCCCCAAAATCTATGGTTTCGCTCTAATCAATAAGTATTTCTATCAACTGAGCTATAACTTTCATGCTACTATACATTAATATACAATTCAAACTGAGAAAAAACATCCACTTTGGACACCAAAACACATCACATAATAAATCCAAAACAAATAAATAAAATAATCAAGTAGTTTATACAGGTTTTTCACACTCGACAACAGTAGAAAATATGAGTCGAACGAGCACTACAAGTTATTGAAAAGAAACAATAAGTGAGCATAGGTTTGATTTGAGCTAATTTTGCCGCACACAGAGAGAGAATACCTGCTTAACGGACTCGGCGATCTCAGGGCCGATTCCGTCGCCGGGAAAGAGAGTGGCGCGAATCGGAGTGTTGTCGACGGAAAAGGCTCTGGCAACCGTTAAAGGCGAGTTAGGGTTGGTGGCCCAGAGGATCTGGCTCGACCGCCTTCCAAGGACTCGTCTCAGCAGTTGACTCGCCATTGATCGATAATTGATTGATTGATTTTGGTTCGTCGATCTAAAAGCTAAAATTAGAAGCGATTTGTTTTGACAGTGAAAGAGAATATTATATGATTTTTTTATTTTGTTCGTGTATTCCTTTTTTTTTTTTTTTTGGAGAATCGTCAATAATGGAATGCTCGTTAAAAAGTCAGAGGGTCCAGAGCCCAGCGGCCTCCAATCATCGAATGCCACGTCTGAGCTTTAGCTAAGCATATTTACTGTTGGCCGGGTCCAAACGGGTCCGAACCTGCGGGGACCAACACCCGTGTCCACACCCGAATAATATCAATTTAATTATTCAATGTTTAATGAGAGAGTTCAGTGACAAATCATTTTTTCATTTGTTTGTAATAAAATCAAATTTTATTTCCTTTTTTTTTTTAAAAAAATAATAATTGTTATAAAATTAAAATAAATAAATAAAATCAAGGGGTTAAAGAGAAGTTTACCAGGGACTTGATATAAAATTTGAATTAAAATATTGATAGCAGCAGGAAGAGAGATGCGAAAGAAACCATATAATAATTTAATAAAAGCAATAAAGTGGAGAGAGAGAAATGATAATAAGAAAAGCAGAAAATTAATATATCATTATTGATTGAGGCCTCTCATATATATACAGGTTTTAAGTCGGTTTAACCGACTCACAAAATATTTTTATATTATTATTATAATATCATCCAGAACTTTCACAATACTCCCCCTTGGATGATATTATGATCTGCTGGATCTAAAATATTATGATCTTCTGGATTTAATAATATTTGGATGTGCTTAAAATGACTACCTCATTAAAAACCTTGTCAGGAAAACCCAGTGGGATAAAACCTGATCGAAGGGAAAAAGAGTGCAGTGCACATATATCCACATTGATTTAATATACTCCCCCTGAAAAATACTTCAAAATTAATTATGTAATTTACATACTCGACGCATCCCAATGCAATAAATCAATTTCTCGAATGTTGATGTTGGTAATGTTTTGGTGAATAAATCTGCGAGATTATCTGGGGAGCGGACTTGCTTAACATCAATCTGCTGGGTTTGTTGAAGCTCATGAGTATAAAAGAACTTTGGTGAGATATGTTTGGTTCTATCTCCTTTGATGTATCCTCCTCTGATTTGAGCAATACATGCAGCATTATCTTCATATATGATTGTGGGAGAACTTGAAGCAGTAGATAGTTCGCATGTACTCTGGATATGGTGAATAACAGATCTCAACCATATACATTCTCGGCTTGTTTCATGAAGTGCAAGAATTTCAGAATGGTTGGAGGATGTGGCAACCAAAGTCTGTTTTGTTGAGCGCCATGAAATTGCTGTATCATTATAAGTAAAAACATACCCGGTTTGTGAACGAGCCTTATGAGGATCTGAAAGATATCTAGCATCAGCATAACCAATCAAACCTGCACCACTATTAGATTTTGAATAGAATAACCCCAAATCTGTTGTTCCACGAAGATAACGAAAAATATGTTTGATACCATTCCAATGACGCCGTGTTGGTTCAGAACTGAACCTGACCAACAAATTCACTGAAAAAGAAATATCAGGCCTAGTACATTGTGCTAAATATAATAAAGCACCAATTGCACTTAGATATGGTACTTCTAGACCAAGTATTTGTTCATCATCTTCTTTAGGTCGAAATGGATCCTTTTTAGGATCAAGAGATCGAACAACCATAGGGGTACTCAAAGAGTGAGCTTTATCCATATTGAACCGTTTTAGGATTTTTTCAATATATGCTGATTGATGGATAAGTACTCCGTATGATTTATGCTCGATTTCCAAGCCGAGACAATATTTCGTTTGTCCCAAATCTTTCATCTCAAATTCTCTTTTTAAATAGTCAGCAGTTTTTCGGAGCTCTTCAGGTGTTCCGATTAAATTCATATCATCAACATAAACTGCAACAATAGCAAATCCAGATTCTGTTTTCTTTATGAAAACACATGGGCATATAGGATTATTAATATATCCTTCATTTGTCAGGTATTTGCTAAGACGATTATACCACATTCGCCCAGATTATTTTAATCCATACAAGGATCGTTGCAATTTAATTGAATAAACATTGTTGGCTTTTGATTTATATGCTTCAGGCATTTTAAATCCTTCAGGAATTTTCATATAGATATCAGTATCAAGTGACCCATATAAATATGCTGTCACTACGTCCATAAGCCGCATTTCGAGTCCTTCTGAGACTGCTAAACTGATCAAGAATCTAAAAGTAATTGTATCCATCACTGGTGAATACGTCTCATCATAATCAATCCCTGGTCTCTGCGAGAAACCTTGTGCAACAAGCCTTGCTTTATGTCTTACAATTTCATTCTTTTCATTACGTTTCCGTACAAATACCCATTTGTATCCAACAGGTTTGACATTTTCAGGCGTTTGGACTACAGGTCCAAAGACTTTACGTTTGGCTAAGGAACTTAATTCTGCTTGAATTGCATTTTTCCATTCAAGCCAATCGTGTCTTTGTCTACATTCATTAACAGTATGTGGTTCATAATCATCGTTCATAACTTTCAAAGCTACTGTATATGAAAATATATCATCGATGATTATTTCATTACGATTCCACATACCTTCAGCACAATTGATTGAAATTTCTTGATTTCCAGAATTTTGTGACTCATCAATTGTTTGTACCTCTTTAGAGGTTTTAGTCTCTTCAGGGATTGACAACTCTTCTGGAGTTGATCTTTCAGAGATAATGGATTTTGTAGCTTGAGTATTATTTTCAAAAGAATCAGAATTTTTCATTCTCCGTTTTCGGGGAATACTATCTTTTGAGCCCATTGGTCTACCACGTTTCTGGCGTGCAGTAGATGATTCATTTGCTGCGTTCTGATTACATTGTTCTACAGGAACAATTATTCTAGCTGGTGTATTGACAGCTGGTATGTGTGATTTTGTCACTTTAGCAGCATCAGTAAATGCATCTGGCAACTGATTCGCAATCATCTGAAGATTAACTATTCTTCGTACCTCACTTTCACATTGGGTAGTACGAGGATCCAAATGAGATATTGTTGTCACATTCCATGACAGCTCATTTTTCTCTCCAATAGTTACATTTTTCTTGTGCTTCTCTTCAAGAGAAATTTTTCCTCCCCCTAATGGTGGGAAAGTTGTCTCGTCGAAATGACAATCTGCAAAACGGGCAGTAAAAAGATCACCTGTCAATGGTTCAAGATATCTGATAATTGAAGGTGAATTAAAACCAACATATATTCCCAAACGACGTTGGGGTCCCATTTTGGTTCTTTGAAGAGGAGCAATAAGGACCTGTACGGCACAACCAAAAATACGTAAATGAGAAATATCAGGTTGGTGCCCAAGTACAAGTTGTAATGGAGAGTACTGGTGATAAGCTGCAGGCCTAAGTCGAATCAATGTTGCTGCATGTCCCCAAGCAGAAACCAGTAATTTGGTTTGTAATAATAAAGTTCTAGCAATCACCTGGATACGTTTGATGAATGATTCTGCTAGACCATTCTGGGTATGTACATGTGGGACTGGATGTTCAACATCAATTCCGATTGATGTGCAATAATCATCAAATGTTTTTGATGTAAACTCACCAGCATTATCTAGTCGTATACTCTTGATTGGATAATCTGGAAATTGTGCTCGGAGTCTAATGATTTGAGCAAGCAATCTAGCAAAAGCAATGTTACGACTGGATAATAAACATACATGTGACCACCTTGCTGAGGCATCAATTAATACCATAAAATAACGGAATGGTCCACTGGGTGGATGAATGGGTCCACATATATCTCCTTGTATTCTTTGTAGGAAAGATGGAGATTCAAAACCAACCTTAGAAATAGATGGTTTAATTACCAATTTTCCTTGTGAACAGACAGTGCATATATTGTCATTGGATAATAGAATCTTCAGGTTCTTTAATGGGTGCCCATGAGAATTTTCAATGATTCTACGCATCATCGTAGATCCTGGATGACCAAGACGGTCATGCCAAAGTCGAAATATTATTGGTTTAAACAGCTTCTGGCTTGAAACTACATAAGTTTCGATTGATCTCATAATTGTATAATACAACCCAGATGAGAAAGCTCTGAGTTTTTCTACAATTAGCTTCTGGCCTGAGATAATTTTAGTAATGCATAAATATTCAACATTTTTCTCATTTGTAGTTTCAATATGATATCCGTTATTACGTATATCTTTGAAACTGAGTAGATTTCTTCTAGATCTACTAGAGTATAATGCATCATTTATATATAATTTAGTACCATTTGTCAATAAGATTATGGCTCTTCCAGAACCTTCAACCAGATCTGCAAGACCTGATATAGTATTTACCTTGGCTTTGGCTACTGTCAAATTTGAGAAATATTTCTTATTCTGAAGAATAGTATGTGTTGTTGCACTGTCGACAATACATATATCTGCACCTTCCTTTTTGAGAATAGATAATTCATCCATATCCGTCTTTCATCATATAAACCATATGTTAGTACATCATTGATAACAAAATATAAAGCAAAATAAGTTATCTTACTTCTGGAAGATTACAAAAATATGTACTAATATAATAAAAGTTAATATGACTATATTAACTAGGCAACTTTCTAATTGGTATGGATATCTCCATCACCAATTGAGTAATCCACTTTTTCATCCGTATTATCAAGAAAATCTGATAATTTCAGGCTTGTGATATCTTCAGGATCATCACCTTGATCTGTAAAATTTGTATCAATTTTCTTTTCTTTCCCCTTTACAGAGGCTTGATACAGATCAACCAAATGCTTAGTCGTACGACAGGTACGAGACCAGTGTCCAGACATACCACATCTGAAACAAACATCTTCATAATGTTTAGGGGTATGTTTCTCTACATTTTTGCCCTTGTTATGTTTAGCATTATAAACATTCCACTTTTGAGAGATGTTTTTCTGGTTTCGATTACTTGAAAATTTATACCCCCCACGACCATGATTACTACGTCCGCGTCCACGTCCACGTCCATGGCCTTTACTTGTACTAGCATTTGCTTCTGGCAGTGCAACTGCGCCAGCTGGGCGGAGTTCATGATTTTTCATCAGAAGCTCATTATTTTGTTCTGCCACTAAAAGACATGAGATTAACTCAGAGTATTTTGTAAACCTGCGTTCTCTATATTGCTGCTGCAGGAGCACATTAGATGCATGGAAAGTAGTATATGTCTTTTCCAACAGATCTGCATCAGTCAGTATTTCACCACACAAGTTCAGCTGTGAGGTTATCTTAAACAGGGCAGAATTATAATCAGCGACTGATTTGAAATCTTGGAGTCTTAAATTACTCCACTCATGCCGGGCTCTGGGGAGGACGACGGTTTTCTGATGGTCATACCTATCTTTTAGATTTGTCCACAGAGTCAGTGGATCTCTAATTGTGAGGTATTGAGTCTTCAGGCTCTCATGTAAATGACAACGGATAAAGATCATTGCAGTTGCTTTATCCTGTAGAGATGTTTCATTATTATCTCTAATTGTATCAGCTAAACCTTTGGACTGCAGATACAGCTCTACATCAAGGATCCATGAAAGATAATTATTTCCTGAGATATCCAGTAGAGCAAATTCTGGTTTTGCGATATTTGACATGGCTATACACATAAAATATCACAATTAGTGACATAATCAAAATGATATATTTGAAACTTCAGGTTGCCAAAAATTTCATTTATATTTTTAGAACTTCAGGTCAAAAATAATAACTTCAGATTTTAACAATAAATTTTTAGAACTTCAGATTCCATTGATTAAAATCCAGAACTTCAGGTTCTAGTACATTATAAATTTGAGAGAATAAAATATATGAAATATAAAGATATAACAGAGATAACAAATCAATTAATTAATAATATATTGAGCCGGCATAGCCGTGCATGAAATATATAATAAAAATAATAATAACAAAGCTGCACATATAGTACGTAACAATAAGTAAATAAATAAAATTAAATAGTTAGATCTGTAATGCATGATAATAATAATAATGAATTATCAATAAGGTTAGTATAATAATTGAGTCGGCAGAGCCGTACATTGATTGAGTCGGCAGAGCCGTACATATATTGAGTCGGCAGAGCCGTACATTGATTGAGTCGGCAGAGCCGTACATTGATTGAGTCGGCATAGCCGTACATATATTGAGTCGGCAGAGCCGTACATTGATTGAGTCAGAATATCAAGAACTTCAGGTTCAAGATCGTGCTGATAACGTGTTATAAAATTAAAATAAATAAATAAAATCAAGGGGTTAAAGAGAAGTTTACCAGGGACTTGATATAAAATTTGAATTAAAATATTGATAGCAGCAGGAAGAGAGATGCGAGAGAAACCATATAATAATTTAATAAAAGCAATAACGTGGAGAGAGAGAAATGATAATAAGAAAAGCAGAAAATTAATATATCATTATTGATTGAGGCCTCTCATATATATACAGGTTTTAAGTCGGTTTAACCGACTCACAAAATATTTTAATATTATTATTATAATATCATCCAGAACTTTCACAATAATAATCAAATTTTATTTCTAATTATCTTATTTTCAGCATGATCAAGATCGGATTCCAGACACAGCCCAGGACTTGGACTGGATCTTGACATGTGCTGGGCTTTTTGGTTTGGGCCTCTAATTTGGTAGAGAAAGTTTAGGTCATTATAGTAGTCGAATGTCAATCGAGCGATGATACCGGCACTTATCGAGAATTACATCTAACGAAACGGAATTTATTTTTCTATTTTTAATGAGTGAATTACTGAGAGGCCTCTGAACATATCTCTTATTGCAATTGGAAATCACTTTTACTTTTTATAACAATAACTTCCCCTATACTAACGGTTTGACCACGTTGACCGTTAGATATAACTGAAAAATGATAAAATGAAACAAAAAGACCAAAATGCCCTCCATTTATAAAATCCAATCTGGTCCCTTTCTTCCCCTGTTTCTTCTCTCTCTCTTCTGTTTCTTCTTCTTCTTTTCTTTTTCTTTGTCTTCTTCACCAGAACAGATCGGCTCTCTCTCTCTCTTCTCCTTCTTCTATTTGTCTTCTTCACCAGTCGATCTGGCGTCTGGGTTTCCAGCCGATCTGGAAACCCAGACGCCGGTCTGGGTCTGGGTGTGGAAACCCAGACGAATCTGGGTTTCCAAACCCAGACGGATCTGGGTTTCCAAACCCAGACCGGCGTCTGGAAACCCGCCGGTTTGAGTCTGGGTTTGGAAAACCCAGATCGACGGCGTCTGGGTTTCCAAACCTAGATCGACGGCGTCTGGGTTTCCAAACCCAGATCGAAGTTGATCTGGGTTTGGAAACCCAGATCGGTGTCTGGGTTTCCAAACCCAGACCCAGACCGACGGGTTTCCAGATGCTGGTCTGGGTTTCCACACCCAGACCCAGACCGACGGGTTTCCAGACGCCGGTCTGGGTTTGGAAACCCAGTTCGATGTCTGGGTTTCCAAACCCAGACCCAGATCGACGTCTGGGTTTCCAGACGTCGATCTGCGTTTCAAGATGATGTAGGTCTAGTTTCGTGAACCAGACAGTCACCCGCCGTGGATCTGGGTTTCCAACCCAGACCCGCATGAGTATCTGGGTTTCCAGATCGGAACCCAGACCTGTATTAGTGTTGGAGTTTCCAAATGGTGTTGATGAATGTTCTTGAGTCTGTTTGATGATGATGGTAGTGGTTTTTATGTGAAGATGACAGTGGTTTGTGTTTGTGTTTGTATTGATGATTGATGATATTGGATCTGTTTGTGTTATTTGTGTTGTTGACTGTTTGTGTTAAATGTTTGATCTTGATGATCGATGATTATGGATCAGAAACTCAGACATCTGATAAGCCATTATCAATTTTTTTAGATGCATTTGAAAAATTTTTAAATTAATTTTTATAGGTAAAATTTAATTTTTTTTATTTTTAAAATATGTTTAAGTTTTAAAATTTTAAATTATTTATTAATTAATTTAAAGTTTAAAAGAAAAATAAAAATCAGAGAAATAGACCAAAATACCCTTATGACTGTTAACTTTCAGAGTCAACTATGAGTAAATCATTAGTACAAGGGGTCTCATTGTTATAAAAAGGAAAAGTGATTTCCGATTGCAATAAAACATATGTTCGGAGGCTTCCCAGTAATTCACTCATTTTTAATCGCTGGGTTTGCAAATTGAGAATTTCAACAAATTTAGAGTTAAATTTGAAAATTTTAAATTTAGTCCCTAATGTTTAATAAAATATTATTTTTTATTAACATTTGTATTTCGAATTTCAATCATCCCTACCGTTTCGAAAATGCATCAATTTAGTCATTCTATTAATTAAATATTGGTCAACCTTAACAGGGAAAGAGTTAGTTTGATCATTTTAACTTGAATATATTTACATATTTTTAATATATATTTAATATAATATATATTTTATATTTTGAATTTAATATATAAAAAATATTTTAAAGTTAATTGAAAAAAAATATATATATCCATAGGAGACCCCATGAAGACCATGCTTGTCCGGCTAGAGAGACCAGAAAATTAGTCTCCATCATCAGAGTGGTTTTCTGATCTCTATTGGTCGGAGATTAGGGTTCTGGTTTCCATTAATCAGAAACCAAAGGTCTCCGGTCTGATCTCCACAATGGAGACCAGTTCTGGTTTCCATCGTCGGAGACGTGATGGATCCATTGCGTCTCCAGTGATAAAGACTAATTCGATCTCCATCGCTGGAGACCTAGTTTCTAGCAGGTCTCCAGATGAAAACCAACACTGATCTCCACCGTTGGAGACTAGTCTCCGACGGTGGAGACTTATTTGGAATGATGATGCTATATCCAATTTTTTTTTTTTCTAAAATTGTATAAACATTTTATTTTTAGATTTGAGATATGTTTGATTTGATGTTGATGTTTAATTTGAGTTACGTTAGTTTGATGAAAATGATGGAGATGATGATTTTGATGAATGTAGAAGATGAAATTGGAGATGAGAAAGATGATGAGAGGTAGAAGATGAATGAGTTTTTTTTTTATACATTAAAAATATTTTTTAATTAAAATATTCATTAACTTTAAATTGAATTAAAAAAATTAATTCAATAATGTGTCACAATTTAATTAGAAGGTGGTCAATGGTAATTTTGTAACAATGGAGATGATTATTTTATAATTATCAGTTTTTAAAAATATAATTATATTATTTTAACTATTTTAAATTATATCAATGGTAAATCTGTCATTTTGTTATATCTGTCATGTTTGACTGTCATTTTTTTCGTCAGATGGATTAAATTGATACGTTTTTAAAATGTTAGGGATTACGGAAATTTAAAATGCAAATATTAGTAAAAAAGTAATATTTTACTAAATATTATGAACTTAATTAAAATTTTTCCATTAAATTTCTGTATCTTCCACCCATTCCTCTCTAATAGAACTGGGTACCATTTGCTTCTCATTGTACTTTTGTTAAAACGCCCTTCACTCACGTGTTCTTATTATTAAGATTCAAGACAACTAAACACAACTCTGGGAGAATCTCAATGATTTTCTTCACGATATTAGAGTATAAATCCAATCTATGCATTTACTGTTTCTTATTATTATTTTTTTGATAAGATTTACTGTTTCTTATTTACAGACCCTTGAGTAGTGTTAGACTGCAAACAAAAAATAAATAAATAAACAAAATTATGATTATAGGAAGTTGTTGCCTAGATAGGTTCTATTGAAATTATACGTTTGCTTTTATTGGGGAATCATAAAGGTGGGGTTTCTTATAATCTTTATATAGAAAAACATAAGACATAAAAAGAATCTTGACAGAACACTTTCCATTACCGCGTTTGATACTGTTGCAAGTTGGGCCTTGATAATGATGATGTTGTTGTTATTACAGGCTGAATTCATGTTCTAGGAAATAGATTTATATTTTTATGTTCTTGATTGAAGAATAACAAGATAGTGTCACTGGATATTGGATCTCCACTTTTCCATTTTTCTCTTTAAATTTTATTTCATAAAAAGTTTTAATTAATTTTTTTATGTTTTATTTTTAATTGAGTGATAGTTTGGTCTTTTTACGCATCGTCATTGTCAAAGTATTTTTTACTAACAAAGTTAATAGATAGGGTAAAATAAAATTTATATAAACTACATAGGGGTGATTAGTTATTACCTCAAACAACAGAGGGGAAATTAAGATTATCCTTAAATAAAGAAATCAAATGTTTTGCGGTCCTCGAAATCCAATTATTTTTAGGGATAATCCTAAAAAACCTATTGTAGTTTACAAAAATATCCATTTTACACACTGTCATTGTCAAAATATTTTTTTACTAACAAAGTTAATAGATAGGGTAAAATAAAATTTATATAAACTACATAGGGGTGATTAGTTATTACCTCAAACAGTATAGGGGAAATTAAGATTATCCTGAAATAAAGAGATCAAATGTTTTGCGGTCCTCAAAATCCAATTATTATTAGAGATTACTCTATAAAATCTATTGTAGTTTGTAAAAATATCTATTTTACCACATCAGTTTATTTTTTTGGTTCAAAATCTCTTATAACGTTAATAAATTAACAAAAAAATTATATAAATGGTAAAAGGACAATTTTAACCATGAGATTTTTATTTAATAAATAAAATAATTATAAGGGATAATCCCAAAAAAACTATTGTAGATTACAAAAATGTCCGTTTTATTACACTAGTTTCATTTTTATTCAAAATCCCTCCTGACGTAAATAAATTAATAAAAAAAGTATATAAAGGATAAAAAGACAATTTTAACTCTAATACTTTCATCAATAAATAAAACAATTATAAAATAATATTTTTTAAAAAATAATTATAGGTGTCTAATTCCAAAGGTGGAGATCCAATCTCCAAATTAAATATTTATCGTTGAAACTCAAATAATAAACAAAAAAATATTAACAAAAGAAAGTCATCAACATACCTAAAGAAAAAAAAAAAAATCAACAATCACCGGTCAACAATCACACATCCAACATCATCAATCACTTAAATATATCATCTATATTCGAATCAAATTTAAATTCAATGAAATCTAGGTTCCACGAAACTAGACATATGGGTTCAAATCAAACCCCAACCAACATCATCTATGACGAACCCAGATGATATATGTCTGGGTTTTGAATCCAGATGTCCATCTAACTTAGATTTTATCGTATTTCTTATTTTATCTCTGAATCAAACGGTCAACCTAACTGAATCTGTGATTGTTATAACCATTGTAATCCCTTTACACGTCTCTAAGAGTATTTTTATTAACGTCAATGGGGATTTTGAATAAAAATGAAAATTATAGGTGATAAAATAAATATTTTTACAAACTACAATAGTTTTCTATGATTATCCATTTAATTAATATTATTTTAATTGATTTTTTTTCATATTTCCCATTTTGTTCTTGGAATCAAATGGCCAATTAAATTAATCTAATGTAATTTGTGACCGTCACGAATATCATCGTTATTTCACACATCTCTAAAGAGTATTTTGATGTTTTGATTGACATAAATGAAAATTTTGAAAAGAAAAATGAAATTATATTTGATAAAATTGATATTTTTATAAACTAAAGTTATCCCTTTTATTAAGTTGGTTTGTATTTATCGTGTTTGTACTTTTTTCTTTATGACTTGTTGAGCATTATCGGCCTGCTCTCACTTCCACCATTAATTTGTATTAAAACAGAAGGAATACGGTATTCCAGAGACTATAGCATGTGAATTTTTATGAAAAGTTAAGCCACCAAGAACAGGAAAGGGACATGAAACATGGAAAGAAAGGGCATCATAGATGGATTTTATACCAGTTAATCACAAGTGGGAAACCCCATCAACTGTAACAACATAAAGAGATTAAAAAAAAAAAACAGAGACCATAAAATTACAAATTTAACAAATTGGAAGAGGAGCACCATTCCACTCTCCAAGACATTCCAGCAACGGATCAATGATCTTCCCTTGGCACAGTGCAGTGAACACTTTGTCAAACTCTTCGCCTGGAGACACCGCCTTTTCTCCTGTTAAAAACCCTGTCCCCAGCTCTTCCCTCACAAACTTGTACAACGGATAGGACCTGCATTCCTTGATCTTGTTAGGAATTGCTGCATTACCATTCTCATACATCTGTCTAGCATTCTCAACCTCTTTCGGCAAAACCGCCTTCAGTTCCTCCTCAAAAGCTCCAATCTTTTGGAAGATTGAAGAGGTCACATTCTTCTCGTTCTCACCATTGACAAGTGCATGCTCAACTAGTACTTGCCTCAGCTTTTGCATCAATGGATAAGTAGCACTGCAGGGGTCATCAACGTAGGCAAAGACGTATTCACGATCAACCACTTTGAGCAGATCCTTTTCGCAGAATCTTGATGGGTGTAGTTCTCCATTGGCACCAACAGTAAGGACTTTTTTTGCGGCTTGGCTCACGGTGTTCTTGACCGTGTTCTTCAAGTTCTCCTCCAAATGCCTCAAATCAATTGCTTGGCAGAGTCCTACCAAGAATGTAGAGGACATGAGCTTCAGGATATCAACAGCTTCAGCAGTTTTTCTTGAAGAAATGAGTCCTAAGGAGTTCACATCCTGGTTGTGCTGCTCAGCACTTTGAACATGACTGGTGACAGGATTGGCAAGATATTGGAGCTCTGAACAATAAGAGGCCATTGCGATTTCAGCTCCCTTGAAACCATAATCCAAGCTTGGATTCCTGCCACCAGAGAGATTTGATGGCAAACCATTGTTGTATAAGTCATTGACAAGCTCAGAAAATTGAGCAAACATGAGTTTCCCTATGGAGGCAATAGCCAAACGGGTATTGTCCATGGAGACACCAATTGGGGTCCCCTGGAAGTTGCCACCATGTAAGGCCTTGTTCCTGGAAACATCAATCAAAGGGTTGTCATTCACAGAGTTGATTTCCCTCTCAATGGATTTGGTTGAGAATCTGATCACTTCAATTTGTGGTCCAAGCCATTGTGGTGAAGTCCTTAGAGCATAACGATCCTGCTTCGGCTTCTGCAGAGGATCCATCTCATGCAACTTCTTGGCTGCTTTAATGTAAGAGCTACCGTCCAAAATGTGTTCCATTATAGCGGCAGCCTCAATTTGGCCAGGGTGGTGCTTCAATTTATGTGTCAAATGGTCAGTGAACTCAGGTTTGCCTTGCATCACTTCTGCGAAAATTGCTGACAGGACTTCAGATAACACAGCAAGAATGTTGGCCTCGAAAAGAACCATAGAAGCCAAGCCAGAACCCACAGCTGTCCCATTCACTAGAGCAAGCCCTTCTTTAGGCTGCAACTCAAAGAACCCAAAACCAGCCCTTCGACTGGCTTCTTTAGCATCAAGGGTCTCTCCATTAGGTCCAGTAGCCTTCGAATTCGGCCTGCCGGTCAGCAACCCGGCGATGTAGGACAAAGGCACCAAATCACCTGAAGCAGTGATTGTGCCACGAAGTGGCAAGCAAGGTGTGATGTTGTGATTGAGTAGCTTGGTGATTGCTTCCAAAATCTCAAATCTGATCCCAGAGTAGCCCTGCAAGAGGGTGTTGATCCTCACAAGCATAGCTGCTCTAGTAGCCGAGTGCGGCAGTGTGTGGCATGACTCAGTTCCATTGCCAAAGACTCCAGCATTCAAGAATCTGAAAGCAAAAAGTCATCCATATGTGTCAGATAATAGTTCAACTTCTGTTACAATAACTAATCAAATGTGGTGGTCCTATTCAATATTTAAGTAACAACACAAGTGCCATATTTAATTTGTGTGACAAGATCTACGAGGATTACTTGTCAACTTCTTGTGCCACATACCAATTCACACGCTAATTTAACCACGTTGTCAAATGACAATCTTTGCCTTCCATGTAAAACCAGCTCACGCTGGCAAATATTTTTTTTTTTTAAAAAAAAAGGTCCTTTTAAAAAAAACAAAAAACAAAAAAAGCAAAAACAAAACTAACCAGCGTCATTTAAATGAAAACTGATATAATAACTCAATAAACCCGGTTGAGTCAACTTGGCCCGAAAAAAACAAAACTCACATACTACAGCAGTAATTAACATACTACGTACTCCCAACAAGTCATTTACAACCGAGTCAACTCATTTAGTCATTTACTTACCTAATGAGCTCTCTCTGGAGAGCAGCGCCTTGCTTGGTTCTTCTATGAGAAGTGGCGCCAAAACCAGTGGTGACACCATAACTGTCAGTTCCATTATTCATGCTGTCCATGACCCAATCACTGCTGGCCTTGACACCCTCCCTGGCAGACTCGGACAACTCCACCTTGACACCAGCCTCATTCGCGGCAATGGCAGCCACCTGAGATATCGTCAACGTCTCCCCACCAAGCTTCACCACTGGCTTCCTGAACTCCTCCACCATCCGCTTCACTTCTTCCAAATGGCTCACCTTCAACGCCTCCGCCATCACCCCCCAGTTCAAAGGGTCCTGCTTTTGGTGATGATCACCATTAACACTAGTGCAAAGACTTTTCAAGAGACCACCTCTCACGCCACCGTTTTGGTGGGTGGTTCCGTTGGTAACTTGCTCCATATCTCTTCTATAGAACCTAGACAGTGAATAAGGGAGATGGGGTGTGTTTGGAAGGCGAAAAAATGATGAGAAAATCTAAAGAAAAGGAAATCTTTCAAGGGTTACTTATGGATTTCCTGAGGAAGGAGAGAGGAGTGGACAGAGCATATATAGGATGGGGAGTTGGTAGGTGAGCATAAGGGTGGCAGAGGGAAAATGAGGGGTTGGTTGGAAATTGATCTGGGCCGTTGATTTGGAAGCCAATCCAACGGATGAGAAAATGGGGCGTGGACTGAGTGAAGAGTTTTAGAGTTGGAGGAGAAGGGAAATATTGACCAGTGCGTGGTAGTGGGGATTGGTGAGTTTGCGGTTGGTGAAGAAATGTGCTTCGCAATATATATCAACCAAATTATTTGAAAAAAAAAAAGAAATCCATATATCAACCAAACTTTTGTATGTAGTCGCCAGTCACATCATCTGCAGCTCATAATTTATCTAATTCTGCTATTACAATTGATATTCTCCGTTACCAATTGATTACTTTAACGCTTTAAGTTTTTAGAAGATAGATTATTGAGTATTTATAAATTTAATTTTTTTTTAAATTTGTTTGGATTCAAGTTAACTTGGACGAACTCGGATGCTAATGGAACCCTCTGAGATGATTTTATAAAGGATAAATTTTATTGAAGTCTCTAAATTTTAACGAAATATTACTTTTTTTTATTTACGGCTGTATTGTTAGTCTCCATCGATTTTAAAGTTTGATAAATCTATTAAATTGATTTTTTAACAAAAAAATTAACAGTTGTCACAAAATATATACAAAGACAAAAATGTTTTTACTCATTTTATTTTTACTTTAATTAAATTAACATAAAAAATTATAAAAGAAAATTTTTTTAAATTTAAAAAGACTATAAAATCTGGACCGTTGATGGTTCTCCATCAAAAGTGTAGATCTAACATTTTTTAATAAAAATTTATTTAAAAAAAAAATCTCCATGACTGATGCCAATCACCGACCATGGAGATATTTTTTTTTTAAAATAAAAAAAAATTATTTGAATTTTTTGACACTTTTTATCTCCATCATCCATATTTGAGATGGATAATGGAGATATATTATCCTTTTTTCATATATTCTTATTTTTATTTTTTTTTTATTTTTATATTTAATTTTAATCATTAAATCTCCACTATCTATTACAGTTTATCTAATCGTGATGGGTAGTGAAGATCTAAAGTTTTTTTTTTTATTATTAATTTTATATAATTAGTGGCATAAAAAAATAAAAATATCCTTTCAAGCGTTACGTTTGACTAACTATTAACTGAAATAATGACTTATTTGATGAATTTTTCAAACTTTCAAAATGGTGGTAACAAAAAGTGCTTTCACGAATAAAATAATAATACTTCATCAACTTACGGGGATTAAAATAAAATTTTCCTTTAAAAGAAGTGGAGATGGAAAGCAATAAAGTTCTTTGGCGAAATAGTATTGTACTTTTTTTTTTCCAGGTTTATGTTTGAGTTTAAATTCTACAAATATCTTTTAATTATTGATTATATGTAGAGAGATCCCTCACTTTAGTGGAAGGCAGTTGTATGTTCACACCTGTTAATAAATTGGGATCGAATTTAAAAAAGAAGAAGAAGAAGAAGGATATGCAAATTTTGTTAAGGGGTTTTCTTCCTTCGGATTCTTCCTATTGATCTGACATGGTCTAATTTGTTTTGCCGATTTATTAGTTGTATAATATAATTAATTAAGACTAATTCACGTTCTGATGAGTTAAAATATGAATTGATTGGAACATTTTTTTTTTTTTTTTAAGATTGATATAAGTCCAAGAATCAATTGGAATTTTATTTTAAAACGTGATCCGATGAGTACCTTCCATATGGAAAAGAGCATCTTTATATAAGTAGGAGATGGGGAGGAACCTACGCATTTTTATTGGTGAGAGGCGTCGTTTCTCGGTGTAGATTCTGCGCCCCACAGCGCGAGGGGCAGAGTGTTAGACCAACATGGCAACTGACCTGCTACATTTTTTTTTTGCCCTTTTACAACTGCATGAATGTTGTGAAGAATCCTGGAAATTTCTAGTGATCTCAAAATTGACCAGGATGTATATTCTTTGAATCAATCCACCATCTTTTTCCGTTCAAACTTTGGAATAAAACCAGTTTTTTAAAGTGGAAGTGGCATTGTTGACCACTCAAATCAAATCCAACCTCGGATATTTATATATATATATATACACACACACATTAACATATGGATAGATTAGCCAAAAGGAATTACAATATATAATCTACACATCACACACTACTTGATGTAAATTAGTGCCCTGCAAGATGCAGCTCAACCTCGTGCTTCAATTAGTAGTATATATCAATATATGAGATAAAATGTTTTCAAGATTTGTCGGAAATCAGTATTTTATGGAAAACGATTTTGCTGTCCGTTTTATTTTTCCTCTTAATATTCTGTACGAATATACAATTTTTTAGAAAGGTTGTAAGAATATTAAATTTTATTCTTATTTTTTAAAATTCGACTTAAAATATGCAAAACACTCAACACCATTTTATTTCAATTATACGTAAGAATTTCATCATATTATTTCAAAATAAAATAAAAACACTTTCATACATTTTGCTCTTTTATATATCTGCATTGATTTTTATTTTTTTTTTGGATGTATATATAGCATTAGTTTTCTTGAATTAAATTGTTCTGATCTACGTGCATAATTGAGGTAATCACAAATGGTATTTGAGTGGTGGCGCTATGACCATATGAGCTACATGGCCAACCAAATTATTATTGTATTCGTCTTTTTCTTTGGCATGTTGTTAGTCGCCATTGAATGAGAAGAATATAATCATCCAATTAAGAGAAGTAATCAATTTAATTGATGTAATTATTGGGTAAGATTATCTAACCAATAAGATAATCAAATCTATATATTAATACCAAAATATTATTTGATTAAATCTAATTTGTGGAGATGATGAGCTCTTGTTTGCTTTAAAATTTCCATGAGAGGTATTTTTAACTAAATATTAATATCAAACTAATAGGAGAGAGAGTTTAGCAAAGATTTCAAATTACTTTTTTGTAAGTTAAATAATAAAACAATAGGAGAAATAATTTTGTTATAACTCTTTTGTTCTCTATATTTAGAGATAGTCCTTCAACTTTTATAAAACAACCAAGCATATAAGAAGTGATTGGAATACATAAAAAGTGTTACTACTAACTATTTTAACTAAAAACAATAGATCAAAAACATGGTTGGAGATGCTCTAATGAGAATGCATTATTACTGCCCATTGATAATATATATAATTATTAGATAATATGAACTTGTGCTTTAGAATATATAAAGAAAAAAAAGGCAAATAAATAAGTTTATTTTTTTTGTTAATTATTTGTGAGTCAAAACACAATTTTTTAATTGTTAACTTATTTGTGAGTCAAAACACAATTTTTTAATTGTTAACTTATTTGTGAGTCAAAACACAATTTTTTAATTGTTAACATATATATTAGGTTAATTATTAAATTTATTTAATTTTACGGTTGGATTGGTCAGCAAGTGGAAATCCGCCTACCGCCATTGTGCGGTGGCTTGCTCTTTATTAGGTGGACATTGGTTGTTGTAACAGTTCTATTAATTTTATAATTAATTTTGATTAAGTTCTGTGTTTTGTTTTTTGATTTTTTCAAATACCAAGTTTATTTAGTTATATCAATAACATATCAAACACCACACACCGTCCTTTAATAGAAATGATTAAATGTCCACCTTAACCATAAAAAAATAAACAAATAAATAAATAGGAGATTAATATAATACATAAATCATGCTTTGCATTATGTAAAACAATAAAAGTTAAATTAAAATCATACTATTGCGTTGTTTATTTTAATAAATATTGCTTTGTTATTCATAGTATAGTCCACGGTATATGTTAGGTTACGAAGTTTATTAAAAGAAAAAAAAAATTGAAACTTTACTGACCTGACAATTTGTATACTATGTAAATAATTTGTAAAATTTTAAAAAATATAAATTAATATTAATAAAAAAAATAGTTAAGAATTTATGCTATGAGAGAACCACATTTGTCAAAAGGAAACCATTAAATGTTGTCAGAACAAAGGATTTTTAACAAAAGTGTTAACTGCACTAAGTGGATTCTTGCTCTAAGTAGTTGTATAATTTAAATCATTATCGATATGTTGTATACAATTATTGTTTAATAAATTGTTGGCTCAGAATCTGTACAATTATGTATGTTCTTGGTTTTTAAAGAAAAAATGGTTAATAAGAATTTATCCTAGGAAAGAACCACATTTATCAAAAAGAAACCGTTAAATATTGTCGGAACAAAGGATTTTCACAAAGGTGCTCAATGCAATAAGTGGATTCCTGATCTAAAGAGTTTGTATAATCTAAATCATTATCAATGTGTTGCATGCAGATACTGTTTAATAATTTGTTGACTCAGAATCTATACAATTATGTATATTCTCCGTTCTTCCTGTAAGCACCAGCGAAGAACTTTCAATCTAGTTAATACATGCACGTTGAATATTACGATTACCAAATAAAATAATGCAATATCTTAACATCTACCAAGAAAGATTCTGTTTTGTAGTTAGAAAACAAAAAAAGTATTTTTTTTTCCTCATTTTTTAACTAAATTACAGATTTCTGCGGTTAATAAAAAGAAATACTTTGTCTTAACAGATAGACATGGACCCAGACGGTATACTATCTAAAAACTTAGCCCTGAAAAATAAATTTGAAAACTTTGACCAGTAGCACATATCATTAATTTTCATGGTGGGATGTAGTTCTGTCTTCACAAAAAATCTTTATTAATTTTGGAAGGCACGTTTTATATTCTACTTAAAATCATATAGTGTAATTAATTATACCCTTTAATATATTAAATAACACATTTTGGATGAAAATTTTATCATGAAGATTAGATAGTGATATATTAAAGTTTTTCTCGTTTGACCACCAAACTTTTACGCAACAATCACTTCATTTTGTTTTTTGTTTTTTGGACATTTAAGTAGTAAACAATTACTTTTTTTAATATTCTTTTAATACGAGGTTTGACTTCACTTATGACATATTTTATACGTAAAAATTCTATTTTAATAAATATTTGTGGGATAGATATAAAAATAGCACATTAAATTAATGACTTGATATTTATATATATTTTTTAAAAAAATATAATAATTGAGTTCTAAATCATGTATAAAAATATAAAAATATCCTTACAATAAATGTAATAATTGAGTCATTTTTCAATAAATGTAATAATTGAGTCATTTTTAAAAAAATATAACATTCTTATCAATTTTATTAAGGGTATTTATGTAAAAAAAAAAAAATTTGGAACTCAATTGTTAACTTTATTGAAATAGGATAAGATTGTCAATCCAATATTTAAAAATGTTATCTAGTGATATTTTTTCAATGTTTTTTATGTTCCTTATAAAATGAGTATATTTATGTAGAACGTCATAAATATACATTTATGATTAAATTTTATAAATCTTATACTCAAATCTGTAAATCTGGGATATAAGATCAATTGTAGCAAAATACTTATAATTATAGTTCGTGGCTTTTTAATAAAAATTTACATGAAAAATTAGCATAATTACAACCACAAAGAGTGGGATATGATAGATCTGTTTTAAAAATCATTACAAACCATACACCTGTAAGGATGATTTCGACAAACTTTAATATATTTAAAAAAAAAAATTAATAAAAAATGGTTTCTTATGAACTTCATATATAACTATCTAGATATTTAATTTATAATGCAAAAAGGGTCAAAAAGACCTAATCAATGTATCCTAAACATTGAAAAAGGTCTATCATGATTGATGAGATCATTATTCGTATTTGGTGACTTAATAGAAGACTAGTCTGCCAACAACCACACACATTTTTCTCTATGGTCGTTGGCGATCCTTATCTAATACCCATTTCTACTTTCTGTGCATTACAGTATTATCAATTGCAAGTCCGTTAAGGATTAAAATACTAGTTGATACAAATTTTTTTCTTATGTCAATTAATTAAAAATCACACAGTACATTTAAAAGTTAAAGAAATGAATGAAATAAATAAATTTTAATTATAGGAAGATCAATTAATTTGCAAGTCGCATGGTGATAAAATAAATGAAAGATATAAGAAAACGTGAAACATCATTATTCTCGAATCAATTTCATCCATCGATATTCCATGATAATTACATTTATTATTACAAAATATGAGTGAGCTGCATATTAGATAATAGATAGGTTTCGGATAAATTAACACATGTTAGTTTTAAAATCATTTTTTTATGTATTTTAGTATATATATATTTTCCCCTTAACAACACAATTGAAACTATATTAAATAGTAATCAATCCCAGGATGTCTCAACTCAATTAGTGGCGAAGATGTTAGATAGATTACAGGAGAAGACGATGAAAATGAGATGAATCCCAAGTTAAAAAATTAAAACCAAGAGGAAAATATACAGAACAATAAATTAGTTTTTGGATGGTAAATTATATATATTAAATATACGTAGATGTCTCAACTTAATTATTTTCTCTGTGAGTTGTGGACCCTTCAATGATATATACACAAATCCTTATAAGATTGTGATTCTTTTTTGGTTCAGGATCCCGAACAAAGTAAATATCCTTATAAGATGGTAGTTTTATTTTATTTATTTATTTTTTTTTTCAGTTCAGGATCCCAAACCTTGTTATATTTAAAATGTAATTTATTATTAAATAAAGGCTATACTACTGTGAGATACATATATCCTGATTCTAACTAATAGAGAAATGACTTTCTAACATATAAACTCATTATCCCATACATAAACAAATTTTAGGACCTGAAAGGAAAAGAAAACATTTATTAATTTCTTAAATTGAGTTGAGCAGCACATGTTGCCAACATTAATGATGATGAGGCAGTCATGTGTGGTGTGGGTGAACAAAGAGTGTGGAAGAGAGACCTGGACTTCTGACTAAAGGCCATACATTTCACCTACCAAAAATAACTTACAATGAGTGGACCAAAATCTACAATGATAACGTGTTTCATTTTCCTGCCTGAAATTCTTAAATTTTCGAAATTTTTAATCTTCATATTCATTATTTGGTTATACATCCAGTATGGCAGCTGTAAAGCAAGTCCAGATTGATGGACTTCTAAATATTTTTTGTTATGGTTGGCTTCCTAAACTTAATTTGGCATCTCTATTTTTAAGGATGTTCCTTTTTCAATAATTGATTCTCTTTTGCGGAAATAATCACAATTTATAATAGAGTTTATATGGTTTCCTCAATATTAATTGAAAGTTGTTTTTTGTTTTCTGAAAGGAACACACAAAATCACTTGATATCATGTTGTTGGAATAATATTCAATTCAATACAAACTCACAGGAATCGCATGCCACACTCATGACTTTTCTGTTTTTCAAATAATTATAAAGTAATATGACACAAATGATAAGGATTACTTGAAACTAAACGTTATATGTGAGATCAAGATATCTACTTTCGTACTATCCAAAGAAATATAGTTTCATAATACGGAGAATTCCAAAATTGAACATTATATGTAAAACATTAAAAATCCATTTCCATAACATCCTAAGATATCTACTCCCATAATGCAAAGAAAATTTATCATATACACATTAAATATACACATAATAGGACTTAAATACCTTATCAAACATATATAAAAAGGAAAAATACAATAATCACTTCAACTATTAACAGATATACCGTCACACTCACAACCTGGCTGAACTCCTTAAATTTTGTATTCTAAGCTAATGAACCAGCCTCTCCTATCCCACTATGAAATCCTTTGATTCAGCACCCATTCCTTCATCACTACAAAAATCAAAAAACAAGATCTTAACCCTGTAATATGAAAGTAACTGTTAATAAAATGAAAAATAAAAAAAAATTGATATTCTATTTTTTCCAGATAGACTAATCTATTAGTTAAATAAAAAATCAAAACATAATTTCCTTTTTTTATTAAAAAAAAAAAAAAAATCTCTAAGTAGAAAATAGAATATAAGTTATGGTAGATGTCAAGGTAAGTGGTAGGTATAGACTATAGAGTATGGCTGATTCATGTGACTCAGCCTACCACTCCTCTTCAAACCTTCCAATGTTGATTGCATCACAAAAGCAAGTTCAATGCTGGTGGTTTCGAGTTTATTCCATTAATTAATGAATGATTTAACACTTAATTATTTATGTAAACGACATTTATGTTAATGTTCCTGATCAGTTTCACTAATAATCCACCATATATACACAAAAATCCTATATTGCCTCTTTCTCCCCGATAATGACGGATCATAAGATTCAGATTTGTTTGACTTTTTTTAATAAACTCAGAAAAAGCTCCTCATGGAAAACTATAGGTAGAGTTATAAGGAATTGCGGGCAGGCATGGTGAACTGTAGATACATCTATAACAAATTTCAATACTATAAGAGAGTCCATGCATAATAACATATAAATCTTCGCTCGTTATTTAAAGGGTACATTACGTATATGTACATCAATTCGTTGCAATTATGTCACGTGAACAGAAAAGAGCATATATGACAACATGTTGCTAGATAAATTGATAATAAATTTTAAACAAGAGGGTTTTCTGATAGAATGCTAGCGACGGCTGTTGTTTCAAATGCTGATAATTAATCTGAATTTGATTCCGTAAATAAAATTTAGATATTAAACACCATGAAACTTAATTTACAGATATTTTATATTTATGGGTAAAAATTTCCCTTACATAGGTTGCACACATACATATGCATAAGGTCATCAAGTCATATGAGCACTTTCAATACATAACGCGAGTCTATTGAAAAAATTTGTACATAGATTTTATGGTTACGGTGCTAGACCTGAGAGGGTTTGTCACCAGGAAGAGAAGCAGGAGGTGCAGCAGGAGGTCCATAATACTGCGGGACTCTGGCTTCATTTCTGCCCCTGGATCTACCAAGAAGGTAAAACGCAAGGGCTACGATCAAGATGAACAATATCAACGACAATGGTACCACCATCACATAACCCATCTCCAAAAATCAGCCCCCACAGATGGTATTACTGCATCATCAGTAGTACATCATGACACAGATTCATTATGGAACAATTTAGCAACATCATATCATGCACCAATATTTATTTGGTTTCAAATCACTGTCACGATCTTAGATTATAAGAAGTTTTAAACCAAAATTGGTGCATATTTCCATCTTTGTTTCATTAGAATACGACCCTTTTAAGTAACACAAATTTTCAGTGTTTAAATAGGTTATGGGTAGCAGTAAGTAGTACGCCACAGAACCAGCATGTTAATTATAACTTTCCAAATCAACATATTAAGCCAATTCTGGTATAGTAAACACTAAAAACCAAAAAAAAACAAAGAACAAAGTTGCCAGTGCCAGAGGCCTAGTCCATAACTTCATTTATTCAGAGAGACATGTTCTGCACTATTTTCTCACTACACAATATGATATGGGGTCAAATGTCAGACCATTAATGCAAGAAACCTGCAAAATTCATTATCTTTTCACCATACAAGTTGTTCATTGGAGCCAACATTATCTCTACAACCTTACCGATTCTTTCAATATTTTCCAATATTTATGTTCCCAATTAATTGTTTCATCCAACTAAATATTCATAATTTGTGATTGTGACATAGTTATTAAAATCAAGTACAAATTTTATCGCCTCCCAATTAAAACCCTTTTAACCTATATGAAACAACAACTGACCAAAACAGGTCTTGTTAAAAGGCAATAACTGATAAACAATTAATTAAGCAAACAGTAAGCTCTAACTATAACCACAAGAAACTGCATACCTTTTGAGTGACGGAAAAAGAGCAAATCTGATGATCTGATTTTCGCTCAAAAGAGAGAGAGAGAACGATAAAAGAAATAAAATAGTTGGAAACTATTGAGGCGTGCGTTTTCTAAGTGACTGGGAGTGCACCACGTGTCCCAAATCCTCAGGCAGCCCACAGGCCACAGCGTTTAACATTCGATTCCAGGCCAACTAACATATTCCGCTCGTACATATCTCATGTGATTTTTTTGCTTTAGGTCAGACTATCATAATAATCATTTGAGATAAAACTGTAACGCACACCCAGAATTCTCCTCCCAAATTAATGTGATATTTAATTCGTTATTTATTGTAAAATTATTATTACGATGTTTATCTGATTTAGCGATACATGCTTGATAATCATACACAGATGGTTTTCCTCTAATATTACAAGAAAAAAACATTTTTTCATCACAAAAATATATATTCAAATTGTGCATATGTATACACGTGCATGCTTACCATTGAAGCATGTTCATACAGACGACAAATCATCCACAAAAACAGAAAGTGTGTACATAAACATCCATCCCGTTAAAAGCTTCTCCTAAAATGTGCAGCAAATGCTAATGATAAATTCAGGAACCACACAACACAAGCATCAAGGTGGTAGCAACAGAGTCAAGAAGGACACCCCACGATTCCATCATAGGTCGACGAGTAGCAGAAAATAAGAGACTAAGAAAACACAAGACAGAATGACTTGATCCGATAAAAACTCCTCTTTTCCAATGGACTTGATAGAGGCACAAAATAACCAAAATCTAAATGCAAGTGCAATTGATGAATTTCCACCTTTCATCTACCCATTTTCATTAATTCTGCTGCAATTACATATCCAGTACTTTGTTTTATCCCATGTATACATAACATACAAGGCAATAAAAATTGCAGCATGGAATTTTTTTAATACACATGAGATGAGTGAGAGTGAGAGAGTGTCCCGTTACAACCAAGCAATCCTCATGTACAGTATGAGCCGCTTTCCAAAATCAAGCAGCCCAATTAGTCGTCCACTCAGCTCGAATATACTCAGGACGAAGATTACGACCCATAAGGAGCTGATGTTGGTACTTTTCGCGAACCTGAACCATCATGAGTACCACCAGCTGGTTTGTTGGACAAACGACGCTTGTAACGTTTGAGAACAGAAGCCAAATTCTCTTTTCCCTTTGGAAACGCCACATCACCTGCAGCAGTGCCGGTTCGACCCTTGCGACAAGATATTGCAGTTTCCACGTCCTTAATAATGTCCAGGAGCATCGCTGCAGTTGTGCATTTCCCCCTTCCTAGTTTTCCAGCTGGAGGCAACATACCATTCGAAAGAGGTGGGCTTGACTTCTGCTGATGTGCCCCAGGGAACTCAAGGCAAAAGCAGGGGTTCATCGGAGAATGGGGCCTTGAAAATGCCAGATCTATGACACCCTGTGAAGAAAAAAGAATCACTTTCAAGCTCACCCAGCTAGAGGAGAAATTATAATATAACATACAATTCCAGTGTTTGGAGTTTGCACAGAACTGACATTAGAATTCCAAACTGGTGACAGAAATTTACGATCAGTGAGCTTGGTTAAAAGCTTAAGCAACTGTTTTTATCGAAAGAACAGGAAAGGAAAAAATAAGAACAGATTATTTTTCTTAAGAAAGCTTGCAACACTAATTCCTGACAATGTCTTGATAAGGAGTGGGACAGAAAGCAACACCTAAATACAACTCTCAAAACTCAAAATGTTTTTAAGGATTCCTAAGAAAGAAAATAACTCATTGAATTCCCCTATCAGAATGCATATTTCTTCACGGCAGATCTTTCCAGGTGGGTCCCTGAATGACTACCCGGTATATAAGCAGCCTATAATTTTCTTGTTTGATCAATTAATTCAGAACGATTACCTTACTTCAGCCACATCGGTCCATTCAAGCAAGTATTATATGCACTGAATAGGTAGAATAAGGCTTCACAAAGGATTACCTGAAGGCGATTTAACACATAAGTATACTTTCCCCACAGCTCAGGCCGGCTTTCCGTGTGTGACAGACTAAGAATTCGGTGAATGCACCAGACCCCAAAGCTTACTATCAAATCCGCTCTCCATATACAGCCATCTCCACAGTGAGGAACTGAGGAAACCAAACTTGCCTCATCATTCTTCAATTTGGAAACAAACTTCCTTTCAGAAGACAGCAACTGAGATTCTCCCAATTGAACCTGATTCATTTCTCGGGCTTCAGCTTCATAAAGAATCTTCTCCCTAGCAGCCACTCGATCAATCAAATCCTCATCGGCTCCATCATTTGGTCTAAACAACCAGTCGGATCCTTCCAATTTCAAAATCTTCACAATACAATGTCTAAAAGACTGAAGAAGCTTAGCCTCTGAATCCACCAAAGAAGTTGCATTTGATCTATTTCCAATACTATCACCAATGGTCCGACATTTATCTGCTACACCAAACTGCTCAAAAGGCTGTCTAGACCAAAGTGATCCAGTGCCTGGACTTGAGCTTACCTGTACAGGGAAAGCATCTCTATATACATTGGAGGGAGGCGAGGGAGGCAACTCGTCAAATGCCAAAGGAGCTCCTGCCCTAGATCCAGGATTTGAATACAGGGATGGTTCATAACCTGCTCTACCAACTGAAGATTTATATCCCATGGAATTGTCCCAATGACCACCCTTATTGGACAGATATTGCTCCCGAAGGGGAACAGCAAGACCCGAAATGTCTGGTGAACTATGATATTTTTTTCCAATGGCTGGTATCCCTACACTATCAGCAGGTCCAGAAGAGGTAACATCATAATATGATCTTTCAGATTGTATTGGACTATTTCTAGATACCGCAAGCTTCTGAAATCCAGGTGCTGGTAAAGAGTTAAGCCCATTTGACAATTTCTGACTCAAAGCAAAAGTGAGTGAGTTAGCATACGTTGTAGGGCCCAAGGCAAAGGATTTAGGGGCTGGTGAATCCCTTTGACCATTCAAGTACCCACTATTTCTGTCCCGAGCAACTTGACTAAAATGTGCAATGTCAGAACCATGCACTGTTGCAGGCTGATAGTTCCATGCATCAGAGGAAGGCACTGTACGCAGACTAGAGTACCGCCTCTCGCCAGGGTCTTCTGATGGAATTTGCAAACTAGAGTAACGCGTCTCGCCAGCATTTTCTGATGGAATTCGCAAACTATAGTACCGCCTTTCGCCACTGTCTTCTGATGGAAGACGCAAACTATTGTACCGCCTCTCACCAGAGTCTTCAGATGGAATGCGCAAACTAGAGTACCTCTCTCCAGCATCAGAAACACTGTGACCGGAATTCTGAACATATGCATCTAACAACTGCCTGTGGCTGTTCCACAATGCCAAGGATCCCATTTGACCTCCATATGATGAATCAACACTATTTTGCACTCTCTGCGACTTGGGAGAATCATATAAACTTGAATTTAACATTGATTCAGACCCCCTTCCTCCTACAGAATAATATCCACTTAATTCCTTTACAGTAGCATCTACTTTCACTGTGGAAGCAGGCTTTGTATCCACCCCCAGTAATACATCCAGTTTCCTAGCCCTTGCTTCTGGAATCATTTGCCCATGGAAGTCAAACAACTGTTCCCAAAACTCAAGAAGAACTGCAGCAAAATGACGCCTTGCAGCCCGGCCCAACCCCGTTAATCCTGAAAGACTTCCAGTACCATTCGCCCCCTCATCACTTTTGCCACTGAGACTCCTTAATGAACTGGGGCCATCTAATGACAAAGAAACAGTGCTCTCGGGAACATCTTTGGATGATTCTTCAGGCTCCCAAGAATCTCCTTCATCGTCATCCTTTTCAGTATGTATACCTCCATCTACACCCACTGTTCTCTCTACAGGATTTGCTGATTCAATCTTCAAAATTTTGGTGCCCACTGAATCATCATCAGTAATGTCATTTGCCCCGCTTGATGATAACACCGAGGCTACAGTAGATGCTGACTCCTCTGGATGACTTGATCTCGAGCTTGGAAATGTAAGATTGGAACAATTTCCCTCAGCTGTAGCCACACATATTTCCTGATCAGGCTCCATGATTGTCTTAGGTAAATCAACATCACAATTTGTTGCCGATCTATCCGCGCAGCTTTCCACCGATGTTACAGCCACTGGGGGTGATTCATGCTTCTGGAGAGGTTCCTCATCGAGATATTTAGTTTCACCTATATCATTTTCCTCTTGCTGTGATAAGTACCCAGGCACAGTTTTTGGTGCTTCCCAGCTCCACACACGAGCGTCATTTCTGGAACTCGCAGATTTTAACGGGGTAGCTGCCAGCCAAAGCATTAAACAAAGTGATGCACAAGCAGTGATGAGAAGGACCACAAAAGGGAAAGACACGCTGCTTCCCATGTTCCATCTTAAATTACCAACCCAATCACTACTACCAAATATCATTTCTAACACAAATATAAGGTTTAAGCCTAGAATCCCCATGAAGGTGATCAGTACTAAGAACTCCAGAAACTGAGAAATTTTATGGACACCCATTATTGGTCTTGATGAGGCAACCCTAAAAAGTGGGATGACAGAAGATGGAAGCAGTAGAGCTACCATAACCTGGGTGAATATAAGCAACTGATATAACCCTTCAGCTCCTGAAGTCCATACACAATAAAGAGCAGGGACTATCCCAATAATTCTAATTGTGGCACGATGAAGCCAGCCAGGTATATCCAATCCAAGGAAATCATGCAAGATAACTTGTCCGCCAAGATTCCAGGTTAGTGCTGTGATTTGATTAGAAGCAAATAAAACCAGAAAAAAGGCAAATGGGGCTACCGGGCTCCTAAATACCTGTATTTTGGAAAATCATTTCATCAGTATGCATAAAATTGATAGTGATATGGATGGAGACATTAAATTGCAACGCAAAATATTTAAACATTATCACTCAAAAGTCATCAGGACCAATCACTTATGCAAAACAAATCTATGAAAAAACAAAAGAATAAAACCTGTTCCATTAGCGACATTGCATCCTGAAAAGTAAGCAAAACCAGACCGCTACTGTAGAACACATTTGCTGCTGAGTTCATCAGCACATGATTCACCAGATAAATGCCACTAAAGATGCCTAAGATGGCAAAAAAATGATCATGACACAAGGCACCTTTGGAGATGTTTAGGTTTAACTGTCCCTGATGCTGCACCAAGAACAAAGAGAGTAGGGTTTAAGAAAATGAATAACTGAGTTTACTTCACGCAACAATTAAGAATGAAAATGAACTTAGTTTAATTTGCATATCAACGACAGACAAGGCACGCCAGCCTGCTTCCAAGGTTCAGTTCAAGAGTAATGTAAGAAGATTTCAAAAACCCTATTATTGAAGTCAAAATACAAAGAACTGACATGTCTCAACAACATTACCAGTAACAATAGTCAATACATTTACAAGAAATGCCTGTTCAAGGTCAATCATGCAAACAAGAAGTAATTTCTGGAATGCTCAGCCAACAAAATATGAACATTTCAAACACTATTTCTCTTGAAAGGAGCAAACAAACCATGGTCATTCACAATTTAAATATTTCATCCAACAGAAGCCCATAAGAATAAAATTACAATGACTAGCTTAAATAGCACACCAAAGACGTTAATGCTTTAAGCAATTGCATATTAAAAAAATTAATATTCCAAGTAGAATTCACATTCAACTGAAGAAAAGTAAAATGCCAGAGCTAGAAAATATTAAATCAGTGCCAAAAACCATAACAGTTTCAACCATTGAAATAATAATACTAGCATGACAATAGTTGCCAAGACACATATACAGCCAGTAGATTTTGACTTTGGTGTCACTCACACTGAAAGACACATTTCTTTAAAAAAAAAAGTCAACATGACAATTTGTCTTATACAAAAGAGTATGTTAATTGAAAGCTATATGACTCTAATCATGACCCTAAACACTAACAAATTCAATGGGCCAAGCCGGTCCCAACAAGAAATATCCAAGAGGGGTACCAGCTTACTTAGTTATCCTTTGCAAAATCTTAAGTGATGTAAATACCGATAAATGAATAACTTTTAATATGGAGGCACCATATAAAAAGGAAAGCTATGATAATCACACAACCTCCCAACAAAATGCTACAACTGCCCACAAAACATTTTTCCCTTCGAATATTCCAATAGCCAAGCATTCCTGATCCAACAAGTCAAAGCTTCTAACCCAACTACTTTTAATGGTAAAGTTCAAACCAGGCAACAAATAGCCAGGCAGACATTGGACCCAAGATTACCTCTTGTCCCTTCAATTCTGTTATAATTTTAGCAAACATGACAACGACATATACATACATACAAAATGAGGGTACATATGCCAGAGGCAGAGAATTACCCGAATGATAGAAGAATGAAGGTAGAAATTGTGAGGTATAATACTTGCTCCAAGAAGACTCATGAGAGTGAATGCAGTCTCCCCACTAAACTTTGTTAGCATCCCGTCCATGGAAAATGGAATTTCTGGCTGACTAAAAAGCACTCCAAGAACATAAAGAAGCAATATGCTCCCCGTCATCCATATCCACAAAATATTTGCCTTGTAGTTCCCCTGACAATTAAACAATGAGTAGCTAAACAAGTGAATTGGTTGGGTAAGATTTTAATGAAACACAAGTAATCAGCCTTACAAGGAGACCCACAAAAAGCGGAAATAAAACAGCATCAGTAGCTGCTAAAAAGACACCAGTGGGTAAGTCCACTCCCAACAAAAGATTAAGCCCATGTGCTATGCCCAGAACCTGAAGAAAATATTAAAGGATCAGACATTAGTAATTAAACACTAAAAAAACATGCGAAGAACAAATTACATACAACAGTAGATATCATAGTTTCATCACCATATAAAAAGGAAGACAAATACAATATCAGCATATTAATGCAAATGAAAAAACTACCAAAGTAAGATCCAGCAAAATCACAGAAAGCTCTGTTTGAACTCCTAAGAATAAGCATGTTCCCTTGTCATACTCATCACTGCAAATCTGTTGTCATCACAAAAAAAAAAGGATATGATTTGTAAGCTTCACTGCATAAAAAAATGCAAGAAAGGCAAGAAAGAGAATTAACAATTAACCTTCTTACAAAAATAACCAGATACTGTTTAGGTTGCGCCCTAGCAAAACCAAGTACAACAGTAACTGCCACATTGAAAGCAGAATGTCCGAGGAAAAATTCTTTTTATATATATATATACCTGAGCAAGATCTCTTCCAGTGACAACACTGATGCGAGCAGACAGGTACTGGCACAGAATGGCAGCAAAATTGAAAAGTAGCATTACTGCTACCAGATCAAACCCATAATGTGCACCTCCTTCAACAGTAGCTGCCCACTTTCCAGGGTCAACATATCCGATTGAAATTAAAAGAACAGGTAAGACAGCCGGAAGAAGCCGATTAAGAACACTAGGCTGATGGTTAACACTTGCAATCTCAGCTTCCATGTTATTACTCTGCATTAATTCAGACAGACTGTGAGTAACGGCACAACGTGAAACTTATATTACACTTCCAAGCTATAGAATAACTAGAAAATGCATGCCACGTTAAATAAATTATATGGCTGCTTAATGTCACCACATCAAATAAAGGACAATCACACCCTTGTAAAGCCACTCACCAACATATCAGCAACTTCTTCAATAAAACAAATCGGTCTAATGTGAAGCTAAAATGCAAACTGTCATCTTTGTTCTGGTAGGACTGCATGCATCTATTCTACACACAACAAATCCAGATAATTCCCTTCTACATACAATGACTGTCAATGCAACTGCTCACATAGGAAAATCCCATCACCAAGTATAATCATACAAAACCAATATAATGTTGGCAGACAAACCAACTTGTATGCGTCTATATAACGTCTGTTTACTCCACAACAAATTCTATTTTCGTCCTCCTGTACAAACAAGTAGGCTCATCATACGCATTAAAACCTTCCTCCAACAAATTTGTGTACAACAACAGACACTTGCAACTAAAATCGAGGACAGAGTCTGAACGACTCAGACAGATATCTCCTTCAAGTCTTCGACCCCACCTTTGACCTGTAATCCTGATTCAGTGATTCAGATAAGTTCACTGCTCAATAAAAATAACACAACTCACAAGTATTAAAAAACAATAAATTTCAATAATTTGCACACAATTCTCCAGATAAAGTAATCACTACAACTAGATCAACATTTAAGCATAATTACAAGCAGAACGATGCTTGACACAAGCTCAAAGCAAAAAATATAAAGGTGAATAATAAGACGAGGCTTTCAAATCATTTACAGCTCAAAAACAGCACATATTCCAAAAGTGTAATGCATAACATCCAGAATTCCACATACAGAAATAGCAAATATCAACCAACATTTAACCATTCAATGATAATTGTTGACAAGCTTACTCGCAAAGGAAAGCATAAAACAATCGAACATGCTTACACAAATTCACTCAACAAATTACACAAACACTAATAATACTAAACAAACACTAATACTTCCAAAAATTGAGAATTCATTCCATATACTACAGAAACTCTTATACTTCCAAAAAATAAGTTACAATGACAATAAGACATCTCCAAGAATCTAATAACAAACCCATCAAAATTTCAAAACCCACAACCAACCAAACAAAAAATTAAACCCCACTCAGAAATCACCTCAGATCTTCCCATACACATCACAAAAACAACCTAAAACAGATACCAAAAAAAACACAACCCACTATTCAACATGACAGAAACCCTAATTCCAAACAAAACCGTATTAAAACAAAAACAAAACCGAAATCCAAAACCAACCCACATATCAAAAACACACAAAACCACCGCCACGGATCTGATTAAGACATTAAAAAAAAAAAAAAGAAAACCAGAAACCATTAATAGCACAAATCTCGATGTCGATCACAGTACTGATATCAAACCACAAGAAAACAAAAACAATTTATATATATCCACACACGTCCGTACAAATTAGGGTTTAGAGAAATGTTGAATATTTACCTCTGTACGTCGTCTGTACACACACACACACACACAACAACAAAATCTCTCTCTAAATCAATCTATCCCTATCACTCTCTCTTCCCCAGCAAATCTATCTCTCTATCTGGTAAAGAGTACAATTAGATCTTAAAAGGATCTGCCTTTTGTGCGGAAAAAAAAAACAGAGCAAAGTTTATATGTTTTTGTACACACACATAAAATTTAAGCAAAAAAAAAAATACCAGTTCCCACAGAGAAAGAGGAGAAGAAGTAAAAGAGAAAAACAAAACAAGTTGGGTTTATATGTATTTTAGGGAAGTCATATCTTGGACTATAGATAGAGATAGAGAGAGACAGAGAGAGAGAGATTAAATAAAAAAGAGAGAGAGAGAAAAAAAGAGTGAGTGAAGTGAGGAAAAGTTTCACATCAAATGAGAGAGTTAAAAGCTAGAAAGATCTAAAAGACAGTTAGCGTTTTCTCTACTTTTTCATTTATTGCTGCTCCTCATACACAGAGACATATAGATAGATAGTCCTTTCTCATCTCTCTCTCTCTTTTTCTTTGTTGGTGCTCTGTGTGAGTGTGTTTTTTTCTTTTTACTTTGTTCGGGTGGATTTTTTTTTTATTTATAACAAGTCATGGAGTCTATTATGGGCATAGGTTTATCTGTGGCATCGTCAATTCAATAATGGCAAAAAGAAAAAAGATATAATATATAAAAAAAAAAAACTTGTGGATAATTACAGGGTCTTCTTCGCTTTTCCACTGTAGTACACTGCTGCTTCTGTTCAATTCTTGTACACTTGTCTGCTCTGTTATTTTTACTTCACAATCACTTCTTCTTTTTTCTTTTTTCCTTTTTTTTTTTTGGTTGGAATCCATCGAAATTAAATACGCATTACGTATATATATTTTGCATGGAGGATTTCAGATTCGAAACTCTATTATGAATATAAAAGTAAAATATATTAATTATTTGGGTTATTTATCAAATATGGATACAAGTATATATGTATAGTAAAACTCGGACTTTAATTTATGTTAGGAATGTAAAAATAAAATGTATTGGTTATTTTATATACAAATATAGATTTATATGGAAGTTGAAACTCGGTCCGGAATCCCTATTAAGCATGTCAAAAGTAAAGTGGGATTGATTATTTTAGTTATTCATCGGATATAGATATGTACATAAATGAAACTCAAATTCGAATCTCTATCCAAAATATAAAAATAAAATACATTAACTATTTGAATTATATGCTAATGTAGTTTTTTTTTAATTTTTTTAATTTTTGAGAAAAAATATAACTTTATTAGACAACACCACAAAGAGTGGAGGAAGAAGTCACAACCAGAGCATTTACATGTTGATCTACCAGATTAAAGAATTTTTCCATTCGTTAATGTAAACAGGTTAACATTTTGATTATATGTATAATAAATATTATATATGGTGGAAGCATCTTTTCTCATGTGAATATAAATTATTTAGGAATCCCTTCGGGATTCTTGGGTAGGAATCGCCTCTGTTTTAGATCAATGATTGGTTGATTTGATTGATTATTTATTTTTTTTATGTGGAAATTATTAATACATTATTTACAATGTCAGTGAAGTACAACTTATTTCATGTGATTTTAGAAATGGTTAGAAACCCTTCAAGAGTTTATGAATCTACGATAAATGCTATAAATCAACAATTGTCAACGGTGTAATGAATTTCAGATTTCTCTAACTTCATAATATAGATCCCATCTCTTATGTTTAAAGAGAGTGCAGCAAAGTTGCCCATTGTACTGCTAGGTGGGCTCTGGGGTTTAGTAGCTCCTCTGTTTGGAGAATCTCCTTTCCACAGTGGCTGCTCAAAGTTGCAGATCCTGACTCAGTGTTTGGGGTGTTCTTCTGTTTAATTATATTTTCAGTCCTCAAAAAAAAAAAATTCATATTGTCCGAAAAGTGTTTGATATTTTAACAACTGTTTGGGGGTGGAGTGGATGGTAAAAAAATCTTAAAAAAATAAATGATTGAAGTGGGTTAGTTTTTGAGCACATTTAATTTTCCGCAAGACAAAAACAAGAGTAGATAAGTCAGAGGAAATTGAAAAGGATGCAGAACCAAGTCACCATCTTGAACAGAGATTTTCAAGTGAATTTTGGCCATTAATTTTCACCCAGGGATTGATATGGTTTGTCGTTTAGTGGCACAGGGAGCCTGTTAAAGACTTTGAGACTTTTTGCGTGTTGGTCTTGAATTTTGATGCTTTCTTGCAAAATTTTGAAGAATACTCATAATCAATCAACCATTCAAGAAGCAGCTTTCAGCCAAACTAGGAAAAAAAATAAATAATAATAAAAATAAGATTTTTCTTTTAGACAAGAGTTATCGTCCCAACCAACTCCATATCCAATTATTCAGGGAAAAAAACAATATGTATCCAATTATTCAGGGGAAAAAAAACAATATATTGAAATTCTAACATATCATAAACCATTTTTTATATTATTTTAATTTTGATTAGATAATACGCAGCGATGTCAGAAACAAAGCCAACAGTTAATATCCATGAGATCTACAGTGCATTCGAGAAGACAAAGATTATAATTTATAATTTTTGAGTGAGGATCGGAAGGTTTTTTCATACAATTTTTATTAGCAGCTAATTTTTACATGTAAAATCATCTATCTATAAACAGTAATTAGAAGCAAACATTATTGCCCCTAACAACTTATTTGTGATGGAGTCAGATAATTATTGTAATTCTTAGAGATTATGGAATTATTCTTTTTATGGTGTAATTCATGTCAGCGTCCTAATATTTATGAACTTCCAAAAAAAAAAAAAAAAAACTCTTAACCATGTTCTGCTATCAGTTTTATCAAAAAAAAAAGTTCTACTATTAGTAATGCTTGTATATCATATTTTTAAGGCTTGACATAGTTAAACCTATAAAAGAAAAAAATATATATCCTCTTTCATCTTTCAAACAATGCCTAAATCCTAATAGATGTTAAGAAACAAATTAAATGCCAACCAAATAATATGAATGGACCTACTTGTCCTATATTCATAGGACCGATGGGGTCATGTTATCATTTTTTATGTTTTATTTACGGGTAACTAAAATGATATGATATTTTAGTTTGAAACCAACACATTATGTACCACATTGTCTTATAATTTATGTAAAAACTACAACTTATGGACTGTATTATTTTGACCAATAATGAAATCATTCGCCTCAAAATAACATTATGGTCGATTTTATAATATTAACTGATGGTATTAATGATCTATAAATAATTTATGGATAATGTGTTCACGGTTCATGATATGATATTCTGAATAGTAATTGAAGGTGGTGGAGATATATACGGGCAGGATAGATAGTTGGCTTGATTTTCATGTGATAAGTAGCTGTACAATAGCAACATATTTGGATTCATCCTTGCATGAAGCATGTCAAGCCAGAAGCAGCTAGCAAAAGAGCAAGTGGTAAATAAAGTTTGGTGAAGACAAGTCAGTTGATGTATAGTTCCATTGACTTTTCAAGAAAACACTAAATTTAGGCTTAGGATCGGGGGATCGTTGACAAAGATTGGTTAATGAGCGCAAGTCCCAATCTCCCTATCATGCCAAACGTAGTACATGGCTTGACTCCCTGTACACGTATCCTATACTGATGCACTGCTTGTTTATTACACGTTTGGTTACATCAACATCATGAGTTGAAGTATGTATAAAGTCCTTTTAATTGTATTGCAGGAAATGGATTAATGAAGTTCACTTCTATTTAAAGAAGAGGGAAATTTATTGTCAAAATAAAACAAGCTCAGAGTCTGGGAAAAACAGAAAAGCCTAATTGGATTTCATTTAGGTAGACAGTAGCGTGGTTTGCGGTTTGCCATAAAAACCTTATGCATTTGCAATGGATGTGTAAAGAACACACGAAAAGAATATAGGTAGCTAAAATTTGTTAAGTGATCTTGTTACATCCAATAATTTAACATAACTGTTTTTTTTTTTTTTTAATACAACTGGTGGTAATTCAATTCTGGGACATTGTCAAGCTTAATGAGCATCCTATACTGTTAGGTTAGATTGAAACAGTGAACAATTATCATAATTGATAGAGATCAATTATAGTATTAAATTAAATACTTATACAAAAAGTTTAATTTTTATTAAATCGGTCTTGTTGTATGTATTATTTTTTATAATTATTATTTTGTTGAATATGATTGTAATCATTTTTAAAATTATTTTTCCTTTTTATGAAATTATAAGATATTTTATCATCGCTGATTAGAAATCTACTCCATAATAATAAAGAAAAAACTCAATAAATACTAATACACTACATATCTAAAGCATATATAATAGTATTTATTTAACACACACATGTAACATATTGGTAAAGATGTATGGTGGGATAGAGTTCACCATACATCATGATAAATTTATAAGTAGGAACTCAAACTTTTGTCAAATAAATAAAATCATTTGAACGGTAAGTGGACATGCATGTTTCTAGTTAGTTGATGTCATTTTTAAACTTTTTTTTTTTCATTTTATTATTTGAAACTAAAGTGAAAAGAACAAATTTAAATATGTAGCATTATGATTAGAAGATGACGTCCATTAATTATATTTTTTATAATATATATGCATTATTCACAATAGGGGTGGTATGTTCGATTCTCAACATGGAGAAATTGGGGGGTAAAAACCAAATACCCTTAGATTCGGTTTGTTTCCATCTATTATGTGCTCAAGTTTGGACCTTTTTTTTAGTGTAAACCCAAATTTCAAACCAAAATAAAATTGAAGCACTAAAAAGATCAAAATAAAATTGAAACCAAGTTAAATAGACATTCAAACCAACATAATAAAGAAACAAACTATTGCAACCAAACCAAATAAAATAGACATTCAAGCACCAAAATTCATTACATCAAGCATCTAAATTGACCTCTGACCCAAAAAAAAAAAAAAAAAACATATGAAATGAAACAAAACATTGGTTTGGATACTTGAAGAGCATGTGGAGTCCAAAGAGCGACTCGTGTTGCAAATGAGATAGAGAGAAGCTACTCTTGATTGGTTCAATAGGAAGATCAAGATCAATGGAGAAGGCAGCACAGGTAGTGATTATTGCTAGAAAAGATGGTGATAGTTGAACATCGACAATGAAATGCTTCGAATGGTTGTAATACAAATAAGACAAAGATCAAGAAAACGGGGTTGGGCTGGGTGGTTGCAATGAAAGGGATGAAAAGGGGATCTAATTAGGGTTGCGCTTCATATATGACACATGCGAATTTACACGCATACCCTTATTAAGTTGGTTTTTTAAATTAGGTTGATTACGAATATCCAGAACTGAACCAACCTCGAAAAACATTTGGTTCTATGGAAAGAAAACTAGATACCCTTAAACAAAACACATAACCTGAATCGAATACCCTCGGATTGAGTCAAAACTTTCGATTAGAGTCATTTTTTGTTTTTGCCCACCCTAATTCATAGCCACGATCCACACGTGACATCAACTTAAATGAAAGGGGGATCTCATCCAAAACTTATGAGTTTTCTTCCTTCCTTTTTTTTTTTTTGGGTAGTGTAGCAAACCACACACACTCTCTCTCTCTCCACATGCTTAATTTTTTGGTCGGCAATACAATGCATGAAACTACAACCCGTTACTTCAACTCCGTCTTCATATACTTTATTATTAATCTTAACAATTAATTTAAATATTAATTAAGTACAGTAATCGAAGCACAAGGGGTTCTCAAATAAGTTACTCACTTTGAACAAATTCAATGAACTTGAATGGTCCAATTAATTACCCACCTTAATCTGATAATTAATCAAGTAATCACCTTTTGGAGCCACTAAACTATTTTTCCTCTATCTATCTGACAGTTAAAGTTGCAGTTAAGGCAGACAAATCACCCAATAGACAACATGGCACAGATCACTGAGTTGCCAAGAATCTAGTTTGTCTCTTTTTTTTTTTTTTTTTTTCTAGATTCAGTTTTTTTGGGCTTTGTAACTGCAGTGTATGCAGTATTAATTACCCAGTTCAAAGTTTACTGTTTTGAGTTCTTTTCATCAGTTTTTGCAGATTTTGGTTCATTGTATCTAAATTATATTGTCAGAATTATACAATTTGTGCATGTAATTCACTGCTGGTTGTGGTGTTGTCATTCAAAATATAATTAGTGGGGTTGATGACATGTGTTTGACTCCTAAACCAATGGTTTATTTCTCCAAATTTGAGAGAGAACTAAATTATATTAAGGATTGAAAACGCACAGCCAAACAGACGCCTCTTTGCAGTTTTTCTTTTTTCTTTTTTTATTTTTTAAAAAAAAAGAAAATTGAAATTACATTAAACAAAGCAAGTAAAAATACAACCGATGCTAACCAACCTTTAGAAGAGATCTCCTTTTAAAAGAGAAAGTCAAAGAAGTCAAACGATGTGCCACTATATTTCCTTTATGAGAAATTACACAACACTCACAACTGTCCACCTTCTTACACAAGGCTACAACATCATCTGTAAGAAAACTAGAAACACCACTAGGAGGCAATTTGAGATCTACTTTCCTATTCTATCTGTTGATTCTTTGTGATTAAAACTGCTCTTCGATTTAATTTAGAATTGATTATGGCTGTTGTGCTTGATAGGGATTTATGCTTATTAATTTTTTTTAAATAATTAATTTATGCTTATTAATTTTTTTTAAATAATTAATTTATGCTTATTAATTTTTTTTTAAATAATTAATTGTATCTTTTAGAATGATTTTTTAGCATAAAATAACTAAGAATCTCTTATTATGCGACTTTACATCTGCATTTTTAATAAAATATTAAAAAGTGATTTTGACTCTTATAAAAGCAGTTTTTAAATTAGTAAAGCAATTTTCAATTATTTCTAAAATGTTTTATTTTATTTCAAATGATCACAAAATCATCCGACCTTAATGGTAAGGAGTTCGTCCCTACCCCACTGAGATAAAAAATCACGTCTTAACACCGGGGTGTCTATCCAACATATTGGATTATAAATACATTCTCATTTTATCAAAGATATCTACTCTGGTTAGAGGTTTATCAACTTTTGTTGAGATTAAACATTCCATGCAATATCTGAAAATCTACTCCAATAATATTGATCCATATATCTACTCTTATTACATTGGAAAATGTCTAATCCAACTATAATGGTTCGGATATACTATCATTATATTAGAAAATATCTATTTTAATATTTTCTTGATATAAAGTTTAAAAAATCGGCATTCATAATATTAGAAGATATTTATTTTGGTCAGAGTTTGTCAAGACTTGCTAAGATTAAATCTTATATATGTGGTCCAAAAACCTAATTCCACAACGTAATGATATCTACTCCAACAATACAGATCCAAAATATACTCTCATAATGTATAACACAAGAAAATATCTATTATAGCAATAAGAACCCATAAAGCTATTCTCAAGATGTCGGGGAAAAAACTAGCTAACAATATAGGGGAACATGCTTGACACATACTATTCAGCATCGAAGATAAAACCTGAACATTTATCATATATATGGAAAAAAAATGCACTAACCTTCTTTTTTTTTTCCTCTTTTTGAAAGTCGACATCAAATAAGTCAAATTAAGGTCTATCGAAAGTTGTTAATATCAATAATTACTTACATAATCTGATATCCACTCTCACAATAAAAAAAAAAAAAAAAAAAATCTCATATGGGAAAAAAAACTATTTACATAAAATTTATAAAATAAATATTAACCATTAAAATTATAATTAAGTAGGTGGGTTTCCAAAATATTTAATTAAGATATATTAAAATATTTGTGGAATCAAAACATGTGTAGGTCCTTTAAATTAAAATTTTGATAAATGCTCTTTAAACAATTATTTTTCTTAACCACTCTTTCATTCTTTATTTTTTTATAAAAATTGTTATAACAGCTAACTGCTTCATTAGAGGCCTTTCGTAGATAGTCAAGTATCAACTTTATGAAGCATGTGACTTGAAAGCAGAGAAAAATGGCGTGTCACTAATTTATGCCTCACTCGTATATTTTAGTCCTCGTTTATATTTAATTCATTTAAAATTGATTCTAGTGCGCAGATTTAACGTTTTGATTCCCCAATGTCAGCAACTGGACGAAACCTCTCTCCCTCACACGTCACTAATTTATGCCTCACTCGCATATTTTAATCCTCATAAATTCAATCATTTAAAATTGATTATAGCATGCATAACGTGATGATTCCCTAACATTGGAAACCAGACGAAGCGCACACACACACACGCGCGTAGGGCAAAAATGTGGAGAGTTTCTCGTCTATAGGCGAAATTATATTTCGGACAAAAGTTGTATATATCAATTCATAGATACTTTTTCTTTTGTCTCCGTAAGAGAAGTTACATTCCAGATAATTCCTTGAGGGTGTATTTATTTGCACATAATCAGAATATCTTTAAAATCAAATTGATTTGAAATCGAATTTATATATTAAAATTAAAATAAGTTATTTACTTCAATTACAATAATCGTAATCGAAATCAATAATATTCATTTTTAGACGTTTATTTAATTTGGAATTGAAATAGATTGTTTGTAAGTTATAAAAATGTTATTGATTAAAAATATGTGTTATTTTAGCATTTTGAAAGAAAATTATGTTTTTTTTTTTTTTTTTTGTCATCACGAAATATGTATTTTTATTATGATAATATTATTATGTTTATTAAGCTATTTTTTTTATAATAATAGTGGTTTTTTAATAATATTTTAATGTTATCTATTGTATCATTGATAAATATAAAATAAGTTTTTCTTATATTTTTTTGTTTCCAATTTTGTCTCTCTTTAAATAAAAAAAAAAATCGATGTATACAAGACTTTTTAATATTTAAAAAGAGTAAAATACACAAAACCCCTCTCAGGTAAGACCTAAATCAGCTATAGTTAAAGATTGGGTTTAATAACATGATACCCCCGAGTCAACAGTATCTGTTAGGCAACTCTAGGTTGATCAAAGGTAATTTCGTCATTTACTAATAACAAAAATTATTAAAAAATTATTAAAACCATTTTTCCAAAACTCTCTCTCTGTCACTCCCACATCCGCCTCTACCTGATCTCCACCACCACCTTCTTCTTCTCCTCTTTTTCTTCTCTGCCTCTACCTGATCTCCACCACCTTCTTCTTCTTTTTCTTTTCTCCCTGATTTGGGTTCGTGGAACCCAGATCAGATCTGGGTTTGAAAGACGTGAACCCAGATCTGATATGGGTTCGTCGTCTCGAACCCAGATCTGATCTGGGTTCGCGACGACGCGTCTTGGTTCCTAGATGACGAACTCAGATCGATCTGGGTTCGTCGAACCCAGACGAACCAAGACCTGGGTTCGGTGTGGTTCGTCGAACCCAGGTCGTGGTTCGCCAAACCCAGATCTGGGTTCGTCTGGGTTCGAACCCAGACAACCCAGATCTGTTTGAAGATGATGTCTGTATGTGTTTGAAGATGATATCTGGATGGGTTTGAAGAAGATGATTGATAATGTGTTTGGATTTTTGCAGATGATTAATGATATGTTTGGGTTTTTACATATTGATGTGGGTTTTTGCAGATAGTGGCCATTTATGTCTGGATGCAGATTGATGTTTGGGAGATGAAGGTTTCTGAATGAGTAGAAACCTTCATAACCTTCTGGATGAAGATGAAGGGTTTGGAAGATGGGTTGTTCTGGATGAAGATGAAGGGTTTGGAAGATGGGTCGTTGCAGAGATTGATTGTTTTAAATTTTAAAAGAAAAAAAAATTAATTTTAAAAATGGAGGGCATTTACGTCTTTACACTTTAAATTAAAGTTGACCGTCAATTTTAACCCATTTTGACCGTTAAACTGGGGTTATTGTGTTATTAAACTCAATCTTTGACTATAACTGTATTTAGGTCTTACCTGAGGGGGGTTTTGTGTATTTTGCTCTATTTAAAAATGAATGCGAATAAGAATCCTAAGAGGTGAGGGAAATGATAATCTCATTCGATAACCTTAAATTTATGTAAAACTCATAATTTCATTCTCATTATAGATTAATCTAGAGCAAATAAATATCAATAACTACACATTTCCCATTCCTATTCCCTGAGAAACTAAATACATGTTGTGGGTATTTTTCGGACTGCGTAAATGGTTGGTAAAAACTCAAAGAACTGATCAAATGAATTGATCCACTAGACAAAAATCTAGTTCGTCAACATTCAGCTCACATAAACGAGCTTTCAGTTCGTCATCTCGTAGCTCTTAGGTCGCTAGTCAACTATGGTCAATGTTATTTTATGCTCAATTATAGATTGTCCAGAGTAAGGTCCAACTTGTAGAGTAAGGTTCAGCTCACAGCTCGAATGGCTCGATAAATAAATATTTCTAAAAAAGAAACAACCTAATTTGAGGAGGAGTCAACTACCAGAATTGAAAACAGAATCAAGTTCTATTTTAGTGGGATTTATCCTTAAATTGACGAACACAGTTTTTAAAGCCTAATTAATGTTGAATTATTTTTTGTTTACATTGTACTCAAATTGTAACATATCTCATGTTATAAATAGAGATAGAAAATTTATTGTAAACATAACAGACAATACACAAAAACAATCAATAACATATTGTTACCCTATCAAAATAATTAGGGAAATAGTCGTGGATGTAGGTATCTTTTCAGGTCGAACTACGTAAAATCTCATTTGCAAACAATGTTCTTCTTCTTCATTTTCCCATTTGTTTTGTCTTACTTGTAGGTACTGAATCAAGAACCTGAGTCGGTCAATTTCAGACATCAATAATACACTATTAGGTTTTAGCCATCTATATATTTCATATCATCAAACAATAATTAAGGGACGGTTTGGTATTGTTGTATCTTTTAAAATAATCACTATTAGCTATATTAAATAAATAATTTGCTAAAGGTATACATTTTTTTTTTTATTTAGGTTTATAACAGTTTCAACAATTAAATTAACTAGAAAGTAGCCTAATCAATCACTGTGAATTTATATAATATCTAAAGTGGACATGAATAAAATATTCTAATTTCTATTTTTTGCATAATATAATTCTATATAATTAAAATTGTGATATATATATGTAAATTCGTGGGGTGATTTGGTGTTTCAAAAGATTCATTAATTTTTACAATAGATTATTTCATAGCTACCCTTCAAATATAACTCCCACCTGTTTTTCTAAATTGTTGTCAAATCTACTTAAATTATTTTGTAAAGATTTTAATAAGAGTATTGTTAAGCTTTCCAAAACTTTTTTTTTTTAATTTTTATTTTTTTAAAAAATCATATCTAAATAACGTTACATATGAGTTGTCAATATCTTAAAAATTATGAGATAATATAATAATTAATATAATATTAACAATTCATATATTATATCATTTGAATTAGTAAAAAATTTGAAAAGCCTAGTATTACGTTTTTAATAAATATGTTTTTTACACCAAACTTACAAGATAATTATATTTTATTTTTTCAAAACCAATAATGAACATGCTCTAATGTCAAAACAACAACAACAATAATAATAATAATAATAAATACAATCTTTTTTTTTTTTTTTTAAATGTGGGGGAGAGGGGATGAAATTGATAAAAAATGAGTATCAAACCTAACCACTGTAAAGTATATTATCATATACTTTAATCAATGATGTCAGCTATCTGTTGACATGAATACAATCTTAATCAATAGCTCAGGAAAAAAAAAAGAAAAAACAAACGAAGTCTATGATAATATGGCACGCACTTCACCTCCTGTATCCTTCCAAGTTAAGGTGGGGTAGGGAATGCTTTTCACATTTTCATCCACACCCTTAATATACACACACAAAATGTAAATATACGTATATATTACCCGCAATAAACAAATGCAATATATACATATATATATAATATTTAATTGATTTTAAAATTTTAAATCAAATTTGCGATTTAAATATTCTTCCATTTTTGTTATTAATCCAATGGTGGAAACAGAGAATACGACTACTTGCAGATTTAAACCAAATAAATATGGGGGTTGCTTTTTCCTTTTTCTTTTGTTCTTCATTTAATACTTAACGAATTTAAATTTAATTAATCAAGTTAATTTGTGTCTATTTTTATGTCATCAACAACTTACAAGTGTGAAAAAAATAAAATAAAAATAACTGCAAAAAGAAGAAAAGGGTCATTTGTTTTTCGTACGAAGATTGAACGATCATGAATTTCACAAATGGTTAAATAGCAATTGAAACTTGCATATGAATGATATGTTTGATTTTTTTTTTTTTATTACCTTTGAATAAATAGTTAACTTGTTTGTTTATATAAGATAAAATTACCCAAAAAATTAATCTAACATTTATAATATTATTTATTATGTATTTTTTATTTAATATAATACAAATAACTTACATAATAATTTAATAAATCTTAAACCATTTTTGTATAAATATCAATAATACTTCATTTACTATTGAGTTATAATAAAAAAAAAAAGGTTGCAGAAATGGATTTTATATTATTTAAAAAAATAAATGTTTAATAATAGTGTTGAAATGCTGATGACTAAATGCAACTTCCAAATTATTTTCTATTAAAAAAAGCTTTGGTAATTAGTTTTGATTAATTATAAATTCATAATTAAAAAAAGTACAAAATAATATTAGAATAAAATTAGAAATATATTAGCTTTAAAATGATAGATTTGGAAGAAAAGAATTTTAATGTAATACAGTAATTTGGAATTAAGTGAAATAAATATTTTGTTGAATTTTCTTTTAAATTGTTTTTTGGAATTTTTAAGTTGCCTGATTACTTTAAAAGAAATAAACAAAATATGTTAAGTAAAAAGAAAAAAGAAAACAATGATGTTTTGGTTTTTCACTTAACTTTAAATCACTAAATTATATTTAAAATGTGAGTAATGTTGGGTTTTTCAGATTTGTTATTTAAATTCATCTCTAAATGATATGATATATGAATTGTTAACATCTTATTAATTATCATATTATCTCATGATTTATAAGATATTGATAACTTATATGATACGTCAAAATTTATTAAATATTATTGTTTCAATATTACCAAATTTTACAAAAACATGTAATTTGAAGTTCATTAAATTATTTATTTTTAATTATTTATATCCTGAGGAATTTTTATAACAAAATGCAATTTTCATCATAATCAGATTAAAACAGTTACAAAACACATACTTCCACATCAATATCAGGCACGTAACGAACACAAATGTACTGAAAACTCCCAACCCCTGCGGATTCGATCATTTGCTATGTGCAGTCATCCGTCAACAGATTCCAAGTGTCCCATCCCATCAATTGAAAAAAACAAACGATGAAACACGTTTTCTCGCTCACTCAACGGAACAGACACGGCCTAAGACTACCAACGACCCCAGGTCCCCAGCAGCCCCCATGCCTTACTCGCACGGGTTCGACACCATCTGTGGATCCAAATAATAATAAGAGCTAAATACACAATACCCCCTCTAAATTTATTTAAAAACAAAGAAAAACACATTTATCATTTTATTATGTCAAACCTCCACACCTAATATTGATTTTTGTCAATATTAACTAAGTGAATGACATTTTAATCCTTTCGCCTAACATTTGTAGAATTAGTGGAATGATGACATAAACACCTCATATGAAAAATAAATAAAACATTACAAATTGTGAGTAAAAAGTCAATCAGAACAAAATTAAATGGAAAGTAAATAAAAAACATAAAAAAATTAAATTAAAGTGAATAAAAATACATAAAAAATTCAACGTTAAATGTGAGAGTTTGGTAAAATAAAATGATAAATATGTTTTCCTTTATTTTTAAGTAAATCTAAAGGAGATATTGTGTATTTAACTCTAATAATAATATAGTTCTCCTATCATTATAGATAGATTACCCTCCACCTCCACGTGAATCTCTCCTTATCTCCACATGGATAGATCCTTACTCCTATGTGGTAGATTTTTTTTTAAAAAAAAAAAATTGACAAGGCTAAAATCGTAATTCCAACCTTGCCCAGTGGCCCCCAGGTTGTCCACGTGGATTGCTCAACCAGATACCGTCCTGGCAACTGGCAGTTTCGTTGCGTTGCGCGCTCCGTCCTCTCTGTGTCCAATTCGATTTTCAGTCTCCCTTTTTGGTTCAATGTTCTGCCTACGCTCTAAATACACTTGCCACTAATCGTGTTATATTTAAAAATCTGATGTTTGGAATCATTAAAGACGATGGGGCTATTGAGTGGTTTGTTAGGAGTTATCGGTTTAGCGATTGGAATCCCTATCGGTCTCGTGGTCGGTTATTTCTTGTTCATTTACTCCGAGCCCACTCTTGTCAAGGTAATTAATTTCTCCTTTCAACTTCTTCCTTGTTCGACGATGATTCGATGAATTCCTCATTTGATTGATCTTTTTATCATTTGCATTTTTAGTTTCATGTATAGCTTCTAATAGTTTGTTTTTATGATCTTTGGTGACAGTTCAGTGACATGTGAGTTTTATTTATTTATTTATTTATATAAATATAGGTACTAACAATTATTTGATTATTTTCTGGTTCATTTGTTCTATTTGAGTTCATTGGTGCTAAATGTGTCTTGGTGTTTTTTGAGTAAATATGATTTGAATTTTAGTGAAACTCCACGTGGTTATACAATGCTTCTGTTTTGTCTATTGGTGTGTGTGCAGGATCCGATAATTAGGTCGGTTTATGAGTTGGATTCAAGCTCTGTGCTTGATCTTTTGCCTCAACTTCCTCTATGGGTGAAGCAACCTGAGTATGAGCGAGTGAGTTTTGAATTTTCAGTCGTTATGATTGTTGGTTGAAGAATTTCTCAGTGGTTTTATTTGTATGACCGTGCAGATTGACTGGTTGAACGATTTTCTAGCTGACATGTGGCCTTCCCTAGATAAGGTTAGGTGAACGAACGGGAGCTTGTTATGCGTATAGCCCTTTTTTTTTAATTTTTTATTCGAATTAGAGAATCTGTTAGTTTATAATTGAAATACTATTGGCATTGAACTTCTAGAATGTTGACAATTGCGATTGTTTATTTGTTGTGCAGGCGATATGCGGTATTATAAAAAGCAATGTGGAGCAAATCGTTTCAGAATATGGTAGCCAGTTTTTTGTGAAGTCAGTAGATTTTACGAGCTTGAGTCTTGGAAATCTTTGTCTAAACTTTCATGGTTAGTATATCTCCTAAATAATGGATTTGAAAAAAGTTAGTCCTGTTAAATGCATTGAATAACGTTTGAGATTGTCATGGTTTCTTGGCATCATTGCAACTTATCTGTTGGATGAGTTGCAACTGTAACTTATTTACTATTCAATAAGATATTTAAAAATGTGTAAAGCTGTCTTGTTGTCGATCATTCAATACTCATGAAGTCATCTACTTTAGAATTCATTTTTGTATTTTCATTTGTTTATTGGATCTTATTCATCAAACTGACAGGTATCAAAGTGTGTCAAACTAATAATGAGAATGAAATAGTACTCGAGCCTGCGATTAGATGGGCTGGAAATCCGGACATAACCCTGGTGTTGAATTTATTCTCTCTACCAATCACAGTACAGGTTGGAATAGCTTCTTAATCATATCTTAATTCTTAAGTCTTAATAATATTGTAATAGTGTGTTTTGGGAACTGAATTAGAAAAATAAATAGTTCTTCCATCATGATTTTAATAGCATTTGACACAACTCCTTTTCTTTGTTGGCTTTGTAGATAAGTCAACATATCTTTATTGACACTAAATCAAATTAAGTTTAGTTATTTTAATAAACCATCTGATAGTTATTTAATTATTATTTTTATGGTCACGGTATTTTAGGTGAAGTAATCAACCATAAGGATATAGCTTAATATAAACATGAACATTACCTAACATCATTTTCTTGTGTATCGACGACGCATCATTATTCTTAATGCATTTATAAGACATCTATCTAAAGTTATGTTCATGCTTGTTGTCAGCTATTTGATGTACAAATAAGTGCAGCACCACGAATAGTTTTGAAACCTCTAGTGCCAGCATTCCCTTGTTTTTCTAACGTGGTAGTATCTTTGATGGAGAAGGTAAGTGATGATGAATTTGAATAAGTCAGCAGATACTAGAAATTTTTGTTTGTGCATACTTTTGATTGATGAACCTACATTTATGTAGAAATTAGAATAATATGAATCATTTGTGACCAATATGTTAATTACATATGCAGCCACATGTTGACTTTGGACTGAAGGTAATGGGAGGTGATATAATGGCTATCCCAGGCGTTTACCGATTTGTACAGGTGCTCTTTTTTCATGGTCTTTCTGCGGTTTTGGTTAGGCTATCAGTTGTTACAATGTTTGGAAGATGTTTGACCTTCTTCTCATTTATTAGTTTGATGAGTTAGTTTACTGCTTTTTTCACATTTAATTCACATATGATGCTGCAACACTTGTAAGTTTGACTTTAATTTGCAAATATTTTAATGGAAATTATTTAGTATATCTTGAGCTTCTGGTTGACCTTTCACAGAACAGCTAACATGAATACAACAACACAAGAATAAAACAGGGAACACGTTTTGATCTACTACTTCTATCTTAACCATCAAAGAATGAGGAACCCCACCTGCTTATCTAGTTTTTTTATTATTTCAGTTGACTTCGTATGATTTCTAAATATCTTGAGGATGTAACCATATACTTTTATAATTTTATTGCTTCTCTAGAAAGCCATGTTCAGTAGGCAGTTCTTCAATTAATATGACATTCACTTGATTACACTTCAAATGGGATTAATATGCAAACAGTAATTACCAATGTCAAGATACTGATTATCTGGAAGGACATAGGGTATGATAAGGTGCTTTTTATAATTAATTGATCCTGTCAAATTACATAAACTTTTGAACTTTTGGTTACTTCTAGTTTGAACTGAGAAAATTAACAGTGACGAGTAGACATAGAATCTTTCTGTACGGCTATGTAATTACTGATATGTTGTTAACAGGAAACTGTAAGAAAACAAATTGCTAGCCTCTATCTCTGGCCCCAAACTCTTGAAATTCCGGTTCTGGATGGTTCAGTGTAAGTAAAAATTTATATAAATGCAGCCTAGTTAAGGATGGATGACACTAAGTTTTAACAGCAATATTTTCTCATGAAAATCTATATCCTAATATTCATACCATTTTATCTGTAGCAAAAATTATCATGACATTTTACCCTTTTTATTCTTTCTTTTACCCCTAGTGGTGCTATAAAGAAACCTGTAGGCATATTGCATGTAAAGGTTGTTCGAGCAATCAAACTCTTGAAGATGGATATATTTGGAGCTTCTGATCCCTATGTTGAACTCAGTTTAAGTGGAGAGAGGCTTCCTGCAAAGAAAACTTCTATTAAAATGAAGACCCTGAACCCTGAATGGAATGAGGTCTTCAAGCTTACGGTGAAGGACCCCCAATCTCAAGTTCTTCAGTTACATGCCTATGATTGGGAAAAGGTTTTGTACTCGTTAGTTTTTCTGTTGGCAGCTACTACGTTATAAAGAAATATTAATGCTTGAATTAATTAATTGTCTTTTATCACTTTTAAGACAGTTTATAATTGAAAAAATAAAAATGGATATGACAGCACTTGGCTTTATAGGAAGTAGTCTATGTAAAACTACTAAATAATCTATCAATGCTATTTTGGGAGTACGATTCGACATTTTCTTCAGGATTTTTTATTTTTTATTTTTCTGTTAACATATTTTTCAGGGAAATGAATTGATATCCAATATTTTGGTCTCCATTAAGCTTAATTGCACATTGTAGTTATCAGAATATGATGGGCATATCATAGAGCAGCAATGATAACCCCTTTTCCTGTTTTGATTTCTAATTTTCCATCAAAATAAGTGGTGGTGTTAAGAAACATTAAGAATTCAATTGGAATTTGATGAGGTAAGATTTTCATATTTTGGTTTCACAGGTTGGAACACATGACAAGTTGGGAATGCAGGTTGTTTCATTGCGGTCTCTTGCTCCAAATGAAACTAAGCAATTAACGCTTAATTTGGTCAAGAACTTAAATCCTAATGATCCTCAAAACAAGAAAAACAGAGGGCAACTAGTGGTGGATTTGACATTCAATCCCTTTAGAGAAGAGAGTATAAAATCTAGTGGTCCTCTAGACAAATATGTGAGGAGGGAAAGTGTATCGCAAAGGTCATTTGAATATGTTTCTTTAGGAGCTGGATTATTATTGGTTGCAGTACAAGGAGCCGAGGATGTCGAGGGGAAGCATCACAATAATCCTTATGCTTTGGTTTTATTTAAAGGAGAACAGAGGAAAACCAAGGTGCATATTCTTATATTTGAGACCAATAGATAAAAAATCAGGGATTAATTTGTGATCAATATTTAGCTTCGTTATGGCTTAGATTCCATGTAGAAGTACATTGTTTATATAGTTTTCCATTGATCATTGTGCTTTTGTTTAGACAATCAAGAAATCACGGGATCCATGTTGGAATGAAGAATTTCACTTTGTGCTTGAAGAGGCTCCATTGAAGGAGAAGATTCGCATTGAAGTCAAAAGCAAGCGGAGAGGGCTCAGTTTTCGGTCAAAGGTTGTATCCGCCTTTATATGGTTTTTTTTTATTTGCCCTTAGATTTTCTTTAATTCAAAATGAAATTACATTCTGAAATTTTTGTGATTTATGTAGGAATCATTGGGATTTGTTGATATCAATCTGCATGATGTAGTTTACAATGGACGTATCAAAGAAAAGTATCACTTGATTAATTCGAAACATGGAGTCCTTCATGTTGAGATGCGGTGGAAAGTGATTTAATATGAGAATCATCAAGGTGAAAAGTGATTTAATATAAGAATCATCAAGTTTCACAGTTGTCGACATGTAGTTATCTCCCTAAAGGTTGTCCATTTTTTGATAGAAATACATAAGAAAAAAAGAACAATGAAGTTTGACATGAGCACATCCATATTTTTGTTGTAACACAACACACCCATGTCATTGTCAAATAATGTTGTGCAATCCACCTACACAGTACAATTTTGTAGTCCTGAATTTGTTGTGAAAATGCATTAATGCAAGTTGATGTTGTGTTATGGGCGACAACAAGGACATTACTTCCAGCTGGGCTGAATATCTGTATTTTAAATGCCCTACAGAGGCATCGCATTTGGGTTAGGCCTTGATTTCTGTTCAAGCTTTGTGTGTCTTAAGTTTCAAAACCTTTAATTGTGAGTAAATGGCCTTGAGTAATGATCAAGCTTTCTATTTGCAAGTTATATCTTGAGCTTTGTTATTGTTATTTGTTTTTTTGTGAGACTAATTAAATGTATATTGTAGTTCACATTTGCCATCTTTAAAAGCAAGAATGTTATGTGTGTGCGCATATATATATAATACGTTTAAAATAAATATATCTGATTTTAAAAAGTATGGATCAACTAATCAAATTTAAATATTATATTTGAATTAAATAAGAGAGAGAATTTATTTTAGAAAAGATAATACAGTGATTAAATTTGATTGGTTGGTCTTTTCTTTTTAAAATAGGTATATTTAATTATAAAAATCCTATATATATATATAGCTTTGATGACATTTATTTGCATGTTATAATGCAATAAAATTTTCATATTAAATGAATTATAATTACGTATTATAATTTTTTAAACAATTTATACAGAAAGCGTAATTAGGAAGGAGCTATAAATACTGTGTCAGTCAGTACTAATACCGTCTATCTTGATGATGTTTTTGTAGTCACGTGTGCTGGAGCTGAGCCAGGGCCTGAACTTCATAGCAGATAACACTATCGTTAAACTCGTACTCTTATTATTATTATTATTATTTTTCCCTTTTTTTGGGGATAAAATTAAACTTGTACTCGTCTTGTGTACAACACAAAACGAAGTAGGGATGAGGTTTACCCGAAAAAGGAAAAAAAAAAAAAAAATTGAAAAATGGAGCTGCCTAAACCCTCACCTTGGAACCAACGGTCGGCACTCTTCACTCATTTTACAACCTGTAAATCAACGTCCGATCAAAAACCCCCAACACAAAACCCATTTGACGTCCCTTTCTAACATCAATTTCACATCTTGAAACGCTTCTTATCAATGGCCTCTATCATCTCCATCTCTAAACCCTACCAGTTGAGACCAAGGGTTTATCCAAGGCTACCCCGACTCCAAAACTCACAACCTCTCAAGCTTTCCAATTTCTTCAGCTCAACCCATGACCAAATCCCAGAACCCACCGGCCCGAACCCGGATCCAGTTCCATTAGAAGAAGGGACCAAGACCCGGACCAGACCCCGAACCAGAGACTTATAGGAGGTAGGCGACGAAACCCAGAAATGTTAGAAAATATAATATGTAGAATGATGTCAAACCGGGCTTGGACTATCCGGGGATTAGTACGGGTGTTTGATCACAATCTTGTATATAATGTGCTTGACAGTGCAAAGAACTCGGAGCATGCGCTCCAGTTCTTCAGGTGGGTGGAGCGTGCCGGGTTGTTTGACCATGACCGCGAAACCCACATTAAAATAATTTAGATTTTAGGGCGGCTAAGTTGAACCATGCTAGGTGTATTTTGTTAGATATGCCTGGAAAAGGTGTCGAGTGGGATGAGGATATGTTCGTAGTGTTGATTGATAATTATGGTAGGAAGGGGATTGTTCAGTAGTCTTTTAAGATTTATGACCAAATGAAGGAATTGGGTGTGGAGAGGACTGTTAAGTCTTATGATGCTTTGTTTAAGGTGATCTTGAGACGGGGTCACTATATGATGGCGAAGAGGTACTTTAATAGGATGATTAGTGAGGGCATAGAGCCGATGAGGCATACGTATAATATTCTGATTTGGGGGTTCTGTTGGAGCTTGAGGTTCGAGACCACTATGAGGTTTTTTGAGGATATGAAGAGTAGAGGATTTTGCTTGATGTGGTTACGTATAATACAATGATTAATAGGTATAATAGGTTTAAGAAAATGGATGAGGTGGTGAAGTTGTTTGTGGAGATGAAGGGGAAGAATATTGAGCCTACGGTTATTAGTTATACGACCATGATTAAAGGGTTTGTTGGGGTTGAGCGAGTTGATGATCCTTTGAGATTGTTTGAGGAAATGGAGTCATTTAACATTAAGCCGAATGCTGTTACGTTCACGGCATTGTTGCTGGGGTTGTGTGATGCAGGGAAAATGGCTGAAGCACAGATTGTTTTGAAGGAGATGGTGGAGAAACATATTGCACCGAAGGATAGTTTCGTTTTTGAGAAGTTGTTGACTTGTCAGTGTCAGTCTGGGGACCTGGAAGCGGCGGCTGATGTGCTTAAGGCCATGATTAGGTTGAGCATTCCAATAGAGGCTGGACATTAGGGTGTCTTGATTGAGAATTTTTGCAAGGCTGAGATGTATGGTCGGGCAATTAAGTTGTTGGATAAGCTTGTTGAGAAGAATATCATTTTGAGGCCACAAAGTTCTTTGTATATGGAGGTCAGTGCTTACAATCCAATGATTCAGCATTTGTGTCACCATGGTCAGACCAAAAAAGCAGAAGTCTTTTTCAGACAATTGATGAACAATGTGTTTTGGATGCGAATGCTTTTAATAATTTGATCTGTGGGCATTCAAAAAAGGGAAATCCAGATTCTGCTTTTGAAATTATTAAGATTATGGGTAGGAGGGGTGTGCCTAAAGAAGCAGTTGCTTGCTGAGAGCTACCTGAGGAAAGGTGAGCCAGCTGATGCGAAGACCGCTTTGGACAGTATGATTGAAGATGGGCATATTCCTGATTCGTCATTGTTTAGGTCAGTGATGGAGAGTCTATTTGAAGATGGGAGGGTTCAAACTGCAAGCCGTGTCATGAAGAGCGTGGTAGAGAAAGATGTGAAGGAGAACATGGATTTGGTTTCCAAGATCTTGGAAGCTCTTCTCATCAGAGGACACGTTGAGGAAGCTCTTGGATGAATTGATCTACTTATGCAAAGTGGGAGTGCACCCAATTTTGATAATCTTCTATCAATTCTTTCTGAGAAAGGGAAGACCATTGCTGCTCTTAAATTGTTGGACTTTTGCTTGGAGAGAGACTGTATCTTAGACATTGCAGGCTATGAGAAGGTGTTGGATGCCCTCTTAGCGGGAGGGAAGACCCTCAGTGCATATTCAATAGTGTGTAAAATACTGGAGAAAGGGGGGATCAGTGATTGGAAGAGCTGTGAGGATTTGATTGCTGACCTTAATGAGGAAGGGAACACAAAGCAGGCAGATATACTCTCTAGGATGATAAGGGGAGGCGAGACAGCCCTAGGGAACAAGAAATGGAAGAAACAAGCTGCTGTTATCAGCTAACTTTGACTCATTTTTCCTTATACAATTTTTGTGTAGTTTTAAGTTGGGAGAGTTCATACTCTAGTTTGTTTCTAATTTGAAAGAGGTTATTATTATTTTTTTTTCCAAGTGGAATAACTTGTGAAAAGTACATTGAAATTGGTTCTGTTCTTTGTTGTAGATGGAGGAGTGTCAGTCCTTCACGCTTTTGATCAACTTACGATACCACAAAGTTTTGCTTGCACATTACTAGCTTCTAGACTTGCCCAAAATCATATTTTGTAAGAGGTTATTATAGTGATCATAACTTTACCGTTTTTATAACTTTTGTGGACAACGGATTCCTCTGGTATTGATGCTTGCTGTGGGCTATCAACAGCTTTGTTTGTTGCATTTTAAATGTGGAATACAATGAACTTATATAGCTAATTTGTGTCTTCCTCCTAATGTGGCCTCATTCTAATAATTCATTGACAACATATTGAAAGGCCAAGTAAGCCTATAAATGGGCGAGGCCCCATTTGAGAAGAGAACAATATTGATCCGTTTTTAACCTTCCAATATTAGCCCAGATGGGTTCCAATTCTAAGTCTCAGATGCCTAGCAGGCACAGGCAGTGGAGACAACTACTGACTTGCATCTACACAAAGCAATTTGCCAAAATCCGGCAGCAACAAGGTAGGAGTCACAAACAAGGGGCCTATCCAATTGTCAGAGAAATATCTCAACATATTTGTTATTTACCTTGATGCCAACCCAACACCCACCTTATCATCCAGTTACTTATAACCCTAACGTGCCTCCTCCAATGGCCTTTAAAAAATGCACGGTCCTGATCTCCTAACATTTTTTCCATCCAGTGGGGCGGCAGCCAACAAGGCAACAACAACTTTGCTTCGCTCGCTCCTTTAAGTTTAACCTAATTGGGACTACCAAGCAAATGTCACTTTGATCCTTCAAATATAAGGATATTTTGGTAAACATAGGCAACAAAATATCTCTTTTTACAGTGCATAAATGTCACACAACCTCTCGTTTCAAAAAGTCTTATCATTTTGGTTGTCTCAAATTTAAAGCAGCTATGTCTACCGCTTCAGCTTCCTCCCTAGTCCTCCCATCTCTCAGCCCCAAAACCATATCTGTCTACAACCCAAAGCCCACTTCTCTCTCGTTTACTTGTCTGAAGTTTCACCCCAAATCCATTTCTATTTCGTCCACCGTTTTCCAGCCTTTGTCATCTCGTTTTGTTAGCAACGTCGCCGTTTCGTCTGAGTTTGACCAGGAAGAAGAGGTTTTCAGTGATGGAGAGGCCTCTAGTTTCTCTCCTGACCTCAAACTCTTTGTGGGTAATCTCCCTTTTAGCGTTGACAGTGCCCAGCTCGCTGGCTTGTTCGAGACTGCTGGAAATGTTGAGATGGTCGAGGTAAATTTGTTTCCTTCAAGTTTGGATTTTTTTTAATGGTTTTGTGCTCAAAATGGAATAAAGAAATGAACTTGTTAGTCAAAATAGTAGCTTGTAGGATTGGAAACAGTAGTTGGGTTGAAAAGAGAGATTTTTTTGGAGGTGGGTTTAATGTGATAAAGTTGTTGTTTTTGGCAGGTAATTTATGACAAGGTTACTGGAAGAAGCCGAGGATTTGGTTTTGTGACCATGTCAACTGCTGAGGAAGTTGAAGCTGCTGCTCAACAGTTCAATGGCTATGTAAGTGATTATATTCTGTCTAGTTAATTTGGTCTGGTTGTGTTTTGAGAGATGTGTTCAATATCTTGACTTGTTTTGTTACAAAGGCCTGTTTTGAATTTTGAGTTGAGTCGTTGACATCCGAAAGTGGATGAACTCTCATTTTTAGAGTTAAAGATAATGCTTTTGAGCTGACATTTTACTTCCATAATTTTTATAAATTATTAAACTCTGATGAGTTCTTGTGGTTTATTTGTTACAATTGTGCCCTATATATGAGGAAAGGGGGTTATTGTCGCTAAGAAGAATCTCTCACAATTTGCAGGAACTTGAGGGTAGGCCTTTGAGGGTAAACTCTGGACCTCCTCCTCCTCGGAGGGAAGAATCCTTTTCTAGAGGTCCCAGAGGAGGTGGTTTTGATGATGGTAACCGTGGAGGCTTTGGTGGTGCCAATGGCAACCGTGTTTACGTCGGTAACCTTTCATGGGGTGTTGATGATCTAGCTCTTGAGACTTTGTTCAGTGAGCAGGGAAAAGTTTTGGAAGCCAAGGTGGTATATGACAGGGACAGTGGTAGATCTAGGGGTTTTGGGTTTGTGACTTACAGTTCTGCTGAAGAGGTTGACAATGCAATTGAGTCCTTGAATGGTGTTGTAAGTTAACTACTCCCATATGTTTTGAAGATACATTCATTTTTATTATAACTTTTGGTTTGGATTATTGTTCTATGAAGTTTTAGATTTATATTAAAGTTTTTGGTGGCTAACCTTGACATCAGAGATAATTCACTGTTCCAGATTTCTGTATTTGGATGGTTCTAACTTTAGTATCTATAATTTTTAACTTTCGACAAACAAACAATTAACAATTACAATAACTACACTTTTTCATATTAATAGAAATCCTATGGCTAGCACTTACTTTTGCAGATCATTTACGTTATAGTCTGCTGAGACATTAAACAATCAGTTGAGATCATTTCGGCATTATGTATAATTGTATATCTTTTTTATTATTTAATTAGTTATTTGGTTCCATATGTTGATTATTTGGAAAATGCTAATAAGACAGTAGATTGTACTAGTTATTACGGTGACAATGTGATGTCATTTTGTTTAATTGAACAACCTTTGGAACTGCCACATCAGTTATATGTCATGTGCCTGTAATCTTATAAATTTAGCACTTGCTGACTCAAAACCAAAACATAAGTTTGATCTTGTTTATGGTGCCTGTACTTATGTAGCGCTGGTGATGTATTGTTTAGTGTTTTCTTCTTTTCCTACTACAAATATATACCAGGTTCGTTTATTCTTCCAATATTTATTTGTTGCAGGATTTGGCTGGTAGGGCTATTCGAGTCTCTGTTGCAGAAGCTAAGCCAAGGCGTCGGTTTTGAGCTTTTTATCTTTCCTAACTCAGCCACAGGTCACACCAGAGAAAACTTTTGTATGGCCTGCTAATATCTGTTATGGGGGTATGGAAAATGTGGAGCCGCTATGATTTGCCTTGCATCGAAATTTGCAGAATATGGTCATTGCACTAATTTTATGTTACCTTGTGGCGAGTTGATCTTTTGACGCATCCCCATCTGGTTGAACCGAGTTAAAATGTCTCAGAATTTTTTGATGCTTATTCTGAATACAAGGATTCTGATAAGAAGCAAATATGTATTCAAATATTTGACGTCATTAGATAGAGTTGATGTATGAAATATTTAAATGTTTGGCATCCCCACAATTTGCTGCTAGTAAGATTTTGAGATTGTTGAATGAATTTTTGTCATATCATAAGCCGAGAACTTCGGTTTGTTTCTGTTCCGAAATATGAAAGTTCGTGCATGGCAATTCTAAAATCTCTTGATGAGGCTAGTCAGCTTGACTTCTTCACTTATTTTACTTGACTCCCTGGATGAACAAATTTGGTTTGTAATGGTTTCTGCTTCCAGGTGCTTGGATGGTAGTTGTTTCAATCAATTAAGTCCGCAGACATTTCCCATTACTGCTACAAATCTGTGCTAATACTTGGAAAGTTGTATTGTGTGTTTCTACATTTAATAAAATAAAATATCAAGAAAAACAAATTCTTATCCAAATTTGAGGACATCAAACATGTCCTTGGGTGGTGACCGGTGGGTACTGTGTGTCAATATCCTATATGTGTCACGAATTTGTGAGGACAATTTTTTACAATACGTGCTACTGTCATCTAATTCAGTTTGTTGTTGTGAATTCTTAAATGAAATAAATATATATATATGAAATAATTAAAACGGTTGTATCCATTCTATCCGTTCCTGCATTTGCATCCATTCTATTTATCTCTATTCGGTATGTTTCCTCTACCTCATTATGAACCATTAACATTATGTTTTTAATAATAACAATTGATTTAGGCAAGTGGCTCGTGTCTTTTTTATATTTTTTTGGGTTAAATTTATGAAGTTTAATATTATATTTGTAATATTAATATGTTGTAAACTATTGAAGAAAGAAAATTGAGGTATTTTTATTATAACCAAGTGTGTTATTACTTAAAAATTACTTCACTTATGCTTTTCATAAATTTTAGAAAACTATTTTATTTCTTATAAAAAATTTAATTTATAATATATCAAATGATTTAATATGAGTGAACATAACAATATAATGAAGTTCATAGCCATGTTGGTACTTGGTAATGAAATATCCTCCAAAATAAACGTTATTTCTCCATGTAAATACTTTATTGGACATGCATCCTTCAACATAGATAAATTTTTAACTCTTAGCTGGATTCTTGTTATAATCCAATTTTGTTCTCCTCATAGATATTCTGAGTTTTGGTTAAGAAGCTCACTCTTTTATTCCCTTTTTTCTCCTTTACTGTGTCTTGAACCGTAACACTTGCTACTTCAATGGTGACATGAAGGGTTGTTCAAGTAAATTTAATGATCTGAAAAGTTTGACAAGTTTTTCAGGCCCCAGTTGAGTTAATGAGACAAAACCAGGAAAGCTGGTTCCTTTAACAAATAACTAACAAAAATGCTGTCGTCGTTGACTGGTCTTTGCTCCTAAATACCCTTCTCTGTTTTTTTTTTTGTTGGAGAATTTGTTTAAAGAAAGTTTTTAAGTCTCATGAGTTTTTAATAGTTTTAATTATTTTCAGGGAAAATCGGTTTGGGAGCTGAGAGGAAGATTTTAGCTTGTCATGATTGTAACCTGTTTAATTACATGGTTATGTAAAATGATATCTCATCACTTGTTTTTATTAATTTGATGTTTTAGCTTGTGGACTGCTTTTGTACTTGAGTAGATGACCGTTCGCTGTTTTGCAATGCAATTAGTCTTTGCCTGCGTTGGAAGTAACATGACTCACGAGATTCTTTCAATTTTCTGAGAAAGATAGCTAAGCAATGGACCCTTTGAACTTGTTAATAGCTGGTAAAACGAACTCAAAGTTATTTTAATACTTTTTATGATCGCATGATTCTCAACAAATTAAGTACGGAAAGTTGTTTGATTTGTGTGGTGGAGTTTTTGCATCCATGTATTCCTGATAAATGAGCTGATATTAGTATTTCATGGCAGATTAAATCCACCGATTGAAGTTGCAACACTTGTATCGTTGCCTTCCATGGCTGCTGGTAGATTGAAATGTGCCTTTAGCTGGTTTTATAAATTTGAAATTTGAAATAATATATCTAACCTGCTATGCTACCTTTTTGCAGTCTAGTACTATGAAACATGCAGGTTTTCTTCACTTAACTCTTGATGTATAAATTTCAGATTTCCAGATGATTCTGAAGCAGCAAAGTTCACATTACCCAAAAGGGGTTATAGTTTAAAGTTTACCAATAAAGTTATGGTGAGATCAGCACCTGAGCTGAGCTCGAAGTTTGGGGCAAAAGATTCAACAAGAAATACCTTTCGCGAAAGAGAACTTTCAAGAGTATTCTCTGAGGATTATGAGGTTGTGAAGAAGATGATATTGGATCCTAGAGGACCTGTCATAAGCCAATGGAACATAATTTTCATGGTAGCATGTTTGGTTTCTCTATTTGTTGACCCTCTATTCTTTTATTTGCCTAGTGCTAAGCAGGACATGTGCATTGAGGTTTCTATACCCCTTGAAATCACTCTCACAGTCATTCGATCAGTAGTCGATGTATTTTACTTTGTTCAGATTTTTGTTCAATTTCGAACAGCTTATGTTGCTCCTTCCTCTCGCGTATTTGGGAGAGGAGAGCTGGTTATAGACCCTAACAAAATTGCTTCAAGGTACCTTCGCAAAAATTTTTGGTTCGACATAATAGCTGCTCAACCTCTTCCACAGGTATGTTACTCGATATAGTAAGTCTTGAGCTGCCCTTGCTATGTTCTAAGATCTCTTTTTTGCATTGAGCTATGAATTTTCTGCCACTTTTCTTGAAGAAATCAACCGAACCTACGGTCCATATCTCACATTCTTTCTTATTTCTTTCGTTTAAATTTCCTCAAGTCAAATAAACAATTCTATTTGGGATATATATGCTTCATGTTACTGTCTGAGAGAAACAAACCTGAAATCATACAAGTACAGGTACATCAATACCATTTTGTTATTGTTTGTAAGTTCATAATTCTTATGTTTCTTGGCAATTAAATGTGGCATTAGGCCAGGCTGACGGAACAGAAATGGAATACCTGGGCCCCGACGTTATCTAATCTATTTCCCAGAAATAATAACAGTTTTGATTTGCCGTTGATTTAGATTTATATGACACTAAAACCTGTTATTGCATTGCTTTTCTCTTCTCCTTCATGAAGTAAATATATGACCATGGTATGCTTGGTAAATTATAAATTTCTGTAATCTTGCACATAGAGTGGTCTACTATATCTTTTTTCATTTTTTTTTTTGAAATAATGGAGTATGTTTTTGCACATTTCAGCTGTTGGTTTGGGTTATAATCCCACATTTAAGGGGTACGTCGATGGTCAATACCAAAAATGTTATTCGCTTAATCATCTTGTTTCAGTATCTCCTGAGGCTATGTCTTATCTTTCCACTTACTTATCAAATTATCAAGGCTACTGGGGTTGTGTTGGAAACTGCATGGGCAGGGGCAGCTTATAATCTAATGCTCTATATGTTGGCTAGCCATGTAAGTTGGGACTATAATTCATTTACAAGACAGAAACCTGTGAAAATAACATTCCCTATATCTGCAAGATTTAAAGTCTCGTTCTGTTAATCTCAGCACAGATGTACATCTCAACGTCTATGGCTTAAACAGATGTTAGAAGTTAGCAGTTGGTTAATGTTATTCTTATAGTTAAAGCAGCACATAAGTCTGATTCCCTTCATTGCTTCTCATTTAACAGGTTTTAGGAGCCTGTTGGTACCTCTTATCAGTTGAGCGGCAAGAAGAGTGTTGGAGAAAACTTTGCATATCTCAACACCTGGATTGCTACTTTGGGTTTTTTGATTGCAGTCTAGTTGCTGACTCTGATAGAGCTGCTTGGTTTAAATCAAGCAATATATCAATAACATGTGATCCAAATATCAACTTCTTTCACTATGGCATTCATGCTGATGCAGTGACTTATGGAGTGACATCCTCCAGGTTCTTTGAAAAGTACTTCTACTGTCTTTGGTGGGGCTTAAGGAATCTCAGGTAATAATCCAGTGGCTATAAAACATATATTGGATAAAATCGTACATTTTTGTTACCACTGTCTGTTAATTGTTATCTAACGGTACAAAACATTCTTTAGAAATTAGAACAAACTATGATTGTAGAATAGTCAATTTCCTATTGAAATATCCCAGTCAATCCAATAGTTTTCAAGTTCCGAAAGTACACATTGGAAACATGTTAGTATAGTAGAATCATATCAGATGACAACGGCAACAAGATAGACTGATTTTATATGTTATTCAATTCAAAAAGCTCCTTTGATCCTTTCATTCATTCTCTGCTGTCCATGAATTAAAGTTACAGGCACAAATATATGTTTTAAAACTAACCAGTTTTCTGCCAAATTTTGCAGCTCTCTTGGTCAGAACCTCTTAACAAGTACTTACATTTGGGAAATCATTTTTGCCATCATCATTGCAATTCTTGGACTAGTGCTTTTTGGGCTGCTTATTGGGAATATGCAAGTAGGTCTAGCCGTTTAATTATATTTCTGAATTTCTTAAAATTCTTATAAGCACGGTTTATCTAGTAAGCAGCTGGCACCTCATTCTGCACTTATTTTTGTGTATTTTTAAGGATTACTTAGCGTGGTGTCAATCCTCCATCTGAAGAAACTTTATTTTTCATTTTCTTCTGCCTTCAAGTTTCTACTTAGATATCAAGATTTGGGTATTAATAATTTATAATGTTCGTTAGAGTCTATTCAGTACTCTTGAGATACTCTAGACATCTTGGAAATTTTAAATTACAGTATCGTACGCTATATTGTATTTGATCATATAATCTCATCCACCTATTCTTTATTAATAGACATATCTGCAATCCACAACCATACGGCTTGAAGAATGGAGGATTAGAAGGACCGATACTGAAGAATGGATGCGTCATAGGCAGCTTCCACGTGAACTGAAGCAGAGTGTACGAAGGTATGATCAGTATAGATGGGTAGCAACTCGAGGAGTTGATGAGGAAGCAATATTGAAAGGCCTCCCCATGGATCTTCGTCGAGACATTAAGCGTCATCTCTGCCTTGATCTTGTTCGACAAGTAAGTTTTACCAATCTTTTATTCTCCCCTTCTAGGAAAAATAGATGAGCTTTTGAACAAGTTAGCATGTACACATTCAACCCTTTGGTAGCAAAGGAAAAAAAAAAGACTTTATATGAAATCATGAGCTTATTGTAACAGTTCATTCTAATCTGCTAAGAACTTATCACAACAATTGTGAAATAGGTGCCGCTCTTTGATTTGATGGATGATACGATGCTAGACGCCATATGTCAAAGATTGAAGCCTTGTCTATGTACCCCAGGCACTTGCCTAGTTCGTGAGGGTGATCCTGTCAATGAGATGGTTTTTCTAGTTCGAGGCCACCTAGATTCTTACACCACTGATGGTGGCCGCACAGGATTCTTCAATTCATGCCGCATAGGCCCGGGTGACTTCTGTGGAGAAGAACTGCTGACTTGGGCGCTTGTCCCTCGTCCTAGTGTCGTCCTCCCTTCATCTACGCGCACTGTCGAAGCCATTACTGAAGTTGAAGCTTTTGCCTTCATGGCTGAGGACTTAAAGTTTGTAGCATCCCAATATCGCAAGCTACATAGTAAACAACTCAGACATGCCTTCAGGAGCCACTCTCCTCAGTGGAGAACATGGGCTGCACGCTTCATACAAGCAGCTTGGTTTCGATATAAACGAAGAAAGGAGGCAGCAGAGCTCAAGAAAAGAGAGAGCATGCTCTCTATGCCTGAACCGGGACATGAACAAGTGGAATCATCCTTGCCCCTATTGGGGTCGGGCAGGTTTGCTTCATTCGCGGCAAAACTGGCTGCAAGCACAAGGAGAGGTGGAAGCCAACGTTATGCAACTGATTTTGATATTCTTTCATCTTTACAAAAGCCAAATGAACCTGATTTTACAGTTGAAGATAGATGAACTGCTGTACACTGTTAGTTTACATATAGCCTTCTTCTTAATTAGTTCATTATTCTACAAGGAAGAGAGCTTGGATTAAAGCGTACCAGTCATTTGTTATCATGTAGTTTCTGTTCTATATGCCTAGCAAGATTAATTGGATTAGTGTACTACTTTATTCTTTCACAAGAGTTGACAAGTTTAGAAACTATTTAGTGATATCCTGTATTATAATTGTAAGGATAACTGCTTGGACTACAAATTCTATAATACAAAGTATAACATTTTATTGAATTTATATTTGTTCAATATTACTAGATAAATCTCCCTTGGGGCTGGCCATGTTTAGTTTCGTCCAGTTTCTGCTTAAGGACTAAAGAAAGAGCCGCAGCAATAATCGAGAAGCTTGTTAAGAAATTTAACCAATCAAGCACAAAAGCCCCAGCAACAAAAAAGAAGAGAAATTGCGGTGATTTATTGCATTCTCACTCCCAAGGCCTGGAAAAATTCAAAAAATAAGATATAATATGAAGCCATGCATTTCATTTAGTATCATGATGGCATGTGAATGGCCATCATCAATCTTTGTTTCATTACTACTACTCTATTAAATCTTCCATATTCAGACACCGGAAGTTCTAAATATTAACATTTTTTGCTTTGGCTTTTGGACGACAATAAAATACATTATTAATGGATTTAGTTCCTTTTATAAACAGAAGAAAAATTACAATTAAGTATATATTTTGGTATTATCTAGATGTACATACAAATTATAAATTATGAATATTTTTTTTAATTAAAGGGGTATAAATACAGTTTTTGAGGGTGCGTCACTCAATCCAAAAACGAAACCAAACCAATTTGGTTTGATCTGGTTCGGTTGAAATGTTTATGTGAGTGTTTTTGCCTAGTCATGGTATCCATTAACAAAGTTATGAAATGGAGGGCTTGATCTTTTGGGCCAGTCAAGCCAGCATGGTCAAGTTCCCAGACCAAAACTTATTAAGTGTTTAATTTGGGCTACATCTTTATCTTTTATGGGTTTCATTCCCGCAAACCTCGACTGTTAACATTGAAAATCTCATCACCCATAGCCACAGTAAGAGAAACAGTTTAATCTGTTTATGAGGATTCATGGATGCATTAAAAAATTTTGAGTGATTCAAAAATAATATTTGGGTTATTATGTTTGTGAGATTATCTTTTGTGTGATGTTATGTGATAAATATATTTTTCACATATGTTCTATGCCAGCATTTCAATCTTCTTGAAGGTAATTTGACATCTTTTAGTGAGTGCACGCATGTTACATCCCTACCTAGTTCTAGGGAATTTATTAATCAACTTTAATTCTAAAAGAATTGGAGGATTTGATAAAAACCATACCTTAAAATGAAAGACAGTTCTGTCTGTTAACAAGGAAGCTATAAATAATGCGACTATGAATATTATTAAAAGTTTGGTCTTAGGTTAGGATAAATGTTAGCGTAATAATTATTCATAAACTTCTTCAAGTCAGTAGTCTTTGACTTGAAGTTTAAGAGAAGCTAAAGTTATAGTTTACTGTCAGGAAGCTTAATCTTATTTAATTAGATTAAAAATGACCAATTGAGACTCACTTCTGCTTTGGGTAATATTATATTACATAAGAGATAATACATTTGTCTTTACCTGGCTCTTCCCTTCTCATTATATCAGCAACCTAACTTTCCTTCAAATTAATGGGAGATATTATATTATATGATGTTCCTTAGCTTTTCAAGAAATTGTCAACTTACACTATTTTGAAGTTCATAATGATTATGATTCATTTCCATGCATGCTTGAGTTTTGCCCACATGGGTTCTCCCCTACTTGTCGTATGTTGAGCACAAAGACAGTGAAGCTCAGATACGGAGATTTCTTGCATGAGATTAGTTACAAACTAGTCAGGGAAGGAACAACTTGACTTGGAGATTTTTTTTTTTTTTTTGATAAATACAAGTATTATTATAACTGTCGGACTCTCCTAATAGAACATTAGGATACAATCCGAAATTAGGTTCTCACAAACAGGAAAGACCACCCATACAATGTGAGAAAATTGTCCACAAATCAAGTAAGAATATTGCAACTCGAACTTTGGATCTGTTGCTCAAGAGAAGCAATGCCAAGTGGGAGGGTGCCACTTTGACTGTTATATAGTCGTGCACAATTACTTATTCTACTTATGATATTCTTTATTGAGGAGATTTTTTTGAATAATGAAAGTTTCTAATGAATTTCGAACACAGCACAAATTGTGTAAATTGATGGATCTGTACACTTTCAACGGCCAGTGGACCAGATGTGGAATTTCAATACAATTGCGCGTCAGTAATTTTGTTTAGATGGTTTATGAGGTCGTGAAGTAACATGAGTTTGACAGGGAAAGAAGGGGTGGTGTTTGTAGACAAAGTGATGGGGTGGAACATAAAAATAGTAACCAAGATGTGGGACAAGACAAGATCAATGACAAGGTGAACCATAATGGACCCCCCAAAAAAAAAATAGTCAGGGACCTCCATATGACCATATTTTTCTGCTACATTCACAGCCTTTCTTCTATTTTCTTTTGTATTCCTGAAACAACTTATCACCTTGTATAGTTGCATTACAGTCCACAGTTGTCCCAGACATGGACCCACAGTCCTTGTCAGACTTGAACCTTGTAAAATTAGTCAGCAGAGTTTGGCCCACTTTGAATAATGACCTCTCTCAAAATGTATCCAACATTTCTTTTCTAATAAACAAGAAAAAGAAAATGACACAAATTTTTAAATTTTAATATCAATTTTTTAAAAAACAAAGTATAGATTAATGTGCTATCGGGCATATGGGTGATGATGATGCATTTTTCTGACGCTTGGTAATTGGAGAAGCGAATGGTATTTCCCCTTGGTAGGAGCTCAACAAGGTCCCACACAAAGCACAGCATTACTTCATTGCAGGTTTTTCAAGAGAGTGTGGGAGACCATTACATTGGAGAAAAGGGCCATTGAATATTCATGACTTGCTGCAAAAATTATATTTTAAGGTTGGAATCCCAAAGGCATCTGAATTATGTGCTTGACCAACAATGTCAATTAAAGTTGGACAAAATAAAAGATCATTACACTTTCAACTGCCTCTCCAGGTTGTCCTTCTTCAAACTGTTATCATCCTCACTTCACTTGTGTTGAAATTGAAACCACAAAGTGAAAAAGTAGTTACACTTTCATGAATTCCAGAAGTGCTCATTTTGATTATAATGTTCGCCATAATGCTGTTCAAATAGGATTGTCCCCAAAAGTTGTTTTGGGGCCAAAAATTTGGGAATCTCTCAATCTTATTGAAGAGCTAGGTGTGTTCCTGGATTATAATGCAACGTTTAAGAAGCAGACATGAAAGGATAAGATATAAGTGCTTCCAAGAAAAGCTGATGCTCTCCGGGACCACCACCATGCCGCCATTTTGGAAAATGGGAAGATGTTGATGATTAGACTCTGCTTCTGATTTTTGAGGACAGTTGATTTTTTTTTTTTTTTTAATGCTTTCTTGCAAGCCAAACAAACTCTTAATTAATCTCTAGTGAAGAAGCTTTCTTTCTCTTAAATCTTTGCAGCAAAATAATCAATTCTACCATGTGAAGAATTATTGCAGAGCTTCTAGAATCATGATTCATGCACCATGCACCCACATTACAACTTGCTTCTCTTCTTCTTTGTTTTCAAAAACTATATTCACTTTTATCATGTTCTCTCGTAGAAATTATGAGGGAATTCTGAAAATGCACCACCACATAAAAGTTGTGCGTTTAATAACACCATGTAATAAGACACTAAAAATGCACACTAGTTGACTCTAAAGTGTGAAATTATAAATGAGAAAAGTGAAGTAACCTAGTGATAAAGTCACTTTAATCTATCCTATCACCCAAAGTGACAAGCTCAACTCTCAATCTCTACCATTTACGTGAATAACTCTCTCCCAACTTTTAAAAGTATAATTCCGAACTGTGTTTTAAAATCTCGTCTCAATTGATCTTAGTAGAGGTCTAACTTAATGTCAAATAAAAATATATATATATATATGAATTTAAAGTTTCATCTCAATTAATCTCAGTAGAAATCTAACCCAATGTCAAATAATAATAATAATAATAAAAAAAAGTGAAATTATAAACAGATTCTCAATCTTTCATCAAAAAATATTATCTATAGTCGTTATTTACTATTATTACTTTCAATTAAATTTGGAATAAAATTAGTTAATTGCTTCTTTTTTTCTTTGGAATTCTGAAAATTTATTACTAATTTTCCAAATTTGAGAACCACAAACATACAACCCTATAAACCAACTAAATTTGAGGCTACCAACTAAACACAAATGCACTAGAAAAAGTCCTCAACAAAGGAATGGATTAGGAAGACCAGATGAAAACCAAGTGAGTCCTAATTATGGGAGTGGCTAAGCGACACTGAATTCGACCAACTATCAATTATCTAAAGCACAAATAAAACTAAGAATTAAAACAAACTAGAAATTAGTAGCACCAAAAATAGGTTGTACAATACACCCTTCTTAACCCAAAATATAGCCACCGAAGGACGGCTTCTATAAACCAGGACAAGGTGCCTTAGACGGAAAAACATCCCTACAACATTTTGATCTCCATCCTAGGCTTGAAGCCACTGTTATAGAGGCATAAAACCAAAATTATAATGTCAAATCTGTTAGCACTCTATAAAACGTCTCTATCATGGGCCACAAGCGGGCCAAAGGCTACTGATATTCATCCATTACCTACAAAAAACAAATCCCGTAAAAATAAATTGGGTTTTTAGAGCTGGATCTAACCTTAAAAACCTCTAAAACAATAAAAATTATAGACGAGAAACCAAAAAAGAAGGAAACGATGATAATAATCGAGAGGAGAAAGGAATAGGAAAATGCTGACAACGACCTAGATTTAATCAATAGACTCTTTTTTTGAGGCTTTCTCTCACTAAAGGAAGAGAGAGTTTTTTCTCTCCGGTGGGAGAGTCTTTGAGAAACCTAGTTAATTAGTTAAAACCTCTAAAATTTACTAGTAGGGATGCGAAAATGTAAAAAAATAATAATAATAAAAGAAGCAGAGCAGGTGAAGTGATCGTGAAACAGTGGGCTACGTTGGCTTAAAAAATGTCTGAACAAAGGGGAACAAAAGTCTTTAAGGAAACCATATCAACTGCTACTCATGTCCTCTTCTTACTGCTACTTGAATTGATTAGCATCTTCAACTCTACCACTCTTCTTACTGCTACTTGAATTGATTAGCATCTTCAACTCTACCACACAACATCACAATCACTATTCACTATCGAATCTGCCTCTTTTAATATTTTTATTCTATGAGCACAAGCTAACTAGTACCTGCATTAAGGTATTTACGAGACTCGTACTTAGATATGTTGCTTTTACTTTCTTTGAAACTCTTCTGGTATTTCAAAACTATCCCAATAATTTTTAAAGAACATGCTTTTTTTAAAAAAAAAATAATAAAAAATTATATCATATTAAGAGTATCTCTTTATAGAATCTATAAAACTAAATAATATTTTAGGAATTTAGACCCTCTCCTATTATGAGCTTTTTATTAATACATTGTAATCTCGTGACATATAAGTCATATAATTAATAAACATTTAAATATGACTACTTTTCACATTTACTTTTTTAACTACCAATGAAGTGTTTTAAAAAAGTTAGAAAAAAAATCAAATCAGGAGAGGATTTGGATCCATATTTAGTTGGTATTATTAGTTGTAAAAAAAATAATTTTAAAGTATAATTAATACTATATAATTTTGTTTTGAAATTCATTAAATTATTTATTTTGAAAATATCAAGAAAAATATTCAACCACTCTTACTAAGAGATAGTGTGCAAAAGAAATTGAAGTCGAAATCAAAACAAAATGTAAATACATTAATTATTGACTTTTTTTTTTTTTGAAAGAACATAATTATGGATAGTTAGAAAAGTTTAAAGGTATAAGTCTTCTATTTTTTTTTTAAATATATTTATCTTAATAAAGTACACAAATTTAACGCTTTATGTTAATCTTTAAATAATTTTTATTTATTTAATTTGGTTAGATTTCGGTCAAGTTTAAACTTATTCGATCTTGTAGTGAAATAAACAAACATGTACAATCTAAATATGATATTCTATACATTATCTTTTCCAAAAAATATATATATGTATATTGTAATGTGAAAACTGTCTATCTTTTATCAAGTAAACGTTTATATATATATATATATATATATAAAAGTAATGTTACATTTTTTTTTTCAAATAACATGACATTTATATGTCGAGTTAAATATTTTAGACTGGTTGTAGAAGAATTTTACATGTTTTCACGGTGTTATTTTCGAAAGGCACAGAAAAAGTTGGAATAACTTTTTTCTTTTCTAAACTTAATAACTTTTTATTTTTTATAGAATTTATATAGGAATGCAAACAAAACTCAAACTCACAATCTTATTAATATGGATGTGAGATCCATTTATAGCACTACACTATTTGGATCTTGTAGAATTTGTACTCAGTTAAACTTTCTTTAAATTACTCTCTATTTATAATCATTTATTATTTTTCTTTTAACTTGTACAGTTAAAGCAGTTTCATCATCATAATAACCATATATCGATCACCGTTGTTAACACCCCCATTAACTCTTAATTTTATTTTGCTAGCTGCACTGCTACTATAAACTCAATTATTACATATCGCTATCATTAACTTGCACCACTCAATTTACACTATTATTTCACATCTGCATGCCCATTTATTAATATTAACTTCATCGAAAATTACTCGGATTCGCCATAATTGGTTATAGTTATCAAATAATTTCGAGCAAATTATTAAAGACAACGAAAGTTCAACAACACGCAGTAAATATTAAAAATAATTACGTGTTTGACTTAATCAACTGTATTAACTGTCCAAACGGTTCCATCAACCAATGTGGGTTGTGAAGGAATCCCAGTTCTCATCAACTTTTCCAATGGTCCAAATAGAACTCATTTTTTGATCTTTCTACAAAAATTCAAACTTACATTAACAGCAATTCCATGTGGAGGAGCCCATGCACATGGGGTTTTGTTTCATTTTGTTTTGGAAAACTTTCTGGGTTGAAAATTAACTGCCATGATTTGATACTCCAATTAGGTTTTCTTTCAATATTCTTTTCTTCTGGTTTGTGTTAGAACATGGTGGGGTCTTTTCACATGGAACATAAGTAATGAAGATAATCATCAAATCTTAGTCATAAAATTTTAATTAATAATTATTTGTTTGAAATCCGTTGACTGTTAAGTTCATATTGATGATTTAAAATCAATTGATTAATTTCAAGTTTTTTAATAATATTGATGAGCTTTTAAATTAAAAAGGGTTCGATAAACTAATTTAATTTTACTTAAATACTTTTATAATGAATAGAATTCCAATTTAATTGGTTCTTTTGATGGTAGTTAGATTAAAATTTCCATTGAATTTAATAAAAAACTTATTTAATTATTATTAACATTTTAAAATTGAGCTCCATTATTGTTCATATCATAGAGATGGATTCTTTTTTTTTTTTTTCACCCTTTTTCAGGCTTTTTGAAGAGACTTTGGATCTTCAAAAAGTTATAGTTGAACATCAAGAAAGCAGTGGCCAAAAAACAAAAAGGAACTATATATTGGCAAGCATGCCGATTGCCGACTTCCACGGTATTTTAAAATCAATTAAACAGAGCTTTTCCTGTCGACATGCATTAGTCACGAAGAAAAAACATGCACTAATTACAAAAAAAAATGAATATTAAATTTACAATTTAATCTCATAAATACAAAATATCCCAACTTTTTTTATATGACTTAATACATTTTTTTTTTATAGTGGGGGAGGAAAATTAAATTCTGGAAAAAATTATCCACACTTATGTTTTAAAATAAAAAATAAAACTTAAATCTTTAATCTCTTTAGATCAAGAAAAGTGTTCAATTACTCTTATTAAGAAGTTATTTTATATTCCATATCTAAGATAACAATAATGTTGATCATGTAGTTATATTTAGTCTCTCATCTCATGCATGTAATACGATAGTGATAGAAATGAAAAGGATTTGGGTTACATGCATGAATGTGTAAAGTTTAATTAAAATAATATCATGTTTATTACTTAATTATTACTTTTTTGGTTAATTAAAAAAAAAAAGAAAAAAGAAAAAAGGGCCTTTGAACATTCAAGTGCTTGGACGAAAGACGAAGAAAATTAATTCCCAGACACATAGATAAAGTTAAGCTACTTTTCCAATTTCAGTCTCAAAGCTGCACTGCTTGGTCTCAGTCCAAAAAAAGAAAGTCACCGTGACCTTTGTTTTCCTTTTCACATTCAGGCCTTCGTAAATGGTCAAACCCCTCCAAATTAGGCTTTTCCACAACCAAACACGAAGTCGGTAGCGGTGCACCTGTCATATATCGTTGCTAGAAATTAAAGCGATGGTTCCCTCCACGTCACATGTGTAATAAACGTTTGTTTAAACATAATATTGGATTGGTTAATTATTTAATATACTTTTGTCCTTAATTTTGTGCTTTTTTTTTTTAACACTGACGCTTTATAGATTAGATAATTGATGAGACTTATTGAGATCAAACAATTATAACATGACTTGGATAACTGCTCTCAGAAATAGAAGATGGTTACTATCGAGAGAAGACTTATATCGACATGTTGTGTTTTAATAGAATAATGATGAGACTTGAACATTTGATGTTTTAAATCTCATTTATTTCAATAGATTGGATTGGGTTTAGATAAAACTCAGTCCAATCTCACGTTTGGTTGTGACATAGGATTGGAACTTTTTAAGTGGTTGTGGCGGGTTTATTTAAAACCGCCATTAAACCCGCCACAACATACGGGATAAAGCAAAATCACTTTTTTTCTTTCTTCTCTTTATCAGCTTCACTACTCTCTCTCTTCTTTTAAGGGGAAGTAGCTTAAACTTACAACACACTCTCTCTACACTTTTGGTTTCCATTTTCTCACTACACTCTCTGTAAGTAACTCTCTCTCTCTACAATTTGTTTTTTCAAAAAGTATTTTTTAATGATTTTTTTTGAAATGTTTACTGGATTTGTTGCTGCAGATATGGTGGTATTTAGAACTTGAAGTGCTTGCTCGAATCACCTGGTAATTGAGTTTGTTTTTCTTTACTTGGTTTTAGTTTCTTGAAGTCAAGTTTTGATTTTTATATTACTTATAAAATAAATATTTATTTATTTAAAATTGATAATATGTAGTTATATTTATTTTTAAAAAATAATTTCATATGTTATATTATTTTTAAATTAATTTAATTATTTTAAATATACTATATATTTATTTTATTTATATTTTTTTAGTCAAATCCCAATTTAAGCTAAACAAAAAATAGTTTTATTTTTATCTAGTCTCTCACTGCACCAAACACATATCCAATTATATCAAATCTAAAACAATTCAATCTAATCTCATTAAAATAATCTAATTCAATTTTGCATATCAAACAGATCTTTAAAATAAAGAGAGGTAATCAATAACTTCTACTAAGGGATAATGTGTTTAATTTTTTTATACTAATGAAACCCAAACTATTAAATTGGTACTGCTACTCTCATAAGAAATAAATTTAATGATGTTATTTTCTACCATTTTTATTTAGATGCCATTGCAATGCCGATGACTCAAAACCTAATAATTATCACCAAATTATAATAGACAGTGATATCTCTTATTTATTAATCATATACTACATTTGTCGTTGTAAGAAATAAATCTAATGATGTTCTATCAACTTTTTTCTTTTTTAGATCCTATTGCAATGGTAATGACTCAAAACCAGATAGTTATCGAACTATTCTTTATCACCAAATTATAACAGAGCGTGTTATCTCTTATTTATTAATCATATATTATATTTATTATATATATAGAGTAATTTTATCATCAATGTCTCTTAACTTTAAAAGGTTAAGACGAAACAATTAAATTCATCTATTGTATTATCTCTCATAAAATAAATTCTCTCTCATATTTAATTTAAATATAAAAATAAATTTAATTAATTTATTTTAATTTTTTAAAATTAAAAATTACTTATAGTAAAATTTTTATATATATATATATATATATGGGAGTAATTGATTGTTTTTAGAGGAAATTGAAGTAAATTTTCTGCTACGGTAGTGTGAATCGGTTGACCATGCCACATAAAATTTGTCTTTATATGCATGCCGCGTGTAATAGCCCTATTCAAGGGAGCAGTAGTATGATGGGTTCATATCATCATTTCAGATGGAAAATTGTAAGATAGAAAATATGAACATATACATGGGGATGATCAAAATGATCCAAGGACAACAGTGGCTCCGTCATCTTCCACCACTGCATCATGAAAAATTACAGCGAGCAATTTGAGCATCACTTGCTTGAAGAAACTGCCAACCACTCTTTGCCAAAAAACTTTTAACTACCGCAATGATAGGGATGTAACCAAGATTCTATACTAGGATGTGTTAGAATAAATTTTTTAACGGAACAAAAATATTTTATAATTTTAAAAATATAGGTATACCTAGTTAATGGAGATATAATAAGATTCATACTTTAAATTTTATATTATAAATAAATATGTTAATAAAAATAAAAGTAAAAAAAGAAATTTAAATAATCAAATTTATTATATATGAATTATAGTTAATGCTATGACATCAATAATCTTTCTTTGAATATAGACAATCTACACTTTAATAATTATAATTCATAATTATTATCACACTTCAAATTAAAAAAAATTATTAAGAGAAACAACAAATATATTAAATTTAAATAATATGTAATGTAACTTATGCTTAAAAAAAAAAAAAGATGAAATATGAAAAACTTAAGTACATTTTCATATATATTTATTGAATAGAAATATAAATATAAATAAGAAAATACACATAATAATAAGTTTAGAATAAATATGTATTTTTTTATATCACAAAAATTATTAAATGATATATATATTTATAAAATTTAAAATAAATATAATATAATTTTTTATCATTATACTCCGTCCCTGGGTAATGGGATCCCATACAGTGGCACTGTGATAATGATGAACAATAGAATTTATAAATATCCTTTCAATATTTACATACTATACTCTTTTTGAATTTAAGTTGATATACTATAAATATTGCAAATATACATTATGATAGCATTAATCTACGTCTTAAGGACGCAAGTTATGATCTAAAAGATTGGAAAAATTTTCACCACTAACCAATGAATGAATTCATTGATTTTATATATCTTTTTTTCTTACATTCTCTGTATTCCTTTATTGGTTGTTTGTTATCTTAATATGTGTCCTAAGGATATAAGTTAACACTACCTATAAATATATAGGATATATCTTTCCACTACAAAATAAGTGATATTCTGAGACGAAGCTACTTAGTCTCCAAATTAATTACTTTCGACTCAAAAACTCTTTCGCTACCACATTAAGTTGGTCGCACAGTGGTAGCTAAATCTCCGTCTTAGAATAGCTACTGAGACCATATTGTCGTTGTCTCCAAATGTCGACAATACGCGACCAATATGTTAGTAGCTGATTCCCTAAAAATTTGTCCCCAATTTTTACCAAAGAAGTTAGGTATATTATTTGGAGACGAAAAACAATGGTCTTTGATGGTGTGTTTCAAAACACAAGTAACATGTATATCCATTTGGCTACTAACGTTTTCGTCTCCAATAAGTGAAGCTAATATTTATAAGCATTATTTTGGGACCAGACTCTTGGTAGGCAAATTCTCTTTATTTCTCTTACTATTGTGAGACGAAATGTTTGGGTTACAAAAGTTCTTTTTTTTTTTGTTACATATGCTCTTAGCTTGTGGCCCAAACCTATCCTGTTAATCAGAACGCATCCGCCTCCAGTGAAGTATATACCCCGATTCAATCCATAAGATAAGAATTGTCGTATCTAGAAGCTGCAAAAAGATATGAACCCACAACTCCAACAAGGACAGTTAAGACAATGGCAAAGAGTTGGAAGTTAGCAAGCAACTCGCCACGAATTTCGCTGTCTGATGAATGACAAGCGACTACATTTGTTTTAAGCCTACAGCCATCAGGCATCATGGGGCCATAGAGAGTGAAAGCAGTTTGATAGAACCAGAGGCCTTGGAGAGTTATAGCAATGCCACTACATATATCAACTGCAAAGCTGGTTGGAAAGATAGCTCCAGCAACAATGGTTAAAATGCAGAGTGCTATTAAGAGGACAAGCAGCAGATGGTAGTACCCTTCAAGGCCTTCATGTGTCGTTGAGTGGAAGTAGAAAAGCAGGTACTCTGCACAAAATGCTGTGGCAGCAACCAAACAAAGGGTTCCTTCAGGCAGAGGAAGCAATCTGATAAGACAAAAAACATAATTGGTAACTCATTATCTACTCAATTATCTCACTAAAATTAAATTTTCGAGCTAACATCAAAGAGAGGAGCTAAATCAAATTCTTTTAGCACCATCAGTCTTCGCAAAATATAATTTGCGAATGAAGGCCGCAAATTATGATTTTTTTTTTTTTTTCCTTTGATCGCAAACTATTGATAATGCTAAAAAACTCAAGTCAGTTCTTTGAAGCTACTTCGACTAAAAACAAAATAATCCGTTTTATGAATTACTTGGTTTTCTGAGAGAGAAGAGACACTATTGAAGATGCATTTAGTGTTCAAAGTATCCATACGGTCAGATGGCTTCATTGGATTGAGGTTATGTCCTGTATAATGACTGTCAAAAGTTTCAGTATGATTGAAACACAATGCAATACATCTCCAAGTAAGACAAAACAAGAAGCCAAAGACCATTGTTATACCATAATTGGTACTCACCATAATTAACTTAATGTAATTACAAGGTAAGAAAGTTACTAAAGGCAACACTCCCAACAGTCAATCTGCAGTGGCATGATATAGAATAATGTGAGAGCAGATGGAAGTAATTTTGTAATTTCTCAGGCTCACTCCCTCTCTCTGGCATTTCATCAAACAGCTGCCTTTCATCAAACAACCACTCTGTTTTTCTTGAGAGAAAAAAATCCATACCTATGAATCCTCACTCCCACTAGCAATGAAAGCCAAAAGAACATACATATATAGTAATCAAAACCAATAGAACTGAAAATGAAACCAAAAAATAAAAAAATAAACAAAAGAAACGAAAACAGACCTGCCAACGTCGTGTTCACGGCGGAGGAGACGAAGTGGTGTCGGCTGTAAGGGGATTGTGAGCGGGTGAGAGTGAGAGAGGTTCAAGTTGTGAGAGAGGGGCACGGGAGTGGTTGTGAGATAGTCTGACTTAGGGTTGTTTGTTTAATGTGAAAGAGGGAAATGAGAGGGGCAGGAGAGAGTGTAGATGAAATGAGAGGGAAGTTTACTTACTGCTCTTAACTTAAAATTTCTTATGCTTTTGGGACCAATCATTTAGTCTCCAAATGACAGTGTAGGCGAAATCATTAGCTTCCGTAAAGTTTCTCATGTTTTTGGTACCAATCATTTAGTCTCTAAATAGAAAATAACTTACCGTGTTTTTGGCTACTAAAATATTTGTCTCCTAAGACACTTTTAAATAAGGATTTTAATTCAAATATTTATCTAAGTAAATCCAAAATTTGTTGAATATTTTGGCGGGGTTGGGTGTCAACATTAAAATAATATTTGGCTACCAAATTTCCTTCGCAGTAGAATGTTTGCTACCGAGAGGAAATATATAGTCTCCAATGTCTCAAGCAAATAAAATTTTACATATATGGAGACAAATATCAAATTGCATTACCAAAAACTTTCTTTGGAGACTAAATTTAATTCAGACTCAAAAGATAACTAGTATTTAAAGATAAAACATCATATTATAATAGAAAATATGATTTAGAGACACACTCTATCGTCTCTAAATGTTCCCCCAAGCAAATAGTGAATTTGAAATCCATATCTATGAAGACAAGTACTAAAATTCATTGCTAAAAGCTTCAGTCAAAGACAAAAAATGAATTGGGTTCAAAATATAACCAACATTTAGATACTAAATAGGTATCGTAGTAGATTGCTTCATTCAGAGACGAATTATATCGTCTCAAAATGTCCCTTAAGACCACAAAACAAAATTTCATATCTACAGAGACGAATGACAAAATGCGTTGCCAAAAGTGTTATTTAGAGACCAAAAATTCATTCGACTCCAAGTGTATGGTATCTAATATTCACATTTCTTGTAGTGTTCGGATTGGTTTTCTCGTATTGTTAGTAACGTTTATAAATTTAATTAACCATATTAATCTATTTCATATTTTATTTATGTAAAAAATTATATGCGTTTTTTCCTTAAATGATTAGAATTTGGGGTTTGAGAGATATATATATAACTATAATTTAAACTCACAAACCACGTTGACGCAGTGTGAGGGGAACTATAACACCAACGGCCATCTCTCCAAATACATATGTATCTTTTGTTTGAAATTAAAACACTTAATATTTTTCTGTAGAATTAAACTTATTTTATATGGAGATAATTTTACATTAAGAATTAATATTATAAATGCAACAACAGAATCAGACTTCTTCTCTAATTCAACTTAATATGAATTATATAACTTCTAAATAAATCTCAAGATATCATGATTGTTAAAAGAGGCACCATCAAATTAGTAAATATCCATATCAAAATGAGAATGTATGCTGATAAAATGAAAAAGTATATGATAAACAAATTCAAAGGTGGCATTCCATTAAGTACAGTGACATTGTGGAACACGATCGTTGAAGAAAGTAGTAAAAACTAGCTATTCTATGTCGACCCAACTCTATGAATAGGTGTTATCGGGACAAAATCTATCACAAACAAAACATCTCCAAAACGATAACGTTAAGAAATAGAAAGAGAAAGCAAGGGAGAAATTAGTTTTTGGGCAATAATACTTGATCCAAAAATGTATTATTCAAATGAAGCCGTAAAATACTTGATATCAAGTAAATAATAATATAATGTAACAAATAATATAGGGTTAGGTTAAAGGAACTATATCCATCCATTCATTTTCACTTCATCCAATGGTGGAAAAAATGAATGAAATTAATATTGATAACAACCTTTGGATTAAATGAAAATCAATGAATAAATAGATGTTGAAGTTGTTTTTAAGTCAAATTTTTAAGTTAATATAGCTTATCTAATAATATAATAATTATAAATCACTTTATTAAATTATTTAAACATATAACTCAAACAAATTTTAAACAATGTAATATTACTTAAAATAATAATAACAATAATAATAAATTAGTGGTGAAAGCAATTATTTGGAAGGAGGTTTTGTTAGCGTGTAAGACATTGGAAGATGGCAAGAGATAATAGCATGTTACGTAACTGAAATGCAAACGTACATTATCCCTTATTACATGGGAACAATGTCAATGGGGCAACCATGTTCATTTGTTGTCTTCACAATAATTCTTTCCTTTGTCGACCACACTTCTCCCTCTAATTGCTCTACCATTCATTCCACGTCAGTTTTCTCATCTCATAAATTTGTTGTTAGGTTTCCATCACCTTCTTATTTTAATGTTTTCTCACCTTATAAATTCTATGAGGTTAAAGGTTTAGGTCTTATATCTATCATTAAATATAAGATGTGAGTAGTTTTTTATTAATTTAATTTTATAAAAAAAAAATTGAGTCATAAATCCTGAAATTTAGTCAACAGTTAAGGTTGATAGCAACTAAATTAATTAAATGAACGAAAAAGTCAAAAGGAAGCAACCGACTCTGCGAATGTAACAGTTAAAATTACAAGGGAAGCAACACTTGGCTTTAAAATAGTGACAGACAGGACCAGCTTTGATGTGCTCCAACTTTCCGAGACACACACAGAAAGTGAAGGATGATACAACAAAAGACTCTTCTCATCAAGGTTTTGTTTTTTAAATTTTTGAAACGGAGAACAGGTATAATTTGTGTAACGTGACACCTTTCCCATACGTGATTCCTCAAAGTAGCAACGCTGCAACATCCACTCACCTGGGGCCACTTGTTTTCTTAGGGCGAGGTGATGACTGATTAGCAATAATTATATATCACTGCAAAAAGTAAAAAATAAAAGCTAACGGGACCGCCACGAGAATCAGGATCGATGGAGATGAACAGGCTTTAGTTGAGAAAAATGAGCCAGTGCATCTGATTTAATTTAATTAGCAGTTTAATAGTAAATTTTTTTGTTGGTTAATCGTTACATTATCCACGATAAATAATTAATGGAGATGCTCCAAGATTATGAGATACAAGTCCGTACGTTGTGAAAATTGTACCGATTAACTTTTAGTTTCAATGTAATTCTAGCTGAACTTTCAAGAATTCAATATGTTAAGATTATTTATTTGTTATGAGTTTCAAGATTCATATGTCTGAAGCCCTTGACGGATTCACAAGAGCACTATAAGAGTACTTCTAAGACACAATCAATTGAATATATATTTTTTAATTACAATAGGAAAAAAAATAAAAAAAAAAATCCTGTCTCTATCCATCCAAATGTGAATGGAGCTTGAATCCAAGACTTTTTGTACAACAGGAAGACATCTTACTAAATAAACTAGTCAATATTCCCAATTGAATGTTTGATTGTGTTACTGCTTAAAATTATCCTTTTTAATCTATTTGCTTCATTTTTAAATATGATAGTAAATCTTTAACTGATGTCGTTTATTTATTTATTTCTATAATAATTAATATATATAAATCAAACCTTTTTTCACCTCAATGACTATGTTCTAAAGTACCTAATTCTTTTTACAATAAATTCTACTCACAAATAAATTAGTACCCACTCTCTGTAAATACTTTGTTTGTAGTCATTCAGCCTAAAAGTCCATTTGATTGGTTGTACAAAATCTTGAGATAACCTTATTCCTTAAAAAAAATAAAATAAAAATAAAATTGAGGTTGACGCAAGTATTGTTAAACATTTACTAAATTTCGAAGAAATCAAACACTATTGACTTGGTAACAACTCCCACTGCACAAATCAGAACTCTCCCAATACTTAAATATAAGTAAGTAAAATTGATCAACAAAACAGAAAGAAGCAAACAATATTCACATAGAATTACATATTTTTTACTATATTTTCTCGACCACGACATCAAACAAGTTATGGGACTTCACAAAAAATGATGGATCATAATGCATTGGGAATGAAGGAAATAAAGGAATAGGTCGGGCATTGGCAGGACTGAGTGGTAGTGGTAACAGATCTCATCCTCAGGGTTTGGCTCAACAGCTAGCTCCCTCCACAGACATGAATGACCATTTTTACAATCTTACCTTTTTTTTTTTTGTTTATCTACACAGAAGGTTTAATTTTTTATATATGAACCAGCTAGATAAGGCATGGCGCAATGGCAAAGTCAGATGTTTCTCTGTGAACATGTTCCTTTTAATTTCTTCTCTCCCTCGTTTCTCTCACACACACACATATATATATATATATAATACTTTTATAATCTAATATACATGATTTTAAAAAATAATGATCAACCAAATAAATTTGTTCATTATATTTGAATTAAATAGAAGATAAAATTTATTTTAGAAGATGATACAATAAAAGAATTTTGTTGGTTGATCTTTACCTTTTAAAATCAGGTATACTTAATTCTATAAATATTATCTCTCTATATATATAGAGTAATTTTACCATCAATGCTTCATAACTTTTTATAGTTAGGATGAACCAATCAAATTTATCTATTGCATTCTCTTTTCTATTTAATTAAAATACAATTGATAAATTTGATTGATTCGTCCTAACTTTTTAAAGTTAGGAAGTATTAATAGTAAAATTATTATATATATATATACACACACGCTTACGTCATCAAATTAGCAGGAACAAATATATGTATAGATGCATGATACAATAATTTTGTAGGGAGATATGATCACATAGGTTTTTAATTAAAATAGTTCGAACATCAAGATAAAATTTTAAAGATTTAAATTTATGCATAAATGTGTATTAAGTTATAATAACCTTAATAAAGATCGAGAATCTTTCAATTTGACGTTCAATTCTACATGATTTAACTCACTAGAATACTATGATTGTGATAAGTGGGTGGTCACTTCCTACACTTATTTCACATTGAGGATTTATCATTTAACATTGTTACAGGTTGAGAATTTTCGTCTAAAAGAAGTCTCGGTAAAAGGTTTCCAACATTCAATTTTAGAATACAAACCACTCAGATTACTCCTTCACGTTTAAATGTTTATTTAATTGCTGTTTACCAGCTCTAGATTAATTAGAGTTTAGTTAATTTCCAAATTTCAATTAAACAGATATATAGCAAAGAGCTTCCAAATGTATAAGCTACGATTCCAAACACTAAAAAGCATAAAAAATTACACAGAAGCAGACTTGGGAGCACTCACACATAAACAAACAAACACAAAAAACATGGTTTAAATGCGCATGCAAGCATGCAGAAGGAACAAAAATTCTTTATTATTAGCTCAATCCCCTATTAAGCAATAGTAATTATGAGTTTATAATCTCTAAACACAGGGAGTGGGCTGGAACCATAGACAGACAAAAAATAAGTTCACATATAAAATAGTTAGCAAGAACAGCTAGAAAGGCCAATTTTGGGGATTGGAGATGTTAAGTATTAAATAAAAACATTGATTTAAGAACATGGGTTCAGTTCCTGCAATCCTGGCAACATAAGCTATGAATAAAATACATTAACAAATTATTAACAGTTTCAATAAGTAAAAAGCCATAAAAAGAATAAGAAATTAGCAAATGGGTTTGGCTTAAAAACTTGATATAAAATTAGTGGGGTTTTGAGTGATTGGTGGAGAAGAGCAAAAATGCTATAAAACACAAGAATGGGTCTGGGGACAGCATGCCTGGAGTGGTGCGTGAAATTAAACCTACAATGTTTCCTATGCGAAGAACAGGTGTGTCTAACAAGGGAAGGTGGATAGGGGAACAAGCTGATAAACCATAACCCACTTATGTTTCTAATCAATCATCAATTGCACAATGCTCCATAGCTATTTTTTTTCTGTTTTAATTTATGCCCTAGTTCCATACTTGCTTATACATTATGTGTTTTTATTGTGATTTTTTTTTTTAAATATGTATACATTGTTGTGTAATGCCCATTTCACAATGGATTAAAGAATTACCCATCACAGTATGTCCATATTTGATCTTTTCACTTATAAAAAGGGAGGTGCTTGTCTTTAGATCTAAAAGTTGCGATACCACTTAATGGGAAAAGACTAGAAAACCATAGTCAAACAGCCAACTTTTCACCAATAAGACTATTAATTTAGCGAGAAAGAAAAAAAAAAATTGAGAACCAAAAGATTCTGCCACTCCCAAACATTGAGGAATATCCTAATTGTCCTTTCTATACAGATCCAATTTTCATTAATGTGTGTACTTGCATGAGAAATTTAGTTTCTGGGTGGTTGAGGTATACCTTAATCAGTATCACAATTTCACCAATGAGAATAACATTTTTACCACCAAAATAGTGATTTCTTCCAAGAAATATATATATATATATACACATATACATATTGTGATTGATATAGAAAAGGAGCACAAAGTAATGTGTTAGATTATTGTTTTTTCTTTGGATAGAATATATAATTAAAAAATTTTTAAAAAATAAATATTTTTTTTTAACTCTTTCCTTTATCATTTCTCCACCGCCACCTAGATTTTTATTTACGGAAATTCATAATATTTTTACATATAAAATCCACAACATTATAAAATAATTACAATTATTTTACATAAGCCATAATATACGACAAAGGTTTAAACAATATAAAACCATTACATTACATATGATAATGTCATAAACGGAGGAAATGAGAAAAATTATAAAGTAAAAGTATTATTTATATTTTCATATAATAAATGCAGGAAATAATTAAGGATGGGGTGGGCTTCCCCATCCTCATCCCTATTTGGATTTGAGGATGGAAATCCATTCACATCTCAAAAAATTCTCAAGATATTATTATTATTATTATTTTCAAAACAAATTTTCAATCTTTTCAAGATATTTTTAACAATTTTTACAAAATTTTATGAAAGAACTAATTAGAGACAATAATAATAATAATAATAATAATATATTCTTTTTGGGCAAGTCCAAAATATACTAATATGCCATGTGATGGTACTAAATTTCTTATATTAGAAAAATGAGATCAAGGAAGGGCCAAAAATAATAATGAAGAGGTAAACACAGAAGAAGTGGTCACACGCGCCAACTTTAGCTGTATGGGGTATTAGTTGCGTTGCAAGCGTGCTTGGGAGTCACTCACGTGTGACAAAGATTTTATAAATACGCATGAAGAGACACCCCACTAAGCAAGAGAAGTTGCAGCGGTCAATCAACTAAAAGAGTCTCTAGTCGCTACTTGCTACTTGTTTTCTTCTGACTCTCAGTGTATTATAGTTAGCAGTGCAGAGCACTACAGGAGGGAAAAAAAAAAAAAAGGTTGTTGCATTTTTGAGTCGTTTATTGTTTTCTAACAAAAGTAAGCAAAACACAACAAGTGAACAAATTGAATAGAGTAGTAGTTGTTAATAGTACCTTGAGAGGAATCAAATGGAGATAGAGAGTGAAGTGCAGCTGTCTAAGTTCAAGAGGATTTGTGTGTTCTGCGGTAGTAGCCAAGGCAAGAAGAGTAGCTACCAAGATGCTGCTATTGAGCTTGGCAGAGAATTGGTATTCAATGACTTCACTTTTGTTGTGTGTTTTCTTTGCATATTATTTTGATGGGGGGTTTTGGCGAATGTGTTAGAAACCTCAAATTCATTTTTCCGTATTTTATATATGTAAGTTGAACAGGTTCATGTGCTTTCTCATTTTGAAATATCAGGATTCAATCCTTCTAACTTGAACTTTCCTTCTTCATTACTTGTGTCTAGCTTGCATTACAATGCAAATGTGCCTTGTTTTTTTAAAAAAAACTGTGATATTTGTACACTGTTCTTTATCTTCCTAGTTTTTACCTTCACCAGGAATCTATGAAAGTTCTCAACTTTAGTGTACCGAAAAAATACTAAGTGCTTGAATTAGTAACAAACAGTTGTTAACAATTTTATTGTTCTCTCTGCAGTCTTAGGATAGTCAAATGTACTCCTTAAAAACACCACTTTGACAACTTCTTGCTTTATCATAGTGACATGTCCAAGCCATTACCCACCACAAATATTCCATTTTCTTCCAAGAAAGGGTTTTTTTTTGGGTTGTTTGAGCTGATTTAATAATGTTATATTGCAGGTCTCTAGGAACATTGATCTGGTCTATGGTGGTGGTAGCATAGGTTTGATGGGTTTGGTTTCTCAAGCTGTTCATGATGGTGGTCGACATGTTATTGGGTAAGTCTCATTTTTTTCATACTTTGATTCATTCAAGTCCATCTCAAATTGCATAAAGATATCATTATATAGATTAATTAACCAAAACATTAAGTGAATTGGGTTTTCTTTTTTTTTTTGTGGTTTTACTTTTCTTGTCTACTACAATTGATTTTTGTCATGTTATTGTCTCCCTGCAGAGTTATTCCCAAGACGCTCATGCCTCGAGAGGTATGTCTGCTCTGGCCAGAAAAAGTCCTGAACCTTTTCTTGTTATATTAAAAAAAAAAAAAAAAAAGCAAAGAAAAAAAAAATGGAACAGAAAAAAAAACACCAAGAAGTTCTTTTTTTTTTTCACTTTTTTTTGTCCTCTATTCTTTCCACCATGGATGTTTGATGGTTTTGGAACTTTGTTCACTTCTCTTCTACCTCACTTTCTCTGTCTTTATCTTGTAAAACTTGTTGGACCTGTCTTTGCTTTTAGCTACTATTCTATCTTCTATTTTATTATCTTGGCTAGTGGCTAGTCACACTTTTGGTTTTGTTTTTTCACTGTTCCATTTTATCATTTTCTGTTTGTTTCTACAGATTTTCTGCTTCTTTAATGATGCTTGATAGCCTTATCTAAGCTCTACACCTTTTTCATGTTTGCATTTGGATTTATGTTATTATCACTAAGTACTACTAATTGGTCCTGTGTCAATATTTTTCTGGTCTTGTGTCCTTTGCTGAGCTCCTCTAATTTCGATTTCTTTTTTATCCTTTTGGTTTGCAAAAAGAATAACTTGTAGGACTTGTTGAGTTGAAGCCTTTTGGATTACTTCCACAATTTCTGCAAACTCCATCATTGCTTTTGCTTCACTGTAGAAGACAACTCTCTCTCCCTCTCCAAATTTCAATCTCATTATTATTGTTTTTTTGGGTTCTGTGGCTTTTGCAGTTAACTGGTGAGACAGTAGGGGAAGTGAAGGCAGTTGCTGACATGCATCAAAGGAAGGCTGAGATGGCTAAGCATTCTGATGCCTTTATTGCCTTACCAGGTTGGTATAAGTCTTGCCAAGTTTTGACCACCAAAATTCTAAGGCAAATCAAGGGGACTTGCCCAACCCAGGCGCTTTTATTTTACTAATTTTAGTATACGAGATTGATCATATCATATGTATTTGATTCTCTTGAGGATTTGCTTAGTCTTTATGTTCTATTTCCTCAGTTGCTACCTGTTTGTCAAGAAACTAATACTCAAGCCTATTATTTGATTTTGGTTGTTAGATGTGCTTTTGCTTTAATTTCTCTATTGATTTTTTTATGTCATTATCAGTAGTCATCCTTTGCTTATCCTTGTTACGTTGCTAGTCTCAATCTCACATGAAATTGGCCTTTGCATCTACTTAAGTACTGACATCTAGCAACTGTGTGATGCATAGAAAGGACTACGTATATGTCAAATTATCATAATATGGTACTGTTTATGTCATTGTTAATATGCTGTGAAAGCAACTACATTTAGCTTAATTTGTCTCATACTTGCTAATTTTCCTGTCACAAACCCCAAGACTCATGATTAGAGAGCAACCCTTCAAAGTTCAAACCCCAGTTCTGGAGCCATCAACATCTGACACTGAAAATTAGAGTTTCTGTGGGACTCTCTTTCTGAGGTTTAATATTACTTTTTTCCCTTTAATGTAGTCCATCACCTGTAACGTTACAAGACCAATTTTTTGCTACCCTATTTAGAGTAAAGGAGGACAGTCATGACACTTTCACCAAATAGTTTCTGCCATCTAGCATCTGCACCCAACAGGAAATCATGTTAAACCCCTTTCAAACACAACCTTTTTTATTTTATTTTTTTATCTTGTTCTTTTGGAGCCGACTTCAAAGACCACTTATCTTCTTGAATCTTGAGTTTGACAAGCTTCGAAAGATGAGATATTGCAAAGGGTATAGTAGTCATTTTACTAATCATGGTGACTCCTTCAAGGCATATGTCTTGAGAGAGAGAGAGAATTGTAATATGATAGTGTGTGAGTGACATTATGACCTGAAGTAGTTGCAGAAGATTGTGCCTCTATTTTCTCAAGGTATGGGAGCAATAAATACCATGTTTTGGAGTGTGGGAATACGACATGGGCTAAATAATCATATAGCACTTTATCGTTCATGCCATGAAAGCTATCAAACGAGGAGTAGTTGAAGTGGACAGTGTCCGTAATAATCCTTACTCCTTAGTCAAAGACATTGAAATCGACTTCAAATGAGCATGGTAAACAGAAAGTTGAAACCAGTCTCTTTATTCTCTAGCACTAAAAAGTTCATGATTACTGTATGCCTTATCACTCACTAATAGTACAAGTCTGGTGGATGTTTCTTCTTTTTAATGTTTATTTTATTTGGTAATTTGTCAAAGAGTGGTCAAAAGGATATTATTGTTTTTACTTTTATAAATGCCCTTTATCTGAACCATAGTAGGCACCAAAGCACAATGCAAATTGTTGTATTTGGAAAATACTAGCACCATGATCATGCCAATCGCACCTTATGGCGTATTAAAAATAATCGTGACACGTCGTAGTGTGACTATGATTTGCTTATTTTTTTTATTCACATTAAAATAAATGCAGGTGGTTATGGGACTTTGGAAGAACTACTTGAAGTAATCACCTGGGCACAGCTAGGAATACATGACAAACCAGTATGTGACTCTTAGATCTTTTGTGCATGTTAATGAAAGATTACTTTTTAATTTAATAATGGAGCTAATGATGTTCATTATGTTGCTACATTGCAGGTGGGATTGCTTAATGTTGATGGATACTACAATTCTTTGCTCTCATTTATTGACAAAGCTGTGGAAGAGGGATTTATTAGTCCAAGTGCACGCCAAATCATTGTTTCTGCACCAACAGCAAAGGAGTTGGTTAAGAAATTGGAGGTATAATAATGTGAACACATTTTCATGTGTGCCTGTCCTCATCATTACATAAAATGACTGCTGTTTGGGATTCAGAACATTAATTCCCTACATCTTTTACTCTGTTTCCTACTTGCTCCATTTGTTTTTATAACAAAGCAATTCTCTAGATATCTCATGAGAATCAACTCTGCCTGAAATATAAATGTTTGTTGTTTAGGTGAATGTGTTACCAACGTAGTAGTGTTCGAAATACACATCATGCATATCATTCACCTTCATCTCTTTGGACTGACTTCTAAATCTTACCATTTGTTTAGAGCGAATAGGATAACATTGTCTCTCATGTTTACTTTCTCATTTATTAGGAGTATGTCCCGTGCCACGAGAGAGTTGCTTCAAAGTTGAGTTGGGAGATGGAGCAGCTTGGCTATGCTCAACCATATGATTTATCTAGGTGATTTTAGGAGTGCAGCATCGAGGACATATGAACATTCGAAAGATTCTAATTTGAAAAGTTTTCTAAATTTCTCATGTTGGGGGGGAAGTTCTTTTTGTAAATTTCTGCTATTGACCTCAAAATGTGAAGCTTCAACATTCCCTATAAGTGGAAATTTCGTTTTTAGTTCAAGTTGTAACTTGTAAGTACTAGAGGCTTATCAAACATTTCCCTCCTATAATGTTAACTAAGTTATATGTTAATGTCAGCTAATTTCATTTCTTTTTATTACTTCCCCTTTTGTTGAAAAATTGTGGTGAGGCTGCAAGAATTAATCATTATCGGCCAAGCTCTTATCGAGCACTTATTTTCTTGTATCATTGTATTCTCTTCGTTCATACGTAGCTCTATAATTGAACCTGAAGTTCTTTCACAGTTTTCTAATGAATTAGTTGAAAGTCAAACCTCAAAAGTCAGTCAAAAGCCTTGAAAAGTGCATTCATGTGTATATGGAAAAGCAGAACCAAACCAACTGTCCAATGAGAAAGCACTCAAGTCTCATTCATGGAGAGAAGAGAGGGTGTACTCTCATGGAACAAACATGTTTTCATAATGTTCTGCAGCACTTATTTCCGGTTAACGTTTTGAACTAAGCAGAGCAGACAGGAATAACCTAACTAACAAGAAGTGACTGGAAGGGGAACAGGTGCTATTGAGTGCAAAAAGAAGAAGAGGGAGGGCCTCTTTTGTTTATTTTTCACATAAAGAGTGAACCCCTTTACCGGCCGACAAATTGGACATGGACACGTGTCACCACGGGCCTCGTGTTGATTATGTTATGAGAAAGAGGAGGATCATTTGTCTCACGCATTTTTGGAAAGATAAGAAAAAGGAATGTGATTGAAATAACGTTAGAAACATTTGAGAGGGAATCAATGTTGAAACCATCAAGCCAGCGAGGGGATTACTCACTGTTGTCGACGGTGGATACCCTGGTCATAGACCGAAAAAAAAAATGTTGAAACCATCAATTTTGCTTTGCAATCACATTCTTCATATATGAAATTTCAACCAAAGCTTTATTCTTTTCAGACATAAATATACATGCATAGAACCCTTGATGCACCAGGAGGAAATAATATATTGTTAATCTTCTGTTTACCATTAAGCAATTTATGATCGAACATAACCCATAGGGTTGAATTCTGAATTTGATGTAAAGCAATGCCGAGGAAAAGCAAGAATCTTGCTTAAGTCACCCTTCTTTGATCAATCTATGACTCTCAAGATTTGGAACTTATCTTTAGTTATGTGACTTCGATTACAGGATTTTTAGTATATAGATTAGTAAATAGCTATGTTCTATCCCATTACAGTGATCATGTGATTTTTAGGTGTAACAAAGATCCTTTTTGCAAGTAAATGGTAAGAGTAATACTATGTTTTTAAAAAATTTTATTAAAATTCATGTCTAAATGAGTTTAAATAATATAGCATGTGAGTTGTCAAGAACTTATAAATCATAAGATAATGTGATAATTAATAAGATCTTGATAACTTGTATGTCATATTATTCTGGGATGAATTTGGATAAAATTTTAAAAATTCTATCATTATTCAAATTGTAACGGTGAATGGCACTTGGTTTTATATCCCTATAGGAGGGGAAAAAAGACTGTTGTTCCGTGGGACAGGTTAAGAACAATTTGTGTATTAACTTGTTTTTTTATAAGTATATAATTGAACAGTTTATGGTGTCAGTATAAAAACCCAATTGAATTTGGCATCTAGGCTTGACTTGGCTTGTTTACTTACTGCAAATCAAAGCCCAGTATGACATTACCTAGAATGTGAAGCCTCTGTGATTCACGTTTTTGTTAATTACAAGAAAGCACTTTATCAAGAAACTCCGACCGGAAGAATAAAAAAAGATGTCGAAGGGGGCCCAAAAAAAACAAGAGTTCCAACTTTAGGGTCCAGCCCAAGCGGACTCGACTAGACAGAATACTACTTATGAAACCTTTTAAAATCTCTCGCGATTATATCTATTATCATATTCAACCACTCAGTATATGTTTGAAATTTCGAATTTTTCATCTCAGGTGATACAAATAATTATTTAATGTTTTAATTATTTTTTTACCCTTCAAATCACTCTTCCGTTTTCTATTCTACTTTTCTGCCCTCTGATTTGATTACTATTTCTTCTTAGGACAAAGAGGTCAATTATCAATTATAATAAAACTAAATTACTTCTCTACCATTTCCTTTTCATCAATCATTAAGGATTCTATGAGGATTAAAAATGTGATTTATTTTTCCTTTTCAAACAAATACCAAGGTTAAAAATATAATTTCCTTTTGAAACAAATATCAGGGGGTCTGGAATTCTGATACTATTCACCATTCTTATCACATTTTTTTATATATAGTTAATATATTTAAATCAAAATTCTAATTCATAATCGGTAAAAACAGAAAATTTATTAAATGTATAATGACCATGATGCATAATTTGATGAAATTACAAGTCATAATGTAAGATCCAAGTTAAGGTAGCACTCTCTGTTCGTCATATCATTCTATCGTAAATTTATTTATTTAATAATTACGTAACGCATAATAAATGTCATCAAATTATAAGATCATAAGTTGGTTTATTATCCATACGTACGTGCTTTTTTTAATATAAACTATACTCTCAATCACAATAAGATTTGGCAGAGTTATGGTTTATACTTACCATGTATTTTTCATGTGAATTAAAAAATTATCCCATGATACTCACTGATGCATTGCATGGAGCAGGAAAAAATATCAGTCCCTTTCCTTCAACCAACATGCTTTGAACCACCATAGACAAAACGAGCATACAAGCAAGATGTTACTGCAAAGCAATTTTAAGTGAACTCGCAGTTTACCATTTTCAAAACATATTATAATTCTCATTATCATCACCTTCGACGGTACTCCATTTACAATCTCATATTTAAAAATTTGGTTAACAGATATCACATAGATATCTCACCATCTTGCAACAGTTGCTTTTAAGCTTGGCTTTCTCCTCTGGCAGTTGCTTCACCTAATAATGAAACCAATGACAGCCAGCTTTGTATCTAACGGTCCCCTCAACTTTTATATACCTTCCATGCTACTATCACTATAAGTATCACGGACTCTTCTCCTTCCTCCTCATTCAATTGTAATGCTAAATTAAACTTTAATTGATTATAGAGTTCAAACCATAGCAATGGACATATCAGCTTTTCTCATTTTTTGCTTTGTTCGGTTTCTAGTATTTCCAGCTGAGGCAGCAGTGAAAAAGTATCAGTTTGATGTATGTGTATACTTTCACTAATTTATGTATATATATGACAATTTTTTATGGCATTTGTTTGATGTATATATTAACCTCTAATTGTTTTTTTCTTCATTGGAATTCAGATTCAAGTGAAGAACGTGAGCAGGCTGTGTAATGCCAAACCAATTGTTACAGTAAATGGAATGTTTCCAGGACCTACTATCTATGCTAGAGAGGGAGATCGAGTTCTTGTCAATGTCACCAACCACGCGCAATATAACTTGTCTATTCATTGGTAAGTCGATTATTAGTCCGTTCTATGACGTTCAAAAGAATTGTTTCTTTAAAGCACTTGATAAATGTATTATAGTTAAGTATACATTTATGTGATTAGGGATGTTATTTTGGTGGTATATATTAACTTGTGACATTTATGTGCAGGCACGGTTTGAAGCAATATCGCAATGGCTGGGCAGATGGACCAGCATACATAACACAATGTCCTATCATGAAAGGACACAGCTACACTTACAATTTTAGCGTGACAGGGCAACGAGGGACCCTGTGGTGGCATGCACATATTTTGTGGCTTAGAGCCACGGTTTATGGTGCCATTGTTATAATGCCTAAAGAAGGAACTCCATTTCCATTTCCTCAACCTTATCAAGAAACCAATATAGTCCTAGGTTGGTAATTATAGTATCATTTATAATCTTCACTAATTTTGAAAATGTTAAGCAAATCATGAATCATCTAATATGCACAACATTTTCATGCAGGAGAATGGTGGAATTCTGATGTTGAAACACTTGTAAACCAAGCTAACAAGTTGGGGTTGCCACCGCCTACTTCAGATGCTCACACTATCAATGGAAAACCAGGGCTACTCTTCCCTTGTTCAGAGAAACGTAAATCAACTCAATCAACCCAACTTCGTAATTTTTATTCTGATGAAATGTGCCTAGCATAACATTTTCCACACAAATTCGCAAAATCCTGACAGAATGTGACTGTATTTCAGATACTTTTGCCCTGGAGGTTGAGTGGGGTAAAACATATCTGCTAAGGATTGTCAATGCTGCACTCAATGATGAGCTCTTCTTCGCCATTGCTGGTCATAACATGACTGTTGTAGAGATTGATGCAGTCTATTCCAAGCCCTTTGTGACTCAAGCTATCCTCGTTGCACCAGGTCAAACTACAAATGTTCTTGTAAAAGCTGACCAATCACCAGGCCGATACTTCATGGCAGCCAGGCCTTTCATGGATGCACCAGTTCCTGTAGATAACAAAACTGTTACAGCCATTCTACAATACAAAGGCATCCCAAACACAGTTCTTCCTTCCTTGCCGAATCTACCTGCTCCCAATGATACCCAATTTGCTTTAAATTATAACACTAAACTTAGAAGCTTAAACACACCACAATTTCCTGCAAAAGTCCCCCTTCAGGTTGATCACCATCTTCTCTACACAATTGGATTAGGACAAAACCAATGTCCCAGTTGCCAAAATGGTACCCAACTCACAGCTTCATTGAACAACATAACCTTTGTGATGCCAAAGATTGGGCTCTTGCAGGCTCATTACTTCAATGTTTCAGGAGTTTTCAGAACTGACTTCCCTGATCGCCCTCCTGTTCCGTTTAACTACACGGGGGCGCCACTCACAGCCAACCTTGCCACTTCACTGGGAACAAGGCTCAGTAAGGTGGCTTTCAATTCCACCATTGAACTAGTGTTGCAGGATACCAATCTTCTCACTGTTGAGTCACATCCATTTCATCTCCACGGTTACAATTTCTTTGTTATTGGAAGTGGAATTGGTAACTTTGACCCCAAGAAAGACCCTGCCAATTTTAACTTGGTTGATCCTCCAGAGAGAAATACAATTGGAGTTCCAACAGGAGGCTGGACTGCTATCAGATTCAGAGCTGATAATCCAGGTTACTTGACAAACACGCATAGACTCTTCCAGCATTTGTATTTTATGTATAGCAGTAAAAATGCTTCTAGGATTACACTTAATCCAAAAAATACCCATTCTTTTGTAGGTGTTTGGTTTATGCATTGTCATCTTGAACTGCACACTATGTGGGGATTGAAGATGGCCTTTGTTGTGGAGAATGGGAAGACACCAGAGGAATCTATTCTCCCACCACCGAAGGATCTTCCACCCTGCTGAATATGGGGAACAGACATATATTCTTCTTCGAAAAAGTTACTTCATTTTATCTACCTCTTTTTCATATTTATGAATCTCTGCTGAAGTTGCAGATGATTCATTTCAAAGGGAATTTCTTCTAATTCTAACCAATTCTCTATTTGAGATTGTTTCTAGCGGTGCATGAGACCTCACAATGTAATAAAGTATTTGATCAAGGAAGCTTTATTGTTTACATTATAATTCTATCCTGCTCTTCTCTACAAGTGGTGAAAATCTCTGATCATAAAAGGGAAACCAATTATGAGAAGTGTAAGTGGTCAAAAGAAATATGAAAATGGTAAGATGTTTGAATTGCAAAGATGTTTGAAGGGTAATTCAACAATGATACTCACAGAAAGCACAAACAAGATTGCACAGACGAAAAGCATGACATCCAAGACACCATTAATAACGCCATAACCAACCTGGTTTTGTCAAACAAAGGCAACCATAGGGACAGAAATCATTCATGCAGTCATGTAGTTTAAGAGTTCAGAAAGACTTATAAGAAATGATTCATAGTGCAGAAATTTATAACAACACAAGTCATTTGCATGTGCAAGTGAAAGAGAAGAAATAATAACTGAATTGAAGTACAACCTAAATTCTACATATACAGCAATTTAATCATTGTTTAACCACAACAAGAGAATCACCATCTTATACAACTGTCAAAAAAAGTAGAGAAGAGAAGACAACAATGCAAAGCCTAATGAACCCTCACATTCGGTTGATTTTGTTCTGCATTAACAGTTGGTGCTGGTTCCTTTACGTCGCAGGGCTTTAAATTTTTTGGCTTGCAGGGCTGTGACTTCTTGGTAAAGCTTAATTTTTTGGCAAAAATGTTCCAACTTCTTTTTGTCTTTGCAAGCTTCTGAAGCTCTTGTTTCATGTTCAAACACTCCTTTTCAAGCTCAGAAACGCGCTCCCTAACATCGTCGACACCGTCTACTTGGTCCTTTGCAGTGGGGCCACCAGGATTTTGTGAGTTCTCAAAGTTGTCAACAAAGAACCAACCGGAGATGGAAGTACGCAAGCGAAGCTGCTCAAAAAAGAGGACTTGTATGATTACACGAAGAGGTAGCCTCTCGTTTTGAGCTGCATGGGTGCTGGCTTCCAATGAGAGCTTCTGGCAGTTCATCAGCCTGCAGAGTTGCTCTTTCTCGGAATCTGTAATCCAAGGATGTGCCTGAAATTGTAAAATGTCAATTATGAACTCGATGTGAGCTTCTGATAATGAATAGACTGATGCAATGTGTAAGATTAATTCTAAGTTCACGAGACAAGCACATAATCAGAACTCTTATTACCTTCAAGTAAACATCAATTGCATGATAAATACCGTCATCAAGTGGCCTGGCATAATCAGGGAGTGCAGCAGCAAATGCCTCGAATTTTGGGAGCTTCAAATTAACATCTGGTGCCACCTCAGCAAGATAACCATCCACCAAAGCTGCCACCATAGTCATAGGTGTAAGTGAATCAGAAACAGCCGTCATTTGTCCCTCTTCAACTATGCAAGGAGAAGAAGACAAAGCTGAAGTCTGGTTTAGTGACATGAAGTGATCAAGCATCCTCTGGACACAGTCTATATCATATAGAGTGGTGTCTGTGTAACTAGTATTTGGTATGAGAAGATCAACAAGTGGAGCTTGGTCGAACTGAGCTCCAACTCTCTTCTCCAAATTTTCTTTACATGATGGACTTGCTTGTAAAACCATAGCAGTGTGAAGCAGTCTAAGCAGAAACCTTGTGGGTGTAACTTCCTTTTTATTAGGAAGTATGCTGACAATCTCTTCAAGGAAGCCCCTCTGATTGACCTCAGATAAGGCAGGACTAGTACTTGTCCCTGAGTTCACTTGGTTTCTATCATTGAAACTCAATTGCCTATTCATCATAGGAAGATGCCTCTTCGTGTAGTATATGATGGATGCAGCAATGCTCTCAAGTTTCATGTTTCTTGATTCGAGGGCTAAAATCAACCGTTTATATAGAGGTAAACTAAGAGTTGACACATCTGCATACCACCAATCATCTCCTACAGGTTTTGGCTTGATAGCAGTTGATATTCCATTCCACAAAATGGAATCGTCCGAATTTTGTAGTTGTGTCTCATTGCTTTCAGACAAAGGCCAATTGAATAGACCTGGATCTGCACAAGCTTTCATTGCCAGTGAGTCGATGCACCTTGAAATAATGTGCAGCTCTTCTGCATATGGTAGAACGTGATCATCACATGTTTCAAGAGCTTTTAAAGTGTCTGTCCAATTGCTGAAGACATCATCAAGAAAAGCCTCTGTTTGCATGATGAGATTTCCCTCTCCATAATCATTGGTCATTTGTAGGTACTCTGCCGCACATCTAAGACTGACTACATTCAAAGCAGTGACCTCCATTTTAACACCGTAGCAAAATTTTGTTATAAGCTCAAACGCTTTACCTCCACCAGGTATGTCATTAAGTTTTAAAAGACAAATTGATCCATCCAGCTCACTGCAGGACTCTTCAATGAGCTTCTCTAGTAGTCCACTTCTTGACAGCAATGGAAACTATGGCAGATACCAAAATGGGGAGGAAGATTAGAATTTGACATGATAAGTTGCAACATTGAAGAGAGCTATCAAGGAAAATTGAAGGCCAAACATGACCAAATAAATAGCATCGCACCTTGTGGAGATGGAAAGTCATATCTCCAACCTCAATTGTCACATCACTAGGCAGTCCAGATGTGCAAAACCTGAAAGCAAAGCATGAATAAGATCCATGACACCAAATACACTATCCTTCTATATGATTGAGCAGAACACATGACAGCAAAAGAAATATTATTTTATCACTAGTTTGTTTAATTTTCTAAGAAAAGCTTCAGTACAACTGACGTATACACCTTAACCATTTAAAATGATGATACGTGACACATTAAAGCTTTTCTTTCAATCTCTTCTGAAAATCCTGTGACACAAACAAAAAACAACTGCAATAATCTTATGTCTTGCTTATGATAACAATTTTGCTCTCCCCATTTTCCTTTTGTGCCTGTTTATGATTAAATCACTCAGAGGTGTAATATACACTCAAAATGTTATGCACAAAGCCAATAAATGTGATACCATTCATCAGTATAATCTAACTGTGAATTTAATTTCTTAGAATATCAAACATTTTTTTCAAATAGTAAGTACTGGACCATGTACATTGTACCATGCAATCGAACATGAAAACAAAAAAGTGGAGGAGAGAAAAGGTTGGGTACCAAGCATGGCCATCGCGATGAAACGCTTCGGATTTTGATCCCAGCTTCATGAGTGCCATTTTGTGTCAAAAAATGAAATGAGTGTCAAAACACATACAAGTGAAGAAGTTGATACAAACAATAATATGTCATTCTAGTTAGTATATGTGTGTGTAGCGGCGAGTCTAAAGCAAAAAGTGAAGGAGAGAAGGAAATGAGCGGATTACACGTAGGGGGGTAGTTGTTCTTGAGTCTTGACTGTGATCTTGATCTCCTACTTTTTCTCCCACTTGGGATCCAGTCTAATCATGCTCTCGCTACTACTGTTATCATGTTTCTTCCCATGCCAACGTTAAATGGTTCTTGTCTTTCTTTAATTTTCATGCAACCATTAAAACTTAATCTTATCTTATTTGTTATGCAAAGTAATTAAATTTAATATAGTGTGTTTTACACTATAACATAATGTCATTTTTTAAAAAAAAAAATTAGTTTCATCATTATTAATTTATTTGTAAATACACATTTTTTTAATAGTAAATGGTTAATAAATTTTCTTTTCATATTTGTGATTATAATTCAAGTCCCACCAACAATAGTAAGTATTAGAGATAAAACTAGCCCATAAATAATAAATATTAGAGGTAAAGCTAGCCGCATCAATATGGAGGATTCGAAAAATTGGTAGAATTTTAATAAAAGAAATGAAATTAAATAAAATTAGGGTAAATTTAGACGAAAGTTTACTTGATTTTGCTTACTACAAGTATGGCCGGTTGGCAAGCTTCCTTTCACGTCGTAACTTTGTGGCTTCACCAATGATGTATGTTAGGAAAGTTTTTTCTAGTGTTATATAACATATACAGTTTAGAAAGGCTTCTGCAAGTGGTATAGAATTAAATTTACGAACCACATAATTATATTTATATATATATACATAGTTTAATTTCAGAGGATTCTGACAGACTTTAACCATCGATTATGGGTACCTACTTAATTAAGTATAATTGGATGTTGATTAAGTTAAAGCATAAAAATAAGAATAATCAATAGATTTGTCTATAATTAAGAAACTTATATTATTATGTCAATGAGTACGGAAGATAAAAATGCATATATATATAATTATATAATTTGAAACTAACACAGATGACAAAGAGAATTATAAATATGATATCGCACCATTAAAGTAAAAGTGCAAGGATAAGAAAAAACGAGAGAATCGTAAAAATAAGTAAATAATAAAAAAGCCACATCTCGGCCCAAATATTAGGTACAAAGACCAGCATTAGCTATACCCATGTGTTGATCGGCCCAAGCCCACTATGCAATAGTTGTGTAAAGCTATACAATCAATTTGTATGGTTACAAAATAAAATTATATATATGTAGAAAATACTTTTACATACAGAATTACTTAATTTTTTTAAAAAATTTAAACATGTGAAAGACTTAAAGTTCATTTTATTATTATTAATACTTTAATAATTGCAATGTAATAAAAAAATTACTCACGCCAATTGACGATTTAATTGTCTTGATGCTATGAGATTAAATACTATAGCTATGGGCTTTTCAAACAAAAAAATAATAAAAAAAATACAATAGTTATGGTACAAAAATCTATCTCATCTAGGGATATCTACTTTCAGAAATAAGGGTAAAAACCTCCTAACACAGATTAATATATAAGCATAATTGAATGCAAAGGGAAAATATATTAATAACTTAAAATATGAAGGAAGAAAATGCTTAAAATTTATTTTATAATAATTTATGTTTAGTATATAAATTTACAGTGTATTTACTTGCACATAATCGAAATAACTTATAATCGAATTAATATATTGGTATCAGAATAAGTTATTTATTTCAATTGCATGAATTATAATCGGAATCAATAATATTTTTTTTGATATATTTATTTTAACTTGAAATCGAAATATATTGTCCGTAAGTTATAAAATGTAATTGATTAAATATGTATTCCTTCATCATTTTTAAAATAAAATTATGTATTTTTTTTATCTTCAAGAAATATGTATAAGATTATTAGACTATTTTTAATAATAATAATAATGATAGTTTTTTATTAATAATTTAATGATATCTACTACATTATTTATAAATATAAATAGATTTTTCTCATTTTTTAAAAAGGAATGAGAATGAAAATCCTAAAAATAAGGGGAAATAACAATCTAACCCTAAATTTATGTGAAACTTCTATTTTTCATTTTCACTGTAGATTAATTTAATGTAAATAAAACACATACAATTATTCATATTTTTTATTTTTATTCCCTACTATGCCACCGGAAAACGGAAGTAAGGCATTAGTTAGATATTATCATCTTTAGTTTGGCCAAAATGTTGTAACATAACCGCACAAGAACAGAGATTCGAAAAGTTGTCAGAGATAGGACCCAATTTGTGTGACAGAACTAAGTGCCCCATGATGGGACACCCCTGGTAAACTGACACGTGCTGAAGCTTCTTGTGTCAGAGTTTATTGTCCATTGTCGACGTCGTCTGCCCTACGATAGTACGATCCCATTCTTCCCTGTTTTTGTTGTCTTTAGCTGTCAAGCATGCGTGTCCCGTTAATAGCTACACATTCCTGGTTTATATTGGCGAAAGGTTAATAATATGAAAAACGAGTTAAAATTATTGTTTGTTTTTAGTTTTTTGTTTAAATTTTGGATAGAAGCGCTCACACTCACACAGTTGCACACATCAAGAGTACGTATAATAACTTCACGAAAGAAAAAAAAAAAAAAATTGTTGATGATTTTACTTTTATTATGTGAATTACAAGTATACTTTTAATAGTTACAGTAGTTCGAGATTCAGAGTAAAGGAAAGTACGACTAAAATTTACCACCTTAAGAACATAAGTGTAAACAACATACCGCTAAATAATTTTATATTGATAAATAAAATAATTTTCCAGGGATTTGAAATTTTGAAATAATGAATTTTGGTTGAATTTCAGGAGATTTAATTAATGGACTTTGGTACTAATAATGTGACACAGATTCGAACAAGGGTACATGGTTATATTGGGCTCTTATGGTGGGCGAGATATAAAAGATTTGGGCCCATGCGTCTGGGGGAGGACAAACTGTCAATTATTTAATGCCATGCCTCATAAAAACAATTAATTATCATTATGATTTTTCTTTTTAATTATTTAATAGAACACTCACCCACCACCGGTGCGATTGGCCTGCGGTTAATGATGTCTTAAGAAAAAAAAAAGGAAAATAAAAAATATTGATCTTCTGATCTAATCTAGAGTTTAGATTTAACGAAATCAAACAATACAATTATAATTTTAAATATGTTTTTATAACATGTGAATAAAATCTCTCTACATTTATTTTGCTAATTTTATTTAAAAGGTAAAAACTCGAATTTTTATCACAAATACAAAAGTAAGATACCTAATTACTCAAAATAAACACCAATATATCTATCAATAGTTAATGATAGACCGGTTAGTAGATTCATTATTTCATAATGTCACGAAATGCATAAAGAAACAAATTATGAAACACAGCTCAGATATGTAAGCTCATCAATTTGGGTGTTTAAATGCATCCTCCTTCTTGCCCTATATAATCGAGGCTGAACAGAATTAAAAGCATATGAAAATTAATTTAAAGATATTTTGCCTCTGATTGTTTGGTTTGGTTTGACTGTTACTGGAAAATCATCAAAATTTATGTAAAACTTAACGTTTCAGTACTTTACCTCTAGGTATGTAAAAAATCTATTGTACACCCATCTTTAATGTGCCATAACTTGCCAGAATTTTGCACTGTGTGAGAAAAAATAGCAGGATTTAAAGGTTGTCATAGAAATTACTGAAGTACGTTTATTAAATTTATATATGTGGTGTTTTGGCTTAAATTTACTTTCTTTTTCATTAATTTATAAAAATTATGATTCGTTTACAAGTGTTTTGGAATGATTTATAGAGTTTTTTGTTTCTTGTTTCTTTCCATTAATGTTTCATCCTCCATGAATGGCAATGCAAAGATCGTTCACAAGATATATATGGTTTTAAATGAGATATCCGTGTGTGTATATTTTGTTTTTCTTTTGAATAAGTATGGTAACTATTACGATCAAATATTAATTATAGAATTTTAGATATATATTCATATAAATAAGAGATAATTATTTTTATAATAAGGAAAGATAATTATTTACAAAAACTTTAAAGCTTGTTTGGTGAGAATTAAACCTCTAATACTTTAGCGAATGAGGATGTACTCGATTATCTATACTAAGTGCATATTGATTAAATTGATAAAATTATGAATTCAAATCATATTAAATTTGACACCCCATCTTTTAACCTATATGGTTATGCATCTTCTCATTATCAAAAAGTTAGAGGTTTTAGTTCCTATCTAACACAAATTATAATTTATATGACTAGTTTTTTATTTTATTATGAGAGTAGTTTTCTCATTTTTAATATATATGAGTAGCGTTTAATATCAATAGATTTTGATATTTTTAATATATTTGAGTCAGCGTTTTTTTTTTCAAAAACAAAATCATTCTTAAATTCTAATAATAACATATAATGAGAGATTTGGTGATATACAATTATAAAGGAAAATTATCAAACTTACAAGCACGTGCATAAGATTTTTCAAAAAAAATAATAATTAGAATAAAAATGGAGAATAAATAAAGGGCCCGCTAGTTTGGTCGTCAAGTGTGAGTCCTCCATGTTGGTGGAGGTTGGCCCCTGCAAGTGAGGGTGTTTTAATTGTGTATATATAATGCATGCATGCCATGGTTTGTGTGATTTTTCAAAGACAAATCACACCTTATATTTGATGTAGGCCCGCCTCCCAACTCTTAATTTTTATCCGTCCATCTATTATCTGTTTCTTCACTTCCAATGATGAAGTTCGAGTCAGAGAAAAAGAGGTGGGCTCCGTCTTCACGTCACGTCTGGTCCCGTCCTTTTTGTTTATTTAATTTCAATTACTATTATTATTATTATTTTGTCGTTGTGGCTGGCATTTTTTAACCAACTACTGTCCTCTGACATGGCCGAGACTGCCCATCTGTCCCTGGGGTCACTCAAATTTAGAAAATCTTTTAAAGGAAGGCTGATGTTAGTGACACCTTTCAATTAAAATGTGATATTTAATACAACTTTTTTAGGTTAACATGCCATTTTATTACGAAAGTATCACATGGAAAGTTTATAAAATTATATCGATCTCAACGTATCATATCAATTCACCATCCCATAAAAGATTTTCTTCATTCATATCATTTGTCCTAAAGTAAAGTGGTAAACTTCATATACATATGATTTTATTTTTGGCAATTCTCTTTTTCTTTTTATTCTGGTTATAAGTTGTTAATCAGTCATATTTGATAGTTTGTTTTGGTTAATATTATAATTTGATTGATGAATTTTGTAAGACAGTTTGTCTTGGTTAATGTTATGATTAGATCAACGAATTTTGTAAGACTTTGTTTTAGTTGATTAAATGATTATTTTAAACTGATAATTTTTACAATTTATATTCAAATACATTTTTTCATTTTTAAAAAAAATATATTGAATACAATGTTGCTTTTGACTAATTATATTTTCTTAACGTGTTTTATGCTAATGGACAAAGATTTTTGTCAAATTTAAAAACTATTTAAAGCAATCTAAAATTAACTAATGCTCGAATAGATGTTAACAAAGTATATCGTTTTCAAGTTCAAATGAGCTATTGCCTCCCCATTCTCCTTAATTGTGAGGGTTCAAAATTAAGTCTCATAATGCACATTTACTATAATATGTTGAGAATATTTTTCTCTTATCATAAAGAATAGATATTTTTCGATTATAAAAGTAAATATCTAGATCACATAAATATTAATTGTTCTTGAGAAGTTTAGAAGTGATAAATAGTTGTAACCCTATCCTCGTCAAATTTAAGCAAATTTGAGGTATTTAAATCAAATTAAAATAAATAATTTTAATCCGACTTACTCATCCAATGCATCCAAAGTGCATTTTTCCCCCCCAAAAAGAAATGCATTTTAGGTATTGTGTATTATTAGTTTGTTCATTAATTATTATTATTATTTTGTTATAAGTTTGTTAGATAATTGAAACGTTGTATGAAATTTTGAATATTTTTTTAATAAACTAACAAATTTGTATAGATCTTGATGAATTTTAAGTTTTGAGTTTTATTTGGATATTTGTATTTTGTGTTTAAATTTAAGATTTATTAAATATGATTGTTATATATATTTAATGGAAGTTAAATATATGCTTAACTATAATGTATGTTTGAACTTATGTATATGCTTAAATATAATTAATTAAACTATGTATTTACATTAAATTAAAAGTTAAAATTACATGTAATCCGAAAGTATAATTGTATATTAAAGACTATATCATTTTAATGAATTAGATTAAACGAGTGGGATACGAGTCATCTTGTCCCCCGAACAAGCTTGGATAAAGAGCAAAAATTGAATGCCCTTTTGGGTCGCCACTTAGGCACGGGGTGTCATGCCTTAAATGGATTTCTGGCTTTGAGTGAGCCAATCTGGCCTGATTTGACCCGCTATCATCCATTTGTCAGTGCCAATAGACAACTAACTTAAAAGTAGAGGTGTTGGCAAAATTCAATGAAAATATAATGATAAACCAAACATAGATTTTTGAATATGTTAGTTTAATTCAACCTGTGAAAATGAGTATAACTATATTCTCTGATTGATGAGCAGTCATGAGATGATATTTTATTTCAGATTTTTTTATTTTTATGAGCTTTATACTAGAATTCAGTAATTGATTATTATCTGTATATTGCATGACTGAAAAGTGAAAACACATCGTTTTAAATTGAATTTAATTAAAAGGTGTCCCTAAAACATAGAATTCAATGTCTTTAAAATCCCAAATTTGGCAATCGGCTTTCATATTCATTATTGGATTTGCAAGGTGCAAATCAACGGGAATTATCCAACTATTTGATTTGATGGAATATCGTAATTAAATAAAAGCAATAATTTTTTGTTGACACAAGAAAAACAATAATTTTACATGGCAATTGTGTGTTACACGTTATCGTGTTTAAAACACTCTGCTTTCACGTGTTCAACCTAAAGTTCTCATGTTGGATTGATGCACCAGCGACCAGAAATTTTTTAAAGCTTCGAAATTGTTATGCTTCTTCCTCTATAAATGATTTCTTTAATTAGGTTCGATACACCGCTTCCAGAAAGCCAAAAGTTTATAAGAAAAAAAAAATAAAGTTAATGTTTAATTACATATTAGATTTTTGGGTAATTAATTTGCCTACCAAGGTGGTAAATTAGTCCATTTAAATCATTATCACATGCTGACTTTTTTTTTTTTCAATGCTACTTATAGTGTAGTCTTTTGAACCTCAAATTGAATAAGAGTTCAATACCACTGAAGCACGTTAAACAGTCACTATCACTTGCTCACTAGCAGATCCATTGTAAGCCTGGGTGGGCATGTGCCCCTCCTAGATTTTTAAAAATATTTGTTAAGATTTTTTTTTTTTTTTTTAATGAAAATCCGTTTAAGTTTCCTCTATATATATCTCTAGCTTAATTGGATTAAAAAAAAAATTAAAATTTATCATTTTATTAACTCTTACAATTTTTAATCATTATGTTTGTTTATATTTAATTGTGATTATGGTATCTTTATTCATATCTACATTTATCTTCTATTTATTGGAATTATTGTAATATTATACATAAAAATAAATTTATAACAACAGGCAAATCTCTTTAATATAGGCAAATATTTATGATTTTATTAAAATATTAGTATTTTCTGGACAGTTTAAATAGAATTACCACAATTTGAGTTTAAAATATAATTAATATAATAAAAAATTTTGAGTGAAGAGATATTTATGTTATATTTGTTTAAATTTCATTTCTAACAAGGAATTAGTTTTTGATTTGTAGGGGTGGTGTATGTAATTCAGTTGCCAATGATGTTTAGTAAATACTGAACAAATCAAAAGTTAAATTCACTTTCCCTCATATGGATTACCAATTGATGAATACATTATTTTGACTTTATTTTTTTTATCATGCTTGTATAATTAGAGATTTTCAAAGTGTAATGTATGTTCTTAAATATGTGTATTGTTTATTTTCCTTCTATTATCATGCATATTGTAGACAACTGAAGCTAACCAGAAAAAAAAAAGTATAATATTATTTATTTTTTTAACATTATCATTGAGATATTAACTCATTAAAGTGCTTACTCTCATATGAACTTTTAGGTTCGTGGATGCAAATGTTAATTAACCAGCATAAAACTCAAATGTTTCATAATCTTTCTAATAGTTTTATCATTATATAATTAATACGTGGGGTACCTTCTCAATTTGAAACTAATTAGTTCGTGGAAGCATAATAAATTGTTGTAAAACCATTTTAAATTCAATCCAATTTGTCACAATGAGATTTCAATCCCATATAATTTGATTTCAAATGAATATTTATCATATTTTTATTTTTATTTTATTTTATGTATGAACATGAATAAATGTTTGAGTAATACTAGACTTTCTAAATTTTTTGTCAAAATAACGTGGTATGTGGATGTCAACGTATTATAAATAATAAAATGATGTGATAATTAATATAATATTGACAACTCATATGCTATATTATTGAAACATAAATTTAAGCAAAAAATTTGGAGAGCCTAGCATTAATCTATTTTTTATTTTTTAAATTTGGTGAGCCAAACAGGTCAAAAATCTATCGAGATTTGCATGATCTAAGAAAAATCTAATCACATAAAATTTGTAATCTTGACATCAATCATTATTTGAGTAGTGAAAAAAAAAAATACTACTAACACAAATTTATAATATGCACTCGATAGAACTGGTACCTCCATTTTGTAGAATTTGAACATTATCAATAAAGAAGATGGGGAAATATACAACCACCGACGTGTATAACTTTTTTTTTTCTTACTTTGAGTGAAAACAATGTATTTTCTTTTAATATTAATTATATATATGAGAATAATTCAATTTGCTGAAGTCATCAAAACTTATCAACTGAGTTAGAATTAAATAAAGTTTGATAGATAATTCATGAATATATATACGCCTCAATATTTGAAAATATATTATTCAAACAAGCTATTATATAGCTAGAATAGACATCTGGATTTTAACAAATTTCAAATTTCAAATTCCTTTCATATAACCAGTTCATTGTTCTCAACATAACAACAAAAGAGAAAGACCGAATAATCTAATTATCAGTTATATTCATATATCAATTGAAAAATTCTAGTGTTCATATTTTGACAAAATTCAAATAACCCATCTTAATTTCTAAAACGTGACAAGACTTGTTGGCCTACCCCTTGTCGGCATACGTAACTCAACAGTCTCAACTGATCTATTAGGATTGCAGACATCATCTACTTCTACAAGTAAATGCTGCTAAGTTAGGCTGGTTGTTTTTTTGTAATTTTCACATGTTGAGATAGAGGAAAAAAATGGCCATAGAAAGGGTTATTAGAAAATCATAAATCTTTTGCATGGTAAGCCATTTATACAACATTTAGGTCCCAACTTAGTTGCTTTGTTTATTTCCTGTTTGGGTTATCTTCTTTCGTTGCTTAAAAAAGCTGATCACGAGAAGTTTTTGGGGTCAGAAAAATCGTAGGCTAAAATGGCATTCATGAAAGGAAAACATTAGTTTTTTTTTTTGGTTGACTTTCTGTTAAGAAAGCTTAAACCTACCAAGAGGGCTTTAACCTATCGCATTAACTCAAACAATTTTTGGTTTTTAATTAATTTGGAGTTTGGGACTAGTGTAAACGTAATTAAAATTTGATGGGAAGCTTTCTTGATGCCAAGAATTACTAGCTGCCTAAAATTTTAATTTTGTTTATTACTTTCGCTAAAATAATGAAGTAATACACTCCCTTTTAGGCTTGTGCTGTTTTAAGAAGTTGGTTTCATACGTAAACATCTTTATTAATGATTTTTTTTTAATCTTTTAATTATTTGTAATCTAAAAAAATCAAATTTGGATAGACTTCTAATGTTAAACGTAACTTTAAATATCCTTTAAAGGTCGGGATGGATATTTTTTAACTCATATATAAGAGTTAATTATAAACAATAATTTTAGAAGGTCGTATTGATTTTTTATTTTTTTTTTGAAAAAGTCATTTTTAGGTCAAAATGGGATTGGTTTTCTCTTTTCACCATTTTTTTTTTTTTTCCCTCTGATCTACCTTTATAAGACTCGTAGACAGGTACGGGGTTTTGTCGGGCTACGATTTGGCTCTTGATGACGGGCGCCTTAAAAAGAGTAGTAAAATTGCTCGATGTTTAAACCGAAAGTGGCAATAGAACCCGACCCCAAGACAAAGATGGTTGGAGTTAGGGCTGGTCAAGGTCTCAAGACTCACTGACTTTTTACTGCTTTTTAAATGTAAAACATAACAGAAAAACAAGCTCATCACGGCGGCTTCCTTACTACCCGACCACAACTAAAGATCCTATCTTCTTTTAACCTCCCACGCGCTCCTTTTTTATTATTTTCTCGTACGCTCTATGAGATGATGGATTCATGGATCCCAATTGCCAACTACACCGCTACTTCCACCACGGCCCATGGGCATGTTTTCGTCAATTTAATTTTGGATTTGGACTCTTTTTTTTTTTAGATAAAATTACTAATCATGCAACTTTATTAACCTCAAATTGAGCTAATATAAATGCCCACGAATGATTTCATATTACTTTTCCTTAACCTCTAGTTGATTTAATTCTAAAACTTAATTTGAAATTTGTTAACATTATTTTTTGGTCAATCTGGTTCTTGAAACCTAATACCTGCGAGATAACAAATAACAAAAAGAACAATGATGATCAAGATCAAAATAAACAGAATACAACAATTTTTACGTGATTCGACGAAGTAAAAGCCTACGTCCACGACTGTGTCACTCTTATTCTGGCAAAGTAACAGTATGTATTTATTAATTGTCCTTTATAATGAATTTGATCTTTTATTTATAGAGAAGATGTTACAGTTTAAATAGGTTTAAAAATTTTACAGATAAGACAAAAAATATTATACATTAATTGAGATAATATCTGTCAATATCATCTCCACCATATCTACAACAATTATCGAAAATACTATGATTTGATTTGTATGAAAATAGGTAAGTTGACTCATTTACTGAATTAAACTGATTCAGTTTACTAAAAGGCCAACTGGTCAAATTTAGTGAGCATTTCAGACGAGTAGATTATCCAAACGATCAGCTATCACACCCAACGATCAGATAAGAAGATCTCCTGATCGCTCTGATTGTCTTTAAAGAAAGCTATTGAACAGTTATTGACCACGATCAAATCAGCTTAGCAATCACAACTCACGACCAAGCTGTCTCGCGATCAAATATGTGTTCAAATGATATGATCAGTCACACAACAATTAAAACGATCAGTTATGCAATCAGATGTATTCGGGTTCATAGGCTAAGAAACGACCACGTGTTCTCTCTTTTGACTTTAACCTAATTGACCGGTCTCTTGGACTTCTTTTCATTAAAATAATATACTGGGCTTATCGTTGAGCTTTCATCAGTCTATTTTTTATGATCGCAAAAATATCCATAACAATATTGATTATTTATCGATATTAAATTGTTAAGTGATGTAATGTATTATTTTGCCAATAGTATAAATTTTCATCAATTTTAATGATATTTTAAAGGGTAATAGTCTAATAAATAATGAAGAGTAATTATATATGCTTTTATAAAGAAATAATTTTTAAAAAATTCATAATTTTTTATACATAAATTTTTTTTTCGACACGTATATATAAAGAATTTTAAATTGGACAAATATGTCTTAAAAACATTTTTAAAAAAATTACACTTTAAGTATTTACATAACCAAAGATTTATTTTATTTAATTTTTTAATCGTGGGATGAAATTTGAAGTTAGAAGTCCACTTTCCAAGAAGTGTGGTTTTACAAAGGGGAAAAAAACATTACACGTTAAGCATTTACATAACTAAAGAATTCTTTTATCTATTTATTAGTTAATTTGAGGAGAAAATTCGAACTCAAATCCATCTTTGTGAAAAGTGTGGTTAGCATAAAAATTTGGTGCCACTATAAAAATTTCTTATTGAGCTTATTTAAATACTATAAAGCACTAGAAAACATTATTGATTTCAATTACTTTGAATTATATTAAAATGTATTCCTAACGACAACCCGAGTACTTATAAAATTGTGATTAGCGTAGACTCTTTATTGGGCCCACAAACACTCCTCCATCCATGTAGTGCGTCCACGCGCGTTGAAAGAGAGTGACAAAAAAAATCCATTTATCTACTCCGTAGACTGGAAATCGAAAGTACAGCAAACAGTTTTAAGTGAACTAAACAAACTCAAAACCCATGAAACAGTTTCAAAAGTGTTAACTCGGGTTGACGAAACACTTCACATCCCAACTTAACCAAAGTTAACATGTCTAGTTAACGACTGCAAACAGCAAACCCAATCACGAGTTCATACAAAAAATCTCGCGAGACATTTAAATTTACAAAAATATCGTGACAAAAGAAAACACTTCCATTAATAATAATAAAATAAAAAAAAGCAAAGAATTATCTGTTAGAGTAACCAGAAGGAGAATTAAAAAAAAATGTTTTAATGATGTGGTAATATTAAAAAAATAAAATGGATAGGTTCCTTAAAGATCTTTGTTGTTTTGCTGGCTTCTGAAGATACACTGAGTTTCTTCAGATCCGAAGAAAAAGGTGTAAAAAAAAAAACACAAAAGGAAAAAGAGGGGGCTGCTAATACTACAGTGCAACACTAAAATTACTAATCTTCTTTTTTTTTTTTTAAATACTTAAATTACTAGTCTTAGTACCATAAACAAGTTGATTTTTTTTTTTTGTTTTAAATTTTTGGTTTTTGTTAAAAGATTGTTCAGTTTCTATTTAGTGTTTTTTGGACTCTTGCATGATCCGAAAAAGTTTTTTTATTCTCTCTCATAATTTTTTCTCTTTTTCTGTGAGTGTGTGTCTGTGCTTATGGCTTGTTATCGGCTTTTGTGTCGGCCATGTAGTGATATTTTTGATTGAATCGTAGAACAGCAACAACTAAAAGATTCATTTCCAGCTTTTCTTTTTTATGTTTTTTGTGGGTTATTTTTGAAGGGGTTTTTGTTTTTCGTTAATCAAGGAGACTGTTTAGTTGTAGTCGCCGAGACTTTTTATTTGTTTATTTTTGGATTGAAAGAGGTGTCAGAGTGTAATTTCTGTGTAGATCTTTGATATCTGTTTTCTGGGTAGACACTACAAACAGTGTTTGGTTAACAGGAAAGTAGTCCCTGTATTCGTCCGTGGTTTGTGATGAATTTTGCGGGAAAAGATCGTGTTTGGAATTGGCAGGGCAAGAAGCAAGTATCATTTACATTGAAGCTGTTGACAGCCCTACATAATTTGAAAAAAAAAAAAAATAATTCTTTGTGAATTTTCAGTGCTGAATTATGATACGTATGGAGCTTTTGTTAGGACCATTTGAAGTAGTTTTTTGTTGGCAATGTTGAGGTTCTGTGGAATTACAAGTTTCAGTTCTATTTGGAGTACAACAAACAATTCATATGCATCTACTATCCATGGAGATGTGGTATAAATGTTCATGATTTATATTACAAGGTACAAAATTTCATGAATTTACTTCCGTAATTGACCCCATCACTTCATAATTACATGTCTTCTCTTATTATCTTATCAAATTCTGTCTGGTTTTTGCAGTTACAAGCAGAAGAAGAGTGTTTATTTTTTTTTTTATGCAGTGAAAGTTGTTAAATTGTTTGGTGTTGAGTGAGATATGATTACTTTCATGGACTCAAAAGAGAAAGTAAAAGACATGGACAAGTGCTTGGATTCTCAACTATGGCACGCCTGCGCTGGAGGGATGGTGCAAATGCCTCCTGTGAACTCCAAAGTCTTCTACTTTCCTCAAGGCCACGCCGAGCACGCTTGTGGCCCTGTAGATTTCAGGAACTGCCCGAGAATTCCACCTTACATTCTCTGTAGAGTCTCAGCTATCAAATTCATGGCTGATCCTGAAACTGATGAGGTTTTTGCCAAAATTAAGTTGATTCCTATAAGCAACAACGAGCCTGGTTTTGATGATGATGTGATCCTTAATAGAGAGCAAGAGAAGCCGCCTTCTTTTGCCAAGACATTGACTCAATCAGATGCCAACAATGGTGGGGGGTTTTCTGTTCCGAGGTACTGTGCTGAGACGATTTTCCCCAGATTGGATTACTCGGCTGATCCTCCTGTGCAGACCATTTTAGCCAAGGATGTTCATGGGGAGACATGGAAGTTTAGGCATATTTATAGAGGGACGCCAAGGAGGCATTTGTTGACTACTGGGTGGAGTACTTTTGTGAATCATAAGAAGCTTGTTGCAGGGGATTCTATTGTGTTTTTGAGGGCTGAGAATGGAGATCTTTGTGTTGGAATTCGTCGCGCAAAGAGAGGGATTGGGGGTGGACCGGAGGTTTCTTCAGGTTGGAATGGGAATTGTGTATCGCCTTATGGGGGCTTTACGGCCTTTTTGAGGGAGGATGACGGCAAGTTGATGAGAAATGGCAATGGAAATGTTAATGGATCGAGCTCCCATAGTGGGAATGGTGGTTTGATGGGGAAGGGAAAAGTGAGGCCTGAATCGGTTATTGAAGCTGCAACGCTTGCAGCGAATAGACAACCGTTTGAGGTTGTGTACTATCCTCGAGCTAGTACTCCGGAGTTCTGTGTTAAGGCATCCTTGGTGAAAGCAGCATTGCAGATCCGGTGGTGTTCCGGGATGAGATTTAAGATGGCTTTTGAAACGGAGGATTCTTCGCGGATTAGTTGGTTTATGGGAACTATATCTTCTGTTCTGGTTTCTGATGCCCTCTATTGGCCTGATTCGCCTTGGAGGCTTCTTCAGGTGAGATCATTTTTCTTGATCTGAATCAAATTCAGCTTCAACTATGAATCTATGAAATTTTAAGGGAACTTGAAACACGGTGTATAAAATTTTGTTATGTTGATGTTCTTGATAGATTCGATTTCATTTGGGTATCCTGTTTGTCAATGTTTTTGATATTGTAAGATTCATTACAATTAGTTCACACTGAACATCTATTTGATGCTAAGAATTGCTGACTAATGTTGTTTAGGTAAAGGCAAGAATATTTTTCTTATTATATGCCTTTCTGCTATATAATACATCTGGGGAAGTGTAATTGTTTGTTGTGCTTATGCAACGATGATAATGGCATGTCAACATTACTATGTAATTCAACTTTTGTCTTAAATATATGATTGCTCGCTTGAATAGGCAAGTGCGTACTTATCAACTTTGTGATGTTTTCCTCTGACCTGGTCAGATACTTCTGCTAATGTGTTCACACTAGGCTTTCTTTAACAATTTTGGTTTGATGTATAAATTTGATATAACTCGTCACAAGGAAAAATTTTCTTTCATTTTGTTTATTTTGTCAATTCTTTATCTGATCTTATTTGTTGAAATTCATGTATTGCAGGTTACGTGGGATGAACCGGATTTGCTGCAAAATGTGAAACGTGTTAGCCCGTGGCTGGTGGAATTGGTATCGAACATGCCTGCCTTCCATCTATCTACCTTTTCGCCGCCTAGGAAGAAGACGAGATTGCCACAACACCCGGATTTCCCCCTTGATGGCCAACTTCCAATGCCAACATTTCCTGGCAACCTCCTTGGTCACAATAGCCCCTTTGGGTGTCTACCGGATAACACTCCTGCTGGCATGCAGGGAGCCAGGCATGCTCATTATGGTCTATCTTTATCGGATCACCATCTCAATAAACTGCAGTCAGGTCTGTTTTCGGCTGGTTTCGTGCCGCTTGATCGTGCTGCTCCACCCAAAAGGGCCTCCAGTAGTCCAATCATCCAGAAGCCTAGCATGAGTGAGAATGTTTCTTGCTTGCTAACCATGGCGCATTCTACACAGACTTCTAAAAAACCTGATGATGCAAAGACACCCCAGCTTGTACTTTTTGGCCAACCAATACTTACAGAGCAGCAGATGTCTCTCAGCTGCTCCGGTGATACAGTTTCACCTGTTCTTACAGGAAATAGTTCATCAGAAGGAAATTTAGATAAGATGGCAAACTTTTCTGACAATTCCGGATCTGCAGTTCATCAACAAGGCCTACCTGAGCGCTCATTCTGCGAAGGGCTCCAATGGTACAAGGACAATCGCCAAGAAACAGATCCCAACTTGGAGACTGGTCATTGTAAAGTGTTCATGGAATCCGAGGATGTAGGTCGCACTCTTAACCTCTCACTTCTTGGTTCTTATGATGAATTGTACAAAAAGCTTGCGGACATGTTTGGCATAGAGAATTCTGAGACACTGAGCCATGTACTCTATCGTGATATTACAGGTGCGGTCAAGCATATTGGAGATGAACCATTCAGGTGCGCAAGTCATTTCCCTTTCTTATCCAAGTGTTTTCCATATATGCTCTCTTCAAATGTACATTTGTTCTGATATCTATTTGTTATGACTCTTGCAGTGACTTCATGAAAGCAGCTAGGAGGGTGACAATTCTAATGGATTCAAGCAGTGACAATGTAGGAATATAGAGTAACGAAATAAAGTTTGGTTTCAATTGTACAGCCGGTTGATTGAATCTTTTGTATTCCCCCGCTGACCATTTTATAACGCTTCGAGTTGTGAGAGGAGCTGCAATGATCCAATTCTTGGACTTCCAATCTGTGTTTCTCATAATTTTTTTTTTTCTTTGTAGAAATAGTTGACATTTGAAGTACTCTCTTTCAGTGTCACATAGTACATTCATATTTTTGTTGCAATAATTTCACTTTTTCCTTGTTCTTTGTTTGCAAATCCTACGGAGATAAAACCATTATAGAAAATGGTCTGTCATTGTGTATTGAACATTTTCAAGTAACATCAACCTTAACCGGGTGGCTTTTGCTTTGCTTTGCTTTTGTATTGAGAACTGTAAGCAATTTCGTAATTTGAAAGCTTTTAATTTTACTCACTTTTAGGTGGTAGTTGCAACTTTTTGAAACCGGTTTTTGTCCCATGAAACTTTTTTAACATGTCACTGTTATATCATATCTCTGTTCTTTGAAAAAGAGCGAGTGGTGCTAATTGAACCACGAGAAACAACAAAAAATGAGTGAAGGCATTGCCACGCAATTAATGTTCATCTCTACCCATTACGTCTACCAGCAGCCAAACCCCTTGACTAAAGTTGCAACCTTTTTAGCTGGGATTTTCCCAAATCATTGTCAAATGTCACCGTCATAGTAGAAAATTGCAACAAATGCTTCTCCCCAAAAACAAAATACTTTTTATTTCTCTAGAAGAAAATTGTCAAGTCCATCAAAGAAAATACACATGTTCCGTGCATAGATTAACAAACAAACACACAGAAGAGTTAGTTTGACTAATTGTGCAACTACTGGGGGTGGTTGTTCGAAGTATCATGTGTTTCACACGACACCAGATTCTCGGAGACTATCAACAGGGATTCTCACCAAGTAAACGCCCGCCACCTGTCAATAACCAAAAACGAAATTAACCAATGTCACACACACATATTTTTATATAACTTGATTAATCAAATTGACAAGGAAATAAATGTCCCAACCTGATGCCGCAAGTGTGGGGATAAAACAAATGATTAACGTAAGCATAGCGATTGTGAAGATATTATTTACGATTAAAGAAAGGAAAAACATAATTTGTCCTACACAGCGAAACAACAAAGTCAAAATTTATAGTTTTGTTTTGTGAGGGAGGGGAGGTGGACAAACACTACACATTCTGTATGGGAAAATCGAAGTGAAGCGCACGTGAGAGGGGGGGGACCACATTAGATGATAGTTAAGGTAATGTTAAGGTAATAATGGATTCACGTGTGGCTTACGTCGGCTAAGTTTTGCTTCTGTTGCGGCGTTTCGATGACTGGACTGTTCCTCTTTTTTCCACTTCTGCTTTGACTGCGGTTTTCCCGGCTATTTTGTTTCGTTTATTTTTACCTCTAATTTTTTCTATGAAAATGAAAACATAATTGTCAAATAAAATGCTTTTCAGTTAATTAGTATGCTAATTATTTAAGTTATTTTTAACTGAAATACATTTACATTTTTATTCTCTCAAGCTAATTTTATGCAACAAACAATCTAATCATGTACCTGATGGAATTGGATTTGGCCAATCTGAATTTTATTTTTTTAAAATATAAAATATGAAATAACTATGTTATTTAGCTCCAAAATATAATTATAAATTATTTAATTTAATAGGGTATGGCATGAAGTCAAGATGTTTATATCCAAATTCGATGATTAACGTAACTTTTTTTAAGCAACGATACTAAATAAAAACCATTGGTTAGGAGAATAAAAAATTGAATTTTCTTTTGTAATAAGAAGCTTTAAATAATCGAAATATCCTATGAATAAAGGTTTTTTTTTTTAATAATATGAATAAAGGTTTTTGATTGCAAAGAAAGAAAAGATATAGAAGATCAGCTTTCGTGGAGTATTCACACCTTGAAGCATACGTGGAAAAATTCATCTTCACTTATTAGTTGTCTTGCCCTTCTAATAAATCTTGACAGAAGAAAACAATAATCTATGTATGGCACATGTGTATGTCAAACAATTAGACATCCTTAATTACTTGAATTAACGGTCACCGACAAACAACACAACCCGAAACATGGCGACCAGATCCTTAGTGGGATCATGTGAAATTGCTGAAAACGTTTGATCAACGGCTTCTCTAGCTACTTGGTTTAATTTCTTCTCTCTTTTTAGGTTCTCCCACCAATAACCCCATAACGTTTACTCATGAAAATGATACCATGTACATATCACACAATAATCCCCTTCAATTTTGCTAGTGGGTGTCCGAAAATGGAACCACAAAAAGGCAAATCCAAAGCAAACCAAAATGTCACAAAACGAATGGTCAAAGCGCATAAGAAGAGAGAGAGAAAATTAAAGAGAGCGAGACAAAGCCATTCCCAAAGCTTTGTTATATTAATAAGTTGCTTTATTACTTTGTTTTCAGTTCCCACTTTTCCACTAGACATGCCATGGTTTCTACCTAGAAGAAAATTAAATTATTAAACAACTAAAATAAATTAAAGCTAAGCTATTAAATTAAAAATACAATGGGCAGTATTATTGGTTTGGTGTCTTGTAGAGTAGGACTTCCCCATCTAGGCTTTATTAATAGCACTAGTTTGTTGAATGGATTGGCTTTAGAATTACGTCAAGAAAGTTAGTGTCAGTTGTCAGACACACAAAAAGGAAATTTAATTAATTAAACAAATTAAAGAGTAGTTGGTGTTTTGAAAGATCCAATTCACGGGAAATAGGGCATGGTACATGGAACAACTGCGTCATCAACATTGAATGAGTTATGGTTATGATGTCTTCATTGTTTGACTTTTTCTATCTCCCTTCATTGACATCAAATTTTTATCTCTACTAACCACAAAAAACCAAAGAAACAAAGCAGAAATTTGCTTTGTACTAGCGGCTGCAGCATGCATGTGTAGTTTATGACGTTTCGTTAATCAGAGGTACGGTAAAGTCATCTAGCTTGTGGTAAAAACACACAAAATTACTTCTACCAGTACAGTACTGCTATAGTTTCATCTTCCAGTACGTAAGCTGGGAAATTTTCATTTAATATATATAGATCTAATGAGCCCTGTTATAATTAGTCAAGCCAAAATGATTCCTGAAAAAGGTTTTGTTCTTGAATTGCATCTGCTTTGACTCGATTTGAAATGAGATAATCCATTTATGCTAAGTACAATTGTACAACGAATAGCTTGTTTAACAAAATAAACAAAGTTGATAAATATGATTAAGTATGCAGTAATTATGAAAAAATTATAAGTGATCAAACCCAAAATCTTACATCATATATATCATTGTTTTGGTAATTATTGGACGAGGTCGTCTGACAAAAAAAAAAAATTGTCTGTCGGTAAAAATGACAAAAAGAGAGACAAATAAGTCAAGAATGCTCCATCACAAATTACAAGAGTCAGGGCTGAAGAGGAGGCGTCTCATTCAAGAAACTGAGTAAATGAGGCGTGGACATGGACATGGACATTGACATGAACACGGACATGGACATGGACCCAGTAGTTTATAGACATATTATCTTCTTCACCAGTCTCTATCAAAATCCGTGTTTCTTTTTACCTTTAAAAAACTATATATATATATATATTACATAAAAGAAAAAGTCTAGTCCAAAAACGACAGAGATTCTTGATGACGTGGCAAGAAGCCAGGCTTTGAAGAGGTGTGGTCCCCACGGCCATTCGGCGAAGTGAGCCAGATACAGCTAAGTCGCGACAAGACCGACATCCACATGTATGACTGCAACTGACACGTAAGACGTCACCTGATGGTGACGTGTCACTGTTCCTTTGAAACCACCACTACTGGACCAACACTTTGTGGGCATTTTGTGTGGCACGTGTTTTGCCATGCAGACAACACCATTGCCAGTATTGGGCCTCCTCTTGCTTGGATCATATTTATAGCACTGCTTTATAATTCTCAGCAGAAACAGTCGGCTCGATAACCTGCCCCATTTAAGCACCAGTGCTCTGGACCAGATTCAGAAAATCAGTGAATTGTTCAAATCAGAAGTGGTGCAACGATGCTAGTACTGCAAATTTTGCATTCAACTAATGATGGCCCGCTTTCAAGAATGGTATTAATTTTAGAATAAAAATAGTTCACTCAAAACAACGCAGTTTGCATGAACAATTTGCGCAAACTATTCGCGCGACAGTTCATCTAGAACAAACAGTTTGCCCATAACACAGTTTGCGAGATAGTTTGCTCAGAATAAATAATTTGCCCAAAACAGATAAATGAATAATTTGTGCAAACATGACAATTTTATTTTTAAATAGTTGAAAAGTATTTTAATGTTATTAAAACTCGTTTTGATAGCTCAATTTTCTGAACTCCCCAATATTTTAGTGTCATATAAAAAATTTCATTTGGTTGATAGGTACGACGTACGTATAGCTAGGGACCAGTACTGTTGGTCGTAGTTCGTAAATCATCATTAATGTAAAAATTGGGGTCCGATAAGGTGAATTTACAAGGACGGAGGAAGCTGTGACTACAATGGGCCTTTCTAGACGACATGGGCCATAAGAACTGGATCATGCCCAACTTAATAATGTAGTTGGGCTGGTTGCAACAAATACTCCATGGACTATTTGTTTATTTTGATTAGACCTTATCTGTGCGTCTAATCTCCGTCAATTTCTCTGCGGATTTGCTAAATCGGCACGAATTTTGCAGGCCTATAATTCAAAGCAAAAGGCAATTTTTGGGAAAATTTTCACAAACATCTTCTGTATGTGAATGATTTATTTGTGCAGATATGAATTATTTGTTCTTTTTTTTTTAAAAAAAAAAGAATTATTTGTTTTAATTAAAGTTTGCTTATTAATTTAATCTAGCATTAGACAATATAAATTTAAATCTAATGGTATATGTATGTGTGTATATATACATACACACATATGGTTCAAAGTATAAAGCAAATGTCAATAAATTACTAGAAATTTTTGAGCTTGTAATTTAAAAAAGGAAAATTAGTCGTGTAATACATTCAGATCAAGGAGTCAGAGTAGACCTATATTGCACCAAGTGGGATTGCCATAGTGGTTTAAGCGGCAGCTTCCACGCTTTGACTTTCAAGTCTTAGGTTTAAGTGTAGGTTTCCTACCTCCATTAATAAAAGTGGTATTTTCTCACGTGTATATAGGTTGTGTCTCACTCAGGTATAGGTGATTCCTAGTCAAATAAGAGCTACTCATTCGGGTTGCTACTAGTGTTCCCTCAACCCCACTTAGATATGAGCTGATCCCAGTTGTCTCTTTGACTGATTTTAATTATCTTCTGAACTAATTCTACTAATTAAAAAAATAAAAAAAAACACTATATTAAGGTTTTTTTTTTGTTCATTTTTGAAAGAGAATAAATAATCTAAACTCACAACTTCTTTACCAACTGCATCTTGTCTTCCTATAATAAGTATTTCGTGGCTCTAAAAGACCATACATATATAAGTAACATTTGAAGTTGCAAGAAACACAACACTCCAAAAGATATCTGAAGACTGGACTGGCATTTATCATTTTGGATATCTAACTGGAGTCTACCCTCCATGAAACCTGTTCTGTGTCTTCGTGGTGGTGATTTCTAAGCATGTTTTTAGCAGTTGTGTGCGTGGGTATCGTGTTTAGTAGAACCTATGTATATATATATGTATGTATGTATGTATTTTGAAACAATGGAACATCTGAACGTGTATATGGTTTCGAGTTTCCATTGGGTGCTTTCCATGTTTTAAGTAACTGTATCTGTTTGATCTTCCAAGTAATTTTTATAAACAAATTATCCTTATTAAACTCCTAAAAATTCGCATGTCCCTTATATATATATATATATATATTAATATTACATATATATATATATATTAATATTACTTTTGATGACTAGTAACTTAACAAATATGAGAGAAAATGAGGGTATACTACCTAATATTATGAGTTTAAGTTAGCTCCTTCTTCTCTATATTTTGAATTAATTATATATATATTTTTTATTATAATTAAAAAAAAAAAAAACAACAAAAGGCTTAATTAGCCGATCTGGCTGAAACTTGGATTCCACTACTTATCTAGGTTGTATTACAAGAAAAGGATATGAATTTGACTAAAAACAGAAATTGAATCAAGTAATGAGCAACAATAATCTCAAAATCAACAAATGCTTACATTTATTAATCTCAAATACAACTTTTTATTTTTTCTCGAGTGAATTTCAAAAAGAACCTGGTTTTAGCATTAAACGGACTTTATCAAAACAAAGTTTCATTAATTATCAAGAGTTCAATTTCAATAATATTAATTAAATTGGACTAGAAGTACAAATTGAATCAAATTATAAGCCACAAAAAGTACAAAATCAACAAATTCTCACATTTACTTCCACTATATTCTAGTTTTGGTTGTCAACTAACTTAGATTTTGCCCCTTTGTACATTTGCGTTACGGGAATAGGAATTGAATTAGATTAAAAATACAATTTTAATGAAGTTATAAGCAACAAGAATCGCAAAGTCAACAATTGCTTACATTTACTTTAAATAAATTCTAGTTTTGACGATTAAATAACTTAACCGACTTCATTGAAACTTGGATTTTGCTACTTATCTAGATTGTATTACAAGAATAGGATTGAATTGGACTAAAAACACAAACTGAATCAAGTTACAAGCAATAAAAATCACAAATTCAACCAATGCTTATATTTATTTGAAATAGAGAACACAATTTTAGCATTCAACCAACTTAATTCACCCTATTGAAATCCAAGTTTTTATAATTATCAATAGTTGGATTACACGAAAACTAATTGAATTGGACTAAAAACAAAAATTGAATCAAATTATAAGGAAGAACAATCACAGACTCAACAAATGCTTACATGTACTTTAACTAAATTCCAGTTTTGGTTATCAACCAACTTAATCGACTTCGTGACTCTGCTATCTTTGTCTAAAATCTGGGTTACACAGTTACACTCCTTATCAACGTTGGGTTACAAAAATAGAAATTTGATTGAAATAAAAACAAATTTTAAATGAAGTTATAAGCAACGGGATCACAAACAACAAATGCTTAAATATACTTCAAATAGGGCAATCAACTATTTTAACTGACTCCGCCAACTCCACCAACTTTGATCTAAAATCAACAGTTATGTTACAAGAATAAGAATTTAATTGGACTAAAGACACAAATTGAATAAAGTTATACATAGGAAATTGATAAAATGAAATAATGTTGTGGTACGGTTCAAAACAAAGAGACTTTATGATGAAGTTGTTCCTTGTTATGGTGGTGATGGAGGAGGGAGGAAGAAGAAAATGGTTTTATGATTTAGGCGCGTAAAATATAGTGGTGATGGTTGCGGACCTCATGGTTGACCCCACAAGTTCAATTGATTTGTGAATACTCTTGACTTAAATTATATATTATTTCCTATTGTACACTTTGGGCTTTTTGGATAGTCGCTTTTGGGCGTTTATTGGGGTAACTCTTAAATTGGGCTTCAAGAGTTGCGATATTTTCACCCCTTAAAATTTGTATGTAAACCCCTTTTTGTTTTAACACCCCACTAAAATGTTCGTATCTTTTAAGTACACCAACATATTTCCAAATTAGATCCCTTTTATTTTTTCTTTAACTATTATTGATAAATAATTTATAAAAATAATTTTAACAATAATTATAATAAAGCATTAAACTAAAAAAAGAAGAAAAACCACGGGAGGAGCCAAAACAGTCTAACAAAATATAACACTCTTCTCAAACCTCTTGGATGCCGACTTATCAAACAAAACCCTAACTAAAACAATCAAAACTTCGCACAAACTAAAAAGTCCTATAACAACCACAATGTAACAAATTTGCTAGCCCTCTAAAAACTATAACAGAACATAACACTCTTTCAGATGCGAAACGTTGTGCAAACAATTTGTTAGGGGTGGAAATATCACCACTCGTTTATTATTTCCTGTCATACACTTTGGGCCTTATTATCGTTTTTGGATCATAGCTTTTGGACGTTTATTGGGGTAACTGGGCTTAAATCATGAATTTTAATATGATTTTTTTTTCACGTCCTATAAAGATATATATATGTATAAAATAAAAAATTTAGTTAATTGACAAATTAAATGATCTAATTTTATGCTAACACACCGTTTGAAAAGGAAAAAACATTAAAAGTATCTAAACGAAATATAAAGTGACATAATTGAATCCATTCAATTAAAATAACATAATTGTATTGGTAACCAATTTCTCATAAAATACATGTTATGATATATAGGATTTTTAGTATTTATCTTGTTATTGTAAGAATCCATGGGAGAAGCAATTTCCAGCTTGGGACCTAACTCGCTTGATCAGCAAACACAATTTAAATATACGTGGAAAATCGTGTAACTGGAGAGCAAGTTACAGGGAAAGCTCCTGAAACGATAGTGAATTACTGTTTGCTTTCCCAGCAGAAATTTGTGCTGTATAAAGTTGTTCAACACGTTTCTTCCGAGTGCATACGTGTTTTCACACTTATTAGTTGGACTGTTGTTATCTTCATGAAATTGCAAAGAACCTTTAAATTTTCGGTTGATTGATGACATGCTTGGAGGAGCAACAAATTATATCTTCTTATAGTGGAATTCAGAATCATTTAAGTTTTAAAGTAGAGAGCAAGAAATAGACTCTGAATAAGATAGATTGGTCAAAATCATTGCGTTTTCATAGGCCCAAACGCATTAACTATAAAGCTATCAAGTTTAACCAAACGCGGCGGATACTTTTTGTTTCCGATGATTTTTTTGTATACTGCTTTTAGGAGGAAAATTTTTATAAAATAGAATTTAATAAAAGTTTAATTATCAAATAAAAATATTTTTAAATTAAAGAATAGTGTTATTTCCTACTCTCTCTTTTTATTTATTATTTCAACTCACTAGTGTATCTACCTACATTCATTTAATAAAATACATTTTACACTTACAAATCATTTTTGTCGAACATGATATTACCGAATGAACCTAAATGATTCAAAATATCCACGGCCACCTTCGCTACATGATGTCAAAAGGTCTTGCTTTTGGCTTATTTTCTTTTGTTTGAATGCTTGAGAAAGAATCCAACAGTAAAAGTGATTGTCTCAATTACATCATAACATTAGACTTTTCTCATCAAACGACAAACTATTTTATATTAAATATTTTCTCTAAAAACAAAGCAACACAAGGTCATAACTCATGAAGACTCACAGCAACAGCCGCTTATCAAATCGAATATTTTAATAAAATACATGATTGGACGATAATGATGAAGCGTTAGTGGAGGAGCGGAATGGGGCCCATATAATTGTCCTTTAGTGGTTAAGATTGACGTAAGCATCAGGCAAAGCAACGGTGATCCGTCTCTTACGGCATTTAAAATTAATCAGGGTTGCTTGTCTTCTTGGATTAGGTGAGGAATCTCTGGTCCAATGAGTCGGCATTAAATTCTATATATACAACCCCTCCTCCCCCCTGCCATTTCATTCGATTACAGATAGTTCTCTTCTCCTCGATTCAACAAGCTCTCAATTTCCCATTTCTCAAGGTAATCAAAATTTCATTTAGTAATCTTGGTTTTCGGTTTTGAATAGTTGTTAATTAGATTTGTGTGTTGTGATAATACACAGATGCAGATATTCGTGAAGACATTGACCGGCAAGACCATAACTCTCGAAGTGGAGAGTTCAGACACGATCGACAACGTTAAAGCCAAGATCCAAGACAAGGAGGGTATTCCTCCGGACCAGCAGAGACTCATCTTCGCAGGAAAGCAACTGGAGGACGGCCGTACTTTGGCCGACTATAACATCCAAAAGGAGTCTACCCTCCATCTTGTCCTCAGGCTACGTGGTGGCATGCAGATTTTCGTCAAGACCCTCACGGGCAAGACCATAACGCTGGAGGTGGAGAGCTCCGACACCATCGACAACGTCAAGGCCAAGATCCAGGACAAGGAGGGTATTCCTCCGGACCAGCAGAGACTCATCTTCGCAGGAAAGCAACTGGAGGACGGCCGTACTTTGGCCGACTATAACATCCAAAAGGAGTCTACCCTCCATCTTGTCCTCAGGCTACGTGGTGGCATGCAGATTTTCGTCAAGACCCTCACGGGCAAGACCATAACGCTGGAGGTGGAGAGCTCCGACACCATCGACAACGTCAAGGCCAAGATCCAGGACAAGGAGGGTATTCCTCCGGACCAGCAGAGACTCATCTTCGCAGGAAAGCAACTGGAGGACGGCCGTACTTTGGCCGACTATAACATCCAAAAGGAGTCTACCCTCCATCTTGTCCTCAGGCTACGTGGTGGCATGCAGATTTTCGTCAAGACCCTCACGGGCAAGACCATAACGCTGGAGGTGGAGAGCTCCGACACCATCGACAACGTCAAGGCCAAGATCCAGGACAAGGAGGGTATTCCTCCCGACCAGCAGAGGCTCATCTTCGCCGGAAAGCAGCTGGAGGACGGCCGTACTCTCGCTGATTATAATATCCAGAAGGAGTCGACTCTCCACCTTGTGTTGAGGCTGCGTGGTGGGATGCAGATCTTCGTTAAGACCCTTACGGGGAAGACGATCACGCTTGAGGTGGAGAGCTCCGACACGATCGATAACGTCAAGGCGAAGATTCAAGACAAAGAAGGTATCCCTCCGGACCAGCAGCGCTTGATTTTTGCTGGGAAGCAGCTGGAGGATGGCAGGACGTTGGCCGATTACAACATACAGAAGGAGTCCACCCTTCACCTTGTGCTCAGGCTTCGTGGAGGCATGTAGGTACCATACCACTTTGGTCTCTGCTGCATGTCAAAGTGGTTTGGTGATGGTTTGTTTGTGTGTGTCCAATGTTGTTTGGTGGTGGTGGTGTTTCAGTGGAGCATGTTTATGGGTTCGATTTTTATAATTTTAAGCAATTGTAATGGCCATTAGGCCTTTGTTTCCCTAATTAAGTGATTACTCTAAATAAATTCTCGAAATTATAATAATTCTCTCTGTGGTAACTACGCTTCTTGATGAAAATATTGTTAATGAGGATTTAGAATCTGTTTTGGGATAGTAATTGCGACATGACTTGTTTAATTGTTGGTAGAAAATTTTGAAGTTGATGAGAATTTGATGGCGCCTGCAACAGAAACTAGCTGTGGTTGTTTTAATGGTTTCTGAACTTGGGTTAAGCAGAAACAACAGATATATTATAATGCATAAATGACCACAACATACAATTAAATAAATCAATGTCGAATACATCTTGTAAAACTAGTTCTAGAAAAATATTTCCAAAGGTTCGGATTTTTCAGGTATGTAAAGCTCCCATTAGACCAGTTCAGGTACTTTGGAAACAACTGACGTTGATTCCAAAGTAAGTCTGTTGCACAGCCCGGAAAATCCCGCAATTGACAATGGTTTTGACCCAATCATAATTGAACCGACGCTGTTCACTACGGATTAAAATTTATTCCGTAAAATTCATCTATTTCAGCTGTAAACTTTTATAATCATTATTAAAATAATGATATGATGAAAAAAATTAGAGACTATCAATTTTAATATTTGTTTTTAGAGAGTTTTTTGGATAATTATATCAGATCAAAATTTTTATTAAATAATATTTTATAATAATTTATTTTAATGATATATTATTATTTAATTTATATTACGTAGGATATATATTTTCTTAGTATTAATTATATGTTTACTTTTCGAAAATACAATCTATGTTTACGTCGGAGGAGTTCTTAAACATCAAAACTCCCCACGCTGTCGCTGAAAATGACTGAAAAACCGAAACGCGTCCCGTGGTTTGTTTTGGGCTAACTTGCTAATTGAATGCTTGTTTTCTAAATACGGAAAATAAAATGAAGGAATCGCGATCAGAGCGTCGCGTATTTCCACCCCTCTATAATTGTTTATATACAGCCATTCAGTAAAGTCATAATTATAAAGGTAAACTGCATGAAGATCCTCGAATTTAGGTGTAGTTATAGCTAAGTGAAAATTTGATTGCAATTATACAAACTTCTCCTATCATCAGTTATCAGTTAACTTTATGTAGATTTAAGTCGTTGACCACTATTTTAATATAAAATGACTACAATACCTTTATTGTTAATTTATATTTATTTATTACTTAATAATTTATATTAAAAATGGTTAATTACATAAAAATATCCTAATATTTATGATAAATTCACACAAAATATTGATAAGTTATTACATGATAATATTTTTTATTGAGTTTGACTAATAAAAACTTGACGGAAATATATACACTTCTAGGGTACAACAGCCTTTTTACATATTAAAATTGTTTTATCCAATCATAAATAGTCACATTCTACTTAAATTTGTAAATAAATAATTAATTATGTAACATAATTGTTTTAATCTCTTAAAAAATAATGCATTTGTTTAATAAAATCTTTTAAGAAAATTCATATTTAAAACAAACAAAACTTTCTTGCTCTTCAATATGCAAAAATCTTCATCATCACAAATCCAGAACTTTTTGACATTCATATTCTTGTGGTTTAAATCCAAAAATTGAAAATTAAAATAACTTAATAAAAATTCTTCATCCATCTTCATTTAAATTGATTCAAACACAATAATCAAAACCTCAACTTTCTACAACTTTACAACAATCAAAACCCCTCATCAATTAAACTCCACCAGCACCATAATCTTCTTCTCCATAAACAATACCTAAATCAAACAATAATGAACTAAAAAAAATAAAAAATAAAAATAATCACTTAAAAAATAGGATAAAAAATAAAAATGAGAAGACCTTAGCAGAGATATTGTCAAAATTTCTTATTGCACAAAGATCACATTAAATATAATATGAGATGCATTGACGGTTAGAGATTCGAAACAGTAGCGACAATTATAACTTCAAATGAGTTAGCGATAAGTGAACCTTTAAACAGAACGATACGATTTAAGCTTGAAACAACATGTTGCTGATTGGAGCTTTAGAGGCGATAGTGTTGGTGATGAAGATGGTTTTAGGGTGAGTATGGATGTTGGTGATGGTGAGGGTTCTTGAGGCAATAAAGTGACGGAAACACTAGAATGATGGGTTTTGAAGGCAATGAAGTGATGGGGAGGTTTTGTTGGAGGAGTGGTTTTTATTTTTCATGAAATTAAAAATATATATATCTTTTATGAGATCATAGGGGATGCGTATATTTAAAAAATTAATAATATATTTATTAGATCTTTTATATATATTATTTTTTATGACTAAATTAATACTATTATACTATCAACAAGTTTTTATCTTGTTAAATTTAATAATTTTTGGTGATGTGGGTGAAGAATGGTTGGATATTTAATAAGTTTTGTGTAAAAAATATTTATACATCAAAAGATCAATTTATTCATCAAAATTTAACTTTTTCGTTAAGTTAATGTTGATCAACCCAGATTAGGGATACTTGAGTGCCATAAGTGATAAACTGGCATCATGCGTGGATTTATTGTCAAAATGTTTATTTGTAATTCTACCCTATTAAAAATACATTTGATGATAGGAATGTTATGTAATTATATTCAAACTCATCTAATTGTAATTACAAGTAAACTTCGAGGGTGTTTGTACAATTTACTCTTATAATTACGAGTCACGTGATGGATGGGGTGATCATACCAAAGGGGCTATAATCAGCTTCTGACGCCTGTAAACATGGACATTCTCTTGATAATTGAAGCAAAACCGTCAAACTTTATGGGACCCATTTGGCACTTGATGATCGAGTAGGTGGTCTTCAACGGCCCAGATTAAAAATACCCTCTACAATTCTCTTAACTCGAGTCCATCCATTAACATTCTCCAAATGTCAAAACTTTACTCTTTCACTAAATTCCCTTAAAAGAAAAAATAAAACAGCCGTAAAATTTAACAATTGGTCGATTGATCGATGAACACAAGCCGGCCAGCGGTGCACCCGGTGGAGGCACCGCCTATGACGGAGGGGGACGCCCACAACGGCCCAAGAGCCAGAATGAAGGACCTCCAAGGCATGCCCGGCACACGGGGCGGTCTCATTCTTCGTCTCTGTCAGTTCGTCTTTGCACTTGTATCTCTCTATGTCATGGCCTCCACCTCTGACTTCCACGAAGCCACCGCCTTTTGGTACTCTCCTTTCTTCTTCTATTGTAAAGACACAATCTTTCATGTTTTTAACCTGAAAATTTGATTTTTTTTTTTTTTTTTATATATTTCTATTTCAAACATTATCTGAGTATTGAATTTGAACACTCTGGAACACTGACAAAGTAGTAGCACATTTAACTTGCTTTGTGAAATTTGATTGATATATGTGTTTAGTTTAGATACCAAGAATTCGCATTTAGCCGTCAAGAATATATGAGATGGATAACATGGTTTATTTTTATTGCTTTTGTTGTATCAGCTATCTAGTCCTTGCTACTAGCTTGCAAAGTTTGTGGAGTTTGTCACTGGCAATTGTTGATATATATGCACTCTTGGTGAGACGGAGCCTACGGAATTACTTAGTTATACGTTTGTTTACCATTGGTGATGGGGTAAGAGAGCTTCTATAATCAAGTTTAAGCCGTGTGAGCGTATTGTGTGAACTTGCTGTTAATTAACTTCCATGGAATGTCTGGTTAAGCACTATGTTTCGTATTCTGTCTCGTGATTTCATTGGGGTTTATGCATATGGGTTTGTTGCTGAATGAAGGCTAGTTTATCTTATTATTTAGTACCATTCTAGCTAGTTTTTGTTTAGTTATGGTTATCTTATTTGAAAATTGTTCACAAGCAGCTGGGCAGATAGTACGACATCAAAAGTTTATTTTTATTTGGCCTTGGCGTTAGGCAAGTTTTCTTGGTCTTAATGTCTTATAATACTAGTTTTGCAATGACTAGCCCTTGAAAGCTCAAGAGGCCAAGCGACAGGATTAGGTTCAGGTTTTAAATTTTTCTAAAACATAATAGATTAGTAGCAAACAACACGCATACACACACACACACACACAATTCTAGTCTATTGTGCATAACCCTTTTTTGGTCTGGACATGATTCCTTTAAGAGGATCATGGAATCTAATATACTGATGTAAAAAACTAAACAAGCGTCGTATTGTATTTTTCGAAAGTAAAAGAAAGGACACCTTGTAACTTAGATAATATTTTTACACTCTGATTTCCTGATAGGAATTTGTTGCAAGTGTTTTAACCATATTTGAAATTGCTCTATAAATTTTGGTTAGACCAAATGTAAAAGACTGCATCTTACTCAAAGTTGACCTTGTAGATACATGTGTGAGAAATGTAATCCATTTGTCCATGATACTTGTCTCTCTCAGGTTCTTTCTATATTTTTATTCTTTTGTTCTCTTTTGTGTGTCTTTATGTGTGTGGAAGGATTTTTAAATATTATGTGATGAGAATAGCCTTAATACCTGCAATTGGATTTTCTTTCAACCTAGCTTTAGTGAGATGGGTTTTATATTGGTGCAGATCACATCCACCCTTACGTTTGCTGCTGCCTGTGCATCTGCTGGAATCACTGTTCTCATTGGTGATGATAATAATCAGTGTGCTGTGAACCACTGTGCAAGGTTTGAGACGGCTACAGCAATGGCTTTTATTAGCTGGTTTGCCGTCTCACCATCCTTTCTCTTGAACTTCTGGTCATTGGCTTCCCGGTAATGTTTGGATAGATGGACTCTATAATCAACGAAGAGTCTGCCTTTAATGCACAGAGTTCCATTTGTTACTTCATTTTGGGGATTGATTAAGTTGTACCCAGTATGTACATAGATAAATTTTGCTAGATTTTTTCCTCGCAAGAATACACAGAATTGGGGATGAATTTGCATATTAGCTTTTCCACCTTTTCTGAGAGTATCGTGCTTTATGATATGTGTGTGGCTGCTTAATTATCACTGACCTTTCTAGCTTACATACGAAAACCTCATCAACAAATTAGTTCAAAATCCAATTCTAGTCTGAGAATACATTGTATCTTATTGAATCAAATGAATTTCAGCAGGTTTATGTGACTGTGTTCATATATTGATTTGTGTGGTTCTCCTCTTGGAGATCCTACTCAAATGTGATTGTTCACTTTTACTTGTTAGAAGGATGTTACACAAATCAGCATAATGAAGCTGCATATTCCATGTTTGTCTATCTGCTTTTAACTTAAAAAGTGATTGATCTCAATAGGTCCTCAACAAACCGTTAATTCATTAGGTGTCAACTTAAAAAACCAAACATGAAAGTGAACTGTTGATTTTATCATTGGTACTTTAAAATGACTTCTTGTCATGTGTTTGTGCTTATCAGAAAATATTGCGAAGCATATCACCAATATACAAGACACCTTCAAGCATATATAAACATTGATCCAAATGATCATGGTGTCTGATAATTTGCATGTTTCTAGATTTTGCTGTTCACACGGATAGCTTTCTTATCTGGAACCTGTTGAAGTGATGATATCAAAAATCATGGAATCAAGGGAATATTAATTTTGATTTTTGAATATGAAAGTACAAACTCAACAATTAAAGAAAACTTGGAATTACTGAACAAAGAAATTATTTAATTAAGATAATGTCTGATGTCTATAATCAATGAAGGTGGGGTGTCAACGCAATGGTAAAATTGTGCCCCCTCCTAGTCATGGGTTCAAGCACAAGCGCAACCCACTTTCATTAATAAAAGGTGGGATTTTCTTACACTTATGTCGGTTGTCTTCCGTTTAGGTGTGGGTGACTTTTAGTCGTATAAGAGTCACATATCTGGGTCAATATGTTACCAGCGTTTCAGTAACTGAAAAAAAGTAAAATTTATTGGTTTTGATTAAGTATCAATGATTTTAAAGAGTTAAAATAAGCAACTCAACGAGTTCCATGCATTATTATAATTCTCCTGATTACTAATATTATTTCAGAGATTTGATAAGTAAATGATCAGTCCGTTGAATGTTGTAATTGATTTTTGTTTCTTTTTCCTTATATGCGAAAAGAACATCAACTCATCTTATAAAGGGTAATAGAACTCCTAGTTTAAGAAAGTTAAAGCTATTGTTGAATTTCAAAATATTCTATTCAATCTAATTCATATGATTTTGTTCTAAAAAAACAGTTATGGAAGTCAAATCCAACAGTTATAATTGTTTGTTAAGATTATTTAATCAGTAGATTAATCAAAATTTTAAATTAAATTCAACTCTTGATTGAAGAGGTATAACTTTTCAGACAAGGTCTCGTTAGTTTATTATTGAAGAGGTATAACCAAAATATTTCTCTTTATCACTCAAAATTTATTATTGTAATTCAGAAACCATTAAAATCTCATTTGTTTTTGTCCTAGAAAAAACATTTTTCGATACCTCTCTTATTCAAATTCTTAAAAATATTAAATGTATTTATAAATGTATGTATCGCATAAAAAACCTATTTAAATATATATATATATATATATTTTTTTTTTCACATTGACAGTAACCATTTGTTTCTAGTTTGCACAAACTTATAGAAACCCTTAAAATTTGTTGACCTCAGCCTCATTGATATGATGTGAAGGGTGTACCACTAAATCACCATTATCCTTCTTCTTCTTCTTTTTTTTTTTTTTTTTTAACTCAATATTTAGGTAGTGTTTGAATTTATTTAAAAAAAAAAATGCTCACCAACTATTGGTTAATTATTTTGTAACATATTTTTTTTTAAAAAAAATAAAAAATACTTTTTAATTAATTACAATGTAAAAGTGAAAACAAAACTTTTATGTCTTTCACTATTTTCAAAAAATGGTTTTCAAAACAAATCATTAATTTTTCTATTCAAATGCTATTGTATTTATTTTAAAAAATAATATCAAACACATTTACATTATTTTTAATTTTTGAAAATAGCTTTTAATAAATTCTACCATAAGCATTAAACCTTTTAAGGCAAAAAATAATTTTAAAAACCAAAATAAGCGCGGTTTTAACTCTTTATAAGAAATGTTTTATATAATTATTATTTGCTCTCTTACCTTTGGTAGTAATTAAAACATTTCCTTAAATCTAATATGTTTTCTCTCTCTATATCCAACCTTTTTCTTCCACAAAACCACAACAACCACGGGTCATGAGCATCTTAGCATTCAATGTGTATTCCTGAATAATCTCAATTTTCAATTATTCAATCATTTCATTTTACCAAGTTCAATGTTAGCCAGATTAGTCAACATATATATGTTTCGATGCAACAACAAGATGTTATTTGTAACAAGTAGTTTTGTTGGTTGGTTAATTGGTCACATTTTATTCATGAAATGGGTTGGATTGGTATTAGTTTGGATTTAGCAAGATAATTCTATTAGGTCGAATAGACTTATTCAATCTAATAAGTCTCTTATGTCAGAATTGAGAAATTCTATGGTTCAAATCTTTAGCATTCTCTTATTTATTATCTGTATCTATTATTTAGGCAGAATACCGTCACTCATTTTTACTAAGAAACTGAAAGTGAAAGAAACCTCAGAAACGGAAGAAAGGGAGAAAAGTGAGGAAGAAACAGATGTAGAAATAGAAAAAACTTTCAAAATGAGGGGAACTAAACAGGAACAACAATCTATGTATATTGTTGAAGACATCGTGAGTACTTAAGCAGATGAAAGGCTCACGCCATATAGTGATTGGTCGATTCAATCGATATTAAGTATTTTTTACATGCTTCCTTTTATAATTCGTGTGTGAAGGGGCGGCTAATAACGTCCATTATTAGTTTGCCAACTTGTTTTTATGTTGATAGTGTGCTCGTAAACACCCTATATAAGTGTACATAACAAAGTACATTTTTAACAATTACATGGCAAGAGAGAAGAAGGAAGAGTAATCATTAGGATTTGAAAATGTCTAGCAACCTGAATGAAGATGAAAAGCGATTGTGTCGATGCATGAAGAAGTACAAACTAATTGTAAAACAACTAAATTTATATTCTATGATTTATATGTACTTTCACGTATTATTTCTCGTCAATATATCATTTGATTTTAAAGATTGAATAGAAATTGAAGTTTTCTAATCCCTGGCATTCTCTTCCTTTTTTTTTTTAACATTTGAATCCCAACATTCTCGTCTCTTTAATATTTGAAAGTTGTTGTATGTGAGTGATCACGATTATTATATTATCTATCATGTGTTGTATATTACTGAATTATTCATGAATACGTGCGCAAGGCTTCTCAAATATATATACGCAAATGACTTTTGCGTCTGCTTAATTCAGTTTGATGAGCTGGTTAAGTTGCTGAACTCCAAAGCCAAACAACCGATGAAGCGAAAGGTAAAATGACTAAACCCCACAAACGATAGTTTGCATATAAAGATCATTCTAACGGAGATAACAGATTTCAGCAATAAATATTTATATTAGTTGTGCTTTCATCGTTTTTTAGGATCCTGGAGCGAGTAGCAGTTCTGGTGCCTCGTCAAGTCAAGCTGCTGTTAACAATAATGATGACTTGGTGCAGATTATATCGAGGCTTCCCCAGTACCTGAAAGCTGTGGATGATTCTCCAACAGACCCTGCTGGTTCAACAAGCACCGGAAACCAAAAGTAGTTTCTTTTTTTTTTTCAGTTTGGGAAATAATAAGTGCTTTTGTTTCAAACAGAAGCTGACAAATGTTTCCACCATCTAAATTATTATAATCTGATTATCCAATCTAAATAAATAACTATCGTACCTTATTAGAATTGGTATGATTGTTTAGATATTTTATTCCGTAGTTCTATTAAAAAGTGGCAAGCGATTTAAAATTAAGGGAAAGCTATCAGACGGTAAGCAAAAGTGCACAAACTAAACAGATTTTTCAATTAGTGCCCAAATATAGCATTCAACTTCATAGGCAGGCAATCTTGGCAGACTTGTAACCCATTTAAAATCTACTTTCAAAAACAAAAAGCTTTATAGGCTAGCATTCTATTTCACATGTTAGAAGTGCACATATAAACACAAGAAAGTGCACACACAGAAGATACATAGAAGTTCGCAGAATAATTGCAGGAAAACAAAAATAAAGAGGGATGACTTATTGGAGGGTTTTGTTGAACCAAACTACAGGTATCCATCTCTTAGATTCACAGATCAAAAGTTAGATGGATTTTTTCCAATTAGTTCAACTTCAAAAGTTAGCGTGAAATTTCTCATGCGTACAGAACTTGCTCATATGACTGCTAGATTAAAATGTTAAAAAATTACTTTAACAAAAGGGGTGACATCAATCAAAAAGACAGAATGCGATCAAAACGAATCTATTTCTCTACTAACCAGTAAAATGTAAGACAAACTGTGTATTTCTTTTACCAATTATTCTAAGGCATGCCGTTATACAAATGAATTTCCTTTGCTAAAAAAATTTAAAATTTTATTCTTATCGAACTTTCACTGTAATAATTTCCCTTAATATGTATGATCTTTGATAGAAACCTTTTGTTTGGGTATTTAAGTTGGAAGTGAAATCAATAGAAGAGACCCAAACTGCCCTCTTAATTCACTAATAATTTACTTCAAACTGGACAAACTTGATGAAAAATAAGGAAACCTAATCCATACTTTGCCACAGTTTTCCTCCTATTCTCTTCTTGTCATGAACAAACAATAAAAGAGAATATGAACTCATACTATGTTCTCTTCTCTTCAATAACTTCTCTAATTTTTATAATAGACTAAGTTCCAAAAGTAAGTGCGAAGCATAGGCGATATTTTGTCCTACACGATTTACTTTTGCAACGTCTCCTCTGTATTTATATCAAGTTTTTTCTGAACTCTTGTTAGACTAAAAATTCTTGCTTAAAGGCTAAGCAAATTATATAAGCATCATTAGAATCTCTAGGAAAACTATGACCATGACAGAAGCAAAACCATACCACCTTCAACAAAATAATTGTTGCTGTAATTTATAGAAGTGCTTTAGAAGCAAGAGTGCTTCCAACTAAAACCAATATTTACAGTAATGAACATCAAACAACTGGGACATGCAACAACAAGGCCACAACACTCTCCAGTATATCATAAAAAGGAAAACAGATTATATAATGCCTTTTGGCTGAAAATGTCATACCTATTTGGTAGGGAAAATAGCTGATGAGAAACATGGTTTTTTTGACCAAAATGCCTTTTCCGTGTTAAACAACTGGCTCGAAGCAGTAAACTCAGCAAAAAATAAAAAGATTCCACCGGCTAATATGTAGGTGCAAACAATGTTTACATCAATGTTGTGTAGAAATCGATCAAACCCAATGGCAAAAGTGCAGGATCCAGTTGATCTATCATTGTTTGCACTTCAAGATCTGATCATCAAGCTGTTGATTTAAGATTTTTACCCTTTCAAGCAAGGCCAAATTTTCCTGATAACATTGAAATTTGTCAGAAAACAAATCAAAATCAAGTAGAAGATAAGCTTCTACAGTACCATTTAGGACCATAGAACGTTGCACACTTCTTCGATTAAAAGTAATCTGAGGTGCGTCAATACATATGTTTTATAAACAACAATTGCTTTTGATGAAGTTTCTAAGGCTTAATCACTAGAGATCAAGTCAACTTCATTTCAACCAACTTTTCAGCAAATTACAAAAAATTGGTGTTTCCCTAAGTTGCAAACGTGGAAGTATATGAGAGTTGGAAATATGATAGTGAGGGGTTACCTTCTGGAGCGTAGCTAATTTTTGGTTAATATCAGAATCCTTTACGTACTTTTCCAAAGAACCCTTGACCTGTTAAGTTACCAAATATTATTCACTCCCACAAGGAAAAAACTTAATTTTCACCTCATTAAAAAAATAATAATAAACCCCAGACAAAAATGAACAGGTCCATACAGATTCAGCAACAGAAAACGCATGGATAATGGTATATTCATAGTATCTTTTTAATGATTTTCTATAGTGCTTTGCATATAAATGTCCAAAAGGCCAGTGTCCATGAGGAATAAATATCCTTGGGAAACTTCCAAGCAAATTGTATTGAAGCACACATTAATGTTCAGATGTGCTCCAAAATATGTAAGTGCTGCTCAAAGTAAGTTTGGAATCATCAATTCTGATTACTGAATTGCTTACAAGCATCCAACCGTGAAGCAAAAATTCTAGCTAAAGGGATGAGCAGGGATGAATAGAGCCACATCAGAAAGAAGTTGTCAACTTTCATGATTATTTATATAAAGGGGATTTTATATCAATCTGATAATCAATGCATTCTTTCAAGTATCTACAAATCTAAGCATGCAGAACCATCCCATGTCATATGAGTTGTGATATGAAATGTGATGGATATTAGTCCCCGGACTCCAGCTTCACTGATACCACAATAACAAGCTACATAAACAGTTACATATATATCCACTCCATCAGTGCGCTTAAATACCTCCATTACAATATCTTACTTATTATCTATCCATAATATCTTTTAATGGGTAAATCCAACTTAAATCCCATAATGTTTACTCCCCCAGTACACCCCAATGTGCTTCCCCCAATCAGAAACATACGCCAGTCAGTTGCCATCCCTAAGATGACACAGCTCACAGCCTCTTTCTGATCACTTGAACATATCACAGCGCTGCTATAGTAAATCATCAGAAAAGCTTCTGAACTACAACCAAGCTGCTGTACTCCCAAGTACCGGAAGCAGAGCTCATCAAGGTCAATAAGTTCATTAAAAACTTAGTTGTCACAATTAGTTATAAGTGTTGGCTGACATTAACTAATAGAAATCAGTCATATAAAGATGAAAGGAAGTTCACTAGAATCAATCAACGAAATTCTTCCATGTTTTCTCCTTTTCTTAATTCTTATCCTCCATTCAACTTCCCTATAGCCCTCCTCTTTCTCTTTCAGTCCTTACATCAAACACTTAGATTTTAGTTTACAAATGGAGCAATGAGCAACAGTCTAGGATAAATCTACTAACAAAGCCAACTAATAGTGAGCATATTATACCTCAGCTAGTTCCTTTGCACAAGTACTAGCCTTCTCTGCCTCCACATCGTATTTCAGCCTCCACTCTGCAGATTCATCCATTGCCTCCCTATTTGCAAGATCAAACTGTCTTCTACGAAAATTCAAACCAGAAGAGCAATCAATTTCATTGGAGAAGCTTTGATTTACATATCAATTCAACCTATTGGATTGAGCATTACAAAATTGGATAATTCCAAAGGATCATAAACAAACAAAGTAGGTTCGTGATTGGATCCAAATATGAAAGAGAAGAATAATAGAAATGGAAAGAAAAAGGAAGAGGAAGCATAGAAAAAACCTTAACAACTCGGAGTCGACAGAAGAAACAGTGTAATCGAGAGACCAAAGCCTTAAGTAGATTCCAATTCCCATGACCATGGCAACCGCCAAACCTACCAATATTGGCTTCCTTTGTCCCCCCATTATCTCTCTCTCTCTCTCTAGAATATTCTTTGTTTATTTATCTCTCCGGCGCGTATTGGAGGGAGCACAGCGACCTGCTCACGAGTTGGACTCCAACCCAGACGACATAACACCAACTTGTATGTTTTTCTTTCTTTTTAACATGGTCGAATTAAACACAATCCGTTAGTTTTTTATGTAATAAATCATATCTTAAATATAAATTATATGTGGTTTAGTCATTTAATCTGATAATAAGCCAGATTTGAATGGTTATATAGTTAGTATGTAAAAAGAGATCTAAGAGTATTTTAAAAACAGAAATTCGTTAATTTAAAGATTGAATCAATTATTATTAACAGACCTTGGATTTTTTTGTTTTTTCAAGTTTTTGAAAGGTAAATGTGATGTCTTTAAGAAAGTAACATCAAATGAAAAAAAATGGATTGAATGGAAAAAAAAAATGGTTTGTAAGAAGAAAATATGGAAAAATTACAATCAATAATATTATATTTTTTATTAAACCATCAAATCATTTTGTCAAATCACATGATAGATTAAATGAGATTCGTACGTAAGTGTATTTAGAATTAAAGATATATTTCAACAACCTAAAACTTAATTAAATAATTCATATTTATTTTTTTAATATATAATTATAAAATTTATATCTCTTAATAAAATAAATATATATTTTTATTTTTTTAAATCTTAATATATACTTAAAGTCTTGAATACGTAATAATATTTTTATAGAGTAAATTATAAATTAACTATTCAATTGAAATCTATTTATATGTGAAGAAAACTTTAATAATTGAGTGAATTACAATTTAGCTACCCCGTTTGAAACTAATTACAGATGGAGTCAAACTTTAACTGTTATTACAATAAACCCTCTATCGTTAGGGAATATCTGTTAAAATTAACTGGTAAACAGTATAAATATGTTAAAAAGACATAAATACCTTTATGTATCTGCATTGAAAAACCGATCTCGTTGGAACATGAAAAATGAAAAAAAATAATAATAATTAAAATTTTAATAAAAAAAATTTCAACCAAAACTTTGCAGACAGATCATCTTCATCAACCAAATCTTTGAAAAATAAAAAGTAGAAATTTCAAGCCACAGGAAACCCAAAAAACTGGGTTTCTAGTCGTTGGAAACCCGATTCCAGGCAATCTCTTCGACTATCAAAGTCAGCATTCATCACCCACATCCATTGTCCGTCTTTATCACCATTGAAACCAACCTCAAACCATCATTGCCATCACCGATTCATCAAGAAATTTGGCAGCATTGAAACCCACTCAAACTCAAACTCAAAGGTGTTGAAGATGTTGAATTCATCAAAACAAGCTCATTCAATTCATCCAAACAAACTCAAAGATGTTGAAGATGAAGAAAGGGGTTCGAAGATGAACAAAATCAAAATCAATCACTAGGTTTCGAAGATGAACAAAATCAGATCAAACACAAACTTTTTCCATACCTGGGTTTCAAAACCCCAAGAGCTTGAAAACCAAGTTCTTCTGGATCGAGATCCGCCGTTGCGACGGGAATGGTGTGAACAGGGGACACTTGCCTCCATTTTTTCGATGACGTTCGTCGAGGGGAGACGAGCCTCCTCACGATGAACGTCACAGCGAACAAGAAGGCGACCATTTCTTGTTCAACGCTGACACCTCGGAGGAGATGAAGAAGCTGGAGGAACAAGCCGTCGTCGGGCCCGACATATCTGCATCATCGAAGAAGAAAATGAGGTCGATCGGCAATGGTGGATGTGGAAGAAGAAGAGGTCGGCGATGGGTAAAAAGAAAAAGAGAGGTCGGCGATTGTATTTATCAATGTATTCCGACGACAATGAGGAAGCATAAGCAGATCTGGAGAGATTTTTTTTTTTTTTTTTATTAACCTTTTTAATTTTTTTTGAAATGATTTTTTTTTTTCAAAAAATATTAATATCCACCGTCCATCTCTCAAGATGGACGGTGGAGATATGATAAATAATTTATTTAATTTTTAATATTTATTCAAATTAATCTCCACACAATTTTCATTTAATTTATTTTAAAGTTTTTAAATTTTATTTAAAAAATTAAAAATAAGATTAAATGACAATTTTACCCCTCAACCCATTAATTTTAACTCAGGTGAGCTGACAGTAGAGGGTTTATTATAATAAAACTCAAAATTTGATTATGTCAGTAATTAGTTTAAAATCGAGTAGCTAAATTGTAATTCACTCTTAATAATTTATTACAATTTAGACTACCCACCGTTAGTATAGCTTAGTCAATGGTTAGTCAAATTTAATTTATCTAGAGATATTTTTATCTTTTAATTTTATTTTAATTTTTTTTAAATAAATTTTAAAAAATAAAAAATAATGTATAAAGAACTGTTGTTTGAGTTCGTAAAAACAATTAAACAAAGAAAATAAAAAATAAAGAAATTGAAAAGAAAAATATCAACAAACAAAAATTGAACACTTTATTATTTTCAATACCCATTTTCTAAACCTAAAACTCTTAAACAAAACCTAAACTAACAAACCCATAAATTCAGATGAATTGAAGGTGGAATTGGTGGCACTGGCTTTGGAGGTGGAATCGATTATGGTGGATCCAAAGTCTTTGCCATTATCCTCACTGGAACATATCTAGATGGGAGACATGTGTTTCCATTGTTGACGTTGGTGATGGAGGTGCGGGTCTCCATTACCAAAGTCGATGGATGAGACCAAGCGATGGAGACATGAAGACGTACGTCAGCACCACTAAAGCTTCCAATTGCGACAATGGTCCCTTCGTCGCCTACTAATCTCAAGCTTGTTTCCACCCCATGCGGCTGCCTTAACTAGTCACCCAATCTCAGACTCGTCCTTCGTTGCACGCGGCTACATCACCAGCCAACACCACTCCTCTCTTAAGTTAGATGATGTCTCGTTCTTTCATTTTTTTTCCTTGAAATGTAATTAATAAAATATGGGTTTATATTAGATGATGATGGTTTGTGATTACTTTTTTTTCTTGTTTGTGGTGGATGGTGATAAACTGTAATGATAATGATGATTCGATCTGGAGATAGATATTGAACTAAGTTCAACATCATCTGGGTTCGTTATCACCTGAGATTATGATGAAGATTTGATTTTGAGCTTGTGTTTCATATTTAAGTTTTTGATAATGGGTTTGTGTCCATGATAAAGACTTTTTCTTGTTTGTTTTGTTTCGTATTTGAGTTAGATTGGTTGTTGATGATCAAGTGTGATGATTTATAGATGGTGATGGTGAAGATTGGTTGTTCATGATTTGTAGATGGTTTAGATTGAAGAAATATTTAGAAGAATAATCAGATGGTGATGGTGAAGATCTGTCTTTATTAATATATTTTCTTATATTTAATTTATTTTTTATTAAATTTTATTTTAATTTCTTTTATTTTCATTGTCCGTCGAAGGGACAGACGGTGGAAATTACAATTTTTTCAAAAAAAATATATAAATTGTTTAAAAAGAAGGGTAAAAGTATAAAAGTCAAAGTTTAATTTAACTGTCTTTGGCTAGTAATAAATAGCAAAATTATAATTAATCGATAAAGTTTATTTTATGTGTGAATATGTTTTAATTGGATAGATAATTTATAATTTATTTATTTTTATATATTTCACATTTTAACTAGAGAGCGAGCCCAACGTAACGTCCTCGTGTCACCGGTTTTGGTCGCAATTACCATCTCTACTAATAATAAACAGAAGGCTGATAACACATAAATACTACTTTATAATAATTCGGTGGCAGTGTGTATAGAAGATGTTGATAAAACAGTAACTTGGACCACTCTACGAAATGCAGAGGGCCCATAATCAAAGCAATCTGTTTGTCTACAATAGCCGCTTGATGGGGACCCCATATCCATTATCACACTCGGATACTTCGGTCTATTTTGCTTGCCTCATCTTGTGGATCTCAACTAATTGTTGTTTTGTGTCGTGAGTCGTGACAAACCAGTCCCCAACCGCATCCTTCTAAATTAAGGTTACGTGCTTCTTGTGAATACTTTCCTGTTTCTTTATGAGTGATACTTTTACTTATTCTTCTAATAGGTAAGGAAAATGATGAGGTAATTTTTCTTTTCCTTTTAAGGATTGAGACTGATAAAAGAATTATCAGAATCAATTGAGATAAAAATATTAATGATACAGTTCAAAAAACTACTCTCATATGAATGAGATTAATTCATACGGAGATAAAAAATCTACCTACATAATTGGTGAAGGGATCACATTTATTGGATATAGAATTATACCTTTTGGCATGGGACTGTTAGCACTTTAACCAATGAAACCAACAACCATTTACATAAAGAGGCAATTTTAAGTATATATTTACAAGACATTTCATCACCAATTAGTACAATTTTTTTTTTTTTTGAAATACATCACCAATTCTTACAATTTATCATGACTTATAAAACTCTCATAACATAAATAAAAAGTTTTACCAATTATATATATATATGTTTGTGAATACTAATAAGGAAACTTGAATCCTTATTGATATGAAGCAATATTATACTTCTAATAAAGAAGTCTACTTTGATATTCAAAAAGGACAAAAAAATAGGTATATTGTAACTATATATGCATGTATATGATATATAATTATTCAAAAACATTTCATGATTCGTTGATCTTTACATTAACTACATATGCACAGAAGAAAATCTTCACTGCTTACGAACAGGTCTAAGGATATTAAACACGAGTCGGCTATAATATATAATTAGAGCATCTAATTCGATCCATGTTACTTGGCCACGATTCCCGGTTCTGGCTGTCCAAATCATTAAAAAAGTAAAAACCACATAGTTGGAATTCGATTAAAATTAATAACTTTTAGTTGGAGTTGTCACATTTTACAGGTTGCTGCATATATATATATTGTTTTCCTACTTCTTTCTAAATGTACTCTAAGCAATCGGTGTGAGGCAGAGTTTGTGTTTTATTTTTCGACAGCGACATCAACTTTATCGCGTCCATGAAAACTAACTTGAGCCGTCCAGGGGGTCCAGATTTTAATTATTATCTTCAATACGCGGTTGTAGTAGAGGAAAAGCTTACGTTAAATCTTTATAAAAAAAAATACCATGGGAAAAGAAATCAGACAGCGCCGCTTGTTTGTTTGATGAGGTGTTAATTGAGATTTAGTTTTATATCGGATAAATTAGACTCCGATTAGGTTTTTATTTTTATTTTTATTTTTTAATCTTATGGTTATAAAAAGCACTAGTGGACTTAGCTCTCGTAATTATAGTGAATAAAAATGTAGATGATCATCTAAACTAAGAGGAAGTGTGTATTTTTCTTTTACTATTATTATCGAATAATTTTATGTTAGTAGATAATTATATAATAATCGGAATTTTAAAAATACTTTGTTCAGCAGTCTGGCGCGACTTGTTCAGATTAAGATTGTATTTTTTTATTATAAAATTTATAAGACCTTATTTTAAGTGATTAATTAAAAAAAGTAAATTTAAAAAAACAAATTGGCTTTTGATAGTCTCTATACCTCGTAATAGAGGAGATCAGCGGTCTCCTACTATTTGAATGAAAGGAGTTAATCGGCCCCCTCCGATCATAAGTGGTGGTCAGTAGTTGCTGCTGCTGGTTCTAGGGTAAGTTGTTTTGTTAATTAGTGTTGAGTTAGGGTTAGAGTTAGAGTTTGACAAGAATTAATTAATTAATTTTTTTTTTTATTTTTTATTTTTTAGGGTTGATTAGAATTGGGATTTTTTTTGGTGAAGGATATTTTGCCGATAATATAATAGCAAAAGGATATTTTAGAAAACTAATGCATATTTATTAATAAGACTTTTTTGTCAAGATATAAGTAAAAAAATTTGGCTTTTTAAAAAAGATTTTTTTATGGAAAAAAAAATAAATTAATAAATTGCTTAAATTAAGATTTAATGTAAATAAAACTCTTTAGAGTAAAAAACAAACAACTCTTAAATAGTTTGTATAGTCTAAAAATCTATTTTACATAAGGAGAAGTTTACTCTTACGATAAGAAGAGAAAACTTTTCACATATAGTAAATGTGTATGTTAGAACTTGAACCTCAATTGTAGATGTATAGAAAAAGTATACTGACTACTTAAATTATAAATAAATGCACTAAAAGTATGTTTTTTCTTTTTTTTTGGTTGTTTTTATTACCTTGTTAATTTATTTTAACTATAACATTAAAATAAGACAAGATGATTTTGTAGATATGGACCAACCTGTTACAACATATTGTGGCCTAGAAACATAAGTACATTGCATGTTGAATCCATTATCACATAACACATTTTTAACTTTTATTGCATTATGATCTTGAATAAAACTCTGTACTCAACAATTATGTGGATAGAGGTGGACATTTATAACCCAACTTGATTGACCCAATCCAATTCGATCCAGACCCGACCATTTTTGGCTAAGCTAGGTTAAATTAATTCTAAAAAAAAAGTTGGGATAGAATGAGTTGGGTTGAAAATTTATATTGGACTGGATTAGGTTGAAAACTTGACAAATACTTATCTCTAATTCTAAAGAGTAAAGATATTTCTACCTCTTCAAAATGTATGTCCACCCCAAATCATTAATTTTTTCTCGAAATTCCAATATTATCCTCTATTAATTTTGACAAAACTTTTTTCCTTCTAAATCACTTGACATGGCCAAGTTCAACTTGCTGGTTGGTAATTTCTGTGCACTGGCATCATTCTCTTCATTCAGGAATACCTCCCAGAGTCCCAGTGGCTAAATCCTTGGAGTCAAAGAACCCAGAATCGATACGGTGAGTTTATCCCACTCAACTAAGATGGGAGCAAACGTGATGCACCGATAACAACAATGTTAAATTACGTTGCATTTCTGTTACTAAAATCCTTAGAACAGTTCCACCTCCAAACTCACTTTTTATACTGTAATATCTTTCAAATGCCAATGATACCATTGAACCTTTTTCATTTATGATTTTTCTCTTGACTGATCGAGCTTTCTTTATTGTTTTGGTTTAGTAAGTTTGATTGTATATGTAGATATTCTTTTCTATCATTCACTTAATATATTCGATAGCTGAAACAGCGGTGTAATTGAAAAAAAAAAAAAAAAGAAGAAAACTTTGGTTACTTGAATACTACTTAAATGTTATTATAATCAGGATTCTGTTAGTACGTAGTTTTACTCAAGTTTAGTTATTATTAGATTGTCAATCGAAATTGGATATTAAGATGTGTTTGAGGCGGCTAACCCAAGTGGGTTAGGTAAGATGTTTGTAGAATTTTTGTAATCCAGACTGTAATATTTGACGAGATTGACGTGCATAACACGCTATCCGTAAGTTGGGCCTATTTTGGGCCAGTTGGAGCTTGCTGTGCAACTCAGGACGGAGCTCGTTAGGTATTCTTGGTGGCCAGTTTAACGTCCAAGAGGAAAGCTGTCCTGCGAGTTGAGGCTATGACTGGGCTAGGCTGCCTGTCATACGTGAGCTCGCTAAACTGGACGTTTTTTATGTGTGCGAGCTGCTTGGTCAGTACTCTGTTAGATTGCTTCTGCGAGCTGCTTCTTGGCATGATAGACCCTTGTCTGTTGGGCTATTTCCTTGGTCTTTTGGACTTTTACCAACTCATTTGGAGTGGACCGAAAAATACCAGCAATAGATTCAAACAACAAAGACATTAATTTCACTAATTTGATTATTGGATTATCTATTTTTTTTTTTTCTAAACTTTCTTATGGTCCCGTAAGTTTGCATCATGTAGATGTATAAGAAATTTTATTTCAAGTAAATTTTCTTTTCAATGTACCTAATGTATGTTACAAATTCTATGATAAGATCATAATATATGACGTAAAATTAAAACATATGATATGTCAAATCGGCCAATGTACTTTAATTCATATCATGATATATATATATAAGTACTAAGTCATGGTAGAATGGACCATAATTGTCAGAATATAGCTTGACCAAAGAGGCAAATGGTAAGACTTAATACATGCTTTAAGTTTGTACCTGATCAGCATGTCCTCTATAATAAAGTAATTATTTTTAAAACGTATAATAAAACAATTATCAGAATATAGACATATTGAATTACATATCTAAAAGAGTATGAATGCGTACATGAATTTGCTATCAAAAACCACCATAGAAATATTCACGTGACATTGTAAATCTATTGAGGTTTTCAATGTCTAAGATGAATATTGATTGAAATGTACTCATTCGCATGTAGCAAATGTTTGAGAGCAAACAAACTGAGCCTCGCTTTCTTTTTTGATATTTATGGCATTTATTATTGGATAATGTTACTTGGTCTAAATATTTCAACTTTTCCAAAATATATTTTAAATAATATGAACAAGTGATTTATAATATGTATGTAAATTTGTGGCAACTATAACTCATTTATCAATAATAAAGTAATTTATAATGGATGTTTAAATGCTCGCAATTATAAACATAACTATAAATACTCGTAATTATAAATTCCTTAAATTTCATAAAAATTCTTGCTTAAGTTATTTTCTCTTTTATTCTTTTATTTTTATTATTATTTTACATTGCTTAAATTGTTTTTTCAAATACCCAAATTCAAGACTATATATGCATTTTTACGCTCAAAAATTATATGCATTATTACTCTTTATAAAGTTGATCAATCATATTGCAAGAACATGATTGATATCATTATAATACAACTTCAAAGCTGCTACCAATAATTCAGATAGTTACTGTTATCAGTTATCACACAAAGCATGGTTGGCATTGGCAACATGGATCAGACCATAGAACAACCATTTTTAAAAACTCCTTATCAGAAAACAAAAACAAGAAAACAAAATGGGTTTAGGTTTGCCATTCAAGAAACAGAAAAAAAATTGACCAATTAATAATGAATTTTACTTCAAGGGTTGTTCTAGCTAGTCTATAGCTTTCGTGCCAACCACCAATATTCCAAACAAGTCCACATCTCCTTCCTCATTTTCTCTGCAAATTCAACTTCTTCCATGAAAAGAAAATAACGAAGAAAGAGAAAAGAAAAAATCAACATGGCTCCAAATATGAACAACATTGAGATTTCTCTACAATCTCATAAGTCAAAATAGTTACATGTTAAAAACCCACTATACATCCTCTGTTTACATACTCAAAACATCCGAGAAACAGAGGACTTAAATCTTGAAAACAACAACTAAAATGAAATTAAAAAAAAAAAAAAACAGAGTCTAAAGCATGAAATTAAATGATCAAAACCCAGTAGAGAGAAGAACCGTTTGATCTCTAATGCATCATCAAAATTTGTTTTTTTTTTTTTAATTTTTCGATAATTATTCTAAGTGTCTCTTACTCTGCTAATCTTCAAACCCAACTTTCTGCCAAATCGCATTTCTCACACGCCGCAAGTCTCTGCCTTTGAGAGTCCTCCCAATCCCTTCGTGAACAGAAAACGATGCTCCTCTTCTCATAGCCAAATACTCGTGAGGAGGGACCAAGTCATCGTCGTCGTCTTCGTCGTTGTCATCACCACCATCGTCATCGTTCTCTCTCTTGCTGTGCCGGTACTCTTCTTTAAGAATCTTCGACCAGTCAGGTATGTTGACCGGCAATGAAGCCGACGCCACAGAAATCCTATTACTATGATGATCACCCAAATCGAAGCCCTTCTTCGAGAGTCTCTTCGACGAACGTGAACTGGGTATCGGCTTCTTGTTCGTCTCCATGGTTGCAGATTCACTTGATCTCCACACATCCGATTCTTCGAACTCGAAGAGACCATCAGAGCCGATGGTGGCAGCAGCTGGGGTGGGGTAGATGTAGTTTGGCTTTGCAGGGAAGATATTCCTCGACGCCATTGAAGAGAGGGGATCAGAGAGGGAACCAAAAAAAAAAATGATGGATTTTTTTGGTCAACTTGTGGTTTTTGTTGTTGGAAGACTAGGGAGTTTGTGTTGTTGTGAATAATGTGTATCTTCTACTCTTACCTGCTATGTTTTTATCGTTGATTGTGTTTTCGTTTTACAGTGTAATGGATAAGCTAAAAGCCCTTTATTTGTACTAGCACATAAGTTTCCAATTTAAAAAGTTGAAAATTTTGCACAAAAACGGGCGATCTCATATGTTTAGCATGAGCTCGCGCATCGTTTTCTCTGAACTATGGCTTGATTTTTGCGCTAGATTACTACATTCAAAATCCTGAGGGACCCATCTATACATCGCCGAACATTACTTGATAAATTCTTCTTTTTTGTCTCCAAAATTTAAATGGAATACACATGAATGTGGATACTATTACAGAAGCTTCTGACTACTTTTATAACAACTTTAATTATGCGTTTACTTCACTTGGAGGAATCGAAATAGAAATCGGAATGATCTGAAATTGGAATGACTTGGAATCGGAATGAAGTATCGGAATCATATAAGTTGTTTACTTCAATTACAAGAATCAGAATCGGAATTAATATTATTTCCATTAAACTGTTTACTTTACTTTGGAATCGGAATGAATTAATTATAAGTTATAAAAATATCCTTAATTAAAATTATGGATTAATTATAATAATGTGTAGTTTTTTATTATAATATGCTCTTTTTTTTAATATCAAATAAAAAACTACATATTATAATAAAAAAATTTAATATTATTTTAATAGTTTACTAACTTGGTGTGTAGTTTTTTATTATAATATGTAATTTTTTTAATATTAAATAAAAAACTACATATAATAATTAAAAAAAATTACATATTATTTTATTAGTCCATCATAATAATTAAGAAATTGGTGATGAAAAATTAATAGTGCGTAATTTTTTATTACAATATGTAGATTTTTTTTTTTTTTTTTAACATCAAATAAATAGATTTTTCTTTATTTTTTTTAAAAAATGGTATAAGAGACATTTTATTTTGACGAAGGGAATGGGAATGAGATTCCCAAATGGGTTGGGGGGAATGGGATTCCCATTCCACAACCCCAAATTGATGTGGGGCCCACATTTTCATTCCCATTACGGAATGAATTTTAAGCAAATAAACAACATCAATCAATCTCATTCCCCATTCCCTTTGTTCAATCCATGAAGTAAACACACCATAAGTGTTATTGCAAAAAGAGAAAAGGCCTTAATTTATATGTAATATAGTGATTCAAAATTAAAATTATTGTGTACTAGATCTATCTTATTGACCCTTTTTAAGATGATACTGTTTATCATTTTGTTGTATTTATATTAAAAATTTAAAATTAAAATTTGTTATTGTATTATTATTACGGTTAAAAAAATAATGTTTTATGCTAAAAATTAAAAAGTATTTTTCCAGAATTAACTTTGGGTGGATGTCACATAATCTGTCATGTTCAACGCACAGTTATAAAGTAACAGTTCTAATTCTACGGTGGATGTCACATAATCTGTCATGTTCAACGCACAGTTATAAAATAACAGCTCTAGTTCTACAAGTTTATGAGGGTTTTATTACGTGATACGCAAGTCTAAAGGAGAGTCAATAGTAATGTTTGTGAAGGCAACAGCAGAGGAAAAACTCCTCCAATACGAAAACTTGTGAATTTCCATGGAATGACACGTCGGAAATTCTTTTCGCAATAAATTTGTCAATAAAGCACGCGAACTGACACGTGGAACATATTTTATGCATAAATTTGCCGGTATCCTAATAATAATGTACCTAGTAGATAAACTTTGAATTTATCAAGTGAAGGACAAATGGGAGCCGTGGACCAATAGCAGCTCTCCTACGCGCTGCTCGAATTCAATTGGCGGGGATGTGATCGGCTGTTATTGACACGCTTTCCATGTAGTCACTCACCAACCGCAAGTCTAGGCTGCAGCGCCCCACCACCTCACCGTCTCATAAAGATCCGGGTGGCCATATCTCGACACGTCATGTACGTAATTTTACTCCTACGATGATTTTCGTTTTTGTCGCGAAGTGGGAGTGACATCGAAACGACACGTGTTTTGAGCGTGGCAGCATTAACAATTTCTGGAGGCTGTAAAATCATTGATGGCGACCAAATCATTTAATTTATTGTATGGGTTGATTCATATGACCAATTCCACGTCGATTCATACCCATAATGATACACTTCGAAAAAATAAAAAACCTACAATAATACAAATTTGAATAATTTATCAATTTCTTCTATTTTCTGATTTTATAAAATTTTCTACAATTACACAATCATCTTGCATCAATAATTAGAAATATTCTGAAGGTTCGATGCTCAAATCAAATATTTTATGTATATATATTTATAACTTAATATTATATTTTTGTTATATAAGGAGATATTTACCTTCGCGGAAAGGGAAAAAAACTCCCTACACACTCACAATAGATTACTTTTTAATGACTTTAGAATAAATGATTGAATTTTTATAATCTATTTAAATATTAAATTACAAATGAATTGTACTGATTTAATGAAGGATAAAAATAATAATTTTACATAAATGAATAATAACACCTAGTTGATTTTTTTTTAAGAAAAAAGAATAACACCTAGTTGAACCATTTCTCACAAATTTGATTGTTCATAAACAAATGGAAACAATTTAACAAATTAAAGATAAATGAATATTATGTTATAATAAAACAATTTATCAAATAGATATACGGATAAGATTAAATTCTTTGCCAAAATATGGTAAAATCCGGAAAAGATTAAATTCGTTACTCGTGTTTTAGTAATTGTTATTATATTTTAAAGCATTTGGAAGATACATAAATTATTTAATTTTGACAATTTTTTTTCCTAAGGTAGGAGAGGAGAAATGTTTTAGGATAAAAATAAAATTTTAATATTTGACCTCTTAGATTCAAATATTTGTTCAACCACTCCTACTAATTATAATATCATATTAATTTATTTTTTTTTTAAAAAAAAAAGAAAAAGTCACTACCTTTCGTCAAAAAACTAAGGCAAATTGGAAAATAAGAAATTAAATATTATTTTTTTTCGAAAGCACATTTTCCCAATCTTCTTCTTCAATTGTTTATTTATTGGACTAATCATGCAATCAAGCGCAATCTCCAAGAAAGCTTCTAATTGGACTCCGAATACCACACCGCAACAATTAAACAAATTGTTTTATGCCAATAATGGACGTTGATAATGTATTAGAACTAAACTTTGATGTTTCGAAGATTTGGCCTTACATATATGGAAGTATAATCAATAGAAAATTTTTAGTTTTCTGAGGGCCATAGCCGATTGCACCCTGCCCGAATCAAGAAATATGGTAAAACAAGCAAAAGTAAATCTCGATAAAATATGCATGATCATCTTGACTTACTATAATAAAAATTTAGGCACATAATTACGCCAAGAGGAGCTTTATATCATTGTTGAAAAGGGTTATTAGTTTTATGTATGTTACGAAAACGTAAAGATTTGATATAGCCTAATAAAGCCATTTTTATGAATATATATATTTTTTAATTGAGTCTTCTAGGATCATCTCTTCTTTAAATACACCAACCTATTTATAAACACTTTCCATCTTATCCAAAATCTTGATGCATAGGATAAGATAGTAAGATATGGTCTTTTTATACAGAGTTAGTTAGGCTTCTTCTATCACAATTTAATGCTCTTATCATATTATTCAATGTAAATTTACTGTATTATTGAATGCTCTTCTTCTATCATAATTTAATTTACTATATTAATTTTAAAATATTGTAATTGCATAACAATTTATATTATTTAATATTATCATGTAATTACAATCATACAAGTTACATGTACGGTGGAATTTGAACTCTTGTCATAAATGTAAAAGGAAAAAAATATTAAACAATAAACACTTGAACGACATGATGATGCATTTTTTTGAAAATATACGGTTTCATTATAATTTGAGTTTAGTATATTATTAAAGAACTATAGATCTAACGCGTGTTTATTGAACAAAAATGAAAATGATAGAAAAACGAGTTCAAGTGTATAAAGGAAATAAAACATATAGAAATAATTTGTAAGATTCCTTTACAATATTCACTAGCTTTTAAGAATATAAAATGAAAACAAGTTGATTAAAAAAAATCATAATTTATATAGCACCTCAAATTATTGACTAAGAGCATTATTAGGTAAAGTATATAATGTATATTAATTATTGTTGTGAGTATTTTCAGTACTACCTATGGGGCCTGATAAAAGCCCAACCGATTGGCCCATACGGGCTAAGCCCAAGATCAGCTTGTTCATCAGAAGAAATCATCGAGTCTTGTACAAGGCCCGCGGCGTGCTCCAACATCTACAGTGAAGTGAAACCTTAACAAAATGGGATTCGCAACCATGTATTGAGATATCTCACCCAGCGTTGTGCGGAGTCCGGAGTCCGAACTGCTCACCTCGCAGAGCTAAGTCTGCTCGACGTTAAGCTAGACCCATGTACAAGGAGCTGAGATCGCCGTTCAGCTCTCCTCATTTATCAACACTCCAGTCCGCTTGGAGCCCTCACTTCGCTTACGACTATATCAGATCATGCCAGATCATCACTTAACTTGCCTTGCACGTCAAGTTTGTCAGAGATTACTATTCAAATTACAGATCACCAGACCTAATCCGCGTGGGTTAGTAATGTAGATCTTCCACCTGTCCCTTGTATTTAATGTAATCCGGCTACATTAAATGCAAATCAGGTTCATTAACTACTGTAATCATTATAGTTTAACGCATTGAACATCGCTGTAGCGCTCTCCCTTCTATAAATAAGGGAAACTTTTCTATGTAAGACAGGAGCGAAATATTTAGTGAAAAACTGGCTGTTACTCTGTCCAGATATAGAGAGAACAAATAGTGGACGTAGGTAAGCTTGGCCGAACCACTTAAACACTTCACTGTCTTGCATCCTAGCTTTGCCATCTCTACTCCTATTACTTATTACTTGCTCAGTTTGTCGTTTATGCAGTGTTGGGCCTGGAAGAACTTAGTTGACCAATTTCGTACGTCAACAATTATAGAAATTTTTATTATATACTATATTTCATTCATGTCATGGGAAAAATCCTCATTAGTAAACACTGGTTGAATAATGAATTTGTAATCAATATTGGGGTGATGATCATATGGCAAAAAAGTGTTTCTTAAAGTCAAAATCAAACCAAAATAATTTATGGAAGAATCTTGTTGGGTTCATAGATGAACACCCATAGTCTTCCATTACTAATAGAAATGATGTAAAATTATATGATATGTTTTTTTAAAAAAAAACATAAACTTAGCTTGTTTGTGTGTTTCAAATTGATGATGTCTACATTAGCTAAATAAGATAGCTTCAAAATTTAAATTCAAGTTTTGCAAACATCGAAACCAGAAAGTGAATAATTCCATGCCTAAGAAGAGATATGCAACGCTCGAATTATTAATTGATAATAGAAATAATCACAGGGTCGGATTTTGTATGTACTCGTATTGTCATGCCTCTTCATATGTCGGGTTCATAATTTTATGTCCTCTAAATTATAAGCCGCCGAACAATTGCTTTGAAATGATTAATGACGGAGATAGGGACAGATATCTGTAGGCATGTTGGTTGTTTGGTTGGTGGGGCTGTGCCGTGTAGTACCGCGTTATGTTTGCTTTAGACACGGCCTGGGTTTCTTCCTCTTGTTACTGCCTATATTGCAACTGGTTTATCTTCGGAAAAAAAAAAAAAAAAAAGAAGAGCGAGATTTATGGAATTAAAATGAATTAATTCTCAATATAATTATAATTTAATAAAATTTTATTAACACCACTTACCGAGAAGTAGAAATTATCAAATTAAACATTACATGTAACTATAGATTTTACTTCATTATATCAAAAAATATCTATTTAAAGAATAAACAAAAATTAAATATAAATATGCATAATAATACTCAAACTCATATATATATATATATATGTAACTGTTTATGATCGGCCAATAACCCAAATTACCTGAATTCAAAATTACATAATTAATTCTTCATTTTCGTTGAACCTCATGAGAGTTTATAATTTTTATTTTCCCCTCTCCGACTTCATTATTAGGAAATGACGGAAAGAGCCAGGCCCCTTAAATGAGACAAAACACATAAATATGCATTAATCCAAATGTATTTATTTTCAGATTTTGTTGATTTGAGAATTTAATAGAATTTCAAGGATGATAACGTGATAGATTATTACTTTCAATAACGTAGAATTAATATCTCTTACCTTTTTTTAAATTATTGGTTAGCCAATAATTCATATGCGATCCAACAAAATTTTTTGTTAAATTTAAGGCCACATAAAATGTAAATACATATATAATCTTTTTGGAATAGATTATACTACATTAAAAAAAAAAAATGACCCTACTATTCTACTGCTGTAGTACATCGGGAAAAACATCGTACATTTTGTTGTTAAGTGAAGGCAATGCATTAACTGCTACTTATTGCAAATGCAAGTGTGACGTGGATGGGTTAGCTCATAGATGTGGGTTGGTAGGAGCGACGCTTCCGTGATGCTCAACTTGAACACAATTATTTATGCGTGCAACTATTGAATACAATAATCTTTAAAAAGCAAAAAAAAGAAAAAAGAAAAAAAAAGGATACTATAATAATCAATTGAAATGTACATACTAAGTTATCCTTATACGTGCGGTTTTAAACTCGTTATAAAATGTAAAAATAAAATGTTGATTAATAGTTTTTATAAAATATCATTTCAATTACATCTCAAAATCATAAATGATAACTAATATTTAAAAAGCTATTCTTACATCATAATTCATGAATCACGTATACTCTTTCTAATTTTCTTTTATAAAAATGTTTGAAAGTTATATCTTATCAGTATGCATACACACAACATGGAATTAAACTAAGATTAGAGAATTGATAAACGTTGAAGTGATCACAACCAAAACTGAAAGTTTGAAGTTGATGGGTCAAATGTATTTGTTAAATTGTCTAAAATTTAGATGATGATGATGAAAAATATATATATATATATATATATATACCTCCTTTTATATGCTAAGGAATAAAAAAAAATACATTTTTATATTTTAATATTATTAGTACGCAAGGGCACAAAAGAACTTTCATATAAAATAACTTATATGTTATTATTTTTATTTTCAAAATTTTATTCATAGTCCATTATTGACATGATACTATTTTTATGAATCAATATATATATATATATATGAAAACATGCTAGGGCCATGGACCTCACAGCGTTTCGCCCCAGAAATGACCTCAGCGTTAAACTCATACGCAAATCAATTAGGTTGTAGTTCCGATAGTTTAAAGACTAGAGAACGTTTTATTTATTTGCAATATATATTTTTGAAAATTTTCATTTGTTTGAACTTTGAACTGTCTAGGCCAAAATTCAACGTATGTTTAGCACATAAAATAGTTCAGCTTTATCCAATTGTCCCCATTATGAGAAGAGTGGTGATATTTCCACCCCTTTAAAATTGTACGTACACCCCCAAAGTATTATTATTTTAAAATTCCAACATTGTCCTTAACCCCCAAAGCCTGTAAAACTTGTTCTTCTTCTGCTCTGTTTTAGTTAGTTGCATTTTGTTCTTCAAGTATCTTCTGCTCTGGTTTGTTTATCCTTGTATAACATTGGTGGCGTCTACATCAACACCACCAGTAGCCACCCTTCACTGTAGCCTAGCTTACTGCTAGCCTATTGGCTAGAGCCAAGCTTCGACCGCTTGTGTTCCAGTTGGCGATAGTGCTTGTAGCTCCGACACCATCCTGATCATGATCTTCCTAATCCCGGAATTGCAAGATTATACTGTGATTATTATGATTTTCCATTTCATGATTGTGCTTCGATCATGATTTTCCAGTTCAAACCTTGTAAGTAATAGAGAGTTGATGATGCTGGTCGACATGGGTCTGTTGAGTATTTGGTCAAGGACATGGGGATGGGTGTGAATTAGAGTGGGAATGGCAGGGTGGTGGTGTTGCCATGACACCTGAACGCTTATTGTTGGGTCCTGGTATTCTATAATTTAATATTCCTCTTAATCTATTAGTAATAATATCATCATCGAATAAATTTGGAGAATTGGATTTAGAAGAAAAGTGTAGTAGCAGGAAGTTTTCAAGAGACAGGCAGAAGCAAAGATGTTGAACACAGCAAACATTTCACTCTTTGATTCATCATCTCTCTTGTCTCCAAACCAAACCCACTTCTCCTTAACTGCTCCACCCTCCTCCAAAAAGGTTTTGCTTTTGTCCTCCTCAAAGCAGGTTCAACATGCCCATGGAAAAGGATATATCAGTGACTAATGGGGTGTAATTACAAATTTTTAATATTTTAAAAAAGAGTGATGGGGTGAACGTACGAAAGGGGTGGACGTAGGGGTGCCAATATCGCTACTCTTATGGGAACTCGCCGTAGCACTCAAGTAACTGGGCTCATGGGGCCCAAAAAGGCCCGGTCCAATCAGCATTTGAAAAACATACATTTGGGCCGTGAACCGCGAACTCGTCACACCACTACAACAGTCCACTAAAACCCCGAAAATTATTCAAAACATCGATGACATTATAGTAATTTTATCCAAAACCTAGAGAAAAACCCTAGGTTTTTTGCACAATTATATGGGGTCTCAAACCCTTGTCTTCATTTTGCTGCGCCACCATAAAACTCACAAACCCTACCACCCCTGCCTCTCTCTCTCACAGTCTCGTTCTCGCTTCTAGCTCAAACCAGTCGAAGCAAAGATGCCGCCGAAGTTCGACCCAACCCAGGTAGTCGACGTCTTCGTCCGCGTTACCGGCGGTGAGGTGGGAGCCGCCAGTTCTCTCGCTCCGAAGATCGGTCCTCTCGGTCTCTCCCCCAAGAAGATCGGAGAAGACATCGCGAAGGAGACCGCCAAGGACTGGAAGGGCCTCCGTGTCACCGTCAAGCTCACCGTCCAGAACCGTCAAGCCAAGGTCTCCGTCGTCCCCTCCGCCGCTGCTCTGGTTATCAAGGCACTCAAGGAGCCGGAGAGAGACAGGAAGAAGACAAAAAACATCAAGCACAACGGGAACATCTCCCTCGATGACGTCATCGAAATCGCTAAAATCATGAGGCCGAGGTCGATGGCCAAGGATCTAAGCGGCACCGTGAAGGAGATATTAGGCACGTGCGTCTCGGTTGGCTGTACGGTCGACGGCAAGGACCCCAAGGATCTCCAGCAGGAGATCAGTGACGGTGACGTCGAGATTCCTCTTGATTGAATTCTCCGTCGAGAGCCGCCGCCGCCGCCTATTGTGAGGGTTCCTTTTTAATTTTTTCTTTTTTTGGTTTCTAAAATTAGTTGAATATCTGTGCTTCTATTATCAGTTTTGGATCTTTATAAGGATTTTCAATTATTATATCTCCGAATTCGAGCTTTTGAGAGCTTAATGAGTGTTACATTTGGATCTGGAGATGTAATATTTAAATTTAGCTGGTTACTTTGGATGATATTTTTGACTTACGTTTAAAGTTTATAATGCATTCTCGTAAGCAAATGTATGTTCGTACAAGCTATTGAATGCGTGAATGTTTGGATGATGGATTTGGATTTTTATTATTTCTGCTGGTGTAGTTGAGTTCACTTGATACAATGTGGATGGTTTAGTTGAATGTTAGAGGTTGTAGGTCGGTGTTTGCGACATGTTTAGTGCAAAATGTAGTAACCGGAAGTTTAGATTGCTGTTTAGGGCTATATCTTTGTGTTGGTATATGTGTGCGCAAATCAAGAGGATTCAAGGCTTGTGTGTATGCTATGGGACAACTGGAATATATAAATTGGAGCTTTTGATTTCTGAGCTCGATGTGTACATTGATTTTTAATGTGTCCATGTCTGTGCCCTGTTTCCTGGTTTGGTATTTATTCGGTGTTTCTATGCTGTAGATAACTTTTTGGTTGTATCAGCTCAGTGTGCATCACACTTAAAAATCCAATATCAGTGTCGTGTTGTTGATTATGAGCTAGGCTGTTCTAGTTTGAATTGGTTGCAAAATTATATAACTAAGCATAAAAAGAAGTTTTAGTTATCAACCGTGCTTCACTTGCTGTGCTTTCATCATAGTCTTTTAGTAAATTGGGTATTGTTATGAGCCACTTAGTTCGTCCTTTCATTAGATGGCATGTGATGTGGTTAAAGGTTTTGATCCTGTTTTTATTTAATGATGGTTTGTTTTTTATTTTAATACGTGAACGGCATTTGTTGAAATGATTTTGTGGATTTGCAATCTATATTTGAGTTGTGAACTAGGTTTCACTCATTCCCCTTCAATGATGGTTAGATCTTTTTGTTGGCATATATATATATATATATATAACTCATTCCCCTTCAATGATGGTTAGATCTTTGTGTTGGCATATATATGTGTGTGTGTGTGTGTCTGTTCTGTGATCAAATTTTTTTAAATGGCGCTTAAAATAGACTTGTGATCAATGGTGCTTATGTTGGAAGCTTTTAAAGTTTTCATATTTGGTTGCTTTGTGATTTACTGGGTTAGGAAGTATTTTCTTATAAATGGAAGTGTAAAATGCATTGAATTATGGTTGTGCAGTTCACATTTTGTTTTGATTTGATAGATGGAGCTGGAAAGTTACTCGTTGCTGCTTAATTTCAGGTGGCAGGGCTAAAATTGTTGTGTGAATTGTGAATAATTTGTGATGCTGTGTTAGAGAGCAAATGCTCTCTTCCATCAGCTATTACTGGACTTGCCACTCTAATATTCATAAATTCTTGCTTTTTCTCATTGAATTCTGGATCTCAGTTAGAGAATTCGAAATTGGAATTGGAATATTTGTGCGAATATTCATAAATTCTTGCTTTTTCTCATTGAATTCTGGATCTTGAGTCAGAGGATTCGAAATTGGAATTGGAATATTTGTGTGATATGAGCTGAATGATATGCAATTCCAAACACTTTGTGTGGCCCCAACCCTCTAGCTTATTGATGATTCGAATAATTAAGAGGGGCTTTTAGTAACTAGACTAGAAACCCCAATGTTGACCAAAACGACCATGCACTGTGGCCCTTCACAACAAGGTATCTTTTATGCATTGCCTGGATATGTTATTTGTTTAAATAATACTCAATCTAGTTGTGAAGCTTTGGATTTGAGATTTTGTATAATGTTGTCCTTGTGGATTGGTCTTGCCAGTTGCCACTCTGATTTTCGTAGATATTTGGTCAATGGTACTAATGTTGGAAGTGTACAAATTTTCATATTTGGTTGCTTTGTGATTTGCCACATTAGAAAGTGGTGTTCTCGTAAACGTAAGTGTAAAATGCTTTGAGTTGTGATATTGCGGGTGCGAAGTTCACACCTGTTAAGATGTGAAAGATAGAGCTGGAAACTTTACATTTTGGCTGCTTGTTTTTAGTTTAATGTTGTGTTGACATTTGGCAAACAGCAAGCAATTGCTCCATTTCTTTAGTGAGATTTTTGCGTGCAGTGATATTATCCTCTTGGGCTGGTTTTGCCAGTCTGATACTCATAATTTCTAGTTTTCTGGCTCATTCAAATCTGGCAGTCTTTTTTATTTTTTTGAAATAATTCTGGTAGTCTTAGAGAATTTCTTAAACTAAATCCAAAATGTGAATATAGTTTGTCTTGAGCTGAACGATATACAATGCTGTACACTGTGTTTAGCCCCAAGCATATCTAAGGTTTAAATAATAGAGGTCTTTGAGCGTGGTGGGTTGCCTTGATAATGGCAACCTTGCTTGATATGCTTATGTTCCGAGTTTGAAACTCAGTAGGCCATCAGCAGTGGTAATTTTCTCACACTCTTTGTGGGTTGATTCCTTCCGTTCTTGGGAGCCGATCCTTAGATCGTGTCATAACATCTATTACTGCCGGTTTTGATTGTATTTTAAGTTAGTTTTCAGTCATAAGAAATAATAATAATAATAATAGATGCCCTTTTAGGAACTAGACTGGACACCCCATTTTTGACCAAAAAGACCATACGCTCGACCCTTCATTTACAACCAAATATCTCATGGGCATTTGCCCTGATACGGCATCTATTAATCATATGGTCAATCTAGGAGTGAAGGTGTGGATGTAAGGGTTCTGCTCGAAACTGTCACACGCGTGCCTTTTCGTCCGTGGTTAATTATTCATGATTTTTTAGATATTAGTTGTGGAATATTCGTTTGGTCAAGAAATTCCGTTGTCCAACTCGGTTACAATTCTAGTAAGTCTGTTGCAACTTGCAAGGCTGTTTTAGCAAAAGGGACACATGGACTCAGAGGCCACCGTCAATTTCTCTTGACCAGTAACTAGTCTATTTCCATTCTCATGCTATTTTGTTTGTTTCCTTGATTCTCCTGTCTTTATAAGAGAGCCTCTTCTTTGATATTTTTCTCAACCAAATCCTGTTTCTCTCATACAACCAAAGATTGTTTGAAAACTCATCAATCCCTCTTCTTTCCAGAATTACGGTGAAGCCTATATTTGGTGCTTCAATGGCGAAGAAAATTAACAATCTTCATTGCTGGATGGAGGTCGCTCCAGCTCCCATAATACACCCACAAAAGCCTTCCAATTCTCCTGGTTTGGAGACAATTGTAGAGGCTACCGAGGAAGATGGTGATGACTAATAACCTCCGCTGCTTCTTTGGCTTTCGAATTCTTCAAGACCTGACCCTTTCACGTTACACGTGACGTGAGGGTTCTCGTTGATGAACTCATTTGGGTGCCTTCGATTCGATCACTTGCTGATCACCAGAGACAAGCGACCAAAATGGAATTACGTTCGAGAAATTTGCTTGAATGCCTATGTTTTCGCGTAAAACCATTTCTCTCTTATGTTAATGTAGTTTTGATCTCTGTTAGAGGAGAAATGATTTATTTAACAATATGCACGCATGTACAGGTTGATGTAATAGCAAAAGCTAAAGCTTTAGATTTCAATTGATGATGTAATAACAAACCCTGATTTAATTATTATGCAAAACCCCATCTTGTCATACTACTACCTCTCTCTCCTGTTTTAGGTGCTTGTGTTCAATTATTATACGTGCGTTTCTGTACACAGAATACAACATAGAAAGTAATTAGAAAGTTTTTATTTTCAAATTCAATTGAAGAGATTTTATTTTTATTAATCTTGAAAATATTATTTCCATACTCATAAATCGGTTATTAAATGGTCTACTCTACTAGAGTGAGAAGGGTTGGGTTGACAATCACTGCATGTGGAGGCCCGTTGATCGCCAAAATGAATCTTGTCTTAGATTATTATCATGCAGTGTGAAAACTTAATTATTTGAAATAAAATGATTTTAACAAAGAAAAATTCTCTCACACATTGTTTAATCAGAGTTAATGATGGACGAGGAAACTAAAATAAATCAGTTTCTTACTCTATTTTAAAAAATTTCAGTATGTTTAATAGATTTATCTTATAAGTGATGATTTTTCTCATTTACAAATTAATAAATAAGATAAGATTTGAAATCTCAAAGCTTTGTACTACATGTAAAAGAAGAGTTGTATGGACAAGAGAATTTAAATTTTATATTTCATTTGATTGTTTTATTATACATACTAAAAATTTGATAGCAGTAAAATTAGTTCAATTTGATAATATTTTGCATTTGAATTCAAGTTACACAAAAAGAATGTAAAGAAAAACCCTTTTAATTTATTGTCATCACATTTTCCTTAAACGCAATAGAAACCTCCCGCTAGTATTGCAAAAATCTATCTCCAATAGCCACAGAATATCCTCCATTAACATGTCCCTGTGCCATCACTCGCATTTTCCCTAAAAGTTATACAAACCTATCTCAAGTATTGCAAAAATCTATCTCCAATAGCCATAGAGTGTCCTACTAATGCTAAAAACGTGTAAACTGTAGCGACTGCCGCGCGTAAGAAGTTTGTGTTCGTCGCAAGTGCCTTCCTCGATCTTCCATAATTTAATCATGCCATTAGCTTTTAGTAGGTTCACTTCACCCACCTTTTAATGGGCCACCTTGATCACCTCCCCTTCTCCAATAATTCATTGTAAAGTCACAATCACACTCACTTTCTCCAGCCAGACAAAAAACAAAGATTACCTTCTAAGCAAATTCCAAACTTCACCTTTATCTCTCTCATTAAGTTGTTTCCAATATAAGATCAAAAGAAGACTGTCTTGCTTTCTTTTCATTGGAACTTTCATTCTATCAATGGCAAAGGAGTCTTGATGTTTGAATTGTTGGATTGAAGTTGCACCACCCCTTCCTCATTTGCCCTTCTAAGATTCCCAATTCTCCAAGTTTGGAAACAATTATAGAAGAGGAAACGGAGGAATTATATGATGAAGAAATATTGGAAAGTTGGAAGTTCATTTTACTTTCTCAGGATTCTCTAGAATTTTATCAATTTGGTTGTTGAGATGCCTAGTAAATTGATGGGCTGAAAGGGTCCTGTGATAGAGCTCTACTGTCGTTATGTATAGTAAATCTGACATTTTAACATGATGAAAATTTCTCTTTACTTGATCAGTGTTGTGTTTTTTTTTTTTTCCCTTCAATTAAAACCTAAATTTATATCGGATTTGATTAACTTATTGATTAAGTTATGTTGCTCGTCTGGATTTGTCCTCCATTGGCGAAGCCTCCTCGGAGGAGGCAAGATCCAATGTAACATATGAATGTCTAATATAATTACTACTCCAAGCTATTCCAAAGGCTTGTCATAAACTTCTATCCCTCTGCCAATCTAATATAGCTTTAGGAACGGCAGTCCAAGCACCCTCTAAATATGTAACATAGATATATTTTTTTATTTTGAAGAGACAAATATTTTTTTTCTCGAATGACATAAGAAAATAGATTTGATTGGATATGTATGCAACATGTTGACGTCGAAATTTGGTTAACCATGGTTCATGAGCCCAACACTGTAATAGAAACAAAACAGAGCACAAAACAAGTAAAGAACGAAGGAAAAGATAGAGGAAGAACAAGGAACACACAGATTCTACGTGGTTTGGCCAGAAAAATAACTTACGTCCATGGTGCCTTCTCTTTGGTAGAGAGGCAGTATATTTTATTGACAGTGTTTCCGATGTGTAGGAGAGATTGAGAGCAAATAACCCTACAATAAGTTACAACCCCCTATTTATAGAAAAGGGGGAGGTGCTACAGTTATAATACAATAAGAAATAATTAATTACATTTTTCAATGTTGTCACCCATTAAATGTTGAGTTAAATCCCATAAAATCAGAGTCTTGATTTGGTAATTGTGTATTCCTTAAATTGTGCTGCTACCATTCTAAGAAAGGTTCAACATGCACGACACGCTATGTTACGAGCTAACTCAGTTCTGGATCACCTGGGGCTCGTGTTGAACAGCTCTGATTATGACTAGTGACTTGGAAACCTGTTTATGGTAGCTGAGGTCGTGTCTGAGCTAAAAGTTTATATCAGTGAGCTGGTTGGCATGACCTGAAGGTTTACTTATGCGAGCTGATTGCTGGCAAGCTGGTCATTTGTCCATTGGATCGGTCTATTGGATAAGTTCCTTAGGCTTTTACCGGCCCAATTGAGTAGTCTTGATTTTACCTATAACATTAGTCTTTTTGCTCCTAGTGCGTTCCGCAGATACGGACTAGGAGCTTGACCTTGCTAGTAAAAGCTGATGTATTGAGCTCGCTGGTAAGTGTCGTGCTGCCTTTTCAAATTCTACCTTGTGAGTGACTTTGTGGAAAGTGCAGTTGTAAGGTTAGACTTTAAGACCAAGCTCCTCAAGAGCGAGGAGGAAATGAATGGAGTGAGGAGTGAATAGGTCGTGTAGTGAGCTTCAGTCCGCCGAGAGCGAGGTTGCTTTTGTAAAAAATAAGGCTGAGGGGCAGATTGCCAAGATTGGGCAGCAAGTTGAGATGGATAAGTATGGAGAGCAGGTTGCTTGATTCTTTTCGTTGTGGCATCTGCGCATTTGCTTCAACGTTGTTTGGCGTTTTTATTCTATCAGGTCCTTGAATTTCTTGTGGACTGAGAAATAAAATTATATGTTCATGAGTAAATAATAACAATACATGTTGCGAGCTCGTGAGCTCGGGTGGCGAAGCTTTTTGAGGTTAGAATCTTCACTTGTATACTTGATCAAGCTGTCCAGGTAGGTTGTACAAACGACACTTAGATCAACATAAATTGACTTCAGCTAACAGCGAGATAAATATTTTGGGCTGCACTCAAAGGGTTGGAATCTGAGTAAATACAACACACTGCGTTTAAAGGGTTGAAACCCGAGCTAATACAGTAGACTGCACTCTAAGGGTCGGAACCCTAACTAATACAACATAAGTTTTGCCAGGCTGTTCAGGTAGGTCGCACAGATGACACTTAGGCCAATATAGGTGGGCCTCAGCTAACAGTGAGATAAATCTTTCGAGGAGGCATTTACTGGCCAGAGTATACGTCGAGATGGGTCACACAGAATAGCTAGTAAGCTAACATGAATGGATCCTAGCTAACATTTTAGATCTTATACGTTCAGATAGGTTGCACAGATAACACTTAGGCCAACATAGATAGACCTCAGCTAACTTTTAGATTTTATACTTGGCGAAAAGGTTGCTTGACCACTGGAGATCCACTATATGTGGTGAGAGTGATTCTTATAGCAGGTTCATGTTCTAGTTTAGGAGTTCGGTGAGGCTACTACTGTGCTGATTGTTGAGGATGTTAAGGTCGCTAGTTAGCTGGTCGCACAACTTAGTCATTCAAGCGACCTTGTTGGATGAGGTCTTCTATGACATCTCTCAAATCCCTTCAATCTGAAGTGGTACGTCCGACCTCATTGTGATAGGGACAGAACCTGCTCTTACTTCTAAAGAGAATGAGAGTCTTTATTAGGTTGAGCTTCCTAAAGTCTTCCCTGTCATTTTCTGCTGTAAAGATCTCATCTTGCGTATCTGATAGGGTGTTGTAGCCTTCATGCCAAGTTCGCTCATTTCTGGTTTTTTTAGTGACCTGATAATTCGAGACATTACTTCGACCTTCATTTTCGTTTACACAATTATCTCTTTTCTTTGATTAGTTGGAGCTGCTGACTTCCTCCTCTAAGTTAGGCTGCTTTGAGATGAATGCCTCTTCCCATCTGATTTTTTTGGTAGCTCGTTCATAGAACTCGCTACCGTCCTTAATCGGGGACTTGTAAATGCTCTCATAAAACTTTCCATCATTGCGAAGTTCGATTGAGATCATAATCAGGATGGTTTCATCTGAGGGGTTTTCTACCATGTTGACCTCATACCTGAACTTGATAATGTAGTATTTCAGGGATTCATTTTGTTGCTGAAAGACTGTTACGAGGCGGCACGATGGTGTGAGCTGCTTCTTCATAGTCTTGTACTGATTGGTGAATTTTCTTTGGAATTCTTCCCAACTGCTTATGCTGCGAGCTGAGAGATTCTTGAACCAAGTCCGTGAAATGTCCTTAAGTGTCACTGGGAAGACGTGATATTTAACTAACGGGCTGGTGGTCTATGGATCAATTTGAAAGTTGAAAGCATCCAAGTGATCGTAAGGGTCACTATTCCTATTGTATTGAGGGATATTAGGGACCTTGAATCTGTGAGAGAGATGTTGCGTTTCAATTTCCTTAGTAAAGGGGGTTCTTTCCCCATATTGACCCCTTTGCTCATGAGCTCCTAATCTTGATTCTAGCTAGCATACCCTTTGAATGAGCTTTACGACCCTTGGATCCTGAGGCCTATGCGCTCTTCTAAGCTCGTGACCTGGGAGGTAATGGTCTGATATGTATCCTTGAATAGGCCTTTGCGAGCTGTAAGCTTGGCGACCTTCAGCTCTTGAATGAGTGTTGGAGAAATGAGCTGAGCTAGCAGATCGTAACTCCTCTTTGATGGGTCTTTCATGAGCTGAGACTTATTCTCGTTGCTGCTAGCAAGTTTTGGGAGCAGTAGCATGAATCTTGGGCGCGTTTTGTGCTTGAGTCTGGGCCAATGATCTAACTGCATTAGTAAATTGCTGCATTGAATTTTTCAGCGCCTTCTGCTGCTGGCACGATTCCAGTAGCCCTCCAGTAGTAAGGACTGCTAGAGCTGGCTGGCAAGGGGCTAGCAAGGGCTAGCCTTCAGCAGTTGTAGGGGCTTTGGCTGTAACGGCCTAGGACGCATCATGTTGCTACTGTTTTGTGCGTCCTTCTGATCGAACAGCTCCTGCATCACCGCTTCTGGTTGTCCTTCTTCTTGTCATAGCAGTTGGACAAGATCTGAAAAAATCTGCAGTTAGGTTCTCATTTTAACACCAAAATGTTGACATCGAAATCTAGTCAACCCTCGTTCGTGAGCTCAATATTGCAATAGAAGTAAAATAGAGTGAAAAACAAGCAAATAACGAAGGAAAAGATAGAGGAAAAGTAAAGAACACACAGATTTTACGTTGTTCGACCAAAGATATAGCCTACGTTTATGGTGCCTTCTCTTTAGTAGAGAGATAGTATATTTTATTGACAGTATTTCCTTGTGTGGGAGAGATTGAGAGCAAAAAGCCACTTACAATGAGTTACAACTCTCTATTTATAGAGAGTAGGAGGTGTTACAGTTATAATACAATAAAAAATAATTACTTACACATTCTAATGCTATCACCCATTAAATGTTAAGTCAAATCCCGTAAAATCCGAATATTGATTTGGTAATTACGTATTCTTTAAATTGTGCTATTACCATTTTAAGAAAGGTTCATCATGTACGACACACTATGCTACGAGGTAGCTCTGTTCTGGGCGACTTGAAGCTCGTGTCGAACAGCTCTAATTGTGACCAGCGACCTGGAAGCCTGTCTATGCGAGTTAAGGTCGTGTTTGAGCTGAAAGCGTGTATCAATGAGTTGGTTGTCATGATTTGAAGGTTTACTTATGCGAACTGATTGCTGACAAGTTGATTCTTTATCCATTGGGTCGGCTATTGGATCTATTCTTTGAACTTTTACCAGCCCAATTGAGTAGTCATGATTTTACCCACAACACAACATGATATCCTTAGATATTAGACAAAATTTTCGACCTTAAATCATTTCACGAATTACTGAAGATGGTTACTTGTTAGTTTCTAACTAGATTGTCAATGGCACCTAACACGTGTATCTGTTTTTCCTTCGTCTTCGTTACGACTTGGGACTAAAAACCTACCAAATTATCTCATGTGAATTGTCACCTTTCATCCAGAACACGTGGCATTAAATTTTGAGATACTGGACATAATGGAAAGATCAATCACTTGCAACCGTTGTTGTTGTACCAAAATTAACATTCCCTCACTAAATTCCATTTCACCAGAAATGTTGGGGCCTTTCGATATGTCCGATAAAAGACTCTAATGTTATACAAATCAGTAATCGGCAACAGTGTTGTGCCCCATCAACCAAAACATTGTGCGCCATTTTTGTTATTTAAATTTCACCGTCACTTTACCTTCATTCCATGGAACATCCTAAGTTTATTCCTTTCATGTTCAAAAAACTATCAACAACTAGAAATTATTAAGATTGAAAAAAAGAAAAGAAAAAAAAGAATACATGTGTCACTTATATACTCTTCATAAGTAGTACACATTTTCGTTTATGTGTCTGCACTATAAATTCTGAGCCTTACCGAATCGATTTATCTTCTTAGATATATTTTTATCTCATGTTACAAAAATGAATACCATAAAAATATATTATTAACATTATATGGTCATAATCAACGCTTAATGTATTTTGATAATAATTAGATTTTTTCAGTTGGATAATGTTTATAAAAAGTTTGAAACATTCTTACAATCTGTAATATTTAAAAAACAAAAAATATTTTAGGCTTACATATTTAAAATTTGCTTATAATATTTTATTTTGATAGATTTTACTAAATTTTTTAATTTTTTTTTTAGGTTTTCTTTCAATTCATCTCAATAAATTTATACTCTGGGCGTCCCTTCTATAGCTAAAACCAACAATTTCATGAAAAACAATTCAATAAATCAAGCTAAAGTAGCCAAAAACCAACCAGTGTAGTGGCATCAGGAGCATCCTGTCAAGTATAGCGTGCAAGATTCAAGACACGAGGATGAAAATATGGGCGATTTTTTCACCGAACGTGGATAGATTTGTCCCAATTTATGGCGCAGTATTTTAGATTATGTGATAAAATCCTATCTTCGATAAAATTTCGATAATTATTTGATTTAGTATTATAAGATTAAAAAATAATAAAAAAATAAAGCTAAAGTAAAAATGTTTAACTTTTAAGAACGAGTTAGTATGATCAGGCAAAGTCGCAATTTAATATTTACAAGACAAATTACTTTGCCTTTATAAAAAAGAAATGCCTCACGCTTTGGCAACTTGTAGAAAAAGAACAAAAAAGTGGAAATGCGCAAGCGTGAGGCAACTTGTAGAAATGGGAAGTAAATAAATAAATAGAAAACCGAACCGGAATCTTCAATCTTGTCAAGGGCCCATCATTAATTGCGGAAATCAATCATCTCCACACATTGTCCCACTAGCACTGGAAACCGTGTAGGTTGTGAAGTTTCCCAGGTGGCGAGCTCTAACTATGTTTGTGTCGTCAAGTGCACAAGTGCCGTCCTCATCTTTCTCATTGAACACATGGTTGGGTTACCAACTCTACGGTGACTTAAAAAACGTTTTCAACCAATTATTTTTATTGTTCACCTTTCACTCTACTCCATCAATTTCTCTATAAAAACCCCAACTACACTCTTTTCTTTTCACACGCCACAATCGACTTAAATTTCCATCTCCAATTTCTCTCTCTCTCAGCTCAAGTCGAGCAAGTTGTATAACAGTGACAGTCACAGTTTGTTAGTGATATATATTTATAGAACAGATTTTGATCAGTACTACTTGTTGTGATGGCAAAGCAGACTAGATATTTGAGCTCTTGGCTTGAAGTTGCACCAGCCCTTTTCATTTCTCCTCTCAGGACATCAAATTCTCCCACTTTGGAGACAATTACAGAAGAGGAAACTGAAGACTTTGATGAAGACTTGTAAAATTTTTGGGAGGATTTTTTGGGGGGATTTGCTTTGTTTTTGGTCTTTAGGTTCCCTGGTTTATCTATCTCTCTGTTTGTGGAGGATGGTGCTTGTAATTCGTTGGCAATCTCTGATTTTGTGTAATAAGCTAGCGGATCTATTAACAAAATGTTTAGTTCTCTTCGCTTTTATCTAGTTATTAGTTTCATTCTATTTTTTTTCTCTGTTCCAGCAATTGTTTTCAAACATAAAATGGAAATCTTGGTTGCTAATCGAAAAGAATTGTTGTAGTAAATTTAATAATTTGATGTCATCCAAATAATCGTCACACTGAAAGGGTATTTTACTCTCCTCTGTTTTGAATTTTGATGAACTGAAAAGGACAACGAGTCAATAATTATCATAAGAAACGAGAAGGAAATTGCATTGTGTAGCTGACCAAAAACAGATTTGTTGTGTTGAAATATTCAATTAACTATTTTAATTTGCATTCCTTACATAAAATTGTTCCGTTACTTTACTCGTTTACGGTAGGATTTTTAAGATGTTTTTTTAAAGTGTTCTGGTTTGAAGAACATTAAAGGGAACAAAGTCCTTTATAAAATGTTGGCAATGAAGTTTAGAAAATAACCATCTTTGGTGTAACTTCTTACTTCTTGAGTTAGTTATTAAGATTCAGACATTTTCTATTGATTGGATTGCAGGAAAATCTAACCGATTCCAATTATGATGCGTACCTCACCATTGTTTCTTAAGCATCCTGTAGGGAACTCCGAACACTGGATATGAGTTCATCAGGCTTATTGTCCTCTGCAACAACTAATCATAATTCTTTGATAATTAGATGTTTGGGTACTGCTATAATTGCCAATCCAAAACCCAATGTTCTTAGAATTTTTCTTTCTAGATATCATTTATGTGTGTACCGTTTAAATCTGGATTATTGTCATTATTTACAATCGAACTATATTAGGTCATGTTAATATTATTAGAGGTGTTGGTTAAGGTGATATTTTTATTTTAAAAAATACTGACACCAATTATTAAAATTTATTTGAGATACATACGTATATAATACCAAGAAAAATCCTTTTACATATGGTGGTAAATATCTAAACTATATACGTTCAAAAAAGAAAGTATCTAAGCTATATGTTTGATATAGAATGGAGACATGCCCATGGTAATACTAGATTTCTACTATTAACTATTTATGTTAAAAAAGAAAAAAAAAAGAAAAAAAAGAGGGTACAAACGCTTAATCAGTTTGAGATGCAATTTTTAAGGAATTTTTTAATTTACATATAAATGTAATTACATAAAAAGTGGCTAAAGGTAGATAATTAAAAATACAAAGCTGTATTTGAGTTGAAATACTGAACAAACCCAGCTTCTTGTCCTATTCAACCTAAAGCTTTTTGCATATAGCAATGGATATTTCAATAACTAAATTAATTAATATCTTCAACTATTAAACCTTTAATAGGCGCTAACATAACTTTCATTTAAAATAGCAATCACAAGGCTACAAATAAAAGAACTAAGATTTAGTATTGACTTAGGAATGTGTTTTATGTTCCTCTAGCAATTTAATATTTGTACTATAAAATGTGGACCTAATTTATGGGATCAAAACCTAATTTTTGCCCACATGAAGAAGTGATTTTAAATAAAAGGTAACGTTGGTTTTAAAAAAAAAAAACAAGTGATGTTATCACGTATCTTAAAAATATATATTAATAATTAAAAATTCAACTAAAATTATTTTAGTTTAAAATATCATATATGATTCATTATAAAAAAATATATATATAAATGTTATGAGAATGATTATATAATAAATCATTATCATTACACTTTAAAATCATGATTTTAAATTATATTTTTATTTATAAATTTAGATTTAATTGTAACTTTTTCCTTTATAAAAAATAATTGAATATTTTATTTAATTTTAAAATATTAAAAGTTTAAATTTCATTTTTATTCTCAAATCGAAAGTAACGGTAGTTTTATATGAACTTAATTATAAACTAAATGAGGTTGTATTAATTTTCTTTAAATTAACCGGAAAGTCTCAATTCTCAGGACCAGTCAAGTCAATGATGTGATGCCCATTAATAATAAGGACGTGTACACAGTGGTACCTGCCACGTGCAGTCCGTGTCTGTCAGAATTGCTATGTTCTTGACATTCACAGTTGCCAGTGTTGTCTTCAACGTTTTCCACACGTTTTCTTACCAGAGAATCGGTCACTGGCTTTTTCATGGCATTTTCTTGATTCTTACCTCTCTTTTACTCCATTAATCCCTTATAATTGACTAGTGACCAATGTTGAAAATATCGATATCGATAGAAATGTCGGTACTATGATTCGGCGAAAATATCGATATCGACGAAAATTTACGTAAAATTTACGGAAAGTACGGAAATTTAGTTAAAAACATAATATTTTTTAATGAAACTTTTGGTAATGTTAAAATAATCATTTCTACAATAAAAAATCATATTATATTTAAAAAAAAAACATATTCTATCTGAAAAGTAACAACTAAAAGGTATAAATATAGATATAATATATAGAGGAGATATATGAAAATATAAAAAGTTTTCATTAAAACTTTTCAATTAATTTGTATCACATAAATCATGTAAATTTTAAAACCAAAATGAAGTCCTAGGTGGTTCATAGATTGTATAGCTAGCATCTAGATTTATACAATACTGATACCATGACATATAATTTGAATGATTTTGAATATAATCACGAACATGCTATGAATAAGCTTCTTGATTTCTTTCCACCATCTGTCCATATATAGGAAATTGTGTGTAAAGATCATTGGAGATCCCAAAACTTATATGACCATCATCACTAGACCTTAAACTCATAGATTCAAAAGTAGTTGAAATGTTATCTTCATTGGATGATGACATCTCTAACTGCATTTGATGGATTCTCCTTGTATAATCCTTACTAATAGCCCCTATGTCTAGACCCATAGCTCTACACCCATGGTCTTCATCTTGTGTGCAATGAGTGTATTGTTCTTCACAAGTAAATGGGCTCAATGGCAAACCTGTATCAGTATCATTTCTTTGAGTAATAGTATAATTATTTCCTCCATTGTTATCATCATCATGATGATGGTCGTCGTCATCATCGTCATCATCATCATCATCATCATCACCATTATCAGTATCATTATCTTCATTATGAATTCCATCACTAGCAAGGGCTTAGGAGTTTTTGTTTTTAAAATAGAATAGCAATTATGAGATGTTTGAGCTTGACTACAAAATAGAATATAATAATGAGATTCCTGATGAAAATGAGACTATTCACGTGAGTTGAAAACTTATTTTATTTAGGGTTTTGTTGAAAACTAACCCATTTTTGATAACTCATTTGAAAAACAATCTTTATTGTTTTAATCTTCGCACAATGTCTTTTTTTGGACGAAAATGCCCTTGACTCATTATTTTTTGTCGGTCACTCTTTCTACCAAACGTTCTGGTTGAGATCCCAATCTACATCCCAACTTCGAAGTTGGAAATCCCAACCTCGAGGTAGAGAATCTCAACCTTGATAAAACATCCAAGTTCACATTCTCAACCTTCAGGTTGGGAATCCCAACTTCTAGGTTGGGAGTCCTAATATTGATTCAAATCCACATTCAGAATCTCAACCTTAGGGTTGAGATTCCCAACCTGGATGTTAAATCAAGATTGAGAATCTTAACTTAAAAATTGGGGCTCCCAATATAGAGATTGAAATGCCTAACTTTAAGGTTGAGAATCCTAACAGTGATTCAAATTACTATCATTTTATTAAGGGTATTTTTGTCCACCCAATGTATTTTTTATAACAATAAAATAAGAAATATTATTTTAGAGATTGTTCTTACCAAATGAGTCTTTTTTGTAATTATTCCTTTAATTATTTAATAAAAACTTAACAAATTCTTATTTGAAAAACTTAAATTTCACTTTTATTTTATGAAAATTTAACCGATATTTCCAGGATATTTCACGGATATTCTAAGTATATTTCCGGAAATTTCCTCGATATTTTGTAAAATTTGTACTGCAAGCTCACGGAAAGGATATTTTACGAAAATATCGCGGATATTTCCAGGATATTTTGACGGATAGGAGATTACACCCCTTATCGATATCGGTACCCTTGATTTACGGAAATATCGGGAATATCGCGGATATTTTAAATTATGCTAGTGACTAGTCACATCCGGTCAAATTAATTTCTCAACTTGACAAGCTCTCCAAAAACGCGTGCCAACCTCTTCCTGATCAAACTCTAGTAACGAGTATCAATTTGATATCTACAGGGTCTAGGTTGTACTGCTTTCCATAGGAATTTTTGGTCCCAAATACGCAGTGCAATGGCAAAGGAGATCTGATGTCTGTGTTCTTGGATTGAAGTTGCAGCAGCCCTTTGATGGGAGAAAATGCAACAACGGAACAATAACTCAATAAATTTTCTCCCCTGCGTGTAAACCTAACAAATAATAGACCTGTATGTGTAAACCTAAAAAGAACTAATAGACTTGTATTACATTATATAAATTTCTATCAGGATATCAATCACAATACCATCGAATTTTTATGTAAAAAACCTCTCTAATTTCAGGAGTAAAAATCATGGACCCTAGTCCATTAAAACATTTTCACTTTAAATTTACAGCAATTTCTGAACTCTACCTAGTGTTTTATCGCAGCTCCATCATCAAGAGAAATGTAATTTTTGACGACAATCATAATTTGATATCAAATAAAAAAAGGGAGAGAGAGTAAACAAACTCAGAGCCTCTTCACAGAATGCTCCGGTCACTAATCCCACATTTTCAGATTGCAGACTTTGAGTTCTGCATCTGCTGTCCATATTTCAGCTCAATCGGACGGTGCAACAAAGAGATCACTCTTTGATGAAACCTGTGCAAGTCTGAAAAAACACCTTCACTGTTTGTATGAGCAGAACTCACCACAAGAAGCTTCCACGGCTAATCCAACCTTCCAGAATCAAGAACCACATGAGATGAATCTGCTGCTCAAATTTCAGCAGATTTGAGCAAAAATGGCCCCATGCAAAATGACCATAATGTCTCCTCCAGTTGGGTTCATCTCCACATAAGAAGGAAACTCAACCCAACACCCTTCTCATTGCCCCTCTCAAGACTTCCAATTCTCTACAAGTTTGGAGACTATAGCAGAAGAGGAAACTGAGGAGCTCAATGAGGACTTCAATTGTTGGACTTGTGTCAGTCTTTTTTGTTCAGGTTGATGGTCCAATTAATCCTGCAATAGACCTCAATTTTTGTAGTTAAAATTTTAGCATCTAATGGAATTTTTACTTTCCTTTTAATTAGTTTCAATGTAGTTCAAGTTTCGTTCGAGGTTCCAGCTTAATTTTAGATGGAAGTTGAAATTTGAACAAATTGGTAATCTTGTACTTCCAATAAAATGGTTCTCAAATCTCAATCACAATTAAGGTAAATTGTTAGCACCTATATTGGCTTCTTCAATAGTGTGATTACAACTGAAAATGGGGGATGAGGATATTGCTTAAACCAAGAAATTCACCGAATTTACTGACAAGTGCTACTAATAAGAGTAAGTTAAAAGTTAAAACAAAGATTTTAACCGAAGCACTAATGCATTACTGCATTAGTGTTCAACGAAAACAAAGGAGAGGAGTTCTAAATTTTAGGTGACCTCCTGGCCGTCTCTCTCTTAAAAAGCATGGACACAATATCAAGAAAATCAATGAGTCATTTTGGGTTCCAGGCCCATTTCCGACCCACAACTGGGAGGTGTCCACGCCCACCCTTGCTAAACTAAACTCTCATTTGATCTAAAATTTAAAAATAATTATACCAAAACACAAAATTTTGCACCAGGCGTGCCTCCGGCAGCACACATTTGCTTTCCCAGCAGAGGCAGGCATGCATCGTTTCGAACTGCTAGTGCCATCTAAAAATTGTATCTGTTTTCCTCTTCTTGAGTGGGGTCCTCCTCCCTCTCTAGGGAGCCATCCTCCCCTTTCAGGGAGCCTCCATTCTGAATTGTATCTCAATAGATCTTATCTAGAAAGTTCAATAGCATTATATGTACTTGTAATAGTGTGTGTAATATGTAAAAGAAAAACGCAAAATTTCACATTCTTTTTTATAATATTATAACAATAAGAAATTCAGTCACTTTAAAATTCAGTGGTTTAAGTTGAATTTTAAATCTCACTTAGAAATCAAGCTAGTCCAAGTGGAATTTTTGTTCCCTTCATTTTGTCTCAATTTAATCCCATATATATATATATATATATATTTCTAAATTTCTTATTTTGAACTCAATTTTTTCAGACGGAAATTGAAAATTTTGAACAATGCAAGTATTAGCAACACAAAAAATCTTAATCTTGTACCTTCTATAAAACAAATCTCGATCTTAATTGATTTATACTGTTAGCAGTGCACGTATACTATCCTCTCCAACAGTGTGATAAGAACTTAGTGATTTAAAAAATGGGGCAGATAAATGTTAGAAACAGGATGCTGATTGGAACCCAGAAAATCACAGAATCAACAGGAAAGTGCTATTGCAACTTTTAAGTTGTAAATTACTTGCTAGCTGTTTGTCTCTTGAAAAGCATGAAAAGTACCACCACGTTGATGAGTTCAGTTGGATAATAATAGCAAGCACTATGATGAGTTTGCTTGGACTTGAATCTTCCCAACACTTCATGAGCATGGCTTTGACAAATGACAATCGCAGTACTTTCCACTACCTCTGCACTGACATATATTTTCCACTGCCTACTACATTTCTTTCTATTAGGCTTAAATGCTGCTCTATGCCATCGGAAAAACTTACTATTGTAACATTAAGAGCTCTATATGTGCTCAAAAAATCTGCTCATATAATGTCAAAACAAATTCACTTCTATAATAAACAGAGAAAATTCTCTATATATGTTGTGTAAATATGTATGGGAAGAATTAAACCCTAATCATAAATATAAAAGAATAGTGAACAAAATATCTAAGCTGAGAGTGAATATAACATTTTACCCCCGTTAAATAACATTATAGCAACTTTGCAAATACTTGAAATTTCTGCTGCCGCATTCTTTTTCTTATTTCTTCCATATTTTCCATGTGTAAAAATTCTGGAAGTTTGCACTTTTGATTCGACAAAAATTGCGGGTTCATTGTTCCTGGATGGGAAATCAGAAAACGACAACCGACTATGAGTGACACGTGGCAAAAAATAAGCCAGGAAAAATTGCTATCCATCAAAATTGGGCTGGGCCAAGCATAGGTTTGGCGCTTTTTGTTTTAGTAAGGACAGCGTGGATAGTGATGGATGATTGCTTGGTCTTGTATTTTATATTATGTTTAAATTAAAACAAAAACAATGATTGGTGGCAGTCATTGTCACTATCAAACGTGGCAGGACGTGAGTGGTTAACAGAGTCAATGGCGGTGGCGAATTGGATGGACGGTGGTGGTGAGTGAATGGCCATTGGTCGGTTTGTATACCAACGTCACGGGCTCACGATAGTCATGTGAATTTGCGACTTGTAGGTCCACCCAGCCGAAATCGGATTGAACGCGTCACAGTATCAGCCACTTATGTCCCAAGTGCAGTCTCTACTTGACTTAAACGACGCCGTGTCTTTCACTCGTTGTGTGAAAAGCGTTCGTTTTTGTCCTCACTTGGTTGTCTTTAAAAAAAAATTAGTGTGACATGGTTGTACCTTGTAAATTACAATTTTCAGGTATAGGTGTTTAGTATATCTTCTGAGTAGTTCCATTTTTTTTTTACAATATACTTTTGTAAGTCTTTGAATATATTTCTCAATATTAAAATTAAAATATATATTTAACTCAAAATATTTTATAAAAATTTTGTAAGTCTTTGAATATATTATTACAGTACGAAGAACACAAAATGACAAAATGACAATAAGAAAAAAAAAAGTCGTAATTTTTCTTTTAATATAAGACCGAATGTACCAAAGATTAATTACTGTTTTGATAGTCTAAAAATCTACGTCTTAAAGAAGAAAAAAATTTATAAAAATCGTTAATAAATAAAGGTGAGCATAACTTCAAGTACTAACAAGTTATATCAGTATATTTCAAAAAAATAAAATATAAGAAAACCAATTTGAAAATGACAATAAACCAAATATTACCTAACGTACACTCTAACTAGGGTATGGTCTCTACCATTTGAAGATACAAGGAATTGCAGAGTATACATATTACAAACATACTGGAAGTATCAATCATCTTTACACTTTTGGATAGGCAAATAATGGAGAGACAGAGAAGCACATGCACATGGAGATGTGGTAGAACTGGTTAGGTGGGGTTACCAGAAAGTGAAAGAAAAGTAAACTAAAATTAGTGAAATGGGGCGGCAAAGTTAAGGTTTATTAATTTCTCATTTCTCTCTCAAGCCACCCCATAAATACCCCTCCATTACTCCACACTTCTCTCCATCACTACCAAAGTCAATACATCTCCTTCCTGATCTCTCAATCCAGAGCTTTGTTGATTTCTTAGCACATTATTCTCAGTCAAGCTAGACATGGCCAAGGACATTGAGGTTGGCGGACACAGCGACTTCCATGCAAAGGACTACCAAGACCCTCCACCGGCTTCCTTGATCGATGCTGAAGAGTTAACCAAGTGGTCCTTCTACAGGGCTATTATAGCTGAGTTTATTGCCACCCTCTTGTTTTTGTACATCACTGTGTTGACTGTGATAGGTTACAAGAGCCAGACTGACCCTACCAAGAGCAGTGATGGATGCGGCGGTGTTGGAATTCTTGGTATTGCTTGGGCCTTTGGTGGCATGATTTTTGTTCTTGTTTACTGCACTGCTGGTATCTCTGGTAAGTCTATCAAATTCAAACCTGTTTGATATAATTATTTAACATAGTCATTAGTAGAGATGATGGTTTTTTTAAAAAATAATAATGCGTAGGTGGGCACATCAACCCGGCTGTGACGTTTGGGCTGCTCTTGGCAAGGAAGGTGTCTCTGGTCCGAGCCATAATGTACATGGCGGCTCAGTGCTTGGGAGCCATCTTCGGTTGTGGACTGGTGAAGTCATTCCAAAAGGCTCACTATGGCAGGTACGGCGGTGGAGCCAACGAGCTTGCTGATGGGTACAGCACTGGCACTGGCTTGGCCGCTGAAATCATTGGTACTTTTGTTCTTGTCTACACTGTTTTCTCTGCTACTGATCCCAAGAGAAATGCCAGAGACTCCCATGTCCCTGTATGTACATCAATATCGTGATTCTTTAAATATTTATATTTGATTAATTTTATATAACATTCTGATTGGTCTTTTTCATATTTGATTTAAAAGGTTTTGGCACCACTCCCAATTGGATTTGCTGTGTTCATGGTTCACTTGGCTACCATTCCAATCACTGGCACTGGTATCAACCCTGCTAGAAGCTTTGGAGCTGCAGTGATATACAACCAGGACAAGGCCTGGGATGATCAGGTATGCATATATATAATCTTTACCTCTGTAATTCATCCTAATTTATTGTTCTAATTTGTCGTCTAATATGTTTGTTTTGAATTGCTGCAGTGGATGTTCTGGGTTGGACCCTTCATTGGAGCTGCCATTGCTGCATTCTATCACCAGTACATTCTCAGAGGTTCTGCAGCCAAAGCTCTTGGATCCTTCAGGAGCTCCTCCGCAATATAATCATCAAAAAATGGAGAGGATTATATGCACTATTTATTATATGATCAAGACTCAAGAGGCTTTGCAACAATGGAATTTGTATATTATAATCATTATGTGTTGTGTTTGTGCACCAGGCACTACTTTTAAATGTGCCCAAGTGTTGTTATCTGCTCTGCTTTTCTTTTTCTTCCTCTTTTCCGTTTGGTGATGATTGTGTAATCGTGATGTTATTGAAAGAGTAATTAGCAAGTGCCTTGTATTCATTCGTGTTGATGACTTTTGTTCTCAAATTTTAATGAGTTATAAATAATTGTTTAATTATAATATATAAGAATTACATTCATGACATGCAAGTGAGGTGTAGGAGGTGCGTTTTGATGTTGATGATAAGATACAAAATTTGCTTTTGTCATTATCGAACTAGAAAGAGAGTCTCGGTTATATAAAGTTTTAATAACTTTTTAAAACAATCCTAATTAAGTGGAGAGAACAAAGACAACGATTACCACTTTGGACAATTAAAAAATAGTAAATTCTCGCGATGAAAATCCATGTAAGCCTAAACACAATAAAAGTTCTTCAAGTACTCTTATGTGGTTTGAGGTGTTGCCTAAATCCACCTGCCGTTTTACAGCAATACAAGATTCAAGCATTAGGACAGTAAGAAAAGTGAACAATTTTCATATCTACTGGGATGTGGGTAAATTACTTATAAATTTCTTAAGTGAAAAGACAATTTTTTTACATAATATGAATCTCTCTCTCCCTACTATTAGGAAATAGAATAAAATAAATATTGAGTTCTGGATTATACTGTAGAGTTCTAATATAAGGTTCGATAATTATAATGATATTTATAATATAAATAAATAAATAAAAATCCTTTCAAGTTAGAAAATATTAAATATAGAATATTGAAAACATATTAAATATCCATTACAATTTTTTTGTCTGTCCCAATTGTATCCACCTCGTCAAAGTGCCAACCGATTTGCACCCCTTGTTCTTTTGAAATGGGCTAAGCTGTGTACAAGTCCAGCCCCGTGTTATTGGTCTTAAATTCCGATCCGAGACAATAACTATGCTCGATCTTTGCACCTGCAAAAACTATTTGGGAACCCTTTTTATTTTTATAATATTATATTTTGTAATCACGGTTCATACATTATTGAATATGCCCTTTATTAACTTAAATTTAAAAATATATATACTAAAAAAATTATTAAAATAATTTAAAAAATGACAGAGATAAAAATTAAAAAATTTACATGGAGATGGCATCCCCTCCGAATTCTAGCTGAAAGAAATGGCCTTCCACTCACTTTTTGGAGAAGGCTGTCCTTCTTGGGAGAAGGCCTCTCACTTTTCTATCCGAATTTTGTTTATTGTTATTATTTTATTTTACCTTTTTTAAATCTAACTTTGTTAGTTAACCTTACCTAAATTTATGCCGAATGATATGACATTCATAAAAATAGGAGGAGTGATTAATCAAATTTTAATTGGTTATTTCTTCTATTTTCTATGATATGATGTCATTTTGGTACCAATTTGAGGAAGGTTGCATTATTCTCAAAGACCATTTGTTTTTTGACATTAAAGTATTAAACGATACAAAATTGGTTGTGGTATATCCTTATACCTACATCAATAAAGTTTTGAATTTGAATCAAAATTCTTTTGTCTAAACTTTGAATTTAGTCATAATAGTTAAAAAGCTAATTTATCAGTAATGTTTTAGGTTGTTATTGCAGTCAATGGGGTTATCCTATGACATCTTTGAATCAACCTACTTGGAGTTATGCCTTATTTTAGTATTTTTAAAATATTATAATTTAAAATATAAATGAGACATAATTTGAACCACAATCACATTTATGTTGCTGTAAGAAATTACCATTACCCAACCTTATACAATACGTTCTTCATTTACGTTTGAGTTATTATATGATTATACTCTTGTATTTCTAAAACAATTTTTTTTTCTCCTGTATATTTTAACTTAAAATCTACACTTAAACATTTTTTTCTTTTACGAAATAAACAATAATTCTTTCTTTCACAGAATTTAAGGGAAAAACCAAAATACGCCTATACACATTTATCGAAATTATTAAAGATATACATTAACCACCCTTTGACATAATCATACACACAACATCAAATATTTCTCACGTTTGATGTATGCAAACAATTTTCATTATCTCATGGTATGTTGTCTTTCTCCAATTTCCATTTCAATGACACTATATTAATGCCATTAGTTTTCAGCCTTTCACTCTGCAAATTCAGCATAAAAATTTCAGAAAGTGAGATTTTCAAACACCTTTTCACCTAGACAAATTAGTCCATTTAATTTTTTCAATGCACAACAAAAGTCGTCGTAATCACATAATCGACCTGAAAATCATCAGAAAATCTCATTTCCCACCATTTGTTTCTGCTTTTACCAATTTCAACAACTATAAATGAGGCATCACCCAACAATATTGGTATCCAAATCACGAAGTCTTCCTTTCTTTTAAATATCAATCCCATTAATTTTTTTTATCGTTTCTCTCTGATCACATACCTAATTCGCCTAGAAAATTCTCACATTTTATCTCTGCAATCATGCCAAAACAAGTTTCCCGGATTTGTTTCTTTGTTTTTTTCTTGCTCTCATTGATTCAAGTCTCTTACTCAAATCAAAAGAAGACCAAACAATATCTGAAGCTCCGAAATATGATCAACCATCAACTCCTTCCGCAGAATACACGAAGGACTCCACTTCTGAAGATGTAGAAGAACCAAAGTTCTTCTCTCCAGAACGCTATCCTCTCTGCTCCCCTCCTCCAGTCTTAGACACTCTCGGCACCCAACTTGCAACTAATGATCATAATGTTTCTTCCCACAGGGCCGCGGTGCTGCCAGCACCATCGAAAGATTTCCCATTACCTGAAACGAAAACCTTGTCTCCTGAACCTGAACTTCAACCTGAAGCTGAGGACTACAAGGCTCAAGTCGAAGCGCCGGAGCCTGCTCCATTACAAGAGGTGATATTACCAGAAACCAACAAGTCATCTGCCGAACCTGAAGCTGAAGATGAAGATGACTACAACTCTCCGATTAAAACCTCCTCAGTTCCTGCACCATCAATTGCAATTCCATCAACAGAAATGGACACGGAAATCACGCAGGTTGCTCCTTCAGTGATGGCTCTTGATAAGGAGGTTGGTGCGTCTCCTGCGCCTAACCCTTCTATTTTGCCTTCCAGAGCAGAAGATGCAGATGCTTTGGCTCTTGAACCTGATCAGAACATTGACTATAACTCTACAACCGAGAACCTGGAATCTGTACCCTCTGATGAGGATTCTTCAATAATGTCAGAAGATATGAGAACCCAACAATCGAAACCCCAGTGTCAACATCACCAGAACAAGACATGGAGTCCACACAGGAGGCGCCTCGGGTGGATGAGGACGCTGATATGCTGCCTATGTCTTCCAATTCAGTGATGACGACACATACACAGCTGAAGCTGAAACAGTAAACATCGTATATGAAGGGAACCAGGGTGGTTGGGGTTCTAAGGCCGGACAGAACAATGGAGTTAATGTGGCAGAAGTTATGATTGGTGTGTGTTTGATTGGCTTGGCAGGTCTGGTCTACAACAGCATGAAGAAGAAGAAAACACAGTTCCAGTACGAACCCTTGTCTAAAGGGATGTAAAAGGCTCCTTTTATATACTCCTTCAAACCCTGCTTTTCAATTTCCTTCTGTTTGTGGTGGAGTTGCACTGTGTTTATTATACTTGGAAACTTGAATCAGAAAGTGAAATGAGGTTCCAAAAATTAGAAGTAGGTGGATTAAATTATGAACATGTTTATTTGGATTGAATAACATTAGAATTCTATTGGTTTCCATGAATTGTTTCTTAATTTATCAATTTTCCCTCCTCCTTGCTTATTAGAACTATTATTAAACACTTAAACCGACGTATTGTTAGGTCTCATAAGTCATCTTTTCATCCAAAATATTGGGTCAATTCTTTATTTTATTTTTTGTAATAATAAATCGCCATCCAATGAATCAAAAGTTCGTAAGAATACGTGGAGATTAATAATTTTTTATAGGACTTCAAATATTTATTTTATAATTGAAAGACTGCAATCTCCTATAGTATATAAGGAGAAAAAGTTATCCACACCAATCATAATTTTTTTTTTACAAACCATAATTTTTCTTGAGATACTATTTATAAATGACAACTCTAGATAATTATCAGATTGAATAATCATATTCTATCATTAAAATATATTGACCGATACATACATAGATTAATTGATAATTAATTAGAAAAAAATCGCATATTATGAATTTAGTCAATTTTGAATTTAATCAATTTCATATTATAGTAGTTTTTCAATACCACATACATGTGCCGATTCCATATAATATAATTTGAAAAAAAAAAAATTGGGAAAATGATTATCTGCTACTTTTCATCCAACTACAGTAACAATTGTATTACATCAATAATCGATAAAGAAATAATGTCATAAAAAAAATTAAGTAGAATGCCATTGTCACGTCAATTAGGACGCGCTTAGCCCATGAATTAATTTCTTATTTATTTATTTATTTTTTGATGATGAGTTATTCGCTTATTAAGACATGAATAAAACCAGCCAAGGTACCTTTCCAAAAAAACAAAGAGCCAAGAACAGAATTCAGAAAAACGGCACCGTTTTATTGTCTTGACAAGTATAAGTTGAGTCGGGTCGGGTTACATCTGCACATTCTTACATTGGTCAAGGTAGTGTCTGATTTGTGTTCGTGTCCACTATTGACCGAAACATCCCGGAAAGCAAGGCTCTGTAGGTACGAGTCCTCCACCCTTCACTGTAAATCGGATCTTCTTAGGGGAAAAAAAAATGGAAAAAAAGCTTTTTTGTCTGAATTTAGTACTTTTTCTGCTATACCTTTTGATCTCTTATCTACCGTTGCTTAGATCTACTAATCGTCTACTTGTTTATTTTAATTAACGTAAACGACATGAAATCTGTTACTCATCTGGAATTTCCGTGATAAATCTGTGACTGCGTTGTTAGATGGATTGCTTAGTCTTGGAGACACTTTTGTTTTGATTATTGTTCTTCTAGACAACCTAATTTTTGATTGTTTGTTTATAAAATCTTATCACAATGGTTTGTTTCGTGTCCCATAATGATTGAGATCTTTAAAGATGTTTAATTGGGGATGCCTAGTTGTTTAAATTATCTTGTAATTTGAAGTGTGTGATACATATATCTGCACAAAATATTTTTTTGTTAAAAAAAAAAAAAATAGATTGAATTTTTAGGTTATCTTTGGGCTTTTTTTTGGGGGGGACCTCTGAACAATGTGATAATCATAATGAAATAATTCTGCTTAGAATAGATATTTTATTTTTAATTTGGTTCAACAACAAATTTGATCCTATACAGTGAAGAGTAGTATTATGTTGGCTTATTTATATTTGACCTGTTGAAGAAGTGGTTTTGTGCGACGCCACTAAATGTTTTCTTATTCGCAAGTTACTGATGTCTATGTTGTCGATTTTTAATTTTCGAGGTTGCCTATGTGCCAGACTATCTGACTATGTTGTTGTTGTCTTGGATTTTTGTTGTTAAAGTTAGGAAAGAATGGCAGCAAATAGGGGTCAAGGGGGAATTCAGCAGTTGCTGGCTGCAGAGCAAGAAGCTCAACAGATTGTCAATGCTGCCAGAAATGGTAATCATGCCTTTTTTTATTTTTTTAATATAATATTTTTCAATGCTTATAAATTTTTTGTTGTTGAAGCAATGTATGCGGAATTTTTCCATTCATGCAAGCTATGCCCAGAATTGATGTAATTCGAAGTTTGTTTTTTGTGTCATGCGTTGTCAGTTTTGCCTTGTAAATTGTAGAGAATTTCTAGCTGCACAATTTATTTGCTGAATCTTTTATTTATTGTTGTCTGGAAGGATGAATTGATTATTTATGAAACAACTGAGATGTTCTCTTTATGTGGTTGTGTCTGCTCTTTACAAATTGATTGTTTTAGAAAATGCTTTTCATTTAGTTATTGTAACTATATACCAAGTCTTGGGTGCCAAGGTCTTTCTTCCCATGCTTTATTTGACTTGATTTTTTGCTTTTCAGAAAAATTGGCTAAGCTGAAGCTGGCCAAAGAAGAAGCTGAAAAGGATGTTGCTGCATATCGAGCTCAAATGGAGCGTGAGTTTCAGAGGAAAGTTGCGGAGGTAAGTTATATGTTGCCTAGGTTAAAACTTTCTGATTCTCATATTCACATTGATTGTCATTGTCAAATTTTGTTTAATAGATGGCCTTGAGGTGAGATGCATCTTTATTAGAATCAAGGCATTCATCCGTCTTCTTGTTGCTGTAATATGAATGCATAATTCTAAATGTTTTATAAATATATTAACTCCGTACTGTTCATGTCATTTTTTGCTCATTAACAGAGCAGTGGAGATTCTGGTGCTAATGTGAAGAGGCTTGAGCACGAAACCCAGGCAAAGATTCATCATCTGAATACAGAGGCTGGAAAAATATCAGATGATGTTGTCCAAATGCTCCTGAAGCACGTGACAAGTGTGAAGAATTAAGGTTCTTAGTAATCTGTGGTAGTCCAAAAAACATCCGAAGATATGTTATTTTTTATGCCTGGTTTGTTTTGCTCCTTTGACTCCTCTATGCTGTGGATATCATCCCTGTATTTGTTTGTTAAATCTTCAACTGCACTTAGCCAAACTGTTCTCATTGCACTTAATAATCAGCTCAATTTTAGAATAAATAGACCCATTATTTATTGATCCAATTGTTTTGACTAGTACAAGTGACTCTATTGTTTATGGTTTCTTTTTTCTTTTTCTTCTTTAGTTTTATCAATTTGAAATAGTTAGTGACCTTCATTTAATCGTGGAAAACTGAAATAAAGAGCACTTGTTTTATTGCACATGCTTATAGATGTGGTCTGCCAAATCTTAGATCCCAACACATTTTGCTTGTATGCATGTATTGTATGGATATGTTCATCAAAAGCTCCTAACTTCCAATGATGCCCACCATATCTTAGAAATCATTCGTGGAAAGCTGAGTTTGCTTTGGGAACAAACCATATTTTCAGGTGAAAGTTTGTTGTCACTTTGTTACCATCAGAATATCATATTTTGATGGATTTTAAAAATGCAGCATGGTGTATCGATATGTGCTCTTCTCCGAGTGCGTTTCAATTTTCATTTCAGATATACTACAGAGCAAGCCTGAGCTTCTGTATTTTTTTCTCAATCTGTGTTACTGTGTTACATGTCAAATATAATTTAAAATACATATATGTTCACTGGCATATCAGCTAGCACTATCATTCAGCAAAGAAGAAGTCACGGATATAATTAATTATAGGATTCCCGATCCAACTGGTGTGGATTACATGTAAACATTTTACGATAATGATAACATTAATAAATACTGTAGCCGATGTATCCAAGTTACTTTTTCAACAAACTACCTGGAATTCTTTCGAGATGTACATGTTAATTTGATGAAACTTTTGAAGATGATTTGTGGCATTTCTGTAGTAAATCTCTTCTATACTACCAATAGAACTCTGTGCTTCACTGTGTCCAACCTCTTGTTTCTCTGCATTAGCCGCCAAAAGGAAAACAGCATCATCCTTCTCTTCATAATATTGCAGGGAGTAAATCACCCTTATCTCCTAGGATTGGTTTTGTCACTGAGAAAAGAAATCGAAACTTTATGAAGGTTAGCCCCATTTTTGGGCCCAAAAGTCTTCGGCCCATCAACTGTGTGACCTGCTACTTTTGGGTAAAGTATACCAGAATAATACTTGATTGAGGGCTGCCAAATACACCTCAACTAGTGCCAAGAGTTAAACACGCCACTATAACTCTGCGACAGATCCAGAAAAACTATTAACAAATATGAAAATGGAAAAACAAAGTGCAAGTGGGAGAGAACGCATTCCGTATAATATATGCATCAAACTGTACGACCATCGTACACATCAACAAACTGACTTCAGTTCTCGGGAATTTCGATTATTTTTTGCATCTTTTGGTCTAAATTCACCTGAGTTTTTATTATTTATTTTTTAAAGATCTTATAAACTCAATTATCATTATTAATGTATGGTTAATACTTATTTTGAGATTTATTTATTTTTGTTATTAACTATCAGTATCACTAGTTGAATCTCTATTATTGAAGTAGAAACTCCCATGAGAAGAAAAGCATGTGCAGATTTGACATCCTGACTTCAGACCCTCAGGTTACCTGTCATGTACGAATGATGTATGTAGGTTTACGAATGAAACAAGGCTGTTACTTGTTAGTTTGACCCAATAAAGTTTGACATTATTTTTAAAATGATATTTTTTAAAACTATTTTTAAAATTAAAAAACATGTTTTAAAAATGATATTTTAAAAAACTTAACATGTTTAGTAGAATTTCTTAAAATTAATTTTTAAGAATAGAAAATTATATAAATATTTTTGACATTATTTTTTAAAATGAGTAAAATAGTTATTTTGATAAAAAAAGATAATGATTTGTTTTAAGAATATGTTTTAAAAATAGTGAAAAACATAAAAAAAAAAAAATTCTTCACTTTTTAGTTATAATTTAAAAACTAAATATTTTTAATTTTCAAAAATACATTTTATAAAATATATCGGTCAACATTTTACTTTTATTTTCTACTTTTGAAAATAAAGAATCACTTTGAAAAATGCCTACACATACTATCTTTAACCTTTTTTTTTTTTTTAAGATATTGGGATGAATCCAGGAAACAATTAGGACTAAATTGATGACCCTAGTGACACGGTTTAGATAAACAACCTTTATATAACTAAAAGTTACCTACATCAAGATGGAAGATAATACATGTATATAGGAGAAAATTTCATTTTATTGAGTAAGACGAGGGTATAGGGTGTTGAACCTTAGCTTCAAGTCAAGACTAGCTTGTGCACTATCTCTACGTTACAAAGCCAGTGATATATACTACCTTTAACTTATTAACAAGCGAAAAAGTGAGATGAAGCACAATTTAGAAGATCTAACACAATTCCAACAAGCAACAAACGGCCGTAATATGATAAGAAGTCATCTACATCAGAATGGAAGATAACTCATATATATGAGATAAAATTTTATTTTATTAAGTAAGATAAGGGCATGAGGTGTTGTAACCTAACTTCTAAGTCAAGGTTAACTTGTGCACTATCTCTGCGTTACGAGGCCAGTGACACGTGCTACTTTAACTTATTAACAAGCGAAAAAGTGAGATAAGCACAATTACGAGGACCCAACACAATTCTAGCAAGCAGACAAAATCTGAAGATTGTGTTAACAGGTATAATCGAGAGCAATTCCCGTGTATATTTGCTTCCATGACAGTCCACATGAAGGCTCACTATCATTCGAACAAGTGGGTCCAATCTCCAAACCCGATATGTTCTCCTCATCAACCTCGTTCTGCTCGTCATTTCACTTGTTATAACCGCTTCTCCAGTGCGTGATTAGAAATACTTTAGTGTACCAAATACCAGCATAACACGTCAAACATATCGAAGCTTTTTCTTCATTAAGTAAAAATTATATATTATTAAAAATAAATGCGAGATATAATTACACTTCAATCGATATAAAAACGCAGTTTAGATACTTGAAAGATTTAAGATCAATCTGGAATCTTTTAGTTTGTCTGAGGTATAATCAACTTCCAACTTTTTTATCAAGGGAAAACTCTAAGAAGTTCAAAAGAAGTGTCTTCACACAAGATCAACAATTATTAAACAATTTACTGAGATGACTCTTATAATTCAAAGTATTCTTATAGTTTTGATTAATGAACCTCAATTAGCTCACGTATATTGTGATTCACATAACAGAATAAAACCTCTAACAACATCTTATGTGTATCTATCCAAAACCAAAATTCATAAAAAGCTGCTCCTCATGTTTTATTCATTGAACTTTCGCAACCGGACATGGTAGATTGAAAAATTGTCAGTGGATGGACGATGCGAAATCTATCAAAAGGTCCCACTAAATTTCCTGAATCACCAATGCATGACAATATATCTTTCTAAGATTAGGACAAGTTCTTCAAGTGAAGTTAAAGGTGGCTTTGGTTTTGCATGTGTCTAACACTTTGACTAGAGGACACTAAGAAGCAGTGGGCGAGACAGGTTGACCATAACCATTTTTAATCGTATTCCGACCAGACAACTGACCAAGCAGCCACGTGATGCGATCGGCGGTTGAGAATTTCTAGGACGTTTTTGGCTGCATATGCACCAGCAACCACTGTATTTGAGCCACCTTACATGGGGATTTTTTTCTTAAATTTTAAAAAATAAAATAAATTAATTAGCCCTTGTAATGTACTTTGGATTTGGATCTCTCCCGTGCCCAAATACAATTCGTTTCGCACTTTCGCTTTGAATATGTTTTCAGCTGTCTGATGAGAGTTGCCAGCTACTTCGCTTTTTTATTTTTTGTTGTGTTCACTGAACTGATTTCATAATTCATTTCTTGGTCCTTTTTTAATTTATATATGTTTTGAAATAGATATACCCGGAATAGTTTGGCTGTAATGAATGCATTTGATCAAGTTTGTTAAGTAAATAGTTGAAAAGGTAACAGAATTTTCTATATGATGGATGTTTCTTAAATCAATCACTTTATGTATAGTAATATAAGCTAACTTTAATTGTCATGCTATATATTCTTACACGTACTTATGTATCTTTTCATCTCTCAAGAGATTGGTGTTCAATTTCTATCAAATACATATTATAACTTATGTGATAATTTTTTCTCCCCGCTATAAGATCGTAGTTATCTTTCATTAATTGAAATAGATATCTAAGATAATAGCCTTACTATGAAAATAGTATTTAATCTAGATAAGTTTTGATATATTTTTATTATGTTCGATGTTAGTTTTCAAAAAAAAAAAAAAAATCGTCATACCTGTTCTTTTCCCTTTATTGGTATATGTTTTTTCATCTAATGTTTACTTTTCAATTTAGGTTTCTTGTTGCAGATCATTTGAACAATAAATGTATTTCTTCATTTCATTATTGCAATATCAAATAGGGATAAAGAATAAGAAAAAGTTTGTCAATGATTGCATAATTACACAGAGAAAACGGTTATTTTTAATTTTTTTCTGAAAAATAATATAATGATGGTCGATGATATACAGAGTATGTTCTAACAATATACATCACAATAATTTTAAAATATATATATATAAATTTTTGTTAATTAGAGGTATCTTAAATCTAATAATACTGAGTGGAGGTTAGAATAAGTAAGAATAGATGCATGAACAAAATCAAAATGCATAGGAAATGGCAGGTGGATCACACTCTATCCATTAATGCAAATAGACAAAAGTGTTGGAGTTATGACATTGTCTGCATTAGGCCTAATGTAGCCCACCTGTACACACTACCCTCCCGTTTAGCAGTAATCAATGGAATTATTTAATCATCCACTGGGTTGTCTTTCACTGTTTTCTTAGGGTTGGACCACTTCCTTCTTAGTTTAAATCAAGATTGGTTTAACATAGTAAATTACAGGTCTTCAATTTTTATAAAATATGTCATCCAACGAGTCAACAACGTGAAGGAATATTAGGGAAAAAAATATTTTCATATATATATATATATAGATAATCACATATAACAAAATTAAATTTATTTTTTACACCATTTAAAATCAGAATTGATATGTAGTATACTATAGAACTTATTATTATGTGTTATGAATCCGGAGGAGCATATATAGTGTACTCCTGAGGTGAATTCTATTACCAAAAGGAAATGTAAAATAACAACCAAAGGTTAATTAAATAAAAGTACTTTGTAAGAGAATCTGTAAAACGACAATGCCTTAATTTTTTTTTTTTTTTTGGAAGAACTTATCAATACGAGAGGGAGGAGAATCACATGAGTGAAACTTATTCAAATTAAAATTATTGTAATTACTAAACTGAAAGGTTTTTTTTTTTCTCTTTTTTTTATTTTATTTTTTAAGCTGACATCAAACGGATATAAAATTATTAAGATCAGTCACCACTTGAGCGGCCCAATTATTTACACCTAAAAATTTACTTTTATAATAATATAAGAGTATTCATATTATTCATACGTACAAACCATATAAAATATGTTTTGTGGTCGAACTTGAATGAAGACTAACATGGAAAAGCGAGGTGCACGGACACTTGCTCTAGGACGTACGTACAGAAGGTGCATTTCTCCTATCAAACACACAAAATCAATTACTATATAGAAATCACTATCAGTATAATTATATATTTATAATTGATAGAAAGAATATTATCTTAATTAGATGAATTCATTAAATTAAGAACATAAATTAGCAATCATCACTGAATTTGAAAGGTCCCATCACGATGTATCCATCTTAACCGCTTATTAAGAAGGCATTTGATTCAGACTAATTTAGAATTCAATAAATATGCACACATTCGATAAAATAAATTAATACCGAGTCCTAACTTAATCATGCACCTTATCCATTTTTTTAGATAATGATAATAAAAGCTATTATCAACGGTTTGGATAAATCAATAAAGAATTAGTAAGGTAAGCTTTTTTTTTTTTATCCTATAACTGAAGAAAACAGTGAGTTTTAATAATAGTATTGGAAAATCGAGTTGAGCTTTTCTAACACCGTTAGTTTTGGTATGGTTTGCACAATCCTCACGAACTAATAATAGTTTATGAAAATAGTTTATTAGCACTAAAACAACTTAACTTGCGGAAAACAGGATTGACATAATGGTAAAATATTGTCTCCACCCATACAGTTGACACTCATGTCATGTGTTCAAACGTGCATTCTCCACTAATATATAAGTTTTTTTTCTCGTGTATTGTGAGTTGCACCCCCATGCGATATGGGTTGTTTCCTCTAGTCTTGGGAGCTATTCCCTAAGCTACACTTCGAAGTTATATCTCTATTAGTCTCGGTTGTCTCGTGAGCTAACTACTAATAATTTTTTTTTTTTTTAAAAAAAAAACAACTTAATCTAATTATTTATTGCTACTTTCAAAACTTATATTTTTTGGCCGTTGTTGAGATTTTCTCACAGGAGGCAAGCTGATCTTGAAAGTACGATATAAACATAATAGATTTTCTTAATATGCAAAAGATGATTGTAAATATGATATAAACATAGTAGATTATCTTAATATGCAAAACACTATGTAGTTTTAGGGGGGTGTATTTAATTTAAGATTTCATTGAAATTTAATATATTTTAAAAGTTTGAATATCTCAATCCAAATTTGAATAGATTTTATTGAAATCCAGGTGTATTCAATTTATATTTATATGAGATCCGTGTATTCAATTCAAATTTATATATAATCTAATAATATTAGGTATATTCAATTTAGATTTATATGGAATATAATAAAATATACTTGCATTCAATTTTTTTAAAAGAATATTTCAAAAATCATTGACTTTATATATTTCATTTAAATAATGGATTTGGATGGAGTTTAGGGATTACGAACAAAAAAGTTTAAAAAAATTCTAATCATTCTATTCAAGATTTCATTTGATTTATTAAATAATTCTAATAAAATCAATATGAAATTTATAGAATTTATGAATTCTATCAAAATCCATTAATTCATCATTTAAAAAAAAAAATCCATCAATATGAAATTTTAAATCTCGACAATTCTTTTTAGAAGTTTTTTAATTTTTGAGAAAAAGCTAACTTTTTTATTCTTTCAAATTTTTACAAATTTAGGAATTGAGAGAAGGAAACTATCAATTTCATATTAATGCATAAATAAACCCATATATTTATTATTAATAAATTAATTATAACAATATAGTGTATTTATATACAGTAGAAAGATTCATTTCTTAATCGTTGTATTCGCGGTAACTAGTGACGTAGTTAACAAAATTCTAACGGTCTAATAGAAGCTGTAAAAATGGCGACACCCACGTTCTTCCATTGTCACCACCAACAACAACAATCTCACCAATTATACAACACTCCTCTTCTTACTAGTCCATGACTCTCTTGAATCTTGATCCATCCCAGACCCACCATCACAACCATGCACATCCCCCCTTCTCCGCTCCTCCTTTCTCTTCTCCTCCTCCTCTTTTCTTCCTCTTCCGTATCTGGGTTCGGCTCCATGGGTCCCATCTCCGCTTCCTTCGGCCTCAACAGCTTCTTCTGCGCCATTGACGCCAGCGGCAAACAAGACGTTGTTTGCTGGGCAAAGAACAGCTCCGTGTCCTCCTCTTCTTTGTCTTCAACCTCTGCGTATTTTACTACCATTCCCGAGATGGCAGCTCTCAGTGGTGGCGACGGCTTTCTCTGTGGAATCTTAGCCAACACTTCGCTGCCATTCTGTTGGACCTCCAATGGCTCAGGTACAGATCTCGTACCTTCTGTTTTTAAATCCACTGCTTACTCACACATCGCTGCTGGCAAGAGCCACGTGTGTGCTATAAGAGGGTCTTATTTCTCTGATCATGATTCGGGTACTGTTGATTGCTGGGGGATTGTTAGTAGTAACAATAGTTCTTTGAAGTCTATACAAAGTAATGTGTTTTATAATGAGTATGTAACTAGTCTTGTGTTTGAAAACGTTGTTTCTGGTGATGGCTTTAGTTGTGGTGGGGTTAGAGATGGTGGTCTTGTTTGCTGGGGACCGGACTCTAGTAGTCTTGGAGTCTTTAATGTGAGTGACAGGTTCAAAGTTTTAGCTTCAGGGAGAGGTTCAGTTTGTGGGATTTTAGAAGTAACTGGTGAGGTCAGGTGCTGGGGGAAGAATGATTTGATTCCAGTTCCTCCGGATGGGATCCGGCTCGTGTCATTGGCTGCTGGTGCTAATCATTTTTGTGGTATTAGAGAAGATAACCATGGGGCTGAGTGTTGGGGGAGCTATAATTTTTCGTCCCTGCCGAAAAATTCAGGGTTTGTAGCTATTGCTTCCTCTGATTTTACCACATGTGGTATAAGGGAAAATGATTTGGTTCTTGATTGCTGGTTTGCCAATGCGTCTTCGCGGCTTGATTATGATCCCCCTCTTGAGCTGTGTAGTCCTGGACTTTGTAGTCCTGGTCCTTGTAGAGATGGGGAGTTTGCCTTCAATGCTAGCATTCTCAATGAGCCAGATTTGACTAGTTTATGTGTTAGGAAGGAGCTAAAGATTTGTTCTCCTTGTGGGTCTAATTGTTCGGTTGGCTTCTTCTTGTCTAGTCTATGTACGGAGAATGCCGATAGAGTGTGCACGGCTTGTTCACTTTGCCAAAATAGTTCTTGTCAGCAAGTTTGTGGGCTGCATTCATTTCCTGAGAGGCGTTGGCATCAGCTACATAAATCAGTGATCATAATCGGTTGTTCTGCGTCAGGTTTCATGTTGATAATAATTAGCTGGTGCATTCTTCCGCGTGTGTTTACCACTAGAAAAGAAGAAGGGATGATGAAAAAGCAATTCAAATCTTGCATAGGTATACCGGAGTTGGAAACTGATGCCAATGCTGATTCCTTGCTTCCTTCTGTGGCTTCCTGCCCTGGAATGGCTCAGGTTTTTCGACTCTCAGAGCTAAAAGACGCCACCAACGGCTTCAAGGAGTTCAATGAGCTTGGCAGGGGAAGCTATGGTTTTGTTTACAAAGCTGTATTGACTGATGGGAGGCAAGTCGCGGTCAAGAGGGCGAATGCTGCCACCATAATCCACACTAATATTCGCGAATTTGAATCAGAGTTGGAAATACTTTGTAACATCCGGCATAGCAATATTGTGAATTTGCTAGGCTACTGCTTAGAAATGGGGGAGAGGCTTCTTGTTTATGAGTATATGCCCCATGGAACACTTCATGATCACCTCCATGGTGGACTTTCTCCTCTGAATTGGATCCTCAGGTTGAAAATTGCAATGCAGGCTGCTAAAGGGCTTGACTACCTCCACAAGGAAGTAGTTCCCCCAATTATTCATCGCGATATTAAGACTTCAAACATTCTATTGGATTCTGATTGGGGAGCTCGAATCGCAGATTTTGGACTTCTCACATCAAATGATAGGGACCCTACTGGAAGAGACATCGAGAGTGATGTGTACAACTTTGGGATTGTATTGTTGGAGATTCTAAGTGGAAGAAAAGCTTATGATAGAGAATATTCACCTCCTGGTATAGTCAAGTGGGCACCGCCATTGATCAAACAGGGTAAGGCTGCTGCCATAATTGATCGCAAAGTGGTTCTGCCAAGAAATGTTGAGCCTCTGCTTAAACTTGCTGACATAGCAGAGTTGGCTATCAGGGAAAATCCTAGTGAGCGTCCTACTATGTCAGTGGTGGCCACTTTGTTGGAGCAAATTGTGAAGGATGGTTTGATCTTCTAGTCTCCAACTTGATCTCAACTTTTTTTAGCAAAATCAAATTGGTAGATACATCACCAGCAATGAGTGGTGCTATTTGGAAACTGTACATTTGTTATGAGCTTCTTGTACATGGCAATGCATAGCCGGAAAACGCCAGTTCCGTTTTCTTTCTTTTTGCTTTCTTTGTGCCTGTTTCTTTCAATCAATCTCCAACAAGTAAAGGAGATGTAATTTTTCTTTTTCAACACTCTACATTTTTTTCATTTTATGCAAATTAATACAATTATTTTGGCCCTCATACATATGTAACAGTGGACAACGATGCTTCCTGTTATTTTGAAAAATAAACAAAGGGCTACAATATTGTCAAGATGTCAATGCCTTTTTTGTCATGCTTATAGTTTGATTCTATTCTCGTCTTTTATGTGTTGTTTACACATACGTTTCCTATTCATCTTGTAGTTCATTTTGAGCACAATGATGGTAAGTAATCTTCGGTGAGATGTTTCTTATATCGTGGTCGTCATTAATGAAGACTTTGTAGTTTCTTTTCTCGAAAAATCAACCCCAGAATTATTTGCTTTGGCAATACTACAGGGCTCGACAGGATCAAACGCAAACGATAGCTAAATTTTGTTCACAACTTTAATTTTATGCTTCTAGTTGTGAATAATTGCAAGCAGTCACTGAATGACTGAGTTGTAGCCAACAGGTTTAGTAGTTGTCTTGAAGATGTCCTCCAACTTCTGCAGGAGCAGATGACAAAGTCATACATGGTCATCAACCGCAAGTCATTGGCTGTATATAATTTGAGATGATAAGTTGTCCATTTATGCTAACCTCCTTCATAGTTATAGTATTCAAAAACTACGAGGCAAAAGTAGCAAGTTGTCTGAGAATTGAGAGTTCTCTTTGATTGGTTTTAAAGTATTTTCTTTTTATGGCTCAATAAATTCATGTTAAATAACATTTTTTGAGTCACCATTGGCTTTCTAAATTCCAACAGCTCGGAAAATTTTATCTACTTGTAGTGGCCGGGCTGTGAGGGTGCCTACAGGGCCAGGCCATGATACCCCCAAGCCCCAGCCCATCAAATTATATATATATATATATATAGTTTTTATAATAAGGTATACATGATTTTAAAATATAAGGATTAATCAATCAAATTCATCTATTTTATTCTCTTTTCTAAAAGAAATTCTCTCTCCTATTTAATTCAAATACAATAGATGAATTTAATTGGTTAGTCGTTATTTTTTAAACTCAGGTATATCTAATTATAAAAGCATTATATATATATATTGTTTTTAAAATGAGGACTCTCTAATTTTATAAAATTAAGAGAAATCAATCAAATTTATTTGTTGTATTTGAATTAAATATGAGAGATAATTTGTTTTTAAGAGATAGAATATAATAGATGAATTTAATTTGTTCGTTCTAATATTTTAAAGTTACGAGACACTGATGATAAAATCATTATATCTATATATATATTAGTACATCAAATCATATGTTAATTATATTGTTTTTAAATATAAAATATATATAGTTAAAATTCAATTAATTTGTCGAATTAGTCATTATTATTATTATAATTAAAGCCACATATATCAAATTAGATCTTGTCTGAGAACATAAAATATTATTCTCTCTTATATTTGATAATATTTAAACAATTTCATTATTCCTATCTCAAATAAAAAAAAAAAAAAAAATTAGTTTTCCATTCTTAATATATTATGCAATCTTGTTTATATTTTACTTTGCATTTTGAATATTCATCTTGATTATTACATCTAAACTTATCAAGTTTGAGCTCATAAATTAAAAAATATTCTCATTAAAAAATTTATATATTTGAAAATTTTGAGTTATTTATATTTTTTTGTTAGTTTATCAAACATTAAGCTTGCAACAAAATGGAATATGACTTTCTTATGTGAACTCTTTGATCATTTGAAAAAAAAAAAAGTAGAAAAAATTTAGTGTGATTTCAATATTATAAATAATTTTCATTATTCAAAAAAGCGATAAATTCCATTTTTAATTTTTATATAACTAAATGATATTATATTTAGTTTTTCAATGATTTAATACTTCAACATAAATAATTGTCATGTATTAATTTAAATATTTATTTTTGTTTCGACCCTCTTTAAACCAAAATCCCATCTCTGTCTTGTTTACTTGCAATTTATTTTCAAAACTAATCTAACTTATCTCAATAGCAGGCCTTTGGAGACTGATTAGTAAGATATGTTTTGACAACCGTTGGCATGTCTATCTCGTGTTAGATTTTAGTACCAACAGTTAGGTAACAGAGAATAAGTGCCTTATATTATATATTGTCTGCAAAATAAAATTCGTTCATGTTATCTCAAAATGGAAGTTCGTGTCTATAATTAATATCCTGCTACCCCTTCCGCCAACAAATATTGCATTTATTTTATTTTATTTTATTTTTTTAATAAATTAAAGTCATGGTCTATAAATTTGTCTCCAATTATGCAGGATTCATTCTCCGACCGAAACATATTTTTGGGGCGGCCCGATTAGTTCACTGTTGATTTCTTAACTATAAGGTCACGTCTCTTCGCATGTGTATAACCTTAACATAATTTTTTTATCATCATGAGTTTTTCTTTTTTTATAATGATAATAATTACATTGCGTAATATTATTAATAAATTTGGATTTTGAAAAGGATAGTAAATGATGTAGTATCCCAAATCGTTTTACGAGGCAACCAGATCGCAGCTAGTCAAATTGGAGGAGTAGACAATTATAATTTACGATGAAAATGAAAGCTTGATAATGTAATTTCTTAATTTACATAGGCACTTTAAAATGATGTAACAGTGGAAATTGATTATTGTAGTGGAATTTCCTGAAAAACACAATGCTGAATTCTAACACATGTCCAGAAATATCATTTGAGGATACTGAGATAAATGTGAAAAATCATACTATGAAGTGAAAAAATAACCAAATCTAGAGCCTAATTCAAGACAGCTTAACTTGTAACAGTAGATCAAAATAGCCCCTTGTATTGTATGCAAAAGGTGAAGAGAATAGAATCTAGGCACAGGAAAATGGTACTCAGGCTCCTCCAAACACAAAAATGATGGAAACGCCTGTGAATTCTGAATTCTGACAAAAAGCAGATTCCCAATGTTTGATGTTCCTTCCAGGCTTCATGCTCTGTAAATAATAATAAAATTTATCATCGATTTCGACCACAAGTTTGGCATCTTTTTCATTGAGTCATTTTTCTGTAACTAAGGAATGGAAACACTGCTTCCACCTTGCAGCTTTTTCTCCACTTGACTTTGAATTATTGGTAACACCAATCTGCTCCTATCAAACATTTTCTTCCCATCACAATACATTTCCTTTATTCCACCTGCCCCCTTTCTTTCTCTCTCTCTAAAATCTTTACAGGTCTTTCTCGACAAAAATAAATAAAAGAAAAAAAATCACTGCTTAATCCTCCCTCTAATAACCTAAAGTCATGCATGCTATGCTTTGGTCATATCTCTTTTCTTTATTTAAAACGATAAAAGATACTTAATATATATGTGATATTTATTATCTGTCAATGTTATATGTGAAATAGATTGTCAATATATTAATATCAAGTTTTAAATATTATAATTGAATTATTTCTTATAAAATTAAGTTTTTGGGGTTTGATGATAACTAAAAACATCGTATTAAATTTATGATGGTATATAATTTCAAATTCGGTGTTTGGCATGTGCCATAGATCGGATGAAGAGTATATGAACTGGATTTGAGCAACCCACTCTCTTGATGGGTTTTGAAGCATCCTAAAATGTATAAACACTGCATTCAATACAGCACTCTTTCTCCCCCACTTAACGTGTTGGCCTCTATCTTTGTGCAAAATGTTTTTTGCAATTTTATTTTTCCCGATTTGGTGAGAAAAATGTGATATTTTATTTCTTATTTTTAAATTAACACTTTTATTCAAAGTTATTATTATTTTTCAAAAAATGTTATGAACTTAATTTAATATTTATTATTAATTCTAAATTAATATTTAATAATTTAGTTTGCTTTTAATTTTTAGCGTTAATTAATTATTTCAATATTCGTTCCTATTTATAATTATTGTATTACTTTTACAAATAGTATGCAATACTAATACGAAAGATGTGAGAAAATTTTCATTTAATGTTAGCGTACGTCAAACACTAAACAACAATATAATAAATCCAATCCAACCATACACCAAACATGGGATGTTTTTACATTCAATTCAATATTATCCAATTTAAACCAATAGCATATACAAATACAACCATAATATTTTATATGATACAAAAGATTTGCGGGTTTTTTTGTAGCAACCAGAAAGTATGTGTATTTTACAATATCCTCCCTAGAAACACTTAAACTTGCTTTCAACAAAATTACTAATCAAATTCAAATCCTATTCCAATAAGTAATTAAATTTAGTTATAAAAAATTCTACCTATTACACATAATGTTTATGAATATTTTTTATGGACAAGATCAATTAATTATTTAAATTAGATCAAATTTGGCGATTCTTTTTAAGTTATTGAATTTTATTTTAAAATAACATTGGTTTGAGTGGTGGAATTTTGCTAGAAACCAGCAGTATCAACCATTATACAAATAACCTGAATAACGAATCCTACAACATAAATGAGGACTTTTTCTACACTTCCACTACTTTATGAAAAAAAAAAAAAAAAAGAGAATTGAAATTTTGTCGTAAATATGAAACGAGAGTTAATGTCAACAATGACATGTTTTCAAGAACCGGAATCGTATGCCAACATGAGTTCGTTATAGCTTTTTGAAGCTTTAGTGTAATACGTGGGCAAAATTTCTTTTACATATTCTTTTTTTAATTCACAAATTATATATGTGTGAATTTAATGTTTATAATGTCATTTAGCCAGTACAAAAGAATATTAATCTTTTTACCCTGTGATCAGTTTGAAGTAGGTAATCGGTGCTTGGAGAGCAGAGATAAAAACAACATTGGGAGGAGAGGAATTTAAAGAGATGGGGAAAAATGTGAAAAAGAGACACGTAGAAGAAGTTGTTGTTTCGCATAAGGCAGATACAGAGGCATGAGAATCCAAAATCATCCAAGCACTCCGAGACAAATCGGTTTCAGAAGAGGAAAAGAATCTTAGCTTTATGTTCCAGAAAGAAAAGGAAAAAAGAACCTGCTACCCTCATCACTATATCTCTTTTCAACACTAGAGCTTCCTTCTCACAACTCTCTTCTCTTGCATATAATCACACAACCACACAAGACACAGCACTCTACCATATTCACTAAATTGAGAGACATTAAACAAGGTAAAAGAAAGTGGCCTTTCTTGTGGAGTTAAGCTGATAGTTTGTTATGGCTATATAGCTCCAGAATGCCAACTCAAAAGCTACTTGGTTTGCTTTGCAGGAAAGTAAGGGAGGTGAGAGAGCCTCTTCCTCTCGTCAGGCAGTTTAATGTCACCGCACCAACATGGAAGGCTAGCTAGCTTGCAAATCACTTTGGTTATGGTTGACATACAGTGATGTGGTCTTGCACATCTCTTTGTTGGTATATGATTAACTTTCATTCATTCACTTGCATATTTTTACCATTCGAATGCATGCTGTGTAGTAGATGGTATGCCTGGCTCCCTGTATGCCATTTGCAAAGCCCACCAGAACATCGGTGGTCCTCGTGGATAGCGTGCGAGGAGCCATGCATGCTCGCTAATTTTCTTTAATTGGCATGTACTGTAGATCCTTCTCTTCCTATTTCATGAAAAGAACTAAGTTTGTTTCACTACGTTATTGTTATGTCTTAATTGTTCTTTCTTGAAGAGTAACAAAAATGTTGACAAGATTTCAGCTGGTAAGGTTTCTTCCAATCGGCCTGCTTCCGGTTTTACTCTATAGTCACACTGGAATTGCTCCTTTAGCTTCCATTCAATCAGAGACTTCATTGCTTGCTTGTCCATCCTATCACAATCTCACTGTGGTCCAAGTTCATATTTTTATGCCTAATAGCCCTTAGACTCGGGGTAAATCTAAACCTGATTATCCAATGTATGGTCAATTCCTGAACCCGTCCTTAGTCTGTACTGTTACAAATTAAGTATTTTTCTTTTCTTCAATTGGAGTATCATTTTCCCTTCAGTCGTGGAGCTATCGATGCATCAAGTTTGTCATATACATAGCAGCTGATGTCTTTCGTTTTCACTGCTTTGAATTGCAAAGTAACAGATAAGAGCTACACATCGTTTTTTTTCAATACTTTTCAACGGTTGCATTTTTAGAACAATTATCTATTTCGTAATCCATGAGTGCAGTATGAAAAGTCTCTCTTACCATCCATGCCTCAATTAGGTGGTTTTTGACTAAAAATCTATGATGAGAAAGTCTAAATCAATTTTGCAACAGATTATACATGTGCACAAATTACTGCTTGTTAGTTTTTGGCAGGGTGATTTTAAGTCTTGGACTGCAGAGCAATGTCTATTTTCCCTCGGCCTACAAGGTACAAAGACACATCTAATCAATCAGTTATTAGTTATTCTCATTTTTGAACAATGGCTTATTTGTATGATTCACAAAAATTTCATAGAACTGTTCACCCCACTGAAGAAAAATAAAGATCAGGATTCCGGAAAAACACTACTGTTCTCCACAGGAATCACATGGTCCTAAAAGTGATTTTTTCAAAATGCACGATCAGCATCTATGACTATATGACTTTTCTTCTACTTCTATGTGTACAATGCCGGACTACTCCAATAATATGAACACGTTTACATGTGCAAAGAGAAAATAGTAGTTAGAAAGAAGCAGTACTGTGGCCTGCAGTCTCTGATGAGGAGATGGACAGCATTTGCTGCACCAATTTGATATCCATAAGGTCCGCAATAAGTCCTGGCTGTGAAACGCGAACATCCCCGATGTCGACGTCACCTGTCAACATTTTGACGACTGTTGACATTATTGGCCGCAGCCTTACATTTTCTTGCACACAAAGCAGGCCCACCTTCAAGAATTTAACAGCTTCTGCTTCCGGATAGTTCACATCTAGCGAAGGATCAATTAATCTTACTAGGTTGTTATCCTCGTATACTAGCCAAGCCTGCTCACAAACAATAAGATTCATTACAAATCAACCTAAGATATCAAAAATTTCCCAACATTCAACGGTAATAATACCTTTTGGACAAGGTAATGTTCCCCTTGTTCCAAATCAAAAACCACAAATGGCCGTCCACTGATAATTTCAAGTAGTAATACTCCAAAACTATAAACATCTGATTTTCTCGTCAAATGTCCCGTAATAGCATATTCTGGAGCAAGATAGCCTCTTTGGTGTTTATGATAGCAAAAAAACACTTCATTAGGCAATGTTTGCAAATGGTATATGATAGAGATACATAAAAGGATTTAACACTTCACTTACAATGTACCAGCAACTCGAGTACTAATGTGAGAGGTGTTATCTCTTAACAACCTCGAAAGGCCAAAATCAGAGACCTTGGGTGAGAAATTCTGATCAAGAAGTATATTACTAGCTTTGATATCTCTATGCACAATGTGAGGCTCAACCTCCTCATGTAAATAAGCCAGTCCGCGAGCCACTCCTATCGAAATATCTCTCCTTGTTTCCCAACTAAATTTCAATCTGTTCTGCTCTTTACCTGTTTGTTGTTTACATTTAATATCCATAACTCATTCAGTAGCTCTCTAAATGTAAATCCAAACGAACCACATTTAACAGTGAAATACATTACCTAGCAATGTGTGAGCTAGGCTGTTATTCTCCATGTAATCATAAACCAGATACCTGTTGGCTCCCTCTATGCAACACCCTTGAAGGGTTACAAGATTTTCATGTTTGATGTTTGATAGTGCAGATAATTCTGATACAAATTCCCTCTCTCCTCTCATGGATTCAAGTTCAATTGAAAGAACTTTCACTGCCACAATCGTCCCATCTTGAAGCCGACCCTTAACATTCAATATCAGCAACTCAATTAGTCAAAAAGAAAAAGACAACTCAGAATCGATAAACAGGCCAAGGACAGAAAAGTCAACCTTGTAAACAGAACCAAAGGCGCCTTCACCGATCTTCTTCGAGTCAGAGAATCCATGAGTGGCGGTTTTCAGCTCGTTGTAAGAGAATACACTAAAATTTGGACCGTTTCGTTCATCTGGGTATGTGAGCATGCAGAGAATGAGCAAATCAAGACTGAGATTGAATCAGGAAATAGAGTAAGTGACTTGCAATAATAATTTACCTTGCCTGGTTTTGTCTATGGTGGTTTCTGATGCAGACTTGAAGCAACTACAAAAAGGGAACTTCATTTTTGTACGCTCGTACCTAGTTTTGCTGGGAATTACGTTATGAACCGGTCGAAAAACAGTAGTGCGGTTATTGAAATCAAAATAAATAATATGGAAGATTAGACGCCAAAATGGGGACACGGCAAGCAATGGTTTGACTTCGGCTTTTGAATTCTTCTTCTTCCCACGGATTTTAAAATTTAGAGGTACCCTCATTTTACCTTTGAATAATTACACAAAATTTTGTATTTTTATTGAAAATCAGATTTTAAGTACAGTAATACTAAACTTTTTAAATTTTTTATCCAAATAAAATGATATATAAGTTATTAATATAATATTAATTATCATATCATCTCATTATTTATAAAATATTGACAACTCATATATCACATCATTCAAGTATGAATTTAAAAAAAAAAAATTGAAAATTATAACATTACACTATCAAATGTAATTGTCCAAATGATGTGATAATTTTAAATGTAATTATCATAACATCAATACATCATTTTAAAATTAATATGATAACTATAAATTAATTTGACAAGTCTTTTGAGTAAAATTTTTAGACAAATTTTTTGAAAACGTAACATTATTCTAATTAAATATATATATATATTCAGAGTATTAATTCAAACTATCAAGAAAAAATACTATTTTTTCTAAAATTTATTAATATTCATGTTATAGAACATGAGAAATAACCACCAAATGAGAGTATCGGGTTTTGATTTCCCTTCTCTACCTACATTTTAATTACGAGAGAATTACTTCTAACCTACCTAAAACTTTAATATTTATAGACGCATATAACTTTTTGATTTATTTACAGTGTCCTAGCCTGACTAACGGTTGACTGATATTGACTATTAATAAATATGTTTGACAATGTAAAAAATATTGGGAGATAAAATTACCCATAAAAAAATTCATATTTTTATTTTGCTTTTAAAATCAATTTTAAAAATTTTAAATAAATTAAAAATAAATTTAATAAGATCTTTATTGTCCATCTTCAAATAGACAGTGGAGATTAATTTGAGAAAAAAAATTGAAAACTAAAACTAAAAAAAATTAAAATATATCTATAAATAAAATATGAAGATATCTTCATCTTCATCTTCATTTTCAAACAAACTTTGATTCAATCCAGATCTCTTAATTTTTTTTTTTAAATTGTTTTGTTTTAATTCAACTTTAATTTTTTTCTTTAATTTTAATTTTGATTTTAAAAAAAAAAAAAAATTGTTCAACCCATATATAAATTTTTATTTTTCTTTTTCAACTTTTTTTTTTTTCCGTTTGAAGATGAAGATGAATTTTCACCTTTTAATTTTAGATTTATTTTTTTTTTAATTTTTTTCTCAAATTAATCTCTATTATCCATATGGTGAAAATCTCATTAAATTTATTTTTAATTTATTTAAAATTTAAAATTTTTATTTTAAAAGAAAAATAAAAAATAAATTTATTCGGAGGTAATTTCATCTTTCAATATTTTTTTCACAATCAAACATATCCATTAACAATCAAAATCAGTCAACCGTTAGTCTAAAGGAGAACGCTGCAAATAAACCAAAAGGTTGTATGCACCTGTGAATATTAAACTTCAGTTAGGTTGGAGGTGATTCTCCCTTTTAATTATTTTTTTATTTCAGAACAAATTGCCTTATAGTGATAGCAAATAAAATGAAATAATCTTCTATTAAACTGTCTTACAGCTCATATGGTTAGACAAATCAATAAAATAATGTTATATTTTTTTCTAATACCTTTTTAATATATATTTTCTTTTTCTTTTACTTTTTTCATTAGTCTGTTTTACTACATCAACTGTAAGATGGTTCATAAAATATTTTTTTTAATAAGATGAGGTTAATCCAATGGTATATTTGTCACTTCCATATTTAAAAAATTATAAGTTCGAGTTGTGTCTCCCTTTCTAAACCCTAAATTATTGTAATTGTTAAAAAAAAAAAAATGGCTTATATCAAATCAGACCAAGTCTTAATCGTATGAAGTAAGTTTAGGCATAAGCAAGTCTCTCTTAATTCAAATACTTATGTACCTCATCATTCATCATAGTGTTGAGATTGGAGTCCTATTATGCATATTTTACAAGCATGCTTAGATACTTTTTATTTTTATTATGAGATAGATATCTGAGCTGCACAAAAAATGATTTATCTCAACAAATGTTAGTAGTATTATGATCTGTCTAATGTTAGTTTTATTTTATTTTATTTTTTAAAAAAATATATATGATTACATGAGAGATCAATAATACCGTGTACTCACATGGGTGCACATTCACCCATAGTGGTTCGTGCACCTCTTATTTACTAGGTGATAGGTATTTGAATAGACCATTCTCTAAAATCACTATTTGGAAGGAGCCCTCCCCTCCACTGAGAGCTACTTTTGGAAGCACGCTTGCTATTTGATCAAGTCAAGTCCAACTAGAGTGGTCCAAATAGGCTCTTGACTCTACAAGAATTAGGGAATTAGGTGATCCAAATAGACTCTTCACTCTACGAGAATTAGAGAATTAGGTTATATATATATATATTTTTTATCATTGATATTTTCTAACTTTAAAATGATAGAATAAATCAATTAAATTCATTCATTATATTTTCTATCATAAAATAAATTTTTTATTCTATTTAATTCAAATGCAATAGATGAATTTGATTGATTTGTCATAACTTTTTAAAGTTATAATGAATCAATTAATTTCATTCATTACATTTTCTCTCATAAAATAAATTATTTTTCATATTTAATCCAAATGTAATTGATGAATTTGATTGATTCATCTTAACGTTTTAAACTTAGAAGACACCGATTGTAAAATTACTATATATTAAATGATTTTATAATTAGGTATATATGATTTTAAAAAGTAAGGATCAACCAATCAAATTCATCAATTATATTTGAATTAAATAAGAGAGAAAATTTGTTTTAGGAGAGATAATGCAATAGATGAATTTAATTTATTGATTTTTACTTTTCAAAATCAGGTATACTTGATTATAAAAATCTTATATATATGTATACACATGCATAGCTCTTTAGTTTTAATTTTAAATTATAACCCTGATATTTTATACCAAAATCATATCGTACTTCCAAAATTTAGTTAAAAAAAATTGCTTAATAGTGTACAAAACTCACCTAGGAGGGTTTTCATCTTAACTAAAATCAAGAGGGTTGCTTTTAAAGAAGGATCAAACCTTAGGGATTTTTCGCAAATCTCCCTATATATACATATATATTTATATATATTACATGTTAGACTTGTAAAGTTATTTCTTATAATTCCATTGGGATGGGTGAGGAGACATTCTAGAGTAGGAATCTCATTGTAGTCTGATATACTTTTTTATTAATTAAATTAGTTCCGAAGTTTAAAGTTAAATTTATAGTATGTATTATGTGATGTAAGTAATGATATAAAAATAAAATTGATTCTTCAAAAAAAAAAAAAATTGATTGAATTACATCTTTCAAAAAAATAAATAAATAAAAATTGATTGAATTACAGCTGGCTTTATAGATTAATATTCTTATTTAGGCTGCTAGCCCTACGACCACATCTTTACAAACCTTAGATGAGCTGATATACAACTATAAATGATGAGAACATTAAACTAAAAGGGACCAATTTAAGGATAGAAAATCTAGAAGCCTTTTGTGGACTGGGATTTTGACATAAATAAATAGGCAATTGATTAACTTATAATGTTCAATCAATGAAGTCCGTTTGTTTTGGTAATTCACTGTGGAAAGCAAATGGATTTGCCAGGAAAGAGAAAGAGACTATTGATAACTGGATGGGCAGAATTTGAATTTTGACACATGCAAACGGAAGAAAAATTTTCATCACAAACGACAAATTAGCCGCTACATAATATATTTAATAGAGCAATTTGACACTGATTAGATAATTTTAATCCCTCTGGAGACGGATTCCAAGTTATATTTTCAAGAAGAGTCAAAAGCTTTAAACGTGTATGGAAGAAAAATTGATTTGAAGAGCGTCAGGTCAGGTCCATCAAAAAAGTTTTGACATAAAAAATTGAATAAAATAAAGTACATTGTCAAGTTGAAGTTTATAAATTTAGTCAATAAAATATACTAGCTAGCAGTATAAATAATAGTTTGATCTTTTCAAAGTCAGCATCCAAATTTTGAAAATATAGAATATAACATCTATGGTCTGATGGTGCTCGGTCATCTTGAATTTTGAATCTTCAACCCTACGGTTGCTCATCCTCGGTTAACCCCTCACTCGGTCAAGTACTGCTACCAGCTTTGCATGGAAATTTACGTAGTTCTGGGTGTGAATGGAACAGGGAAACAAACTTGAACCACCTCTCTAGTAATTTACTTGTACACAAAATATTCCATGACGAATTATATGTTTAAGAGTTTTTTACTCTTTCGTCTCTGTTCATATATCAACATTATCGTTTGCGATCGATGGCTTTTTCCTTTTTGCATGGACTATGGAGTTCAATCTATCCCTACAACGATAGTGTGAGAAAAATGAAGAAAGATAAACAAGGATTTTATAATCCATTCTATTTATATGCATAAGACAATACCGTAACAAATCAAATTAATAATTAATCAATGGTACCTAATGAAAAGGATTGTGTTCCAGACATCAAATCTCAAAATCCAGACAGCATTTGAAAATAAAATATCTTTTCTTTTCTTTTTTTATTTTTTTTTTTCTGAAGTCCAGATGCAACATAAGAAGTAGTCTGTATTTGAAGAAATGATGTAAAATTATGCATCAGAAAATTTTTATGATCAAAGTATATAGTTATTTAACATTTATGGTAACACAAAGGATTACCGGATTTGTATGATTATTAATCTTCATTTAGAGCTATTGTAGAAGGTGTGTTTTGTTGGAAAATTCAACCAATAATAATGTGGAAAGGAAGATCAAAATTGACTTACATAAAATGTAAATGTAGAAAAGACAGGAAATGGGCAAAAGGAAAAAATTGTCTCAATTCAATAAGTTTATCATTTGTGTTTCAAGGTATACTTGCTTTGAACAAAAATATATTTTTTCTCTTTTGTTTCTCTCTCATCTACCAATCGTTGGATTCCCACGCAACGACACCGAAGTCTTCTTCTTTTTCTTGAGTCATATGGCGATGTGACCCACACTGTTGTTTTTCTTGTGACTCATGACAGGAAACTTACAAATTTGCGTTTCCAACGAGGAGCATATCTTCTCTTACCAGATATGGAAGAAAAAGAAGCAGAAGGAAGGAGAAGAGAAGAAGAAGAGAGATGAAATATGTAGGACATTTAACAGAGGAATTAGCGGGGAAGACATTTGACGGAGAATTGAGAGATTCCAGCAATGGAAGTGATCAAAGAACATGAAGTAAATTTATTATCATTTTTTTCTCCAAAGGCAATTTCCTCCAAAAATATATCTCTGGGACATAAATGACAACTTGTTGAAATAGGAAAAAAAAAAAAAAAAAAAAATCAATCACCACCCTTTTAGGTCATTTTTGTCTGTGTCCAATGTAAACGTACATCTTGATTAAAAAAAAATCAATATATTATGTATTTATGTGAAAACATCGATTTAATGGACACATGTAAATAGTAATCACAAATAAAACTCGTGAGAAAACCTTCGTCACATTTGTCAACATTTAGCAAGTCCAAAGAATTGGGTAGGAATTGGGTTGGGTTCGTTAAGGCCCAGTTGGCTGTGGCCTTTTAAATTCCTTTTAAGCCTTAAACCTTGCAATGTGAAGACTATTTATACCGTATTCTCTCTTAACAATCCTCCTTATTTCATTCCGAATGTAACTTTACATTATTCATCGCCATAAACATAATACTGTGGAACCAATATTGATTACCCTGTAAATCGAGAAAAAAGAAAAGCTATTTTTCAATTGCAAAAGAAATGGACGTAAACTTTAATTCTTAAACTTGAATGGATACCTTGTAGAGTAAGACTTATCAGACAAGTTGTTCTTGTTCTGCCAACTCATTATGGATTCCTGACCTCCAATGCTGCAGGCAAATGAGTGCATATCACCTTCAAGGAAGCAAGGGTGGCAGCTGGTGCCCATATTAGATTTTTTAATTCTATTTATTCAAGGAAACTTTTTCTTGTATCATAATATATAGAGAACACCACAAACGTGAATTAAAAATATTAAGTGGAAAAGTATGTAAGTTAGAGGAGTATTTCCTGCCGACATGATTGTAGAGTGTAAAACGGCTACGAATTAATTATTAATGTATTGCACATTGCAAACTTTGATGGGCACATTTAGAGGATACCAGCAATTCGACCCTTTAATGGCTGTCAATTCATTGATTAACTTTATTGATATATAAATGCATATACATATTTAGTAGGAGTTTCAGTTGCATTAGTATGGACGGGTCTTCTCTTTATCGTAAAAATTATATCTATTGTTCATCGAATTCTGAATTTACGACTCTATTGGTGTTAGATTAAAAATTAAAAATATAAAAAAAATCATAGGATTTGGAATGTTTAAATTCCATATTTTGACAGGCATATTATATCATGATGTGCGCCATCTATTGGTGTCGATTTCATCGGGAATTTTAATTATTTGAGCATGGATAAAATAAATCTTGTAATTTCTATGCTCGTACGAATAAGTTGAAAACTGTTATTTATGATATTTTTAGTATTTGACAATTAAAATAATCAATTCCTGTAATATGCAACAGTGTATGATTGAACAAACAACACATAGTCCATAATTATTAGTAAGTAAAAAGTTTGACAAAAAAAACATATAGATATCTATTAATAATCGAAATGATTTGGCCATTTCTTTCTTCATGTATGTTACATATATTTGAGGCTCATCACATTTAAGTTCTCTTTCATATGTATAGAGTATACGTATCTATAAAAGTATGTTTATGAAGGTTATTAATATATATAGGGGCAAAATTTACAAAATTTTTCAGATCTTAAACTATTATAATTATTTATTTATTAAACTTGTAAAATTATAAATATATAACTTTCGTATCCTAACTCTATTTTTCATAAAATTGGAGAATCCAGTCACAAACAATATATCAAAGATTGACAATTTATATCTCCAGTGACGAGAGCAGGCCTGCAGCTCAGCTTCTAATAAACAAGTCACTTTCTGAGATGTGACATTGTGATAGACTAAAAATTGTGCAATACACGTATAGAGCATTAAAATATTGTTTTATATTGTTTTTATACTGTGTACAATATATTTAAAATTTGTATAAACGAATAAAATAATTTTTGTCTTATTTATCATGTGAACTAAATTATTGGCACAGTTGGGCTGCGTAATAGGCACATAATTTGGATGTAATATCCCCTAGAACCAACTTATTTTTGGTAAATTATATTATTCTCTTTATCTAATTATTCATCTTAATATTAATAAGCTGTAAAAGTAATCATATGACTTATAATTTAAATTGTATTTTAAATTATATTGATCGTATTGTTATAGTTCAGATGATATTAAATTTTATTCATATCAAACCTAACAATTTAATATTATAATTTTTTCTTTAAAAAAAAAAAAAAAACTCAATATTGCAAGTTTTGAACAGCAATGATTTTATTTTATTTTTTTGGGGTAAAACTAAATATTGTAAAGTTAATTACATACTTAATAATTATTAATAATAATAAACAATGTTATTGGCCAGCTGTAGATTTGTAAAGGGTCTGGCCTTAAAAGGGCTGTTACTTTAGCAGCGCACCGTGACGGCGCCGCTTTGAAAGCAGAAACAAACAATCACTCGAAGCCAACAGAAGTCTCGATTCTTTGGGTTATTAATGGTCATGAAACAGAATCAAAGTGCAAATTATTGGTTAATTTGTGCACAAAATTATTAGATTATAGAAAGCATGGTACGGCCGTGGAATATATCTTAATTTATAATTGTCACTAACGAAAAGCTAAAACCAAAAGTTGGCAAGTTGTTGAATGCATGGTCCCATCCCCATTAAGCATGTATTATCTATGGTTGCCCAGTACACACTCATATTTCTATGCAGGAAAATTAACATACTACTTTGATCAATGAATGAAACAGTAAATTTTAAGACAATTATTTTTTAATCACTTTAAAGAGGCAAATCAATTTTTAAGAAAGTAATTGAATGTAGAGTAAATTTAACCGTTGTAATGATTATTAGAAATATCTTTTTTAAAAATTATGAATAAAGAGTTATGATGTTTACTTACGTTGATAAAATTGTATGTATTCATGTATAAATAACAAATTAAACCTTTTTTTTTTTTTTAAAGTAAGTGACACTAGTCTCATCAAGATACATTTCATCTAAAAAGATTAAGGGATTGTTTTTTTTTTTTTTTTACATTTAACATTTAATGGTGCTGAATTAGATCAATTAAAAAATTTTTATTTATTTTTTTAAGTGATCAAACCACTTCAAACAACTCAAAAACCATTGAAAAAAAAAATAACATTTTCTAACTTTTCACTAAATACAAAATCACTTGATGATTTTATAAATATATTATTTTAAGTTTATCATTCCTAAAATAATATGATTATAAGTTTATCTTAGTTTTACATTATATAAATTTATTTTAATACTTTAACAAACAACATTGAAAAATAAAAACTCGAAATATCTCGACATCAAATTTTCTTATAGTTGGATTATTATATTTCTCCGATCAAATTCCGATAAAAATATTTATTGATTAAGTGTTTGTACTACAACTCAGAGACCAAATTGTAAATCAATTTGTTTAAATATTTGATTATTTTTGTTTAATTATAATAGAGAATATATATTACTTTATAATTTCAACTTTCGTTGTAATAATAATTTAATTTAAAATCATTTTATTTGAATATATAAATTTAATTGACTCTACTATTATAATTAATCTTATTTTATTTATGAATAAAAATATTATATGTATAAGTTATAATTTCAACTTTTGTTGTAATAATAATTCAATTTAAGACCATTTTGTTTATTTTTATTTGAATATATAAATTTAATTGACTCTACTATAATAATTAATCTTATTTTAATTATGAATAAAAATATTATATATATAAATGTTTTAATATCTGTTAAATAATTTATTATAATTATTTATATCATATTAAATAAAGTTACACAATAACTAGTAGTAAAATGATATAAATGTCAAATTACTAGTAATAAGACAATTTTAACTTTGAAAAATATACAAAATTATTATATATTCAGAGCTAAGAAAAGAAAAAACAAACATGTCAATTAGATTTTAGTTACTATTCAGTTTTTAATCTTCAACAGTACTGTTTAATCTTCAGACCAAAAACAAGTGACTCATAACTTCTCAGCTCCAAATATGATTATGATTTTATAGTATACTTTGTGATTTAACGAGCAAAAAGTAAGTTCTAACTCTTATTACAAATATAAAAGGAAAGTATCCAACCACTTTGTCAAAAGTGTGTGCTTAGAAATTAAAATTTTGTTGCATGAAAAACTTATTTTCCCCCTTCCATAAGGATATAATTTGACTTTTCAATGGTCCATAACTAATTACTTTGTTTTCATTTTGTAAACACCCTAAAAAAGAATAAGTAATTATAATATGTCTTAAAGACACATTAATGATTAGAAGATTAGAATTTAACTCACAAACAATTAATAAATTTATTAATAATTTATTTTTCTTTATCTTTATCTTTCTCCTGCATCAATTCTTTTTTTTTTTTTTTAATATAATTTTTAGTAGTGTACTGGACAAAAATTGAGACCAAGATATAAGTTCTCATTCTCAATTCTAGAGTCCCTAATATTAGAAGCTAGACTAAAGGATGAAAAGATTAGATTTTGTCAATGTCATCCTTATAAACGTCATTAGGATTTGATGCAGTTTACATCTTGATGTTATTACCATTCGTTGAACTAACCTTTTTACCTTTGTGCATCTTATATATTGTATTAGGTGCTTGTATAAGTGACTCTGCGCTCAGGACACCGCGTCGATTTCTTTAAGTGGGCGTTGAGTGAATGATATGCATAAATTTTGAATATATTTTGGCATTGTAAATAATAAAATTTAAGGATTGTATGTTGGAGAACTTGTAACACTTATTTGATATATATATATATATAAATGAGACACTCGCACATGTTACACACTTGACACACGATACATAATATATATATACGAATGTATACGCTTATTATTGAATGGTTTGTGAAATTGCATGATTGTGATTATAAGAAGTTGAGAGGTAATTTGATATAGTTTGAAGTGTGTTTTCTTTACAAATTGATTTTGGAAATGTTCAAAATATAGCCGTTATGCTGTAAAAGTATTTACAAAACTCATATTAAGAAAATGCGAAATATTTATACCAATCTCAACTATTCTAAAAGAAAACAACATTTTTAAGTTTATTACGAGTTAATCGGCAAAGTATTCTAGGGGTTCGCTTCTCAGATTTCTCCAATATAATGAGTCGAGTTCAGAAAGTCCGTTGAAGTGTTCGACGGAATCTTCCAGACAAAAGTCTAGAGAAGGTCTGATTTAAGTTCTGTCACAAGATATACAAGCCCAAAATTTAAAGATGGACTGGCCTAGTAAGCTGAATAACATTGATTAATGACCCAACACGTCCATTACCAAATGAGTCCAATGACTTGGTTGATCAGATCCGGGCTACAGGCACATATGGTAGAACGACTCAGTGGTTCGATCAAGCAAGTCTGACATACAACCTTTAACCTATTAAAAGATCGGTTCTAAAGACCAATTGAACCATTATGGGCACAAAGGTTCGATCGATCAAATACAGGTTTAACTGTACAGTCAACCGTGTTTGCTTAATGAATCTATTAACTTAACAAGGACCTATCGTCCATTATCTTTTATCAATTAACTTACTGAATGTCTAGTTCCATTAGAACTCAATTAACTGCAAAAGTAGCTACAGTCTGAATGAGAATTAACTTCATCCCTTAAAATCTAAGGATAAGCACGACCTTCTTTAATTATATCTAAATTCGAGACTTCTAAGCCTATCCAAACCAGGCCACATCCAATTATGTAGCATAGGACATCTATAAAAGGTTTCTTAACCCTTAAAGCCAGATTCATTCAACCTTTTACTGACATTGTTATTCTGTCAGAATCGTACTAAACCGCATGGTATATGCAACTTTGGTCTACCTTCAGAGTAATAGTTTACCAGTCAATCATCCACCATTGTTTTCGACACTCCTCCTTTGTTAGCTCATACCAGCTTAACGCATTATTATTGTAGAACCATCGTCCAAACATCAACTAGTGCCCTATTCATAGTGTCGGACTGCCATCTCAAACCGTCGTTCACACTGCCACATGAATAAAGACATTTGATCTGTTATGAGTCGATCATTGTTGTTTTGTTCTATTTTCTGTATTGTCCTTATATTGTTTTTGCGTTATTTACAATTGATTTGTTGACTTAAACCGGCATCACACTGGTGCTAAAATCACTCTGCCCTTTGTTTGGTTTGTGCAAGATATAGGTTAATAAGTTTAAAAAAAAAATTGACTGACAAGGCTGGTTCAAGATTAACATAGTACAGTTTTAACTCTACTATAACTACTAGCTTGTGTGGACCCTATTTGTGAAACAAAGAAATATAACTTCACGAAAAAACTACGCAGTATGACAGTATCTGCTTGGCCAAATGTGATATCAATGTATTATCTTTTGTATTGTTTCCAGCGTGCTCAGTAACTTTTCCATAATATATTTGTCAGGTTTCACTAAAATCAATAAAAGCATATCCTTTTTTGTATTTTTTGGGATACAAAACACACAACAAGTATTTTCATGTCTAAAAAGGGGTAAGCCAATAAAAAAACAACAACAATTTTCCATAAGCCAACTTCACGAAAAAACTACGCAGTATGACATGTAATATTTCAAAAAAAATAAATAAATAATTACAGTTAACTCCATATTCAAGGGAAGAAAATACAAGTAGAAGAAACCTCCAACAAAACTAACCCAAGAAGTCAGTTTGGCAAGCGGCAACAAATTAAAAAAAGAAAAGAAAAAGAAATAGGTAAATCACAGTTAAAAGAAAAAGAAAGAAGAAAAGGAAAAGCATGTGACTTTAGCAAAATGAAAAAATGTGTCGACCCACACAAGATGATGGATGGTGGAATGGGTGGCGCTTTACGCAACCCCCCATGATAGCCGTTACCCACACCCACCCTATCTCCTCTAAGATTCCCACTCCCACTCCCATTCCCCATTTCTCCATCTCCGTTCACTCACTCTTCTTCCTCTCTCTAATTTAACAGTTATGGGAAACATTGGCAGCACTGGCGCCAACAACCGCCGCAGGCACGCCGCCAGGCGGACCACTACTCACCCCCCGCCCCCGCCCACCCCCACCCCCACCCCGCCTCAGCACGATATCACCCCCAACCCCAACCGTTACGTCTTCGCTGCCGTCACTTCCTACCCTCCTACGCAGTACCCCACCCAGAACCCTAACCCCAACCCCCAGCCGTATTACCATCCGTATCCTGGATACTACCCGCCGCCGCCGGCGCTTCCGGCGCCGTATGATCACCATCACCGTGGAGGGCACGTGGAGCCTGGGCAGTGGAGGTACCATTGTGGGCCCATGGTGACGCCTCCCGCGCCCTACGTGGAGCACCAGAAGGCCGTTACTATAAGGAACGACGTTAATTTGAAGAAGGAGAGTTTGAGGCTGGAGGCTGATGTGGACAACCCTGGATGTTTCTTGGTTTCCTTTACTTTTGATGCTACTGTTGCTGGCAGGTATTTTCAATATCAATATCTAGACCTTTTTTGTTTATTTTTTAAATTTTTTAATGTTTGATTTTGAAGGTATAATAAATCAGACTGTGAATACTATTGCTTATGTTTTTCTAATTCTTAAATATTAATTAATTAATGTATTAATCGATATATGTATAAGTTTTAGGGAAGATATGTGTAGAGTGATTGCGACTTGTTTGTATTTTATTATAATTGGAATGTTGATTTCTAGGTGGTTAGATTTATGGAGATAATGACCATATATCGTACAGATTTTTATTTTGGGGTAATTAGATGTTTAGTTGAGTTCATAAGTCTGCTTTTTAGCAGAGTTAATTCAGGCTGTGAAGAGGATTGGTGGTTTATCCGACATAGAAAATCAGGGAATGAGTGTGGTGTGGACAAAGTTGGACCCAAGTAAAGGTTCCTTTACTTCCTTATTTGTGGAACAAGGGAAGTATTGTTTTAACTATTTCCTTGGGTGAATAAGGATTTTTCTCTTTGCATGCCGCAGCGAAGTAAAAGCACTATCATCGATTAGGAGGACAGAATTTGTCTGTGTGTGTTGTTATTACTGAGGAAATTAAGCTCCTAGTTCATAGAATATGCTTAGGAATTGCATGGGTTTATTGATTGAGAACTGTGTTGTAGTATGCTCTACTGCAATCAGAGGAAAAGCAGGAAATGCTGTTTTGCTATGTTAGGCAATAGCTCGAGGTGATAGCTATTTACTGCATGTAGGAGAATACAAATTGATGAATTAAGTAAAATGAAAACACATATTTTCTTCTCCAACTTGAAGTTCCCCTTTTGAGATAGGAACTGAATTATGTCAAAAGATTCCTTTTCTAATTGTTTGTTGTTTTTAAGTACTCAGTACAGTTATTCTGAAATGACTCTTAAGCTGAAGATCGCAAAGCTGGAGTGCCTGCTTGAAAAAGGAAAGAGCATATAATTTTGCAATTGTAGGGTGCTTGAAATTATTATGTGGTGCAAAGTGAAAATTGAAGTTATTGAATGCCTAGAATGATGAACAGGCATCAATGACAATAGTTGTACGTTTCCCTTATTGAATAACATTTAGTATGCTCCTTTTTTGTCACCAGCTTCTCTATACACACACACATATATCCTTGTATGAGTGTTTTATTTATGATTCAATCATGATTGACAACTTAATGTCGCTATTCATAAAGTCTTTCAAAATATTAAAGTTATGGAAATATATTTTGTCTTGCCGAGGTGTATATTAGGTGTGAAAATTGTATCTTGATACCACATTGCTCTCTTTGTCTACATACTTGAGTCCTTGGAATTAGCATTTTGTTTGCAATAGAAGCAGTTGCTTGCATTGAGATTATCTGGCATCCCATGAGACTGCAGATAGTCAGTTTTATAATATTATCATTTCTATACTTCTTGTTGTCTATGGATTGAAGTCTTACCAAGATTTGCATTTACCTTGCAAACAGCATCACTGTTATTTTCTTTGCTAAAGAAGGTGAAGACTGTAATCTGACATCAACAAGGGAAAACCTTGCACCAGTGACTGTCCATTTCCAGCAAGGTCTGGGCCAGAAGTTCAGACAGCCTTCTGGAACAGGGATCAACTTCTCAGTGTTTGAGGAGGCAGAGTTACTGAAAGAAGGCAACATGGATGTATACCCTCTAGCTGTGAAAGCAGAGGCACCCCTAGTTAATCAGACTGGATCAGATGGAAACCATAGTCTAGGACTCACAAATTCTCAGATAACTCAGGCAGTGTTTGAGAAGGATAAAGGTGAATACCAAGTGAGGGTAGTGAAGCAGATATTGTGGGTGGATAAAATGAGATATGAGCTGCAGGAGATCTATGGGATTGGAAATTCTGCTGACGGTGATGTTGATGCAAATGACCCAGGAAAAGAATGTGTGATATGCCTATCAGAACCACGAGACACAACAGTCCTTCCCTGCCGACACATGGTACATACTCTCCTTATATATAAATTTCTAATGTTAAAAGTTATGATGTTTTCCACTTTGCTAGTGTTTTTATGCAATGATTTCAATCTCCTGCCAATCACAGTACACTATGGTGGGTGGGCTTGTCTGCACCATGTCTAAAATTTGGAAGCTTGGTTCTCCCTTCCCCTGATTTACATGGGAATTTTCATTTTGGCTCTGCCTTTGGAGGGTTGATAATTGCAACAATTCTAAAATGTAAATGATTGCATTCAAGACAAACTGTTGATTTGACGGTGTTTAGGGGGCTTCAAGAATTTTGGATTTTCTTTGGCTTATTAATTAATTGTATAAAATATGTGCCTATGATAAATTTGATCTTTTTAATTTTTCATTTTTGGTTTCTGGTGAAACTTTTTAAATTTAGGAAACAACTTGCTTGTGGAAAGGAGAAAAAGTATAATTACAAGTAGAACAACTTTAGCACTCAAATATCTTATTTCTTTTGTGGGTGCAGTGTATGTGCAGCGGTTGTGCAAAGGTTCTGAGGTTCCAGACAAATCGATGCCCAATCTGCAGACAACCGGTTGAGAGGCTTTTGGAGATAAAGGTCAATGGGAATGATGAATGAGACAGCATAAGTTGCTGCCTGTAGTTTGTGTATAGTAATTAGTTATTGTTTTTCTTTCAATTATATATTCTCACTCCTTTTTTTTTATTAGTTTTGCCATTTGGCACTTCCAGCCTTTTCAATAACCAGACACGAAGTTATTGTCAATATGTGATTTAACATTCATGGCATTGCTTAAGAAATTATATATAAGCCAGTGCCGCTTGTATGCAGGTTGTGAGTGCTTCGAGGCAATTCCTCTGAATTTTTATCACACTACATATAATATAAGCATTTGTGATATGCGTGGTTTGTTTCAGGGTGATGCCAAAATTTTATAATGCTTTCATTTGTTGGTTACCGCTTTTATCATGGTATACATGAGACTCTGAGGTTTTGTTTAGAGACACTACATGGGAAACGTTTTATATTCTACGTTCACACTCTTGGACTTGATGGTTGTTTGTAATTATGTTAAACTGACAAAGCTACGTTGAATCGACAAAGTTTGACTTTGAAAATATCAAGAACTCCGCTGCTAACAAATGGAGGAGGCAAGCCTTCATTTTTATTACAGTGGAAGAGGAGCTAGCCTTCTTCATTGTCAAATAAACACAAAAATTCAAACTCTAAATTCTCCCTAATTTCATATTCATTTCGAAACCGATGCTTCAAACTTTTCGAAAACCCATCAAAACCATCCAACACTAGTAAATTTTTACACACACAAAGAACACCAGGAACTAATCTTTATCCATTCCGTTGAAGGAGACGAAGAAGAAGATGCCAGCAAAAGTGGCTGGTCTGATATGGATGAAAGTGACGGAGGCTGAGAGTGGAGGCAACAAGGGGTTGGATGTTTCCAGAAGGAGCAATAGAGTACTAGATATACCATTACGGTAGTAACAAGATTGCCTTTATATTATTATTAGAGGTTTTGCTAACTTATTTATTAAGTAATATTATTTATCAATAATAACATTTAGATTGATTGTAAGAATAGTTATTGAAAAATATTTAAGGATTGTTCATCAATGACAACACTTAATTGATTCTTACAATCGTAAGAATGATTATTAAAAAATATCTAAAAGTTACTATTAATTAATAACTTTATCCAATTAGCATGGCAATTAAACTCTATTACTAGAATTTTTTTTTATTTAAAAATGAAAATTCTCAAAAAGACCAAAAGTCTTACACTGTATAACTATTAAGTATACAGGGCTAAGCGTAAAGTTGTACATCTGAGTGCCTTTGTTGTCTTTGCGCTAAACCTCAGGGGTGTGAGTGTAATTTGACCTTAGGCGTATCATTACTTTTGTTATTTTCATCAAATGATTGCAATGAAGTGTCAAGGTTCTCTTCTTGCCATTATTTTTCTTGTCTAATAAAACAGATCGAGCATACCAATGCCTCTGACATGCATATACCTCTTACATTTTGGATTTTAAGAAAGATGAAGCTCTCTGGATTCCCACAGCACCGTCTTGTCATCAGAGTGCAGATCTGCACGATACCACCAAATCACCTAGATGTCTTGAGATCCAAGCCATGACATTACGGTCACGGAACTCATAGTACCGAACAAATCGCTAGCCATCACAGTATGTTTTTCTAGATATTAAATGATGTTAACAAAATGTAAATGCAACAAATTTAAACACACCAACAGATATTCAATAACATAAATAGAAAGGTGGCTGCTTATTTAGCATAATAACTACTCAAGCGCCCAACCACAAAGCAACTTGATGCCAACAGTAGGACTAGGACTCGGGACTCGAACAATAACACGAAGCGACACCTAAACACAAGTAGAACAACAACGGTTCCAACAAGACAACATAACACAACATTAGGCTAAACAACATCATGGGGTTCTAGTCTAGTCTTCCCACCACTGATGAACAAACACACCGCTGTTTCTGAGACTCTTGAAGACGTCTATGCAGCCTCCATTAACTGCACCTTTGTCTTCAAGACCACCAGGGCAGCGAAGAAAGAGCTCATCAACAAAGCATATGGTTCCACTTTTGAATAACTCCAGGAGAAATTTCAGCTCTACCTCTCCTGCATTCATCTTCAGAACCACAAAATCAGCATATTGCACTGTCTCTTTAAACCACAAAAGAAAATCAAACCCTTCATCCTCCAGAGATGGATCTAAATCATCGGAAACAGCAGGAATGGTTCTGGCCTTACGTCCAGCAAGGTCCGGATGATAAACAAAGGTGATACCAGGCCGCTTGACATAGGATAGCAGAATCGAGGTGTTATGATCAACGAAATAGACATTGAAAGCTTTGCCATCCACAGGATACGAGGGCAGGAACCAATTCGTAACATTGGATTTCAGATGTTCCCCTGCACCAATAACAATATAGACTAACCGCTTCTTAGAGGCAGCATCAATGAACTTAGGTAAATAAGTAATCCTTTTCTCAAACCCCACTGGTTTTTCTTCCACAAGAGGCTCAATGAGCTCCATAAATGGTCTATTGTTTACAACAGACGGGCAATCAGATGGAAGTCGAAACTGCTCAAAGCAAGACGCAGCTTCGATTCTTTTTTTGAAAACAACCAGAGTATACTCATTCACACTGGCAACATGCGCGATACTGGAAGATTTCAATATTGAAGAAATCGGGGTAGCAGACTTGATCAAGCTATTTGGGCTCGAACTACCACCGACAAGCATGGCCCCAATTCCACCAGGCCTAAGCACGCGCTCAACCTCGAGCACGAGAAGCGCAGGGACCGAAACCTTATCTAAGTCCCTAGACAACACAAAGTCAAAGGATTTGTCCTCATAATCAAGCTCATAAACGAACTTCTTATGCTTCAGCGAGAAAAATGGGTGTCTATAAACCCCACAAACATTAGCAAATCCCAGTTCTCGCAATGTAAACACAGATGAGGCCGAACCTTCACCGACACAGAGAGCTTTCGCATCTTCACTCAACATTTTCATACCCATTAGCTCTCTAACTGAGTCAACAGTGAGATTCACATTCTCCTTACAATGCAGTGGCCCAAATGTACCCAGAATCGGATACAGAAGCTGATTAAAGAACATATGCGGATTCGAATAACCCGAATGCAAAGCACAATCACTAGAGCTAACCGCATTGAACATAATGAGATCGGACCCAGAAAACAAATGCAGCAAGGGAACAACTGACAAAGCAGTTGCGGCCATAATCGCGCGTAAAACAACACGCCTCCTTATAGATCCATGAAGAATCTTGCATTTCAAGGACTTCAAATCCATAAGTCCAGATTTTTCGAATCACGAAATATCAGAAATATCAAATCTTCAGACAGCACAAAGATTGGGTTGTTATTTTTTTTTTTTCCTTTCGAATCAAGTCAAGAGAAAAATTCAAGTATTCAAGAGAGAATTGAAGCCAAAACGAGAAGGGAAAAACAGATTAGCGAGTACAAAACCTGGAGGAGGTGTGATTCCCACCCACGAGGACACCCATTGATTTTTGGAAGCTTAACCAGACCCTCCTTGGAACCCTCTTCCGACTCGGCTCGAACCACATCTGACCCCCCATGTTTGTCCCCGAAACAAACATTTGATGATAAAATTCTACATTTACATGTTTCGAATCAGCTTTTCCTCGACTGTGTATAATTTTAATTTGCCAAAAACAAGAAAGAAAAGAAAAGAAAATTGAAACCCAGATATGATACAATTGAAGTTAGGGTTTGAAAAGTGGAAATGAATGGAGTGGAGAGTAAGTGAGTGAGTGTGCGATAGATCTGATGTGATCGATCTATAAAAGACACAGAGTTTAGGATTGTGATGACGTCATGCATGTATACGTGTCAAGCTCTTGAAGCCTCTCTTAATTATGATTAGCGCTTGGGTCGAGATACGGTTCAACAAGATAAATTTCTATAAATAATTATATAAACCTGACAACAGCGCGTGTCATGTCGGTGGGCCCATCTAAAATGCTCTACAACCAATGCGCTGTAATCGAATCACCATCACGATCTGGGTCCTGTTTATAAACCACGGGCCATGTGATTGTTCGAACGGCCATATTTGATAGGGTAAATTGAGAAACTGACCCTCAGTTTAGATCTGCTTTTGCTTGCATGCGGAATTGGTACTGAAATTGCACAAAGCTCCTTTATGCTAAAATAATACCAAACGCAGTTGAAAACAAACTTAATCATTCTAGTTGTCGGATATTGTGAACTTCAGATGCATAGGTTACTCCAACGAATATCGTTAATAAATCTTTTCAGATTAAAATTTTTCTCCCTAAAAAATAATTTTAAAAGGTAAAAGTTTTACAATATTATAAGTTTTTTGTTCTATAAAAATTCAAATTAAAAAAAAAAAATCATTTAAGTTTAAAATTTGAATGCCTATACTTTCACAATCTCAAAATAACTTCTCTTATGCTTTTTATAAATCACTAAACAAAGACAGTGAGCCACTAATTTAACTTACATGAATGAACCCTAAACCAAAATTATAAAAATTTAACCAAAAAATGAGAGAAGTTTATTAAAAAAAAAAAACAATTGATCTAACAAGCTTTATAGAAAATCTCAAATAAACCCAAAAATAGGAAACATTTCCGTTAGAAATTGAAAATGAACACTAACTTTGAACTCCAAAATCTTAAACTACAAGACCAAACCAATATGAATAATATACTGATACATATTTACTTCATTGAATCTTTTTCAAGTAAAAGAGTGTCACTTTGATATCCATTGATTAAATGAGGCAATTTTGTTGTTGGTGGAGTTTAGGTTTTTTTTCTAGCATTTTTTACAATAATTTATTCTATTAATTTATAATTTTATATAATTTTTCAAAATCATTTATTTTAGAAAAATAATTGACTTAGAAGTAAGCTGGATAGTTCACACGTAAATGCTGGTAAGTAGGAATAGTTTAGAGAAATCAATTAAGGATGGGCGATTATCTGCAATTTAGACAAAAGTTTTATATGTGTAATTAAGCCTAAAATTGTGGATACTGATGTAATTCGTTATAATTTTAAAGAGTAGCGCTGTCGGTGGCTCGGTGCCCGTCATGGGCCTCAACCGAGTTAAAAATGCGCCTCAAATAATTTTTTTTGCAATAATTGCTTGGCATTCAAGTTTTGTTTGCGGACACATGGGCAGACCGGTTGTTGATTTTATTGATGGTTAACACTTGACGGGGCGTCTGGAGGGGCCAAAATTGTCAGTTCATTAAAGCGAATTAGTGGTGTTATATTTTAAAATACAATTTTTTTTTTTTGAAAGTGAATAAGTGATAATTTTATATTTTAAAATACAAAAATTGTATTTTGTTTTTTTTACTCTCCATATTTGATCAAACAAGTATTGGGACTAATTGATAGAGTTATCTTAATATACGGTCCAAAAAATGCTGCTTCTCAGATTAAAAGAGTCTATATATATTTAAGTGAAAAAATTACTACATTTTTTGTGACCTTTTGAGTTTGAACCATATTCATATTTATCAAAAAATAGGATGAGTAAGATTCTGCAATTACGGTAACTCACCAAAGTTTTAAAAAGTTATAAGTTAATGTATTGAAAAATAAATATGAATTATTTATTCAAATTTGAATTAAGTTCCATATTAGTATGACTCATAAAATAAAGGGTGGCTTTATTGCCATTAAAAAAAAAAAAAAAAAAACTTGGTGCTACACGCAATTGTTTTATAAATCCATCTTAAAAAAATTTAAAATTAAATATTTCTTTCCATATACTTTAACATATCAAAACTACAATATTAATAATTATTTTAATAAAATAATATATAAATGCTTACTCATGAAATGACATGTCTGTGGACAAACTTCAACTTCACCTCGTCTAAAAAGGTGTCACTAAACTTCAACATCACCAATCTTTCATAAAAAACCTCAACATAACCAATTCATTTTAAAACGGAAGTTGAATCAAATAGTTTTTTTGGTGACAATACAGCCCGTCTAAAATAAAGCCATAACTTCATTTCTACATGAAAAATAATTTTTTAAAGAAAAATCTATCTTAATTTTAAGTGAAATTACACACATAAAATCTTTACATTAATTACACAAAGCAACCCTAATTTTATTGACCCAAGGACAAATTATAAGGCTTTTGCCACATCATAATATAACAATACAAATAATTATCAAATAACTCATGATATTTTTATAATTATAGATTTATCAAAATAATACATATAATATTTTTCATATTTTGACAATCACATATTCATCCCAACTATTCGAACCTTTATCTCTCATTGTTGTCATTGTCATTGGCAACATTGATAATGCTCTAGAGGGCCCCCAAAAGGAGGAGGTCGCACAAATGCAATAAGGTTTATGCTCTCCCATATCGAAGAGGAAGTTGCGGGCCTTTTGTATTGTGATAAAAGATGAAAACAATGGATTGGATCGAGATCGAATTAGTCCATCTCAAATTCGATCTGATTTTTTGATGGGTGCCCCAAATTCAATTTCTAACACGAATATGTCACGCTTTTCACCCCAAACCCAGAGCTACTAAGGATAGTATGTCTCAAATCCAATGTGTTTTGACACGATTTAATTTTTAATAAGATACAAAAGTTATATTAAAGATGAATATACAAAGAATAAATAAACATTAAACTTAAAATAACTCAATCTTTACTTCAATTTAACATTATATCTAGATAATATCAATATAAAACTCATGAAAAATATAAATTCATTTAATACAAATACTAAAATAATAACTATCATATGATAAAGTTCCATTATGTTGTGTTTATTTTTGGACTGCACAAAATGGGCTGGTAAAAGCCCAAAAGATTAGCCCAATGAATCGGCCTAGTAGACAGAGACTCAACTGGTTAAGCAATGAGCTCGTTTATCAGCTCGTCCGTGAGCTCGTTCATCAGCTCGTGAGCTCGTCTATAAGCTCATTCATCAGCTCTCCACATGAGCTCATCCGTAAACTCGTTCATCAGCCCATCAGTTTTCCACATGAGCTTGTCTATCAGCTCACCAGCTCGCCCAAAGCGAGACGAGCTCCAGCCCTTCCAAAGCAGAATCAGTTCATGGAAAAGAGTGACATGTACGATAAGTCTTTCTCATAATTGTAGCAGGGTAAATTGGATAACACGCAATTACCTAATCAAAACCTGAATTCCTCGAAATTTGACCATGTAATTAATGATTATTAGAATTGGAAAGTATAATTCAATAATTTTCTATTGTATTAACTGTAACATATCTCATTTTTTATAAATAGGGGCTATAAACATACCGTAGATGAGGGCTCTCTCATATCAGAAAATAGTGAATAAAAGTAACAGCCTCTCTCCATTAGAGCTGGCACCGTGGATGTAAGTTTTTTAAGGCTGAACCACGTAAACTTGTGGTTTTATTCTTCATCTTTGTCTTGCTTCTTCTATTTTTTGCTTTATTTGTGTTATCTGCAGTTCTCGGCATCAAGAATCTTAGTTGATCAGATCCGAACGTCAACATATTATATATATCAAAATAATAATTCATACATAACAAGGTGTCATAACAAAATAATAATACACAGCACTTAAAAAATAAACTATAATAATAATAATATTAAAGTATAATAAAAATATAATAAAACGGGTTAACTGGATCAAATTGGATTAAAAGTATGCGACTCAAATCTAATTCGTTATAAAACCGGGTCAAATAATTTGTCCTAAAACTTGATCTGAAAATTTCAATGCTTCAGACCCGCCCAAAACAAATGGAGGCCCCATCGATTTGGGTTGGATATGATATTTTTGCCATTTCTAGTAGCTACCTCTTGCCTAAACCTTTTTTAAATTTGGGAAGGGGCATTGCAACTACTTTGGTTACCTTTTTTTTTTTAAATGTAGGTTTTACTTTATTTTTTTATTTTAATAAAGATTATAATTATCATATTATTATTTTAAAAAGGGCAATCTAATAATGCTTTAAAAATTAAAACAACTCTCTTTGGGTTAATTGCTCTAATTACCTCTAATTTTTAGTGATGTTGGACACAATGGTAATTTTTGCTTTAATTACACAAACCCCTAAAGTCCATTTGCTACTCTTAGTGTTAATTTTTACCTAACCTTGAATGGTAAACTATAAAAATTGTCTTTGACTTAGTTAGTTAATAATTATAAAATATAATGAAAATAAATTAAATAAATTAATATAAATAATAAATAATAAATAACTTTATGGGTGGTGGAGAAGACTTCACCGAGTGTTAATGGGGTTGGTTCCCTTACCCCAAAATGACACACTGATAACCCTACTTTTTATATCACAAACCATGGAATTGACATTTTAAGTACTAAAATGCAACGTTTTAACAAAACATTTAGAAAAGTGGGGTAAGTTATTTATTTATTTTATTGCATTACATTACTGGACTGACTCAAAAAATAACTGGGACCAAGTGAGATTAAATATTAATGACACAGTCCGAAAAATGTCTTTTATACGGAAGGGAACGATTCACTCTGTCTTTATATAGGAGGGAGAAAGTAGAAATTGTCACTAGGTGTTGAACCCACCTCTCATGAGAGAGGTGGGTGTGCAATTAGTGCATATCCATTGCACCACAGCAACTTGTGATGGGTGAGTTATTCGTTAGCAGAAAGCCCTAGCATGAAATAAAGACGTTTAGAAAGAAGCGGTAATTGGGGTGAGTTACTTGTTAGCAGAACTTATAACATTTACAAAATTTTAACGGGAGCTCTTGAAAAGTGGGGTGCTTTCAGGTTAATTGGTGGCTGCGAAGAACATCACTTTTGAAGAAAACGCCCATATGATTCAACCCAACATTTCCAGTAGTCTTGAAGTCCATAATCCATTTATACACTTCATTTTTGCTAAAGCATCAAAAATTTATTTTCATTAAAGCATCCGGAAGCCCTTTACATTTACATAGTTTGGTTGTGGATTCTTAGTCATAACTCCTCTTTTATCCCCAAATGGTAAAGTGAAGAAATTTAGTGATTAACGAATACTAAACGGTGACAAGTAAAAGTTTAAATTTAGATAAATTTATAAAAATTTAATTACATTTAAATAATGTCTTAAGAAATAAAAAAGTTATTACCACTGCTTAATGTGATTTAATGGTAAAGATCTTTATTTAACCTGACAATAATCCATGTTCGAGTGATTAACTATAATTGATATTTAAAATATATATATATCGGCAGTGGTATTTAAGAACAAAAATTTTAAAAAAGTTATTTTTATGTGAGCCTTAGTCCTTATACGTTAATAGTGGGCCTTGGATGGCCTAAGTGACACTGAGTATTGGCTGTACTAGGGCTTAAGGTCGTTTGAAACTTACTCAACAGTAAACAGCCCAAACATTATTCTTTTATAAAAAAAAAAATAAATAAATAAAATACATATTTTATAATAAAAAAGACTAGCGGATGTCCTTTAATTAATATTTTAATATTAATAAATACTTAGTATAATTTTTTTGAACCAGTGAGATGAGGTTAATTTGGTGGTATTAGCTGAACAATATTTAAATCCATATATATATGTATATTTTGCTTGAATGTATATCTAATATTTTAATCCATAACACACAAAATAGAAGCCTTAGAGTTAGAGAGAAGTGGCAATTACTAATTTAAAGGGCACAAATCACCAAAATATAAATAAATATATAATAAATTCAGTCATTCTCGAAGTAATTACATGGATTTTAGATTATACTCGATTCTTTATTGCTCATAAAAGATTAATCTTTTTTTTTTCTGAACTTATAAAAGATTTATCCTTAAAAATTTTTTTAAAAAAAAACACAAAATGCCAACATTCTTTAAGATTTTTTTCCCCTACTTTTTACTTTTTAGAGAAAAGACTAGGCTATATTTCCGTTCTCTATGCTTCACCTCTGTGAATTGGGTAATTGATGATGTAATAGAAAGTGTATAAATTGGCCCATCTCAATTACCTTTATAGGAGAAATCAAAATTTGTATTTAGTATATAAAGTTAAGTGGGATGCAGCTTGTTTTAAAATAAAAGTAATGAAACTCATGTCAAAATATATAAAAGAAAGAATATGTCTTGTGATGAATTGATACACATTAAGTACTTTGTTTTGTTATCCTTCTTAATAAAACAATGTGAATATTAGTAAAATAAATAAGAGATAATCCTATTTTCTCCCTGTAGTTTGGTATAATAGTCAAATTCCTCATAAATTTAATAAATGGCTAATATCCTTTTGTTGATTTTCGAAATAGACAGAAATCCCCCTATAGTTTATTAAAATATTCATAAAACCCCCTACCGTCAACTTGGATGTTAAATATAAACGTTTGATCGTTAATATGAAAGGGTAAAACTGTCAAAACAAAATAAAATATAAAAAAATTATTGATATTCAATAAAATAACAATTTAATTTTAAAAAATTAGAAAAAAAGATATTTATCATCCATTTTAAAGATGGACATTGATGATTAAAACTATTAATTTTTTTAAATTATTAAAAAAATTTAAAACGTTAAATAAAAATAATTTTTTTTCTAAAATTAAAAAAATTAATTTAAAACCTTAAAAAACCCATAAGCTCTCTCTCTCTCTCTCTCTCTTCTCTCTCCCTCTCTTTTCCACTCTTCTTCTCTCAGCCTCTCTCAATTATGGATCTCCGTCGATGAAGACCTAATTCTGAGTTTCCATCAATAGAGACCCAAATTGAGTTTCTGACGATGGAAATGCAGAAGTAGGGTTTCTATAGCTAAAAACCCAACTTCTAGATTTCCATCATCGGAAACTTAGGATTTTGTGGGTTTCCATCATCGAAAATCTATAAAACTTTTGGATTCTCGTGACTGGAATCCGAAAAGTTTCTAGGTTTCCAGTGTTTAGGAAATCCAAAAGTTTCTTGGGTTTCTGACAACGGAAACCCACGAGATTTTTGGGTTTCCAATTTTTTTTTTTTTTTAATATTATTGTTTGGGTTAGGTGATGATGATGCTATTGTTGTTGTATTTAATGATGTTGTTGTTGCAATCAAGGTTCATGTTCATGTTAGTAATGATGATGTTATTCATGTTCATGTTAGTTATGATGATGTTGCTCTTGTGTTAATGGAGATTTATTGGATGTGTTTTTTATTGGAGTGGGAGATCCAATCTCCAAATTAGATCTTCAACATTTTTATTTTTTTAATTTTATTTTATAAAAAAAAAATTTAATGAATTTTTTATTTTTAATTGATGGACCGTTTGGACATTTTGCATTAGAAACTTTGTTTCACTAACAGAGATAATTAACAAAGGGAGAAAATAGGATTTCTTCAAACTATAGGGGGGGTAATTAGTATTACATCAAACTAGAGAGGACAAATTGGGATTATCCCAAGAAATAAGCATGAAATGAAATTTATTTTAGGGAAAACTTCTATTCCTTAAGGTTTTAAAAAATATTAAAATTTCAAAATTATTTGGAAAACAGTTTTTTTTATCCCTAACATTTTTAAAACTCTTTAAAAAGTTCAAACCGTTAATCAACAAACAGTCAAACCAAATAGACAAATAAAAAAGACTTAATCACCCCTTATCACCTAAAATGATTGTTTTACCCTTAATAAAATAAAAAAATTACATGTTATTTGACCAATAAAAAATTGACACGTATACAATAATATGATTATTATTTTTAAAAAATATAATTATTTTTTTAAAAAAATTAAGCAATAATTAAAATAATGAGAAAAAAAATTTCAACTTACATTTAAAAAAATAAACTTTCTCGACAATTTAAAAACAATAAAAATTTAAGCAACACAATTAAAAAAAAAAAAAGCAAAATTTAAAGAACAACACCAATGAAATCTCAACTTGCATTGCCTCTTCTTAAAAAAAACTTGCGTTGTCGTTCTTCTCTCTCATTCCTCCATCTCTTTATCACACTATCTCCTTCATTTTTTTTTTTTTTTAATTGATGTTGTGGTTTGGGTTTAATTAAACCCAAAACCATCTTTAGTTCTAAGTTAGATGGAACCTAGAACCAGAGGTTCAAACCTCTTTGGTTATGGGTTTTATCTAACCCAGAAACCTAGAACTTCTAGTTCTGGGTTCCATCAAACCCAGAACCAAAGAGGTTTGGGTTCATTCCCTATTGTTTGCCCCCTTTTCTCGTCGGAGACTACGTTTTCTGGGTTTTATGTCATCGTTGTTGGAATGTTTGGTGGAGGATCCATGGTGGGTTTTCTTTCGTGAAACTTCTCTATCCTTCTCCCTTGATTTTTTTTTTCTTTTATTTTAAATTGATGATAGTTATGGTGGGAGATTGATGTCAATCTGAAAATCTGGGTCTCTATTAGAAACCCAGAAATTCAGGTTTCCATTCGAATGAAAACCCAAAAATATTGGAAACCCATAATTTTGGGTTTCGATTCAAATGGAAACTCAAAAGCTAGAAACCTAGTTCAGATTACCGATGAAGCCTGTTTTGATTTTTTTTTTCTTTGATAAACTATTTTAATGTTGTTGATGATTTTGTTATTATGGGATATGATGATGATGATGTTGTGACGTTGTTGATGATGTTGAAGACTATGAGAGATCATGAACTATGCTATTGATGATGTTGATGAACTCGATTGAAGATGGTGGAGATCTATCGAATTGGATATCTATCGTTCATCCACAAATGGACGATGTAGATCCAATTTGGTAGATCTCCACTTTTTTTTTTCAATATTTTTATAAAATTAATTTTAAGTATATAATAAATTATTTAAATTAATTTTGATTTTAAATTTTTTTTATATGTTTAAAATTCTAGAAGTCCACATGTCACAATCTTACTCTCTTACATGAAAACACCATCTTACTCTTTCTACCCAAACAATCTATTATCGTTGATTGTCAATTGACTAACAGTTTTGAATTTTTTTGAAGAGTTTTAAAAAAGTTAAGGATGAAAAGAGCTTTAAAATTTTGATACGATTTGAAATCTCAAGGCCTAAAATGAAGTTTTTCCTTTATTTTAAAGTACATATATATTTTTATTGTAAACTTTAGGGTTGAAACAAACAAGTAAAAAGAGTTATAAATATTTATGTAGAGAATTTTAGAAATATAGATAAAGAAGAGAATATGGATAAATGTAAAAAGAAGAGATTATGAAAGCGTATAAAGAAAGTGGTTTTTTATTCATAAAAATGGGATACAATTTACATAAGGTTAAGATCTATTTATAAGTAAGTGTTGGTTTTGATCAACCAATCAAATCTTAACAACACAATATATTTAATTAAATGTTATATACAACTTACAAGCATGGATTTGATAACTTGGCAAGTTGATTATCACATAAGTATTCAACTTGATATTTTGACAAATTAAATTTGAAATTTACCTTTTCCATGAGTGAAAGACTACTAATTTTACAACAATTTTTAACAAAATGCACGTGCATGGACCATGACACTTGTAAGGTCGGAAGAGCATAAGAAGAAAGGTGGAATCTAATGATTTCACACTAAATTTAATTTATCCTTTACTTGCATGATCAGACCCTATCTACTTTTGCTAAAAATTTATATAATCGTAACTAGTTAAAGACATTGTCCCACATATTCTTTTCGTTTATGGCAAAGATAATAAAGTAAATCGCTTAGTGGATGAACATTATAAATATATATAGATAAAGTGAGAATGACTAAACTCATTGATGTGTTTGTGCCAAGTCCTTTTTAACAATAAAACAATTCTTATAAAACTATATAATGATTTTTCATCTATTTTAATCAGTAACAACTAGAGCAATATTTATAAATATATCGTAGAATTTCTTTTATCTACTTCTAAGATAATATAAAAAGTGTACATCTAATTTTAATTGAGTTGAAGGTACCTCTTTAACATTAAAAGTCAAAGTCTCTGTGTTTATAAAAAAGTAGATAGGAAAGTTTAAAAGAAAAGAATGAGAAGATCCTATTGTTTTATTAGTGGGAACCGATAATGTTTGATTACATGATACATCGCTATACATCACCATTAATTGGAGTAGAGTATCCTTATTAGAAAAGTAAACAGGAAAAACTACTTACAGAGTGATATAATGACTAGAACGGTCAGAAGGACAAAGTCCACCTCATAATTGCTCTCAAATCATAGGGGAATATGCCATTGTCTAATTAAGAAGTTAAAATTATCCGCAGGTGTTGACATAATGATAAAAAAATTAATAAAATATTAATTTTTTTTTAAAAGTAATTTAAATTTAAAAGATATACGAGAGATATAATAATTTTGATAATCTATTTTTTTAAATGTTGATGTATCATTAAATTATTAAAATATTAATAAAAAAATAATGATAAAAGAATCCTTATTAGATGCGTGGACAGTGACCAGAACTCAATGCAGTACACACAAACTGATGCGTTTCTTGCCCACCAAGTCTTTTGAAACCTTGACAAAGATCATTTGCACGGCTGTGATTAATTGTCCTCTGCCCGTACACATGCCTGTTACAGGATCGCAGCACAAACAAAAGCAAGACGATCATTTTGCCAAAGTTGTCAATGACCAACAGCACGAGCATCACAACAAACGGCGACGTTTAACCGATGGGTCATTTTCAAAAATCAAAGGCATCTTAATTCTATTCCATGAGGCGCTTTCAAGTTTCAATTTCATTACATTCTACTGATCAACTCGGATGTTGCACACTCCACAATCGTTTAATATTAAACAATTAAATCATCCCATATTAATTTTCAACCATCAAATAATTGTATTTTGATAATGGGTTGACTTTAACATAGTGGTGCACGTAATTCTGAAGCATTTACTTCGTTTTCTTTTCTATTTTTCTTTTTTCTAAAAAAAAGGTTTCATGAGGTCAACAAGGTGTAAATTGCTGTTTCTTTAATGTTATATGTAAGCGACAAAATTCGTGTCACATGTTTGGCCTTCAATGAATTTTAAACAATAATTAGGAAGCCAACTGATTGTGTACATTTGTGGAGGGCCAATCATCAACTAGAGTTTGTCTTCGAGTCTATTTGGATATTATCAAAAAAATAAGTTTTTGGGTAAATTAGTTTTTTGTAAAAACATCTAAAAAATGTTTTCTAACGTAGTAAATGCTAAATGCCTTTTTCAATCTAATAAGAGGAATATTCAAAAAATATCATATGTGCTATTCTTTGTATGTAAAGTAGCACTAGACGTGGGCAGTTTAGAGTACTTAAAATGTGTTTTTGACAACTTAAAAAGCATTTCATTAAACACACAAAAAAAAAAAAAAAGAGAAAAAAAAAACACAAAAAACACTATTATATTTATATATATTCATATATATATATATATTACATTTTTAATATAAAAATATACAAGAATACATCAAAATGTAAAATCCAATACTCACAAGCCTTACCAGAAAAAAAATCACAAATTATACTAGTTGGCATGAAGTATAATAATATTTCATTAAAAAAAAAAAACTAAAATCAAATGTTTAAAATAGCATAAATGATAACTTAAGATACTCAAGTTAAAAAGAAAAATAATTTCTTAAAGCTTATACGGAACAAGTTAAAAAATCTATCAAAATCTATCGAAATTAAATACTACTTATACGATGTAAATTTGTATAATTTATACTTACATAATGCGTTAAAAAAAATATATCTTATAAGCACTTTGACATGCAAATATTGAAAAAACAGTTACGAAACCATTTAAATGATTTGGATAAACCACTTACAAATGAATTCGTAACACAGACATGATTATCAATAATATAGTAATCAACTAAGACAATTATGTAATAAAATATAAGTGAATGTTATCATAATTAAGTTTAAAAACCATTCTCATTGAGTGACGTTCTTAAAATATAATGAATTGTCACTGTCGATTGTCTAATGTCCAATGTCCATCGTCTTCTTTGCCTTGGTTTCTACGCTACGTAGGATTGACAGTAAAGATAAACAATACGACCAGAGACAAGGGGCGGCTCTGCAACAGCCTCTACTAACGTTATTATATTCATGAGTCAATGCAACAGCCATTCCCTGATCCAACTTCAATTTTTCTTGGTCAACGAAACTGCCATGGTTTTTCAGTTGGCTGCAAAACTACCATGGTTAGATAGAAAGGCATCAAGATTAGATATCCAACAAGGGGTCCTCAAGTTAGGCCACTTGGACTTTGTTAAATCTTTATCCTTACATTTTTTATTTTTTTTTCCTGTTAGATGTATTGATTTGATTTGCATTCATTCATAATTCAATAAGTAATGTATTTTTCTTTATATTTTTTATTCAAAATTTAATACCATGACATATGCTTACGTAGAGAGTTTGCTTCCTAACATGTAATTAAATTTTCAATTATACTCTAATTATATTAAAAAGCATTTATTTCATGATATATAACCAATTAATCATTGAGATTTGAAGTCAATACCTGACTAATAACACTATATAATTGAGGGCATCCTAAAATTTACTAGATATTATCATAGTTTTCACATTTTCTTTCCAATTATCAATACCAAATAAGCTACCTCAGTTTCCGTGGCGCACATTGACACAAATAATTGTCTTTGTTTAAAACCAAATTGGATTATTAACCAAATTTTGGAAGTTATTTTTTAACAGTGGGAGAAGAGGATTAAATTTATAAAACTTACTTATATCTTATTTTTTATGATAAATATGAGAGTTGAACATTGACTTCTTAGGATCAATGAAACACTCAATCATTCTGTAATGTGCAAACTTCATTTCCTAAAGGCCATTCAAACTTAAAAACTTTTTCTAAAACATCAACAATCACTTAATTATTAGGTAATGTAAAGATAGAAACAGTTCATTTCCCTTTTTTTTTTCTCCATATATTCTCTTATCCGACCTTTTATTTCCGTATAAATCTTAAGATTAAGGAAAAATATTCATCCATTTTTATTAAGAAATAATGTGCGAACTTCATTTCCTAAACAGGATTCAAACTTAAAAATCTCTTTCTTTTTTTTTCTCCATATTTTTTCCTTATCTGACTTTTCATTTCTATATAAATCTTTCTTTCCAAACAAGGTTCCACAGGAAAATAGTAAGAAAAACGAAAATTTGAATGGAACGACAGTAGAATAATTCTATTTGCACAGGGCCAGCTCAGATGACAGACCCACCTCACCAATCTCAGCTTTTAACTATATACGTAACTGTAATGCGGTAATAAATACAAAGAATGTGAAATGTAAAAAATAAATAAATAATTTAAAAATTAAAAAAAAAAGCCCAGTAATCAGCCTGTCACTCTTTCTCATTTGTCATTTGCCACCTCTCTCCGTCTCTCTCACCCTCAGGTGTAACCTGTCCACGTACATCTACTGTTGTACTTTCCCTTTCTCTTCTTTTATAGCCTTCTAACAAGGTTTCTAGGAAGATATTTTCCGTTGAAAACAGAGTAGATACATACATATACGTATATACCAGCTTGCTCTTGGAGTTGTTTCATTTCTTGTTTTCAAATATGGGAAATGAAGAAGAAGCAGTTGTCAAGGAGAATGATGAACATGCTTGCAGCATCTCTCTTGATACTCCCGCTCAAAGGGTATTTATTTTTCTCTTCGAATTTGCTTTTTATGTTTTGTGCCTCTACTTCTCTATTTCCTAGTTATTGCTTTCACAAGGTTTTGTTGTCAAATTGGTGACAGCTGTGTGTTTTGTCTGAAAAATGTTTTGATTTTATATGTCACGAAATAAAAGTTTTTAGACCTTTGTTTAATGGTCTTTATAGTGAACGTGGTTTTGAGAATCGAAGCTTGAGCTTTTACAAAAATCGTTAACTGAATTATCTTTTATTGCATAATATATAACGTACAAACTCTGTTTATTTCATGAAAGTGGAAAGAATTAGCTCTACCTACCAACAAGGAAAAAATAGAATAACAATTCTACTGAAACCTGGAACTCTTGTGACCTGATTTATTATAACCAAGTTGTCCACTCAAGGCATGAAGAAACTCAAGATTCACTGCAATGTTTGGACATAAGCACCTCCTAATCTGAAAATTCATGTTGTGCCTACTGAATTTTGTTAACAACTTAACGCCTCTGGGTCCAGTCTTCTTCTCGTTGTAGACAACCCATGTTTGAGAAACTTCGTTAACGTGACAAAGTCTTTGTCCCAATTGTTTGCAATGACGTACAATTTCTATGATCTTATTTCAGTTGTTCAATTAGATATATGCAATTGATAAATGCTTGTTCTCTGTACTTGTCTGTTATTAATTCAAAAATATTGCTTATTGTTGGCTTGCTTGATGGTTTGCAGATATACTTTGACTTGGAGATTAGTTAATTACAACAAGACGCTCCATATTTGTATCACTGCTAACGTTAATTGTGGTAATTTTGTTTATAGGTTGAAAATTCAACAGAAATAGTTGAAATAACCCCACCTGGTCAGCTCGGGGGATGGCAAAGCCTTGTCTTAGAGATGCCACCAAGAACTGTTGAGGATGCTGGAGAAGATTTCGTGACAATAAACATGCCTTTAACACCAAGTATTACTTCCAAAAGAGTAAACTTTTCCCCCATGCCCAGTCCTCCTCCTAGTGTTGACACAACAAATGAGTCTCAAAGTCCCTCATCATCATCAAAAAGTAAATCAACCATTAAAAGCCTCCTTCCAAAGCTAAGCTTCAAGAATCGAAATACTACTTCCGATATTGAAAAGGCTGCCGTTCTAGCTCTAGGTAGTTCATCTAGAGAGACGTATCGGATTTCAAGGACATTATCCCTTACAAAATTATTCACACCTAGAATGAAGACAGCATCATCTTTACCTATTACCCCGATTTCTCACTCAAATCCAGAGTCTATGCATGGGGCAAAAACAACTGATCCTGTGAGTTCTGCTGTGAGTACCAGCCTTTTATTAACTTGCAAACTTTTCTCATATTGAGTACTTATTATGTTGACCTTCTAAGCAGTCTGTTATATTAAAGCCAAATAATTTTTATCTGTCATTTGCATATCAATTATATAGTTTAAAGAGGTAAAGTGCTTCTATGAAGGGGTGCCTAAATTCATCTCAGTCTCTTATATTGCACATTTGTGGTCAATTCATTCTCTAATGGATTCTAGTGGCTAATTTAGGTAGTATCTAGGCAGAGGCTAGAATCTGAGGGCCAAGGATTTCTTGCACCTACTTGTATTCAGACATGATTCAAAATCCATAAAATGTTTGTGCAGCAGATTCATATCAGATGAGACAACCAATTAAGCATATGTGTCATGTGTGGCTACTTTATCCGTTTTTATTTATCAAAGTATATTTCTATGATATTTATTGGAATTTTGTATTTTATCCTTCCCATATTGTTTATCCACTTTTTCGTTTGATTCGTATTGAAATTCCTCACTTGACAGAAAGGAGGAGCTCAAAATTCTTTTCATCGTTCACGTTCAGTCCCTGAGCTTATCAAAGATATAAGCATAAGGCAGTTGGATTCTTTAGGTGGTGCATTCCGTGTAATTCCCACCACTACCCAAGTAGATGAGGATATTGTAATGACAACATCAAACACATCTGCTCCAAATGATACTGGTAAACTTTTACTCTCTCTATTGCTACATAATTCCTTTTCTTTCAATACGACCCTTCTCCCACCCACCAAAATAAACAACTGAAAGAAGAAAAAAAATGAAGGGAATGACTTAGAATATTGATCTTCGATTTTTGTCTTCGATAAATTGAACATTTTGTGTTAAAATAATATCTTCACATATGGCATATGAAGCATAAATTTGGGATATATATATATATACACACACACATACTGTTTTGTCTGAAATTTACATTCATTATGATGGAGCGTAACTCTCAGTAGAATTAGATTTGTATGCATATTTGGTAATTAATGTTTAAAATATAATGACATTCAATTTGTTCAGTGCTTTTATGTTACTTTAAATTTGTAGCATTAAATTTGTGAAATTCACTAATTCATTTTAACTTATATTGAAATTCATTTGAAATAATCCTTTAACACCGAGCTTTTACCATTGGCTAATACTCCCTTGTCAGCTCTAACTTTTGCTGTTATTTATAAGTTGCAATAACCAACCCTATGCCTTATCTTAGTCTTATTGTTTAGATAGAAATGACCGTGGTGGTGAACATATTCCTGAACAAGAAGCTGTTTGTAGAATCTGCTTCATTGAACTTGGAGAAGGTGCTGACACACTCAAGATGGAATGTAGCTGCAAAGGGGAACTTGCACTAGCGCACCAAGAGTGTGCTGTAAAATGGTTTAGCATTAAAGGTAACAAAAAATGTGATGTCTGCAAGCAAGAGGTGCGAAATCTACCTGTTACCCTTCTACGACTTCAAAATTATCATGATGCACGACGAACTGGTGCCCAGCAAGTTGACCCTACTCCATACAGGCAAGGAACCGTTTTTAAAATCTAGAATGCCTGTCCTTAACTTTTCTAATTTTAGCTTCTACACATATTATTAAAAGTCTTGTTTTGAAGTATCCCCAAGTATATTGTAAATTCTAGGACCAAGAACTTTATGTTACGTCTCAGTTGAGAAATTCTCCTTTAATCCATTTAACTGAAGTAGGTTTGATTCCAGTGGTTACATATTTGCATGCAATTTGATAATGACTAAAAATAAACTTGAACATGCTCCAGGTCTAGGGCGGTGATCATATTTTTTGTATATTTTTTTTACCAAAATTAAGTGCTAAAAAATGTAAATAGCCTGCCCTTGAGCTTATAGTTTGTGTTTCTGGAGTCTAACTTAATATCATCTTTGAAGGTGATTTAACTTAAGATGCATATTTTGCAGGGTTTGGCAGGATGTTCCGATTCTGGTTATTGTCAGCATGCTTGCATACTTTTGTTTTCTTGAACAACTTCTGGTAAGTTTAGCACCTTCTGACTGCTGCTTTCTCAAGCCTGTCATGGTTGTTAAAACTATCGAGTGGACAGGTCACAAAAATGAAATCTGGTGCAATTGCCATCTCTCTTCCATTTTCATGCATTTTGGGCCTTCTTGCCTCCTTGACATCTACAAATATGGGTATGATGGAGTTTGTCTTTTAGATTTAAATGACGTGCATGAGTTTGCTGCTCGCTTTTGGTATCTAACCAACTCCTCTAAAAATTTGTGTTCAGTTAAGAAAAAGTACATCTGGGTTTATGCATTTATTCAATTTGGATTGGTGGTTGTGTCCGCTCATCTTTTGTACTCTTTGGTAAGATGTTCTTTACTCACAATAACTACTTTTAGGAATCTTGATTGGTACCTACTTGTTGAAGTAATATGCTTAACATGTTTGCTTTTGTATTTTTGTTGGGGTTGTACAGCTTCATTTGCAGGCTGTTATATCTATTCTAGTCGCCACTTTTGTTGGTTTTGGAGTTGCAATGTTTGGAACTTCTGCTCTGGGGGAGATTTCGAAGTGTCGGAGACAACAGCAAGCTAGGTTAAGTCACCAACAGCCCACTCGTGAGGAGGTGACACAACCCAATCAACCATCCACAACTGCAAACCAAAACCAGATAGATTCTCAACACCATGGAACAGAAATAAGAGATTCGGAAACTACCCGCGACAATATGCGTTGAAGTAACTGAAATCAGTGATCACATTCGAAGTGTTTAGCTGTATAGGAACCACATCTCTCATGCATATGCGTCTCAGTTGTATGTTTGCATATAGTCTTTTAAGTATTCGACTGCAATGCATAGGTATGCTTCAATACATCTAAACTAGATCATGTCTATGTTTCTTTGCTGTTGCCATTCACTTTCTAGATAGTATTGTTTTCAATAAGTTTTAATATTCAATTGAGCTTATTCACTTGTTTCTTTCTTTTCTTTTGAGATTAATGGAAATTGAAATTAAATTCTGGTTGGTCGTATTTTATTTTATTTTTTATTGCAATAAGCTATTTTTGCAATGTAAGACAAAAATTACATCACTAAATGGAAGAGATGCCAGCACAAGTAAAAAATATGTGCTCAAAGAAGTATTTTGAATATAAACAAGTTGATAGAATTTAATCCACTATGTATCAATAAAGAAAACCACAAAATTTAAAGGTTTCTTACCAAATAGTAGAGACAGCATAATGGCTCTAGAACTCATTTAGCCTCAACTTTCTGATTAAATATAAGATACAGCTTCAAACTTAATAGTTATCGAGTCTGAGACATCAACACATTTTCTGTCGAAATTCAATGACAAACTAATCCAAAGTTACATAGAACCATTGAGCCCCAGAAAAAGTAAAAATATAAGGAAATTGTAACAACGCGTTACCAACAGAATGAATAATCACTTGAATGCACCTCAAAGTAATCCAAACTCCTAAATGGAGCAACTTCGCGTTATTCTTGTGTAAGAGTCATTAAATATATCCTAGCAATAGCCGTTTTGTACTTACAAAGGAGGTTCTCTCTTCCTCCAAACCTCTTAACTGCCATCAATGGCATTTTTCACCTTGAATATACAATCGAGCCTGTTGGTTAGTCTCACTGCAACCACATTATGTTCACATAATGCTAGTCCCAAGATAACCAACTGGATGAACGACCACGCTAGTGAATAGAAATGAAACACCGTGACAAAAAGAACTTTGTTTGCCTCGCATATAATGACATTGTGGTTATTGCCTGTAACTAGAACTGCCAACCTTACTTGACAGCAATGGCTTCTCCTTTGAACTCGTACTTAACAGTGTTTCTGAGTTGACAGATTGGCTTTCGGCTAATCCGGGTCTCATCCAGATTTTTATGTGCCCCTCTCTACAGACTGTAAGAACAGATTCCTGGGTAAATATCAAACCAGAAAGCGGTTCAGTGTGAACACGGTGAGCAACTAGTGGAGAGAGCTTCGGGACATCACGAATGCTTGGAGCAGGCTGCAGAGTGCCGACAGGGCAAATATTGTCCCAATGGGCTGACTGGCTTCCAGTACTGAAAGTGGGGGAACCTCCAGGGGGCCCTCGGCGCAATGGCACGACAATCTCATCCATTTCCAAGTCCCACAGAAGCAACCGTGTATCCTGCTCAAAATAATAAATAAATTTGTGTCAACAATGACAAGATTTAAAGATTTTGAAGTACAAAGGTTATATAAGGACACCAGGCTGGCAAAAACACTCAATAGTAAATCATACTCCTTGCCTTCATTCACAAATAGCAAATTACTGGAGAGTTAATATGTTAAAAAAACCTCGAGCATAATAGTGCCATAGAAGTTCAAAAAACTGAATTATATAATATGGGCGTTTGTAGCAATAACGGTCAACATGTCAAAAATCTCAGCATGACTTTCAACTCAAACAATATACTACTTAACCTAGTAGTGATTGATGTATGTTTTTTCTCAGTTCCTTAACCTAGTAGTGATTGATGTATGTTTTTTCTCAGCTCCTTTTTCTCTTTAGTTCTCTCTTTTGACTCTTTTCAAGCTTTACAATCAAATTCAATAAGAAAATGCTGTAATGCAAAAACCTGGTACATGCAAACTATAAAAAGGTCAAAACTCATCAAGTCCTTCTTGAAGGCTAACATGAAAATCTTTTTCTTTCATTTAAAGTTCCATAAAAAACCAGCTACAAACTACGGTGTTTCTTGAACACAAAACCCTTTATAATAACATTTGGCTTCTTTTATGTATTTCTGATCAAAATCATTGGCTTAGATATCGTTCAAGGACCACTTGGAAACAGTCTCTGACTATGCGCAATATGACTTTGACCATCAGCGTTTACACTTCTCCCTCTATGTTGCTTTCTGTTTTTACTGAAATGCATTCATTATCACATTCATGAGAACCTATCAAGTTCAAGGAGCATTCCCCATAGTTCTAACTTCTAACAACTACTAAGTCTCTACTCTGGCTCTACATAGGCAGAATGTCAGCCACCTGTCATGTAGCATGCCAAGCATAAGACCCAAATTCTATTCCAATGAGTTCTATATATTTCTCACAACCTATGCCCATTTATTACCATCCTAGTTCGCCACCAAAAATCATGAATGCAAGCAGCAGGTTGGGAAGTAGAGAGAGAGCATGGAGAAATTTTTACCGAGATAAATGTATACAAGTTGCAAAATTACAATGATGGTAAACATCATTAATTTCAGAGTTGAAGCTCTACTAGCACAATCAATCAGAATAATTACATTTCTACATAGGAAAGCACCATAAATAATGAAACCTACACAGATAATAATATTATTAAATATACAATAAATCTTGACTAGACTAAATATAACTACAAATCAAGTACCTGACCAACAGAACCAAACCGGTACATGACAGTCTCCCCCGTGCCATCTGAATTCGGGGATGACCAATATGAATCAAAAGCTACACCACTGACCTGCCAACACCATGACCATGTAGCAAAAACCAATCAGGTTAAGAACTGAAGTGGTCACAAACTATAGACAAGCTTCGTATTGTTGAATCTTACCCATGAATTGTGCCCCTCGCCCCAAGCCACAACTTTTCGATCTTCCATACTCCAAACTTGAACTAGATCATCTTCACCGCCAGTCAGAATGTATTTTCCATCCATGCTGTTCAGCGGCACTTTGTTGTCAAATACGCCTTTAAATTTCTCAACATAATAATATTTTAAAAGTAAAAAGAACTATAATATACAAGAAAAGCTCAAGAGAAAGAAATTGGAGATCGGAAGAAATATTTCACACAGACAGACAGCTAAAGTTATAAACAAGTACAGATAGTTACCTCCAAGCACAACAAAGTTGTGCACCATAATAGCTTTTTCCACCACAAATAAGTTGTTCTTTTGAATAGTCGAAAACTCGTAGATAACCTAAATTGAACTAAAAACGTAAGCTTATACAAACTAATGAAAGTTAAGAACAATCTACACAAGGTCACAGAATACCATCTCTTCCAACGGTTGCTAAGTAGGTCCCATCAGTCGAGAAAGCAATGCTATTAATTGAACCTTGGCAAATATGCCATCTAGCAATTGGATTGCTCTGCATAACAATTCTTGAAGTCAACAGACAACTATAGATGGAGCTTGCAGTAGAAAAATAATTCAATACCTACAATGCACATGCTTCCTTTTTTTCCCCCCCATAATACAATACAAACAGTAAAAACAACCATTACGTACCAAAAATCAGTGCTTCACTAAGTCCCTGCACATCATCTATTAAGCCCCTACCCTTGGACGTAGTAAATACTTAAACCATAATCATCTCAATTGATACCAAGAGAAGGTCTCTAACACAAAAGTCAAAACATAAAAATCTAAAAATTGTGCTTAGGCCTCATGTCACTAATTATATATCTGTCTCATGCAAATGAAGTTAGCTTTTAACTGCTAACAGTAGTCTTAAACTACTAACAGTAGGTACACAGGCACACACTTATGGCGGTATAAAAATCAATGATATTTGGCTAATATAGCACTAGCCACATACAGAATACTATTGCATACAAAAGTTAACAACTTGATGAGATCTGGACAAACAAATGACGTCTAATGATAAGACTCCCTGCCTCTCATATGAATTTGGATTGTGAAACAAGTTAAACCCTCTCTGCACCCCACATGTATATCACTGAAGATCTTTAATGGTGAACTTGAAGCATAAATATTATTACTAAATATTACATAATTAATAAAATACAATCACAACCGTTTATTTCAAGGTACCATGTAACAATGATAACCACAATTAATGATTCATATATGAAGTATACAAATTTACATACAAAGAAATTAAACTTGGAAAAACATGTGAAAATATAAATCCAATGAACAACAAATAACTAGGACACGTAAATCAACATGAAGGTATGGTCTACTTATCACACCATCAGAAGCATGTCCTAGCCACTTTGAGGTGGACACGAATATATACAGAACCACACCCAGGCACACATGTATTTATGCATAGGAAACATCAAAACTGCAACTCTGATGTCACTAAGAATCTTAACTAAGACTAGACTGTAAGCAAAAGAGTACAGACTCGAGAATGGAACTGTTTGCAACATCAGTTATCTGCAGCCTTCCTAAGTAAATTAGCTTCTGTTTGTGGTTAGGAAATGTAAATCAAATTCACCTCAGTGAGGAAGAGCTGATTATTATTACGCTACATCGAAATTTAAACAGCAGTATCTAGATAAACATCTACGACCCATCAATGAAAACTGAGCTACATGCATAGCACCTAATAAAACTATATATGATGCAATGATGAATTGCTTCTAGAAATGACTCTGATGCCGAATACAAATTGTGGAATAACAATTTCAGTAAGAACACAAATCCAAAATTATTAAATTTAAACAACACTGAATGCAGTACCTTACTGTAGCGTGCATGTGAAACAGAAAATTGAGTTTGATCTTTGATAACAGGGAATGAAGAATCACCCGCACCATCCTTGCTCTAGAAAAAAGTTCATGCACACCAGGATCACAACATATTTCACCATGGAAGACGAAAATTAAGGAAGAAAAAAGTACTTCTGTTGATATTCAATGCTTGCCTTTTCATACACATACAAATTACCATCAGCATGAGCAACAACAAAAGCACCATCACCTCCCGGAACCCATGCAATACTAGTGCAACGACTGTTGGAAACAACCAGCATTAATCAAACAAGCTACTTACAATTCAAAACACCCGAGAATTCTCAAACAGCATCAGTAACATCAGCAAAAAGTGTATAAACAGTAATCAGAAGAATGAGTCTTCTATGTCTAAGTCTCTCAACTCTCAAGTGAAAATTAACTTGAAAATAATATTAATATATATATTTATACTAACTAAATTGACACATTTAGCTTCATAGCCATGCCAATAATACATTGAACAAAATATGTGAAAACAATATAGACTATTTTTAATCCCTCAAAAATCAGGATCAATGAACCTACAGTTAATAACTGGTGCGGAGGACCTATAAAAAATCTCTTATGGCCCTTACAAATCATTTTCACATGTCTCTCGTTTGTTCATTCTTCACATAGACCATGAGAACATAAACCCAAAACAGTCAACCCCTAATCATCATCACAAACCAAGTGTCAGCTAAGAGCAGCAGTATAGACATGAATGCAATATCTAACGAACCCAATCATTGTACTTGGATGAGAAATCAAGAAATATTACCAAACATGCATAATGCGAAAAGCAAAAATGTTGGAACGTTATTATAATTAAATCTTACCTATTATTAACAGACCCATCTTTGTTATAATGATGAGCCCCAACAAGCTTCTTCCCAACATCCTGTAATTGCTGTCTCAGTGACACTGAGTAGACTACAATGATACACAAAAAAAAATATTCTGAAAAGTTTGAACTTTCAATCAAACTTAAGATTCGAATTCACACTGAAAATATTACCATCACCAGAATTCAACCCAATAAGTAAGTCATGTCCATCCTTGGCATCCAGATCAAATGAGTGGCACACAGGGTTCGAATTACTGAAGTGAATAGACTTTATTGGATCCTACACTCAACAACAAATCACTGTAGTTTCATAAACAAACCCAAAATACCCACCCATTCATTAAAAACATTACCACCAAATTACCTTATCTTGAGAATTCAAATCACTTATAAATATAGCATCGCCCACATTGAATACTATGTAAGTCCCTTTGCCATCAAAATTTGTATTAATCATCGAACTACTCGAACTTGAAGCCCCCAATGAACCGATCCTACTACTCCCACTAAGACTTTTACTACTCCCACCATTGCCTCCAACAAAACCAAGAGCTCGACTACCATTCCCTGCACCCAACAACCTTGCCGCAGCTGACCGCACCCCACTGCTGGCACTGAAGCTTGATGGTGGGGCTGGCGGAGTTGATGGAGCTGGCTTGTCCTTGAGATTAGCTAAAGTAACCTGGTGTTTTAAATTCAATTAACACATCCTCTCAAAAATGATATTGAATGCTGGTTCTAAACATAAAATTAACTAAAAATATCCACCAAAATTCACTTCACGAATGTCTCTAAAACAAACCATTGAGTAAACCCTGAAAGAACCATTAACCAACCAACAATGCAATCACAGACTAAATCCTATCCAAACAAGTAACAATAAAAGAACCATGTAGATCAATGATTTGGAAAATCAACAATCAAAAACCCCAAACAGCATATCATATATTTTCCCATACACCGATTCTCACAATGAAAAACCTACAAATTCAAATTAACACCAAAATATACACACAAAACATCTTATATGCGCAAATGGGTATCAACCAAAACCACAGAGGTTTCAAATTGACCACAAAAAACGAATCCAAACACTAATATCAGATAATGGGTACTCGTAAAAAATCGAAAAAAGATACCTGAGTGACAGTTTTGCCGTGCGCGTAGTGAAGGAGACCAGAAGGGTGGGTCTTCTCATAGTGAAGCTTGTACCTCCCTTCTGGGGTTTTAAAATACGTCTTCAGGCCTGGCGACTGCGCGTTTGCCGCTGTAGACGATGTCGAAATCATACCGTTGGAGGGGTTGATCATGGTTTCTCTCTAGATACACCCGAGAGCTTGTGATCATGACACTAGGGTTTTATGTTTTTTGGTTTTGATTTTATTTCTCTTTTGTTGTATCGAATTCCTCGAATAGTATGAGCAGAGCTTCTCTCTCACCTTTTCTTTTTTCTTCTGTTGTTGGCTTTGCTCTTCTGGGTCTTCAATGGCCACCGGACTGGATCAAAGCAAAGGGTTTGGATCCTGTGGTTTGCGACTTATGAGAACGTTGAGGCTGTTTCGTTTTTGTTTTTAATTGTCCGTTGTCTAGGTTAGTTCTGAGGTCTGACCTTGAAGTGGGAAAGTCAACGAAATGGACGGCGATGATGATGATGATTTGGAGATTATCACACACTCTCTCATTCTCTCTCCCTCTCTCGTTTTACAAACAAGTCGCAGGGGTGTGTAAGGTTTTGAGTTGCGAATAAGAGAAACGGGCGCATAACACAAAAAAAAAGGCAGGAAATGGGCTTCTCTTATGTCTTATGCGATTAAGAGATATTTATTCATCTGTGGAAAAGGGTCGCTTTTATTTACAGACTTAAAACTCCTTTTAAGAAATATTAGTGTACGACAGGGTCCATGGTAGACCAAATCATGATTCGATTTGATCGCAAAAGGATATGCACGCTTACTGCAGCATATCCCCTGATATTTGTTCATCAAATGTGAGAGTTGTGTATTTGTCATCTAAAGCCACCCGGTTCTTTGGATACAAGTATTATTGTTGCTCACGTTTGTGTAACTGCGACCATATACATTTGAGTTTCAATATCACTAAAACACGTGTACCGACATAAATACCTTCACATCAAACCGAATTGTCATGCGAGAGTTGTATTTTGTTACACTGATAAGTTCTTATTTCAAGAGGTAACTCATTCATTTGAGAAATAAATCATTCAAGAGATAAGTTTTTTAAAATATATTTCTTTATTTTGATAGATAAGTCATTCATTAAAAAGATAAGTTTTTTCTTTAAGTGATAAGTTATTCGAGAAATATTTTTTTAGAATAATATTACACTTCCCAAAAATTTATTCAAAAATTCAGCTCAAATAATATAAGAAACTGATTTGTAGTTATTACGATAATTTTGAGATAATGTATCGATGATGTGGTAATTATATATAAGTTTATCACATTATTTGGATAAATTTTTATATGATGTAACATTACTCATTTCTTTATGAATAATATTACACATCCCAAAAATTTGCTCAAATGATGCGTCAAGTTTATTTATAACTACCCCATTAATTTTAAAATGATGTGGTAGTTGCGCATCAACTTATTACGTTATTTGGATAATGAATTTAGACAACTTTTTGGATAGTATAGCATTGCTATTTTCTTTTATTTTTCTTCTCTTTCAAACTTTTTATTTGTTTTTTACCTTTTAGAACTTCAAATTATTCTTCCATATTCAAGTTTTTTTTTTTTTCTGGTTTTCCACTTCTTATTTATGCAAGTTATTCTACCATATTTGAGTATTCTTCTAGTTCATTCAACTAAAAATAAATTAAGATCAAACTCATTAATTATAAATTTTTGGATGAATTTTACTAATTTTTTATTATAAGAAATTTAAATTTTTAAAGAAGGTTATGAATTCATAATTTTAATGATGTAGGTATAATTTATGAGGAGCATAGTATTTACCGAACTTCATTTTATTATAAAATTTTTCTATTAATAATTAAAGAAATATAGTCTGGGAATGAATTTGACATATGAAATGATATCGTAATCGTATGATCTTCAATTTAATTAATTGTGTGCTGAGGTTGAGTCATGTGCCATGGGTGGTAGTGGGTTCTGAGATGTCAAATTGACCAACGCATAAAAGTAATGCAAGTTTGCTCATGGATTGCATAAGACGGTGGACCCATTTGCTCACATTTGATTTTGAGTGGCCAATGTTTCCACCCGCTAAAAATGGTATGCGCACCCTTTTTATTCGCACACTCAATAAAAAATTTAAATTTTTTCCAATTCAGTTTTAAACCTCATTGGCTCATTTAATATCAAAACTACATTCTTTTTAATCTTATTATATATTTTTGTAAATACATCTCTTAAGTCAACAACAAATAAACTATATATGCATAAATTCAATGGCAGTTATTTTGTTGTCACTTATTAAGGAATTTTTATCTTACCAATTTTTTTAACACTTTCATTGTATATGAAACAAAACTTATACTAAGCAAATAATTTGATACAAATTCATTCAACCCATTAACTTTTAAAAATAAAAATAAAAATAAAAATTAGAGATTAGTGTATAAAATAATTTCTATTTTATTATTTTACACTCTCAAACTCTAATTTTTCATTTATATTATAAGACTTGCATGAATTAGCATGAATTAATTTTACACTATCAATTAATTTTTAATTAAATTAGGATTGCACGAATGATTAAAGTTACGGTTTGATGATGAACCTTTTCAATTTTTATAATTAAAGTCATGAACCCCTTTTATTCTTTAAGACCTAAATTTTTCATTTAAATCATAATATTTGTATGAATTTGTTATGAGTATTTTTGGGATATCTGAGTAGGCTAGTAAAGGTCCAAGACTGATGGAAGAAGCCCAAGACCGTCTCAATGAGATTGCACATCCGACTAAAGCACAGCCCGCTAAGGGTTCAGCTCGCCAATACCCAACTCATCATGATGTCAGCTCGCAAACTCAGACTACATGTTCAACTCACATAAGCAAACTCATGGATAGACTTCAAACATATCAGCTCACGGAAACGAGCTCTCAACTACTACAGATCGCAGGACACGAGTCAATCACGGACATAACTGTTAGACCAAAGTCAGTAAAGCGTATCATACACGCCTAATCTCGTTAGAAATTACAGTATGAATAAAGGAAATTTCACCTAACCAGTATAAGTTTAACATCTAAATCATGTTTTGACAGAATTGACTTGACAAATATCAGTCTCATTAAATGTAATTCATCATTTCATTTTGACTTACTGCAATGTAATTGTAGCATCATCTCATTCTCTATAAATAGGAGAGAATTTTTATTATAAAGCAGGAGAGAAAACACTGAGTGTCATTGTTCTGTAAAATAGTGAGAAAACAGTAGATGTAGGCAAATTTTGGGCCGAACTACTTAAAATCTCCTAGTGTTTATTATTCTTCCTCTGCTTATTCTTCTACCTTTTACTTGTTTCTTGCGTTATTTCGATCATATTTACAGTTTGGGCCTAAGAAAAACCTAATTGGTTAAATCCAGACGTCGATAAAATTATTATTAACTAATTTTATAAAACCTTAAATAACACTTTTTTATGATAAATTGTAAATATCAATTTAGATCTGTAATTTTTTGATAATTTGAAGCATACATTTTTGTTTATCTGTTGATATAATAAAAAAATTAGAAGAAATAAGTGATCTTTTTATTTGGTTTGTATGAAAATTTGACAAAATAATGGGAAATACTGATGTGGTGATTGAATTTTTGACAATATTTTTTATGACTAAATTGGGATAATATAAATGATTAGAGACTTTTCAATTTTTTTACGGAGAAAAGTTAGAATTTAAAAGGGTAATAAAGAAAGAAAATATAGATTGAAAGAGTAAAAATGATTTAAGATATAAATGATATCTTAATTAATAATTGATAGATATACTTATAAAATATTTACTCTTTTGATAATTTTATTCAAGAATAATATTGTATACTAAAAAATTTATAATTTGGGATTTGGATGTAATTTTTGATCGCAAACACTTTGCCAACTGCCATTAATAAGCTTACTGTTGTTTGGGCCACTGTTTTGTTTCAGTTGTCAGGCCTGTAAGATTCTTCACTCTTGTCAATAAGACCTCGAATTAAAAAGTAGTGATGTTTGATGACATATGTCCAGCACAAAGCCCACCGTGTCTGCCCTTTCTGTTTCTAACACCGACTACGAGTCATTACAAATGATTGGGTTTCAACGCCTGGGCTGATAATGGACAAATTGAATCCCAAATTGATGTTTAATTAGTCCGTTCTTATCAAAAACAAAATGAGACTCGTTTGCTGTTGAAACACACATTCGAAGCACTCTTCTGCCGAACAGCTGAAGCCTTAGATGATGAAATGGGCTATAACAACACCAAACAAACATTGTCTTGTGTACTGGACTTCAATTTTCTGGTTTGCAGTTGTTTTTCTATATCATATTGATTAATAATGGGGCTGTTGATTTAATAAATATGTTACAGTCGATGAGTAATCAATCATTTGTTTATTACTTCAGAGAGAAGCAATATTTTATTGCTACAAATTGGATTATTGACAAAGAATAAGACACGTATTTGGAAATTTTTCCTCAACTCCACAATATTATATCATTTGTTTGATATGAATGAATAGTTGAAGAAAATTCTCTGAAGATAAAATATACTATAAGAACGTGTTACTTGAACTATCGATTGAGTCATTTAGAAATATCTCGTTTATCTAGTACAATTAAATTTACAATAGAATGTATCTTTATTTCAACAGTTGCCTCATAAAGATGATAGATTGGGTTCATTTGAAGTGATTTTTTTTTTTTTCAAAAAAAAAATTATAAGCAGACTGAAACATATCGTGTATGAATAGGCTCCATAAAATTCAATAGAATAAGTAATGTGGCATAATCATGACTTGATTTTGATAAATGAAAATCCGTAAATATTGTTATATGTTAGAGGCTTATGTTTTAGATAATTATGAACCTTTATCTAGTAACTTGAATGTTTTATCTAATCATTGTTATTAATACGGCATTAGCACAATTTTATGAGGCATTTGCTTTTGCATTTATTCCCTTACGTTTTGTATTTATTTTGCATTGAAATGACATCTAAATTTGAGGGCTAGGTCCGCTGATAAGTGTATTTATTTTGCATTTATTCCCTTACGTTTTGTATTTATATTATTATTCTTTGGGGTGTAGCATACTTACCTTATAATATACATAATCTTTGTTTGATAACAAGTGTTAGTTACCATCAAATCTAAAACTTAAGCTGATAGAAAATGACCAAACTTTAATATTTAAAATTTGAGGTTGACACGTGACACATTACCTTACTCATATGTAACGCCGAAATGATTTTAAAATAAAGATGGGAGAGAGAGATTGAACCAAATATCTCTAAATTCTAATACCATGTTAATTACCATCAAACTCAAAAACTTAAACTGATAGAAAATTATCTAACTATAATATTTAAGATTTGAGATTGATATATAACAACAAGTTTTAAAAGAAGCTCTAACAATTTCCACAACCATTCGAATTAAGTTTGTGATATATTAAATTAAATCTTAAGACATGAAAACTAAACATTTAAAAATATCGGTTTTGCCAGGGTAATAATGCAACTAGAAATTTAAAATACCACCCACATTAATTAAGACATAATTATCAGGGATCACTACATTGGTGGCGAGCATAGATGAGTTGCTTTCAACTTTCAACTTGGTTTTAGAATATATCCCAAGCAGCTGCCCTGTCTGAATAAAATATACTGGAGAATACAAAGTATTGATCAATGCGATGCATAATACAATAGATTGCTTAACAAATTAGAGGCTTCCAATTTTGAGTTCGATTAATGAAAGGACAAGTCCAATTAAGTTTTAACAAAAAGTTCAATATCAGAAATCCTAACCAGAATTCCCAACAAAAACCCAATGCATGACCATTTCAGTAAATGTCTGTCAAAGTCTGTAAAATGGAGATCAAAACTGGTCCACCCACTAATGTCACCATTATCACAATCGTCCCCAGTTGGAAACTAAACTACCATTTGACAACGTAAAGTTTAAGTTTTCTTCATAAAAAGTTTGTCCCCATAAACAAGCAAAAGCACTTCATCATCAAAATTTTCTGTTTATAACCACTCTCATAATTCAGTTCCCTTGATTGATGATCCCCACTGTATTTCCTGCCTTGCAAAGCAATCTCCAACTCTCTTTCTCTCTCTGTCCCAAGGTCATCTGCCTTACAAAGAAAGCTATAAACAATACTGAGGTCGTCTCGCCACCTTTTATCGCTACGCTTCACCTACCTATACAATCACTTCCATCTACAAGCCATTAAATATATATATAAAACAGCCCAAACTCTCCTTCTTTAATTCAAAATCAGTGAAGGGTAGTGAAATCTAGCTAGAGAGCTGGCAATTATTTAACAAAAAATGAAAAGTTCACTACTCACTTGCCATCTCTTCCCTCTCCTTATCATCATCTTCCTCTTCCTTCATTGCACCAAAACATCCGCTCAAGGGCCAGCTGCAGCGCCTGCAGGTCCACTCAACATCACAGCGATCCTCGAAAAGGGTGGTCAGTTTAGTTTCTTTATTCGGCTACTTGGAAACACCCAACAAGACAGCCAAATCAACACACTACTCAACAACTCAAACCAGGGGTTGACACTGTTTGCACCAACGGACAATGCCTTCTCCAACCTCAAGACAGGAACACTGAACTCGCTTAGCGATGTACAGAAGATCAAGCTGGTGCAGTTCCATGTTCTCCCTAACTTGATGTCCGTGACGCAGTTCCAAACCGCCACCAACCCGATACGTACACAGGCAGGAGACAGTGCCAGTGGCGCGTTCCCTCTCAATGTCACGACTTCAGGGAATCAAGTGAATTTAACAACTGGGGTCAATACCGCAACAGTTGCCAACACACTTTTTACTGGTAGAAATTTGGCTGTTTATCAGATCGACAGTGTCCTACTTCCTGCTGAATATTTTGGGTCACCGGCTCCGGCTCCGGCGCCTACCAAGCCTGAGAAAGATGTTCCAGTTGCAACACCCAAAGGGTCTACCACCACCACCTCCGTTGATACTTCCAGTGCAGAGAAGGCGGTGCCATTCGGAGTTGCACTTTTTGCAGCCGTTTTGTTTTGGTTTTGATGTTTTCTTTTTTTGGGGTTATTGTTGATGCCGAGATTTTTTGCCTTTGTTTGTTTGTTGATTAAGATGTTTTGTTGAGCTGAAATCATTATTCTTTAAAATAATTACATTGTTGTAAAGTTGGAATGAGAACAAAGTTTACTCCATTTTCCTTTACTCTTGAGATTTTAATTCTAACTGTGCTTTTTATCTTTTGAAAATGTAAATATGCTTTTTATGATCAAACTAAAAGCAAACAAATATAATAATGATGAAGTAAAATTGGCCAACGGGCAAAACTTACTACTAGGATATATATATATATATATATGTATATATATTTTCTTCTTCTTGTTGTTTTGGGATTAGGACTAATGCATGAGATTACTGAGCTAAATCGGAATAGGAATAATGTGATGCGGTCCAAAGTTCTATTCCTATATAAAAGAAATCTACCCATACAAGGTGGGAAAAAAATCTACACGAGAGTAAGAGGGCAACTCACACATAACGATGAGAGAGCTGTTATTTTGGACTACTTGGGTGTCGAACCCATGTCATCAAAGGCATGAGACAGCAGACGCTTAAACTAATAGCGCCAACTGCTATTGACTTTATCGTTAGGAGTTGTCTCCCATACTTTTCTTTAACATTTATACCTGAATGAAATCTTAACATAAAGATTAATAAATTATTAAAATTATCAATTTTTTTTAATCCATGCAAACAGTTAATTTAAAATCAAACATCTTTTATAAAAAGTTAAAGTAAAACATAACATAAAAATACGGAAGAGGATACCAACTCAATGCATTAATACTTAAAAACCACAATTATTGATCGAGAATCATTAAGAAGAAAATAAAACATAATTACTGGCTTGAGAATCAAATTATGTGCACTCTGCACTCAAATAAAGAATTAAATTCAAAACTTGATTTTCTTCTCCCATCGAAAGAATGAAGTTTCTTCTCTTAAATTACATTCCTATAAAACTTGTTTTCCTTTCAATTTTATTTTTGATTAATAAGTATGTTATTATTAAAGTTGTGAGTTTAAATTATTTTCGCTCTTAAGTCTGAACTAGTATAAAACTATATTTTAGGATGTCTGACTAAAAAATATTTATTAATTATTTGTTCTACAACTTGTATAACCAGCTACACAATGTTGCTACAATCATTTATAAGGTTGTAAAACCGTTTATCTCGAACAAAGGCCTGATTGGAGAAACACTCCCTATTAATGTGTTCGGTTTCTACCCATAAAAAAAAAAAGTTTATAGCAAACAAATTTCATTCAAAATGAATCAAGCCCCTCAATCCTCGAGGATCCATGTTAAATTATCCACTCATTTCCTGGTTTTACTTATGAATTAGGATACTTCAACAAATTTATTGGTGCAACAGAGGATTAATATGTTAGTCATTGGATTTAAATCCAAGATAGAATTGGGTTGAATGGAAGGGTCCCTCTCAATGTCACAACTTCAGGAAATGAAGTGTACTTAACAACTGGGGCCGAATAGGCAACAGTTGCTAAATTATTTGGGTTACGGTTGAATGGTTGATCCTGTGAGATTTTCTTTTTCGCTTTTTGATGATGAGATACTTTGTTGAGCTGGAATAATTATTCTTTAAATAAATGCGTTGTGGTACAGTTGGAAAGAGAATAAATTTTACTTCATTTTCCCTTAGTCTTGAGATTTTAATAGTAATCATATGTTTGTGATCACACCTAAAAGTCGAAACAAATAAGGATGATGAGGTGGTACTAGCATTAGCTATTCAATTTGCACATACCGCGTATTTACTAATTGCAAATGAGATCGAATAAAAAGAAATCATATTTGGGTCCAAAAAAAACCAAAAGAGGAAATCATATTTTAAGTTATTTGAGATTTGATGCTTAACATTGAATTAGATGCGTTTAAAGAAAAAAAAAATTGGGTTTAATTCGAAATGCTTTGAACCGACTCTTACTTGATTTGGTTAATTTTTAATCAAATTCATTGGATCCAAACACACGACTCCTTAAAAGTGGAAAAGCTTCCAAGTGAATAACTACCATCATAATCATCAATATAATCTGCAATTATAGATTTTCTGACTTCATGCATTTGCAAGGCTGGCTAGTTCCCCTCAAAAGTGGCAACTTGCAACAACGGGACCGCACAAGAGGAAGGTGAAAAGCTGTTAACACTAATTTATTGGATTTGATTGAAGAATAAACGTATTTAATGATTTACGGCCAGTTAGAGAGATACATGCACCAAATTACTAGCCAAAAGACCTTTTATCACTAGTACAAATTCCAGAATAGAGATATATTTTTCTTTTTTCTTCTTTTTTTTTTAAAAAAAATTCTGAGATATCATTAGAACAAAACTTTCTCCAGGAATACATTTTCGCCTTCTAACTAGGAATCTCTTTCGATGGCCTAAAGTGTACACCACCAAGTGATATGGTCAGCATCAGTAAAATATTTTGGTATAACCTGCTCAAAACGAAAGCAGCTGCACTCTTGTAACCTTATCTGGAAGCCGTGGTTCACTGGAATCAAAAATGAAAGCCAAAACCACCAGGAAAGCCACCTTCGAAACCACCACCACCAAAACCGCCTGGAAAGCCACCATCGAAATGGAAAGTGAAATGTTGTCCTCCTCCACCATAGTTGAAACCACTTCCTCCACCCATTCCAGTGTCTTCAATGTCTTCCCCTCTATCAAATCTTGCACGCTTTTCATCATCCCCAAGAACCTATGTGGGCAATACATACATCAGATACAGCTAACATGACATCCAAATTTAAATAGGCTAAAAGTTCTGCAGAATTTTGGATATATGAATCTAGATGCCCAATTTCTAGCTCACTGCTATATATGATTTTGTATATGTCAGCCTAAATCACACCAGTAGATAAATTAAAATGTCCAAGGTCCAGATAGTCAACCACATGGTAGAAGAAACCCTGTAAAATTCAAAATCAGATTACATAGAAAGGAAATATTCAAATATTTCTGGGTCTGACCTCATATGCAGCAGCAATTTCTCGGAATTTGGCCTCAGCTTCTTCTCTATTGTCGACATTCTTATCTGGGTGCCACTGCAAAGCAAGCTTCTTGTAGGCCCGCTTAATCTCAGATATAGATGCTGTCTTTGAAACTCCCAAAATCTTGTACCAATCCTTGCGTTTGCTCATCTTCAAAGCCTTTTCAGCCCTCATCAGTGCTTCCCGGATATTCATATCCTGCATAGTTAGCAAGTTTGAACATAAATCACAAATACATACAGTGAAGAAAGAATATTAAACACTGCATAAATTGTACTGCAATCTTGTTGAAACATCAACAATGAGCAACGTCAAAATGACCCAAATCAAGAATTAGTAGATAAGGAAGACCGTAAAATTTTTTTTTTTTTTTTTAATTATTTTTAATTTTAAATTAATTACTGATTGATGTGCTACTGCAATAGTTTACAACATTATTTCTATGCTTAACACATACTATAGATATCTATTGTATAGACTTCAACAATGACTAACCTGAGGTGATTTTTGAGCTGCTGACTTCAAATCTGCAACAGCTCCTTCCCAGTCCTCCGTTAAAAGTTTAGCTTCACCCCTCTGGAAAATGCCAAGCCAGTTAAAACTTGTTACCAACTCCATACAGAATATAAAAAAGTTAAATACCTTAACAAATTTGGTCTCATTGTTGTAGAAAGCACAGCAAGGAGGCATACATGCATAGCAATTCCAATAACAGCTTAGACAGATAAGGACGGATGGAAACACAACAAACCTGAACTAAAGCATCAATAAGCTCCTCATCAATGTTAAGTGCATCGCCGCAACTGCTTAAAGCATCCTTTCCCCTGCCAAGCTTAACCAAGACCTTGCACAAACCAAGATGAAGATGCACATTATGTGCATGATGATTAGGGTCCAATGCAAGAGCTGCCTTGAAGTCCTCCACGGCAACACGCAACTTGCCCTTGCTTACATTATCTTCCGCCTGATTAAAACACAATTGAGTTAAGAACTAATAACTAAATAATGCTGCATGAAGTATAACACGTCAATCGCACTAGTAAGTCCTAACTCCTAAGGAAGGTTGCTTGATGACAGAAGGGCCATGACAAACTGCACTCTATCTAAACCCTTACTCTACCCACAAAAATTTAACCAAAAGAACGTAAAACAAAAATCACAATGGAAGTTGTCTTACACTTTTTGTCTTCTTAAGTAAATTTTTCAATCCAAAATATGCTTTCTTGAGTTCGCTGTGCTCTGGATCCAGGCGAAGACCTTTTTGGAAATGCCTGAATATAACAAATATACACAAATATAAATTTCTGATTATAAACAAATAATTTAGTGCTATTATGATTTAGGATAGTCTGCCATCAAAGAAACCTTTGTGCAACATCATGATCTGCTAAATAGTAGTATGCACGGCCACGGAGCAGCAGTGCCTCTAGATTATTTTCATCTTCCTTGAGAATAAATCCAGTTTCAGAAATGGCACTAGAATAGTCTTTAGCTGCTAATAACAACTTCACTTTCAGAAGTTTGGCCTGCAACAAACAATGCATAGAGTTAACAATATGCTAAGAATTCTACTCAAAAGCCTTACTCTCAACTCCCTATGGCCACCAAAAGAAGCAGAAGCAAATAACCAAAACAAGAAACACAGATATTTATTGAATAACAATGTGTAAATGATACCTTTGAGCACGCTGGAGAAAAAACAAGTATAACTTTATCAACATATTCCAATGGTTTTGAAAAGTCGCCCGAATCAAAGAGCTTCAGAGCTGTATCTAAAGCACTCTGAGCCTGAACCAATTGAGCAAGCTCCTTTTCAGCTACCGAGTTCCCTGGCTTTAACTCCATAAACTTTCTATAGTTCTTCTCAGATTCCTCATATCTACATTGAAAAAGCGCCTGAATCATATAAGTTTCCAATCAGAAGTTGGAGGGCAGGAGAGAGAAAAGTGTTTTACTAGCCCTCCTAAATTCTAATCTAAGCAATAGTATCAGCTCATAGCTGAAGTCAAAAACGAAATCCAAACCCATTTGTTATCTTGCAGCTAGCTAGAAATGGCAACTTGAACAAACCAACAAAAAACAATCCCCTAGTGCCCTGTTTCCTTTGTTTTCTATTCAACATGGTTCTAACCAGATGTAAATGCAAACGTGATGTTACCATGACACTCTGGAAGCCTGGCAAAGCATGTTCTGCGGCTGCACTGATATTGCTATGTTTGAGATTGGGGTAAGCTGCTAGATGGTATGAATTTATAAATCCCAGTATGGAAAAATTTTCGTGGAACAAATAGATAGCATCCCTGAGAGGAGAAAAAAGGGGCCTCTGGCCATAGGGGAAAGGTCTGACATAGTATTATAAAGTACAATCAAGAGAGATTGGAGTTCGAAGGGGTTAATAGAAAACTAGGTCAGATGTCACCAACATGAATTATAAAACCATATAATTCATTGCAATATAATCTAGCGAGATGCTGGACCATCCACAGATAATAGGTAGAACCAAATAATTTATTGCAAATAAGTTGCGAGATAGTGGACACTTCACAAGTTCCTCAAAAATACTAAAAAATAGAAACTGCAAACTATTGCTTCATCGGACATGTGAAAAACTAAATTTTCAAAGACTGAACAACCTGCATAACCGGCGAAGAACAGCTCCACGGTGATAATATGCTTCTGAAAGAGTAGGATCTGCTTCTATAGCAGCATTGAGATCGTTTAGTGCCTCACTGTAATGTTTCACCTTTATACTTTGTGAGACTCTCTCAAACAACTCAGCAACACTCCCAGGGTTGCCATCTACAGCATACAAGTTACTCACATAAGATAGAAAATAATCACCGTTTGTGGACTAACAACCTTATATCATTACCTACCAACAATATTCAATTTAATAATTCTATTAGAACTACAAAAAAAATCTGTCATTTTTTAAATTAAATAAAAAATCTACCATCAAATTACTATAAGTATCCAGCTTTGACTATGCAGGAAACAAAATTGAATATAGCAGCAACAGATCAAGAGATTTAATTCGTTTTTTACCTGAATGAATTGTAAAACAAACCAACAGATGCTTTGAATCAGAACAGAAAACCGTTAGAGGATAAGACAGAAATCAAAGTGAAACTTGAAAAATACCTGAAGCCGATACGAGTGGCTGTAACAAAAGGAGCTGGCAAGCGAACACGAAATGGAGAATGAAAACTGTGTAAATCAGTCCTCTCCATGCTATCGAATCCATTAGAGAAGGTAAAGTTGCGAGACGCATCGTCGCTTTTGTTCGTGTAAAGCTACAATTTACCGCCACGCACACATACGTTGTGTCCTTTGTTTCTGCAGCAACTCTGATTTGGAGACTGAAACGCAGCGGAGAGCAGAGAGAGAGATGGAGAGACGACGGAAGCTGAGTTTGTGAAAATGATGGATTTTCGATATATTATTGGAACAGTGGAAGAGGCAAACTGAAGCGTGCGTGACTGTGAGGATTTGCATGTCATTCCACGTGGTTATAGCCAATCATTAACTTACACGTGCAACTTTGGAAAGGAGCTTTCCACGTGTCTTGTTGTCATCGGCCAATGAAGAATCGCCATGTCAGTCATCATAAGCTCTGGGTCTAGGCATTTCTCTTTTCGTAAGCCCGAATAGGCCCATTTTAAAGAGATTGGGCTGGACTCTGAAGCAACGGTAGAGGCCCTCTCACATAAAAGGTGAGCGTGCTTTGCAAAGTTAGATTATTGCTAAATATACCCTAGTGATACGGGCCTTTTTTATGAATCATTTTGAAATGTCATAAGAATTCCTCTTATGGCACGAATTTGGACACTGGATAGAACAAGAAATTTGTTTAGTCAACTCCTTATCTAAATTTTGAGGAATAATTCCATGAAAATATGCATCTCAAATTTGTAGATGCTTTTGTATTTGTAAAATCTCATATGAATGAAGATTTTTTTTCTTATTTTTTGAAATATGATATTGAGCTAGCTAAAGTTTCACCTAAATCTACATAGATTACTATTATTTATGTGACTTAAATATCTACTCTCATAAATGATGAATGATAACTACTTGAATAATAAAATATTTAATTCTCAATCAAAACTTGTAAAATATATTTTATCGGACTTGAAACTTCATCACTGATTAAAGTGGATTTAGAGGTATACAACTACTAGTACTAAGAGGCCGGGAGGTGCGTAATAAACATTTGTTGGCATGTCATAGATTCTTGGATTTAATTAATTGTACGAGATATAGATGGTTTTTAGTCAATGTTTGTAATATATCCACGCCCACTAGTTTTTTCTTATAATTGCAGTAATGATGGCTTATATTTAGGCTAGGTGAACAATTGAAACTCTTAAGGAGATAGTCTATATGTCTAGTTAGATATATTTAGGGCAAGTGGTCTAAAATCAAAGGTTAATCTGCTGAAAACAATCTTGGAATGGTATTAGAATTAATATAGGGGCCATATCCACGCCAGAACGGTGCTGAAATTTCAAGTAATGATAAATAGTTTATGTGTTGAACTGAATGTCTCATACCTGTTTTATATTATGTATATGTATATATATATATGTCTGTACGTATAGAGAGAGAAATATGGAGGCAGGGGCACCTTCGGCCCCACAGAAATTTTTTGAAAAAATACATGTGTATAAATATATGTGAAAATAGTTTACATTTATTAAAATTAAAAACTTTTAAATGGTAGTCTCCTATGAAACTTAATCTGTTTATAGTTTGTAATACATATTCGTTAACATTGTGTGTACTTCAATTCCTAATTTTAAGGTTAAGATCAGGCTCCATGTACATAAACAGTCTCATGTTTTGTTGCTATTAATCTATTGTGGCATTTATCTTTATTTTTCCGATCATCAAACTTAAAAAAATATGGTAGAAATTAATCGGCCTCAATTTTGTAAAACATCCTAATAAAAAATACTCTTAACACTTGGGAGGAATATAGAAAAGGAAATTTACAAAATCAAAATTTTAACGAGAACGCGTATGCACGTATGATATCTGTGTAACAATAACATGCTTTGAAAAATGATGGAAATTATTACTGTGGAAAGGCTCCAATTTCAAAGATCTTATACATATAGCTTGACCCAGGTCTCAAAAAGCTGGTCGATCGTGACAAGTACCAATAAAAAGGTGAAAACTCATCACAATAAAGGTTTACATATTTTTTTTGGAAATAAGTTTACAGTTATTTTAATCTCTCTCTCTTTTCGTGCAATTTTCATTGTCTCTGTTGTTTATCCGAGGGCCTGTTTGCATGGCCATTGGTCGTGCGCCAATACAAACCGCACCATGTATAAATTTATGTCTACAAATATATCTTTATAATCATCTCTCTCCCTTCAAATACATAGGGTTCATTGTATTTATGTTAATAATAAATAAAGACCTTTTAAAGTCAAAGACTGTCCCAAGCAAGGGACTATTAGGGACAGCAATGTCCCAGACTACTGATTAAAATAAGGGTCCCCCTCTCTACAGTCTACACTGACAAGTAAAAACTTTCTATTTTATATATAGGACCTTTTTAAATTTTTCTCTACTGATCACGATCACAAATCAAGAAAAACTGGGCACAGGAACGTATTTGAGTACCCAATAACAACATAAAAGTGAAACTTGAAAGAGTATGAACGGCGTTCATGCAGTTTCCAATAATCCTCATTGGAAACTTGAACATTCTGTCTTTGTTAGTTCCAACTTCCGAGGTATGTTGCCATCCCCATTCCCTTTATCAGAACAGAAAGATTTTTCAGATAAAAAGGGGATTCTATATATAATTGACTGAAACATGAAGTCAAGCTTAAACTTTTCCACAAAGTGCATGTTTGAATTATGTTACTTGATTTGGTTTATTGATTTTCAGCTTGAAACCTAAACTTACAGTTTACAAACTTCTTTATTCTTTTTGGAAAGCAAACTTACAAAATTCTTGGTAACATTATTTCTTTCCAAACTGGTAAATTCTAGGTTTTCTCTTTAATGGGATTACATTTTATATATAGATCTTGTTCAATTAAATATGTACGTGTACATGGATCAGCCGATGTTGAAAAGCACTTCCCAAGTAAGCCCATAAAAAGTAATTTCCAGGAATGACAAAATCTAAAAAACTTGCGATAGAGAAAATGAACAGTAGTGTCCTAGAATTGGTGTAGCTAGCAACTAGCTAGCTAATCATCAATCGATCAATCTATTTAGTTATTTCGATTCTTTATTCTCATTATTTTGCTATCCCATCAAACGTTTTTGACGGATCGGATGGCTATCCTTTGATCGCTAAAATTTGTCCTATAGGCTTCCTTTGGTCATAATTTACCCATAATTTCCTGTGCATTGAAGAATCTATGAACAGTTACCTAGATTCTTGCTAGCTAGTTGATCGAACATGGCATTACACATGTGTGTGTGTGATCTTAGCATAAAAGCTGCAAAGTTACTCCCAAAGTCTTATCGTCTAAATTTTATCGTAAAAATAAAGATATATAGATCAACGGTCTAATTAAGTTTGCTTAAACTACGATTATTTTAATCAGGCAAGTTGGCAAATCAGCTAAAAATAAATCCCAAACAACGACTTGCAATTTTCTTTTAAACCCACCATTGTTGACGAGTTGGATATATAACATTGACGGACGGTCAACGTTATATCACGTAGTTTTCTGTGCTAGCTGTTCGATTCCAAAAAGAAAATGTAAAGACAGAGGCAAAACACGTTAAAAGAGTAAGACATAAGAGTAAAAACAACAAGAACAACAACGAGAACATGCATGACTTGGAGTTCGCTCAATGTTTCGTCACTTCAAATATGCACTGGCCCCTACTTGCCCCCACTGACCATTTTTCACAACTTGCTCCGGATAGCTCGCTGTCTTTGTGCTGATTTCTGGCTCTCCAAAACTTTCTTCACATCAACAGTTTTACCGAGTCCAAACTCTGTCGTGACATAACCAGACTCACTATATAGAGTACAACTATTTAGCTCTGGGTCTGGCCTGGTCAGGTTATAATTTGTGGCATATACAAGGGGTAGCTAGCTGTAACTAATTATGGGCAACAAAATATGGGATTTTAATAGACTTTATTGGTTGCTGGTGAATTGGGTCAAACCCATTGAAGAACCTATGGAAGCAAATTTTGCTAGCTCATGAGGCAGAAATGGACGACCAGGTTGATCACCACCCATGCCAAGGAAGTCTCTTGTTAGACTATGATCGATTGAGTTTGAAACTTGATGCAGCTTCAATTGAATTGGTTCACTTTGTTCTCCTCTTGTTTGCATCATTAGCTGATGACTTAGAGCACCACTGCTTGTACTAGTCATGGAGCTCAAATTTGAACTAGCATTACCCATCACTCCTGATAAATTATTATCTTGTTGCTTGACATTTTGGTAGACCTGGTGCAGCTCGTTTCTGTTCTGATTGAGAGCATTTGAGTTGAGGTTTGTTGCAGTGGACGAAGAAGAGCTCATCACATTAAGAGAAGTGTTCCCAAACATTGATGGATTGCTTCTTGTAGAACCCATCTGGGCTGCCTTTTGCAAGAGCGCTGTCGCGGACATGGGCGCAGCTGGCTTTGATGGCTTGTTGTTTTGAGTATCTGAATAAAGAGAAGAAGTTTCTTCTTTTAATCCTTGCTGAATTGCTGATAAGGAAAGATTTCCACCTTTTGAAGTTGTGGCTTGAAACTGATTATGACTTCCATAATTAGCCATATTTGAAGACGAACCATATAAATTACCTGAAGCCATTTGTATCATCTCAGGCAAACCTGTTGATATATCATAATTAATTAGGAATCTAATTATATAATGCTAAAATTGGCACTAAATATAGTTAAAACTAATTAATCACCTGCAGTGGCCAAATCTGCCCGAAAACCTGATCCGAATTGGGAAACTCCGGCAACATCTTGTACTAGTCCCTGGTTAGCAAATCCATGAGGCAAATTCAAGGTATCACCTCTAAAATTGAGATTTGTAGATGAGACTGAAGTGAGTCTTGCACTTTCTTCAGCCAAGGCATCACAGAAAGCTCTGTGGGTGATGAAGCTATCTTTTCTGTTAAGGAATAAACTCAATTAACTTTATTGTTCCATCTCGTGATCTAATCATCGAGTGCATTAAATTCGAACCGAAAAAGTTACATGAAACACCCCTCTACGTGAGCCTTTATTTGTACTATATATACACAATACAAACGTAACCAGGATTCAAAGACAGCAAAAGCAAGAACAAATTTGTAAATAATAATAATACCTGGAAAATAGAGTTCCACAGTCACATTTGTACTCTCTAGTACCACAAGTTTTAGAGTGAGCTTTCCAGTCGGATTGGACTGCATATTTCTTGGAGCATTTCTCACACTTCCACTTCTTCTCTCCATGTTTTCTGCTAAAATGCTTCTTTATACCAGTTAAGTCGCCGAGAGCTCTCGATGGATCGTGGTGAACACAGGTCTTCTCTGGGCAAATATAAACCTTCTTTTTGATGTCTTTGTTGGTTCTTTGCTTGAGTTTCCATGGAAGATTGTGACCTCTTCTATGAAGCTGTAAGTTTTGGTCTCTTTGGAACCCTTTATTGCATATCTCACAAATGAAGCGGTTGGTGGCCATGAGTGTCTTGGGAGAAAGAGCAATAACCTCAGCATCTGGATCTGTTTAGACAAAGAAAAAATTATGTATATGTAACTAACAACCTATCAAGAAAACAAAAGCTAGGAAAAAAAAAACAAAAGAAACCAAGAGAAGGTAACAAAAAATATATATATTTAGAGCATGGAAGGCACCTGGTGTTCCTGGTAAGTTTCTTCTCTTCTTGGTAGCTGATTGGTGAGGAGGAGTAGGTTTAGGGTTAGGGTTGGCGTTTTGTTGTTCAGGAGCGAACCCTCCAAAAGAAGAAGGTATTGAAAACGCATTACCAGACATCATTTGCATTTAGATTCAATTCAATTCAAAAACTGGTTGCTAGTGAATTAGTTGCAACAAAACAACTTGCTTTCGAAAAGAGCTCAAAACAATACAAACAAACAAACAAGGGTTTTCTCCAAACACAAGCAGATAAAATCTTAGGTATATTCAAAGACTGACTCTCTCTCTCTCTCTCTCTCTCTCTGATTTTCTGCCAAAAGACAAAGAAAAGGCAAAAAAAACACCAACTCAAAGCTTTTAATCTAAAAACACCCAAAACACAAAACAATAGAGTAACTAAAATAGTCTAATGGAAATTCGGACTCTTCTAACAGAGATCTGGTGAACCCTTTGCTCGATTTCAAAAGATAACACCAAAAATCATGATGGCTCTAGAGAATATATCTTCTTTATTTTCCAACCTTTCTCTCTCTCTTTCTCATATAAATGTTGGTTTTACATTATATGCTCTGATCTCTTGCTCTTTTTATCTTACTCGAATCCACAAAGTCGGTCAGCCATTGATTCAAATGGCCCACCTCACTGTCTCTCACGCGCGCGATTGTAAGAAGAACCAGTAGAAAGTTTTGTATGTGAGAGTGAGACAGTATCACACAGTAAGCTGCTCTCGTGTTCGTGTAGTCAGAATGTGTAGGATTGTGTGTCTATTTTTGTAGCCTTTTCAGCTCAAACTCCAATTATTTCGAGATTAAAAAGGTAAATATTATAATGAACATTTACTTTAATCTAGGTTAAAGGCAATATTTTCTTGGAATTCTCTATGACATAAAGCGATTTACAGTTATAATCGAGTAATCTAGGGGCCATTGATATAATATGACCTAAATGAGTAATACAATGAAAAAAATGGCTACTTTTTTTAATACTTTAACCTTCCTTTCAAAATTATATTCAAAATTTTTAGTTGTCCTCAATAATTTGAATATTGGTTAAAAGCAAGTTTTATTTTGTAAAAGAGAACTATATTTTGATATTAGGTAAGATGTATCTTTAAAATTTGGTCAAAATGTTTATTTACAATCGATTTTAAATTATTTTTGAGATTATGTTCTACTAGAAAAAATGCCCTAGAATGCTTAAAAAATTGTCTATTTTAACATTGATATATTTAATAACATTAAAGTTGTAAAATATAATATGATGGAGATTCTAACCTTAACGTCTTGTTTGTTACAACGGATTGGATTGAGAATTTCCTATCCAATCCCTTATTTTTTGGTTGTACAGGATTGGAGCATGCAATGAATTTATCTCACTCTTGGTGGGATAAATTTAACCCACCAATTTGATGGGTTAAAATTATCCCACTAGCCTTGGATTATTATTATTATTTTAATCTTCTTTTCTTTCTTACATTAATTACATAAAATATTAAATTATTTTTATATACATTATTAAAATGTTTAAGCATAACATATTTCAATAATAATTATAAAATAAATATTATCTTAAAAATTAATTTCAAATGATTAGATATATTTTTCAAAAAAATATTAAATTATTTTTAGTTTTATATTATTAAAATAATATGATATACAATTATTTTTTATCCAATTCCATATACATCAAATAATGGACAATATTATCTTTAATCCAATCCATATAATACTAAACAAATCATAAGATTAATTTTTATTACGTTTAATCTAATTCAATCTTATCAAAATAATATAATCTAGTTATACGTGTCAAATGAGGCTAATAATTTGAATTATATATAAATCTTCCCAAAAGATGTTAAAAAGTAAATGACGGGACTGTTAATGGAGGGACGATGATGGGGAATTTGAAGCAGAAAAAGAGTTTACAGTAATATATATATATATAAATAAAGGGGAGCTGCTTTTTAGATGAGGTATAAAATGATTAAACCATAATTATAAAGGAAGACCTCCATGAAAGCAAGCAAGAAGTGCAGCAACGCAATGCAATGTCAGGTCAGCTTGTGAGAGAGAGAAGGTGAGTTACGTTTCCCTAGACAAATGATAGGACCGTCCGTGATACCTGTGTTTGTGTAATATGTCTCACTGCTGACCGTGACTGTGGGACCATCCCTTTCTATCATGCCAAAAAGTATGAGTTGCATGTGGCTTTGAATCATATACCTCATCTTTACAATTTACAAACATATGCTGCTCTCTGAATGCTACTCATGGTGATAATGCATTTGCAGTTAGACTCATCATTGTGTGTATATATACACTATCGTACGTATATAATTTCTCAAATATTAACTCCTTTTTGTTTGACATTGCAAATATTAACTTTTAGATTGCAAATTCTCAATAACAGCAATAAATGAACTTTATAGAGAAGACTTATTTCTTCTTGTTACTTTACAACTTACGATAATTTAAAAAGAGGGAGAGAAAGTTAAAAACTATGTGCTTCCTATAACAATATATCATTGATTTTTTCAATAAATGTTTATTTGTATTTATTCAGAAATTCAATAATTAATTGATAGGAGAAAAATACAAAAGAAGGTTACGGTTTTTTAATATTCTCTACTTTTAGCCTTCCTTCAAAAATAATAATAATAATAATAATAATAATAATAATAATGGTGACTGGAGAATATTCTTTGCTTATTGGTGACATGACATTACACCACCAATATCTCACAACAAAAGGCAGGTAAGTTGGCATCGATCTCGTCTAGTTATATACATAATTAACATGAAATCCTTTTCTTTGTTCCTGTTCGATCATGTTTTTAATCTGATAACACATGAAATTTAAATGATAAAACAACATGGATGCTATCTCTTTTTCTATCCCAGCTTGAGCCGTTAGCTCCTTGAAGCTAAAAGTAAGTTCTACATGAACACATAATTTGGCAATTTGCATATCACACATAAAACAATTTAAGCCATTCTCACATAAAACATTGTACCATGAAATTTCTCAAATATCGGGTTCAGCTATAACCCCCTTTTCCCTAATATTACTTGCATCATTTACATTGTTTTTAGAAGTGTTTTAGTAACACTCAAATATTTTTTACAAAAAATAACAGCTTGTGTGTCTACCATGTAGAGTTTGAAAAAACAAAGCATTTTTTAAATTAAGAAAGTAGGAAAACAATTTTGTAGAACATAAATATATATTTAATTATAATAAATAAATACTTTGTAAAGTACAACGTGGGAATTATTTTTTTTAATATATTTAATTTTTTTTCTGTGATTTTTTTTTTCTTTTTAATAAATTAAAACTCCTTGAATTGCATTAGTAGTTCACAAATGACTTTTAGTTCGCTTTTAAAGTTCTGTTTAATTAATCATTTCAACCTGGAATCATAGGCATAGTAGGCCAGCTGACTTGCATTTGCAAATTTGTCACAAGTTACAATAGGTTGGTAATGCATTGTATCATCCCCACTAATATATATATATACACACACATACATACATATATATATATATGTATGTATATATTGAATTAATAGATTATTCAACTGCTTTTGGCTCCAAGCATTCGGATCTTCCTTCAACATAATTGATGCTTCCTCATCTCCCGCTAAGCATCCAAAGCTCTCTCTCTCATTTAAATAATTTTTTAAAAATAAAAAATTTGTTAATTAAAGTTTCATATATCGAAACCCTTACTCCCAGATGAAAAAGAGAATGAATTTATTATATATTGCGTGTCCGACCAGATACGACATCTCTCACACACATCCATTGCATAGATTCCTAATCTGCCCCACGTAGAATGCCCCTTTTTTCTTTATTTACTTTGAAATCTTGTTTTGTGATTATAAAAAAACCGTAATCCAGAAATCGTTGAATTGTACCAGTACAATAATTAAATCGGGGTAATGTTGTTTAATTTTAGTTCTGCAAAATGCCCTTATAATAGACCTAATACCTAAAATAATTTATGGATGGTTGCGTCGTTGAATTGTATTAGAACGACCCTTAGACTCTGAAGAGATTATGATTATTTATTCTATGATTAAGACATTAAGTACGTACCCTGCATTTAAATAATTATTATCACTGTAGAGAGTATATTCATAATCCGAAATTTTCTCAGGTCATTTCGCCGTGAAAACTTATTGCCTGACATTAGTCATACATTCAGTCCCTGTACTTTTGATAATAATATAGCTCTACAGTTTGTGAACTTCAATGGAGGCTTACATCCTAAAACACAAACAGTAATTATAGTTACTAATTGGTAATATAAAAGTGACTATAAATATCGTTTGGTTCCTAATTAACAATACGTACCTTTAAGCAAAACCAAGTTTTCAAGTTTGAATTATCTATCTTCAAACAAAAAAATAAGAATACGGTAACATAAAAGGGGATACAAATATTTTTCGAGCAAGTTTTGCTTTATTTCACTTTTTTATTTACAAATTAAGTAACTTCAAACAGCAACAGACACAAACATTAATTACGAAGTTCATCGACGGTCTTAATTGTGTATAATGTAATTAAGAGGTAATTAATTTAAAATGCACAAGTAACACGTTTGCCAAAGGCAAAATAGTCACCTTCCTGAAGAGTGGAAAGTAAGTAACCCCTAATTGAATTGGATTAAAAAACTAATAATGTTATTTCAAAAAAAAAAAAAAAGTAATAAAGATGTTTGGAATTAATGAAAGGATGGACAACACGTCTTTTCTCTCTATATGTAATCTTCAAACTGTGTACAGACTTACGGATCCGCCACGTGTGTGGTCAATGACTCACTGCCCCTACGAATTGGGCATCTATATTGTGCAAACAACTAAATCAATAGAATGTTAAAAAAAAATAATACTTTCTAAGTGATTGATTATTTTAGATTGAGTTGGTGAAAAGTGACATCGTTAAAATATAGAGCATTTCAAATTAAGTCTATAATAAAAGAATTTTTTTTTATCACTTAAAAAAATTAATTATTATCTATATCAAAATTATCTAAATTGCTCCAAAGTATTTTCCATTTTAAAATTTCTTTTATAACCTTACCCGAAATTATCAAATTATCATTTTTCTTCTTTCCTTTTCTCTTCCATAAGATTTTCACTTCTTCCATTCTCTACGCTTTTTCTCATCTAATCAAGATTGTTTATGTATCTATTAAATGTTCTTTAACTCCTCAAAATGTACATTTAAGATTCTTCGTCTCTAACAAGCTCAACATTCAAGTTTTTCTACAAGTTTAAAGATATGTAATTGTTATTGATTGATTTTCAATTTATTTTATTTACGTTATTTAGTTAAAGACCATAAGAGTGACTTTTGTTGTGATTTAACCTTACATGAGTGAAATCTACAAAAAAAACTAAGAGAAAGAAAAGGAACTGCGATTTTCTGCGTTTCGTCAAATTTTGTGAATACACGTAACCCGATTCGGGTTATATATACTCACAAAACCTTAATCGGGGTATGAGAATACACATAATCCGAAACGAGCTATGTGTACCCCACAAAACCCGATTGGGTACACATAACCGATTTGGGTTGCATGTACCCACAAAACCTGAAAATGATTTTTATTGTTTTTTTTTTCAATTTATTTTGTTGTGTATGTTTAGTATTTATCAGATATAAATATATTTGGTTAGATTTTTATGAATTTGACGATACAAAACTAGACATTAAATATGATAAGAGTATGTGCGAGACTAATTTATTTTATACTTTAAATTTAATAGGAATGAGTGAAGTGATGCTAATAGTCAAATGCAACGGACAGTGACATGTGAACAACTATGTTAGGGGTGAGACATTTATGATGGAGGCCCCTAAGAATGTCAATTTTTTCGATTGGTGGACTTTGTTTATATAGTGATTGATATTGATAGAAGAATATGAAATATTTATTTGCATTATTTACTCTGAGTTAAGACAATGCTTACAATTAAGATACCTATCATCACTAATTTCAGTGTCCAAGGTGTGATTTCAGAAAAAAAAAAAAAAAAAAAAAAAAAAAAAAAAAAAACTGATTATAGAAATATTTATATTGACAAGAATATAAGAGATTCTGAAGGTATTAGCTCTACTATCATTTCATTTGCCATCAGCACAATACTAGACCCAGAACATTTAAAGGCACATACGGATAGAATTGTAAGTCTAATTATAGGTTAAGGTCAAAATTGTTTTATTTATTTTAATAGTAGTAAACAAGTTTCAGCTTTTGTAGCCACATTTATATATGTAGAAAATCCAATGTGTGACATTGATTTTGACGGAAATGATCGTAATGATAAAGATCAGGACATAGATAATGATGGTGATAAGACATCGAATACTGGAGATGACAATGAGGAAAATATAGCTGATGTAAAAAATGCACAGTATTTATAAGTTAGATTATCGGGTTCACAATTTGAAACCAACATTTCACAACCATATTGGATTGTTCCCGGTATAGATCAGTATGAAATTGAGGCTACATCAACTTCTATGTTGACCTTCATCCGACATGATACATTATATAGAGATACATTTTTTTTATAGTAAATATGAACTGAATGTGGCCGTTAAAAAATGTGTTCTTAATTCTAAGTATCAACATAAAATTAGACATTCATACATGGTTAGATATGATGTCGGTTGTAAGGATCTAACCTGCAGGTTTAAGGTTCGTACAAAATGTAGAAATGGTGGTTTGATATGGTATGTGTATAAGTATATGTCAGAATACACATGTTGTTAGGACATCTATGAGTCATATAAACGGAGTGTGAAGACTGTTGTCATAGTAATGTTGTATTAGAAAAAGTGGGGCTTGATTATATTACATCTCAGCTTTTAATTGTAGAAATGTTAAAGTAATATGGTGTACAGATCATGTACACTAAAGCTTGGAGGTTTTACAATATGCAAAAAAAACTAGCATATGAAAAAGCGGATGAGTCATTTCAGCAGCTTCCTTTGTATTTTTACATGATAAAGGAAACAAACTCTGATACAGTAACTGTAATTGAGACGAATGAAAATAATAGGTTTTTATATTTGTTTATTACACTTGGAGCCTCAATTAAGGGTTTTCGATCTTACATCAGACCGGTTATTGCTGTTGATGCCACTTATTTGAAAGGTGAATATAAAATGATGATTTTTGTTGCTGCATGCAAAGATGAGGGGGGAGATGATTTATGCTATTACTTTTGAATTTGGTAATGGTGAGTCAGATAATTCATGGATCTGGTTCCAAGTAAATTATGAGAATGATTCATCATAAAAGCATTGTGAATGCGATGAGTGATGTTTTTCCCAAAGTCTCACATATGTTCTGTTTCTTCCATTTGAAGCAAAACCTGAAAAAACACAACAGGAAGCAAAAAGATATGGAGGACATGTTTTATCTTGCAACATATTGTTATGCAAGACAAGATTGTGATAGATATTTGGAACAAATTCAAAGGGTATGTCTGTAAGTTAACATTAAAGTAATAAAATGGTCACATGCATATTCTCCAAAAAGAAGATATAGCATGATGACCACTAACATTGCAGATTCGTTGAACAAATGCATGATGAAAGCACGTCGACTCCCAATAGCAATCGCACATGAATATCTAAGACATATATTATAGAAATGGTATAATAATAGACATGTTCATGTTGAGAAACTTAGATGTTCGGTTACCAAAACTATGGAGGATCATGTGAATTCGATGGCTAATGAATCGACGAGTGCCACCGTATATGACATTCAACAATATTCAGCCTTTTGAGCGATCATACAGTTATCAACATTAGGATCTAGATTAGTTACCTTGTTATCATACAATTGCTTTTGTCAAGTATGGTAATTATGCTTTTATTATTTAATATCATTCAGTAACCTTTTACCTTTGTCATATATAATAGAGTCAACGGTATTCATTATTATACACTTTGTCATGATTATTATAGTAAAAAATTACTGGAAGCTGTATATGTACGTCCGATCAATCTTGTCCTTAGCCCAAAAGATTGACATATTCTCTCGAAAGTAAAAAGTATAATTGTACTACCACTCGAAAGAAGACGACAAGTAGGTAAACCGAGAGAAGCACAAATTTCTTCAGTTGGGGAAAGTCGTCAAAAGAAAACGTGTGAAAATTGTGGTGAAAGAAGACACAATTGTCTTTGTTGTCCTAACCCCTGTATATCCACCATCGGAGGGACGAATGTAGAAGCTGTTGGGACAAGTGCAGAATGACGGAACTAGATCGGACCCCTATCTCAAGTCAATGAGGATCTTATGAAAACTCAAATTCTCTTGATTAAGATCCGTATTTACTGAAAATCTTTTCTAACAATCATTGAAATTCTGAAATCTCTTAGAATTTAACAAAGCTAAAATCTATTTCTATATTTGAAAACCATAAATTTAAACATAGAAAATAATTTTTCAAATATCTGTAAAATAATTATCAACTTATAAGACGATTTTAAAAACACATTTACGAAATTTAGTACATAACGAAACAATATACATTTTTTCAATTATTTATTATTATGTGGTTTTCCTCGCGATACACAAAAATCTGCACGAACCTGCAGTGGATACTTGGAGAAAAAATTTTAAAGAAGAGAGTGAGTCTAATGTCCTGTGAGTGGATATAAATTTTCAAAAATGTTTCTAAATAAAACATAATATCTTTTCTAGACCGTAATGCTTTTCAATAAATTATAAAATTTCGCAATCGAAAATAATAAAACTAAATGTGAAACATGATCTCATAATAAAACTATAAACCTTGATAGAATTTTTCTAAAATGTTTGTATATAATACGAGCAAAATGCATAAAATTCATCATTCTGAGATAAGACTTTATAGATTCATAGTCAAAATTTGGTTTTTATAACATAGTACCCTCAGGCTATCAGTGACTGTTAGTCAATATTTGGTTAACCAATGATAGTTTCATCATTTATTAATAACAAATATTATTAAAATCATTTTTCATCTCTCTCAGTTGCTCTCTACCACCAGACCTCCACCACCTTTTTCTTCTTCTCTCGCTCATTTGATGCTTCGTGGAAGCTAGATCTGGGTTCGAATCGAACCCAAACGTCTGGGTTCAACAAACCCAGATCTGTTTGAAGATAATGTCTAGATAATGTGTTTAGGTTTTTGCAGATGATTGATGATATGTTTGGGTTTACAGATTGATGTTTGGATGAGTTTTTACAGATTGTTGTTGTAGGTAGTGGCGATTGATGTCTGGATGCAGACGGGTTGTTGCAGATTGATGTTTAGGAGATGGGTTTCTGGGTGAGCAGAAGGCCAAAAATTTTATTGTTTTAAATTTTTTTTAAAAAAATTAATTTTAAAAACTGAGGAGATTTACGTCTTTAAACTTTAAACCAAAGTTAACCATCAATTTTAACATATTTGGATCTTTAAGCTGAGGTTATTTTGTTATAAAACTTAAACTTAGTATTTGTCTATTTAACGTTTTACCTTAGGGGGTTTTTGTGTATTTTGCTCATATAATACTCAAACATTATCATTTATGAAAAGAAATCATTCCAAAATTTATAAATAATTATATTTGAAATAAATATTATATCATCGTAAAATTGTAACTTCTATATAAAATTTTTCTATAAAACTTTTCTGGAAAGTCTCTTTTGATAATTCTAGTAGTTTATAAATTTTTGTTTAGTACATATAAAATATGAAATTTTATAACCTTTAAACTTTTCTGGAAATTCCTTTATGAAATTCTCGTATTTTGTAAATTCTCTTTCTTTATATGTAAAATATATATAATTAAAAAATTGATATTTACCTGTCAGGTTGCTAAAGCACATCTCATTAATCTACATACTTCACGTCCCATATTTTTTCTACAGATGGTATTTCTGTGTTGGTTTTCTTATAGTAATCAATCGATTGTAAGATTAATGGTATCTAGTGAACCAACGGCTCAATGACATTTCTCCAGTGTTCAAACTCTGTATCTATAGATAGATCATATATGAATATCTTCTGCTCTATGAGACACACCTTACAGACTATCTAATAGGTCTGATGTAGATTATACAGGAGCAATAGTTGCATTTTGAAGACGTTAATGATAGTTCTAATTCGAACGATCAAATATCAATTTTTAATTGTGGAATGACACTTATATTGTGAACAAACCACGTGAACAGACCACCAAGAGATTTTACAGTCTTCCATATCACTTGCGAACATTATCCAATGTGGGGGGATCACAGCTGTAGCAGAATCAAATGTCTTATCTTGACTGATATATTCCTTATTCATAACTAATGTCATGTCTACCAGCAAGTGAAAAAATTAAAATTTTAAATTATTTACTACTTAATAAAGATGACAAAGATAGAAAAAAAAATGAGCAATTATGAAATGTAAACACTCATAAAAAAAGTCGATCCATGCACTTTGTATCTGTCATCCTGAGCCTCATCCCATCACCCATTAGGTAATAAACATATTTATCAATACCTGAGGTCTAAAGAAGAGAAAACTTTGTACTGTTTATACATCCTCTCAACCACATCCTCAAACACTAGCACAATCTCCACCACCTGCTCCTCTAGCATTTTTTTTTTTTTTTGTCTTTTTTGTGCATTCAAGATCTGTCTACGATGGTAATAGAAATACCGATGGTTTAATTTTTTATTTAGACCGTGATGGTTTCCCTTATAATATTAAGAAAATCAAAATTTGTAAACATGCATTTATAATGATAAAACAATCCTAAAATACAAAATTTACCTGATCAATATCATATTTGAATGATGGGTCATGATAGAGTGGTGGGTTCTCATGGGGTAGTGAGACATTGACCCCCAACAGCTGTGATACTAAGCCCTGGACTTCCACAATCTATAGAAAATTAAAAGTTGAAATTACATAGTTATAATGATTCGCAAAACTAAACTAAAACACAAAATAAATACAAAATTTACTTGATCACTAGCATTTTGCTGCGGTGGGTCCTAATTAGATGGTAAAACGTTTACTAACCATTGTTTTTTTGGTGATGGTGATATTTTCAATAGTGATGGTTTTTTTTTTTTTTTTTTTTTTTTTTGTGGTAATGAGCGATGAATGTACTCATTCCGGATAGAGCTCTTAGTATTATCATCATCGTTATTATCATTGTCATTCGGGTTATCCCCGCCATCCGGAGGCTTATGGATTTTTAGCATCCTCTCAATCCTACCCAACATCTCGTTTTGCTTTTGTTGTGTCTTTAAACTAGACTCCATCAATGTCATAATCTTGCCTACTTTCATCTGAGACTCTTGCAAAGTAATTAAATAACAATATAAATTAAATGGATAGTCGCGTAAGAATGAAACACAATAACATAATCATACAAAATTCACACCTAACGCTGAGAGGGTCCAAAGGGCATGCTGTAATCCCGTAGGACTACGGTGTCATCATGTTAATCCTCGCCTCCCTTAAACTCGTGCACCCTTTTTGTCCTTGCCTCTGAGTTGATAACCCTTTTTGTCCTCATGAGTCTGGATGTGATAATGTTGCTCCTCTTCCTCTCAATTCAACTCCCTTTTGCCTTTCTTTTCCCTAGTTAACTCCTTCTCACATTCTTCTTCTCTAGTCGACTTTCTCGCACTCTTCTCATTATCCGAATTATCATCTTCATCGACAACCTTTCCACCATCTACTTTATAGGCATTTTCCCTAACAAAATGCATAGGGTTGAAGGACTTCCAATAATCCTGTTCTCTTTCCACGGCTGTGGGTTCAAAGGTACTACTGCCTCCTATCAACTACACAATATATATAATATACTTAATATTATAATTACAAACAATAATAATCAATAAATGAAAATCAATATAGGTTAGTTTAGATACTTACACGAAGAAACTTATTAAACCAACTTATTTGCTTTATGTTATTACAAACCCAATTCACACACGTTAGCAGTAACATATCGTTTCCTATGTCTCTCTTCCCTACCTTATTTTCCAATGACGAAAACATTTTCACCAGCCAGCATTGTAATTTTCATTAAATTAAACAAAAAATTGATAAACATTTAGTTATTATATATATAAATACTAAACAATTTTCATTATTTATAAAAAGAGTATACTAAATATTATACCTAAAATTTCCAAATATAGTCGTACAAATTAATGTTATGTCCAATCATAAGCCGATCTTCATCAAGCGCTTGATGAAGAGACTCTATAAGTTTACTATAGTCGACTATAGTCTAGGGGAACGTATTCCATACATTAACATTCTCTATCAAAACCCACAGATAAGCGTTCACCTTAGCCCGATCATCAAAGCTGTAGCATAGACCAAAGGCAATGACTATATTAGCTAACTTCAAGACATCCTCATTGCTTATATCATCCCCTTTTACCCTTAACATATGTATAATTTCAGCCAATATAGGCAATTTTCCTTTAAAACATCACCACAGAAGACTATTTTTGCTTTGTTGCTTCCCCTTCAAGATACGTAGGTCGACATGCCTGAATCGGAGTCCTGTCACTAATAAGAACTCCTGTTTTTCAAACCTATATGCTCTTCCCCCAATTTCGAACCACATCTTATCAAGGCATGAATCAGAATACACTAACTCTCTAGCAAAAATAACAAGCATAAAGTGAGTGACCAGTAACTGTTAACCGAGCATTTTTATAAAATGCGTGATCGAGCTCTCCTTCTTTAACATTTCTAGAAGCTATCTGTACGAAATAAATACATTTAGATAACCAATATGCTTCAAACTATTATGTGTACTCCTCGTCATTCCGTTCGAAACATTATGTACAGTGCACCTATAATTGAATTGTATATATGGGAAAGAAAAACAACAAGTGGTTTGTTAAACTTTTTTTGAATTTTGAAATATAATGATAGTTCCGTAATTTCTGGTTAGGGGTAATTTAAGTATATTGGGTATAGGGTGCAAATTATTTGTTTAAAAGTCTAAAATGAAACTTTTCAAAAGTTGGGGGTAAAAACGTATTTTTTGTTTTTTAACAAGTCATTTTTGGTATTTCTAAAAAATATGGGGTGAACGCTAGAAAAAACTGATACACATAGAGTGCTCAAACAGATGGTTAAGATTTTGTTTTTGTTTTTGTTTTTTGTTTAATTGAGAAATTACATTACAATTCCTATAGAAAATATACCATTTGAAGTATATTTAAAAAGCCAAGCACCACAGAAATTATTATACATAAGTTGTGTAAAAATCTGATATTTTAAGAAGTCTCTACAGTGTGATTCCCCCTTATTAATCTATTACTTAAGAAAACTATGAATTTATAACATGGAAAATGATACCTTATATATTTTTAATGTATTATTCGCGATGAGACAATTCAAATCTTTTGCTTAAGAAAACTACGATCAGATTGAACGACCGTCTTTTGCTTCTAAGTAACAAGCCACGTTAGGCAGTGGTGATACCTGAAAATTATTTTTAGGATTTCTCATTCATCTTTTCAAACACATTTAAAAAAAAATAAAAAATGATATGCACAATCAATTGTTCGTGCATTCCACCCCACACCCCATAAATGATATAGGGCTTGAGTCTCATCTTATTTGTAATTTTCTTTTTTAAAACAAAATGAAAGTGTGAAAAGACATCTTCTTTATTATTGAAATGGCTTTTTGGGAGGTATGCTTGTACTGCTTGAACTAATAGATTGTAAAAACTTTTTTTATGGATCATTTGTAATGTTTAAATCTAGTATGTCTTGGTTGAACCTTTTAGGTGGGCCATGCTTGTAATCCTTGATCTAGTCGATCCAAACATAACCCTGACTCGTATATGATACCATATTATGATGCAATGATTCAAATATTTATTTTAATGATTTTTTACTGTATAATACTAGAAACAAAATTTTTGTAATACTTGATTTAGCATGTCTAGCAAAACTTTATGGAGGGCCAGCAAAACTTTATGGGTGGCCACCCTTGTAATGTTTAATTTAATAGATTTTAGTAGATGTTCGATCCATACTTTATGTCAACTCTATTTGTTTGTCAATACGTCCATGTAAATATTACATTTAATAGAAAATATTTTTTAATTATTGTATGATACTAAAATTACTTCTAAATTATTGAGTTGTTATCTCTTGTAAGAATAAATGGATAAGAATACTATAAAAGAAAAGTAAATGGATAAGAATACTATAAAAGAAAAGTATTTAAAAGAAAGTACAGTTATATATAGTGCTAAGAGATTGTAGTGAATATTTGTTTTGAGGGATGTTAAATACACTCTCCTAATGCACTCTTTTAATATCTTTTTCATTTCATATATGATATATGTCCAAATTGTATTGTTATAATGTAAGTTTCATGATAAAAAAAAAAAAAAAAAAAAATTGTGATAAATTTTATAAAAATATATATATATTTTTTTATGCAAATCATTATTGATTAATGGAAAATGTATTTAACATCTATCATTATTATGTTTTAATTGCACATCATCTCTTAGTAAGAGTAATTAAATATTTCTTTTAATCATAAGGGATAAAGGTTCAAGTTTCATATTTATCTTAAAACATAAAAAGTATATAGTTTTATTCAATTTGATGTCCCCTCCCCACCACATATAATAAGAAAAAAAAAAAAAAAACATCCACCGTCATTTTTACTGTCATAACAACTTAAATCTCGAAGCCTGTTGTTGAATTGGGGCCATGACTAGCTTGGCTTTAAGCTGCCGGTGCATAAAATATTGTTGTGAAAGTATATTCTTTATTATCAATATGAGGTTTATATTAATTCAAGATGATTAATTCTTGGGCACATTGGCTTCGAAAACGATTATTCAATTCTCCACTTTAGTAATTTGAGAAAAGTAGCATCTTAATTTTCGCCATCTTATATTATATCCGTTTATATTGTTTCAAGAAATATCATCTGTTTATTATATTATTTCCCTCAAATATTGATAACATTTTCCCCCCTTTTTTTTTCTGTCATCAAGATTAAGTACACTTGTATTAATCAGCCTGCTTAATCAGATTTTCCTTTTCATATCTGTAGTTCAAGTACGACTAAATTTTTATGATAGATATGATCCAAAGAAATTTGAAAACTGAATGTAATTAATTGAAACCTTTTAAGATATGGTCAGTTTTAAATAGAATCTTTAGACCAATTAAGCTTTTGAAAAAACAAATTAAAACGAGGCAAAGCGAAGCTAGAGGTCACTTAAGATTTATATTAAATAAAATACATGACATGGCAACGGTAGTACCGGAGGTCAAATTAATCTAATACAGCCCATCAATTTATAAGAGAGAAGCAGATTAACTGCATCAATTTATAAGAGAGAAGCAGATTAACTGATTAAGTGGGGAGGGTCAAATTTAGTACAACCTAATTATGTCACATTAGCTAAAGATTACAAGACACAACAATTTTTATTAAAAAAAATGTATAATAATTAAACATGCTCTGTTTTTAGCAGTCTCTTCCGGTCCTTACGAGCAATGTCCCTCATGAGGTTTCAACTCAATTAAATTAAGACAAAACACTTCTTAGGGTACATCGGTATCTCGATATGAACAATAGTGATCTTGTTTATTTTATGTCCACTTAAGTATAAGTTGTACCTTAATCATGTATTTTCTAGATGACCTCCGTCCATTCCTTATCTTTCATTTTCTACAGGTATTTTTAATTATTGAAATGTCTTTTAAATTAATTTTAACGGGTTAAGATACAAGAAATGCGTTAACTTAGCATTTCTCTGCCCCATAATTCAAAACACAAGAATATATGAAATCTTTGAGATGTGAAAGAATCGTGATATAATAATGTTGAAAGAGACTCGAGGATGGCAAAAGAAGAATGGTAATAACAAGGAGATTCCAAGGAGAAAAAAACATGCAACAGAATCTGTAGTGTCAAGTTGGAGTGCTGTGTCCCCAGTCCCCACACTCTTGATCATGTTCTCATTCTTGGAGTTTAGCTCAATATATTCAAGCTAAGTCATGGAAGGAATAGATCCGATCACAACAGCATCTGTACAAAACTACCATATTTTCTATTCCAGTTTTTCTTTTTTCTTTTTTTTTTCTGAAACTGCTACCATGTTTTTCTGCAATAGATTTATTGCCTTTGCGCTGGTAATTAACTAGTCTTCAAAGTTGAGCATGATTATCACGACCCAAAGTCTTATATTTGAAGTAGGTGGACTATTAAAGCATCAAATCTACTATCTCGTTGCTAGAGAAGTAAGGATATTCCTTCTTTTATCCCAAATTTTACCCAATACACTGTAGAGCACATTTTAAAGATGTTCCATGTTAGCATGCTAGTTGTCCCACGTTTGAATACAAAGTCAAAGTGTCAAACCAGTAACCAACGAAATATTTCATACCATTATTTTATGGAGGCTTGTTACGATATCTCTATATAAAGGTAACTCTAGAGTAATAATATCTTGGTCCAAAATGGTAAAAAAAAATTAACATAAAATAGATATATAACATCATACTACAGGAATGCACGTGTCTTAGTTAAAGATTAATCCCACAATGTCAATCTTAATTATTTGGAATGTTATATATAAATATTAGCTCAATTATTCGCATAATTATTCAACCTAAACAAATAGGTTAAAACTCGTAATAATTAATGATAGTCAAAAGAAAGAAATCAATTAAGAATATGCTATCTAGTTCTCAAAGCTTTTAGAAACAGTTTAATCTATATAGTTTGCCTTCAACTCCGATAATCAATGTAGAATACAAGAGGACATATATATAAGACATCATAATGAATGGACGTGCAGCAGCAGAAATGGTGGACTAATGTAGAATTGAATTTTCAAGAATTGTGGACTGCTGCAAGTACTAATATTAATCAGCAGTTCTGCTAATGTAGCTAATTTTGTGGCAACAATCATTGGTCTTGTGATGGGCATGACATGATTGCCGACACATATTTCTATCTCCTCACGGTCTTAGAATCGACCTTTAGTTTATTTCTCCGCTATATGCTCTCTATTTTTGTAAGGAAGCTGTTGTTTTTGCTTCCTCTTTATTTGTTACCTTATTTTTGTTTTCATTGATAAATTTCCTCGTTTGAGGTTGCCTAAGAATGTAGTCAATTTGAGCTATACATATATATAACAATTAGGTCATTAGTACCTACTTATTTTAAAAAGTTAGAATGAACCAATCAAATTTACCTATTGAATTTGAATTAAATAGAAAAGAAAATTTGTTTTAACAAAGAGAATGCAATAAAAAATTTAATTAGTTTGTATTAACTTTTTAAAGTTAAGAGACACTGATAGTAGAAACAATATATATATAACTAAGGATTTAAGACAAGCCGATTTAATTGGTCATTTTATTAATATTAGAGATAATTGCGGGAATAACGTTTTTTTTTAGGTTGAAGTTGAAAAGTAACATTTTTTTTTCAAATTCCTAATTTTTATTAATTGTATTTTTGTCCAAAATCAGATTTTTTACAAGACTTTAAAAAAAAAGTTGGTGTTTTCCTTGGATTTAAAAAAATAGTCATTTATAAAAGAAAACCCTAAATATTAATACTGTGAATAATTAGTAAAGCAAACTCTCTTACCATACCACTTCATTTTTCCTTTCCTTCAGTTAAAAGATGAGGTTTTAGATCGATTTTACCAAATCAATTATTGGGTCAATAACAGATTGTTAAATTGAAAAGGCGATGCTGAAATTTGTAGGTTTAAAATGTGAGAAGATACTTAATAGCAAATTTTACAAATATAAAAAAATATTATGCAATAATTTCTAGGATCGAGAGTATAAAAAATCTGTTTCTTCACGATTCCAGGATTAGTTTGCCATTTGTTTATCGATTCTGATAATCTGGATTTTCAAATCTCTATTTTTCTTTTCTGGTCTGTAGGATTGTATTACATTGCATGCACGTTTACCTCTCAATTTTTTTTTTTTTTTAATAACCTTAATGTCTTAAAGTATCCTTAAGATAAGGTTAATTAATGTCTCAGTTTTTTTTTTTAAAAAAAATAAATAAATAAAATGAAATAAAATTTCACATTTTGTCAAGGATTGAAAAATAAATAAATAAATAAAAATAAACAATGTATATTTTTTGAAGTAAAATGTTAAACAAAATTTTTCTCATTTTTCATACGAAATTGTAAAATAGAAAAACAAATAAAACCGCTATCAGTTCCAAATATTCTCCTTGCGGGCTGATGTTTTTTAAATTATCAATTATGTTCGTTTGAAAATATTTTTACAAATCCAGTCATCATTGACCAGCCGTAAGCGGTACGCAGACAACTGATTAAAATTTAAAAATCAGATGCTCAGATGCATTGGACCGCATTATCAACTTACAACCAAAATCTATTGAATAATACTACTTTAAAAGGTATTCAAATTTCACGTATCAATTAACACATAAGATGGTTTTCCCAAGAGAAAAATTTAGACATAAAATAATTTGTAATCGTATTTTTATCTTGTAAATTATAATATCATATAATAGTGGATAAAAATACAGTACGCAACAATTAGAAATCAATTTTCACATGATATAAATTTCTTTTTGCTATGAATATTTTTAGGTTACCTTAAACGACTGGTAAAAACCCAGTACTATTGATCAAAGTCCAAGACAAGTAGAAACCAAAAACTAAGACTTCTCAAGAAGAGTCTGCATATTCAGCTAAGACACGGTCTGCCTAAGGGTCTAGTTTATCAGACATATAAGCTCGTCCATGAGTCCAGTTCATCAGGCATGCAGCTCGTCAGATGTCCAACTCGCAGACTTAGGCTATATGATCAATCCACAAAACCAAAAAATAGTCAGACTTCGGACGTTCCAGCTCGTGGGACGAACTGTCAATCACTATAGCTCGCAGATCGCTAGTCAACTAACAGACAAAACCACAAAGCCAATTACAGCTCAAGACGTGTCGTACATGCCAATCCCGTCAGAGATTACAGCCTGATTACGAAAATCTTATCTAGTCCACTTGAGTTAGCCATCTAAATAACATGTTTTGACAGTTGTCAGTAGCATTAAATGTAACACATATGCATTAAATACAATCCTGAAGCATTAAGTGTAATAATAATTATATTTTAACTTATTAGGTGCTACTGTAACATCTCCCATTTCTATAAATAGGGGAGAATCCTCCTTGTGAAAAGGGGTGCGGTGACTCATAAAAAATAGTGAGAGAATAGTGGATGTAGGTAAAATATTAAGCCGAATAACTTAAAAACTTCTGGTATCCTTTGTTCTTCCTCTACCATTTTCTTTACTTTTTCGTGTACTTTTATCCAATTCACCTGATATCTGCAGTTTGGGCCTACAAAGATCTAGTTGGCTAATTCCAAACGTCGACACTTTTAACATAAAAAAAAAAAAAATTGTTTGCATAATTAAGTAATTAAAATATAAAATGATTTAGGTAGGTTTTTTCTTTTTTCTTTTATATATATATATATATATGTCTTAAATCTTAGTAGGAATTACTTTAAGTAAGATTTGAATAATAATTGATATTTAAAGCCTTACAATTTGTTTGTTTTTATTTTATGATAATTTAGAGTGAGTGTTTGTCTTTATCTTTATAACATTCCATTAATATTCTATTAAAATTAAACTTATAAGCATATATATTAAATAACTATTTGAATTAATTTAAAATAATAATAATTTAATAAAGATTCATTATGAAAAATAATTATTATAATTTAAAATTTAATAAACTATAAAAAAAAATGGAGTGATCGATCTCCTCCATTCACTAGTGGCAGAAGGCCGACAACCTCCTATAAATGGATGAAGGCCGTCGAACCTATTGTAAGTAATCAAGTGTGTTGTCAGAGATTGATCCAACCTGTTGCAATTCGTGTCCGATCACAAGAGTGGTGTAGGTAATCAAGTTTTCTAACAACATCGAATGTAACCACGAATCTCTTCTTCCGGTCCATGAACTGTTTGCATTCCAGATCAATCAACATGTCCAGCTAGCACTTGTTCTTCCACCTCATGACTCAAACCTGCCATCGTCAAACTTAGAAGAGAAACAAATTTAAGAAGAGTTGAGAGAAACTTGTTGATTCGGTGACCCGAATTGTCGTCTAACGCCAGGAGGATGCTAACTAGTCTCCTTCAATTGCTAATCCGTGACCGATGGCCACCAACATTGATTCTAAAGGTAGTTTGGCTTTGGTTAGGGTTGGGGTTTAGGTTAAAATTGAAAAAATTTTTATTAGACATATTTTGGTGATAATATAATAATATGAGGTTAATTTGGGAAACTGTAGTATATTTATTGATAAAAGTTTTTTTCCATTAGGATGAAAGTCAGAAAATTTAACTTTGTAAATAAGATATTTTTTAATTTAAATTAAGATATAAGTAAAAAAAAAAAAAAAAAAAGTTTAAATCACTTAAATTAATACTTAAGTTAAAATAAGTTTTATTAGCGAAAAAACAAACCGCAACTTAGAATAATGACATGTTTTATAATTAAAAGAAAACTTGGTCCAATTACATGTAACAGATATATCGAGACAAAACCAATCGGTTGCCTTCGCCTCTCTTTCGTTGAATCTTTATATATTAATTACCATCACAATTCACACACACACGAGGACAACAATGTCCAGATCTGCATGAGAGAACACCCTACCTATATAACACCTCTGCACAGTACACAAGTTTTCATCTATACAATCGATAATAACTTGGTTTTTCCTTGTTCAAACGTTATTCTCTTGGAAAAAGTGCAGCTCTCTTCCATGGAGAAAAAATCCACCTCAGATATTCAACTCCCTCCTGGTTTCAGATTCCACCCATCTGATGAAGAACTCATCGTTCACTATTTGAGAAAAAAAGTCACTTCAAATCCTCTTCCGGCCTCCATTATCGCTGACATCGATTTATACAAATACAATCCCTGGGAACTACCAAGTATGTATATTATTTTGTACTGCACCAATAATATATTTCTTATATCTTTTTACTATTTGGCTTTTGTTTTGTTTCCCTTTGCTTTAACAAACAACAAATCTTCTTTTCGTTTAAATGTTTTGAGTAGAGAAGGCTTTATTTGGGGAGGATGAGTGGTATTTTTTCACGCCAAGGGACAGGAAGTATCCAAATGGAGCGAGACCAAACAGAGCGGCTGCTTCTGGATATTGGAAGGCGACGGGGACTGATAAACCGATCCTGACTTCGTGTGGGACGAAGAGTATTGGAGTCAAGAAAGCTCTGGTGTTCTACAAAGGTCGCCCTCCAAAAGGATACAAGACAGATTGGATCATGCATGAATACAGATTACTTGATACCATCCTTTGGACTCCAAAGAAGAAAGGCTCCATGAGGGTAAGCTATGCATGTATGATTAATATTTCGTTTATGTATTCATTTTAGATAATTTTCATGATGGGTATGGAGAGAAAGAAAGGCATACAATATGGTTTCATTCATTTGTTTTTTAAGAAAACATTCAAAAAGAGAAACTTATAGTTTAAATTAAAACTCATGCTAAACGCTGACGTTTACAAAGGTTGTGTCTTGTCAATAGAATAAGAAAAAGTACATTTTATTACTTCTCCAAAACTTTTAGTCACTGTTTCGATTCTGAGTAAATAATAGATAAGTAACTATTAATATCACAAATTTAAGTAAAAATCCATGTCGATAGAGCCCACTGAAAAATTTATTTCTCCAGATGTGATCAATACTATCAAATTGGCTTTTACTACTTTCTTACCTTATAACAAAATTGTTTTCAAGAAATCCTAAAGTTTACAGGACGCTGAATAATCTCAAGAATATAAAATGTTTAATTTTTAAAAAAAAAAAAAAAAAAAAACATTCTTATGAATAATTTTACAAAGCATCATTAAAGAATTAAAGAAGCCTGACCAAACTTAGCCTATAAAAGTGGATGATAAATTGTTAATTTCTAAACGGCAGCTAGACGACTGGGTGCTGTGTAGAGTCAGGCAAAAGAGTGGTAACCCTAGAAACACTTGGGATGAACGTAACTATCCTACTCATGAAGCAACTGGGTTTCTTCCAAAAGCGAATGAGCTATGGCCTTTGAATACAAATCCCAACATTGAAACACCCAAGAATTTGTTATACAACGATTGCCCAATGTTACCTTACATCTTCGCCCCTCAAGACTTTCCTTGCATGGACACGGCCTCAAGCATAAACTTCCAAGATAATGGTCACCAAGAGGACAACTTGATGTTCTCGATTGCTTCTCTTGACAACTCAATGAAAAGAAAATTTGATGCATGGAAATACCAGCGAGAAAATAGTGTTTCAGTCCCACCAAGCAAGAAATCAGCTGCAGAGGAAATTGTAATATCTGTTAGTAATGACCATGAAGGCACTGACCATTCTGATGGCAACAATTCGGGTCATGATCAATGGAGGGTCATGCAATATCAAGAGCTCAACAACTTGGCCTTCACAGAAAGTGAGTAAACAAATAATTGTGTATTATATTCATGAGTATTACTAGGGTTCTTCAATCTTGTTTGACTGAGTGGTAATAGTACTAGTACTAGTATGTTTGCGAGAGGTTTGACCTATATTTTATTTCAAGGTTGTTGATTTTTCAAGTGTGATAAAATTAATATATTTGTACATAACAGAGGTAAGGAAAAATATTGTGTGTATATGGTACTCATACGAAGCTGCTTTAATTTAATAAGACAAATACTGGTTCAAAAAAAAAAAAGACAAATACTGGTTTGGCTTTTTTCTCCTTGGGCGAGCGCTTTTTGATAAACTCCGACTCATGTACTTAAACTTTGGTGCGATCATTAATTAATTCTCATTAATATTTGTGCCCTACAACCTATCGAAGCCACCTCAAGTTGCCTCGACCAAGCAAGCTTTGAGGTTGATAACTGATCATTTGGAATATCTGAAGCATGAAAACCCTCCAAGAATCATGAATTGATAATTCAATGTCACTTATTTGTATATTAACATATTTTCCTTCCTTTCTCTACTTGTTTATCCTCCAATTTCTTCCATTTTAATTGTATCGATTTTTCTCCATATGAACTGCCCCCTTCTGATAATATAATACAGAAATAAAATTGTGAATTTATTCCATCACCTTCTTTTTATCATCACACATTCAACTCACCAGTCCTTGTTCATGTATTTGAGATTTCTTTTATTTTCAACGACGTCATACTTACTGGGCCTAATGAGTAGACTGAGACCGCTACAAAACCCAAGTGCAAGAATGGGGCTCAACTCTACCGGTCAAATATATTTAATACGAAACCTTTTTCATCTTTTTATAAAACATAACAATTGTTGCACTTACGAGTTATGACATCATAAATATTACGGTAATTACATTAAATTCATGTTTAGAGTGAATAAAATACATCCTCCAAAATGAATCATTATGTAAAATAATTATATCATGTGGTTTTGTAGAAAACAGCACGATTTCTGTGTAGTGTTGCCCACTTGTAACCATGAATTGTTAAATTGTTATTTATGCATTACCATGTTATTTATGCATTAATGACTTGCAGTGGTCTTCCCTCACAGCAAACAAGGTATATATTATAGGAGTGTCAATAGGCACGGAGAAATAATCTCTATTTACTTGATCTCAATTTATTGTATCAGTTAAATGCTCTGAGAGGTTTCAAGGATATTAAACTAGCGCTACTCAAACATCCTTTTCTTCAACTAAAATTTATTTGCCGCAATAAATATTGATCCTAAATTATCGAATCTTTGGCGGTCTCCTGTATACAAGGCATTATCATGGAACTACTGTTTCAAACTCATTGCTTAAAGGGTCTAGATCGCATTAAATAAATCAACTTAAAGTAGCAAGTCCAATTCAACTGTGCTGGAAGCAAAAACAACGTTAACAAGTATATTGAGTTATTGACAGCCTCGTACATTTGTACATGAAAGACAACCGTTGATTTTTCTAATGAAAGAAATATATCATAAACATATGAGAAACAAACCAAGTAAAAGAATCAAGCACAAGAACGGATCATCCAGATACAAAACACTGGCAGAGAAGCCACCAACGCATGAGGGCAGAGGTCAAAAAGCCCTTTTTATCATTTCACTTCTTCAGCACACTGCAAAAACATAGCATTCCAAGAAAAAAATATTGGATAGTAATCCAGAAAAAGAGAAAAGAATGGAGACAAGTAGGAGAAGAAACAAGTAAGAGAAGAAAAAGAGATCTCAAGAAGGCAACTTTAGGGAGACAATCAATGACAACCATAAATCATGAAGGAACTAGGCAAAGGCTACCATATGTATGTGTGTGTGCGCATGCACGCGCTCAAATGGAAACTCCAATTTACACTAGGTATCCTCATAGTTAGAGAGCCAAATTACAGTTTCTTTTGGGCAAATCTTACACCCAAAATCAGAGCATGTAAATAGCGGACTTCAATATTTCCTCTTCTTAGTCATCCCTAACGACTAACACAAGCAAAATGCATTGGATGCTAATTGAGAAGCCAATGGAAAGAAAAGTCAAGAAACTCAAGTACATATTGTGCAAAGTGATCAATTTTAAGTTAAATTCAAACTATTGAGATATAAACCTTATAACCTATGTAATGTACAATTTGATGACACAAAGTCCCATTCCAGTTTGAATGCCTCCATAACACAGATAATTTACATATATCACTCAATTTCATTGAAGTGGTGTCCAAACAATGACCTCTTAGTATAAAGAAATGCAGATGTCATAGCATTATGGAGGCAATCACATAGTTTCATGGTAATTTAGTTTCTGAAGTATGAGTAATGATATAGATAGAAAGCAGAAAAGATGAAAAGAACAGAGGCACCAAAATTAACTAATCACACAAGAAATCTTTGATGGCAGGAATTAGAACTTCTATATCTATACAGACTTCATTCTCCTAAGCTTGCAACATTTGATGGATTTCTTGCAATGATGTTGTGGAAGAAACTGACATAGTAATGTTGACAGGCATGTGGCATGTATTCATGCTACTTATGTAATGGGGAAACTTTTTTATTTTGGATTGAGTAATGGGAAGGAACTTACTTGTATAAATAGGCAGCAATTCCAAGAATTATACACAACAAAACAATATCAATACAGAAATTGCGGCTGGACCTCAACTGGAACAGAACCAAAATTTATGTTAGATCAGCAAAGAAACATATAACTGGAGACAGCTAAAAACAGATGAAAACTTGCAATTCATGTAGTTGCTGGTCATCACCTGGTTAACAGTGTCTTTCAGTCTAACATTGGTATTCTTAAGGTCAGCTGTAGCACGATCCACCTGTAAAATTGAAGCAGCACACTCAGCATATACTTCAAATTCCAACAAGGCAGAGTTTTAAAAGCATAAGAGGACATAAAAATGTTTCTCACCTTAGAGTCAATCTCATCCATCAAAGGAACTTGCCTATCCATTTCCTGTAAATCCCATAAAATGTGGTTAGATAAAGTGTGTGGATATAGTAACTGAGTTAGTAGTTGAAGCCAACAACCCAGCATACCTCATTCATGTCATGGGCCATGTTCTTTAAAGTATCCAAACCTTCAGAAATCATATCCAAACCTTGATCCTGTGGGAATGCAAAAATAGGTGAAGTTCAAAAACCATAGCCGAAAATGCAGGACATGTATTCCTTAAAATCATACACATACTAAGAGAAACAGCATCTTAAGATATGAATCTTGCCTGCTTCATTCTGCGCATTTCATACTCTTGCCTGAATTGACTCGACTCCTCAGTTTGTTGGAAGTATTCACTATCAAATCTGCCATCTGTAGCAAACACAACAGAAATAAGCAGACAGCAATAAAAATCACAAGAGACAAAATCTACATCAAAATTTATGTAGATTTCAGTTGTTAAATTGATGATGATTGAGGATGCTCATAAAGGCTAGCAATGCACACAAGGGCTCTGCACTAGCTTAATCGAATTACCTTCGTTAATTTTCAAGGTCTTTTCAAAATCTAAACCATGGTCCTCACAACCATGCTAAAAGATTTTACATATTTAGATTAGCTAAATCAAAAATTCCGAAAATACCTTCTTATTTCTGCATGCAACCTTCTTCGTTAGAAAGAAAAAATAACCGATGATACATTGGAAATAAGTGGCAATTAATGCCTACATATCGATTCAATACTCATGATTTCAGGTCTGTATTTCCCTAAAGAAGAAGATCACCTGAATCAAACTTGATTTCAGTACGAGAAGCTGATGCTGTCCAGCCTCTGCCTTGTTTGGGTGCAGTTGCAGTTCCATCTGGTATAGCTTGAATCCTATCAGGCAATGCAAGTACCAAATCATTACGAGCAGCAAATTCTTCTGTTGAAAGCCCTTTAACCTGTAAATAGATTTTATGATTAATGTGAAGGCAAAGGAAGCAATCAACACCATCATTCTGCAAGGGAAACTAAGTACTTTATCGTATTAAATGTACTATGGTGAAGTATACAACAGGCAGAACTATACTGATAAATTTCTTACTCCTTTCTTAAAAAACTACAATACCTCAACACGGAGTTTCTAATTCGCTTCACTCATATTGAACCCTATGAAAATCTAAAAGTGATAAAAGACATAGACGAAGCGCCATCACAATATGATAAATTAGTAAACTGGGGATATTTATGAAGTTTTCACTCCAAACAAATTCTACAGACTATCAAGAGAAATCTGTCAAATAACTTTGATAAATAAACCAATACTGATTACAAGTGAAGTAACTAGGAGAGTGTGAATATCAACCTTCTTCATGGCCAATCTCTGCAACTTAGGGACCTCTTCCAGCAAACGAGCTTTAGTGCGCCGAATTTCAGCATTCAAAGCAACTGCAGACGCCTTATTTTTCTCCTTGGCAGCAGCCTCCGCTTTCTACATATCAAAATCTCAAAATTTAGTAAAGCAAACCAACAAAATCATAAACAAGCAGAACCCTAAATCCAACTTCTAATTTCACCAAAACGTAGATACAAAAACACAGATCTCCAACCAACTAACTATAAATCAACAACTTAATGGTTCACATTAGATTATATTCGAAACTTGGTCCAGCATCATCACATTTTTAAAATTTATTGCTCTCGAAACTCCAAAATCAGAAATAAATAAAAAATTAAAATCAAAAGCCTGTTCCTGCTATAAACCCCCAACATAATTTCTGATAGAACATAAGTTAGTAAAGTATATAGACTACAGATCTCCGGTCAATTGCAAGTCGGCTAATGATTAACTTGATAAATTAAGATTGCAAAACAAAACAAAAATCAATCAGATTCGAAATTCTCTAAAGTAAAGTGAAAGCCGCGAGAGAGAGGGATCAAGTTACCTCAAGAGCGGCATCGATGTCGGCTTCAACGACGCCGTAGAGGCGAGCAAATGCATCGTCACCGGCGACATTGCTGTCCTTATGCTTCTCGATGTCGTATTTGTCGTACTTCTTGCAGATCGCGTCTACTCTGGTGAGAATGTCGATCACGCTCATTTTCTTGATTTTCTTTTTCTTTTTTCTCCTTCAATTTCGCTGTTTAGCGGTACAGATTGCTCCAATTTTGAGGAAATTTCTGAAGTTACAGTTCAGGGCTTGCTGTTGTTGAGCAACTAAAGCCGGTAAAGAAAGGGAACCCACAGGCTACACCGCTACAGCCTGTCCTCAGCAGAAACAATTATTTACTTTTTACAACGCGTGTCCCAGTATTGCGTGGACTTTTATATATGATACGTAAAAGTTGTATTTTAAAGCATAAATAATGACTGTCCAGAAATATATAAAGCAAAATCAATTTTATAATTTTATTACAGTTTGACCATCCACCGTTTGTCCATGTTAATCAACTTTAACAGCTCTAGGGTAATTTTATCTTTTGGCATTATTTTTGTTTTTTCTTTTAAATTGATTTTAAAAACTAAAACACTTATTATGAAAATATAATTTTAAAAAGCTATTATCTATCATGTTGATGAATGTTAGAGATCAACTTTAAAAAACCCAAATAATTTAAAATAAAAAAATGAAAATGGAAAGGTGAAGATCCAGATGGGATCCAATGGTCATCAATTCCATCCAGGATCTTCACCATTTTCAGAAAAAAAATTAAAAAAGAAATCAACTAACCATATTTAATCTCAAAATCATTGATCATCAACTCAATCGTCGTCAAGAGCTAGAAAAAAAAATTAACTTTAAAATCATTTGGAATGATAATTATGGAGAGTGAAAATTATTACAAATAACCCCATAAAGTGGAATTTTTTTTTAAATTATTCGTTTTAGCTTCATGTAACTTTTACTCATTTTTAGCCAATTTTCCATACGAAAAAAAACATTTACATTGGAATAAATATTTTACATGTAATATTGCATAAAAAAAATGTTTGAAGAAGTTGAAAAATGCAAAAAATAATTGAAGTTTCGTTACGAGAAATGAATAACCCCAGTTTTTGGACAAAAATAATTTTTTACTTTCATATATTTATCATTTTTGAATATGTCCCTTATGTAAATGGTTATGTTGGATGGGATAGTTATCCTAAAATCCCTTATTAATTTTTAAATGAGTAAAATTTAAATTTAAAATTCTTCTGCTTTTAATGACTACACTAATCATAATTAATTAAGGAGAATATATTTAATTTAGAGTTCATTATATTTTCAAAAAATTTAAAAATCTAAGTATATTCAATTCAAACTTTGAAAAATTTTATTAAAATATAGATTTATTAAATTCAAACTTTAACAGATTTTTTTGAATATAGATATATTCAATTAACGACTTTTAAAAAGTTTAAATAAATTTATATGTATTTAAAAAAATCATAATTCTACAGATTTTGCTTACTTGATAAATTTGATGGATTCTAACAAAATATGATTTATGTATAAAAATGTATATACAAATATTTGCAAAATTTATTAATAAAAGGTTATACAACAATTTTTGCTTTACTCCCGCAAATTTCGTATGGATTTTGATAAAATCAATATGAAATCCGGAGACTTCATCAAAATATATCAATTTAAAAAAAAAAAAAAAAATCCACCAAAAGAAACATCTTGATAAATGAACAAGATGGTTAATTCTTTAGCCAAGCATGTATTACAATCAATTGAAAACAATCATAAAATCATAATATTCCACCTTAATTCCAGTTGCTTGTAATTATTTAATTGAATTGATGATATTGCTTGGCTTCGCCCTTTCATAAAAAAATAATAATAAATTATAAAAATTTAAAAAATCCGTTGGTAGAAAATCATTGAAGCTGTATATTTTGAAAAGGAGCTTTAAGGTACATACTGTTCAATTATTTGGACGATTACTTTAGTTTGCGTAACAGACACTACAAACCTACTGAATTTTCGTAAGGATGCGAATATGTTGATAAATTGCGAATATAATAATATATTAAAAAATAAAAAATAAACTCTGTGGGATGCTAACAAATAATGCGTCCGCAACGGTAATGGCCCAGTTTATAGACAGACGTGATAAGGAATCCCATTTAAGAAATCAAGAGTGCTTGAATTTTAAGCCATCCCTAGCCAGCCAAATTATCAAATGTCTGGTTAATTAAACAACCCAGTCGACATGCACTATTTTTTTATCACTAGATTTGAATCTGCTAAATCGGCTTTATAACAAGGTTTCAAATTCTATGCTTAATCAATTAATATTAGCTATTTTAATCATTACATACGATTAATTTTGAATTTACAAGTAAAAAGTTGGTATGATAGTTTGGACTAGCAACCCTTCGTACAAACCGACAATTTCCCATTCAAAGTAAAATGATCACTTATCATCTCAAATGATTTTGAAATTACCAGGATAGAAACAGTGTAATTTGCTTGTGCTATGGTGGGGTGTGATGTGTATTGTGACGTTTGTCTTGTTTAATATTATTATAAACAATTTGAGCCATGTTTTTATTTATTTTTTTATTAATTATAATAATTTATAACTTTAAAGTTTAAACAGTTATGTATGTTTGTCTATTTATTTATTTTTTTTTTTAAAGGTTAAGTTTGATTTTGTTATAAAATGCGGCTTTCCAGATTTATAAGATTTCAACTGTAAAATTTTTTATATTTAGAAAGAGGTTTTTTTTTTTTAATATATATTCAGAAAGAGAATTTCATCTTATAATTTTTTTCTTTTTTATACTTATTTTATAAAACCATTTTAAAATACTTATTTTATTTTAAAATATCCTTTAATATTTTCATACTTCTTCTCTGCAAATATTTCACTTTCAAATAATAAGAGGCTTGTTTGAAAAAAATATTTTTTTATTCATTAAACACAGTATTTTTTGTTGTTTTTTTAAAAAATAATCTATTTACTGAGGTTTTATTTCATCCTAACAAATAAAGTTTAAATATTGCAAGTGTAGAACTAATTAGAACATAAAAAACGTTAAAAAAAATCTTAGGATTTTAGATTTATAAAATATTAAAGAAACGAAAAAGAGATTAGATTTTATGTGTTCTAAAGATTTGTATATAAGATCTAACTTGATATTACTGTAACTTTTAATATAATTACTGGTAGTTGTGCTGAATAAATAATATACTGTAAAATTAATCAGATTAGTGTTTGATTAATTTTATTGTTAAAACTATCAGAAGCACTTGATATACATTTAGTAAATTTCATATTAACTATTGTGAATTTATGAAATCTAAAATGGGTATACAAATAAAATATTTTAATTTACATTTGCTATAAATATAATACAGATACAATTAACATTGAAATATAATTGTCCTTTTTATTAAAATTAATGAGTATGATCTGGTTATTTAAAATAGTCATTAAATCCCTTTCTTAATCACTTTACAGAAGTAATGCCCACCTACTTATTAAAAGTGCTAACAATTTTATTTAGATTATTAAATAATTATTTTAAAAATATAATAAAACATTTTTTATTTCAAAATTATTAAATAATCAGACACCTGCTTATTAAAAGTGCTGACAAATTTATTTAGATTATTAAACAATCATCTTGGAAGTTTTATAAAACATATTTTTTATGTCAAAATTATTAAATAAATAGATTTTAATTTCTCAAAAGCAATGTCAAATGGACCACAAGTGTATTTAGAATTTTTTTTTATTTTGCTTAATAATTTCAATTAAGAATGAATTTGTCAATAATAAAAAAAACTAAATTGAATTATAAATAAATATTAATTGGATTGTCAACCGCATCACCCTTTAGAAAAAGAATATAGAATATATTCATATATATATATATATATATTTAGCATTGGAACTGGCCCAAGAGATTATTGAAACCTACAAAGATAGAAATATTGGTGGCACGGTTTAAGGAACTACTCTTAAATGAGAGGAATCTACTCATACGAATGTGGGGAATGACTCATACAAGAAAGAAGGGGGGTGGGGGTGTAATTCACACATAATGTGAGAGAACAAATTTATTAATTTACTTCGGATGTTGAATCTTACCATTAGCAAGGGATAGCTAGCGTCTATACCAACGATGTCAGCTGTCAAGTGACACTATATAAAATTTTGTATATAATTAAAAATTTGTAAACTAATTAAAATCATTAGTGGAGATTTAAATGTTAAATTATTTATATACATATTGACTTGATAATTAATTTAATTATTAATTTATAAATTAAAAGATAGTTTGGACTTTGGTGTCAAAATCACAAATTTCCCTTTCTATGTGAAATCCTTAGTTCAGCAGGATTTCAGCTTTTGTTTTATGCATGGTTTTGAATTGTTGTTTTCTCCCGCAAAGAAGTTAATGTAGTTTTACCTTAATATCGTATTTGAGTATTTTCAAAAAAGAAAAAATTATATGTTTACTTTTTTAGGGGATCATATGCTGTAGAAGTTATTCGAAACTAAAATAATAACAGATTGAACGAGCGATTAAGCACGATAATAAGTATCAAATGCATTCGTGACAACATTTATTAGCTTTAAAAAAGAGAAAATTCTCATAGGACTAATTTTCATCCTTAGGTTGCTGGCTACCAAAATTTACAGAATAATGTCAACGGTCGAGAGTTGATATCGTGCATTTACAAGTAAAACACATTAGGTTGTGTGCATACTGATAAGGTCAATATAGGGGACGCTTGTTGGTCAAGTTGTTCCAGTGGGTTAGGCCCACTCCAGAAACATGAAACCGTCACGCACTCCGTAAGCTAATATGCTCATCGGATGCTTCAACATCATCCAAGTGTCCAGCATGAAAATACGGTACTTTCTTTTTATGTGATGATAAAGTTGGATCACTCTATCTACCTTAACACATAAGTGAACATTTTATTAAGTGAATTTTGTGCCACTATAAGTATTTTAAGACAATTAAAACAAATTTATATATTTTATACTATCTGGTTAACAGAAGAATTAAAGTGATCGTGATCTAAAAGGAATCTAAAAATAATTTTGCATTCGAGGATGCTTTCGTCCAAAATGTGGAGTAATTTTGCATTGTTCTAAAAGTAACATATTTTAGTAAAGCACGTTCATGAAGTGTTGTTTTATAAATCGTCTAGAGTTTAACAATCACTATTATTTTTCTGAAGACAACCATTGATACACTTTTTATTATGTGATGCGATCCGTAGTTAAAAGAAAATAGAATGCCGAAACCTCCAAGCCTCCAATTTAGAAATTAGTTCCAAATTATGAATCTAGGAAAAATTCGATCACATGGGGACCACATTCCCCTATAACTGTTAAAAACTTAAAACGCAAAAGTCAAATCTAAATATTTATGGTGCGTTTACTTCATTTGGAGGAATCGGAATAGGAATCAGAATGATCTGGAATCGGAATGATTTGGAATCGGAATGAAGTATCGGAATCATATAAGTTGTTTACTTCAACTATAGGAATCGGAATCGGAATCAATATTATTTCCATTAAACTGTTTACTTTACTTTGGAATCGGAATGAATTAATTATAAGTTACAAAAATATCCTTAATTAAAATTATGGATTAATTATAATAATGTGTAGTTTTTTATTATAATATGCTCTTTTTTTTAATATCAAATAAAAAACTACATATTATAATAAAAAATCTTAATATTATTTTAATAGTTTACTAACTTGGTGTATAGTTTTTTATTATAATAAGTAATTTTTTTTAATATTAAATAAAAAACTACATATAATAATAATAATAAAATTACATATTATTTTATTAGTCCATCATGATAATTAAGAAATTGGTGATGAAAAATTAATAGTGCGCAATTTTTTATTACAATATGTAGTTTTTTTTTTTTTTTTAACATCAAATAAATAGATTTTTCTTTATTTTTTTAAAAATGGGTATAAGGGACATTTTATTTTGACAAATGGAATGAGAATGGGATTCCCAAGTGGGTTGGGGGGAATGGGATTCCCATTCCACAACCCCAAATTGATGTGGGGCCCACATTTTCATTCCCATTACGGAATGGATTTTAAGCAAGTAAACAACATCAATCAATCTCATTCCCCATTCCCTTTGTTTAATCCATGAAGTAAACACACCATTAGAGTATATATTCAATTTAATATTTGTTGAAATTTAAAATATTTTAATATTTTATTTATATTCAATTCAAATTTTCAAAAAGTCAGTAAACAATTGAGTATATTCAATCAAAATTTACATAAAATTCATAAAATCTAATTATATTTAATTTATCTTTTTAGAAAGTTAAAAAAAAATCAAGTGTATTCAAATAATTATTAACCTTACATAAATCAGTTAAGAAATGAAATTCAATAAATTTTGATAGATTTTAAAGTGAAACTTATGAATAAAACAATCTTAGCTTACTCTTATTAATTTCGTATAGATTTTTTAATAAAATTTATCCATCAAAATTTATCATTTGAAGAGAAAAAATTCATCAAACTCGAAACAACTTCTATATTGATACAATTTTGTTAGGTCGCTAGTGATTTAAAAAATGCAGAGTTAAGGATGAAGGAAACCTATTCTACCCTAATCCCACTTATGTAACATTTGGTTCACCGTATATGTGAATGGATTAAAGATAACATGGAATCCAAATTTTAAATCCCATATTTGGTGCCCACATATTAAATTTGTTTCGATGCATGTAGATTCGTAGTTTACTGGATTTGTGTAACCTATCTTCACCATGGGTTATTGCTGTATTGGACTCTCTCTCTCCGTCTCTTTAAAGATGTTAATGGGGGCAAATGGGAATGGGGTCCCCATCCTTATTCTTTCACCTATTCCCATCTCTATCCAAATCTCCATGTAGACAATATTTGGTACATGGAAAATGAGGTGAGATTGAGATTTTTTTTTTTCACCCTTCCATACCTCACATTTATGTCATCTTTAAGACAAGGAAGGGAATGAATTTTTTCAATCACGAGCCCACCTCTACTCCTAGATAACTTGAGAAATGGAAACTCAAGTTCAACCGTGGGTTTCCTATTTCTCAAGTTGATAGGTTTTTTTTTTTTTTTTTAATTCGTCCTCTCCCACCAACCATTCTCTCTCTCGACGCAATTCTTCGTCTCCCCCTCATCTCCACCACTACCACAAACCATTTTTCGTATCTCTCATTTCCTCCTTCATCTAGACAAACCAGCAGTGGTAACACCAATCATCTTTAATTTTTTTTTTATCTCATCTTCATTTTTTATGAGCTTGGTCTAGATTCGATAAACCCAGAACTATCTAGTTCTGAGTTCCATCAAACTTAGAACCATTTAGTTTCAAGTTCATGTCCCCCTATTTTGATGTTTTTATTTTTTTATTTTTCTTTTTAAGTTCATATTGTTGATGATTGTTGTTGTTGTTGATGTTGTGATTGTTGTTGATGATGATGATATTGTTGTGAGAGATGATGACGTTAATGATGTTGATAAACTGTAGGTATGTTGAAGACAGCGGTTGATAATGAATTATGGGTCATTCTTTTTTTTTTTTTACCAGATTTTTTATAAAATCAATTTTTATAATTAATTTAAGTATATAATAAATAATTTAAATTAATTTTATTTCAATCCAATTCTAATTTACACTAAACAGAATATATCATAATTTTAATCAAATCCTAAATTCTACTAAATATGAGATAGTAATAGTCTAATCCATTTCAATCTAATTCAATCAATTCAATTCAATCTATTTTATTTTCATTACAATCTCGCTTGCCAAATACAGCCTTAAGGGAGATGAGGATGGGTTCCCCCATCCACATCTTTGTTCCCTCATATCTTCCACTTGTCCTATCCCCATGTCATCCGGTGCCAAAGCCTATTTTCATTTTCTCCATTGAGAGGGATTTGCATCGATGTGATGATAATATGGTGGGTTGATGAAAGAGATAGAAGATCAATAGAGAAAAATGGGAAAAAGGTGCATAGTTCTGAAATTGTGGTTACAAGCTACAGTTAAGTGAAAAAAAATGAGTCAATAACTAAAGCTCTCAAGTAAGTAGTCATAGTTAACAAATTATACATTAAATTATTAAATATGATTTTTTAGAATTTTTATTGGATTTGGATTAAATTCATAATATAAATTTAGGGAGGGAAATCTATTCCCAATCCCTAAAAACCTTTCTAAATAAGAATGGGGATTCGAGGATTTGGGACTGAGTTGACTACTCTAACTCTTTCCACCCTCCCCCCATGTTACTCCTTTTTTTTTTTTCATTTTATATTAAAAAATTTTTAATTTATCTAACAAAAATTATAATATTATTTATATTTAAAATATTTTATTTTTTTATATTAATTAATTTTTATCATAAAATATTTTGTAATAGTTTTATTTTACTAATATACAATTATATTTTTTATTTTATTTAAAATAAATAATTTTTTTATTTAACTCAACATTATTTCAAACCATTATCCAAAATAGTATTTGATTAAAATTATTTGGAAATAATTTTATTTAATTTTAAAATTATTTATACTAATTTTGATTTATCTTATATAAAATATGATAATAATTCATTTTATCAAAAAATATTTATTTAATCTAATCCAATTCAATTCCATTGTTTTAAAAGCAAAAGCATTGTATTACATAAAATATAATTCGATATAATCTAGTATAGTCCATTTAATTTCATTCAATCCAATACAACATAGCATTATAATTTATAAAAACAATGGATGCAACATTATCAATTGTGAAAAACTAGAAAGAAACATGCAAAGTGAAATTTCTAGATAGCACGGTGGATTCAGGTTTGACCATCAACTTTGGTGCAATCGTATTCAATGCCTTTAAAACTCCGTTGAAATTATTGCTAGTAGTAAAATTTGATCGACTAAATGTATCACGAGTTCGATAATATCTACTATTTCGACCAACAATTAGTAAAAATGTGTCAAATATTTCTTTTACACAAATATATCTTATATCTTCTAAAAACGTTTTTTTTTCTTAAAATGTTGCATAACTTGCGAAATACGTCTAGATATATTCGATACAATTATCGAAAATCTAGAGGATCCTCATTCAATACTCTGTGTATATAATTATATCCAATTGTAGTTATTTGTCGTCGAGTTAAAGGACATTCAATATGATAAGCATGTATAAGAATCATAAACTTATGTAGCACATGGACTATAACTTGAATTGCCATTAGTAAATATTTAATAGTTTCATAAAATTCTTCATCATTTTCTTCTTCTTCCATTTCTTCTTCATCTTTTTCTTCCTCCTCCGTATCTTCCACTTCTTCTCCCTCAATTTCTTCTTCCTCGACTTCCATCCCTTCTATTTCATTAGTTATGCTACGATAATCCATTTTATATAGAAAACTACCTACAAACAAAAAACAAACTATATATATATATAATAAGTCCAAGCTAGTCTCAAATTATTACCTTTTCATTATCATCACACTCGTTATGTTTATAACACTACAAACAACCACAAAAATAATAATAAAACATCTTATATTAATAATTAATTGGTTCCAACAAAAAGTGATAAACAAGTCATGATAAAAACAAATCTAGCTAGTAATTGAAAACAATTCAAATTTAAACTTACACCAAAATATTTTAAACTAAATTGTATGATGTTCATATAACCACACCCATTCAGAAATATATGATCAAAGCTGCACGTTCTTCATGTGACATTTTAAAAAATGCATCATTTTTTATTTTAGTATTAAGCAATACAAGCGCCTTGTAACAGACATAATTATTTAAGTTTGAAATCTCTTTTATGGCATTCCATATATTACTCTTTTTTTTTTTTTTATGTCCCTTTTCTCCCTGTCACACTCCTTTTTCTCCATTAAGTTGTGAACTCCTCGAAAATCAATGGCAATTGAATCAATGACTAGAGAAATTTTTTTCGAATTTTTTTCTATAACTTCGCTTTGGTTATTCTCAAATGAGCTAAATCCTTTATAATCAGTTCTATTCATTTTTTTCTAATTAGTGCTTTTTGAATGAACCTCTGAACTCATGCCCTGATAGTATTTAAGTAAAGCAAATCGTTTAAGTGGCGAAACTTAGTGTGATGATTCATGTTGATTTTCCACAAATGCATTATTATTCTCATCATACATATATATAATCTTCAATATTGGTATGCCTATCTAGAACTCCAAGTATTCTTGCATCGGTATCATCACCTAATCCAACTACGTCATTTCCTGAAGTAGCTACATTCCCAATTACAACCCTCAAATCATCATAATCTACATAATTTTCTGTGCAAAACTGTCGTTCTTTTGGATGAGACTATAAAAAAAAAAAAAAAAAAAAATAAAAAGTTAATATAAAAAACCTAAAAAGTTAAGTAGTTATCAAATTATATAAAAACAAAAATTCAAGAACCTTACTTTAAAATAGTCTTCCCATACTTATTCGCTAGTAGTGAATCTCTTCGTGATTAAGTAACCAGAGTTATGACACATTAGTTCATTATATCTTTGATATTGTGTCTTAAATCATTTCAATTGACTTTGATAATTATTGTAGGTTTTATTACAATTAAGTTTTTCATTAAGAATAGAGAGTATCGATGTTTCAACTGTTTGCTTGCTTAGCAATCTATTAGCATTACGCCATCCACGATTGACGGCTTCAACCATAAGTTGCAATAATAAATTGTTCTATATCACAGTTCAACTGTTATAATTTCCTCAAACTTTGTCTTTCCCTTTCTCATTTTCTTGTTGTGTTTATTCCATTTGTAAGAATACTAATCACACATGGAAATCCCAAAATTCAATATAAAAATAAAACAATTAACAACTAATAGATAATAATCATTCACCATAACTTAAACATCTCACTTGTTATTAATGCAATTTCAATTATGACATAAATATAATAAAATCAAGAAATAAAATGACGATAAAAACATTCTTAGAATCCCACTCTTCTAATTGCGTCTAAACAAGTATACCTTTTGATCAATCATCATTGAATATATTTTTTATGACTACAGCTGACTTTTCTTTACTCTGTATATATTCGTAACCCTTATAATCCTTCATCCTAAGAGAAAACCTTTGAAAGTATTTATTTGTGTTTTCATCTTCTAGAATTAGACAATTTCGATTCTGTTCTAGTCTTATGTGTACAGAGAGGACAAATGATGACGTATGTACATAAAATAAAATTTGAAGGCAATGTATCCTAAGTCAAACTAATCTACTAATCATGAAAACAATCAAATAAAACTGTTGAAGTAGAGACTACTAAACATGCAAGTTTCTAGCCTCGTCGATCAGTTAAAATACTGGACATTGACATCATAAGACAGAATTATATATAAATAATGGAACGTTTACTTTAAAGTAAGGGTAAAATCTAGGAGATAGGTAAGAGAGTTTTGCTTTGGTTTTTGTTTTTGATGTGAAAATAGCATATAATATGGATTATAAAAATTGTGACTTTGATATCTTAGTGTAATTTTTTAGTGCTAATTGTGTAATGGCAAAGAAGAAGAGCTGGTTCAGTTTATTGAAGAGATTGTTCATTTTGGATTCCAAACTTGAAAAGGTAAATTTTTTATTTCACAAATGTTGATTGTTGTTCATGGTTTGGTTGGTTGTATATGACTTGATGTTTGTGAACAAATTTTTAGAAAGAGAGGAGAAGGAAATGGATTTTTGGAGGGCTAAAGGTGAAAAAGTTTGCTTCCTTTACAGCACCTACACATAGGACGCAAAATGAGACAACCGAGGAGGAGCAGAGTAAACATGCTATAAATGTAGCCATTATCATAGCTGTTGCAGCGGAAGCAGTCGTGGAAGCTGCTAAAATGGCAGTTGAGGTTGTTAGGCTCATTGGAACACCACAAACAATCACACAAATTTCAACTATCTTTCTAAATAGAACACGGAATGACAAAAAGTCAAATTGTTTATTAATACAATTCTATACAGGGTTATACATGCATGAGATGTGTAACCTCTGTCCTAGGCAAATACAATTATATACACTGTTAAATTTGTAGTCGAAGTTGCTTGTTGATTTTTTCATGGCTATATAAAACAAATAAGTGTCATTTTGTTTACTGATTTTTTCATGGCTATATAAAACAAATAACATAATCATGGCTATACGAAAATGACAATAAACAGAGGCTAAAAAGAATCTCAAATTCGAAGCCAAACAACCACAATAGAAATGTTCATGAAATGAAAATTAACAAAATCTTAAAATAGAACGAGAAAGTGTGCAATAAATGAAAAATATACGACAACCCTAAAAAGACAAAAGAGAGCCGAGGTTGAGTTGGGACTTACTTGAAACAATGAGAATCTGTGTCGTAGCAGAAGCAAAATCTTAGGAGCCAGACAGAGACAGAGAGATCCAATTATGAGGGTTTTTATTTGTTTTGTTTTATATAAAACTTTCATATAAAATCTAATATAACATTAAACAAACTCACGAAACCAGTATTGATCACAATCAAATCATCAGAAGCACCAGTGCTATTCACAACATGGAACTGATTATAGTAAAGCAAATCAAAATTGAATCGTGAAACAAAATAAAAAATATGGCAATTGAATGTAGTAGAACGATTCAATATGGAAGAAAAAAACATATAACGTACATTCAATTCAACGTCGTCTGTTCTAGCATAAAAAAATATATATCAATAACATACAAAAAACCTAAGAAATCTTTGGGGTGGGACAAGATTTCATATGAGGTTTTTTATATATACTCAAGGTTTAAAAAATTCATCACAATCCAGGAAAATTCAATTCCTACAAAATCATTGATTTTTTGAATATACATAGACTTATTTGGATTTCTTAAAATTCTAAATTGAATACATTCAGATTCTAATGAACTTCTAAAAAGTATATATTGAATACATCCAGATTTTTAAAATCCTTTAAATTCTAAAGTTGAATGCACCCCCTTATAAACGTGTGAATTTGACAATTTACCTTCGCAATAGTAATGATGATTTTTTTTTTTTTAAAAAAATACAATTAACTTATCTTTAATGAGACTAACTTATTTTAAATGGCATTGAGCATTTAAATGTGTTTTTGTTTTTCGAGCTGTAATAACTACAATCCAAGAAATATTACTAGGTTAATTGAGCTCCTCTAATTCTAAACCATTTCCATGAAGTGGCATTCTAAGTCCATTGAATTTGTCCATTAAAAATAGTTATTAAACTTGTAAAATGTTGAAAAAAATATGGTGGTGGGGTATAAACTCTCTTGACAAAATTTCCTAACCTTGATCTCGTGCTTCGATGGTGGGGTTTGGGGCAATATATTTATCAATTTGCTCCATTAATAAAACTATTTGAAACAAATAGATTTTATTTTTATTGTAAAATTTCTATTAATAAATGAAATGTCATAAGCATACATTGTATTCAATATTACAAAATAAGTTTTATTATTATTATTTGTTAATGTATTCATAAATTTTATTAAAATAATTAAAGAAATCCCTTAGAAATAAAAAAACAAAAAAGTATAATTCATAATGAACCAATAAAATAATCGTTTCGGTTTTATTTTAAGCGTTTCTTTGTCAAATGAAAATATAGAATTACTCATTTAATATATTGAATTGATAATTGCAGAGCGTAAGTACAAAAATATTATCTCCTTTTAAATTTAATTTAATAAACTGTAATCACTGATGCTACTACTGCATGGCAACTCTTGTAAACATTATCATGGCGTTTCCACTTGTCTAAAACCAAGCACAGAAAAGACACGTCACCACTCACCTATCCTGTGGCATCACCTTGTTGACACGCCTTCACACTTGCGACAATTGCCAGTATTATAAGATAAGTGAAAATTCCAAGTAGTTACCATTAGAATACATATTAATTTAGCCACGACATCCATGTTGTCACCTAAAAAGTGATTCACGTTCCTAGACGTGTTAGGCTACAGAGGTCAAAGGCGAATAGTACTACGAACACCAAGCACTTCTTTAAGCAAACTCGTCGTCGTGGGCACTCGTGGCCATCACCCCTGCTGCCAACTACGAATAAGGGCTCGTGATTCGTGCGTCTCTTACTGGCTCTGGGCTCTAAACCCGCATTAAGGGCTTTTTCGTCAACGTATATATTGTTTTCCCTTCTTTTCAATCCCCAAAACACCCCTCACTTGCGTGTTTATGACTGTTTGACGTTTTACCACGGCATGTACCTCACATAATAAATTAATGTATGGCACTCGCTAATTACCATTTTTTTAAACAAAAATATAAAAAGAAAAAATTTCAATTTCATCTCTGCATTTTAGAGAACGTTTATTTTTCAAACACAACTTGATTTATAGACCTATCATTTCTAATATTTTAAGAAATTCATAAGTTTAGTCTATGATATTAATCAATCGTTAGTCAAACGTTATAGTGATGAGGTATTTTAGATATTACAAACCGATATATACACACACATACCTAGATTTATAATTAAAAAAAAAATTAAAAAGAAAAAAATAAAAGAAGCTCTTGTCGTTCAACCCAAATCTTCAACCTAGATTTTTATTATTAAAAAATAAAAAAGTAAAAATTAAGAAACAATAAAAGAAAGGTTTGATTTAAAACTCACGTCTTCAAAGTTTAGAGATATAGATTGAACCCTGATATTTATTAAGGCAAAATAATAATAATAATAATAATAATAATGAAAAAGCGGAAGATCAAGATCAAGATCTTCAAAATTTTTATTTGATCAAATAGACATATTTTCTCTTTATGTAAACTAATAAAATTGATGTGATAAAATTTGATTAGTTGATGTATTTGATTTCATAAAGGTGTAAATTTTTTAAGGGCAAAATGGTAAAATAATTCTGTTAAGGGTAAAATCTTTAATCTACTATTTTTGTTAAGTTTAGTCGTTAAAAATTTAGTTAATAAAACTGATGAATTTCCTGAAACTTTAAAGATGACAGATTTCTAAATTAATTCATGTTTAACAAAGTAAAGGTTTTCCATAATATACAAAGAAAATTGAATTTTTTTCATTAAAAAAAAGGAAATAATCTAGTCATTTGTTATTATTATTATTATTTTTTGGATAAACATTAAGTCACTTATTCTTGGTAACGTTTTAACTTTATAGTTTTTTTTTTTTTTTTTTTGAAATATAAGATAATATTTTTGAAAATTGATTCGTGACTTATAAAATACTTTTAAGATACAATTTTATTTAATTGACTTTTAAGATAATTTTCTATAAAAAATCAACTCTTATAGTTAAAGAAATGAGAAGATACCATATTTTATATACTGAATAGAAAATTAATTTCTTTCCAAAATAATTTAGAAAATAAATTGCTTTCAAACGAAATTAAATAAATTACCAAGTAACTTATCTTGGAGATTATTTTGTTTTAAAAATTTTTCTGAAATAAGATTAAAAGATTCAAAATTTCAAAGTGCATCTACCAATAATTTTAAAAGTTTGAACACACTTAAAGGTCAAGATATAATCTAAATACAAATTTAAGGAAAAAGAATTTTTGAATTAATTTAAGACTATAAAATGAAATCATTTTTATGATTTATATAAAATATAATAAAAAAATTCAAAATTTTAAGCACTATTGGGAATTAAGCATATTTCCTTATTAGTCTTAAAAGAAAAATATTTCCCTATTTTTTAAGAAAAAAGAAATCAAATACATTTCTTAATTGGTCTCATGTATTTAAAGTTATTATTGCACATATTATTAAATTAAATCTATTTTATATAACTATATATATATTCAGTAATTTAATAATTAGAGTACCTATAAAACCTTTTGAAATTATACGGTCGCGACTTCAGATGGATATAAAAACTATAAATATTTTAAAATTAAAATTTGTTATTAAAAATTATATTAATTAATTTTAAAAAATTGTATTTCATATCATTTATCTATGTTTAAAATACATATTATTCATTCTAAAAAAAATACATATTATTCACTTATAAGAAAACTATTTTATAAGACAAAAGTATTTTTCAAAGAATTATATGACCAACGTTGATAGCAGCTGCTGAGCTGCACAATTAACGTTAACACAAAAAAAAGAAAAGTTAAAACGGTTTAAATCGGTAGCCGGTAAGGTGGGCAGACCAGCCAATTTTCTCCTCCTCTTATTTATGTAAGACATTGTCTTCCTTCTCAAAACAAGCGTCTCATCTTTCTCTAAAATTCTCTCTCTCTCAGTCTCCTCTCTCTCTCTCTTAATCTTTCTTCACCGGCACGGACCTCTCATCGGCGTTTCCAAGGTACGTTTCTCCACCAAAATTTCAGCCTCCACATCATATGTCTGCCACCTACGCGTGTATTTTCTTTTGATCGTTTTTATTTTTTTTGTTTGAATTTCGTTTAACGTCTCCGATCATCCTTAACTTGATCGGTTTCCAGATTTCTTTTTCGATCCTTCGGTCGGTTGCGTCTAGTTTTTCTTTGTAGCATTTGATCGTTGCGTTTCGCCTGTTTCGTGTATTATCTGTCTCTTTTTTTTTTTTTCTTAGTTTTTTTATTATTATTTTTATTTTTTGGCGATTTAACGGTTGATTATCGTCTTCAGGTGTTTGTTTCAAACTGAGGAAACTTCCGGACGGTAATGCGAATATTCCAAAAATTTTTGGAATTTTATCATCATGATTCTGCAGATGATTGCTTCTCTATATGTAAATTGTGTGGTGATGAATTTTTTGTTCGGATTTTTTTTTTTTTTGTGGTGGATTGAATATTATATTTAGTCAATTTGGATGATTGATAATATTATTTGAAGTAATGTGATCATGTATATATTGTATCTGGAACAATTAACTGTTACATTTTTTTCTACTGTTATAAAAGGTTGTTAAAATATTTTTATATGTGATAGGTCAACTGAAGTTGTATGGATCATTGATGTTGATATCTGTTGGTTCCGTTATAAAAGGTTGTTAAAAGATTTTTATATGTGATAGGTCAAGTGAAGTTGTATGGATCATTGATGTTGATATCTGTTGGTTTCTTTGTAGTTGAGTCTATGGATTATAAGTCTAAGGTGTTTTACTGGTAGTAGTCAGTAGTCACAGTAACAAGCTGTAGTTTTCTTTGTCTGTCAAGGACTCAATGCGCTGCCTATTGCCTATTGTTGTTTTTGATTGTTAATTCAAGGATCAGTAATTAATTAACGGGTGAAAAGAAGACTTGTAATTGACATTGTAGGGATTGTGATGTTTAATTTGTTTTAGCTTTGTATATGTTGAATAGCTTCTGGTTGGACAAGGGAGTTTTGTAGTAGCCTTTGTCCCTATTTTACCCTTGATTACCTTAGCATCAGCTATAGGTTTAGACGGTTTTTATTATGCAGGTTTAGGGGCTCTGATGGTGTTCAATAATGTTTGACTCGAGAACAAATAATTAGTATGGAGACTTTGGAATGATAGCGTGGCTACTGCTTACAGGCTAGAGGTTTGATATTGTGAGTTGTCTCATAATTTCTCTACTGATTCAAGCAAGCATTGCTTTCAAACAATGTTCTGAGATATTCATATTTGTTGTAGTTTTGGATGGTGTTTATGTAGGGTCAATCAGATTACAGTTTCTTGACCTTATTACATTGTTTAACGTAGTGGGATAGCCTAAAATATAGTTTAAACTTTCCTTTCCCCTTAAGCATTGATTTATTTTGTGACTAAGTTGCAGATATTTTTATTTGTGTGTGTGTGTGTGTTTTTTTTTTTATTAATATTGGTGGCTGACACCTCTCAAATAGCTGTGTATAGACTGCCTAAGTAGGCGGGTAGTCAAGTTAGGCTTTTTTGTTTACATCTTCTGAATTCCAAATGGTGTTGCAGGCACTTTTGGTCGATTGGACAACTGAAGAAGAGAATTGAATTGGAAACCTGTTTTCCTGGAAGAATTTGCTAGCATATAGACTACACTTTCAGAGTGTTGTGAATTGGCCTAGAGAGCAAAGTATATGGTAGTGGAGATTCTGTCTCTAATCTGTTAGACCTTTTTCAGTTGAAATTCAATTCACAACATGGGGCTGTATGGGAAAAAAAAAAAAGAATATTGTTACTATGTTGGGATGCTTTGATATTTAAGCATCTCATGTCTGGCTTCTACTTAAGTGATATCAGGTGTTTGACACAAAGAGTGTTGCCAGAAATTTAGGGGAATTGAGGAGAGAAAAAATGCTTAATTTAATATTAATTTTTAGTTTGTGATATGGAGTGACTAAGGTGATGTAATCCCAGGAGCCTACTTACTGTAATCCCAGGAGCCTACTTATTAAATGTTGTGCTGGTAGCTGAAGTTTAATCGATGGATGCAGTAGCCAGAATGTAATAGACTGTGACGTTGGAAATACTGATTTTCCTGGGTTTAATGGATATACGTTGGATAGTGTGCTGATTAACTTTTGGCTAGTTATTAGATGCTATCTCTGTAAAATTTGTTTGGTGAAGGTGAATGGATATTGTAAAAACAAAGTTGGTTCTCGGTGATGGTGGCAGGCATACAACTTTATTGTGTACTGCATGTTACTTCTATAACTTGTGGATTTATGGTAACACAGTTATTAGGCTGATCTTATCTTACATTTGTTGCAGTCTGATACCTAGAATGAGGATAGTTAAAACTTGTAGCTTGAGGTGCTGATGCTCCTATTAAGTCAAATGGACAATTCTAATTCCTTCAGGTTGATATGGGGGTGGAGGGAGAATACTTGTACTTGCATCTCGTGACCATAGCTAAATCCAATTCTTATAATAGTACATCCCTAGATGCACGGGGGCTATGAAATCTTGACAGGAGGTCTGACCGAGTGTCGGGAAAGATTAAAGAATCTTAACTCTTTCTGCAGCTTGATATGAAAGGACAACTACCAGGAGTTAGAATTTGTGAGAATATCCCAATTGTATACTAGGACATGTTTTATTGACCAGCTTCTTGGAGGGAGTGGGGTGGGGGTGGTAGAGGGGGAGGGGAGAGATAGAGGGAGAGTTCTATGAATGTGTGCATGATACTTCTTTCTTCTGCAAAGGTCATTGTATATATTTATTTTTTTGTCACATGTAATTCCTGTAATTTGTATTACCAATGCTCTGATAGTGAACTTTTCTGAGCTTGTTTTTTAATGAGAAGCAATACATTTTTAGGTTCGGAATAAGTTTTCTATTATATTGAGGATACATTTGTTGTAAGAATAGATACTTAATAGAATATTTGGAGCTTTTAGCAATGTATATAACATGTTTATACTGACTGATGTTCTGCCTTAGATAATTTTGATTTTCTCAATTTTGTATTTGCTGATCCAAGTGCTTCAAGTAATAACTGGATGTTTACTTAGCAGTAATTCAATAAATAATAAAATTTACGTTATATGATATTACAGTAATGGTGATTTGTAACTACTTGTAATTAGTATATAATATGTAGCTGTTTGTAGAAAATGAAAACAAGTATGAAGATGCAAGTAGTTAAGGGCACTAATAAATTTTTTTAATTGTTATTCACCCACCCAAGAACTTCTAAATCTCAAACGTGGACAAGAGAATGGAGTTTAATGATTGTGTATTTTTCTTTCCATGAAAGATGCATACTACTGTGGCCAACCAGTGTGTGAAATATTTAATTTCTCTGTTATTGAAAAATAAAACTTGAACTTGAACTTGGAGCTGAAAAGTAAGCATCACGCTACATTGGTTTTATTTGTATGAAATTGAAAAAAATTCTCTTTTCATGACTTGAAGGAGAAGTCGTTTCATAAAGTGTTTTAGCGATGTTAAAGAACTGTTAGAGTTCCTCTGTTACAGATGGTAATGGGGTATAGCTTTAGGTTGGAATAAGGCTTAGGTTGTGTTCTTCCCTATTAAAAGAATTAGCTATAATTTGTACATGCTTAATTGTTGATTAAAAAAATTTGGAATTCTTATCCTTTCCAACTGTCTTTTATTGTTTCTTCTGTTTAATCTATTCCTGTGGTAAGAGTTCTTACACCTCAAATCTTTTCTTCACTTATGCCTAACTTGTGAAACTATGTCTTTTCACTTGAGTGGACCTCTCTACATCCTTCCTTTGTCTTCTTCACCTCTCTCACTTTCTGTGTATGTACTGTTTGTTATTTTCCCCAGTATATCACTTCTGCTTCTTCTCTCATCCTTTTAAGGTGTTTGTGTGTGTGTGCATGCGCACACACAAATTGTTTACTTTGTATCCATTTCTCTACATTGTATTAAACATGGGTTCTAGCGTGTCTTGAATCTATGTTTGTGTCCAGACGTGTTTGTCACATATTATTCTTTCAATTTGCACTTTTGTGTTTATTTTAGTATTTGATTCCAGTCTCTCTCCACCATTTCATCTCAGAACTATATCCCACTAAAGTTATGAGATGGAAAACTTGTGTAGTTTCATGGGTCAATTGAAAATGTGCTGCAGTGTTATTGTTCACTGTTTCAGTCAGTGCTGCCAGTGCTTTTAATGTCTCTGCTTCCTAATTTGTTGGCAATACTAATGAGTTCTCTAGCTGTTTCGGAAGAGTCCTACCTGTGCTTAGAGTCTCCCTGCTTCCTCATTTAGTGTGGATAAGATTGGGTTTTATACCTGTTTGGGTTGGATATTGTTGCTTTATTTTTTTATTTTATTTTATTTTTTATACATTTATGCTAGATTTTCCATAATTCTGTAGTAATTGATTTTTTTTTTTTGTACTAAGAATTTCAACATAATTTTTTTTTTTTTTTTTTTTTTAAAAAAAAGCAAGAAGAAAAACATTTATATGTCTGAATTTGGTGGCTAGGGCTTATGAAGGTTGTTTTGGTAGGGCTGGTTTTTGTACATCCAAGTGCAGCAACCTTATTGCTTTCTGGCAGTTGAGCAGTTGATGAGATTATGCCTTGTGCTTTTAGTAAAGAGTGAATTCGTACTCAATAGTTCAGTTATATGTGATATGCTCTCCTTCACGCTACCTCCGAAGGTATATATCTGTCTTACGTTTTGTGTCTGTTACTCTGGCCACAGTGCTCACTTGTTTTTACCCTAGCTTTCGGACTTCACAGTTCAAAAGGTTACAACTCTTCAATTATTCGATGCAGAGAAAATTTACCTCTCATGGATGTTACTTCTTATGAGTCATATCTGTCTTTGGTTTGATGACACTTCTAATAGAGATGGATAGGAGTGACAGGCTGTATTCTTCTTTCTTGATCCATGATGTGCCTTATTCCAGACCTTGTGCATGGTCGAATATTTATCACAGGTGCAGGAAAATAAAGAAAATGCTTAGTGTTTACTGTTTAAGTGAAAGATTTAGTAATGATGCCATACTCCTTCTACACTTGTCTTGATCCAAATCCAGGTAAGGTCCTTTCTGTGAGTATTCTGCTCCTCATCCTTCTTCTTTTCCTCACTAATAACGTATCTGATCTCCTAGCGAGTGTAAAGTCCAATTTTGAACCTGTGTGTTATCGGTTAATCTTGTTATCCTTCCGTGCCTTCACTATTTCTTCTTTGTTTATGGGCCTCAGAATTTGAAGGAGCTACCTCTTGTTGAAATATGGGATGAACCACAATTTTTATGCGCCGGAAGACTGATTGTTAACTTTTAGGACCTCTTAATTTTTGAGGGTTAAGTTTCAGTACGAGGTTTTAAAGTGGTAAAAGTTAATAATTTTTTTTTTTTAATGTTGATGTAGATGAACAATGGATAAGGAATAAGAATTAGGTGTAACAAATATTTTGAACACAATCTTGTTAGTTAAGTAGTCACAAACTCATTTTACATTGATATATGTGATTTTTCTAATGTTTGATAGTAATACTATTCTGAATTTGATAAAACTGTTGAAAAATTAAATGTCTTTTCTAGTATGAGACCAAAAAATGATCACTGTATTGTGCAATTTATTTTCATAGCGAATTCATGCCTTTAAATGCTGCATTGCTTGTGACAGGAACACTGATGTATCACTTTTTGTTTTTTGTAATTATATTTAATTTTTTTAATTTCTTCATGTTTGAGATTTTTTTTTAATTTGTTTATTTTTCACTTCTGTGCAGGTTGATTCTGTCTCCAAATAATTTATTATTGGCTTTGAAGTGGCATAGTTATGGGGCATAGACATTTATTCAACACATCCCAAATGTTTGAGGGTGAACATGATCAGAACTGGAACCATATGCATACAGAGCAACCTTTTGCCAATATGGGTATTGCGACTTAAATAAATTAATTGTTTCCTATTTAAAAAAAAAAAAAAAAAATTCTTTGCCTGCTATATATTCTTTTGGATCATATCAAATATTGTTGTTAATAATGTTGCAGCAGAATAGTCAACACATGTCGTTTTCCTGGAAGCGAACTGGAAAATTTTGCATAGAAATTATGGCTTAAAATCATATGGCATGTTTTTGTAAAATAGTTTACCTATTCAAGCCTGTTTGGAGTTCTTTTACTTTGCGGCATTGCATAAACAATAAAACCCAGAAAACTGAATTTGTAAATTATTGAATAATCATTGTTCCTTCATGTGGTGCCTTATTTTGGTGACTTGATGAACATGCTGTCATCTATAAGGGTATAAGAGATTTGTGTTTTCATTTATATTTGTATATTACGTAGGTGACCTTAGTTGTGAACTATGTTCTGCTTGCATGACTTTTATTAATATTGCATTTGTGTAGCAGCCAGGGCTGGCACTGCAGATAATGGTTCTTTCTTTTATCAAGGGGAAAATATGTCAGTTGACGGAGTACATTTTGCTTCTCATTGGAACCCTCCTTCAAGCTCAAATGGGTTCACTTTAAATCACAATGTTGAAGCACCTCATTACCAACCAGATGCTTCAGGCCCATCCCATGATCCTTTTCTGCGTCCATCAACTGTTGGACCCTTCTATACAGGTCCAGAAAATTTTGTGCATCATGCAGCGTCTTCAAATTATGATAGACAGACATTCCATGGCGTTGAAGGTGGCTTTGTTGATCTTACCATGGGCAACGGAAGAGGGCCCCATAAGCGAAAAAGTCCAGGAGTTCCTTCGGTCTGTGAAAGAGGCAGTACAAGCAGATACTACAGTGCTGGAAGCTCTTCGGACCTGTCTCTACCTGAAGTGTGGCAGGAGAAACCAAATATAGAATCTCTTCACATGCCTTGGGATCATGTTCCAATGACTTCTGGTTACAGAAGTAATGCCCTCTCAATTAGGGGTGAGGGTTCTATGAGGAATGTCAGAAGTCGGCCTGCGCTTGATTTAGAACCCAGCTTGGCTAGGGCTCATTTGTCAAGCAATCCTTCCCACAGTTCCTATTCAACAGGCCGCCCCATTGACAATTCTAGCTCAGTGGACCCCTCAGCTCAGAGTTCTGGTGCCTTGACTAGGGAGTGGAATCACAGCAGAACTCCTGGCCATGGAAGGATTCAGGTTTCAGGTAGTTGTCGACAATTTTTTGTTTTTCGATATTTTGAATTTCTAATTTTTATAAGATTTTTGTTGGGAAATTGCAGATTCAAATGCATTTAATCATGAGATAAATCACTTTATTGTTGGAAGTGGGGCTACAAATGCTTCGGCAGATGTTGGGGCATTTCATCATGATTTTAGTTTGGGTAGAACTTCTGTTGTTCCTCAAAGTTTTCATGGTGCCTCAACTCAACCTGTGAGGGGTGTTCGCAGTAGCTATACTCAGAGATCTGCCCCTAATTTTAGGGCATCTTCAAGCAATACGCGTGTGGGACATGTTGGATCTTCAGATGAGGGGCTGCAGTTGGTGAATGAAAATTACTCCTCCAGACATCCAAGGCCATTGCCAGCTGCAGTGTGGCGTCATAGTGACAGGGGTGGGAGATCAAGGATATCAAATGAGCGATATCGAACACTTTCTGATGAGCCAAGTCTTCATGATCGATTTTCTTCTGAGGTGTGTGCTCAGGGATCATTTTTACAACTTGTGACATCATTTTTGCATTCTCTATAATGATTAGAGAAACAGTATGTCATTACAGTTGGTGTCAGTATACATGCACCACTGTATCACCACTTATTGCAAGAGTAGTTTATCGTCCATGTTGCTTTTTAGTAGAATTACATTGATCTTGTGTCTCCCAATTTCTGGCTGCATGTAATGTGATGCTGTAGATCGGAAGATTTAGAGGATTTTAACCTTGAGAGCTAGTGTTTTGTTTACAGTTGATAAAATCTAGAACTTCTATCAGGAAGCTTTTGTGAGACATTTGTAATACCTTGCATTGACATAGTATATGGGCCTTATGTATCATAGTTTTACAAGCCAGGAATAACCTGTTTTATCTGAGTGGTGCTTGTGCTAAACTTGGAAGTTGGTACCCAATTGAAGAGTGACATGAGTCATGGCCCTCATTATAGGCTTGTTGTGCATGCCTAGAATCTTCTTTTGACAGCCTGCAGATTGCTAGCTGATCCTATAATATTTGAGCCCTACTTTGAAATGTGATTAAAGGATTCATGAATCAACCAAAATTTGTATCATCAACCTTTTTGAATTTTCTCTGTTCTTTAACTTAGGCCCATATGGAAATCTTAATATCATTATTGCAACTATTTTCCTATTCTTGTTACTGCGATTTGCTGCATTGCTGAATGTTCGTAATTTAATTTGCAGGGTTTTATGATTGTGGACCGCTCAACAATGTATGGTCCCAGAAGTGTGTTAGACCAGCATAGAGACATGAGGCTAGACATAGACAACATGACCTATGAGGTTATTATATTTGTTCCTCTGGTCAGATTCAATTAGGCATCTTTCTTGTAATTAGTTTATCTAAAGTCTTGAATGGTTGACCTGAGCAGGAACTCCTTGCACTAGGTGAAAGGATTGGGAATGTCAGCACAGGTTTATCAGAAGATTTAATATCCAAGTGCTTGATAGAAACAATAAACTGCTCATCTGATCAGATGCAGGAGGAAGGAACTTGTGTAATCTGCCTGGTAAGGTTTTTACCCTATATTCGAAAAGGAAACCTATTGTTAGGCTTTAAATGAATCTAGCGTAAAAAAGGGAAAATGAAACAACGATAATTTAGCTCTTGGTGGTATAACCTACACCTTCTCAAGTTTTGTGAGTTAATATATTGACATTTCAGTGAGCTAGTTAAATTATACCTCAGCACATTTGCTTTTCATGCATGTTCGTCTCATTCCTTCTCTATAATTCCTTGGTGCTGAGTGGTTCATTGAGCTTTGGCGTTAAACTGGCACAGTAAAGTGAATCTTCTACAAGCACTAATTAATCTTTATTATGATTGGCAGGAAGAGTACAAGAACATGGATGATGTTGGAAAGTTGAAACTTTGCGGGCATGATTACCATGTGAGCTGCATCAAGAAATGGCTGTCAATGAAGAATTTATGTCCAATCTGCAAAGGCTCTGTTATCTCTGATAATGCAGAGCCGTAATTTATACATCCATTGTTTTACCATTTACCATTGTTGTATCTATGTGTATATATAAAAAATATTTTTGGAGACTCCTCCCTCAAATGAAGGAAGAAAAACTTCGCTGGAAAATTTGTAAATGGGGAATGTTAGCCAGTGTCGGTCCATTTGTTCTAGGCTTCCATCTCAATTTTTGTGGAGCCTTAGAAAGCCGGTATACCATCTTTTCGATGGTTTTATTTAAGTTGATGTGAATTTAGAGTAAGTTGATTTAAGCTTCTGTTGGCTTTATCTTCTTGGTGATTTTGATTTCATGCCATCTCCCAACATGGGGAAGATGTAAATTTTTGGTTAAAACTGCCAAGGAGCTGTAACTTTTTTGCGTGTGCACTTGAGAATTCCCGGTGTGGGATTCTTTCTACTTGAAGCCGGACGTCCTGAACAATTGATTTGTGGCGGGCGGATTATAATTCGAGCACTGGGAATAATTAATAAAATTTCAAGCCTATCTTAATGGATATGAGAATTATTTCCTAAAAAGAAAAAAAGAATATGAGATAATTATTTAAATAAACGGCAACATGTATTTTATAGGAATTATATCTTCAACTCTCTGGAAAATGCATATAGAATATGCTAAACTTCAAATAAACTTTAAAACGATCTAAATATATTAGATCGGTTTGTGGATTGTTTCATCAAACCAAATGCGTCATTTTGTAAAAGGTTTATTGTTTAATAGATAAAAATTACTTAGCTAAACTTTGTTTTGCTTCTCAATGTTTAATCAATTTGTACATTTAGGTTATGTTTGGTATGTAGGAGTGAAATAAAATGGATTGGAATGAAATAAATTGAATTGGAATGGAATGAAATATATTGAATTAGATTATAAAATCGCTGTCTTATGTTTGGTAGAATTTAGAATTGGATTAAAATTTTACCATATTATGTTTGATGTAAATTGGGATTAATTTGGAATAAAATTAATTTAAATGTTTTATAATATATTTAAAATTAATTTTTAAAAAATTCTTTAAAAATTTGAAATAAAAGGGAAGATCTAATCTAGTAAGATCTCCATTGGCTTCAACATCTTCAACCATCCATTACATCAATAACTTAGTTCATCAACATCATCAACTTCGATAACAACATCCATCAACATCAAAACGTGAACTTAAAAAAAGAAAAAGTAGAGAGTGCTACTAGTTTGTTGCCATGGAGGTGTGATGAGAAAAGGAGTGACGGTGAGAGAAAGAGAAATAGATGGCGGAGTGAGAGAAAAGAAAAAATAAGGGAAATGAGAAATCCTATTCCCACCAAAACCTACCATTTTGATTCAGAATGAGGATTTCCAAATGATGGGAAAATGAAAGAGGTTGGAAATGAGATTTGAATCCCTTCCATTGCTCTCTAAATGCAGCATTTGAGAGTCTGGGATTGAACCCCAAACCCACTCTCATTTCAGCGTGTCAAAGATAGCCTTAGTCTGTCACACAAAAACGCTCCTGAGAATGTACACCCAATAAACTTCGGCGGCAGTGACATCTCGGCCGGAGGCGACGCCAGCTTGTATCGAACCAAGTTTAATCAACTGCATTTTTGGCTAGTACACAATTACACTGCCCCAGTCAGCAGTTGTAGTCTAATGACTGCCCTTAAACAATAAAAATTGTCGTCTTGCTTGGCAGTTTCTCGTGGATTTACTTATCTTGTTAGGCTTCACTTTTGTGAGTTTCAGGAAGAGATAACAGAACATGCAAACAGGGTGTCAGATAAACATATAGCTGATCAACAAAACCTAAGCGAGAGTGTTTGTTAGAGATGGCAGTGGGTGCCTTGTTTGTGCTTACAATTTCATTGATCTTGCAAGCACAGCGGTTTTTTACTCAACTCTGCACTGCTTTGCTTCGCTACGTGAAGCTGGAGTTGCAGATGACGATGACCTAGCATGTTGAAGGGAGATTTGCCAAATCTCTCTACAGGTTTTATCATTCTTTAACAACTGCATGGACAATGGGATTTTTACTAAATTTTAAATATAGTATCTCATTATGTAGTTGTTTTTATACACACTTGTTTTCAAAATCATATTGTATAGATTACTACCCAATGAAATCTACACTAGGCTTTGGATGTTATACTTTGGGTCAATCACATTATGTTATATGACATGAGTGTTTCATGTACTGGTTTGCATGCAGAGGGGAAGAAAAAAAATTACTCTTGAATTTTGCATATTTAAGTAACTCAAATCCATGATAAGAAAGCTGCATTTTTTTTAACCAAGTATAAGCTTCATTAATTTCACTTCTGGCATGCCACATTTAGCATATGTGAATTCACATTGTGGTGTTTGTGGTATTGGTTTTTAGTTGCTATATGTAGTATCTAATTGGATTTACATGTCTTTGTGGTTCCGATTGCTAATTTGAAATACTTAATTAGATTGATATATATATATATATATATATTTATGGGTTCGTTATTAGATTTAGGAGAAAAAAAAATAGTTGCATCTAAAAAGCTAGGTATTAGAGTTAGTTATATATTGAACTTACATAGTTTCATTTATGTATAGAACCTGGGAAAATATTATTTATCATACATACATAGATAAAAAAAGTTTGTAGGTCATTCATTATATGCAAATAGATTCTAATAATATTTTTTAATTATGGAAAAATCGATATATCAAATGATCTGCAACCTTAGAGCTGACAATACTTCTCTAAATGGTCAAGTACATTCACCCATAATAGTTTTTGGAAATGGCACATGAGCTTTTTACTAATTTTCCATCTTTATATAATTGTATTTTCTATTTTAAGTAATAATTATATAGAATTTTACCTAGATTCTCATTTTCTCTTGTGCAATTCCAAAAACTATCATTCTTCTTAATTTGCCTTATCTGAAAACGAAAAAGCTTGCTTCTATACTTTTTTTAAAAAAAAGATTTTATGATATCTGCTGTCTATTTTAGGCACATATAAATAAACCAATTGACTTCAAAGAATTCAAAAATATAGAGTTTAAGGTAAAAAAATTAGTGTAATTTGTTTAGCCTATGATGAAACATAAGTAAATGAATAATATTTGACAGTAGAATATATATATTTATATATAATGTTTTTACTATCAGTATCTTCTAACTTTAAAAAGTTATGACGAATCAATCTTATACATCAATTGTATTCTCTCTCATATTTAATTCAAATACAATGAATGAATTTGATTGGTTCATCGTAACTTTTTAAAGTTATAATAAATTAATAATAAAAACACTATATATATATATATATTGTATACACAAATTTGTTAAGCTTGTAATTTGTCATGTACATTCACCCATAATAGATTTTGGAAATGGCACATGAGCTTTTATTAATTTTCCATGTTTTTATAATTATATTTTTTTATTTTAAATATTATGTAGAATTTTGCCTAGATTCTTATTATTTGTGCAATTCCAAAGACTGTCATCCTACTTAATTTGCCTTTTCTAAAAAGTGAAAAATCTTGCTTTTATACTTTTTTTTCCAAAGATTCTCTAATCTCTACAGTCCATTTTAGGCACTTATAAATAAATCAATTGACTCAAAGAATTCAAAATATAGAGTTTAAGGGGAAAAAAATAGTTTAATTTGTTAAGCCTATGACGAAAATTAATAAATGAAAATATAGAATTTAAGGGGAAAAAATAGTGTAATTTGTTAAGCCTATGATGAAAATTAATAAATGAATAATTAAATATAATTGACAGTTCAAATATATATATATATTGTATATATAAATTTGTTAAGCCTGTAATTTGTCATGTACATTCACCCATAACAGTTTTTGGGAATGGCACATGAGCTTTTATTAATTTTCCATGTTTATATAATTGTATTTTCTATTTTAAGTAACAATTATGTAGAATTTTGCCTAGATTCTCATTATTTCTTGTGCAATTCCAAGAACTGTCATCCTACTTAATTTGCCTTATCTAAAAATGAAAAAGCTTGATTTTATACCTTTTTTTTTTTTTTTTTTTTGCAAATGATTTTCTAATCTCTACGGTATATTTTAGGCACATATAAACAAACCAATTGACTTCAAAGAATTCAAAATATAGAGTTCAAGGGATATTAGAGAAACTTATACAGCTCATTTTTAAGAACTTCTGTGTAAGTGGAGATATATATTCTACCATTTATTTGATGTATAGAGTAAGTAGTTGTGGTTTTTTATTTAAATTGTATCCATCCATATGCTATTAATTTATTTTTATCTCAATTTTATATAAATACTAGATAATTAAATATCAACTAGATATAAGTGTTTTATTTTATACATCGAAGAAAAAAAAAAATCTATCAAGTAAGCAACCCAACCATATCAACTAACTGTTCTCCTGGTTCATCAAGTCTGCATTGCTTTTAGGCCAACTTCTCATATTTGCTTTTATAATCAAATCATGTGAACGCTTGATAATGGACAAAAATAGAAGAAAATAGAACAATTACAAAGATCATCTAAAAGACAACCGATTAGGAGTTGCAGAATAATTAAAAAAATGTCATCATCACCAAGCCTTCTATATTTTTAATTGACCAAACGGGTTGCTAGGTCATATTGGTATGGGTTGTGAGAAGGCTTTGGCGTGTCCTCAAGTTGATCAGGCTCTGAAGCCGACACCATTTTGTCTTTCACTTCCACATCGGCATCTGAAACAACTGAAACATCTGCTGATGGGGTTGTAAAAAGATCTGGGGATTAAGCTATGCATTTCACCACTCCTCTTGAAGTCATTGGTGAAGAATATTCGGTTCTGTTTTGCTTAGTTCCTATTTGCATGAAGTACGAGAAAAAAGAAACAACAAATTAACATAACTAATTAATTTCTAGAGATTAATGGATTATTTAAGAAATAATTAATAAAGTGGTAAAATGGAGTACTTATACCTTGTGTGTATTCTAAGTGAAAAAAATCCTCGATTGTGGCTTCGCTGGACGTGGTTGAGGCTCCTATATCATTCATACTATTGTTTCTACATGTCTTCAACCTCTGAGGAGAGTTTTCATTGTCAAGTTTATTCATTGTATGATTGTAAATCATCTCGAAGATCCCTTTGAGGGCTTTTTCATTTACTTCATTGACTCCTATAGTAGAATGCTTTGCTGTTGATTTTCCTCTACCGCTAGGAGAGCATAAAGACGTCCAGGACCTCATTGGCGCTCATCCATATATCCCTGTTTGAACCTAGCCCTACATTGCAATAAGATACAAATTTATGTATAATCAAAGTATATATAAAGCTTTTCTCTTCTTTCAATTATATCTAATATATACAGATAACTGTTAATCCTATACATACCGAAAATCGCGTGGGAATATCTCATAAAGGATGATACTTTGTTATTGAGTATACATCGGATATAAATATCTAAGTTCACCATTGAGTAGGCCTGGATCCAAAATGCATAATACAAAAGAAAGTTAACAAAACCAGTCTTTTTCACTTGTATGTAGAGGTTGCCAACGACTTGTAAATAAGTCTTCCATTAATGAAGACTTCGAGAAGTCTCCTTACGTATAAGGAAAATTTCAATCCTATATTTTCACAAACTTTCACATTTTTCAAATACGAATTGATTTATGAATTTATCAATCCTAAAATTTTAAAAAATTCATCAATTTAGTCCCTCTGACCTAATTTTTAATAGTCAATGTTAATAGAAATTATCTAGTGACGTTTTTGCCCTTGAACCTTTAAATAACGCATCAAATGACCAATTTACCCTTTGTGAAAAATAAGAATTATAATTACAATTTATTTTAAAAAATGGATGAAGCAGATTAAATCTTTATATTTAGAGTGACCGGCTTGTGATTATAATCTCAATCCCATTTTCACTTGAATCTCAATCTTATGGGATTGTTGAATCTCACGTTTCCCCTTATCATTTAATGAAAATGAATTCAATGGAATGAATTTTTGGCCCTCTCCTCATTAATTATTTCTCTACCAACCTCATTTATTTTTTATCAGTTTCTTCCACCAGCCCCATTGTTCTTCATCTACAACTCAACCGGTTAACATTTTTTCATCTACACGCCTACTGAATTGAGAAAAAGAAAAAACAGTCTTTTCACTTTATTTCCATCAATCTATCTGCGAGTCATTTAAAATTAATCCTTGTAATTAAATTAATAAAATATTTTTTTCTTATTTTTTCAAAATTTTCATAAAATTAATAAAACATTTAAATTAATTTTATTTTAATCAAATCTTAATCTACATCAAATATAATATAGGATATTTTTAATCCAATCCCAAATTCTACAAATTATTGGACAGTGATTTGTCATTCCGTTCCAATCAAATCTAATCTTTTTCATTACTATCCCGCATGTTAAACGGAGTCTAAGTATAAAATTCTACACTGTACAACCTTTTTTCTATCAAATTATTATAAGAATGGTTTCCATCTTGTGCGGGCCTCCCTATTTATGTGTGAGAATGAGAGATATTTTCCGAATCTTGAGAGATATTTTCCGAATCGCACTCTAAAATCTAATCTCGTTTGATTTTGGTTAGTCAATAAGCTTGTATCAACCATTAAAAAAAAAAAAATTATGAAAATTATGAAAAATGACCCATTTGAAAAGGTGGATTTCAAAATTAACTTTTTTTTTTTTTGTGAAAAAAAAATCCAACCTTGAAGTTGAGATTGGTTTGAATTAATATTATGATTCACAACTTAGAAGTTGGGATTCCGAACCTCGAGGTTGAGATTCTCGAGATTCTCTACCTTGAGATTGGGATTTATAAAAAAAATATTAGTGTTCAAATGGACTATCAAAAAAAGTCATTTTTCAACAAAACCCTAAAAAAAAAAAACAAAAAACTCACTCCAACTTGGCCCATTAGCATCCTGCTTACAATTCAGAAACATCTTGGTTGGGCTACTAAGGCTTTATTGATTTACATCAGTAAGTAAAGAATAAGTTAAATTATTTTTTGTAAGAAAATCGAATTACAAAAATCTGCATTTCCACTTCTAAGCTAGATTTTACACAAACAGTTAATTAGAACATATGTTAACATAATTTATAATTGATTAATGAGGAATTAATTTTAGAGAACAACCACGACAACATGTATCGAATATACATTCATGAAGTAGAAAATTCAAACCCACTAATAACAATAGCCACACAATACAGTGAATTAACCTTCACAGCGATTAACAATGCAAATACGTAGATACTGAGATCCAAATTCTACAATAACACCATGTGCATTTTTATAGTAAAATCACATTAACGTCAACAGTTACGATTGGGAGGGGGATACAGTTTCTTGCTTTTGTAACAATTTTCACCAATTTTGGCAGCGTGAGAGACTCCCAAGCAGGATCTATAATTTGTACCTTTCCCTCTCCCACAATCCACTATTGGTCTATCTGGGATAGCTGATTTTCCTATGTCAAGCTTGATCGTAACGCCCACTTCTGACTCCAAGAACCCGGAACATAATTCATCATCTGCAACTAGCCAAGCATGCATCAAGCCACCGCAGCTGCCGCCAGTTGTATTTCTCGTTGAGTAGGTGGCTGTGGAATGATTTGTGATGAAGCTAATCATAAGTAGGATTAGCAATGCTAAATGTAAACCTCTCGTCAATTTGTTGGCCATCTCTAAATTTCCTTACACGCACACACTCTCTCTCTCCCTCTCCCTCCCTATCCACTACTGCAAAGCGAGATAGGGGTTGTCTCTTTATAAAAGGATAAAATGGTGGAAATGATTAATTGATAATGGATGCCAGCAATCACGCAAGTGAAACATTTGGTGGTATCCAAGAAGAAACGTGTGAAAAGTGGATTCGTGTTGACTTGATATTTTATTGTAGAAATTAAAATGAAGGGATATTATGCAATACCCCTCCAGCATGAAACTAATAAAAATTTACACTTGATTTTATTTTTATTAAGTGAATCACCTCCTACAATTAATTTTTAATTTAAGTTATTAACAATTGCCCTTACATTAATCATTAATAATTAATAATATTATTAACTTAAAAAATAACACAAGATTTTCAGAAAACCTAATTAACAAACAAAATTATTGCTCCAAGTTAAATTCTAGCAAAAATCCACAAAAGATTTGAACTCAGAAAAACTAAAATCAAATTCGGAATCAAAATTCAATCTAGAAACTCAAATTAGCCATCATTATCATCAAAATATCAACAACATTCAATCCACCATTATCAACATCAACCTATAATATTAGCAACATCATCATCAACCATTTGAGAAAAAAACTCAAACCCAAAAGAGATTCATCATCACACCCCACCCAGAACCGTCTAGTTCTGGGTTTTAAAACCTAAAACCAGACGGTTATGGGTACAAACCAACCCAGAACCAAACTCTGGTTTTGGGTTTCGAAACCCAAAACCACACTTTGATTCTGGGTTTCAATCGACCCAGAACTAGTCTGGTTATGGGTTGGTTCGTACCCAGAATCGTCTGATTATGGGTTGGTTTGTACCCAGAACCGTCTAATTCTGGGTTATCTGATTCTGGGTACGAACCAATCCATAACCAGACTGATTCTGGGTTGATTCAAACCCAGAACCAAAGTGTGGTTTTGGGTTTCGAAACCCAAACCCAAAACTAAAGTCTGGTTCTAGGTTGGTTTATACCCAGAACCATCTGGTTTTAGGTTTCGAAACCCAAAATCAGACGGTTCTGGGTACGAACCAACCCATAACCAGACTAGTTCTGGGTCAATTCAAACCCAGAACCAAAGTGTGGTTTTGGGTTTCGAAACCCAAAACCAGAGTCTGGTTTTGGGTTGGTTTGTACCCAGAACCGTCTGGTTTTATATTTCAAAACCCAGAATCAGACGATTCTGAGTGGGGTGTGATGATGGGTTTCTGTTGGGTTTGAGTTTTTTTTTTTAAATGGTTTATAATGATGTTGCTGATATTGTAGGTTGATATTGATAATGGTGAGTTGAATGTTATTGATATTTTGATGATAATGATGGCCAATTTAGGTTTCTAGATTTAGTTTTGATTCTGAATTTGATTTTGGTTTTTTTGAGTTCAAATCTTTTCTGGGTTTTTGCTGGATTTCAACCTGGAGCAAGAATTTTATTTGTTAATTAGGTTTTTTGAAAATCTTGTGTTATTTTTTTAAGTTAATAATATTATTAATTATTAATGATTAATTTAAGGGTAATTTAGTCATTGTATAATTTGGAAGGGTGTAATAGGGATTTTAAATAATCTTATTAAGACTATTTTAGTTATTTTATATTTTTGGATGAAAAATATTAATATTTTAAATTGAAAGTTAACTGTAGAAGGCTGTTCCCTTAATAAAAATAAAATGGAGGGATAAATTTTTATTAGTTTTCATCCTTGGGGTTTTGCATAATATCCTTTCATTTTAATTTCTACAATAAAATATCAAGTCAACACGAATCCACTTTTCACACGTTTCTTCTTGGATACCGCCAAATGTTTCACTTGCGTTATTGCTGGCATCCATTATCAATCAATCATTTCCACCATTTCATCCTTTTATAAAGAGACAACCCCTGTCTCGCTTTGCAGTGGTGGATAGGGAGGGAGATGTATAGTGATGGATCCAAAAATTCACGTGAAGGGAGATATTTTATGTATAAATTTTTTTTATAATATTTTTTTAATTATTAGAAGAATATTTTTGAAATAAAAATAGTTAAAATATATAATTAGTAGAAAATATATAATTTTACTATTTATAAAATTGTAAGTAAAATTTTTCACAATAATATTCTTAATACAAATATAAAAATAAAAGTATATTAATTATGAGTTGATTGTGCATTAGCTTCATTTTTCTTAGTAAGAGAAATTCAAATTTCATATTACTAAAAAAATAAATAAAAAATTAATTTAGGGATATATCTTCTCTCTAATAATAGTTGTTATTCATATTGTAAATAAATATATGTAATCAAACTACATATATTTGTTATTAAAGTTACTAATCAAGCTGCATTTATAGTCTTTTATTTAATAAATGTAAGTGATTTATAATAAAGTAAAATAAAATAAAAATAAAAGATAAAAGATAAAAATAATTATAATTCATATGAGTATTTTTATTTATAAATTTTATCATATAAAATAATTTATTTAAAAAAAAAATAAGTTACACTAATAATCGTGTGTAAACTAAGACTTATTAAGACTAAATGATCCAATATATATATTTTTGTATAAATATGATATAGTTTGCAGTAAAAAATAACTTGAAATGAGTATAATAATTTATAAAGTCTAAATATTTTAAATTTGAATATCAATTTGTAATAATAAGAGAAAAAAGAGAGAGAGAAAAAAAAATAATGAACAAAACAACTATAATGAATGAATAAAAAAAAATATTTAATAAAAAAATATTAATGAGGCGCAAGGGATTGAACCCCGGTTCCTCTTCCTTCTAAAAAGGAAAGACTTCAAAGCTATCACATAGTTATACTTGATTTTCGTAATTTAATTATATAATATATAAATAATTAAAAAACACAAAAAGCAAACCGCATTTTAGGCGCTACCTGGGAATCGAACCCGGGTGAGAAGTGGAAGACTACCATGATGGTGACAAGCACCAATCCACGAATGTGATTCAATATAGTATTGAAATTATTTAATTAATTTTTTAAAAATTTCAAAACACATAAAGCAAAACGCATTTTAGGCGCTGCCTGGGAATCGAACCCAGGTGAGAAGTGAAAAACTACCGTGATGGTGACCATCAGCATCAATATACGCATGTGATTAAATGTAGTATTGAAATTATTTAATTAATGTTTTAAAAATTTCAATGGGGGCACATGTCCCCCTGACTCAATGGTGGGTCTGCCCATGGGGAGAGAGGAAGAGGGAGAGGGAGAGAGAGAGAGTGTGTGTGTAAGGAAATTTAGAGATGGCCAACAAATTGACGAGAGGTTTACATTTAGCATTGCCTATCCTACTTATGATTAGCTTCATCACAAATCATTCCACAGCCACCTACTCAACGAGAAATACAACTGGCGGCAGCTGCGGTGGCTTGATGCATGCTTGGCTAGTTGCAGATGATGAATTATGTTCCGGGTTCTTGGAGTCAGAAGTGGGCGAAACGAACAAGCTTGACATAGGAAAATAAGCTATCCGAGATGCACCAATAGTGGATTGTGGGAGAGGGAAAGGTGCAAATTATAGATCCTGCTTGGGAGTCCCTCACGCTGCCAAAATTGGTGAAAATTGTTACAAAAACAAGAACCTGTATCCCCCTCCCAATCGTAACTGTTGACGTTAATGTGATTTTAATATAAAAATGCACATGGTGTTATTGTAGAATTTGGATCTCAGGATCTACGTATTTGCATTGTTAATCGCTGTGAAGGTTAATTCACTGTATTGTGTGGCTATTGTTATTAGTGGTTTGAATTTTCTACTTCATAAATGTATATTCGATACATGTTGTCGTGGTTGTTCTCTAAATTAATCAATTAGCTAAGAAGTGGAAATACAGATTTTTGTAATTCGACTTTCTTACAAAAAATAATTTAACTTATTCTTTACTTACTGATGTAAATCAATAAAGCCTTAGTAGCCCAACCAAGATATTTCTGAATTGTAAGCAGGATGGTAATGGGTCACGTTGGAGTTTTTTTTTTTTTTTTTAAATGGTTGGTACAAGCTTATTGACTAACCAAAATCAAACGAGATTAGACTTTAGAGCGCGATTCGGAAAATATCTCACACATAAATAAGGAGGTCCACACAAGATGGAAACCATTCTTATAATAATTTGATAGAAAAAAGGTTGTACAGTGTAGAATTCTATACTTAGATTTCGTTTAGCACGCGAGATTGAAATGAAAAATATTAGATTTGATTGGAATGGAATGACAAATCACTGTCCAATAATTGGTAGAACTTGGTATTGGATTAAAAATATCCTATATTATATTTGATGTAGGTTAAGATTTGATTGAAATAAAATTAATTTAAATGTTTTATTATATACTTAAAATTAATTTTATGAAAATTTTGAAAAAATAAGAAAAAAATATTTTATTAATTTAATTACAATGATTAATTTTAAATGACTCGCAGATAGATGGATGAAAATAGAGTGAAAAGACTGTTTTTTCTTTCCCTCAGTTCAGTAGGTGTGTAGATGAAAAAATGTTAACCGATTGAGTTGTAGATGAAGAACAATGGGGCTGGTGGAAGAAACTGATGAGAAATAAATGAGATTGGTAGAGAAATAATTAATGAGGAGAGAGCCAAAAATTTATTCCATTGAATTCATTTTCATTAAATGATAAAGGGAAGCGTGAGATTCAATAATCTCGTAAAATTGGGATTCAAGTGAAGATGAGATTGAGATTATAATCACAAGATGGTCACTTTAAATATGAAATTTGAGAGTTTAGGGTATTTTTAATTTTAAACTCGTTTCAAATCTTACGCACCCAACACTACCTTAGGGTATAAGATTAGCCAGCTCAATCTGAAATGACACTTGCGCTCATTAATCCATCTTCCTTCTTTTTCTTTTTTTTAACACTTGGGCTAGCCATGAAATTTTGCCGTGGGTTTGAGCGTGGAACCCACAAGTGAGTACAATTTGCTTTCCACCCAGTAACCCACAAAAATTTTTGAAGTCAATTTATAATAAAATTATGACATAAAAAATATTTATAATAAAATTATAAATATAATCTAATCATCAAAATTTATATCATATTCAAATTTTAACAAAAAGATCAACAAACGGATATAATTAAACTTAATGTTCCACCATGGTAACTCCAATAAACAAGATTGTTTTGAGTATATATTTTTTTAAAAAATAAAATAAAAATTATATATATAAACAACCCTGACTTTAGGTGAAATTGGATTTATACGCCAGAAAAAACCTTTTAATTGCACAAACTTCACTAAATTACATTCACCAAAATACTGACCAACCTTTATCCATAAAAAGTCACTTTTACCCCTATTTTAAATATGAAAAGTCACATTTACTATAGTATAAATAATATATAAATATTTTTATAATAAAAAATTTAAGATAAATTACTTAAAGCCCCAAATGTTTGCCAATATTACTTGAATATGACATCAATAGCTCTTTCTGCATGAATATATGTAAGGTTTTATAAACTCAACAAAAACATTATTAATTAGTGATGGTTAATAGTAAATTATGTTAAAAAGGCCAAAAATACCATTCCCTTAAAAATTTAAAACAAAAATAATTAATTTATCTTTAATATATCATTATTTTATTTTAAAAAATAAAATAATAGAATTAATTAAAAAAAAAAAAATCATCATTTTCTCCCTCCATCATCATCTCCCTTCTTTCATCATCTTCATCATCCATCAATCTTACCCTTTTTCATCATCAGTCAACCTCATCATTTCCTTCCCTCTTTATTCGTCATCATTTCTATCTTCATCACAAAATCAATCCATCACAACATTAAAAATAAATAAATAAATAAAAGTCAAAAAATGCATGAAAAAAAAAATCTAGGTCTCCACTGATTGAGACTTGAAACCGAAGATCTGAATCACCATCATTTTTTTCTTCTTCACCCAAACTGGTGAATCACCATATACAACACTTGCTTCTTCTTCACCCAAGTCGCCAAACTTCTCTCTCAACCAAATCACCGAATTTTTGCTTCACTACTCTCTCACCAAAATCACCAGAGTTCTTCATTTCTCTCTAACCTAAATCATCAAACACCATCGCTTTAACTCTCACCTAAGTCTTCAAACTATAAACAGTTAAACACAAATTTCAACAAAAACATCACCAAAAAAAAATAATAAGTATAGTGGATGAGTGAATTCTACAATATATTAACTTTGAACGGGTCTTATTGGTCAATTTTCTTGTAACCTAGCAATTTGTGTTCTGTACAAATTAAACAAAGAGAACGCAAGTCATCTTAACACCAATGAGGTGTCGGTTGAAGACACTCTGACGCTTAAGTCATCAAACTTATCATAATATACAAGAGTATAGTAATTATAAAACATCGTCAAACTAGAGGGAGTGAATCAAAGAAGAAGAAATACGAAAGACTATCAGAGTCTTGACCGTCTAGACTTGAAGATCGAACGAAGTAGAAATACTGAAATATTGAGTGTCGGTGGGCAAAATCCTATATAATAGAACAGTACAAATATATCGTGAATAGTATATAAGATAAATTTCTAAGAAAAAAAGGTCGATCACAATGGATATAGTTAAATATCAAGTCTTTCCTAACCAGAGCTGTTCCTAAATATACACTTCCATTCTACTACATTGAATTTATCATAGAGAAATTCTAAATTTAGAGTAGAAAAATAAAAACACAAAAGAGAAAAATGAGAAACCTTGAGTAGTTTACAAGAGATTAATAAAAGAGATTGGGATGCATTCTTCCTTATGATGATCTCTCTATTTATAATTAAAAAATGAGTCATGAGAACTAATTACAGAATAAATGCAATGTTCATTACAGAATAAATGTCATGTCAGTTACATGGTTAATATCATATCAGTTACAGAGTTAATGCAATTTCTATTATAACTGATTTAAACCTCATGCATTAAGAGCAATCAATCATCATTTAAAAAAAATAGACTTTGTTGGGGTTAAATCAACCAAGTTGTTGAGCTATCTTCTTGTAACATGCATTGGGTCATTAGTTTGAGTCAATCGACATATTGAGTGAAATGACCTTCCTTGAGTCTTAGAGAATCCGTGAAAACTGGGGTATTTTTTATTGGAATCTGGAGTTCCAAAAAACTTTTAAAAAAATTCTTGTAAATCTCATCGTTGCCTCATAAATTTGATATGAACAAACCAAAAATTTGTGTATTTCTCTTGGACCTTTGTAATGAATATAAAAAATATTCATAAAATATTTGAAAAAGACATAGTATTCGCAAAAAGATTCTTTAATTACATTTAACAAATCTGGTTAATTAAAAATAATATACTTAGTAAAAAGAATTTCTACTTAAAAATAATTGTTGTGGGTATTTTCAGTAATGTCTATATGACCTGATAAAAACCCAACTAATTGGCCCATTTGGTCCAGGCCCAACTTCAACGATTGCTAAACAGTCAAGATCTCAACAAGGCCTGCGGCGTGCAGTATACTTAAACCCATACAACGAGGTAAAACCCCAGCGAAGTGAGACACAGGCATACTATGTGTTCCCCAAACGTATTGCGAAGTCCGTACTGCCCACCTCGTGGAGCTAGGTTCGTTCCTTGTCAAGCTAGACCTGTTTGCGAGGAGCTGAGATTGCCGTTCAGCTCTCCCCATCTTTCAACACTCCAGTCCGCCTGGAGCTTCCACTTCGCTCACTACTATGCCAAGCCATGCCAGCTCATCACTTAAACTTGCCTTGCACATCAAGCTTGTTAGAGATTACTATTCAAATTACAGATTACCACACCTAATCCGTGTGGGTTAGTCATATAGATCTTCCACCTGTCCCTTGCATTTAATATAATCTGGCTGCATTTAATATAATCTGGCTGCATTAATTGGGAGTCAGGTTCATTAACTACTGTAATCATTCTAGTTTAACGCATTGAACATCGCTGTAGCACTTCTCCTTCTATAAATAGGAGAAGCTCTTCCCTGTAACATAGGAGCGAAATACTTAGTGAAAAACTAGCTGTTACTCTGTCTAGATATTGAGAGAACAAACAATGGACATAAGCAAGCTTAACCGAACCACTTAAACACCTCACTGTCTTACATTCTAGCTTTGCCATCTTTACTCTTATTGCTTATTACTTGCTCAGTTTGTCGTTCATGCAGTGTTGGGCCTGGAAGAACTTAGTTGACCAATTTCATACGTCAACAATAATCATAATGTATTTTATCATCACCACGTGACATTTCTCACGATACATAATAATCTGCACGATCCTGTGACAGATACCTAAAAAAAAAAAATAGATTTTATAAAAAAGCGAGCACTAATACCCAATAAGTTAATATAATTTTTTATAAAATATTTATATTAAAACCAAACATATTACCGGTAATAATAAATAATCTTATATCATAATAAAACTATAATTTTTATATAAATTATTTCTACAATAATATAATCTATAAAACTTTATGAAATCTCTTTATATAAATCTTATTTTCTATAAATCTCTATCTGTATTGATTCAACTCAGTATATAACATCTGTAAGATGAAAATTTATACCAATTAGTATCAAGGAAAATCTATCATATGTGATAGTGATACTCAATACACACGTAGAGCGAGGGATAACATCTGTCATACACATGCTGGGTAACCCTCTTAGACTTACACAGGTGAAGCCTGATTAACCATTAGAAGAGAGGGTACAGCCTAGGTGTTCTTAAAACATTTTTATTTTTCTTTCTTTAGTCTTTTTTGAATATACATAATATTAAATATTACTTTTCTCAAAACATAAACAAATATTTTTTCTTGCAATTCTTATTTCAATTATAAAACATAATTTACGATCTACAAAATTAATTAACTAAACAAATAATTTATTTTCAATATATAATAAAAACTGAAATATAAATAAACATAATTAAATCAATTTAATTAAAATAAAACCATTCACTCACAAATTTGGTGTTAGGCTCTTTTTGGAATTACTAGCATCCAAATTATTTTTGAGTTATTTTCCACCTAAAAATAACACAAAAATTTATTTAGAATCTAAAAAATAATAATAATTCAAAAAATTAAACCTAGAGTTGAATTTATTACACACTTAAACAACCCATAAATTAACTCCAATTATTTTCTATATTCTTTACCTTTTATGTTCTTCTTCTTCGGCTAGATATGTTCTTCTCCTATTTGTTTTTGCTTTGGATTCATGTGTTTGATTTGCTTAAGACACACACACACACACACACACACACACACACATATATATATATACTCCCTTAATCAAATTTGATTGTCATGCACATGATTGAAAACAAAACCACTGCTGCCGATAAGTGCCAACTTCTTTTCTTAAATTGTCAAAGCTACCTAACCCCCTTTTTTTTATAAAAAAAAATATATATATTTTGTTCATTCTTTTTTTCACAACCACCCCACGTTTTTTTTTTTCAATCTTCAATGGTAAGAGCCCACCACATTATCGTTTATAAATTTACATTTTACAAAGTTATGATATTTTTTCTTTTACATCTCATTTTCTTGAGTTATTTTAAAAATATTCATAATGAGAATATTTATCCATATATCGTTTTATTTCTAAAATTTGGACAAGATCAAATTAATAATAATAAATTAAATTTCAATTATTCTCTTGGGTTTACTTAGATTAGGGCCTTACACTAGGCTAATTTATCACAACAAGCTTTGGGTTTTTATTTTGGATTTGAAAATTTTTTACCACTACAATAATAAAAAATAAATAATAAAAAGCTAAAAAGTTGATCTCACATATGGAGATCTAGGAGATTGATCTCCTCCATTTATTTGAGGAGATAGAAGAAATCTATTCAGGTCTCAATATTTTCTAATTTTTACATTTTAATTTTAAAATTGTTAGAAGATTACCTATTATGATTGGCTCATGCCTCATGGTTAAGTTTTAAAATTTCACCAAATTACTATCTAGTCTATTAGTTTGAAAATAATTACAGATAGAGTCAAAGTTTGTTATCAAAAATTTCGTTAAAATTAACAGTTGATTGACAAAAAGACCAAAATACCCTCACATTTTAATTATTTTTCAAAACAATATAAAATTTAATTAACAATTACAAATTAAATAAAAATAAATAATTTATTTAAAAAGAGTAAAAGTAAAAAAAGATGTTGAACAAAAATCACCAACCCAACGTGCAAAAATCATTAACTATCTATGTAACACCCCTCACCCTGATTTTTCGTCGGATCGAGATTCGAGACGAGGAGCGTTACGATTTCGAACTAAAAATTCATTTATTTGAAAATTTTTTTATTAAAAGAAATGAAATCACTACTAAAAATTTTACGATATAAAAAAAAAACTTTAATAGCATTTTCTCATTTATAATTTTTTGAAAATCCAACAGAGTTCCCTCTATTTTACTGAAAATCCAAAAATCTAAAAATCTACAAAGAAATAATTAACACTTCTAAAATCACGTTCATTTTCTCAATTTTCCTTTCGGACCTCCCGTCCGACTTTCAAGTCACTTCACCATACAAACATTTATAATAAAACATAATAAAACTTATTAATTAAAAAAAAACGCATAATAGCATGAAAATTCTTATTTTTAACAGGCATTCTCAAATTTTATATCAACCTTCACTAATAACTAAATTTATTTACAATTGTACATACAAAATACTTAACATAATTTCTTCCCATTTTATACGTATAGTTCCAAAATTCTTAAAGTTTATTAGAATTCACAAATAACATTAATTTACTAATAATTACACATATAAAACACATAAAACTTATTGTTGCGTTTATTAATCCGAATTCAATTTTCATAAAAATTTCAAAACAATTCTGACACCATCACTTGATTAAGAATTTCACACATCCATTTCATCAACAATCATTTAATAATATGATTTCGTTTAATAATCTTCAAAACATAATAACACGATTTTCTTTAATAATGATTCAAACATAATAACACGATTTCATTTAATAATTTTCAGTGCCCTTCGTAAACTCTGACACGATACCATAGACCGGAGTTCGAGTCTCAAACTGAATGAACAGCGTTCCAAGCATTGGTTACTCGAGGACCATGTGCCAGTCGCATATCACATATCATATATCTCAGTCAGTTTCGACTTCAGGATCAGACACCCGGTGCCTTTCATAATCCATCCGTCGAACCCTGTATATCGGTATCAATGTAACGGTGCAGTACTGCTATATTACCCTATTGGAATGCCAACCACCAGTCCCCACCTACCAATGTTTAGGTTTACTCGGACTCTTCCTCAATTTCATTAATTAGCACAAATTTCATAGTTTTAACAATTTTTTTTATTTCTATGTAACAATTTCATTCAGAAAGCAATAAATTCAATTTCAGTCACAAAGTTTCATATATATATTTATATATTCAAATTATCAGTATAACATCGCAAAACTCTATTTTTCATTCAATGAACTCATTAAATCATTTCCAAAATGTTTGTACCTTTCTTTCGATATATGCTCGGTCAAGGCACTGAACTTGCCAATTTCTTTCCGTCTGTTTCCTCACGAAATTCATTAAAATCACATTTAAACAATTCTTTATGACCACATACCGTAATAATTTCACGGATTTTAAAATCAAACATAATTCATTTAACGTCATGTAAGTGTCACATTAATAAATATAAAATAATCAAATTATCCTTAAATTCGAAATTGACATATATTCGGTCAATGAAGGGGGTTTTAAAAACTTTTATTTTCATGCATTCTTTCATCACATAAAACATTCAAAAATCATTAGTTTAACACATGAATAAGATTTAAATGACAAAAATATCATTAGGTTATTTCGTACTGTGTATACGGTCTAGGGAACTAAATTATTATTATATTTTAATTGGGCTTGAGTTTTAGATATTATCTCAAACGCTTACGTACCTATTTTATTATTGGGATCAAACGTAGTTCAACAAACTATTATTATTATAATTTATCAACATAATTCATAATACACTCAATCTCTCTCTCTCTCTCTATATATATATATATATATTTTTACTAGCCTGTATATATATATATTTTCCTAACTTTTTATTTTTCATTTCATAATGTCACAAAATTATTTATACTGCGATTTTCACATAAACCTGAAATCAAATCAATTAAAAATAACAATATCACACAATTTACTAAATAATTTATTTATTTTCAATACATAATAAAAACTTAAATATACGTAAACATATTGAAAATCTCATTTTATTCATTTTCAAATCTTAAATCATTTTTGTATGCAAAATTTGTATAACTCGATTTCTAAATATAACATAATTATCAAAATACATATTCTATAATCAAATCATAAATCATAATATATAATCGCTAAGTTAATAAGCTAATTGATTAATTCTCTTCTAGTAATACTTACATAAATAAAATTTATAATATCTATAAACTTTTATTTAAATCAAAATAACATAATCTATAAAATCAATTAGTTATTAATTCAACTAATTATTTACTTAAAATCAATAATAAATTCTGAAATAAAAATAAATATAACACAAACAATTTAAGTTAAATATAAACTATCCACTAACATAACTTATTTACCTATTTCTGGATCTAAAACACGTTTCCCTCTTATTTTCTCATTATCCTATATTTATCCAAAAATCATATAAAATTAAATTTAAAACTATACAAAAATAAACTACTTTTCTGGGATTCACATCGTATTAAAATAAATTTACTTATCTATCTTTTCTTCTTCTTGTCTCCTTCTCGGCTCCTTATTTATTTATTTTTTCCCCGCTGCTGCTGTCCTGTTCTGCTCGTTTTTCTTCATTTCTCTTTGCTGCCGGTGTATTGCTTTCCTCTCTCTCTCTCTCTCTCTTCTTCTTTATTTCTCTATTTTTTTTTTCTCTGATTTGTTCCTTCTCTCTCCCTTCTAGCCGAGCAGAACACACACACACACATATATATCTATATCTTCTGCTTCCTCCACCGCCTCTTGCCTCATTATTTTATTTTATTTTATTTATTTATTTATTTATTTTCCACATTCGGCCGACTATCACCTTATAAATATATATATACACTTTTTTTTTCAATTATTTTATAATTATAAAAAAATAATCGCCAACAATTTTTGACTTTTGTTGGCCATATATGTGTAAAATTTCATTTTCAACCCTTCTAAACTTTTTCTTTTTAATCCAACTTCTCTTGATTCCTTTTAAAAATATTCTCCAATAAGATATTTATCCATAAACTTATATACTTTTTAAAACTAAAACCGGGCTAAATTAATAAAACTATATTAAAATTAAATTAATCTCTTAGATTCAATTAAATTTAGGTCTTATAATTCATTCTCCCTTATAAAATTTCATCATCAAAATGTAGAAACCATCTCATCTCAAAATATCTTACGTCATAATCATTGTATTCATTTAATCATTAAAAACTATAATAATTTCATTCTAAATAAATATATAATTTTTCCACAAACATTTACATAAAATAGTATATTCAACAGTATAACAATTCACACCTACAACTATTCTCAATAATAAATATTTATAATATTCTAAATAATAATTCGTTCATTTTTATCACTTTCAATTATTTTCGGGATCCGTTTCTCAAAAATCACTATTTACTCGTCATTATTCATCTGAAAATCACTATTCATCCAAAAACACCACTTATTTTAAAAATAATATTCATCTTGATATACTTTTATTTCTCTGAAACAGAGAAAATTCGAAGCGTTACAATCTACCCATTACAAACTCATTCACCCATTGCAATTCCCGGTCGAAAAATCATCAACAACCTAAATAACCACCAATTCAACCCAACAACAAACAACCATCAACATCTTCAAAAAAAAAAAAAAAATCAACAATCAACCCTAAAACACAAAAAACAATCAAATTATTTTAAAAAATCACCCAAAAAAAAAGAAAATTGAAAAAATATCAAGGACCTAGATTTCATCTAGGTTCTATTCGGTTCGAAGGAGAAGGATAAGAAGAAGAAAAGAATAAGAAAGATAAGAAGAAGGAGAAGGAGAAGAATAAAGAGAAGAGAAGAAGATGAAGAAGAACAAGAGAGAGAGAGATTTTAGTTTGTTTTTTAAATAAAAATATTTTTAAAAAAAAATTAAAAATAATATCAAAAGACGATTTGACCTTGTTAATGGTTAATTCCAACAGAATTTACTAACAACAATAGACTAAATTATAATTAATAGTAAACTTTGACTTCGCCTACAGTTATTTCCAAACCAGTATATTAAATTGTAATTTGGTCTTTTAAATTTAGTTAATGTCAAGTCCATTCATCTTTTACACCATTAACTCTTTGAGTACTTGACATGCTACCTCAACAGAAACAATATTGTCTTTACTAGTGACGGGCCCAGAAATTTATATAAGGGGGAACACTTTTATATAATAATTATAATATAAAAAAATTAAGTTATATGAAAAAAAATTTATAATATTTTTTTTAATTACTAGAATGACGTTATATGAAATAAAAATAGTTAAAATATATAACCAGTAGGAGATATATAATTTTACTGCTTAGAAGATTATAAACAAAATTTCTCAAAATAACATTCTTAATACAAGCATAAAATCAAAAGCTTACAAATTGTGAGTTGATAATTTATTAAGTTAAAATATTTCAAATTTAAAGATCAGTTTGTAATAATGAAAAAAAAAACAATATATTTTGATAAGGGAACAAATTGAACTATAATGGAAAAAAAAGGAGGAAAAATAATATATTTTGATAGGGAAATTGATTGAACCATGGTGGATGAAAGAAAAAAAAAAACAAGATCCATGACATAAAAAAAAAATTTGAAAAAAAAAAAATTATAAGACAAAGCAACATTTATGAATGAATAAAAAAAAAAGAAACAACGATTGTGAGTTAGTAAAAAAAATTTTTAAAAAAAATTATAAGACAAAAGGGGATTGAACCATGGCTCGATCTAGAAAGGAAATCCCTCAACTAGTAAGGCCTTTCAAATTTTGTGTTTCTATTTGACATTTATTATATAATATATTAAATGACTAAAAGAGAAAAGAAAAAACAAAATCTCTTTGATAGGGCCGGAGATTGAACCGTGGTGGCATCTATAGAAAAATGCAAACTGCAACCATCAAAACCATTTTAAGTCTATGAAATGATATGACATTTGTTAACGTCGGAAAATGGTTTTCGTTAGTCAACGAGGTTGTTTTAGGGCCCAAGCTCCAGTTTCGGACAGTCAATGGAATACATGCAAAACAAGGAGAATCAGAAAGGGAGGTTAGAGGCGAGGAGGAGGAAACACAGGAAATTTTTAGAGTGGTTCGGCCCAAAAAGATGCCTACGTCCACTGTTCACTCTCTCACTATTTCGGCAGAGTAACGACACTCAGAAATTGGATCCCTTTTACAGTGGAGATCGTCCCCTTTTATAGAGGAAGGGGACATGCTACAATAAAAAGAATAAGACAAAAGTAAATAGTTAACTACAGTTACACTGACAGACAGCATTTAATGCGCCGGAATCTCAATTAAAATGGCTGACAGTGCATTAAATACGGCCGAAAATGCATTAAATGCGGTCGAATCCATCGCATCCGAGGTCTGCCCAAAAGAGATTTCTACTGACCGAGTCGGATATGCAATAATGGGTTGTCGAGGTTGAGATCACAACTTCTGTCGGATGTAGCGTGCATGGCAAGCCTCAGAACTGTACTCTGCATGGCGCGGTTGACTTCTGCTGACTCGAGACTTCCAGAAGCGTGGCGGAGACGGATTTTCCAGCAGGCTGAGAATCGAGTCGGTTGGGGAAAATAAGAGAATCTCTGATAAGTCTAGCTACCTGGAGAGTCGATGGGGCGAATGGAGAGTCGGCGTGTCTGCAGCTGGTCATGGCGATGAGGTGGACAATATCATGAGTGAAGGAGTCGGAACGCAGCCATGCTCAGAAACCAGTGATCAGCTCAGCCAGATAATCTTGGACGAGAATGGCTTGTTGACATCCTGATGGGTGGCTCCTCTTGGCGGATACCCCAATCGGATAGGAATGGCGGACAAACAGGCGGTCAATCATGGCAGAAAATTTGGCGAGCAGGCTTAGGCGTCACGGATGGCGGATATTCTGACGAGCAGGTCTGAGGGATAAGGGCCAACGGCCAGTGACAAAGACCAGTGGTCAAACACAGTAAATAAAGTTGACGGAGAATACGACGATCCGAATGGCGGAGACAATAACGGTCACAGCCAGCTTGCGGAATAGGGCTCTTGCGGTCAGAACCAACTGTTTGACTGAGCGATAGCGATCAGCGGTCATGGCAAGCGCCCACTGATGGGCCCCTTCTCTATGGGAACGGACTGGGGTGATGGCGAATATTCGGGCTTCTGGGCCGCTGGGCCTGCACTGTAGATCCGTCTGGGCTCGATTATTCTGATCACTAATTTATCCATAACATAAAGCCCCCTAGCTCTTGGTACTCTAGGGAGGACCAGGAGACATATATTCTAGAACGAGCAGAATAGGCGGGAACAGTTACAAAGGGAGGGCGGTTATAGTACCTTTTTGAATTTCACTTTATTGCCAGGCCACGTGGCGCTTCCCCATTACCACGTTATACGCCGAAGGAGAGTCGATGATGAGAAAATCTGCCAGTACTGTGGACTGTCGGGTGGCGTCGCCGAGGGTCAAGGGCAACTTGATCTGTCCAGTCGGAATGACCGAGTCTCCAGTGAATCCGTAGAGAGGTTCAGGGGATGGTTTCAGCTGATCATCACCGATCCTCATCTGGTCGTAGCAGTCCTTGTGCATAACATTCACGGAACTGCCAATGTCGATCATGATTCTCTTTACCACTGAGTTATCGGGGCCCGCCCTGATGACCAGAGCATCGTTGTGAGGGAGGCGGACATCCCGCGCGTCTTCATTAGTAAACACAATGTTCTCCGCCACCTTCTTTGCTTTCTTGGCAGGTCTCTCTGACTCTCCCTGCTTCCCAGGCTGGATGTGTCTTGCTTCACGCACAAATCGCTCCTGAGACCAGTTAGATTCTCCTGTTCGCGAGGGTCCCCCATGAATTGTATGGATGGTCCTAACGGAGGGCCCTTGGGTAGAATTCGCTTTGGCTGGCTTTGAGCTGGAGGATCTTCTGAGTGCTGACGCTGCCGTTGTTGCTTAGATGGTCGCCTTGGGGGTCTCATGACATAATCCTTCAGGCGGCCATTTCTAATTAATTCCTCAATGGCATCTTTGAGCGCCCAACAGTCGGAGGTATTGTGCCCAATGTCGTTGTGGTAAACGCAGAATTTGTTTCTGTCTCTCCACCCTTCTGGACCCTGAAGGGGAGCCGACCGCCCGAAATTTTCCATGTTCTTCTCGGTCGCATATATTCGATCTTGGGTATCCGACAGGGCGTTGTATGTATTGTAACGACTTTGATACCGTGGTCGCTCTGGTCCCTGACTATTGCCCGGTCTCCGCCAGTCCCTGGCTTTCTTGGCGACCTGCTGGTTTTCCCTTCGTCCTCCAGGGTTGCTTCCCCCGTTGCTTCTTTTCCTTCCATGAATGGAAGTATCGGCTTCGTCCCTCTGAGCATGGCGAATGAAGGAAAAGCTGTGAAAGTTAATGGGTGGAAAGGTGACAAAAACTGAAGATGAGCCCCTCATTCTAGCGCAAAAAATGTTAACGTCGGAAAATGGTTTTCCTTAGTCAACGAGGTTGTTTTATGGCCCAAGCTCCAGTTTCGGACAGTCAATGGAATACATGCAAAACAAGGAGAATCAGAAATAGAGGTTAGAGGCGAGGAGAAGGAAACACAGGAAATTTTTAGAGTGGTTTGGCCCAAAAAGATGCCTACGTCCACTGTTCACTCTCTCACTATTTCGACAGAGTAACGACACTCAGAAATTGGATCTTTTTTACAGTAAAAATCGTCCCCTTTTATAGAGAAATGAGACATGCTACAGTAAACAGAATAAGACAAAAACAAACAGTTAACTACAGTTACACTGATAGACAGCACTTAATGCGCCGGAATCTCAATTAAAACGGTTGACAGTGCATTAAATGAGGTCGAAAATACATTAAATGCGACCGAATCCGTCGCATCAGAGATCTGCCCAAGGGAGATTTCTACTGACCGGGTCGGATATGCAATGATGGGTTGTCAAGGTTGAGATCACAGCTTCTGTCGGATGTAGCGTGCATGGCAAGCCTCGGAACTGTACTCTGCATGGCGCTGTTGACTTCTGCTGACTTGAGACTTCCAGTAGCGTGGTGGAGACGAATTTTCCAGCAGGCTGAGAATCGAGTCGGTTGGGAAAAATAAGAGAATCTCTGATAAGTCTAGCTACCTGGAGAGTCGATGGGGCGAATGGAGAGTCGACGTGTCCGCAGTTGGTCATGGCGATGAGGTGGACAATATCATGAGTGAAGGAGTCGGAACGCGGCCACGCTCAGAAACTAGTGATCAGCTCAGCCAGATAATCTTGGACGAGAATGGCTTGTTGGACATCTCTGATGGGTGGCTCCTCTTGGCGGATACCCCAATCGGATAGGAATGGCGGATAAACAGGCGGTCAATCATGGCAGATAATCTGGCGAGCAGCCTTAAGCGTCACGGATGGCAGATATTCTGGCGAGTAGGTCTGAGGGATGAGGGTCAACGGCCAGCAACAAGGACCAGTGGTCAAACACAGTAAATAAAGTTGACGGAGAACACGGCGATCCGAATGGCGGAGACAATAGCGGTCACAGCCAGCTTGCGGAATAGGGCTCATGCGGTCAGAACTAGCGGTTAGGCTGAGCAATAGCGATCAGCGATCACGGCAAGCGCCCACTGATGGGCCCCTTCTCTAGGGGAACGGACTGGGGTGATGGCGAATATTCGGGCTTCTAGGCCGCTGGGCCTGCACTGTAGATCCGTCTGGGCTCGATAATTCTGATCGCTAATTTATCCATAACAACATTATATTTATATATTTAAATATAGTAAACTTGATTAATTTTCAAAAAATTTCAGAAGGGGCACGTGTCCCCTCTAACCCAATGATGGGTCCGCCCCTAGTCTTTACTAGCCCTGCGAATAGTTAGGCTAGTAACAACATTGTCTTTGCTAGCCATTGCGTGGTTCGAGCACTGGTGTGATCAAATTGCAGTAGTTTTGCCCATGTTTTTTCTCCCTCACTTGAAGCTATTCTCCCGTTTTCGTTACGAGCTACACCTTAACAAAGCTTTATTTAGAGAGCCTAACAGTATTACCTATGTCGATATAATATAGATAATAAGTTTAAAAAAAAGAAATAAATAAAACTCCGCTAATTAATTATTTGATAAATTAAATATAAGAAAAATTTGTACAATTAGATGGTCTTTTGTTTATAAGTTTTTTGAAAATAGTTTATAAGTTTAATTCTACGTATAATCATGATTTGTTATGATTGGCTCATGCCTCAAGGTAATTTTTTAAATTTATTTAAGAGTTATTATTATTTTTCTTTTTAATGATTGATGAATTATTATTATTTATTTTAATAATTTTTAAAATACAAAAAAAAATTAAAATAATATTAATTCAAGTAAAAAGAAATGATAAAATAGTATTTTTTAAATTAGTAGGAAAAAAAATTAGAATTCATTAATTTTTAAGGAAAAAAATGATAATAATCCTTTATTTAATGTCAAATCCATTTCATCTTTTCGACCCGTCAACTCCCGTTAATTAATTTACGACTTTTCACCTAATTTATTGAGATGTTCGCATCCACGCCAACCCATTCAAGTGCCGAATTAATTGTGAAATTTTCACAACCACACCAACCCATGCAGGTGCAGAATTTATTTCTACGCCCGCATTGGTTATGAAATTTTTACATCCACACACCATTGTAGGTGAAAAATTCATGGACTTATAAGTTTTCAGGTGGGATTAATATTACCATGCTATTAAGTTTTCAGGTGGAATTACCATCTCCAATAGCATGTGACCAAATGCAGAATTAATGCCAAAACTTGCTACATGGACGTTTAATATGAATAGGAAAATTTAAAATCAAGCATTGGAATCGCATTACAAAGGCAAAAATTGTTCGTTGGCTTTACTGTTGCTCCATCTTCTTGACAAGGGGCTCTAAATTACGAGGATAAATAATTTATTAAAAATGTTAACATGTACATAGTGAGGATTATCTTTAAATATACAGTCCAATTATTTATTTTAAAAAATAAAATTGTTTAAAAATAACTAATCTGATATTTATATACTTTTTTACTATTAATCGTATGTATTTTTGCTTAGTATAGTACAAATAATTAAAAACAAATAATTTAACATATCTTAAACCATTTTTATGTAAATATTGATAAGATTTTATTTCATAATTAAAATATAATAAAAATGATGTAGAGATGGTTTTTATATTGTTTAAAAAATAGAATGAATATTTAATAATGATGTTAACTTGTTTTAAAAATAGAATGAGTATTTTATTTCAAGTTATTTTCTATCGAAGAAACATTACTCGGCTAATTTAGCTTTTATTATCATAAGTATTACTTTATAATATAAAAATTTAATCAATATATTAGGATAATATTTGATAAACATATTATCATTGAGATAACAGATTTAAAAGAAAATACTTTAAATGCAATTCAATGATTCGAGATTAAATGAAAATCATTATTCTTTAGTTTTTTTTCAATTTTTTTTTTTTTTTTTGTACTTTCAAATTATTTGATTATGTAAAAAAGATAAACAAAACAAATTGATTTAATATATTCAATTTAAATCCATTAATATTTAGTGGAAAAAGTGAACAACTCCTTATTATAAACTTTATATTATTATTGTTGTTGTTGTTGTTGTTATTTGACCAGAAACTTGATGTTATTATTTATAATAATAAGTTTTACTTCTTATATCAGTATAATTACATTTGCTTAAATATAAATTAATATAATTAACATTTGATGTAAATGATTTAACGAGATTGGTCCAATAGTTGCTCTTACACTTTCAACAGTAAAATTATGATTCAATCTCCAATAATAACATAAGGATAACTTGTGTAAAACTGAAACGCCATGTAGAACAGTCACATATTGTTGACGTGCGAGCTGCACGTGCATCAACACCGGAATAATTTGTATGGGGTCAGTCCGGAGATCGTGAAACCCTTTTTGGTCCTGGAGTGTCACGTCCAGATTCGAACTTGTAATCTGTATATAGATTGTAGGTGTAAAACCTATATATAAGTTACAAATTTGACTCTCGACGCGACCCTTTTAAGCCAAAAAGGGTTCCACCGGATCGACCCTACACAAATCATTTGGGTGTTGACACTCGCGCATCTCGCCCTCACGCAGCTCGCACGTCAACACATATTATAAACTTTATCAATGCAATAATCAATATTCAATATCTCATTTCAAAGGAAAAAAAAAAAAAATCATTATCCAATATCAAGTGGCAAAAAATACAAATGTAACCATGGTCAACATGACCAACTAATAAAGCAAGGGGTCATTTGTTTTATTACTTTTTATTTAATGAGTTTGAACTATACTTATCAAGTGATTTTATTTATTTTTCATATCAAATCATTTTAAATCACCTAAAAATCATTAAAAGAAAAAAGCTACAACTTTTAACTTTATCCGAACATCAAATCACTTACTAGTTTCTCAAATTTATTACTTTCAAAATATATTACCTCAAATCTTTCATTTTGAAAATAATATATTTTTAAATTTATTCTAATTTTATATTATACAAATTTCTTTTGAATATAATTAATGAAATATTTCAATGACTAAAATATATATTACCTTACAATTTCAACTTTTATTGTAATAGTAATTCAACTTAAGAATATTTTTATCTATTTTTAGTTAAATATATAAATTTAATTTATTTTACTATAATAATTTATTTATACATATATAATTTTTAAAAAAATGACTTTATTATAATAATTAGTCATATTTTAATTACAAATACAAAATATTATTAATATATACATAAAAGTATTTTAGTATTTATTAAATAATTTATTATAATTATTTATATTATATTAAGTGAAGTTACATCACAATTAATAATAAAAAGATATAAATATTAAATTACTAGTTTTCAGATAATTTTAATTTTAAAAAATGAATAAGATTATTATATATTCAGAGGTAAGAAAAAATATATATATCGTTCCAATTTCAGATTTCAATCACTATTCAATTTTCAGTAGTACTGTTTAATCTTTAGATAAAAAATAAATAATCTCCAAGTCAAATTTTGGTAATAACAATTTTTGTGGTTATTTCGAAATAAATAAAAAATCCTATGTTTAATGGTTAAAAAAGTTTTGTGATTAAAAACAAAAAAGAGTGTTTTAAATGGAAATATTGGATAATAAGTTTTAACTTAATTATTTATTATCAAATAATATTTATCTGTCTAAAAGACCAATTGTTTATATTGCTGACATATATTTTTTTTAACAATCCATTTTTAGGTTGAGGGTTTTCTAATCCAACCCACTCAACAGAGTAAGGCGTAGCTCGCAAAAACTTTTTTAAGAAATTGGTTGGCTCGTTTTGGGCCACAAATTCAATTCAATATTGGAAACTAAAATAAAATAGGGAAAAGTGGAGGTGGAAGATTCTAGATAGTGAAGCATGAATAGGCAATGACGTGGCTAACTTTCTACCGCCTCATCCTGACCACTTGTTTGTAGTTTCCATCAGATAAGGATCCCCTCTTTTCCAAGAAATACCTCCGTCACTTCTGCTATATAAACCACCTCTCCATATTCTCTCTTCATCCATAATTTTCTCAATTTTCTTTTCAAATCTTATCAATCTCGTTTTTGCTCTCAAGAAGCTCTTGAACATGCAGATCTTCGTCAAAACCTTGACCGGCAAGACCATCACTCTCGAAGTCGAGAGTTCGGACACCATCGACAACGTCAAGGCCAAGATCCAAGACAAGGAAGGCATCCCTCCTGACCAGCAACGTCTCATCTTCGCCGGCAAGCAATTGGAGGATGGCCGCACTCTGGCCGATTACAACATCCAGAAGGAGTCAACACTCCACCTTGTCCTCCGTCTGCGTGGCGGCATGCAGATCTTTGTCAAAACCCTAACTGGGAAGACAATCACTCTCGAGGTGGAGAGTTCCGATACCATCGACAACGTCAAGGCCAAGATCCAGGACAAGGAGGGAATTCCACCGGATCAGCAAAGGCTGATCTTCGCCGGAAAGCAATTGGAAGACGGCCGTACCTTGGCTGATTACAACATCCAGAAAGAGTCGACCCTTCACCTCGTGTTGAGGCTTCGTGGTGGTATGCAGATCTTTGTCAAGACCCTTACGGGGAAGACTATTACTCTTGAAGTGGAGAGCTCTGACACCATTGATAACGTCAAGGCTAAAATTCAGGACAAGGAAGGGATTCCTCCGGATCAGCAGCGTTTGATCTTTGCCGGCAAGCAGCTTGAGGACGGTAGGACTCTGGCCGATTACAATATCCAAAAGGAGTCGACGCTTCACCTGGTGCTCCGTCTTCGTGGTGGTATGCAGATCTTTGTGAAGACCTTGACAGGGAAGACCATCACTCTTGAAGTGGAGAGTTCGGACACCATTGACAACGTTAAGGCCAAGATTCAGGACAAGGAAGGGATTCCTCCGGATCAGCAGCGTTTGATCTTTGCCGGCAAGCAGCTTGAGGACGGTAGGACTCTGGCCGATTACAATATCCAAAAGGAGTCGACGCTTCACCTGGTGCTCCGTCTTCGTGGTGGTATGCAGATCTTTGTGAAGACCTTGACAGGGAAGACCATCACTCTTGAAGTGGAGAGTTCGGACACCATTGACAACGTTAAGGCCAAGATTCAGGACAAGGAGGGCATCCCTCCTGACCAGCAACGTCTCATCTTCGCTGGAAAGCAGCTTGAGGATGGCCGTACTCTTGCTGATTACAACATTCAGAAGGAGTCGACTCTCCACCTTGTCCTCCGTCTTCGTGGTGGTGATTTCTAATGAAGCTGGGATACTTGGTTCTGTTTCTGTTTCTTTTTAATCAATGTTGGTGTCTTAGTTGTGAACCAGACTAAATGCTATTTCCTTGTTTCTTAATGTTTTTCAGTGCTGTGTTGGACCTAATGTTTTATGGTTATTTGAATAAAATATAAGTACTTCAATAACTTTGTGTTATTTTGATTGGCTGGTACCGTAAATATATGTTGAATGAGTGTCTACTAATTTGGGTTAGCTTGGTTGGATGCCTATGAATTGGAAGGCTGATATGATGGTTAACATCAAGCTTTCTTTGTAGTTATGTAAAATAGTGTGATCCTGTTAGTACTATGAACCTCTTAACAAGCTTATAAGCAGCGTCCTATTCTTGTCATGTTGAGAGATCAGTTCCTATACTTGTTTGAACGGCTTTACTTGTAGCTGGAACTTTTATGTATACATCGAATTTTTGTCTGTTTTTGTCTAGGTTGTAGATTGTATATTTTGGAAATCAAATTGATGTTTAATTTATCAGCCTCAATTCGATAAACATTAGCGTAGCTTGTGTAGATAGAAGGATTTAAATTTTATTATTTGCAGGATGAATCTACCACTGCGTGCAAGATACGCTCTAAGGTCTTGTATCTCGTTTAAAATTCTCATCGTATGCCACGACATTTTAAATAGATTTGTGGCACTCAACATCATCTATTCAGTCTCTGCTTCTCTGCTTGTTTTGAAGTTGTGAGCCTTCCCCTCCTCCGGCCTTTTTAATGGGTTTTCTTTTCTGTAGTATGTGCCGTCACTCTACTATGTGGTCTTTTTGCATGCTTTATTTGTAGCTGTATTGAATGCAATTCTGTTGTGGTGTTCTTAAAAAACGTTATTTCTAGTTGTAGTACTGTCCATTGTATTGTTTATGGTTATATGGATGCAACAAATATCTTCAATATAGTTGGAAAATTTTCAGCCAAATTTGCAAAAGATTTCAATTGAGTGATGGGGTGCCAACTGGTACTGCTTCTAACATTGTTATGGTTTCATTCTTACACATCCTAATGTAACTTCATATACTTACTGAAACATTTTCTAGTTTGTTAATCCATGAAGGGTTATATCAATTTTGTAATCCTTGGAAATAATGAGGTTAGGAGGTGCTAGGAAAAAACTTGTCAAGTGAGATTGCCGTTGCTGTAAACATGACCAGGTGCTAACTTGAAGGGTGGATGCTGCATACTATTGTTATCAGGGATTTTGTTCAATATTTTAAGTTCTTTTCATGTAGCGTGGCAACCTTGTTTTGCAAACGAATGATGGTGTGGTTAGACAGTTAAGACTGTTAAATTGAGAAAATTTCTGCTTGTTATAATAGAATGCATTAGTAATGTCACCAGGCCCCCATAATCTTCTAGCAACTACCGTCGAAGTATGCATTGAATGCTAGAATTAGTGTGTTGGGATCGGTAGTACAACTGATAATGTGAAGGCGAAGACTTTCGGACAAGATGTGGGTATTCCATCAGATCAGTAGAGGCTTTTTAATTTGCCTGCAAGTAGTTGGAGGACGGCAGCATTCTTGTTGATCACAACATCCAAAAGGAGCCTAACCTCCACCTTACCCTCCGTATCTGCTGTGGTGAAATCTAAGAAATTTGGGATGTGTTTGCCTACTTGTTTAGCTTGTTCAAACTTGTTGCCTGCTTGCCTTGCTTCTTAACAAGACTAATTGCTATTGACTATGTTTCTATCTTATTGTTTGTTGAAAAAGTTTCTTCTTTAGCTGTACGAAAGTAAATAGCCTAAACTAATTTCTTTGATCTTCAGGTGGCTGTTGTCATATTTTGATTGATCTGTATCCCTTGCTGTTATTATATTTCGACTGATCTTATACGTCCTGCTGCTATATGATGATTGTGATTTGACTTGAATCTTGTTATTTATGCTTTTGTATTTCTTCCCCCAGTTTCATAATTGTGTACTGTTCGATTTGTAACTCATATTTTATTTTGTATCCTAGCTGATTTGTTAATTGGTGAATGGATATATATTTTGTAATTAAAATAAAGTATCATTATGCATTCACCAATTATCACTTCGCTATTTGGAATGCAAGCGAGATTTGTAAGTAGAGTTGTTAGTGTGACATTTTTAAAAGAGGAGTTGCAAAGTGAATAGTAAGTGTTTAAAGATGTCGGATCCTATTGAGGATTGTTCAATGGGCCAAAAATCGTATGTCTTTCTGTTTATATATGTGTTTAATTTATGTTTTATAGTTATCTATTTCTTAACAGAAGGAGGAGAGAACGTGACACTGGTGGAACTTCAATTTTTGGACTGTTAAAAAGGTCAAATGAGTAGGAATACACACTTTTGTAGAAATCCCTTGTAATATTAAAAATTGGTTTCAATTGCTTAAGACAAATTAATCAATTTCAATTATTAATTAGCTCTTAAAAAAAGTATTTTATTAATCAGAAACATTGACGTTCAAACATGGTTAACAATCGTTAATTTTGCAAGTTGATTAGTAGTGGCCTTGAAACCTTTTCAGATGCGGGTGGTAGTGGAGGAACTGGTTTGATATGATTTTGAGTTCCAAGAAATTACTTAAATAATTTTGATAAGAATTTTTATTTTGATAAATTCAATGAAAACAGAGTTGATAAATTCAATGAAAACAGAGAAGTTGTTGGAAAAATAATTCAACATTCTGAAAATTTTTCAATTTTTTTGTCAATTTTTTTATTCCTAAAAAGTATTATAAAAATTATTACAAATTTTTAGTAACTTGAGATTATATTATAAATTTAAAAATTATTTTTAAATCATTAGTTAATATTCATTATTTTTTTTGCTTGATTATTTTATTATGAAACTACGAATTGCATCAAAGTGAGTAATATGTGAGTAATATTATTTAGGGTTATTATTATTTTTTTCTCTTAACGATTGATGAATTATTATTATTTTTTTAATAATTTTGAAAATATATAAAAATATATATAAAAAATAATATTAATTCAAATCAAAGGAAGGAGTAAAATAATGTTTTTTCTATTAATAGGAAAAATTGACGATTCATTAATTGTCCTAAAAGAAAAGGATAATAACTCTATTACTTATGATAAGTTTTGATATTAAAATAAAAAATTATTTAGTCCCTATATTTTGGGTTTTTGCATATGTTTTATCTAGATTGTAAAAGGTTCAATTTTTCTTAAAGTTTCATGTGTTAATCAATTATTGATTAGAACAAGTGTAGATAGAGATAGTTTTGTCATTCCATTAATTATTTTAATTTTCAACAAAATAAAATTAAAAAAAGATAGACCTCGACCATCTATTTAATACATTAGATGTGAAATTTACTTAAATTCTTTATATTTTAACATTTTTTAAATATGAAATTTTATTTAAATTTTTTATATGTTAAACATTTTTTTATCATAAGTTACATACTATATTATTTAAACCTAATATTTTTTTAATGTTTTTACTGTATCTCTTTAATTTGAAATACAGTAATATTTATGAATTATGATTATTAAAATATAAATATCTATATTTAAAGAAATATTATAACACCATATATTTTATTTTTATTAATATATTTATTTATAATATAAATTAAAAAGAGTTAAACTTATTATCAGGTATTTAATTAACTATGTTTATATTTTTTAATTTATAAAATATTTTCACAACAACATAATTTATTTAAAAAATTTATTTTAACTCATCTGGTATAGAATCTCGGTTACATCCCTCCAAATGCTCTTTAAGCAGCCAATATATCATGATTCTGTCCTAAGCGTAATGAACTGATGATACAATTTTACATTTTTACATGTCCATCTCAAACAATGATTCAGAATATCTGTGAGAGATGTAAATAATGTGATGATACCATTTTTCACAAACCTCAAAACAATTGACATGACTTCTGTTGAAGCAGTGTTTCGTTCTGGGAACGCAATCTCAATTCAACAAGATATATAAAATTCCAACTCCCTATCAATTTAACATTCTACTCGTCAAATTTATCATTGTTTTAAACATATATAGATTAATCATATATTTAGACAGCTTCCTTTTATTCAAGGAACCTGTTCAACATAACTATATAGAAGAACAGAAGCATAAAAAGAGCAGCGTCGTTTAATAACATGTAAGTAAAGCTAGACAAATTAAACAAAGCCCAACAGAACTCCAAATATCTTAGAATTGACCACCACGAAGACGGAGGACAAGGTGAAGCGTGGATTCCTTTTGGATGTTGTAATCAGCAAGAGTGCGGCCATCCTCAAGCTGCTTCCCAGCGAAGATAAGCCTCTGCTGGTCCGGTGGGATGCCCTCCTTGTCCTGAATCTTCGCCTTCACATTATCAATTGTGTCGGAGCTCTCCACCTCCAAAGTGATCGTTTTGCCAGTCAGAGTCTTCACAAATATCTGCATACCGCCGCGGAGACGGAGCACCAAGTGAAGTGTCGACTCCTTTTGGATGTTGTAGTCAGCTAGGGTCCTACCATCCTCTAGCTGCTTGCCGGCAAAGATCAGACGCTGTTGATCCGGAGGAATCCCTTCCTTGTCTTGAATTTTAGCCTTGACGTTATCAATGGTGTCAGAGCTCTCCACCTCGAGTGTAATCGTCTTCCCCGTAAGGGTCTTGACAAAGATCTGCATACCACCACGAAGCCTCAAGACAAGGTGAAGAGTCGACTCTTTCTGGATGTTGTAGTCGGCCAACGTACGCCCGTCTTCCAATTGTTTGCCAGCGAAGATCAACCTTTGCTGATCGGGTGGAATTCCCTCCTTGTCCTGGATCTTGGCCTTGACGTTGTCGATGGTATCGGAACTCTCCACCTCGAGAGTGATGGTCTTGCCTGTCAAAGTTTTGACGAAGATCTGCATCCTTAAGAGTTTCTAGAGAGCAAAAGAGAGACTATATGAATTTAGAAGAAATTGAGGGAAATATGAATGAGAGGTGGAGGGGAAGGAAGTCGTTTATATACAAGTCCAGAAAAGAGGAATAAATCCTTATCTGAAGGAAACTGCAAACCGGTGATCAAGTAACTTGGTAGAAGGTTCGCGTACGTCATTGCCTGCGCACCATCCGGTAGCTTCCACCTTTCACTTTTCCTAACTATTTCTGTTTTCAAATATTTTATTTAAATTTGTGGCCGAAAAGGTACCAACGAGTTTAGTTAGGTACATTTAAACTTTTCTTGTTTATCAGACATTACATGCGCAATTTCTGTTCTTTTACGTGTAGGTTGCCATAACTTGTCGTGCAAAATGACGGATATACTCGTTCTTAAACTTCGGCTTGAATTAGAAACACGCAAGTCCTTCGCCACTCGGCCAGTTTAAGGGGAGAAGTTAATGCAGTGGGTCTCTTACGTTCTGATTATATTCACTCGAGTTACTTATGGATTTAAAATTAAAATCATATATTAAAATATCTAAATAATTGTTTTTCTTAAAATATGTTGTACATTATATTATTGTTGATAAGGAGGAGTTGTTTTTTTTTTTTTCAAAAAAAAAAAAAAAAAATTATTGGCATTCATTCACTGACATCCAATCAAAGTTGGGAAATCAGATATTACATCCACATAAAGCCAACAACCTCAAGAGAGGAGAAATTTAGGTTGGTTAGATTGTATGTCAAATGATTCTCATATTTAGAAATGACTTGACAACTATGAAATCTAACCCACATATAGAGAACTTTAATAACACCCACTAACATAAAAGCATCCATACAAAATAAATTACTTGTGTTCAGCCTCCCTATTACAATTATAGTTTTAACTTCTAATCCTACTACCTAGATCTGAAAATCGCTAGCAAAAAGGAAGACCTTCTCTTAAAGCAATCAGATCACCTATTTCTAGCGAATGGTTACTTTTACAAGCTAAAGCAATCAAGATCCCTCATTGCTACTCCAAAACCAAAACAATTCCTTTCAGATCTCACTGCTACATCTGGATTCAACTTCAAATAATCAAAGACTAGAGGATGTCAAAGGTCTGTTATTTGCATAGATTGAGAAAGAATATCAACAAAGAGAGTTGAAGTAACTACTGATATTCACTCAAAAAATTGAGCATCAGAAACTAGATTTTGCAAAACAAATTGATTTTTAAGATATATCTAGATTAGCCTTTAAAAACCATAAGCCTAGTTGTAAAAGATGAAAAGAGGAAGAAAAGGAGAAGAAAATATACTTCTCTTGCTTCAAGCGACCCTAGCTATCTGGAACAACGCAAACTTATACAGTATTTCTCTCTCTAAAAACTTCTTAAGAATGAAGACACGGATGAAGTTAAATTAGTGGTATGTTCTTCACATTTATATAAGTTCGAATATATTTTTCTTTTAAAATTTTAGATTTACACATTTTTTTCTTTTAAAATTTTAGATTTACTCTAATGTATAGTTAAAATAGGTTCGGATCGATTCATGTTTTTGTGCCGAACTTTAGTAGTAAGGCGAGCCCAATTATGAAATTGATGGAAGTTGGAACCTCTTTATATATATATATTCAATCTCCTCTCAAAATTTTTTAACTTTTTAAGCTAACCCTTCCCAAAAGTAATGTTGATGTTATTTGCCATGTTTGGAAATATACTTTTTAGGATAAAATTATGAATTAAAAAGAAAGGGTGGGAATTAAGGCCTATACAGTATCGGGTAGAAATGACTTGGTATTTTACCTTCTTACAAACAATATCAAATAAGGCATAAATTGATTTGTAGAGCATCTCCAATGTTTCTCATGAATTTTGAAAAAATTATGTATCACATAGGATAAATAAATATTGAATTAAAACAAACTTCTCTGATGCGATTATTATTCATTAATATCAAGCTAAGGTGATAAAAAATAGACATTGTTAAGATGACAATTTATTTTTAAAGGATTGTTAGAGAGTTATTTCAGTAAGTCGATAACTATTTAATTCGAATTTTTCAAACCTGACTAAAAATTTAAAAAAAAAATGAAAACATAGAAGGGAAAAACACAAAAACATTAAATGGAAATATTTGAAAATATTAAAGAATAATTTTTAATTTAATTTTTTATCAAATGATATTTATATCATGTAGGAAGTAAATCTTTTAATATTAATAACATGATATATTTTTCTTAAAATATAATCCATGAGAACATCAAATATGTTATTAGACTTCTCTCTTGTCTTTCTTCCAACCTAGGAATGGGATAATGTTTCTAAATTTGTGATAATATAATATATTATCAATTTTTCAATTATAAATTTTGTACGTGTGTCTACAGGCCATTAGTGCACTATAAATTTCAAATTTATTGGTAAACATAGCTATTTGAAATCATTAAACAGATGGAGATGTAATTAGGGGGTACAATCAAACAGTTGTATATTAAAGTAGATTACAGAAAGATCCATATTAGTCTTGGGGAATATTTTCGCAATATAAAATCTTAAGTGTTTAAAAAAATTTTGTTAATAGCATACTGACATCTGTCTTTGGCTACTGGCGCCGTTAGTCAGGCACTAGCAGCTTATACCTCCTATTATGTATAGTATTAGTTTGACACTCATAATATATAATAATAATAATATTAATAATATTAATATATAATAACAGTTCTCTTATCATTACGTGTATATTAACTTTTTACATAATAATAATTATATATGGGTAGATCTCTTTCAATTGAAAGTAATCCTCTGAGTCATGTCATTAGTATCCTATTTCGGATTCCACCTAATAATAATTATGTATGAGTTAACTTTTCACCTTATAATAATTATGTTTACGAGTGGATTTACTTTCCGTCCAATAATAATTACGTATGGATTGACTTTTCACCTAATAATAATTAGTATGGGTAGATCTCTTTCAATTGAGAATAATTTTTCGAGCCGTGTTATCCATGTGTTATTTCGGTTAGATTCCGACAGTTCTTTGAGTTGGTTTCGATCTTAAAAAAAAAAAAAGTTATTAGATAACACTTTTAAATATTGGATTGATAATCTTATTCCATTTCAATAAACTTAACAATTGAGTCTCAAATCTTATTTTTTTTAAACACAAATACCATTAATAAAACTGATGAAATTACTCTATTTTTTAAAAAATGATTAAATTGTTATATTTATTATAAGGATATTTTGATATTTTTATATATGATTTAGGACTCAATTGTTATATTTTTTTAAAAATAATATAAATATTAAATTATTAATATAATATATTATTTTTGTATTTATTTCAAAAAAGGGAGAAAGTATTAAATTGACATTAATATATTAAATTTTCATTGAATACGTAAATAAAGTCTATCACTTAAATTGCTAAGCCAATTATCTGGAACATAAAAGAAGGCACGTGAAATTAGTGGCAACCTGATTTTCCGCCGACTGGAAGGATTTGCAATTCCTTAATCGATTTGGTTTCGTCTTCTTTGGTCATCTATATTTACATCTCCCCTCCTTACCAACCCCTCATAGTTCTTGCAATTCAATTGTCATCAAGCTTTCTATTTGTTCTCAACAATTCGCTTTTAATATTTCAAGAATCACCCCAAAATGCAGATATTTGTGAAGACATTGACCGGCAAGACCATAACTCTCGAAGTCGAAAGCTCCGACACCATCGACAATGTCAAGGCCAAGATCCAAGATAAAGAAGGCATCCCTCCTGATCAGCAACGCTTGATCTTCGCCGGCAAGCAGCTCGAGGATGGCCGTACTCTGGCCGACTACAACATCCAGAAGGAGTCGACCCTTCACCTCGTCCTCAGGCTTCGTGGCGGCATGCAGATCTTCGTCAAAACCCTAACCGGCAAGACGATCACCCTCGAAGTGGAGAGCTCCGACACAATTGACAATGTCAAAGCCAAGATCCAGGACAAGGAAGGAATCCCTCCTGACCAGCAAAGGCTGATTTTCGCTGGGAAGCAATTGGAAGACGGCCGTACTCTGGCCGATTACAACATTCAAAAGGAGTCCACCCTCCACCTTGTGTTGAGGCTTCGTGGAGGCATGCAGATTTTCGTCAAAACCCTAACTGGCAAGACGATAACGCTCGAAGTCGAGAGCTCTGATACGATCGATAACGTCAAGGCCAAGATTCAGGACAAGGAAGGGATTCCTCCGGACCAGCAGCGTCTGATCTTCGCTGGCAAGCAGCTCGAGGACGGTAGGACCCTGGCGGATTACAATATTCAAAAGGAGTCAACACTTCATCTGGTGCTCCGTCTTCGTGGCGGTATGCAGATATTTGTGAAGACTCTGACAGGGAAGACTATTACTTTGGAGGTGGAGAGCTCTGATACAATTGATAACGTCAAAGCCAAGATCCAAGACAAGGAAGGAATCCCTCCAGATCAGCAGAGGCTGATCTTTGCTGGAAAGCAACTGGAGGATGGCAGGACTCTCGCTGATTACAATATTCAGAAAGAGTCTACTCTACACCTTGTTCTCCGTCTTCGTGGTGGTCAATTCTGAGAAAGCGCCAATCTGTTCGTCTCTGCTTTGAATTGGACTTGAAAAGTTGTTGCCTTTAGATAAATAAGTACTAGTTGATGTTTCTATTTGGTTGTAACAATTATCTTTTATTGAATAAAAGCGTCAATCCGCTTAATTTTCTTTAGTTGGCTGTTTTTATGTGTTGATTGATCTGTATGTCCTGCTACTACAACAATGAATGTGTTGGCTTGAATCTATTACTGGTGCAAAATGCTTGTGTGATCATCTACTTAGTTTTTAGAGTGTTAATCTTGTGCTTAGCAATAGGTTTGAAGAGTGCATTTAACAGAATGCAGATTTTATAGGAGTGTAGTTTATTATTTAGCACTGTAGAAGCAAGCATCATTTGCCAGTGTTTCAAGTTATCTCTGTGAAACTCTCTGCATCATCCAGTCTTTTATTTTGGTCAAGTTGAGAGATCGGTTTGTGTTACTGCTTCTCATTCCTTTGATTGTTTGCTCATGGAAAGGTCATTAATGAGGTTTCCTAGCTTTTCTTATGATCTCTTTGTCTGGATGGACGGGTTTGTTCCTGTTCAGAATTTTTTCATTCTTGGATGTAATGTATGGATTCTGATGGAATGTGTATTTGTTATTGTGTCTAAGTTGGTCTTTTAGAATCTAATGTAATTGATATTCTAACGAATTCGGATGAACATTTGTTCATTCACTTGCAAAATTGGAAAGTTGAATTCATCATGTTGTTGCAGAATCAAGACCGTGTCATTACAGAACTAGTAGAATTGTAAATCTCTCTGCATCATCCCTTATCCCCTTTTCCGGTCAAGTTGTGACTTGTGAGTTGTGAGATTGCTTGTTGTCACTCATGTCTGCCTGATAATTGATATCTCAAACCAAGGTCATTATTGAGGGTTTGATCTTTCTCTGTGCGGATTGTCTGTCTATCTTTCCTGCTTTCTGTTAAATGAGTTCTCTTCTTTTTAGCATGTGATTTTCCAGACACCTCAATTTAAGGAGTTAAGGGTTGCATTTTTATGTGATTTTTTCCCAGTGCGTTGTTTGTAGTTGCAAATTGTGTGTGTTCCGCAGTGTATCAACGGAGATGGATGCAGCAAATATAGTTTGATCATTCATTTTCCTGGAAAGATTCAAGCCAAATTTGGGAAAGAAAAAAAAATAATAATAAAAAATTGGGTAATGGGGTGCCAGTTGGTACGAAACAGATCATATTTTACCTTCTCCTCATACACCTCATTGGAGCTTCATTGCTTCCAAGAACAGCTGCTGATATGTCGATTTTGTGAGAGGCAGTCAATTTACTAAAGGACTAAAACTAAGAAAGTATGGTTAGTAGGTGCTGATGTTGGAAGTTCCTATGTAAGATGCTCAGGCCTTGCTATCGAATTTGGTGGGACGGACTGCATTCCGTCTGCTTCACTTTCTTTAACGTAAATAACGGAACAATGGCCAGGCTATCGGTTGAAATGTCTTAGGATGTTACTTTAGCGTGTCAAGAAATTTAGCCCGATCTTGCAAACATTTCACCTACTACTAGCTTTGCCAATACCTGCTTGGGATATAATTTCAAATTTCATCTCACCGGAGTCTTTAACTATCTCTACGTTTTCTGATTGGATCTCACAAAGTTCTAAATGTTCTTCCAAATGGAAAGTAGAATTAGTGTTGATACCATAGCCATGAACCTGATGTTTTGTTGTAGGTGTCCACTTTGTAGTCTCATTGAAGCTGGGATGCTTCAACGCTTGACCTATCTCTTATTTGAAACCAAAAGAAAGACATGCATGCAAATTTAACTAGAACAGGAGTGACTGATCGCAATGCAGCATAGAAGAAGTGTTCATATCCGTTCAGACAAATTCTAAGATGCAGTAGTACACAAATCATGAGTATATTTCCTAGCTGGGGCTGTACTTTCGGCCTCTTAATGCTGATTTGTTCTTCTTTATTCTGCGTGGTCCAAGATTTGTACAATGTCTACAATCTAACATTGCTACTGCTTGGTGACAAACTACTTCACTGGTGTTGTGATCTCAAGCCCAGAGCAGTGGAACTGTGACTTAAACGTGCCTTCCTTATATATAGGGCATTGGTTGCGTAAAATTTAAGTTAGCAGAGCTGAATGTAGGGCACTGCATGAAATCTGTATTTACTTGTCTGTCACTCAAATCAATCTTGGTATTCAGTTTTTCCAGTGTTAGCTAGTCCCATGATAGAAAGTGTCCATTTAAGCTAAGCTTTTGTACAACTTCAAAGAATAGATGGTGAAAGCATAATTTTGTGCTTCACGGATAACCCAAAGCGTTAGAACTTATGTCCTCTTAAAGGAGCCCAGTAACCAGGATTTGGGTTTATTCATGGAGGACCCAGTGGAAATTTTGGAAAATAATTCAATTTGTATGTGTAGTCCTATTTTTTTTCTTTCAAAAAAAAAAATGATAAGACGTATCGGAGGAGTAAATCAAGAATCAAGACTATCGCCTGCTAGGACTCAGTTCACCAAGCCATTGTCAATTTCTGAGGTCCACTGTCTTAACGCGAATAACAAACAATGCCCTAAAAAAGAGGTAATGGTTTTATATCTCTATTCAATAAAATTATACAATATACTCAAATATACACATATAGTATGATTCTATAGAATAGATTATCAATGATTTTTTTTTTCTATTCATGACCCCTAAGCCCTAACGTTAGGAGCTAATATTAAGATTAATTAACTCTCAACTTTAGAGTGCTCCTTTGTCAACCAAGATTGAATCGCTTGAAAGTTTCAATTCAAGCTTTCAAAACTCCTCAAGACTATCGAAATTTCTTAAAAACACTTGAATGGTGTCTTTTTTTTTGTCTCTCATTTAATGTAAAGCTGCAGCTTATGCTATCCATTGAAGATCATTTTCAAATAATTTGGCTAAATATCATAAAATAAATAAGAAGGGCTTGAAATTATTTGAACCATTTTTAACACCACCACAAACACACCATGGAAATTCTGATAAGCTGCAGCTTGGGTAATTTAGTTAGAAGAGTCTTTCGAGCAGCAGCAGAGAACGTAGAACCACAAGTTGGGTGAGAAATTTCTCATGAACTAGAAGACCTGCCACTTGGCGAATTTATTGCTATAGTGACAAATACAATGGCTTGAACCGCTCGACTCTGAAAATGGACTTCACTGTCAAAGTCAATAGAGAAAGAAATACGTTATTCACGCGTGTATGTGAACAAATATTTCAATACAAATTTAATGAGAGCTTAGAATAAAAAATCAGTTGGCATTTAACCCTCTGAAAAAGTGAAAAACAAAGGGGCATTCCGAGAATTGAACTCTGGACCTCTCGCACCCTAAGCGAGAATCATACCACTAGACCAAATGCCCTTCTTGTTCGAGTTTTCATTATATGTTCATTAAATTATGTCATAGGGTTTGACAAACAAAGACAACATTTGTATTTACTTTTGGCATCCCTCATTTAACGGTTTAATTTTGTTTTTACTATTAACTTAAACTCTAAAATAGTAATATATTAATTTTCTTTTAATTTTTATTTAAGAATTATATTACTTAATTGGCTATTCGGATCACCACTGATCACTTTGACCATTTAAAATAATTTGAAATTTATAAAATAAATAAAAAATGTAATAATTATAAATTTTAAAATATTTAAAAGATCATTTTAAATATAAAATATAATTTTTTTCACATGAATTAAAAGATAATTTTAAATATAAAATATGATTTTTTTTCAAATGAATTTGAATCATCCATCTCAAAGATGGACGATTAAGATCACATTTAAAAAATAAATAAATAAAAAACCAAAATATTGAAAAATTTTAAAAATTTTAAGGAAAAAAAATTAAACATCATCTTCATTTGGTTCGATCGAGAACCCATATGAAGAAACTTGTTTCAATGGAAGTTGATTCAAATTGACGTCAAACTAGTTGCTGAGATGCTTCAGAATCTGGGTGGAGACTATCGTTAACTATTACTGTTAATAATATCATCTACTATCTCTATTTATTATCGTGTCACATTGTCGTTTCAACTATTAGTGAGTGGTTTTAAAATCTAGGTAGAGACCATCACCATTTCAACATCATCAACCAACGTTGTGGTTGGAGGCAAACATAGTGATAAAAATTCATAGAAAAAATCTCGAAGAAGGCAGTGGAGATTCAAATTGGATTTCAGTTGCTAGATTTTTTTTTTTCTTGTGTTGATCTCCAACATCCATCTATGACATGGACGGTCAAGATTTTCCCAAGTTTTTTTACATTTAATTTTTTAAAAATTTTTTATTATATGGTTGAGAAGAAGTGAGGGCATTTATATCTTTTTTTTTGGTTCTTGACAATCAAACTTAATTGTTGATGGTCAAAGTTAGTTTATCATTAGTACACAAGAGGACGTTGCAAATAAGTGCAAATATTATCTCTGCCTATTAAGTTTTGTTCTTTTTCCGTTTCTTAAAATGTTTGGTTAGTTGCCTCTCTCCCCACTCTATTCTAATGTTTTTTTAAGTTTTGAAAATATAACTAGTCAATAAATGAAAGAGAGTAAACAAATTGTAACTAAAGTTTATTACAAAATATTTACGGAATGTACGTACTTTCTTGTGTCTTCGTCCAAAATAGACTTTGAATCTTCATTGCCTCTGTAGTTCTGTTTGATTGTCCAAGCATTTGACGCCAAATCTTCACCATCGATTTGTTAATTTTTGAAAAAATAAAATCTTCAATGCCCGTTTATTTTCTGTTTTCCTTTAAAAAATTAGAGTTAGGTAATAATAAACTACCAATCAATGGATTTCCGTCAAATGTTAAATTATGTGACGTGTGGATGGCTAACTCATATAGTTGATATCCTGTACCTGGACCAGAAATATATCATTTTCGATTGATGCCAACCGCTTGAAGAAATAATAATTAAAATATGCTCAAAGAAAATGTAAGCCCAGCACTTGTTTAATATCCTTTATTGACTAAACAAGCATACTTGCTTTGAATAAATGATGTCTTATTGAGGTCTTAATCTTACCGGGATCACATTATTCATGCATAAAATTAATTTGAACCAAGCTGTTTTATTTCAAGGGTCTGCATCGAATTTTATTGTTATTATTGGTTTACGTTTTAATAATACACCAATAATGTTGTCCTTAGCTCTTAAAAAATGTAAATAAAAAATAATCAAATTCTATTTAAGAAGCAAATCAAAAAGACAAATTAATTCTTTAAGGTGAGAAAGAAGATTTAAAATTCTCTTTTTCACTATAATGAATTATTTATTTGTGTCGATATCTAGATTAGCCGACCAGGTTCTTTGAAGCCCAAACTACAAGGTGAGTGAAATGACAGAGAAGAAGGAGAGAGGGAAGAGAAAGAAGCAACGTTACGATAAGTTTTTTACGTGATTAGGTCAAAAGAATGACCTACGTCCACGACTGTTCATCAGCTACTTTGACAGGATGATGGTATCTCTATTAAGTGTTTTTTTTTTTTTGGTTACAAATGAATTGTATCCCTTATTTATAAATAAGAGAAGACTACAATAATGTACAATAAGACAAAGTAAAATCATGATAAATTACATTTTCGAGATTGATATTTATTAGGTCAACTCTTTCAAAACATGGTTTAAACGCTAAACTCATGCTGGTTATATGAGATTTCCTTAAATCATACTGTTAATTCTAAAGAATTAGCGTCTACGATTCGCTTAACTGAATTTCATCTGATAATTCTGACTGAAGTTGACTTGCGATCCGCGAGTTACAGTAGCAGAGAGCTCGTGTCCACGAGTTGTAATGTCTGAAGTCTGATCATGAGCTTGCCTACGCGGATTGAATGTTTGGAGAATTGAGAATTTGAAGTTTGAGATTGGTTCTGGATGACCTGTAGCTGCTGAGGTTGACTGGTGATCCGATAGTTACAATAGCAGACGATCTCGATTTAGCGAGTTGGATATCTTCTGCGAGTTAAGACTTAGACAGACAGGCTTTCTGCTTTTTAGTTTGTTGGGCAGTTAATTAGGTCAGTCTTGGGCTTTTACCAGCCCATTTTAGATAACTCCAAAATATCAATAACAATTTGTATATGATAGTATGAGGTTGAAGTATTTTAATCTACAAAAATTTTAATAAATAAAGTAATCACAAATCAATATGTAATTTTCATTTCTGTACTTACCAACATTATTGAGTCAATATGAACATTTACCAGATTAATTGTGGACAAAATTGTTCTAGGCATGCATGGACTTATCAATTTTCACGTTCAATGAATTTCCAATAGTTTTAGAGATAGAAAAGTTATATGATATTTTATTTTTTTTCTCGTCCAAAAGTTTGAAAAATAAAACAGCAATTAATTTAAAATTATCAACATTTCGGATTTTTTCTTGCATCTAAGCCGCAAATTAAAGAAGTTAAAATTTGACTTCACATTAATTGTCATAATCATCATTTACGTTTTCAACATCAAAATTTTCATTAGAAAGAAATTATGAACAATCCGTACAAAAATGTGTTTTGACTGTAAATTCAATAAGCCATATCTAACTCTTAGGTTATCACATATTCACATTTTCTGACAGATGGTGAAAAAAGTCACCTAAGAAGTACGTACAATAGAATATCTCAAAAATAAATAAATAAATAAAGTACATACATCAGAAACTAATGAGATTAAAATTGTTTCTTGCTTCATCAGGCATCGTTTTAAAAAAAATTGAAAATTATTAGAAACTTCCTTTGAAATTTATTAACCAATCTTTAGAATTTTTCAAAAACCCCGGAGAAATTAAAACCCAAAAGTCAAAAAACATGATACTAGGCTAAGGACTTGAATAGTTTTTGTTACCAGATGGCAGACCACAGAGACTTAGCGTTGTAGCTCTTGTGAATCCTGTAATGTTTATCATTGATTTTCAGACGCGTGTATCATTACTTTATTTAAGTTAATTTGAGGTTACTGTACCGTTTATTATATCAATTCCCCTAATTGTTCGACTGTTAAATTTGAATCAAATATTGCGAGAATATGAATGTGGCACAATCCATGAATGTAGGGATCATATTGATCAACGAATCATGAATTATTTGCTTTCTTTATTTTTCACTTATAATCGGTGTTACGCTTGATAAATTCTATTTCTCTAACACGTATTTAAAACTCGAGTGACTCTTGATCATCACAGTAGTCATTTATTCACATGAGATTTGATCATATCTTTGAAGGAGTATGGTAAAGGTTGGATGCTATTATGTCCTTAAAAGACACAGATCTAAGACAAAGTGCAAAGTATGATAGAAGTGTGACACTGTTATATCGTCCTTTAATCATAAATAAGCAAAATACTAGGTTATCTTTGTGATACTAGGTTTGTAACCAGAATACCTATAGGATATTCATTCAACTCTTGAAAACGTTATCTTACTCATTTATAGTTTAAGAAGGATATGAAAGTATTACATATTCGTCATACTCGTGTTATCTCAAATTTGTGACTTTCAAAAAGGATATAGTAGCCGTTACAGTTACGGTTACAGTTTCAAAAAGGTAATCCCTGGGTCCGTCCCAATTACCGTTCCTACAATAAAAAAAAAAATGATATAGTAGCAGTTAGCCTCTATCGGACCCCTTCGAAGGTAAGGTTAAATTCCCACGATAATAAGTGGCTACCGTGATGATCATGCCGGCATAATTTGTCCAAGTCACTGGATCAGATATAAACGATACAGGTCCACGCGGAATGGTATTCATGTGTATAATCTCGATGAACCTGGTTTATGTGTGAAACCAAGGAAAAAAAAAAAAACGAAAGCGTTGTTTCCTTTGTCTTTTCCTCTATGTACATGTATGTCCCAGCTTATGTGAAAGTATTGTTTCCTTGTTTTTTTTTTCCAGTCTTGGCTTAATGATTACCCATAATTCACGTTAAGAAGAATCAGAAGACTACTTGTTGATCATGGCGGCCGGAGACAAATCAAGCTCCCGTTCTCTGGAAAACACACCAACATGGGCCCTTGCAGTTGTCTGCTTTGTCATAATATCTATCTCGATAATCTTAGAGCACTCTTTTCATCTTCTTATGAACGTAAGTTCATTCAAATCAATTTGACTCTCTTTTTTCCTTTTGAAGTAAATGAACATTATACTAACTCACATAGAAGAACTACTGCAGTGGCTCAAGAAACGTCGAAAAAATGCGTTGATTGATGCACTTTACAAGCTCAAATCAGGTCTGATCATCCAAGACTGTTTCCATAATAATGTTATGTTATTAATATTCAACACCTGCAACCTTGACTTTTGTCTATTGGGTGATGCAGAATTGATGCTTCTGGGGTTCATGTCACTGATCTTGGCAGTGAGTCAAAACACTATATGCAAAATCTGTGTACCCGCCAAGAGTGCTGATATTATGCTTCCATGTCGACAACCACCAGATGAATCCCAAGCTTTGAAAGTAGCAGAACAAAATTATGAGCACTTTGTGCGTAAAATCAATGGAAACTTGTCATCCATGGAAGATCAGTATGGATATTCTCTATCGCAGCAAGCAAGGCAATTGGATGATGAAAATGAGGCTGCTGTAAATGATACGGGTGCAGCTACAGATTCTTGCGCTTCTGTATGTCCTATTCATATATAAACTAGTTAGTATATGTATATATATAAAAATATTTTTTCTTTTTCTTTATTTAATACTGATTATGGTATATATTATTTGATGATTTGAGTTCTAATAACAAATGAAATCAATTTGCACGCTTTCCAGGGAAAGGTTTCTTTAATATCAGAGGATGGCATTCGTCAATTGCACCTGTTCATTTTTGCTCTAGCAGTTATGCAAATCGTGTATAGTACTCTCACCATGGCTTTAGGCAGAGCTAAGGTAGTTTAAATTAATAAAAATCTTCTCAACTGTGTATAACACAATCTTGTTGGTTCAGTCATAAGCAAATTAATTCAATCCAACAGCTTCCTCGGTTCATCAAATTTGTTGTAATAATATTTATGTCTTCAGCTATTTTTCCTGCATTCTTTCTTTGCTTTTTCTTGTTTGATATGACAGATAAGGCGTTGGAAAGCTTGGGAAAAGGAAACTCAAACAACTGAGTACCTGGTCGCAAATGGTACATTCAGATATTTTCTCATGTTTAATGCATCTTCATATTTTCTCTAGCTATTAAAGTTTAAAACAAATTTTACTCTTATTGATTTCTCTGGCTATTAGAGTTTACACCAAATTTTACTCCAACTGGTATATATAGACATACATTTTATAGTCGTAGTGTTCAAATTGCACTATGAGCATGTATCAGCAATTGATGATTTTTTTATATATAAAAAAAAAAACTTGAATAATTTTAAATGATGTTATTAAAAAAATGTTCCCACTAATTGACTTCGTCTAACCTCACTGTATTTATATGCCTAGCTAGCCATATCAAAAAATCTAGTCTGAAATGCATGGAGTGGCATTTACATTTAATATAGAAAAGTGAGCAGTACAGACCGCAACCTATATGCAAATACCAATCCAACTTGACTTGTATTAATTAGAATAATAAAAATTAATGTACAGTCTCAATCTGAAACTAATCGTTGTTTGTGAGGGTATGTTTACCTTTCATTACGTGCATTTCACCGACGTTTAACCTTCTCCCTAACGGTTATACCAACCTGTGCCAAAATTTGACAGTGACTAATGTGGTTCAATGAGTTACTTAGTTTTTTTTGCGACGTTATTCAAATGAAGTACATTAATATAAATAGTAATATAGTCTCGTTGATATTATGTCAGGACGAAAGTAGGAATGAATGAGAAGAAACCACTTGCTTAATTAATTCATTCATTAAATTTCGGTGGGCCGGTTCCGTGTATCATGGAATATCGACGTATAAGTCGGGCCATCAAGATATTTTCTTTATTAACTTGTTACTACTAATTGAATTTAATAATGTTACGAGGCTTTATAATGAGCACCATCAGTTTTTTCTTCGTTTTTTTTTTTTTTAGGTTGATTTTTTTTTTCTCGTTTTGGCTTAAGGAGGATGTGGATTAAAGTTGGAACTTAATTTAGTTGTTATTACTATCATGCTATTGTTCATAATTTACCTTCAGCTTTTGTTAATATTTAAATTTGGCTATTTTAATAAGTTAAATAATTTAGAACTAGTAAATGGAAGAGTTTATTTTTAAAAAAATATATATGCATACCTTATCAGTTATCTCCAAGTGGTTATGTTATTTTATTTATATAATTATAAGACAATTAGAAATCCATACATACCAATTTGTGACCCAAAATCTACACATATTATATTTACTCAAACAGAATTTCTATGATCAGTGTCTTCTAATTTTAAAAAGTTAGGACAAACCAATCAAATTCATCTATTATATTTGAATTGAATTAAAGAGAGAATAAAAGTGATGAATTAGATTGATTCATTAAGAGATACTGACCATAAAAGTTCTGTTTACTTAAATATTAGTAAATACATATAATGAGATTGAAACCTTATCTTAAATATGAAAGAAAAATATGTTAACCATTTATATTATGAATAAATATACATTATTTAGTAGTTTGTACTTTATAATTCTGAATTGAAAAATTATATTCACATGATTTTAAGATCAAACAAAGAATTTTCATTCATTCTTTTGTTATTAATTGTGTCATGTCAAAGTATGACCTTACAATAATTAAAATAGGGGAAAGAACGTTCATGAATTGTTTGTTGTTTTGTGCTGTAAAATATCAATAGTTAATTGTTATGATGTTTTGTGTCATAATTATATCCGATAGTTCGTTGTTACGATGTTTTGTTTTATGATTAGATCCTGAGCGATTTAGACTGACAAGACAGACAACATTTGGAAGACGGCACGTGACGACCTGTACAGAAACATCAGTCCATCTATGGACAGTGAGTTGCATAATTTTCTCATGTTTTCAACGTCTATCAATGACGACTTAATTACAGTTTGAATGACTATGAAATTGGAGCAGAAATGTTTCTTCAGGCAGTTTTTCAATTCAGTTGCCAAAGTTGATTATCTCACTCTAAGGCATGGTTTCATCTCGGTAATGCCTTTTCACCCAATCATTCTGTCTTTTTCAACTTTTTTTTTTTAATTAAATGCTTCATGAGTTCCTCAGGCTCACCTCTCAACCAGTGTTATCAATTTCAACTTCCAAAAGTACATAAAAAGAGCCCTGGAGGAAGATTTCAAGGTCGTGGTTGGAATCAGGTTAGTGATTTGAATCTCTATGAACTTGTCTTACTTCCTTTTATTATCATCAAAATGCATGTCAATAACATTTAATGTTGCAGTCCAAAACATTTAATTATTTTTTTGTAAGCAGTTATGAGATATTTTTCTCAGCATGGTATAAAAGTTTATATCGTCGGACAGTTTGTTGTTTAAATCTTGCCTAGTAGATTAAAAGCTACCGTTAAACACATATTTTAACCTTTAATTGTAGGGTTTAATGATTTACATATATAATTTGGTCCAACATTTCATTCTTGATACAGTTTAATTTCTGCCTTTTAACTAAGATCATATAGTGTTTTTGTCTTGACAGCCCTCTAATGTGGTTTTTTGTTCTCATCTTCCTCCTCGTGGATGTGTACGGTAAGCATGATTGTCCGTACCATTCTTTTCTTCTTGTTATATAATGTGCATCTTTATTGAATTTCTGTATACCGGAACAGATTGGAGAGTTAATCTCTGGATTTTTTACATTCCACTCTTGGTAAGTACAAAATGTATTGAACTTGTTACGTGAGTCTTCAATTTTGCAAGTTCCCTGTTCGAAGACCAATTAATTACAACATTTTTGTAGACAGTGCTAGTTCTTGGAGCCAAACTTGAATCAATTGTAGCGAGAATGGCTCTTCAAATCAATAGTACGAGCAATGTAGTCAAGGGAACTCCTCTTGTTCACCCAAATGACAATCTCTTCTGGTTTGGCCGTCCACGATTCGTTCTCGTTCTTCTTCATTTTACTCTATTCATGGTAATTCATCCTCCCAAAAGGAAAAAAAGAAAAGAATTGCTTGTATGATCCTATAATTTTTTTAACATTAAACTAATCAATCAATTTTACGTTTCTAGAATGCGTTTGAGCTTGCCTTCTTCATCTGGGTTTCCGTAAGTCTTCCATTCTTTGCTGCTCTTGCTTGAAGAATTGACAAATGATTGCATGATCAATGTTCTTTTTCTTTTAACACAACTTGATTTTTCACTCTTTGCTCATTTCAGATACAATTTGGGGTGGACTCTTGCTACCATGAGCATAGGGCAGTCACTGTCACAAGGGTGGTATTGGTGTAAGGATGTTTCGATTATGATCACATCAAAAGTTTAGAGAATAACAAATTAGTTTCGATTGAAAGTTCAAAGATCCGTTTGTGATTTTAGTTTCCTTTAATCTGCAGAATAGTTGTTCAAGTCCTTTGCAGCTACATCACTCTACCTCTCTATGCACTTGTAACTCAGGTAAAATAGCTTCCTCACTCTACCTTTAAAGAAAATTTAAAAAACCGCAACATCTGTTTAATTATCTTAGTTAGCTTATTTTCTTAAATGACCTCCTCTAGAAAATATTGATGAAGCATTAGATGGTAAAATCTATTATAACTTAGGCACTTTAAATAGAGAAGTTTAAATTAGTTAGCAGAATAAAATAAAAACAAAAAATTTTAAACTTCTGAATTATTAAAAAACGACAAAAGTAGTAGCATTATAGCCAGAACAAATAATAATTTACTTATACTTTTATTAGCTAGATAAGATTTCTTTGTTCCCAACTATAATTTAAAAATTAAAAAAGTAAATGAAAACTTACTTGATATATTCATAATTTTATCGATTTGATACTTCGATTATACATTTGAAATAAGAGTGATTACAGCTCTCAAAGAGAATTGTGAAAAGTAGTGTTTGATTATGCTTGCTTTTTTAATTAATTAATTATAAACGATGTTTATATATAAGTTTTTCATAGACAACTTGCTAGAATATTGAAAAGAATAGAATAAAGAATAATAATGGTATGTAATCATTTTAAAAGGAAAACGTTGATTTTGTATAAAAATGTTAAAAAATAAATAGATTTTACTATGATTATAATGTTGTCATCTCCATCGTTTCTTAATAATTTAGAAGATTAAAACTTTTTACTTTTGTTACTTCTATTGATTAATTAGGACTCTTTTACTTTACATATCTAAATTATGATAAGTTTTCTCATCTAATACTTTATTAACAAAAGTATCCAACATTTCAGAATTTTTAGACAACTACGATATATTTTGAAGAAGGTTTTTGATGAATTTTAGAAACAACGTGACCATTCTGTAATCAAAGTTTATCTTATGGGATATGATTTAAACTTACTCTACTTTGTATTATTGTTAATCTTGTTATCAACATAAGGAAAATATTCCCTCTGCTACAAGGCTTAGAGCTCAAGCATTTTTCTTCGCAGATGGGTTCACAATTCAAACGTAAAATACTAGGAGAGCAAATGGCTAAAGTCATAAAGCAATGGCATGCAGAAGTGAGGGAGCGAAGGAAGAGACAGGAACAACAAGCTTTACAATCTCGTCATACTTCTTTGATTGAAGAGCGTACCTCCAAGAGGGGCAGTCCTGCTCCTGCCACTAAATTACCTTCTCTACCAAGATCTACTTTGATGCTTAACGAAAGTTCTCACTCCGCGAACAAAGGAAAAATGACCGAAGAAGCAAGCACATCAAGGGGTCCATCTCCATCAATGAATCGAGAAATTCAACTAGTGAGGCGATAATAGATGATAAATTAAGCTCATAGTACAATGCTGGGAAGTAGAAAAGAGATTTGGTGTCTGTATGTAATTCTGACATGCAGAGCCTTCCAAATTACAGAATAGTAAAGGATGGTATAGGATTTCTGTCACGTATATACACTGCATCATAGACTATATATAATGTGATTGTAACTAATATTAGTCCTGCAACTCGCATGACATTCAAGAAGGATTATATTTCTCAGTTCTTGTCACTGAAATTATTAAACTTTCCAACCCTTGTTATTTTCCATATATATTCAGAATTCTAAAATAACTTTTATTTTGGGAATTAGAAGTTAGATTCTGTCAAGTTCAATTCCTATGGTCTCTTATCAGTAAAAGGCCATTGACACCAATCCACAGCAATTCTGCTAAATCTCAATACAAACTTAGTTCTTACGGTAAGGCTGTCATTATATAAACAAGTTTGCTGTAAATAAGAAACACAACTATATATGCGAACCTCAGTACATAATTCCTTGCTTGTTATTGTCCTTACCATCCTTGAGAGGCCATGAGATATGGCCTAGAAACCCCAACTCATGCGACATAACTGTATTTAGCAGAGGACAGGATGGTAATTTAAATTGTGAATGATGTGGACGTGGAAGAATGCCAGCTCATGACAACATTGGGACCACATTCCCCTTGGAATTGTCCAAGGTTCCAGCACTCACCACTTGCTTCCCATATTCATTTGCTTTCACTTATTCTCTCTTCTTTTCACTACCACCACAACTCGCTCATGTGTGATATGTATTTAGACTTTGTTTCTCAAAACCCTGTCTCTGTCTCTCTCTCTCTTTCAATGGCTGATCAATACATTCTTTGTCTGATAGGAGCCATGGATCATCTCTGGTTTAACCGTATTGTTCTCTTCTCAGAACCCACTTCACGACTAGCCAAAACCCTCAAAGTACCCCAACCCACCTCATCAGAATCTCTTGTAGTCCACTTGTCAGGATTATCTTTATCGTCACCACCTTCGGATGAACAAATTTCATCACCACCACCAGAAGAAGAGGAAGCAAAATCATCACCATCAGACTCCTCTCCATTAACTCCACAGGTAACCTTCATTGTTCTCTCACACTCATCAACATAATTCACCCTTCTAAATTCACTTCACTGAATTTTTTTTCCTTTTTTTTATCTTCTTCTTCTTGTCGTTGTTGTTGCTAGGAAAATTCAAACATCGAAGAGGAAATGAACCTGAAAGAGAGACCAACACGATTGAATCTTATATCAGGCAGAGCTCGTTCTCTCTCTTCTTCACCATCAACACAAAAACGTAGACCGAGAAGGTTAAGACAATCAAATTCAATACTTACACTGCAGAAATCGATGAGTTGCAGGACCTTGTGGGAGCTTGAACTTGAAGAAGTAAAAGGGTTCATGGATCTTGGTTTCAAATTCGAGAAAGAACATCTAAACCCGAGAATGATGAGAGTAGTTCCTGGTTTGCAAAGAATTGGATTGTACAAAAACAAGCAGAACCCAGAACCGGACTTTGAAGCTTGTCACGAAATCACTAAAGATGATGAAAATAAACAAGAAGGATATGAGAAAGGCATCATGAGACCATATCTATCAGAGGCTTGGCTTATTAAGAGACCAGGTTCACCATTATTAAACATAAGGATGCCTAGAATCTCTGCCTCAGCTGACATGAAGAAACACTTGAGATTCTGGGCCAAAACAGTTGCCTCAACAGTCCATCAGGAGTGTTAAAAAGTTGTTATACATACATGATCTTGACTGATGATCATTGATCAGTCCACCCTAGAGTACTGAAAGAGGAAAAAAAGGGTGAGTCATATCTCGAATGTGAAGTAATAACTAAATAAAGCAGTACTGAAGAATGTACTTTTTGTCAAGGTTGTTTTAAGCCTTGTTGCGAGGTAAATGATGTGATATAATTGTACATTTTGTTGATTAATTATATGTGGAATTTATTGGTAGAAATGAGTAGATAAAATCAATAACAATGAGATAAATGGATTGGATGAGGAAGAGGTCCCTACAAAATACCAAGTGTTGGGTTGTGAAAGTGAAGTATTAGTAAGGGCTGTGGGCACGAGCAGGCAAGAAACATGTGGGCAGTGGCAATTTGATGCTTGGTTTGTCTGCATATGAGGGTTGAGAGTAGACGTATTGTCATTCAATGTGTTGTATTTTTTGTTTGTTTTTGAAGTTTGATGGTTTATTGGTGATCTCTTATTCTCATTCAATCGTGGACTACTTATTGTTTTATATGACACATACAGGTGCATGTAACGGGAAGATAGCTTTGCGTGTCATTTTGATCTTCTCTTATACTCTATTTTGTATTCACAATTATTTGTCGAAACAAATAATAACAATAACTATAAAAATAACCAAGCTTTCAAACTAATACTAATAATAACCAGAAACAAAAACCGCAACAAAACATATGGCAATTTCATTTAAAGTTATTCAACATTCAACTTAATTTGTTCAAATTTGTGTCTAACTGAAATGATCTTTTATAAGAGTAACCGTAGATGTTAAAAATCGTCAACATCCAAATTAATGCGAATTGAGTGTGAATGATGATTGAATGGGAGCAATTGGTGAAATAATAAAGCAATTATGATGCAAGGGCAATAAGAAGGGAAAAAAGTTTTTAACGTGGCTCAGCCATATTTAATCAAAGTATACATTCATGATTATATTATCGTGGGAAGCTTCATTTCAACAAAGTTTATGTGGGGATGAATGAATTTACACACAAATAGATTATAGTGTTGGATTTCCTTATTTACACACAAATAAGTTACCAAAATATAGGAAATTAGGCTAAATTTTTTTTCTTATTTTACATGAAATTGCATTAAGTAAAAATTTGAATCAATAATGTAATTCTGGAAGCTTCCTGTTTGGGATAATTCTTTACCAAATATGAAATTCTTCCTATTTCTAAAATTCTACATTGTTAAGGAAAGAATATGAGCTTTCTTACTTCCAATTGCCTTAAGGGCAAATTCAAGCTGCTTCACACTTGAGCTGACCATCTAGAACTACTCTCCTTATTTGCTACTTAAAACGATAGACCTTGTGCACTCTCTGCCGTCGTTGTGACACGCCCTGATTTAGCATTGATTCATGGGCTTCATAGTGCTTTCCACCTGATGCGGGAATTCAAAGATAAGATATATTACTATCTAGTCATATTTGTTTAATTAAATTTTGATAATGATTCTTAAAAGAAAGTTGGATAATAATTATAGGTTAATCTTAAAAGTAATGTACACTTTTGATTTTCCTTGCTATTTTAATCGTAATCCTTATCGTCAATTCCATTAGGGATAATCCCAATTTACCCCTGTAGTTTGATAAAATAGTCAAATCCTCTCAACTTTAAGAAATCACTAATATCCTCTCCTGATTTACAAAATTGATTAAAAAAAAAAAAACAATATAGTTTGTTAAAATATTCGGAAAAAAAAAAAAAAAAAAAAAAAAAAAAAAAAACTCATACTATCAAGTTAGATGTTAAAACTTAATTATTGATCATTAATATGAAAAGACAAAACTGTCCAAGTAAAATAAAATGTAAAAAAATATTAATATTTAATAAAATGATAATTTAATATTTTAAAAAAAAAAAATCTCCATTATCCATCTTCAAAATAAAGAATGGTGATCAAAACCGCTAAAAAATTTTAAAAATTAAAAATATTAATAATTTTTTTAAAAATTATGTCCACTATCCATCATGCCGATGGACAATAGACATAATTAAAAATAAATAAATAAAACTTTTAACTTATTTAAGTTAAAAAACACACTCTCTCTCTCTTCCTCTCTTTCTCTCTTCTTCTTCTTGTTCTTCTTTTTTTTTTTCTGCTCTCAGCAGTAGTCCCAAACCTGTCAGAAACCCAATAGATCAATGGGTTTTTGGGATCGAAAACCATAGAACTTTGAATATTCAGCTTAAAAACCCAAAAATCTCTGGGTTTTCAATGCCAAAAATCTAGAGATTTATGAGTTTTCGGGCCGAAAACTCATAAATCAATGAGTTTTCGATTTGGAAACCCATAAATCTATAGATTTCTAGCGTGAAAACCCAAAGAATGCCAAAAACTCAAGGATTTTTAGGTTTCAACGTTGAAAATCAAGAAATATTTAGGTTTCAGACACCCTGACACCCAAATATTTCTACGAAAACCCAAAAATCCTTGGGTTTTTGATACTAGAAACCCAGAAAGTTATCTTGTTTTTTATTTTTTATATTTTTTGCGGTGTTGTTGTGTTGATATTATTGTTACAATGTTGGTGTTTGTTGTTGATAATAGTTTGGTTAAATAGATGATTGAATGAGAATGAGTGATGTCAAAATTGGTTGAATTGATGATAGTGTTCTTAATGTTAAGAAGATTTAGAATAAAAGAGCAAAATGCAATATACCCCCCCGAGGTAAGCCTTTAAAGAAGCGGAATCAATGTTTCGATTTTATAACACTTTAACCCCCCAGCCGTTTGTAACCGTTAATGGACGTTAGTTTATGAAGGGTAATTTTGTCATTATGTTAGAAAACTGACATTTGACATTTTTCATCTCTGATCTCTGCCATCCTCCACCATCAGATGCCTCCACCATCTTCTTCTTCTTCTTCTTCTTTTCTCACAGACGCCTCACCATCTTCTTCTTCTTCTTCTTCTTCTTCTTCTCTCGCAGACCTGGGTTCGACCACCAGACCCCTCCCATCTTCTTCTTCTTCTTCTTCTCTCGCAGATTTGGATTCGTCACCGGGTTCGATGGGTTCGTCTCCGTTCAACGAACCCAGATCTGGGTTCGTTGAACGGAGACGAACCCAGATCTGGGTTCGACGAACCCAGACCAGATCTGGGTTCGATCTGGGTTTGACGAACCCAGACCAGATCTGGGTTCGATCTGGGTTCGACGAACCCAGAACCTGGACGTCGAACCCAGACCAGATCTGGGTTCGACGTCCAGGTTCTGGGTTCGTCGAACCCAGACGAACCCAGATCTGGGTTCGACGAACCCAGACCAGATCTGGGTTCGTCCATCGAACCCAGATCTGGGTTCGACGAACCCAGACCAGATCTGGTTCGTCCATCGAACCCAGATCTGGGTTCGACGAACCCAGACCAGATCTGGTTCGTCCATCGAACCCAGATCTGGGTTCGACGAACCCAGACCAGATCTGGGTTCGACCATCGAACCCAGATCTGGGTTCGTCGAACCCAGATCTGGGTTCGACGAACCCAGATCTGGTCTGCGTTCGTTGAACCCAGATTTTATCTGGGTTCGAATTTGATGATGATGATGATGATTTCTGGGTTCGAATTTGATGATGATTCTGAAGTGATGATGATTTATTGTTGATGATGATGATTCTGGGTTCGAATTTGATGATGATTCTGAAGTGATGATGATTTATTGTTGATGTTGATGATGATTTGAGATGATGATTTAATGACGATGATACTGGGTTCGATTTTGATGACGATGCTAAGGTGATTCTGAGGGCATTTTCGTCCGAGGGTATTTTCGTCATTTTATCATATAATACAGTCAACTGTTATATTTGACTCATTTTGACCGTGAAAGTGGGGGTATTATGTTATAAAACTCAAACATTGACTCCGCGTCTTTAAAGCTTTACCTAAGGGGGGTATATTGCATTTTGCTCAGAATAAAATACATTGACAATCCAATCTCTAGATTAGATCTCCATCGTCTATCAAAAGTTGATGGACGGTGAAGATTTAATTTGGAGATTGAATCCCACTTTTTTTTTAAAAAAAAAATATTGCATAAAAAAATTTTAATTTTTTAATTTTTTATTTTAAATTGAGGGGTACTTTAATCTTTTTGCACGTTGTGACAGTCAGAATCTATTTCTTTCCAATAAAGTCAATAAAACGGGTAAAGTGAGATTTTTTAGAAATTATAAGAGGGTAACTAATGATTACTCGAAACTAATGGAGAGAAATTGGGATTATCCCATTCAACTATCCAAGTTAAAGAAAATAATAAAATAAGCATCATCATTTCGTATATATTCGTTGAACCGAAAAAGCCATTGTCAAGAACCAAGCACGTGTTCCATGCCAAAGGTTTGGTGGGCCAGGATTTTTATTTCTTTCCCTTCCCACCGATTCCTGTCAAACAAACACAACCTAGATGTAAAATTGTTTGTAGAAAACAGTTGTAATAATAGGGAGTTAAAGATAAATTCAAAACAGACTAAAATTCAAACATTAGATTCTTATATAGTTATAACTTATTTGAAATCGTTTTTAGTGTACAAACAAAGCTAATTAAAATTTATATTCTTAAATTACTAAAAACCCCTCCCAAGTTAATTTTCAGCAACGTCGCATAAAAATCTTGAGAAATTGATCATATCTTATGAAATGAAAATTATAAATTAATCCCTAAAAATGGTCAAAGTTAGGAAAGTTGACCGAAGCCAAAAAAAAAAACCCTAAAACAGTAAAAAATTTTAGTGGTCATCACTACCATCAACAACAGTTTATGCAATTATCAGAACGACGATGGTAAGCATTTCATACAACCTTTCTGTCTCTATAATGCTATTGTCCCTCTCTTTGAAATGACGACGATTTTGCAACCTCTCATTTGTTTCTCGCAGCAACATTAACCGTGGCAACGTGCGGTGATGACAATGATGAAGCGGTGTGGTTGCTAGTTGGCGGTCGAATGTGTGCAGTGGTGGTTGCCGATGAGATACAGTTGGTAGTCTTCAAGGGTAAAAAAAGGTAATTTCAGTTCTTTTAATTGAAATGGCATTTTGATAATTGAGGGACACGAGTTGGAAATAACTTCGTTTGTGGGTAAAAATGATTTTGAATTCACTTGAAGCTAAAAACTAATCTTATATTTTAAATGCGAGGCATTTTAACAATGTTTACAAAATGATATTAAGCAGATCAATTTATATTTTAAATTATAGACTAATAATAATTCAGATTATTTGTCATAAATTATATAAATTAAATCAGTTATGATATTAAATCTTCATCTTGAATGCAATCCTCTTAATGATAGTTCACTCTCTTTTCCATGCCAATTCAAAATCTCTAAAATTTACATATGATCCGTGGAACAAAAGCTTTGGTCACGATAGAACAACACCAACCACGTGCTTTCCCAGGTTCATGCTCTTCAACAAATTCTCGCTCACGCTCTGAATGTGAAGAGGAGATTAGGAAGACACACCAATGCGTAGTGGGCTTCAAATGTCGTCACTCTTCAACATATTGACAAATTGTCCGCCGCCCGCCCCATAAACGTTGTATTATATAGTACATGCTTCTGCGGGACGCAAGTGCGTCGCGAGCTTCAAATGTCATCACTATTCTTGATGGTAACAAGTCCACAAAAGTAAAGCCCATTTACCCATTGCTTTAAGCAACAGACAGTTCTCTAAAGTCGCAACTTTAGTGGGCTTTATCATGGCCGATGCTTTTATCGTCCCGTGGAGGTTTTATAACGGCAGAGTACACATAACGCACCAAAATCATATTATATAATATTAAAATTATTTACATTATTGAATAACTTATATTACATTCTACTGATTTTTAAGTACATCCACACTTCATAAAAAGAATCCAGTTTATCCTGATCAATCACTTATAAATAACGGGGAAATTACTTGGAAACAATTGAGATGTATTTAAAATACTTTGAGAAATCAATATATGCTTGTCGAAGCCAAGACTTATCTCTAATTAAAAAATAAGAGTAATAAAGTCAAGGCCAATCCTTGCGTCCCACAACGTCTATATTTTACTGATAAATAGATAACAAAACATTTTAACAAAACAAAAAAACGCTGTTAGTTAAATAGAAGAAAAACAGAAACGAAAAACCAATATGAAAAGGAGTGTAACATAATTGAACTTTGAAATCAGGTTCAGGAGCGAACTTTTCTATGCGGCAACTTGGAAATTAATTAACTAACCTATCTCTATTTTATTTTATTAATATCTTTATACTTTTATAACCATATTATACTTTCTTTATAAATATAAACATATAACATTCACTTGTATTCACCTTTTATTTCATAAAAATATCTATGAAGTCCTCTTCAACCAATAAATTTTAATATTTTACGTGTGTGGTTTTTTTTTCAATTGGTTTTGGCCTACATATATATAGTACAATTTTTTTTTTATCTTATACTGATTCTGTATAGATACACTACGTATATAGACACTGCATATATATATAATATAGTTTTTGGTTTTGTTCGTCATGAATATTATATACCATATTATATATATATATATCAATGAAATATATATATTACAATTTTATTTGTTAAAGCTAATTAAACTAAGAATGAGCAATAAAATTATTATTACTACTACGATTGATTAATTTTTTATGGTTGATATTGAAGCAATTACATTCCTAGAATAAATATACTACTTTTATCTTTCATATTCTTTTTGGTAAATTAATAATCTAAAACCGTTTTAAAAATAATTTAACCAAACAATTTATAATTTAAAAGAGTTTTTTTAATTAACAACCAAATAATCAATCACTTTCTTCCAAAAGATCTACTTGAAGAAACTGTACTAAACGAAACCTCAATTTGTTTTTTATTTTTTTAGTTTTTAATTTATTTTCCATATTTTATTTTATTTTTCATATTTTAAATTTTAATTAAATTTTAATTTTTTAAATTATTTTTCATATTTAAAAATAAAAAAAAAAATCCCTACCATCCATTTGAGATAGATGGTGGAAATACATTTTACTTTTTAATTTATTTAGTTTTATTTACTTTACTTTGATTTTAAATTTTTTAATTATTTTTTTATTTATGAACAAAATGATCATTAGACCAAAATTTCTGATCAACCATTAAAGTTTACTGAAGTCAACTATCAGCATGGAGGTAAGAAGGTTTGATAAAATAAAATGATAAATGTATTGTCGTTTGTTTTTAAGCAAACTTTTGGGATGTTGTGCAATTCATTCTAATTTTAAAATTAAAATAATATCTATTAGGGAAAATCTCTAAAAAGTAGTTGGAAAAAATTTTCTTTTTTTCTACACTAGTTTCATTTTTTCCTAAAATCCACTTACCGTTAATATAAATATGTAAAAGATCTCTTACCATTACATATTCTGTTAAGTTGAAATGTCGACTATTTGACTTAAGAGACAACAAGAAAATTGCATTACTCAATTTAATAAAATGTATTAAGCAAATAAATATATGTATATATAACAATTAATAAATTAATTAAATAATATTAAAATATATATATGCAAATATAAAGTACCAAAAAAAAAAAAACCTAAAAACCCTAGTTCATCTTTCCCTTACCAAAACCATCAACCACTGAACCAACCCCACATCCCACATAATCCCACACCTCCCCCTCTCCTTTTCTCTTTTTCATCTTCTCTCCCTTTGCCGATTGTTTTGGGCAGGTTGATGGTGTTGATGGTTGATGATAGTTAGGGTTGGTGGTTGGATTTCCAGCAATTGGAAATCTAGATCTAGATTTCCAGTCTACTGAAAACTTAGAAATCTAGGTTTCCAATTCTGAGTTTCAATCTAGTTGATTGAAAACCCAAATTTTTCTAGATGTTTAATGATTGGAAACCTAGATGGGCAGAAAGAAGAGGGGGAGAGAGAGAAGGGGAGAGAGGAATGAAGATAGAGGGATTTTTAGCTTGAAGGATTTGAAAATCGGCCATGGATGAAGTCGATGGCTATTTAGATCTCCTTTGTACATCTAAATTGAAGGATAATAGAGATCTAATATAGATCTGAACTTTTTTTTTTTCAATTCTTTTATTAATTTGTAATTTTGTATTTTTAAATATTATTTCATAATTTTTTATTTTTTATTTTTTTTAGTAGACGGTAAAAATGCTTCATTATAGTATGTACTTGTTAGCTGTAACAATTTGTTAACGTTAAGAGAGATTTTGGGTTAAAATAAAATTAGTGCGGAAAAATGAGATTTTTCCCAATTGTGTGCGGTTTTCAAGGATTTTCCGTATCAATATAATGCCACAAAGCATGCTAGGACTAGGAGAGCTGGACTTAGTGGTGAACTGGTGATAAACTCCAAGTGACATGCTTTTAGCCAGAAACCACGACTTTATCGATGAGTGCCAGTGGTTTGATGTGATTCTGACTTCTGAGCATAATTATTTCCACTGACGTTGTCAATAAGGCATGACATAATTATCCATATTAAGAGGTTAATATTTTTCTTCACGATTTGATTTTATCAAGAACCATTTCATTTTTTATAATTGTTTTTAGTGTCAACATATATATATATGCACTAAAAGTTTTTGTCAAAACTAATATCATTGGGAGTGAACGTTATTTTAGACGAGTTATTAAACATCGTAGGATGTAAATTACTAAATAATCGAGTATCAACCAACCTTCTCAAAAGCCTTAGTGTTAGTGAAATCCATTTAAAAGTCTTACATATATGGGATACATGGGCAACAAAATTAGTTAACGATACTATTCAGAATTTTTTTAAAAAAAATAAAACCCGTGGGTGAAAAATTAGTATTGGAAAACTGAATTCAATATTTTTAGTACTTCTATAAATTATTATTACTTTGCCTAGGTTTTGTGAATTAATGATAATCCGTAAGTGTTAAAAAAAAAAAACAATTCGATTTTTAGATGCTATTTTTTAAATTTATGTTTTTTCAATGTAAAAAAAATCCCTTGAGAATATATAATGGAATAATTAATTATCATATCAAAAAGGTTTATTATCTTGCACGAAAGACCGAGAATACTTTTTCTTTTTTTTAAAAAAAAAACGAGAATATTGAAAGCAAATACTAAAATTAAATTTTGAATTATTGATTAATAATTTATTTATCGTAGAAAACATAGATATAAGGTATCGATCAATAATTTAATTATAATTTCCTTATATATATATTTGCACGTATTTTTATATTTTAAACTTTTCCTTTACGTTTTGCTCTAAATATGAATCATGATGAGCCATATGTTTACATATATTAAATAATATTATCAGTTTTGAGTGTTGACAGTACAATCTCCCAAGTTATTAAAAAATATGAACAACCTACTAATTATATGCAAAATAATATAAAATCCACTAAACCGACTAGCGATTGGCTGTCAGCTAATTTTTTTCCCATTATCTCCACAATTCCTAATTATTTCGCCAATCCAAGCGGCATATTCCAAATAGAAGTCTGAAGTATGTAGATGATGACATGGCAGTGTATTATTTTAAACTGGAAGAAGATTGGCTTGAAGTGGGCCAATTGGGGTGGTAGAAGTAGCCGAAAGGTCAAACAAAGTGGCGTAGTGGAAGCTTCAATTTCATGTAGCACTTTAAAAGCCCTTCCTATATAAGGCTTTCGACACTCCCTCCTTTCGATCGCACAAAAAGCCTAACGAAAATAAAGCTAAAAGCTTATTCAAGCAATGGCCGCTAACAGATGCAATTTCTGCTCCAGTCTCATTTTTCTGTTATTACCGTTATTCTTGCAGTTCTACTCAGGTACTATTCTTCCTTTTCTACTGTGTGTAACCTAATTGTCCAACTCTCATAAGTGTTTATATAAATAAACTCAGCTAATAACATATGGTTTTGTTTGATGACTTTTCAGTTAGCTTTTGGTTTTGTGATTCAAAACTAAAGTCTCTGAAAAGGTCATATAATCAAAAGTGCTTTTGATCAAATATATTTTTTAGTTCAACTCCTGAATATGCACTTGATGGGAAAAAAAAAATTGCTTTATAACAGTTTTATATGTATATGCATGGTGGCCATTTCGTGGGTTAAATGTTTATATTTGAAGAGGGACACTTGGTAAAGACAGTGACCATTTTTCTTATTTATTGAAACAGGCAAGGGCGATCTCCAGTTTAATTACTACAAAGAAAGTTGCCCGAAAGCTGAAGAAATAATCAAACAAGAAGTAATCAAGCTGTATCATAAACACGGAAACACTGCAGTTTCGTGGGTTAGAAATCTCTTCCATGATTGCATTGTTGAGGTAATAAACTTTTCTAACACAAATTAACAAATATTTGTGTATCATATCTTCACGTACGTACTTATAAACACCCATCTGATCTGTATTGAATATATGAACATTGAAAATGCAGGGATGCGATGCATCGGTGTTGTTGGAGACCAAGTACGGTATAGAATCGGAGCAAAAATCGGTGAGGAGCATTGGCATGAGAAACTTCAAGTATGTGAACACAATCAAGGCAGCTCTTGAACAGGAATGCCCATCAACAGTTTCTTGCGCTGATATAGTGGCTCTTTCTGCTAGAGATGGCATTCTTATGGTATTTTATAAAATTTAATTATTAAACCTCTTGCATGCAATTGAAAGCCAAATAATCCATATACATATATAATTCTTGTAATTGAATTAATTATAAAGATGATTATCTGAATGGACAGTTAGGAGGGCCACGTGTTGAGATGAAAACAGGACGGAGAGATAGCAGAAAGAGCTATTTGGAAAAGGTAGAAAAGATCATCCCTAACCATAATGATAGCATCAGCGCTGTGCTTACTGCCTTTGAATCTATTGGCATTGATACTGAAGGAACCGTTGCTCTGTTAGGTATGTTTCCACTTATCTATCTTGTTTTTTCACTTTATTACCAGTTGCAAACATACAATTGACTCTAGTTATACTCGTTTTCTTTGCAAGTATAAGCACCCACCGTAGTATATTGGTGCAGTATTTTTTATCCCACACTTAATATAAAAGTCATAGGCGTGTAACATTTTTTGTGAACTATTAAGACTTGCGGCATCTAATTTATATCAGAAAAGTTTTTAAGTAAAAAATTCCTACTGCAGACCAAATTCTCTATTTTTCTAACAATAATGGAGAGCATTCGTGTGTGTGTGTCTATTTATATATATATAATTATGCGGATGAAAATTTCATATAGAATTAGAGGATGAAGATAGTTTAAGACTCTTAGAGGTCTTGCACTCCCGAACCACAACTGAAAGACCTACATCTACTTATCAAAATCTATTAATGAATATTAAAAATAATTATGTCTCTCTAGAGATACAATTAACTTGCAACCAACCTGGACTACGAAATGGGCCAAGCCCAACAGGAAAATTGGATCAATGGAATAAACATTAAACAGGATTCTTTCCTTTTTGGGTCTATGTGTGCAGGTGCCCATTCGGTTGGACGAATTCACTGCGTGAATTTGGTGGACAGACTATACCCAACTGTTGACCCAACTTTGGATGCAGACTACGCCGAGTACTTGAAAGGCCGTTGCCCCACAGCAACTCCTGATCCAAAAAAAGTTGAGTATGCAAGAAATGACCGCGAAACTCCAATGATTATCGATAACATGTACTACAAGAACATTTTGAACCACAAGGGACTGCTGCTTATAGATCAAGAATTGGCGTCTGATCCAACGACTGCTTCTTATGTCGATAAAATGGCCGCCGATAACGACTATTTCCATGAACAATTTTCCAGGGCCATAGTGTTAATGTCCGAGAATAGTCCGCTTACGGGTGATGAAGGCGAAATTAGGGAGGATTGTCGCTACGTGAATAAGAATTAATTGTCTTTCGTTTATAAAAACGATGTCTCACATCATTGATGTTTTGTTTTTTTGAAGAAAACGTCATATCATTGATGTTTGACGATTGAATGTGGTTTGATGATGTGAAATAAACAAATAGTGTTATGTGGTAGCACACGTAGTTTGCTGTTCATCATATGTCCAAACAATTTTGTTGAGGTACAAATATCAAATCTTCCTCGCCGGTTAGAAAAATGGTGTGATTGTGTAATTGTGAGTTTCCATCGTATATTCATATTATATCGTTATAATTCAATTGAGCAATTCAATAATAAGTAATTAAAGCTAGAAATGTTATGGCATTCATCAGCCACATCTAATTAATTTATTGCTTCTTAAAAAGAAAAAAGACTACGAGTTCATTCAAATTTATGTCAGTCAATTTATACATGCATGGATTATTTCTTTTAAACAAAATCGACAAATTAAATTAGAGAATTCGACTCTACATGTATATGTATGTACGTATATATTGAGAGCACAAATTTTTATTGATTATACTTGTTCCAACCAAAACTTGTGTTTGAATATCAACTAGATACTCAAACATCTCTTTCCCTTGATGATCTTATCTTTCTTCAACTTTTTGTTGCAATTCAATTTGCAAAACAAGTTAATATATTCGTCAAAGTGACCCGGATCTTCGAACATCCCTTTAACTTTATGATCTTATTATTCTTCAACTGTCTGTTATGATTCAATCTGCAAAACAAGTTAGCACTTTTATCAAGATGACCTGAAGGTTATCTTCGGGAGCATTCTCTTATGTTTAAGTCAGTCTTTTGATCTTTTGATTATTTTAAGAAGAGTGGATTTGCTCCTAAAGGATATCTTACGTCTAACAAACTTGCATTCGAAGGTCAATTAGATCTTCGAATGTCCCTTCGCTCAATAATCTTGTCTTTCTTCCACTTCCTATTATGATTCAATCTGCAAAATAAGTTAACACCTTCGTTGAAGTGACCCAAATCTTCGAACATCCATTTCCCTTGATGATATTATCTTTCTTCAACTTCCTACTATGATTCAATCTACAAAATAAGTTAACACATTCGTTAATATGATCCGAAGGTTATTTCTAGGAGTATCCTCTGATGTTTAAATCAATCTCATGATCTTTTGACTATTTTAGGAAGAGTAGATTGTATCCTAAAGGATATCTTACGTCTAACGAAATACTCAACCAGCTTTTTTAGGAAAACAAAATTTACTTTTTAAACATTCCAATACATGTGAAAATAACTGTCATTTGTTACACACATTGTTTTTGTGATGATAGATATTTGTTGCATGTCTCACATTTATTGTTGATCTAGTTGAGGAATAGTTCCCTTGTAGGTTACCATTCCCTACCTTTGAAAACTTGCTTAATCAATTATATAGTTTAATATGTTATCTAATGCATTCTTGCACTCGAAGTTTGTGATACTTGTCATGCATCTCGTTCTTATTACACTGATATGTCTTATTTCTATTTGATCTTTCTAGCACCTATACAATACCTTAAATGAAATTTCTTTCATGAATTTTCCAATAACTTTGAAGTTTGAATCTAGTACAATAAATTCAATCGATCAATCCCAATAAAAATAAAATATTGATCCAGTACAATAAATTACAGTTTGTTCTAATTAATCCAATCAATCAATCCTAATAAATATATATATTAAATTAAATTGAATTAATATGCATTCTTATTTAATCCAATCAGCAATCCAAGTAAAAATTATATCGATCAAATCGAATTGATTTGCATTATCATTTAAAACTATTGTAATCCAAGACTTCAAGAAGAGTAATATGAATCATTCACAATTTTGTAAAGTTTATAAAAATCAATAAATATGTATGAACTCTATAAAAGTCATTTACTTAAAAAAAAAAATTGTAAAAGTCTAGATTATATACATTTCATAAAATTATTACTTTCACTATTATAACTTAAATAGTGAAGAAAAGCAATATGATTGAAATCCATAACCTCGATGACCTTACTAATATGAGTGCGAAGGATCTACCATTAGACTAGTTACTCATCAATTGATTTACATTTTTAATTATTATAATTTAGGAAACGTGACAAAAATCTCATTAACTAATTTTCAATTCTAAACATTATAATTTAAGAAATGTAGAAGACGTCAAATGTACCATCCAATAATTGGTGTGGGAGTGATGACAATCTAACAAACTCCTCGCCTCAGTCATCTTACACTTCTTAACAATAAAAAGTATTTAATTAAATGTATAATGAGAAACAAATTCATGCACCTCAGATTTAATTTATGAAACATATGTGATTAAAAAATTTTGAAATAAAGTACATCAAATTGTCAAAAAAAAATAAAATAAAATAACTCGAAGGGGCCTCACATGTTGGGCATTCTGCCAAATTAATGACCAATGAACATAAAATGGTCACTTCGGAGGCGTCCCACAAATATGAAAACTTCATAAATGCTGCATAATTCTTCTTTTTTTTTTTTTTTTAAACAGAAATAATGCATACAACTCAACTTATTCCACCCACACCACCATTCATCGACCATCGAGCCACGTGTGTTTCAGACATCATATGCCAATTATCCAATTAAATATTAACCAAAAGCTTTACTCACCTACAGTGACCTGAACTCAAGTTACCAAGCATCCCCATCCCTCATCACCAACCTAGACCGTCCGATGAAAAGCAGACAAATAACAATGATTATATGTCTCGTTCCGTGCATGCCCACCAAACAATGGCCCATTACCGGGTCCCACTACATGCTCATATTTCAGTCAGTGGTACAGAATCCTGCAGCCCAGAGAAGCAATCACACACTAGAGAGCAAACTCGTTAACTTGGAAAACGCTCAATCCCACGTAGATTTCTGGTGTATGTGGGCTTATGATTCCACCTTCCTACGTGGCGGAGACAGAAGAGCCCAACGTGTCGGGTAGTCGTACAGCTTACTCGTATACACGCCTCAGACTCAATACTGTACGTAAACCGTAGCTTTCTAATAGCACATTTTTTGTTTTTGGCTGATTCGTCACTCGTCAGTCACGTGAAATTATAATGTTAAACTAAACACTTTTTTCGCTAATTCTTATCTTCATGTGTCTGGTGAAGTGAAAGAAAATTCAACAAAGTTCACGCCCATTCTCAACTGTCTAGTAAGTGTGAACGTGCACGGAGGTCCATGTGGTCAGGTACAAAAGCGAGCAGACTTCAGGGATTGAATCTCCCAATTAATAACCCAATATTAAATATCAAATCCAAAATCGATAAATTTGATTAATGGTAAGATAACAAACTTCGCTGGTTAAATAATCTTATTAAATATCTTAATCTTTCAATACCATTACTATAAATGCAAATATGTACTATGAACATGTAAATAAATATTCCAATTGTTGTATTGCTTGACCATGAAAGTTAATGCTTGAAATCATTTCCAAGTCTTATTGAATTTCAAAAGGTACAAAAAGTTTTGTTATTTTGTCAAATTAACAAAAGCTGATGACGATGCAAATGCTTATGCCCTCTTCCCTTCAAGTTCAAGAGCATCTCTGATTAAAGTACCATGAACTGGACCGGGAGCCCCACACCATAACTAACTTACAGAGCATAGTTTCGGACTCTTCCCTTGAGCGGCCTTTCCTCACGGCCTTGACGGGTACCAACCTTACTATGCTCAATACTTACTTATGGATGGGGACCGTAGTCAGGGATCATAGCATCTGTTCTGATGTGCAGGATCCTCACTGAGGCAAGCACAGAGCATACTTAGATCATGACAGACTGTACTTCATTATTTGTATAGTAAAGTATTAACTCAAAGGTTAGAGAGAAACTTAGAAGGCCATAAATAAGAAAACACACTGATTTTATTGATAAGGGAACTGACTCTGCCTGGAGAGTCTGATTACAACCATATTTATAGAACTAGATTACAGGGGTGGAGACACATGGTCCCAAAGCATAAAGGAAAAGTAAACAAACAAATTACTTAAGACAAAAGTAAAAAGTTAAAACATGATTGCATGAAGACAAACAACTTTGCAGAAAGGAAAAATAATTGCAAAAGGACAAGAGCGTGGGTCCTGCAGGATAGTGCATTATGGAGAATAGGTAAGGTTGCAAGCTTGGTGGTCTTCATCATCAGAGTCAAGGGCCCACATATATGACATGGAAAAGGACCAGGGGTGTCTAAGTCCATTGGATCTTGAGAGTCAGGAGGAGCAGGAGGATCTTGTGAAGACTCTGATGGTGGGTCATGTTCTTGAAATGGATGCCAGCTGAGAGACCTATGTCTGGGGACGTCTGGAAGGATGAAGAGTTCATCTGTGGTGACATTGTTGATATCACAAAGATGATTGAGCAGAGATATTCGTCTGGTTGGATATAGGCTATTAAAGTTGACCAAAGTGTCCCATTCATAACTCTGATTGTGGGACCATACCAGAAATATGACAAGCAGTGCAAACAACCTAATCTTCAGATCAAATGCAAGGATTCTAAGCACTGTGACTGTCGACCCAAGAAAAAGAAGCATTTTCAGCATTCTTTCAAACACAGAAAGAACAAACAATTCAAGTCCTATCGAAAGAAGGCTTCTCGTTCTTGGAGAAAATCCAATCGGTGTTACATTTGTGGTCAGAAAGGTCATTTTGCTAAAAAATGTCCTAATCAACCTGCTAAATCTGCAAAGATGGTTCAACACCTTGAACAAGCTACTGGCGAACAGATTCCATCTGATGCAGACATTGAATCTTTGTTCTCAGAATGTTCCGATGATGAAAAGGATGCAGTACTCATTATAAAACACTCATCCTCCGACGCATCAGACTCTGCCTCTGATCCATTTTCATCATATTTCTTTCCTTCATTCAACATCTTAGAAAAGAGACGTTGAGTAGCACAGAGCTTTTCTAGACTTTGTAAAGAGAGCATGTGTATTTCACCAAGGGTGATGTCTCTGAGAGGACGACCAGTAGACTCAAGTCTACGCTGGAGTTCGTCTTGAATTTCAGGTGGTAAAGAATTTATGTAGACCTGCTTTAAACTTTCATCATTAAGGCCACCAAGAGCATGGTATCGTGAGGCCATGCGATGATAATGATGTTCAATATCTTTCTTTTTAAGAGAACAACATCGCATGTCAAAATATTCTTGTCGAATCTGTTTATAATACTGATTTGCATCACCAAGGAATTCTTTGAAGATAATTCCCATTGCAGTATTAACAGAGTCAGAACGTACAAATTGTAATTGTCTGTATTCCCCAAGAGTTTGATACCAATCACGAAGAGTGCCGGTGAATCTAGAAACAAATTCTCGAAGAATGCCTTCAAGATTAGTTTCAGACTTGGTGACTTGAAGGTCAAGTCAAGCACTCATTTCTGAGATCTTTTTTCTCCATTCGGTGGAAGGACCATCAAGGGAAAACCAAGGGCCATTCGTTGGTTTAGGCGGAGGATGCATAGAAGCATCATCAGAAGGGTCTTCTATGATAGGAGAATCAGGAGGATGATCAGGATCCGGAGGGTAATAAGGAGGAGCTGGAGTAGCAAGATAAGCTTCAGGAGGATCACTGGATGAAGAGGTGGTATAATTTTGTTGAAAAGATCTAGAGGAGGTGGAATGACTAGAAGAAGAGATACTTCTAGTGGCAGAGCTATGAGAGGAAGTTCTGTGATATCCACTAAAATTGGGTTGCGAGCTCATCATAGCAGTAGGAGGATGTCTGGAAGAAGACGGTCGAGAATCTGGGGTCTTGGAATGAGACTGAATAGGATGTCGGCGAAACAATTCGCCAGTAGACTTAAAGTAACTTTCATGTCTTTCGGCCGGAGGTACTATAGATGGTGGTGAATCAGGGAACACCAAAGAGGAGGAATATGGGTATGCTCGAGGAACATATGAAGCTTGACGAACTTCATTTTTCATTTGTCGTAATTGATCTTTGAGATGACGGATCTCATATTCTTTTTGAGAAAATTTTGGACCATTATACCCGTGTTGGATATAATAATGGAGATCTGTATCAAGCTTAGCTATCTGGGATTGAAGATCAATAAATGTGTCTCGAAACTGAGAACCCATAGAACGGAGCTGTTGATCAAATTGAGAAACATGACTGGAAACAGCAGTCAGCTTTTGATCAATTTGGTGTAGCATGGTATTTTGGGATCTGGCATTGTGAGTGTGCCAGTTAAGTACTTGCTCAGCTTGAGTTGGAATCTTTCGTCCTTCAGGGAGGACTTCTGTCGGTTGGATGTAAGGTCTGGAATATAGATGAGAAGAGCGATCCTCAACAGGTTCCAGAGGTGGAAAGTCTTTGTCATAAGAGGAGGCCATAAAACATGGTAATGGCGTTTGCAAAACTGGAGCAGTGATGATAGGCTCTGGTTTATTGGAGATTAAACCTTCAGAACGTAAGATCTGAAGAGCTTCAGCATATATAGACAAAGGCTTTTGCTGTGGTTTGTGCAGGCCAATCCAAGGACTGTGAGGGTCGTCAGGACGACGCTTCTTTGGTTGAGGAGTACAAGGAGGAGGAAGAGGTAGTTTTTTACCTCTACAGGGACACGATTTGTCACACATGTTGGGATCTACATCCCATATGAAGTGTCCGTTGATTTTACTGACATAAGTGGCAAGACCAGAAGGTGCAAAGCTATGTATGGGAATGGATGGTTCTGTAGGAACAGGTCGAACCATTAGGGCTTGGAAAATAGGTGTTGAAGGCTCCTTGTGAGGAGATTGATAGATGGTTTTGACAGTACCATCTGGTTGTGGAAGATTAATAGCCTCAGAGGTCAAGATCGGTTGATCATCTTGGAATAATTTTTCATAACTGGTGATCCATTCCAAGGGCATGATCTGAATGAGTTGATCTCGAGATAATTGCTTTGGGATCTGGAGAATGGTGGGAACATCTCCTTCTCTTTCAGCAATAATCATGACTGTATCACCGGAGTGGCCGGGGATAGGAAGATCAAGAGCATGATCTTGTAATCTGTAAGCAATTTGATGATGTAGGGTGGCAGCATAGGAAGAAGCTACCATGGGAGCACCACTTAGCTGAAGTTGAACTTTAATGCATTTGGACAGATTGATATCCTTTAGAGGGATATTGAAGTTGGGTCGAAATACGAAAGATATACTGCCAGCATGTAAAGAGGTCAAACAGGTACCAAGGACAGCATGTTCGTATTTGGTGTAGATGGTGTTGAACAATACCTGGATATTGAGATTCCTCAACCACTCATAGATCAGTGGATCTCTGAAGGATACACCCACCTTCATTTTGGTGCTATCCGACTTATCCTCACCCTCCATAAATTTTTTTAATAACTATCAAGCTGACATGATAAAAAATAAAATAGAGACTATCAATCTTAATATCTATTTTTAAAAAGTTTCCTGGATAGTCATGTCAATAATAAATTATTGATACTTCTATCAAATGATATTTTATAGTAATTTTCTTTAATAATGTATTCTTATTTGATTGTTCATATTGAAATAAATAAAATAATATTGAAGAATTTTTTTAGACTTAAATATCTATTAATTCATGTTTACATAACGTAGGATATATAATTACTAGATATTAATGATATATCTATTATTTTTAAAAGATAATCTATATACATGGGTGCTCCAGTAACTGGGGGCATTCCATATACAGTCCAATGGTGCGTGAAGGTCACGTCTGGTGAAGCCACGTGCGAGCAGTCGCCGATGACTCTGACCAAACGTGTGAACTGAAGAGGAGGAAAAATAAAAATAAAAAAAGCAGAAAAAAGGTTTCTTTATCACCGAAAAATAACCGTTGTAAATGACCACGTGGCCGAACATCCATCCACCTGTCTTGTACATCTCTCCTTTGGATTCTCTACACTCCCATCCCCTTCGTATTCTTTGTTTCTTGGTTTGGTTTGCTCTGTTTTAAGGCAAGGAGTACAATTTCCACCATTCTCTCTCTCTATCTCAATCTCTGTCTCTCAAGAATCTCGTGAATTCGATCTTCTTCATCATATTCTTCAGACACCCCCAATGAGCATCTGCCATATCTCATTACAATGTTGATATATTCTTACAAGTTGTCTCACACTACAACATATGTTTATTATCTCTCCTTGCTGTTTTGTCTGTTCAACAATGTTGTAACAACGACCTCCTCAACTGAATTCGACTTCGGCACTTTAACTCTAAGCAGTTTGAAGCTGCTCGGCGACGCCCACATGAACAATGGCAGCGTCAGGCTCACTCGAGACCTCCCAGTCCCCAACTCCGGCGCCGGCAAAGTCCTCTACTCCAAACCAGTCAGATTCCGGCAGCCGGGCACTTACGCTCCGGCGAGTTTCTCCACCTTCTTTTCCTTCTCCATAAGCAACCTCAATCCGTCCTCCATCGGCGGCGGGCTCGCATTCGTCATATCACCGGACGATGACACCATCGGCTTGGCCGGCGGCTCGCTGGGGCTCCTCGGCGAAGGAGGGATCGCGACGGGGTTCGTTGCCGTGGAGTTTGACACTCTGATGGATGTTGAGTTCAAAGACATTAACGGGAATCATGTAGGTTTGGATCTAAATAGCATGGTTTCGTCCCAGTTTGGTGATTTAGGTGCTATAAATATCGATCTCAAAAGCGGTGATACTGTGAATTCTTGGGTCGAATACGATGCCGTGTCGCGGGCTTTCAATATATCGGTTTCGTACTCGAATTTGAAGCCAAAAGAGCCGGTTTTGTCTTTCAGTCTTGATCTAGATCGGTACGTGAATGATTTTATGTACGTAGGATTCTCTGGGTCGACTCAGGGAAGTACAGAGACTCACAGTATAGAATGGTGGAGTTTTAGCTCTTCAATTGAGTCAAACATTGGTGGTGGCTCTTCTTCTTCTTCTTTGCCGCCGCCACCAACCACTAATCTGATGAACCCAACAGCTAATACTGTGACGTCTCCCCCGCCGTCATTGGCGCCTTCAGGGTCAAGTACGACTCAGAGGAGTAGTAAGTCTTCTTCTTGTCATAACCAGCTCTGCAAGCAAGGTCCAGGGGCGGTGGCAGGGGTGGTGACAGCTAGTGCTTTCTTTTTAGCTATTTTCGCCGTTGTGTTAATATGGATTTTCTCTAAAAGATTCAAACATGTGAAAAAATCTGAGTCTTTTGCATCGGAGGTCATCAAAACGCCTAAGGAATTCAGCTATAAAGAGCTCAAATCCGCTACAAAATGCTTCAATGCCAATAGAATTATCGGTCATGGTGCGTTTGGGACGGTTTACAAGGGTATTTTGCAAGACACTGGTGACATTGTTGCGGTTAAGAGATGTAGTCATACTAGTCAAGGGAAAAATGAGTTCTTATCCGAATTGTCTATAATTGGGACTCTTAGGCATCGAAATCTTGTTCGGCTTCAAGGTTGGTGTCACGAGAAAGGTGAAATTTTGTTAGTATACGATTTAATGCCCAATGGTAGTCTTGATAAAGCTTTATTTGAAGCTAGAACACCTTTGCCATGGCCACATAGGACGAAAATTTTGCTAGGTGTGGCCTCTGCTTTGGCTTATTTGCATCAAGAATGCGAAAACCAAGTTATTCATAGAGATATTAAGACTAGCAACATTATGTTAGATGAAGGGTTCAATGCTAGATTAGGAGATTTTGGTTTGGCAAGGCAAGTAGAGCATGACAAGTCACCGGACGCAACGGTTGCTGCTGGTACAATGGGCTATTTGGCTCCTGAATATCTTCTAACGGGCAGAGCCACGGAGAAAACTGATGTGTTTAGCTATGGAGCTGTAGTTCTTGAGGTTGCTAGTGGGAGGAGACCGATCGAAAAAGATGGTAATGCTGGCAAAGCTGGGGCCAACAGCAATTTGGTTGAATGGGTGTGGAGTTTGCACAGAGAAGGTAGGTTGTTAACAGCAGCTGATGCGAGGCTGGAGGACCACTTTGATGAGGGTGAAATGAGGAGGGTGCTTTTAGTTGGGCTTGCTTGTTCCCACCCAGACCCATTGGCTAGACCCACTATGAGAGGTGTTGTTCAAATGCTGGTGGGTGAGGCTGAGGTCCCCATTGTCCCAAGAGCAAAGCCCTCTATGAGTTTCAGCACTTCCCATCTACTGTTGAGTCTCCAGGACAGTGTATCAGACTGTAATGGCTTGATCGCCATGTCAACTTCCTCCTCTGAACATGATTTCATTGGTGATGATCTAGTCTAAAGTTTGAACCATCATCATCATCAAAGGTTGAGATTCCCTTCCTATTTCCAGCATCTTTGTTTATTATTAACTTACATATATAAATATATAAAATTATTATATTCATTTGTTTATGTATTTACAACACAACAATAACATGATGTAATTCAAGCACAAGGTTTAGTGACTCGCTTAGGGTTGAATTTTCTTTTTGTGTTAAATGATGAAATAAACCCATAATCAATCAGTACAATTAGAGAGAGGCTCAGAGTGACAAAATTGCTGGTGGGAGTCATTTTCTCTATCTAATTGGATAGTTTTGTTAATGTGGAAGGTTGGTAGTTGCTTTCACAAGCGAACTCCAAAGTCAAAAGAAGATCCAATAGTTTGAGTAGAGGCTTGGTAAAGTATAGTGGCAAAAAGTAGTGCATATTTATTGTCTTCATTTTATAGAGATTTCTTTTGATGGTGGTTTGTTTGGGTGATGAAACTGCCATTGATCCAACAGCAATAAAATTATTATTATTTTATCGTGTTTACAATAGTGTGAGGCTTGTACATTTCAATGTATAATGATTTTTGTGGAAGACTTAGGTTACTTGCATGTGGAACGTAGTGGGGGGAGTAGCTTTAGAAAAGACCAAAAATTTTGCTTATAAAAGGAGATAAGGCTAGCTTTCTTTCTCTATAACGAATAAAGTGTCTTTCAGGTTAACATCACATCGGATTTATTAATTATTATCACAAGCCGAATCTTAACAAATTCTTGGTCATCACTCCTGCCATGGAATTGGTGAAATACAACAAAAATGTAAAGTAATTTCTGATTGTTTGGCTCGCATTTATGGATTGTAGCTGAATCTTTAAATGAAGTTTTTCTTTAGAATGAGAACGTTTGAATGGGTCTTTGTTTTCCCTTTTAACAATAGAAAAATAATGCAAGAAGATTGTCGGCACTGAATTACAAAGAAGATATTATATAAACCTCTAATTTATGCGATCCTATTCACAAGACCATAACGCTTCCAAATAATAAGTCCAAAAAGTACACTCTTACAACCTAATCTTAATTAATTAAACTATTTAGGTGGATTACTTAAATAATGTCACTTAATTCAATTGATTCCACGAATATTTTTCACCCTAAACTCTCACTTCTCTACCTTGTTTAGTAGTTCACAAGATTTCATATACCACATTACTTGTTATCATTATTTAAGGGTGAGGAAAGAAGTTTAGTACACTCACGGGTGCTGCGGACGCATTAAAACTCATTTGGTTTAATATATCATCCAATTTTTTTTGTTGTTTTATTGAGTAAAATACCACCAAGCTAAATAAGATACAAAACAGTCACGCGACTGTCGCACTCATGGTGACCCTCTTACTAGGTTGGTTTTATTTATGCCTTTGGGGCTTTGATAGAGGAATCGTCAGCTCTTGAGGCCCCAGATCCAGCGCACAGTGTCAGTGTGCAACAATGAAAATTAAAACTTTCAATCCATTGCACCAGTTGTATTGACCACACGTTTGCCTATCTCATGCGTTCCTTTTAAATGACTGCTGCAACCAAAAGGGGTTTCTGCTTTCGTTTCGTGTTTGTAAATTGTATTGCACCTTTTCTTTTTTCATTTTTTCCTTTTGTTAAAAAGAACAACCATTCTATCTATCATGGGAATTACTATTAACAGAGACTCTACTCCGAGCACATTAATTTCACTGCCGCAGGGATTCCTTTATTATTTTATTTCTTTCTTCTTTTGTTGCTTTATTCCTCCTTTCAAAGCAAGGAATCAAACCAAATTTACGGTCAAGAAAAAAAAAGTCTTTAAAAAAAAAAAAAAAGCTTATTCTTTACGATTATCACTTTCCAAAGACCAAAGTTACTTTCAAAAATACAAACATCATTTTTGGAGTCTATAAGATATTACTAGCATAATCCAAGAGTATCTTCCCCTAGATGGAATGGATGTTTATGTGTATATAGTAGACTTCTATTTTTAAACTATTACAATTAAATTTAAATTTTGAAAAGAAAAACCATAAATTAGAATTTACAATATTATGGTATAGTTGTGAATGACACAGTAAAGCTTCACAAAAGGTGTGGACCCGCACCAAGTCTAAATCTGCATTGGACTCTAGCTTGTTTTAGGGTTCAAACTTTTTCCCTTCAATTAAATCGAGGGTCCGGTTACAGACCCGACGCTCACATTTTGAGAGTTTGTCCAGATCCGATTTTGACTGGGTCAAACCTCGATTACTTTCAAAAGTACAAACATTATTTTTGTAGTTTATAAGATATTTACTAGCAGGGTCCAAAAGTATCTTCTGCTAGATGGAAGGATGTTTACGTGAATATATTAGACTTCTATTTTTAAACTATTCCAATTAAATTTAAATTTTGAAAAGAAAAATATAATTTAGAATTTACAATCGTATGGTATAGTTGTAAATGACACAACATTTGATTAACATCATCTTTGCCACTGAATTCCTTCTTGAACATTAAAATTTTAAAAACATTTTTTTTTCGGGAGAATTACTCACAACTTCCTTGTAAATTTGATATTGACAGGCGGATATAACCTTTTGAATTTTTTGCAATGTCCTCCCCTGACTAACAGATGGGCTGGTTTGACCATGACCTGGTCACTTTGACCGTTTAAAAAATATTGAAAGACGAAAATGCCCCCAATCATCTTCTTCCAGTTTCTCTCCCTCTCTCCTCCTTCTTCTCTGCATCTGGGTTTCCGATCGGAAACCCAGAAGTCGTCTGGGTTTCCGAACCCAGATCGTCGTCTGGGTTTCCGATCGGAAACCCAGACGACTTCTGGGTTTCCAGATCTGGAAACCCAGAAGTCGTCTGGGTTTCCAGATCGGAAACCCAGACGACGGTCTGGGTTTCCAGATCTGGAAACCCAGACCGTCGTCTGGGTTTTTGGAAACCCAGACCACTTCTGGGTTTCCAAATCTGGAAACCCAGATCGTCGTCTGGGTTTTTGGAAACCCAGACCACTTCTGGGTTTCCAGATCTGGAAACCCAGATCGTCGTCTGGGTTTCCGATCTGGAAACCCAGACGACTTCTGGGTTTCCGATCGGAAACCCAGATGACGATCTGGGTTTCTCTGGGTTTCCGACCAGAAGAAGGAGGAGAGAGGGAGAAGAAGGAGGAGAGAGGGAGAGAAACTGGAAGAAGATGACTGGGGGCATTTTCGTCTTTCAATATTTTTTAAACGGTCAAAGTGACCAGGTCATGGTCAAACCAGCCCATCTGTTAGTCAAGGGAGGACATTGCAAAAAATTCAAAAGGTTATATCCGCCTGTCAATATCAAATTTACAGGGAAGTTGTGAGTAATTCTCCCTTTTTTTTTCCCATTTGACAAAGCAAATAATAATTTGTAACTAAAATTTATATTTTTTGGGATTGGTGGATAATGATCAAAATATTAGTGGGTCAGTGCCATAGCCTTATCTTTTCCTCTTGATGGCAGTCAGAATCCTCTGGTCACTGCCAACCAATTGTGGCATTAAATGACTGGAAAATACATTTTTAGTTTTGCACTTTATAAAATCCACATCAACCAACCAACCACTTGAGAGAAGCCCAAAATAGTAGAGACAGTGAAGCTTGTCAGTTGCCGACCGTACATATATATTCCATCCTCAAACACAGTTGAAACTCAGACTCTTGTCGGCATTTGAAATTTTTAGTTATAAATCTTTTCAAAAAATTAAGCTTAATCTACAAGATATAACTAACAATAAGATTAAAATTGAAGCTATGTAACTTATCTCAGAAACGTCAAAATGACAGATGGGTTTTTGGATGGGTTTTTGGATGGCCTCGGTCACAGGGGCTGTCTGTTATTACCAACACTTGAGGGTTAAGAATTCTTAATGTTTTGATAATGACAATTTTGATGTTACGGGAAACCCCTTTTAAATTGATTTTCAAAAATATCTTCAGTTTGGTCCCTACTACGACTATTTTGATTTACTTTCATTAGAATTTCGTTCTCCAAAAAAGTTCTTTATATGATTGCACGTCAATTGTGTGTTTTTGCCTTTGGGTACATCACAATTTGAAAATGATTAATATCCATCTAGACGCAGTTATGTACTTATTGACTGCGTCATATTTAAGTTTTTCTACATTTTATGCAGGTGGCAATGTGGCATATATTTTTAATTAAGAAAAGAACAAATTATAAATTAGTTATAAGTTGAAAACCTATTGTTGAACAATGTAAACTTTATTGATTTATTACAATTTGATCATCTACTTTTAGTGTAGGTTAGTCAATTTTAATACATCTATGGGTATTTTTATCTTTTGACTTTATTTTAAAATTTTCTTTTAAAGTATAATATAAAATATAAAAATAGTTATAAACAACTAATATTTTTTTTAATGAGATCTTCATCGTTCACTCTATTGATGGATGTTAAAGATTAACTTTAAAAAACCAAAAAAATAAAAATAAAAGTCATTTGGGTTTATACGTTAATCTGGGTTCGATTGGAATCTGAATTTCGTCAAAAATTAAAGCAAACCAAAAAAAAAATTAAAATCATTTGGGAACAAACCCAAATGATGTTCTTCCAAGTATTGAAACTTAGATTTCGTCAAAAATTAAAAGAAAAAAAATTAAAAGTTCTCTATGTTTGTTAAACCTAGAGATGTTCATCTGAGTTCAATTGGAATTCAAATGAACATCATCAACATCATCAATAATATGTCAAACTCAAACCCTTGATCATCAACATTATCAACCATTTCCAACTCAACCTATAATCAAACATCACCAACCAAAAAGATGAGGGACAAATAAAGCGATAAAAAGTGACACAACAATGGAACCTTGGTTCTCCTTTGCCGGAGACCAAGGTTGGTCTCTAACAAAGGAGACCCAATGGTCACCATGCCCTAGTCTTCATGTCGACGAAGATAAGGCCGACATGTAGTGGTGGAGAGAGAAGACCAATAGAGAGGTGGATGAGAGAGAGAGGTGGAGAAGATGACCCTTTTTTTTTTCTTTTTTGGTTTTCGATTGTATTTGATCTCCACCATCCATGATGGACAGTGAAGATCCAAGTCCCTTATTTTTTTAAAAATTTTTATTTAGCCAAACCAATCAAACCACACCATTAGGAGTGTTTTCGTCTTTACCGTACTATGACATTCTCTGTTGATAAATTAACAGCTTTCAAATAATGATGTGTAGTTAAATTATAATAAATGAATAAAATTTATTTTGTCTGAAAATATGTTTCAATTGGATGTTTAATTTGTAATTTGCTCTTATGAGAAGCTTAATAGGCTTCCAATACTTAAAATTGACATGTTGATGGAATAAATCAACGGTATTTATTAAAATTTTAAGTCTCTAACAAGTGCCCTTATGTGACTTGTTAAAGCATGACCCTTCTAAATACAGTGGTTATGTATTGCCGTCATATATCTACTTTTTGGTGAAAAACTTATTATTAAAGCCATCATATATATATATATATATATATATATATCTTTTATTCTCGATGTACGTTTATATAATAATTTAGGTTTTCAATTATTATCCCATAGAGTCAATTAGTTTTATTTGCTTTGACGATTGACCTAGTCAATAGTCACTTATGTTTAATCAATGACCTACATTTAATGCATAGAGATAATACATAATTACTAAATTTGAAATTAAATGTAATATTAAAAAAAAAAAAACCAACAACTCTAATCTTTTAGCTGTGGGTTTTTTGTAATAATTCTCACCCTCTGCACATAACATAATAAAAATAAATTAATTAATTATAAATATGGTAATCGCAACCATGTGAATGATGTCATTTAAAGTGAACAGTGCTGGTGTATTAATGTCACATTCGGCTAAAATAGAATCAAGGAAGATGCTGTTTCAAAGGAAAAAAAAAAAAAAAGCGAATCAAGGAAGATGCAACATCTGTAACGGACTTCTTCAATTCTTTTCACAATGACTGTAGCAATACTCATAAAAGATTTTTGAAAGAAAATCGATCAAAATGATTATCTATGACTTTTTGTAGTCAAGGGGGTGCAACGGATAAATAATTGATGTTGGAAATCTAGAACTCGGTATGAAGAGTGAATTGGTGTAAAAATAAAAAACATCATAAGATTTATTTCCCGCGACATTCATATGCAAGCACCAGTGGTCTAGTGGTAGAATAGTACCCTGCCACGGTACAGACCCGGGTTCGATTCCCGGCTGGTGCATTCCTTGTTGGAGCTGTGAAGAAATACGTGCTTGTGATGGACAGGGTCCATCCCCTATCGTCTGACAACTTGACGATTGCAAGTGCCGTCTGAGCTCCATTTCTAATTTTTTTTTTTTTTGGGAAATTAATTATGATCATCTCCATTAGTATTGTTAATATGCATATATATATTTTAAAAAACGTCTACAAAATTAATTTATTTTGCACATAATTATATTTTTAGTAAAATAAATTAGTGAAAAGGAAATTAATCAATCATCTGATATTAATATTGTTAATGTGTTGTGTTTTTGTTATTTGGAAAAAACATAATCATCATTTATTTTTCATGGATTTAAACAAAAAACGAGATATATAAGTATAATAAAAATAGCTAGAGGACAATTGATACCCAAAAGATTGAAATAAGAAATCCATAATTCAAAATTCAACATCTTAAGGACAAAATATAAAACAAAATAGAGGTGGCTCAGTTTCTCAAATATACACTGAAGAAATTGTGAAGTTTTGAGTTAAAAGTTGTTGGATAACGCTTTTCAAATAAGAGTTCAAAAATAAAATTCAGACCTTTAAATTTTATTACAGGTTTTGTGTATCTAATATAAATGAGCAAATTACAATTTAGCTACCCATTTAAAACGTAATTACTGACGGATCAATATTTTTAGTTTTATTACAATCAACCCCCTTCCGTTAGAGAATTTCCGTCAAACTTAACTGTCAACCATACAAATATTATTAAAAGACCAAAATGCCTCCATGATAAAAAGTAAAAGACCAAAATACCCCCATAAATCACCAGCAAAAATCACCTCCCTCTCTCTTCTTTTTCTTCTCCTTCTTCTCTCATTTTCCTTCATCTTCTTCACCGGAACCCGATCAACGTCTTGAACCCAGCGCCCGGTCTCTCAGCTCTCTCTCTCTCTTCTCATTCTTCTCCTTCTTCTGTTCATCTTCTTCACCAGTCGATCTGGGTTTGGAAACCCAAATCGGCGTCTGGGTTTCCATCCCAGATCGGCGTCTGGCAAACCCAGACGTCTGGATCTGGGTTTCCAACCCAGCACCGAGAGCCAACCCAGCACCGATCTGGGTCTCATTCTTCTCCTCTCTCTCTTCTCCTCTCTCTCTTCTCCTTCTTCTCCTTCTTCTGTTCATCTTCTTCACCAATCGATCTGGGTTTGGAAACCCAGATCGGCGTCTGGGTTTCCATCCCAGATCGGCGTCTGGCAAACCCAGACGTTTGGATCTGGGTTTCCAACCCAGACACTGATTTGGGTTTGGAAACCCAGATCGACTCTGGGTTTACCCAGATCGACGTCTAGGTTTGGAAACCCAGATCGGTCTCTGGGTTTCCATCCAAACCCAGACGCCGATCTGGGGAACCAGATCGTGACCCGACGTGGATCTGGGTTGGTTCCAGACCGTGACCCGATGTGGATCTTGGTTTCCAACCCAGACCCGCATCAGTGTCTGGGTTTCCAGATCGAAGCCCAACCTGCATCAGTTTTAGTTTCCAGATGGTGTTGATGCTAATGTTATTGGGTCTGTTTGATGATGATGGTGATGGTTTTTATTTGAAAATGGCAGTGGTTTTGGTTTGTGTTGATTATTGATGATGTTGGACTTGTTTGTGTTATTTGTGTTGATGATGGATCATTGTTGATGATTTTGATGTTTGTGTTGTTGATGATTCGAATCTAGATTCATCTGGATTCGAAGGAGAAGAAAATAAGAAGTGAAGAAGAAGAAGGAGAAGAAAGATGAGACACGGTGGCTGTGGGAGACACGGTGACTGTGGCTGGTGGGGGTAAGAAAAGACAATTTTACCCCTTAAGCCGTTAATTCTATCTGAGATGAAGTAACGACGGGTGGGTTTATTGTAATTAAAGTAAAAAGTTAGTTTCACTAGCAATAATGTTTTATCTGGGTAGCTAAATTGCAATTTGCTCAATATAAATAATAGCAAAACCCCCATTATTTTAAATTATAAATTTATAATAATAATCAAGTTATAATCGGTTCAACAAACTCTAGTCCTTGGAGACTTGTAATGACCCCGACACGATACAGTATATGAATTGAACAATTTATGATTCCAAATTTGCTTGGTGTCCTACTCTTCTGATCCGTTCAAAAATTAGTCAGATTTCACAGACAGGAGCTGCTTCAAGGACGTGAATCGTAATTCTGGTGCCTCTGCTTCAACATTCGGTGGGTTGTCGCTTGTCAGCTTCTGCCTTGTTCACTCCAGGCCCATTTACAAACTAGAAAGTCATTCAAATGAATCCTCCAGGCCCATCTAGTTGGACTCCTCAGGCCCAAATATATTGTAATCTGTAAGCATAGAACATGGTCACTTTTTTTTTTTTTTTTTCTGAAATAAACTTAGTCATTTTAATATATACTGTAGATGTTTGATCTATCTATCAATCCGAAGATAAAATTGATTAATCTCATCAATACTTCTGAAATCAATATAAATTGTCATTAACTGAATAAAAAAAGGTCACCAACGTAATCTATAAAATGATTCGGTTCATGTATAATAAAACTGTTGTTGAATTCGATTTGACCTTTTCCTTGTATTTATCTTCTTTCCAATTAATTTAATTTCATACCACTTTCTCTATCTTTATAAGATATAAAGCTTTCCTAATTGATGAAGAGGATTTGAACTTATTGTAACTTCATGTGATGAATCGTATTAGAATGTATTGTACCATTTGATCTAGACAACTTCCATTTGAATTGTGAATGCAGTGTGAGAAACTTCTTGTAGTTTTTAATTTAATCATGTTCCAATGATGAGAATTATTAGCACTGCATGATAACGTATAAATTAAACTATTTCCATTAAAGCCTAATACAATATCAAATCTAATATATAATTTGGTTTGACTTATTACATTGTATGGATTTGATTCGATTATATGTGACAAATCTTGTGTTGAGAGTATTATAGGATTGGAGTAGTTATACTCATGTAACTGGTGTACATGATAAGATTTAATAAACGTTCTCTTGAAGTGCATGACAAATTTACATATTAAATAGAAGAAAATTATGTTTGTAACAAAAAATAATAATAATAAATCAATTAAATGGTTTTTACTTAATCCAGAATTTATTGAAGTTTGATGGATTTTTTTTTATGACAAAATTTTATGAAATTCATAGATTTCATAAATTATATATTGATTTTGTTAGAATTTTTAAAAAATTCAATAAAATATCCAGGAGAATATATGATTTGTTATAAATTTTTCTTTTTTTAAAAAAAAAAAAATTTATCCAAATTTATTACTTAAAAATCAATGACTTTTTAATACACCTAAATTTTAATGAATTTAATATAAATCTGGATTGAATACATCTAAATTTCAATAGAATTCATTCAAATTTGTATTAAATTTGAATATATCCAAACTTTTAAAGTTATTTAAATTTTAATGAAATTTTAAATTGAATACACCCTCATACAAATATTATGTAGTAATTTTCTAATTAATATTAAGAAAAAAGATAAATTATATAAAACCTTAATTTAGAATCAAACTAAATGCATAATATATATTATTTTTAAGTAAGAAAATTAATGATGATGATTTATAAATTATAGTTACGGTATTTTATATCCACCACCACCAGCCAAAAAAAAAAAAAAAAAATCAAAGTAATCAAGTACCAACACAGTCAAAAGCAATGTATTTAAGATGAAAGACAAAGTTGATTTTTTTTTTTTTTTTTTGACATAGAAAGTGGATTTTCTTTAATCTTTTTCCTTTTCGTGTTTCTGAGTACATCAAAACACATAATGAAAATGAGTTAAAAACGACCGGTGATGATAGATTGTGAAAGTAGCATACATATATTTTCAATTCAATAAAATCGAAAATCCCCTTTTAAAGTGTAATACGTAAGCCTAAAAGAATACACGTTAATGTAAATAAAATTGAAAAAGATAATTAAGAATTTATTTCTTTCCTGTATGAGTTTCAACAGCAACCCAAGTCAAATGTGGCCTAGACATTGGCCCAAAATCCAAAAAAATGACCCAAAAAAGGAATAAAAAAAATGGTGAGACTATTTAACATATATAGATTTTCATATATATATATATATATATATATATATTATAGAGTGTCGTCCACTACCATTAGATCTAACACCAAACTCATATTCTGGAATCTTCTCTGGTCCAATTCGTACAGTGAGCTGATCTCCGCCATGGACGACGAGTTCGAGTTCGGCGATAAGGTCCCTCCCTCCTTCGATCGCATGGTAATCTTTTCATACATATTTATAATTTTTTCTTTTTATGTTTTCGTATTAATTTTCTTTGTTCTGTCAACTGATTTACGAGATCTGTATTGGTATAATTCGATTCGCATTACTAAATCAAAGATATAACCTTTATCATTCCATTTTATGATGATCTTGTGTTTTCTGCTCTTGTTTGTTGAAATTACATATATATATATTTTTAATCTGATTGGAGGTTGAAAACGAATTTTCATTTTATGCATGGATTGAATTGCTTGATCGAACTGTTTTACCTGTGCATAGTCTAAATAGAATTCGAATAATAAGATTTATTGATCTACGTTGAAAATTTTCGCTACAAGAAATTATTTGACTTATTCATGAACTAATTTTGGCGCAGTTGAATTGTTTCTCTTGAATGATTACATTATTAAATTCATAATACTTCACTGCAGATTTATTGTTGGTCTATCGATGGAAATTGTTATTTTGTTTACAAACAAAATTCTGAATTGCAGATCAATATATCCAGTTCAATCCGTGCATGCTATAAAAAGATTAGGCCTCTTAGGATTTTGAATAATTTAGTTTGTTCTATTTTAAAAATAAAATAAAAAATAAAAAATTGCCCAATCTTCAGGCCTGGTTTTACTGAGTTCACTTTGAGTTGATTGTTTAAATTAGAGATCAAGAGATGTGTTTATCAATCAATACTTAGCTCGTGTTAGTGACTTTCGTACAATGAGAGAGATTTTGTGCCATCAGATCTAATTTCAATTGAAGATGATATGTATCTTGATGATATGTTTCTTGTGGGGTTTGGGAAAATTATATTTTTTACAATGGTAGTGTGTTGTAGATAGATTTAGTAAAGCATTTAATGCTGACATAGGATATCCCCGTTTGCAAGACGGAAAGCAGCTGGTTTGGTGGTCAATCCATTGGGTTTCAATGCATTAGTGGAATGCTCTCAAAAATTAATGTAGGATGGACATTTTTGCTTAATAGGCTGGGGATATGTGGTTACATATTAGTGAATATACCTTGTCGTGATGTTACGGACCAAGAGGAGTGTCATAAAACCACTTTGTTCTTGAATCGGTACCATGGGAAATTTTGTTGGAATTTTGAAAGAATTTAAATGATATTGTGCGCTTTTGAGTCTAATTTTATAGGATACCTGGTATGCTGATTTTATGGATCGATCAGGTAATGTTGAACCACACTTTGAACAACTGTTGTTACTGGTGATGGAGATTAGATAAAAGTGTGAGGACAACAATATAAAGTTTAGGATGTTGTGCAAAGAGTTGCACCACATACTACTAACAAGCAAGAGATATGAAAAAGTATTGCTTTGGACGTAATGATAGTTGCCTGCATGAGCCATTTGTATTTTTACATCATTATCTGTTGTTCAATTCGCACTTATGGGAAGTTGGACTTGTTTTTGTGTTGTACAGGGAAAAGTGATCAAGGATGCCGAAGCCAAAGGGTTCAATCCAGGATTGATAGTGCTGCTAGTTGTAGGGGGTCTGCTATTGACCTTCCTTATTGGCAATTATGTACTTTACACATATGCACAGAAGACCCTTCCTCCAAGAAAGAAGAAGCCACTCTCCAAGAAGAAGATGAAGAAGGAAAAACTGAAGCAGGGTGTCTCCGCACCGGGAGAGTAGATTATCAAAAATTGTTGTCTTCACTTGTTCCCTACATGTTAAATTGTCAGTGTCGTGAACTTTCCTCCGGATTTTAAGTCAAGAGAGTCGTCCCTGTTTTTCTCCATAGTGGTTAGAAATATGATCTCGTAACTAGAAGTTAACCCTTATTTGGGTAAACTAGGAGGTAAAATTTCTGTTTCCCAATCATATGTAGTTTGGTTTTCCTCATCTCCTTACAAGTTAAATTTAGTTTCATTTTACAATTATTTATTGATGGCAAAGATGCCGCCATTCGCATATGAATGTGGAGGAATAAACTTTTAATAAAAACTTAAATCAATTTGCTAGTAGCCACTCAACAAATGGGTGGTTCATAGCCGGTGATCGTTGGCTGTTCAAAGCTTAACCTTCTCGGAAAAGCAAATGTTCACTTATAAGATTGAACTGGGGCCAAAAATAATTTGAGTGGTCGAATTTAATTAACACAGAACTTGCATTCCTCCTCTGTACATTGCAAGTTGGCGTTTCAGATTTCAGACATAAGGTTTGATGGGTTTGCGAATTAGCATTACTTCTCGAGGCTGATGGCACTCGTTTATGTATATGCATGTGCCACTTTAGTAACACTGAAATTGGCTAATAAAAAAATACAAAGAAGACATGTTGGAGCCTTTTAGCAATATTTTGTGCCTGTTTTTCTTTTGCTATAACTTGTGCTTTCCTTAAACATATTAAACATATACGAAATGAGGTTTCAATTCACATCTTATATACTCACAGGTGGATTTACGTATCGGTCAATCCCATCCATCCCATCCAACTGTTTATCACACTCCCATTCATCCCATCCAACTGTTTATCACACTATGTTAGGTTCGTGTAGTAGCGTTTACAAAGTGGATAATTATATCTTAATCCACATTTGTGTTAACAAATTATACATAAATCTCTTTTAAGTTATCTTCAATGTGACACCAAATTGGTGTAAAACACCAATTTAATGTCAAAAACGGCTGCAATGTAAACATTAAGTTGATGTCAAAAACGGCTGCAATGTAAACACTAAGTTGGTGTCCAGCTTCACTTCTGAAAAAAAAAAATGGTGTTTGTGCTACAGTTGGACACCAGTAGCTAACACCATTTTTTTCTTTTGGTGGGGCTACTTTGCTTTTTTGTTTTTTCAAAATTTCAATATTATCCTCAAACTAATAAATACAACAAATTTAATTTTTTTTATATCCTTTAATATATTTATATAATTTGATTAATAATTATAAATAAAAATTAAATTATTATAAAATATATATACCGTTGAAAATATTTCATTAAGATCTTTAAAATGAATATAATATTGAATATATTTTAATATATTTTTAATTTTTTAATATATATTATAAGTAATATATTAAGATAACGTCATTTTAAATTATTTTTTATATATAAAAATTTATTATTTTTATATAATAAAAATAATATTTTGTAAAAGATATAAAAAAAAAATATGTAAGTATTTAATAATTTTGTAATATATTGTAAGTAATTATTTGAGAATAAAATTATATACCAAATAAATAAATTAATATTAATTAAAGAATTATGTATGAAATATTCTGTAAAGATACTTTTTACACCAATTTATTTGTCATGTACATTGGAGTTAAAAGAAATTTGGTGTTAAAAAATTTGATGTTGACATCAAAATGGTGTCAAATTTGATGTCAAATATTGGAGTTGGTCTTAGGTTGGAAGACAATTTTCTCACTTTTAAGTATAAATCTCTCACCATCGCCTATCAGGAATTTGAGTTAAAATAGTATGGAGTTTCTACCCATATCCTACAATTCTTATCAATGGATCTCGATGGTTGTAAAAGTAATTGTAATATTAAAAAAAAAAATCGACATCTTATATCATAAACACGAACTTGTACCAAATGAAGTACTCGATTGACATCTCATATCATGAACACAAATAAATAGCACGATGCACTTTGCTAAAGAACTTTCACTTCACATATCAAAAGCCAAAGGCACACCTCCGCATATATGGCATTCACAATTCATAAACACAAGCAAGGTCTGAAAACCCATCACATTTTATTTAAACTTGATCGACCAACCAAGTTATAGTCTTCAATGCGGTCTCCAGAACAGAACACAAAATAAGGTATGATTCTGCAATATCACATCACATTAACTATAGACAGACTAGAACTCTTTAAAGTTTCAGGTCGGTGTGAGATGCCAAAAAGTGTGCCCTCAACCTCCACGTCCCATGCTCTGCTCCCCAGGCGGAATCATGACTAAGACAGGCTGAGCATTGAACCCAGGATGAGGCATCCTCCGACGCAGCTCACGACCTTCTTGGCAAAGAGCACACAAGTGGCAGAAGACGTGAGTTGCAAAATCAAATGCTGACTCACAGTTCTCACGTTGCAAGTCATCTTCTACACAGCTTCCACAGCACCCACATGACCTGTTAAGTGCCTCAACACTACCCTGTTTGTAAGAAAATAGAAGAATTCAAAACAAGAAACACCAAACAATCTCCCACCCCTTATCTTTTGAATCCCCATCATGAGAGGCGAATTCAAACAAGTGAAGAGATGAAGTTTCATAACAACGATACTTGAAAAGTGATGTTAGTTGGAACTTGGAAGCCAATCAAATGACAATAAAAAATACTCTTGCTGCCCGAAAAATCATTATAGCAATCTAAAGTATTTTTAAATAAATTGATTGCATTAGAACTACATCCTCTAAATTGCCAAGTCTGCAAAAATATGTATCACTTTACCAAAACTATAGCACTTCAGTAAAATGGCATGCCGAAATTAGAATGTATAGTAAAATGTACAGTAGGCAACTATTACTACAATTTTAATAAAAAGAAAAATTAAAAACTCAATAAAGCTTTACCCTGACTTTTGAGGCCAAATCTTTTTAAGAAATGAAACTTACCATCATCAATTAGCAAACTTCTGAAGAAAGTTGAGTCCTAAATTACTTTGAAACTAGAATATTTGACACAGTCATAAGGTGAAACAATAATATTTGACATAGTCATAAGGCATGGAAAATAAAAATAAAAATAATAATAAAAACACGCAACCAAGAATTCTGAGGAACAACTCAATGAAAATCAAGCTCAAGACATTCTAGTTGACAAAGCTTAAGAAAAGATGGAAAGCTTACGGAAGAAGAACTTACCTCTAGGTTAAACTTCCGGCGAATAGCTGTACGACTAGGATATGAAAACCATGGTGCAAGACAATTCCAACCAAAAAAGGCTTGACCGATCATGTACAGACCAGTGTAAGGCACACAGTGATTAGCGAATGTCCCAGGAGCAGATCCAAGCCTCTCAACATTGCTTCCATAAAGCACACAAGGAGCCACACTTCCAAGGAGACCTAACCACGATCATCAAGATTACATTACAAAAGAAAAAGCAAAGCATGCAAAGAATGGAAACGACATTTCAGGACCAACTATAACACAGCATACAGAATACCCAAAAGTAAACAATCAATAATAAAATTTCTTCAGATAAAAAACACATAGCAAGTGTTCTCTTTTCATTCACCGATAAAGGAAAAAACCCAACTGAGGAGTCATATTCAAACTCAAATTTTGACAAGTGTTCTCTCAATTGTGAAGCAAACAAGCCACGCGCATCACCACGTTACAATATTACAATATATTCAGATAATATTACAATGCCAACCATCTATATGCAAAAAACCAATACATGACTTCTTACAATCAATCAACATAAAAATGGCATAACATTTCAAGAATTTAACCAGAAACCCCATCATTTAACATAAAATATTCATAGTAAGGAACAGTATTATAAAAAAAGGGCTGTTTATTTTCCTTTATTTTTTATTTTTCTGCATTTTAATCTAGCTGAAAAATATGTATAAACTCAATTTCAATCAACAAACTATATCGATGTCATCACCAGTTTCAATTTCATAACTTATAATTTTTACGTTCTAAAATTATCCACAATTTCCCCAATTATGTCAATCAAAACCCTAATAACACAAAAAATTGTTCTAAATTCCCCTACAAAAAAATACAATCACTCTCCTAAAAACCAAACAATTGTCAACGCAAATCCAATCCAAGATAGAAGAATCACTCACAAACTTCAAGATCGCTGCTGCAGAACTCATCATTGCGGCCAAGACAAGCGCAGAGACTGGAATCCCACTGGGTCCGACCCATCGGCTCACCCATCACGCTCCCGTGACCCAACGGCAGCCCATTAGCTGTCCAACCAGGCACCGGTACCTGCTTCTGAGGCGGAGGAACCACGGCGGCCTTGCCGTCAACGCTAGATTGCTTTTCATTCTTGGGTTGGTTGTTCAAAAGAGGACTGGATTCCTCATGAGAATCGTTTCCGCTAGTATCGTCGTTGTAGTTGTTTGCCATTTCTTTTTTGTGGGTTGGATTGCGGAGAGAACAACTTCGTTTTGGATCTGAAGAAACCAAGAGATGCTAATAATAAAAGCACGATAAAGAAAAAAACTAATACCACGAGTCTCTTCCTGGAAACGAAACCAATTCAACGTAGACCGCGTCTTTGTTTACTCGCTTATACACGCTTTCTGTCACGAGTGACATACGGTGTCGATTAATCGTTAATCTGAATCACGGTGTTATAGATTTTCGACACGTAAGCGTGCTGCATACTTTCAGGTGTGTTTTTATCTTTAGAGATTTTAACAAAATTTATCCAAAATCGGAATTCAGGAGCTATAATTATTGCAGATTGTAAGGAAGGTGTGGTGGAATTTTCACTAGAAATTTCAGGCTTGTGTTTGCTTTGAAAGGAAAACGATTTTTCGGCAAAATCTATTGTCGGCATCATTTCACAGATATTTTTACTCATAAATTAAAAATAAAAAATGTTAACATTGAGCATGATAACACAACACAACGAAATAAAATCCCCACCGGTTTATATGGTTATCAAATCATTTTTTAGTGAGGTTTTTTCTTTTCTTTTCTTTTTTTTTTTTCATTGTAGGTATTGATATCTCTTATTTTGAAATTTTATATTCGGATGGTGTAATTGGTGACTAATCTTAATAAGCCTTGATAGACTTTAAATTCATTTTGGTACAACCTAAAAAAAAAAAAAAAACTAAGAATAATATAGGATGTAGTCAGTGACGGACCCAGAAAATTTATTCAGGGGGGCAAATAAATAAAATAATAAAAATATCAAAAATTAAAAATATAGTAAATGTGTAATGTTTTTATATAAAACAATGTTTAATAACGCTATATAGTTTAAATAAAATAAAACATAAATTATATTTAGACAAAACAAATAGTCATATGTTTAAAAATCATAATGAAATCATTAAAATAAATAAAAATAAATAAACTACATAAAATTATAATCTTCCTCGATGAGGTTTCATATCTTGAAATCGTTTCATGATAACTACTTTACCAATTTTGTCAAAAATATCTTTTTCCACATACACAAGCAAGCTATCATTTAACTATTGATCTCCCATTCGATTACATAATTCAGTCTTCACAATATTCATAGCAGAAAACATAATAAAAAATTTAATAATAATTTATTGATTCTAAATAAAATAAAACTATAAAGTAAACAATATTACATATATATATAATTGAATCATGACAATAACAATATTACATATATATATATAACTGAATCATGACAATACATTATACATGGATAATTTTAATACAATAATTTAAAGTTTAAAATTTTAGGATTTATCGATGAAATATATATTAAATTTAAATTATTAAAAAATAAATAAATTTAAAAAGTAATTAATTTATGAAACTAACCTGATAAGTCACAATATGTTAAAGTGAAAATAAAGAGATGCCAAATAAAGATGAGAAAAAAAAAGAAAAAAAAATTATTTGCTAAAATTATAAATTGTCACTGTAAATAGTATTTGTATAGAAGAGAATTAAAAGAATAAAATTGAAAAAATAAAATATTAATTAATTAGGAGTAGGAAAAATATTAAAAATAGAAAAACTAAGTCTTATTGAAGTAAAAAATAGGAAAGTAAATTAATTTTATTAGAAATGGAGAAAATAAATAAAAGTAATAAACAATTAAAAAGAAAAGAAAAAAGAGACATAAGGCATGTTGAACAAAAGGTGGATGCTGTGCAGTCAACGTATGCACCAGTCCAGCGCTGCAAACTGCAACAGTGCAGCGATTGCTAGTTTAGTTTTTTTTTTTTTTTTTTTTTAATTTTTTCTTTTGTATAGTAAACTTAGCAATTTTTTTAAAAAAAAATTTGAGGGGGGCACATGGCCCAACAGTGGATCCACCACTGGATGTAGTTGTAATAAAAGAAGATTAGATAATAAGGATAAACTCATCTCTCCTTTGTAGTTTGACGTAAATGATAATTACCTCCTAGTCATTTTGCATAATCTCATTTTATTCTTTATTGTTATTAGGGATGATAAAAATATTCGATCTAATCCAAATCAGTGAATTATTGATATGTTCGGGGACAGGTTTGAGACAGAAATTAGTTACCTGTTTGGGGCAACTAATTTTTGGATTTGGGATCCCACCAAAAAGAGTCAAGATTGGGACGAACTGACATAACCCTAATTCGATCCGTTGCCACATAGATACCTACATCACTATGTTAAAGTTATTATTTTGGTATTTGTGAGAAAATTTTATCATGTAGTAATAATATTATAATGTGTGTAAATAGTTGGTCTAGATGATAAAAGAGAAAGAAGAATTAAGAGAATCGAGAATGTGATGGTGAGAGGTTTGGATAGTGGAGGAAGACAGTTGGGGAGACTGGTCTATGAATGGATTGTTTGTGTGTGTAAACGGTTTCTCTATGAAATTGGTGTGTGAATGAGAATCCCGATTTATGAGATTGGTTTAATTATCTCCATCTGCGAGATGAATAGTTGGTGAAGATCTAATCTCAGATTGAATCTCCACTATTTTTTTAAAAAATATTTTTGTTTTCATCTTTAACGTCCATCCTTATAATGGACAATGGAGACGACGATCTTTTTTTAATTCGTTTTTATTTTTTATTTTTTCAAAAAAAAAATCTATTAAATATTAATATTTTTATTTATTTTATCTTGCACCTGATGAGGTGTAACGACCTGCCTCACTGTCTTGGCTAGCCGGCCACGTTGCCTCTTAGGGGCTCGTCATGTGACAGATACTATCCCCTCCCTCTAAGGGTTTTACATGACTCCCACACCCGCTCGAACCTAAGATCTGAGGGTTAAAGTACTTGGAGAATGCAATGTATGTATCAACTGAGTTACACCTTTTTATGTAACGGTCCTGCCTCATAATCTTGGCAGCTCGCTACCTCACGGTCTTGGCAGGCGGGCCACACCGTCTCTTAGAGGCTCGCCATGTGGCAGGTACTGTCCACTCCCTTCAGGAGTTTTACTCGCTCGAATCTAAGACCTGAAGACTTAAGTACTTGAAAAATATAAGGTTTGTACCAACTGAGCTAAGACAGTGAGCTGCCAAGACCATGAGGCAAAGCTGTTACATGAGATGTCCATTTATGGTTTTCTAATTTTTTTAATCAATTAATATTATTATATATTTTATTTTGTTTTTAACAGTTTTATCCTTCCACGTAATAGTTAAATATTGATTTTTAACATTAATTTTGACAACAAAGAGTTTTTTGGTCATTTTCATACACTACATGATGTATTTTAACTATTTAATACATTAATTAGGAGGATCTTAATAATTTCTCAAAATGTTGGGGAATTTTGACTATAATGTCAAACTACATGGGGAACAAGGATGATCCCTAGATAATATAACACATTTTTTTTTTTAATTACAATAGGATGTGAAACTTCTTGAACCGAGATCATGATCGGGATGAACGAGTACTTTCATCATCAAACCACACTAGGTAATGATTACTAACATGCATTATTTAATTTTTTATTTTATATTAATTTTTTTAATTATTATAATTTAGGGATGAAAAGAGAACATGACTTAAATGTATAGTTTTATTAGTACCGACAGAAAAAGCTTACAACTAGATCCTCATGTCATCTTTATTTTAATTTTTAAAATTAGAGTAGCATGGGTTACACCTTAAAATTTGTGAATGAGCTCACAAACAACTAATTAATAGAGGCATTATTTTATTATTATTAGTATTAGTATTTATCATCTTGAATTCATTGATTGGTTGGTTGTGAATATCAACCCATGCCCTAACAGATAAAAACTACTCTTGAAATTATAAGATTATTATCAAATTACAAATCAAATCGATTTTCTCTCTACTATTTTTTTTTATGAGATAGTTGTAAGTTGTAACAATTACATAATTCTCTTTTTTTAAAAAAAAAATAAATAAAAATTACATACTTACATACATAGTATAATATTTCAAGAAAATTTATTGGATTCTTCAAGGACTTTGAAGAGTCTTGTTAACAATGAAATCATTCAATTCAACATTGTTGAAAAGAATTTTCTCTTGAACGTGTAATAACTATATTGATAAGAAGCCTCCAAAATCTAGAGTTGCACATTCCCAACCATCATTTTCTCTTTTGGAAATCCATTCCTGACCTTTATCTTTTTTGTATGCCTTGGGGTTTTCCTGACCATGTTTACACTCAAAAAAGACAGATTAACTAAAGTCTCTAATACAATAATCAATTTAAACTTAGATAAGATATATATAAAATAAGATATATATATAAACTTTATTATCATATGATATGTATATATATATTATTATTATAAATTTAAATGGTTTTATCGAGGTAACCATTCAATTTTAGGCTATATGGGTCTAAAGAAAAGTTCTAATATGATAACGACGACACATTAGTTTCGTGATTATTATTATTAATATCACATAATTTACATTATTGCAAAAATATAACAGAAAGGCAAATTAAAGTGCAACGGCCAACAGAGGACCATTTTGGAGGCATTAATTTGGAGGAGGGCCATTCTCTGGTGCGCTCAAGCCAAGTGGTTGCCTTAGTTGTCTCAACAACTTCAATTTCCATTTTTTTTTTTTTTGAAAAGACAGATCTTCAAATTTAGATACATGTTATTTTCATGCTTAAATTCTGTCATTACACATTACATGTGAGAGATACATGCACTAGACCGTGACTTCAATGTTTGGCTACGTTGCAAAATAGACTATAATATTATAATTATTGTTAATTTGTGTGAATTCTTAATTACAGCGAGGATCTAGATATTGCATAAGCTTTTTTTCTAATTCTGAATCATATAAAGTAAATAATTTCTATTTTAATTTTTTTTTAAAAAATCTAACATCAAATTGATTAGTAATTTATCAAAACTTGTCAACATCAAATGCTATGTGCATAATTTATATATAAAATAAGAAAATTTTTCATATATGTTGATAAATATAAAAAGCTTAAATACCCAATTTAAAATATAACAATTAATAAGAAATTTTAAATTCTAAGATGAAAATATTATTCAATAGATCACGGTTTTTTTTCCTTTTTGAATGAAATCTATTTTTTCGAAAAGAAATTTATATAATTTTAGTGATACTTTTAACACTATTTATAATAGAATTGAAACAACGTTGAATATTTAGGTAAAAATAAACAATGAATTTTAAAATCAATAAAATATATCCACACATAGGTCGAACTTTAACGAAAATTCATCTACAAATTAACCGCTCATAACTATGAGCTAAGAAGTCGTTTGTTTTTTTTATCTGAAAACTAAATAATATTACTGAAAACTAAAGATTAAATAGTTAATTGAAATCTGAAATCTGAATAACATGTTTTTTTTTTTTTCATTTATCTCTGAATATGTTGTAAACTTGTTTGTTTTTTAAATTTAAAATTGTCTGGAAACTAGTAAGTTGACATTTATACACTTTCTATTATTTGTTGTTATGTAATTTTAATTAATTTAATACAAACATTTAAAAATAAATAATTTAATAAATTCTAAAATATTTTTTATGTACATATTAGTAATGTTTTATTAATAATTAAAATATGTTTAAAAAATAGTAGTATTAGCCATATTTATATTTAAATATATTAATATATTTAAGAAAACAATTAAAAAAATAAATGTTTAAATTGTAAATTAAAATATATTAGTTCAATTCTAAATAATTTGGGATGAAATGTATTTAGGTTTCATTTGTCAAATATATTTTTTATAAATATCAAGGAAAAAAAATGAAAATTTGAGTAATATAAAATTAAGATATATTTGAAATTATGTTATTTTGGGAAGATAGATTTGAAATAAAAATTTTTAAATGTCATTAAGTGATTTGCAATTAAGTGAAAAATTAAAATTTTTACTTAATTTTTTCAATTATTTTTTATTAATTTTAAGTGGTTTAACCACTTAAAAAAATAAATGAAAACATCTTAATAATATAATTAAATACTATTAAATGTTAAGTGAAAAAAAAAAAAAAAAACTTGTCCCTAAATTTATGGCAAAGTTAAGTCAACACTCAACTGGATCAAAAAGTCAAAACTCAACTACAACACTGTCCTGTACCTATAAAATGAACCACAAACATTCCCCGTGAGCATCAATAAAATAAATATTTTTCTGATTAATGACTAGAATGCATGAACAAGAGAAATTGTTGAAAACATATAATGTGAGAACAGAGATAGAAAATAAATACAAATAATTAGTCATATCAGATGATATGAATAACAAAATAAATAACTAGTCTCCAATGTGTTGGAGTTTTTCTCAAAAATATATTAGGTTTAATCACCCAAAACAAAAATTTAAGGGCATTTTTGTACGCTGCATTATTTCCATTGCACAAACGCTCTAACTACGGATCAGCTCTAAGCTTGGACGATTAAATAATTCTCAAATTGGAAAATACTTTTGATCAAACTCACATATAAAAAAAGGGCACACAATTCACATGTACAGAGACTGATAGATGGCTGAAAATGGCGATCCCAAGATACATATTTCCATATCTCTCAATTTTAACATGTACTTTTCATATTACCTACGTCTATAAGAAAGGACCTAAACTATGATAACTTCGAAACAAAATTATTATCAAGTTTGCTTGCTTCCTATCCATGGATTTTCTTCCCCTGCATAACAAGAACACCATAGGAAAAAAAAATGTTAACAAAACTGTTTCCATGTATAAAATATATTTGTATGTATTTTACAGTGTTGGACTAAAATAAAAAATGGTTTAAGATAAAAAGCATTTCAACTGTTACTTGAACTCTTGAAGAATCATTTGATAGAAAATTTCCTTTTTCTTTCTTTCAAAAACTCAACCCATTTGGCCGCCTAATCGCCGACTAGATAGTCAGTGGGCACTGGCTGCACCGATTTCAGAAAAATCAGTGCTGCTGGATGGTCGGCCGACTAGGTGGCCGACCAGGCTGGACGGCACCTAGCCGCTCAGCTAGCGTTTTTTCAGAACAGTTTAGGTCCAAAACGACCTCATTTTGGACCCCACCGAAACGATATCATTTTGAACCTTTTCAAAATGACACTGTTTTGATCATTTATTTATTTTAAATAATTAAACGATGTCACCATGGAAGTCCAAGACGATATCATTTTGAACCTGCATATTATTTAAAAAGAAAAAAAGAAGAAGCTCTGGTCAGACCAGACTAGATTTTCTTTTCCTTCTCCACGATTGCAGTCCTCTCTTTCACGTAGACCGACTGACCTCGCCATTGCACCTCTGATAGCTGCTGTTTTCCTGACCATCTACTCACCACCAGTCGCTACTTATTTCTTGTTCCTCTTCATCGCTGGTAAGGACTTATCGTGTTGAACTTGAATCTATTCTTGTCTTTCTATGTTTAATTTTAGTTTTCTTACTCTTTAATTTTTATTCATCTTTAATATTTTTATTCTTGAACATTGTTTCTATGTTTAATCTCTATTGTTGAAAATTTTTTCTAAGTTTGACCAAGTTTATTAATCGATCAATGAATTTATCCAACTCATTAATCAATGGTCAAATCAAATACTTACCAATTAATCGAATACTCGTTACTCGTTAGGTCACCGATCGACTGACTAACGATTAATGAGTTCTGAAACATTGTACCGAATAAATTAAAGATTTTATGAAGCGAAGATTAATTACTATTTATACAACTCAATATATTTACTTTTATAATCAACATACTATAAAACTTATAAAATACCTTTGGTGTAGAAACCTAACACAATTAATTAAAATGGACGGAGTGGTGCACAGCCAAATGTGAAAAGGAGTTTACATCCAATTAAAACATTTCTGATAAAATGGATTTAAAAATAATTTTTAACTGCTATGGTACTGATTTTATTTTATTTTTCTCTTAAAACATACTAGTACGCCCGAACGCCTTAATTATATTATTTTGTTGGACTATTACAAGTTCCTTGATGCTCCATATAGCCTCCCATGAAACCCAGATAAATTTCTTTCTTAGATCAAAATCCTATTTGAAAAAAAATAAATAAATATTTTTGTTTTCCTAATCAAAGGTTTCTCTACGCACACCGCTTTTATATCTTGTTCAAAAAACATGCAAATCAGAGAGTAGGATGAGGAAGTCTTACATTTGCTGCAACGTCGCAACCCCTCAAGCCCTTGCATTTGGGAGATTCCATGGCGGTTTCATGATGAATCATGCGCTTCCCACGAGAATGATCCGGTGGAGGAATAGAGGAGTGCGTCTCCGGACCTTTGTAGTCAATCTCATAAACATCCTCATCCATCACCACCACTGACTTACCTAACAAAAACCAACCAACACAATATACTACATACATCAATTCACCATCTCAAACATTACATAAAATTCCACGGCTACATATACAGATAAAGAATCAATCACATACCCTTTGAAGAGAAAGGCCTGGAGAGGAGGATCAGGAAGAGAACGAAAAGAGATGCAAGTGTAGACTTGAGTTCCATTGAAGAGTAGAGAGAGAGTGATTAGTTTGTGTGAAAAGATGGACTTATAAAGTGAAGTGAACTAGAGGAGGACTCACGAGAAAAACACAAGCAAAGAGGAGAGGAGGTGGAGGAAAATTTTTCAGCTTTTGGGAAATGAAACCGTCGAGACGACCCAGCTTTAAGTTGCGAGGTGTTCGATTGGGATGGGTTCCGTTGGAAACATTTATTGAGTGTGTGACCATACCTTGTTAAGTTCTAAAGGCACGAATTTTTAGGTGATTTTTTATTTATGATATTTTATTTTTGTTGGTCTGGACATGTCCATGTGTGTATTATTGAGATGTCCTAGTGAGGGACATAACCATTTAGGTCTAGTTTGCTCTCCCACTCGGGCATATTTCATGGTCCTCACCACCTACTCTCTTTAATTACATTTTTTTTTTTAATTACATTATGTAATTAAGATTGGATGAGAAAATAATCGAAAATAAATAAGATTATTAAACACACTAAACGTGCAACTTATAAAAAAACTTTTAAATAGGATAAAACAACTATATGTAGGTAAATGAACTACTTTAATATAGGAGGAAAAGAGAAAATTCTACATATTTTATTTTTATTTTTAGCCATGAGGATGGGGTGGGATCGTCCAAAGACAAACTGGACATTAGAGCATCTCCAATGCAAGTATGGATTGTGAAAAATGGAGTGCCACGTAGGATAAATTGATAGAGTGTTAAAATTAAGCTCTCCAATGCAAGCTTCTATAACTACTATCAAGCTGACGTGGCAAAAAAAAAAATAGAGGCTGTCAACCTCAATGTCTACTTCTAGAGAGCCTTCTTGACAGCCATGTCAGCAATAAATAATTAAAACTTCCATAAAATAATATTTTATAATAATTTACTTTAATGATATATTATTCTTTGACTATTCATTATTGAAATGAATAGACTAGCATTGGAGAGCTCTTTTAGACTTGAGTGTCTATCAATTAATATTTATGCCACATATGATGCACATTTCCTTGATATTGATGATGTGTCCATTTTTTTTAAAAGACAATCCATATTTGTATTGGATATGCTCTTAGAGGGGGTACAACCTTTGTCCATTAAGCTATTAAATTCTAAGGAAACTTTTTGATTTCCAATATATCACAACTTAAATAAGGTGATAGGGAGTGTTGGATTTGACCATTTAATAAAACTTAAAAAGATTTTAATGATCGTGCCATCATTTCTTCAGCAAAGAGTGGGTCATTGCTTGAAGTTTTTAACAAAGGGTAAATTTTTTTTGGGTGAAAAATAAGCGTGGCTTATTAAAAAATTAGATCTTTTAATGAGGCAGTGTGGGTGTTGTGCGTTGCTACTGGAAGAATATAAATGGACCCTAGAGGGAAACTGATAGGGGATATAAAGCAAATTCTGAAATCGGTCGGTCAAACTTCAAGAGCAGGAAAATAATAGCATTACCACTTTAAAAAAGGGCACGTTGTGCGTGCTTCTGGATTGAAAATTTGAAACTCATTCTCAAAGCAATGTCCTTGGTGTTCCCATGAAAGAAAGAAGTACCTAAATTTTGACCCTGGTTAAATCTTATCGATCCCCAAATTTTTATACTTGAATTCTTTATTACGCCTTTTATGCACAATTATTTGAAAGCATTTTTTTAAGGTATGAGTTGTTATGTGTTTTGCTAATGAGACAGGGATGCCGTTAACAATTTTCAGTATTGTAGTAATTAGCTTCGATACATTTTTACTATATATATATAGACACACCACTGTTAAGTATTATCATTTAATGAGTTCTTATATAGTAGTATAATTATATTAATTTATCTACATATTGTAAATTATTCAAATAATTTATGAAATATTTAACGCAATTTCTAATGCAACCATACTAAATATATCTAGTAGCAACTTGGGAACTTCTACACTCATAATTTTCATTTAATGATGACTGATTATAAACCAAAAAACAATTATTGATATCAAATCATGTGAGCATCTTTACTCTTCAACTATATAAACGCCAACGAAACTAAAAATATCATTAAAGATTTTATCTGGTTTAATGAAGAAGAAATCATTTTCAAGAGAATTATTAGTGGGCCAATGGTGTTGAAACATTGATTGGATGGATACGTCTGAAGGATGGGTTATAGATATATATGTCTAAAATAAACAGGAAAATGAAGGGGCAATGACATACATAGAGAGGTGTTGTGGAGTTGCTTGACAATCATAGATTTCTGTGGCCATTCTGCTTAATCCATCGATTTCATTATTGAAATTATCGTACTATAAACCCAACACATCTGCCCACCTAAGACAATTTAGACATTAATCATTTTAGAGTTTTATATGATCTATAAGTCTTTAATAATATATTTGTACGGAAATTGAATTTATTAGATAATTTTAAAATTATTAAATATTGTATTAAATTAATTATGAATAAATTTCTACATTCACTCTTGGGACTCTCAGTCAATGGCAGACTCAGAAAATTTATTCAGGGGGAGCACATAAATAAAATAATAAAAATATCAAAAATTAAGAATATACTAAATGTATAATAATTTAATGTAAAATAATATTTAATAACGTTATATAGTTTAAATAAAATAAAACATACATTATATTTAGGTAAAACAAATAATCATATACTTAAAAATCATAATGAAATCATTAAAATAAATAAAAAAATAAAAAATAAATAAATTATATATAATTATAATCTTCCTCGACGAGGTTTCATATCTTGAAATCATTTCATGATAACTTCTTTATCAATTTTGTCAAAAATATCTTTCTCCACATACGTAAGCAAACTATCATTTAACCATTGATCTTCCATTCGATTACGTAATTCAGTCTTCACAATATTCATAGCAGAAAATACTCTTTCAACGGTAGCAGTTGCAACAGGTAGTAATAATGTCAATGTCAAGAGCAAGTAAACTAATGAGAAAACCTTATCTTGTTTTTTCTCAATCATCTTTTGTGCCAAATATGTAAGACCATTTAATTCTGAAAATTCAATATTATAGTGCATAACTGCAATATAATTCTCAAATTGATTTTCAAGTGCCAAAAGTTCAGTAGAGGAGAAGTCTTTTGGATAAAATTGAGCAAGTTGAATCAGTTTTTGTTTGTCAAATGCACGAAATTGATTTCTTGGACTAAGACATGCAACACAAAGAAACAACTCCGTATTTGTCTCCGGAAACCGATTATTTAGTTCTTGAAGTTGCAAATCTAACACAGCATAAAATAAGTCTATTCGATAATGATGTATATTATTTATCTCCTGAGTTTTACGCCTTGATCTCCCTCGAGGCATAAACAAATCATCCATGTTAACAACTTGGATTTTATGTTTTTCACAAAAAGTATTTCATAACAAATAAAAACATAATAACAAATTTTTAAAAAAAAAATTAATAATAATTTATTGATTCTAAATAAACTAAAGCTATATTGATTACATATATATACATATATAATTGAATCATGACAATACAATATATATGGATAATTTTAATGCAATAATTTAAAGTTTAAGATTTTAGGGTTTATTGATAAGATATATATTAAATTTAAATTATTAAAAAATAAATAAATTAAAAAAAAATTAATTTATGAGACTAACCTGATAAGTCACAAGATGTCAAAGTTAAAATAAAGAGATACCAGATAAAGATGAGGAGAAAAAAAAAAGTAATTCGTTAAAATTATAAATTGTCAATGTAAATAGTATTTATATAGAAGAGAATTAAAAGAATAAAATTGAGAAAAGGAAATATTAATTAAGGAGTAGAGAAAATATTAGAAGTAGGAAAATTAAGTCTAATAAGAGTAAAAAATAGGAAAGTAAATTAATCCTATTAGGAATACGAAAAATAAATAATTGAATAAGAAAGTAATAAATAATTAAAAAAAAGGGAGAAATAGGCTGTTATGCACTGTTGCAGAGTGCAGTGCATCTGTGCATGTCAGATTTTATTTTATTTTTTTTTGTTTTTTGTTTTTTTTTGAAATTATATAGTATTTTATAATTATTTGGACCCACAGTGGGTCCGCCGCTGCTCTCAGTAAACTAGTTAAACACTCCTCTTATCTTTGTAATAGGAGTTCAGCTTTTATTTCTGGGTCATGTTGTCGTGGTTAATCATGTTAGGTTTTGACGCAAGCTTATAATATAATTGGATGAGATTAAAAAAAAAAAAAAAAGCACTCTGTATAAATTTATTAAAAGCTCTCTCTTGTATGTAGATGTAGATGGTTCTTATTCTTAGAAAATTTTGAAATTTTTAATTTTATCAGCAGTTTAAGCATAAAAATATGAATATTTTTGTCGGTTAATATGACTTGAAATTTCATGTGATCTAACTCAATAAAAATTTAAAGTGCTTTATCTCACTACAAATCATAATTATGGTCAAATGTTAAGTTTTGAAAAACTTGAAAAGAAAGGAAAGAACTGGATCTGAAAGCAAAGAAAGAAGAAAAAACTAATGAGAAAAAGCTGAAAGTGATGTCCACTGTCCAATATGCATCAGGATAATAAAATAAGAAACAATAATAGCGCAAGGTGACAAATAGTTGAAAGCAAAATCTCCTATCAAAGCACATAAAATTAAATATTGCAGAATAATTAATCTAACCTTCTTAAAAATGCTCTTCTTGATTGATTTTAAAATATCTTAATTTTAGATAAAATAACAAAAACAAAAAACCTGTTTTAACTAATAATTTTTTACTTAATCACTCCAACTAATAATAGGAGGGAGATTGATTAACATTTTTGTGATGGATAATTCAGTGATCAGAATAATCGGGTCCAGGAAGATCTACAGTGCAGGCCCAAAGGCTTAAAGTGATCCAACACTCTCCCAACCCGCCTTCCGGACAAAGGGGTCCATTTGTGATTGCTCAGCTTGATCGCTGATCGTTATCGTTCTGCCTGTCCGTGTAGTCTGACCGCTGACTCCATCCGCCATTCTGCCCGTTGTTTTTATTCATCAATCTGTCCGTCAGTTCTGCTCGTTCAGTCCAACCGCTGGTCTTGACCGCTAACTGTTGGCTCTCATCGCTCATTCTGACCGTTGACTACTGACCGTATCCGCTAAACTTATCCACTATGACTGACCGCCTGTTTGTTCGTCGATTCTGTTTTTTTAAGATATCTGTCAAGGGAAGCCATCCATCAGACATGTCCTCAAGTCCTCCCCATCCAGGAAGGTTCTCCTCGACTGATCGCTAATCTCTGAACGTGACCTTATGTCGGCTCATTCACTCGCGATATTGCCCGCCTTATCGTTATGGCTAGCTGCAGAGATATTGATTCATAATCCGCCTCCTCAATCTTCCCGCTAGTCGGATTCATCAAACATTCATCTGTCCGCTAGATGAACTTGGTATTTTATCTGTTAGAAGATCCATCTCCGCCATGCTCCTCAGAGTCGCGGGTCAACAGAAGTCAAAGGTGACATGCAGAATACAGCTCCAAAGCGTGTCATGCACGTTATATCAACCAGAAGCTATGATCAAGATCTTGATAGCTTATCATGACATGTTCAGATCAGTCACCCGAAATCTCTCTTGGGCAGATCTCAGAAGCGACGGATTCGACCTCATTAAATGTATTTTCGACCGCATTTAATGCACTGTCAGTCGTATTAAATGCGATCCATCATTATAACTGTAATCTACTGTATATCTTTGTCTTATTCCATTTTACTGTAGCTCATCCCCTTCCTCTATAAATAGGGGAGGATTTTCATTGTAAGAAAAAAAGAGAGACTCTGAATGCCGTTACCCTACCAAAATAGTGAGAGAGTGAACAATAGACGTAGGCATCTTTTTGGGCCGAACCACTTTAAAAATCCCTTATGTCTCTTCCCCTCGCCTCTAACCTCTTCTCCTCATTCTTATTGCTTTGCATGCATTCTATTGACAATCCGAAACTGCAGTTTGAGTCTGAAAATAACCTTATTGACTAAGGAAACAATTTTCCGACGTTGATAATTTTCAAATTATTTTATTTTAAAATTAAATATTAAAATAATAGAAAAAAAAATTCAACTAGAATGTTTTTGCTCTCTGTATTTAGTTAAGGTGACAAATTTTTACAAAATAACTAACTATACAGAGTGGTTGGAGTTTATAAAAAGTTATATCATTACTTAAGGACAATGGATAGTTAGTATAGTTAGAAATGCTTTAACTCATCATTTGACTAATTAAAGAGTGTAAGAGACATATACAATATTACTCCTACTAAAAAAGCTAGACAAAACTTTTCATCATCGTCAATGGCAGTTGACGTCGTTGGTTTAAGCGCACGTTTTGGCATGGGTTGACACTCGATGAAAGCTAAAAATAAGCACCTTTCTCTCTCTCCTTTATGTGTGAGTTGTCCCCTCATTTTTATGTGGATTTTTTTTCCACTTCCGTATGGGTAGATCTCTTCTATATGAGAGCAGTACTTCGGACCGCGCTACTAATATTTTTATCCCAATAGATCCCGATTGTCCTTTGGGTTAGTCCTAATCACCAAAAAAAAAAAAAATCTCATCCCTGTTAATCTGGAAATCTTTAATTTTGTTTTTTTCTTTTAAATTTATTTTATATGTACACATCTCCAAAATAAATGAAAGTATAAAACTAGAGGTTTGCATTGTAGTTAGTAAAGAAGTATACAAAGTTATGTAAAATTTATTCCTAAAAAACCATAGAAAAATGAGTGATCGTACTTAATTTATAAATATATATGAGAAATTTTTCTTTTTTAATTGTATGTGTAAAAATTCAATCTGTTATAGTGCTTCATGTCAATATATTCTAGCAGATCCAGATATGTTTAATGCTGACCCTTCTCTTTTTTTTTTTTTTTTTTTCTTTTTTCAAACAAAAAGAGTGGGTGAGGGAACCCGACAGACGTGAAGGTCACACATATTGGGCAGCAAATGTCACCGTAGGGTGTGCTCTGAATGGTACTTGCCCATATTGTACTTTGAATTAACATCTGCAGCTCATGCACGCCGGGAGCATGTGTGACCTGTTAAAATTGTGTAACTTAAGAATTTGTAAATGTTTAAATTAACTAATAAATAAAAAATATATTTATTTTATTCAATTTATATACATTTATGAAATATCTGTTTCATATAAATATCATATAAAATCTATGATTATTTATGTAATCTCAAACTAAGTATATAAATATTATATACAAGAATATTTAATTTAAGATTAATTTAAAGAGTCCATAGAAAGCAAACAAAATTGTATAATTCGCTTGTGGTAAATTAACAGTTGTGGTCCATTTTATATTTAATACGATGATCTTATTTGAAATCGTTCATGTGGCGACATAAAAATAGAGACATCTTATATAATAGAGATTATATAGGACTGGATCACAATAAAATAAATTTCTTATTAATATCCATTAAATAAATAAATTCATATTTATCAATTAGATGATTATATATAGATTGATTTTAATCTCGAGTGTTTTATGAACTCCTATTTGTTGAATCATATCTTTTGATTTACATGGATGAGACTGTTATAGATTTACAGTCAATAAATTTTGCACTTTGGAGATGTGATTTAGTAAATTACTAGGATTATTCTACACAATGGTGCAGTCCACTCTTTCTTATGAGAAGTAGATAAATAGTTCCTTTAAGTGTTGATTTGGGCCTTGAATAATAAGAGTGTTCGACTTTTTGTTTATGAGTAAACGGAAAGAAAAATTCATAAATTGTTATGAATATATTGTTCATTAGAAAATCAATGGTACTTAAGAAAATAAGATATAATTAGAGAGGTATAACAGACTTTAATGATCTAACTATAATAATGAACTGTGGAGTATGAAATGATTAAATCGATAGACACTGAAAATTCAGATAGTGTAAAACATTTACAATCTTGAGAGTGCAACATTGGGCTTTTAGTGGAGTAACTCTAAGATTAATAATAGTTAATTGATTAATTAAAGAATTTAATTAATAATTTCGATATTATTGGAGTTCAAATTGTAGATTAATTTGATTCCTTTGCTAGCTCATAACCACATAAAGAAATAAAGAAATAAATGAGAGAATATAATTGGATTATCCAATTATAAGTGTACATACAAATTTTATAAATATGTTCATGAATAATTTAAATAATTTGATTATTTAAATATATGTAATTATTTAATTAATTGTTAATTATTTGTAGAGGTTATGAGTTCAATTTTAAATGGAGTCATTAATTATTTATGATTTAGAATCATTTAATTTAATGAAAAATATTTTAATTAATGGAAATAGTAATTTAATTTAATTGGAATTAGATTCCATATTAAATTAAATTAAAGAAGTTATAATTTAATAGAAATTAGATTCTGTATTAAATTAAAAGTAGAGAGTTATAGACTAATAAGGAATTTGATTCCATATTGGATATGAATTATGTTTTCCAATTTAAATAGAAAATTATATTACTTGTTAAATTGGAAAATTTTAACTTACCATTATGAAAAAAATGTTTTATGTTGGTAACAAAAGAGGTAATTTTTGGCTATTTGAACAAAATACTTTCATAAATTAAAAACATCATATTACCTCATCTAAAAAGAAATCAAGAAAATTATTTTTGATTTTCACATAATAATATTTTATAAAATGACTTTGTGATTTGATTCTTCGAGATTGTGTCCACTTTCTTCTGTAAAGAGTCACAATAAAGAAGATTGGGTGGTGAAGATTCTACGAATAAAAAATGATCAATTTAATTTTTATGCAAGGTAAGATTTAATCTTATTAATTTAATTATTGAATTGTTATTACTAGTATTGATCGAATATATTTTTATTTGATTTTTTTTTTAAATTCCACGTTTCCATACTCATATTAAATCGATTTTTTCCTTCATGACCTGCATCAAAGCTGAATTGGGATTGCATTTTGCTTTGTTACTTCATTTCACTTGCTCATTATTCCTGGATGCTTCTTCTCATTTGTTATGGACTTTCACAATTGGAGACATCAAATCAGTTATCATCTTAGCTTTGTCCGATGAAATTTATATCTTGTTGCAAATGTACATGGATCAGTTTGGTTTGGAGACAATCAAGAACTTATTTCGAATCGAATTTTTAGTACTTAATATTAAATAACACGTATATCACGTTGAAAGAAGAAAGATTTCAACAATATTGTTCACAAAGCTCAAATTCAAGTAGAAATCTATTCCTACAAAGCAATGAGAATAGGAGATTTCCTACAACCGCAAAACCATTTATTGTAAAAGACACTCATAATAGTGTTGGTATGACCTATTTAAAGTTAAAATGATTAGAATGGTAGTTTTGTTAGAAAAAAATTATACTTATTAGTTAATTAATTGAAAAAGAATCGCAAATCTTTTCATCACAACATTAAAATGTACTTATTGGGTTTGCTTATGGTAATAGAGGAGTCATAGGTGAAGCTCAACATTTACTTCTAGACTTCTAGTCATTGACAAGCTATATGCAGAACTCAACTTCCAGTTCTCAATTATATGTGCTCATTCTCTAACAGTTATAATTTGTTTCTTATTTACATACCACTACCTCTCTTGACCCTAAGGGTCAAGAATTTGAGTACCACCCTTGTTAGTTGTTATGTTAAAATATAAAATATGGACTTGAGTCTTCTACGAGTGATCATCTTCCGGTTATAAAAGTAATCATCCGGACAACATTATTAGTAATCGATCTCGATAAATTTTAGTAATTATTCTTTAGTCTGTAAAGTGTTAATGTTAAAAGAAATAAAATAAATAAACTGTTTCCTATTTTATCATGCGACATAGGACTTGAAAGCAATGACTTCATCATGCAATTAGTGGGTTGATGCGGTCTCACTAAACCTGGCCATTAATTACTGACTTTAATTCAAAACCTTGCTACCTGTAGCTACAAGTTGCCACAATGAAATATGTGACTGCAACATGCAAGTTATGACCTCATCATGCAACTTGTAATTTGTAACCTCATTCAGTAGCTTGATATCCTACAATCTCAAATTAAAACTTGCGACCTCATCCTACAACACGGAAACTGCAACCCTAACTTGTTATCTGAGTATCAATTCAGTCAAATGTCATTTAAGATAATAAATTCGAATAGATTGATATCGTTTATAAGACTTGTTAGGTTTTTCATTTTCATATTGATTCTTCATTTTCACATGTGGTCTTAAATTATTGATATGAAAATCGCATTGTTATGTTGAAATGAATTTACAATGTAATTTAGATTCATTAATTTCAAAATATAATAATTATCCCATGCACCCCTTATGCGAATTTGGGGAAGCTAAATTTTATCTAAAAGAATACTTTTATAAACAATAATACTTCCGTTTAGTTATCATGGGATTCAAATTTTTAACCCAAATACATATCCGATTGAACATGTTACTCCCAATTTTAAATAGTGAAGCATTTCACATATCTGAATATTCAATCCATCTAAATCAAACGGTCCAATTCTATTCATTACTCAATAACTTTTTGCACAATATTTCTTGTATGATATGAGATTAAAAATTTATTCTATTATTTGAAAAATTTTGCAAAAAATCGTTTCAGTTGATATGGTACAATAAATTAATGAAATAATGTTATTTATCTTTCTTTTATCTTTTATATCGATCCTTTTTAATTTTTTTTTTATTATTTTATTGCAGCACCTCAGTCGTAAAGGTAGCTTCATAAAAGATTTTTTCGGCTCGCTGTTACACTCGAACGTTTTCCAGTGTCAGAAATGGTGATTGGTCAATTAGGCAGGCGAAGAAGAAATAGTGTGAATATGATATGACGATCGAAATGAAGTTAGTGCTACTGACTGCTGGCCACGCCAGTATTACGATGCACATCTATCTGACAGGTAGGGGGACGTGAACAGTTACCTATAATGTCATTTAGGTTATTATTTGGGAAAAAAAAAAAAGAGCGAATTACTGTAAACTCTCTCAACATTTGGTTTATTGCAATCGAAAACTATTTTTACGTTTTGTAACAATGACCTCCCCTCTACTGACGTTTGACCATAATTGACTGTTTAAAATAACTGAAAAATGATAAAATAGAGTAAAAAGACGATAATACCCCTGATGAATTAATTTTATAAATTTTAAATTATAAAATAATTAAAATTTAAAAATAATAAAATTTAAAATTTAAATTATAATTCACTCCTCTCTCCTCGGTCTCTCTCTCTCTTCTTCCGCTTCTCCTTCTGCTCTTCTTTTTCTTCATCTTCTTCCTCCTCTCTTCTCTTCATTTTCATCTTCTCCTTCTCTTGCCCGGATACCCAGATCGACGTCTGGGCATCGAGCATCTCGTTCTGGGCTCTGTCTTGGTTTCCAGATCGGAAACCCAGATCGATCTAGGTTTCCGTCTGGAAACCCAGACATCGGTCTGGGTTTCCAGACGGGGAAACCCAGATCGGTCTGGGTTTCCCCGTCTGGAAACCCAGACCGATGTCTGGGTTTCCAAATCTGAAAGCCCAGATCGATCTGGATTTCCCCGTCTGGAAACCCAGATTGATCTGGGTTTCCAGATCTGGAAACCCAGACAACCCAGCTCGATCTAGGTTCGAAAATCCAGACATATCGATGTCTGGGTTTCCAGACGTCGATCTAGGTTTTCGACCCAGACGCCCAGATATGGAAACCAGATCCAGATGGTGGTAATGCTGATTGTGTTTATTGTAGATGGTGTTTGTTGATGATGTTCTTGGGTCTGTTTGATGATGATGGTTGTGGTTTTTGTTTAAAGATGACAGTAGTTTTGTTTGTATTGATTGTTGTGTTGATGATGAATGATTGTTGTGTTGATGATGTTGGAATATGTTGATGAATGACGATGTTGGAACAGACAAGATGAACCAGAACTGAAGAACCGAAAAGATGAACCAGAACTGAAGAACCGAAAACGATAATCAGAAACCATCATCAATTTATTTTTTTTGTTTTAAATATTATTATTTTTAAATTAATCTAGGCCATCCATCTTTGAGATGGATGGTTTAGATTAATTTTAAAATAATTTTTATAATTTAAATTTTAAATTTTATTATTTTTAAATTTTAATTATTTTATAATTTAAAATTTATAAAATTAATTCATTAAGGGTATTATCGTCTTTTTACTCTATTCTGTCATCTTCCAGCTATTTCAAACTGTCAACTATGATCAAACGTTAGTAGAGGGGAGGTCATTGTTACCAAATATAAAAATGGTTTTCGATTATAATAAAACAAATATTGGGCGGGTTATCAGTAATTCACTCAAAAGAAAAAAAATGTCCCTAGGTTATTGACCGTCGGGAGGCCCAAAGCAAAAGCTCTTGAAGAATCTGGTAATCGTGAACTATATGGATTGAGTTCTTATTCAATAAATTCCAAAAATAAATGGATAACTGCTTCTATTATACTTGAGAATCCTTATTTTATTTTATTATTTTTCAAAAAAGACCATCACAATTTTGAAAAGACAAATTGTACTAAAATGCCTTGAACCATAATATATTATATAATATTCAATGTTTGATATTTATTACACAAAAAATCTCGTTGCCAGATGAGGGCGGTTCTTCCTAATAGAAAAGTGTAAAATAATCATTTTATTATAAAATTAGTAAAATAATAAGATTTCATTGAACTTAAGTCTTTGATAGCTGGCGTCAGTAACCTCCATACCTCCTTTTATAAGGGGTATGGGTTCAACACCTATTTTTAAATATTTATAATATAATAATATTTATATTAAATATTCGATCTCCCATCATTACGTGTGAGTTAATTTTTTATCTTTGTATGAGTTTTTTTCCATCTCTTGATGAGTGAATTTCTTTCAATTGGGAGTTATCATTCGAGTCGTACTTCAGTGTCCTATTTCAATTGGTCCCGATTATTCTTCGAATTTATCTCAATTATCGTTCATGTATTAAAAAAAAAAAACAATAAGATAGAAAAATTTGAAAAACAAAAAAAAAAAAAAAACAAAATCTCAAAAGCTCTCATACACTCCCCTCATCTCCTCAAACATAATTTAATAATGGTTGCCAACTTTTAAAACTTTTACATTTTGAATCTTGACCGTCCATCGTACTCTTCTAAACTCTACCATCATTCATCAAGATCAAATTTGAATTTTCACCTAAAATCTTTAATCAAGGGATAACTCTAATGGACTTTTAAGTTTTAACTATGGTAAGGTATCCTTGTATAATAAATTTCAAATCTTGAATACTAAACTATATTATCATATTTGATGGTGCTTTAGTATAATTTGCTATTTTAAAAATACAAGACTCATTCACTAAAATAGTAAACTAAAAAACATATCCAGAAATAATTTTACTTTTCCTTTAACGAAATAATTTTATTTTTTAAAATATTTATAAAATAGAAAACTTAAAATGGTAACTAGTAGTACTACATAAGTTCAACATTTGTATCCGTAAAACAATACCAAAGCTGTTATTAATGATACTCCGGAATATTGAACATAATCAACACATAATTTCTCATATTCAACAGAAAAATTAAAAATAAGCCAAAAAATTTATGTTGCCATCTAGTATCTCTCTAAATCACACGATTACAGTTCTCCAATATTTTCCAAGGCAACAAACATATCTTTTAACTTAGCCATTGAAAATTGGTGGTGGGCATTCGGCCAAGGCAATTTATCCACTTGCTAATGCACGATGACATCTGCCAAGTCGGCCCACTAACTCTTTTCAAGTTATTTACTGGGAGTACCTGGCGGGCAACTGCTAAAACACATAAAAGGGGCATAAAGCTGTTCTTTTTGCCATATTTTGGTTTTAAATTATTCAATTGGCGCACCAATGATCAGAATTCATGACCAAATTCCAAAATCCAGATACACAAGAAAAGGTGGCATGCTCTGCTCTGCTCCACTGAGAGACGTGTTCTGATATCTGAAGAGTAACTGCTAGAGCTTTTTCTGAATTTAGTGGCAGACAACACGTACCAAACATATTTTCTGCACAGGATACACCGATATATGGTTTTGTAAACAGATATAGTTATGTCCATATCAATATAGATCATGTCAAATTCCCATAATTCTAGTGGTTTTTTTTTTTCCCCATTTTTTGGTTCTTGAATACTTTATAATAGAGAACAACTGCGTTTGTTTCTATCTTTTGGCTACAGATTTGATTTTGATTCCATGATTTGGACATACTGAAGATCCCGTGTTTCAAAATCTTATTTAACTGCATCGTTTTGGATGTTTTTGATGGATTTTCATAATCTAATCAACTGTTAGTGTTTGTAAACAAAAAAAACAAGAGCTTTCATGTCAATAATACTACACTTTATTATGAGTTTCTTGTATTAAAAAGCAAATGCATGAACTTGACCATAATTAAAAATAAGACTATTCGTGTCATTGACTCATCAAATCGAATCAATTTAGCTTGATCGATTTCATGTACTTGAAATTTGATTGGATGGAGTAGTGAACCTCTTACATTATTGGATTGCATTGCATTTCAATCTAAGACGGGATTTTGTAGGATCAAATATTATATTATTAATCAATTAACATGGAATTATATTCACATATGATTAAATTCAACAATTTCAGATTAGCACACAACATATATCAATTTGGCCATTTAGACGTAGAAGCTCATACTGAGGAGGCAGATAACAATTGGTTTTATTGTATTATATTTGTTGGAAAAATTAAATATATATTATGTTTGAAACAAAAAATCTCACATTAAAGAAAAACAAGACAGTTTAAATTTAAATTTGATTTTAAATATAATTAAATTTAAATTTAAATAATGACAATGTTTGAGAACAGACATGATTATTCGAACAGATATGACTGTTCCAACAGACATGACTGATTCTAACAGTCTCATATTATATTATAAATACAATAACTTTTTCCTGTTGCAAATATAGAAATTTTCTTTTAACAAACAAAACTCACATCAATATACTATTTGACATTGGAGAGAAATATTCGGTATTCGTCTGGCTTCTGCAACATCTGCTTGGATTCAGAAGATCGATAGTTGTATCCTGGGGCAGACTCCGTTGGACCTTCAAGTAGTGGGAAGGAAAAAAATTTCTGTCTAAAGACATTGCAATTACTGCAAGCCTCTATCAATCAAGTCAGTTATTCAATTTTTTTATTTTTCTGTTTATTATATCTATATATATCCTATTGTTGTTGTATATTATATATATATATAATTGTTGAAGTTAGTGTTCTAATATATATATATATATATATTGAGATAACAAATTTCGTTGGTGTTGTATAACATATATATATATAAATTTGTTGAAGTCACTGTTCTGAAAAGTTTGTTCTAACAATATTCGTATAGTATCACTGATTGCATTTACAGTGAAGTTATCCTAGCTTACCATCATCATGGAGAGATTCTGGCAGCAACAGGGATGCATATTTGAACTTTGATGTTATAAATGAGGCACACATCTCAAATTTCTAGATATTATTTCTGCTTTCTATAAATATGTTCAAACTAGTATTTCGATCAGACCATGATAAATCATAACCCAAAGCGTATTTTTGGGAACAAAAGAAGCAGTTTAGTCCACCCAGTTTTCCCATCCTCATGTTTCTTATACTGATTGAAGTGAATGCTGGGTTATGTTATCTACCACATAATTTATACACATTACCCTTGATGTGCTCATGACTGTAGACTCCTTGACTAGCAACAGCCCGCAGATCTTGATTGATTAATTAATTGCAATTACAACTAAATGACCTCCTTTAACATATTATTACACTATCTGCACAATTATGAGATTCATTAAAAAGCTTCTTTTAATATAATAACTAGATCCTCTTAAATTATTAAAGAATTAAAAAAAACAAAAAACAAATTGATCAAATTGTAGGCCCTAATTAACCAAACCATAGCATAGATTTTAAAATATACCCTAACAAAAACAGCTCCAACTACAGCTTAGACCAAGAAAATGGCAAACCAAAGCTTATATAATTAGATACTCCAAATTCTTTTTTTCATTATTATTATTATTATTATATATGAATACAGTATTACTTTAAATAAAATAAAGATTGTCTAATAAAATATGCCAAATATAAGTAACCTTACTATCTCTAGACAAAATAAACATAAACTTACAATACAGCAAATAAAATAAGATGTGTGTCACCTCATAAAGACATCGTATAAAGCATTAACTTTCTAATCAGTATAAAAAGTCAGTCAGAGTATCCAAAGATATATAAATCAAGTCAAGTAGCATAAACCCAGAGTGGTCCACAAAGCAAAAACAAACATAAAAGTAAAAGCAAAACATATATATAAAAATGAAAAGCACTGCCATGATGAAACTGTAAAAAAAACAAAAACAGAAAAGGTAATTTGATAACAGCATAGTCCTACAACAGATACAAGTGCCCATGAGAAGTGGCAGAGAAGCTTAACAGCAAAACACAACACAACTACACAAATTTCATTGTTTTTTCCTTGAATCTTTCAGTGTACGAACTAACTTTAAAGCGGCTTTTTTTTTTTCAAATATATATTATATAATGCTACAGAGCCATAGAGATTCTCTCGTACAACTCCCATATATGAAAAAGATTAATCAAAACAAAAGAAAACAAAAATTATATTCAGTTAAGTTACGAATATTATCCAAAATTAAAGAGAGAGAGAGAGAAAAAAAAAAAAAAGGAGATCGGAAAATATATAATCTAATTTAATTTAATTTTAATTTAAAAATAATTCATGTGAAGCCCAACCTTGTTTTCTTCCAGAAACACATGTCCGGATCGAGCTTCTGTCCTGTCCGGGCCGGTTCGGATTTACACCTGGTGAGTATGAGAGGCCGTACAGTTAGTGGCTCCTCTGTTTTCAATTGATGGGTATTTGCAGATTTCTCGAATTTGTCATTAATTTTATTGAGCGAGCCATCAAATTCTTGGAAAAAACCGAGCTTTTCCTCAGTTTCTGGATCCATTCTCGATTCTTGATCCGAATCTCTGCAAATGGACTCTCTTCCCGATGTGTGGTCTGTTCTTGGCTCTTCTTCTTCGTGCTCTGTTTTTTCTTCTTCTTCTTCTTGTTCGTTTGTCAAAGGTGAGTCCCAGAATCTACTCGCCAGAGAAGACGATCTGTACGGTGCGGATCTGCATCTTGTTAACAAGAAAGCGTTTTTCGGTGGTGTAGAAGAAGAAGAAACAAAAACCTTTGCTGCATCTTCTTCTTGTTGGTCGTCATCATCGTCTTTAACGAATTCTTCAGTTTTGTTGTTGCTGCTAAATTTGGATTCTGTCTTCGATGAATCTTGTCTAGTTTTGGTTTTCCTGAAGAAACCAGCACGAAAGAAGAGTACCCACTTGCGCCAAACGGGTCTAAACGACCTGGGCTTGAGTCTTCCGTTGAAATAGTGGCAGAACCAGGCCTTCTTTATCCACCTACACCGTCGTTTAGTCGGGGCCCCGGTTCGTTTCCCGGGTTGTTTAGACCGCCTGACCCGGACCTGCCCCATGCATGTGACCTTCGGTGAAGAGGGCTCTTGCGTCTCAATGGCTGCGCTCTTCTTTCGAAGAACAAACATGGGACTTGAACGTGACCTGCCTCTACTTCTGCTCCCAACATTGCTTCTCAAGAACCGCATCAACGGTGGTGGATACTTCTCAGCCCGACCCGGACTTGATATGGGCTTCGTGGAAAGCTTCATCTTTCGGACTCTCTCTCTCGCAAGCACACAATTCTATCTTCTATCCAATAAATTTGGGGCTGGCTTTTTCTGGTTAAAGTCGGGGAAAATATGTTGCGGTTTTTTTTTCTTTCTTTGTATTTGCAGAGAAATGAAGAAGAGATATTGTGGTCACCTTCTTGCTGTCGTTTTTCTGCTTTGCTTTTATTTGTTTTTGTTTTTGTGTTTCTGTTGCAGTGTTTTATTTATTTATTTTTTTATTTTCTTTTATTTTAATCTTTGCACGGATGGTGAATCGTTTGTAAAGATTTTTCTATTTGCAGCTTGTAGGGTTCTGTTTGGCTTGGCTCTCCAAGTCCGTTTTCTTTAATAATTTATTTTTAGTTTTATATTTGTAGACTTTTATTATGTGTAAATTAAACGAATAAACAAACAGACCGAGACGATGTGGTCAGTGCTAACTGTGCAGTTAATTAGGTGTAGTGATACTGAAAACCGTTGGATTTCTGCTCGAGTGGAGTTAAGGACCGTTGAGTGAGGCTATCATACAAGTTCGTTTGTGGGGTCCTTGTAAGACAAGTGTGTGTATGATTGGATAGTGATTGATGGATCTTTTTAACTGAGACATCATCAGGGAGCATGCTGATTCTTTCACTAAATCAAGTAATTTTCATTTTTTTTTCTTTTTTATATTGCATGTATTCTATCTAAAATTTTCGATGAATTTCCTTTACTAATAGATTTTAGTAGATTTTCCAAATTCTGTAATTTTCTAAATGATTTTATTAGAATTCTATAAGAAATTCAATACAATTTTGAAAAGAATTATAAGATTTATGATAATATTTTTTTTTTTCAAAGAATGATAAGATTTTTTCTTAAGAAATATCCGATAAGATTTGTTATAATTTATTTTCCTTCATAAAAATGATTTTAAAATCTATTCAAATCTATCATTAAAATAACATATATAAAGTCTAAGACTTTTTTTAATACATTTCGACTTTATTAGATTGCATATAAATCGAAATCAAATATATTTGGATTTTAATGAATTTCATACAAATATAGATTGAATGCACTTAAATTTTAATAAATTTCATACAAATATGGACTGAATACACTTGAATTTTAATGGATTAAATAAAAACTTGAATTGAATATACTTAAACTTTTAAAATATTTTAAATTCTAATGAATTTTAGATTTATGCTAATCAATATTCATTTATACCACTTATACTCTTGGCTCGTCATGCCTTAATTCATATTTCAAGTATTATTTAATAAATAAATGTATATTAACAATAATTATTTTAATTATTAAATTATCATATTAAAATATCTTACAATAATAATCTCTTATTTTTAAGGATATTAAGGTGTGGTTCGCATGTATAGTGCACCTCCTCCACCTCACGTCACGCTTAAATTCATATAACATAAATATCCAATCATAGATATAATTTCGAACTGAAGTATTCTACTAGGAATGTGGGGCATGAAGCTCTTCTCTTGTATTTCATGCCTTAATTCTGCAGAAAACAACACGAAAATGGGTCACCTACACTTTCATAGCATGGGAAAAGGCCAATCTTTTCACAATCTATTATGGCTCCACCGATTGTCAATTTGTCTCCGCACACGCAACCACCGCAGGACTAAAAATTTCTCCGAAATAATTGATATCCAATATTACCCTCAATGCTTTCCAACAAGCAGGTTTGAGGTGTTCATTGAGACTTCGGTAATTTCCCACAACGCGGAGAGACAGATAAGCAAAATTATGTCCCAACACAAAATGATGAAGTCAACTAGGGTATCGGGGTCCATTGATGTCACTCAAAAGAGGACTGGCCTATGAAGCAACCAGTCTAGCTAAGTCAATCAAGAATCATTTGGTCTAGAGACTAGAGAGTTCAGCGCCAAACACTAGGAATATAAATAAAGATATATTTAGTTTACAAGAATCCAGCAAGGCTAGATGCAATTTAAAATACCCTTTAAAATGTAGAGTAGACAAGCAATGTGCATTAAAATAGAACTATAGAAGCTACTATATTTACTGGTTGTGGCCCATATGTGACATTAAAATCTGATAGCAATTGCAGACTAAATTACATTCACACTCTGGACAAATGACGTCATTTGACATAGTAATGGCAATGTTAATGTCCAATAGGCCTTTTCATCCCAACTACCGACTTCTTTGACTCACATTCTATTTGATGGTTGCAGTCCCAGTCCCTCCTACACTCCTCCTCCTGGGCCTCAGTTTCACCATCTGGGAAACAAATTATTAGCAAATCGGAAACTCCTTCAACATTTTACAATATAAGGGCATTTCTTAAAGTTGATGATAAGAGTTCAGGGTAATCTAACATCATACAATTTTTTTTTTTTCCTTTTTAAGAAAAAAATATTGTATCAAGAATAGAGATAATCCCACTTCTCCCTTATAGTTTGATATAATTGCTAATTACTCTCCTATAGTATTAGAAAATCTCATCTTACCCCTTACCATTACTTCCATTACTAAAATGACCTAAAAAACCAAAGTGTCCCTCTAATTTTGTCTTTCCACATTAATAATCAAACTTTGATTTTCAAAATCAACTTTGACGGTAAGAAGTTTTTTGGAGATTTCTATAACCTACAAGGTATTTGACCTATTTCGTGAATCGATAGAGGGATATTAACGATTTTAAAAAATATCAATGAATTTTGGCATTATGTCAGACTACGTGGCAAAAATAGGACTATCCCTAAAGAATAAGTAAATATAAGTGTAGGAGGTGGTCAATCCTACCTGAGACCTTTGAGAGAGAGAATTCAGTCAGGCGTTTAACGCAGTCCTTTAATGCTTGGAGTTCAGTTTCCTTCTCATGAAGTTTAGATTGAGAGGAGTGCAACTCAGATTCCAGGTCGACAATTTGGTTTTCCTGCTGTTGAATGAGCAAATCGGAGAGTTTGTGCTTCAGCTGTGATGGTGATACTCCAAAACTTTGGGAATAATCAAAACTCTGCCACTCAAATTCATGAGTTGAAATCTTACTCAGCACAAAATTTCTCCAGTCCAAGTGAGACAATTTGATAACATCAAAAGAAACACGGTTATTAGAATAAAACAGCAGATCAAATTCAGGGCAACATGACATCAACATATGTAGTTGGTGTTCCTAGTTCTAACAGCCAATGCCATACAAATGAAATGATACTATTTTTTATAATCAATTTTCTTTATTACATATATATGATGTTCCTAGTAGACAAGATATAAATGAGAAAAAGAGAAAGTCAGTCCAAAGATAAAAAGGAAAAGTAAAGAAGGTAAAAGGTGATGATTTTAACCATGATGTTCAACCATTGATGAATGACTTTATGCACATTCATTCTTATCATACACCGTATTATCCAAGTTACACTTCAATCAGGAACCAAAGAAGCAGGGAATTTTAAACTCTCTTGATGCTGGAAGCAAATTGTAGGTAAGATGTAGCTCATGCAAATGAATTCAGCAGAAGGGTATTGACTTTCGTTGAAAATTATTGTGAGCGTACACATATCTCAATCTTGATAAAAGTTGGACACAACTTGAAAAGTAAAAGATCTAAAGGAAGGATGCAGTGATACTTAAAAAAAAGCTCACCGCATGCATGTTCAGTCTCATATCTTCATGACCAGAAGCTTCTGTGGTGTACCGATGCAATTTCTGAAGTTCAGACTCAAGCTCTGCTTCCAGATGGTCCATTTCCAGCACCTCTGGATCTCGCTCTTCTGTAAGAACACTTTTGCATCCACCATCATCAGCATGAGGAAAACCGAACACTTTATTAACATTAAAGTCTCCGCTTCCATTTCTTGAATTAATAAGCACTTCCTGAGTTCGTTTGCCACTAATTTTCTCAGCATTTGCAGAACTAAAATCTTGCAGACCCTGAGATGATTTTCTTCTATGTAGTTCAGATTTTAATTCCTGGACAACTTTGGCAGTCTCATCCATGGCTGTCTTCATTTTACTGACCTCAGCTTTCCCAGCAGACATCATGTACATGATCCCGATACCAAGCCCCCAATTAAACAAAGAGCTATCTGAGGAGTGTAATACAGCATCAAACAAAGTATTAAAAATCCATAACTTCAGATCTGTTCGACCACAAACAAAACTAAAATTTTTTATGAAAAGAGAAACAATAGTCTTTTAGAGATCATGAAAATGGAATTAGCTGTTGGTGTTTTCAATATTCTATAATTCATCAAATTCAAAAGAAAATCTTAAGATATTCGTCACAAGTCAAGTCGCTTTAATGTAGCAAGCAGATGCCATCCAAATCATGGATATGCTATCAAACTCCATTGAACTGCATGTGATGTGTACTAACAACACTTAACTTTTCTTATAATGAAAGGCTCTTTATACGGAATTCAACACATAGCAATGTAGGATTTATGGCACGGATGTAATCAGTAACAAAAAGGACTAATAAAAATATTTAATAACCCAACAGACAAAATCTGCATTCACCAATGATGAAAAATAAGAAATGTGACTCCCAAGAACAAACTTGAGCTTACGGAAACACTTGTTTCTCATTCTCCGTAAGGTTAAAAACAAAAGCCAAGGTAAATACCATAATTTTTCTTTTCACAACCTAAATCAATCAAACAAATAAAAAGAATGACCAAGTTCACATGATTTAAGAATAAATTATTTCAGCTTTAAACTATCAAGAATAACTTTTAAAAAAGAAAAACTTTTCTTAGCTGAGAGACATAAAGATGATCACAGGGCCCTTCAAAAAAGAGACACCCTTTATCTTCACTTCTTCATGATAGAAGTCAACAATTTCTATGACACATCAAAGTTATTAGATACTTCTCCAACATCTTTTAACCTCTACAGAGTTCAACCACCCCAATTTCCCTAAAAAATTAGATAATTTTGCACGTTATGTATTTAGAGATATATATATATATATATTTGTAGAACCAGCATAAACCTATAAACATATCTCAGACATTTATACAACATTAAATCGAGGATATTAATGAAGGCACACACAAATACCCAATTTGTCTATATTGCAAAATTTCAATTCTCGAATAATTACAATTACAAAAATGTAAGAGATCATGCAATATACAACAAAAGCGACAAAAAAATCCAACCTTTAGAAGAACTGGAGCTTTCACACTTGGCAGCGACATTCTTGCTAGTCCTCCTCTTCTTCAAGCAAACAGCAACTCTCCTTCTACAAACCTCAACACCACCACCACGTCTTCTCTCATTCTCTACCTTCTGAGCTCCAACTCCTCCTTTTTTCTTCCTCACATTTTTCGACCCGGACCCGGACCTGGAACTGGAAAACCTAAAGATCCCTTCTCGATTCTCGCAATTGCTTTCACAACCAGACTCATACTCACCACTTAAAGCCACAGAAGCCTGATACTTCACATCATCATCAAACGGATTCGTTTGTTGTGGTTTCTGTTCTTGATCATCTCCCCGCCTGAATTTGAAGAGGTGCTTGGCTACGAGACCCGTTGATCCAGCGGCAGCCGCAGCCAATAGAAGCTGCCACATTTGTTGGTATGTGTTCAGAGATCAAAGAGCTGTACGTGATGGAAACTAGAGAGATTGCATTCAAGAGAAGCAGTTGGGTGGAGAAGAGAAGTGAGTGTGTATGTGTGTGTCACTGCCACCTATGCAATTTCTTCTTTTAGTTATATGGTGTTTCTCTGGTAATTGTCACTGATGGGAAATACTGAGTCACATGTTTCCCGCTTTGTATCAATTTCCAATTTGGAAATTTTTTACCTTCATTGGAATTGAATCTCTTCTGGCAGCAGTGGAATCACAGCCAGCGACACGTGGTTTTTTTTTTTCCCAATCTAACGGCTATAAAAAACCTGGATCATGTAAGCTGTTTTTTCTAGTCTGTTACCTACCTACCATTTATTAGATAAATTATTACCAATTTGATTTCGGCGAGCTTTATTGGAAAAGAATGAAAATGTTAATAGTCTTGGTCTGATTAGTTTGGTATATAATTTGAATTTTCGAAAAAATGACAGACTGCCTACTTGAGGTTGGATCTTGGAACTTAGGAGGTATATTAGATATAGTTTTGTTAAATTATGTTTGGGCCTTTTACAGGTTACATATATTATATACAAATTTGTGAATACAACCATAAAGATAGAGCCGCCAAAAATTTAGAAATGTTGTTTATCAAAATTATACTAAGCAGTTGCTTCTAAAATGCGAAGTAATATAATTTACCAAAATATAAGGAATATATGGAGGTTGATGCTATAAGGGAGTGAGAATTCTTTTTATGAGCACTATACACATAATCTAATTGTGGCCTTTTTCTAATACCATTGGATATGAAATTCAATTACCTCTTATATAATCTTTCCAGTTCAGAGCTCCGCTTTTGATACAGTTCCAAATTATAGTTTGGTTGTAAAAAGATATGATTTCAATAACATTTTCCTGCTTTTCAGGCCCCAATTCCGTAAGGTTTTATTGCCCAACCCATTATGAACACTAATCCGTGAAACTTTTCTCTCCATCAAATTTTAGACTCCATTTAGCATGCAATATTGAAATTAAATAAATTCGATTGAATTAAAATAAATTGGATTGAATTGAAAAATTCTTTTTTCAGCTTGATGGAACTTTAAATTTAATTAAAATTATACTATATTATATTTAATACAAGTTGAGATTGAATTGTAATTAAATTAATTTAAACATTTTATAATTTATTTAAAACTAATTTAAAAAATTCTTTAAAAAATTTAAAAAAAGAAAAAATTTGAGATCCACCGGATTGGATCTTTGGATAGAGGGTGGAGATCCAATAGATTGGATTTACACCATCTTCAATATCATCAACCACTCATTTCATCAACATCATCAACAACTAGTTCATCAATATCATTATCTCTCACAACAACATCCATCAACAACATCAAAACATGATTTTTTTTTTTTAAAAAAAAAAAATGAAAAATAAAAAGAGCAATGAGGATCTAGCCCGAAACCAAACCCCAAACTCATTACACAAAGGAGGAGAGAAGAAAGCGAGTACTACTAATTCGCCATTATTAAGGTGTGATGAGAGAACGAGGGAAAGTAAGAGAAAAAGAGATAAACGGAGACGTGGGAGAAGAAAAAGTTTGTGAAAATTAGAAATCTCATTCCCACAAAAACCCACCATTTTGGTTGGGATTGAGGACTCCCAAACAATTATGAAATGAGAAAGGTTGGGAATAGAATTTGAATCCGCCCATTACTCTCCAATCACATCATTTGAGAGTATATAATATTTTGAATCTCAAACCCACTCTCATTCCGGCGTTGCTTAAATGTTTAACAAGATGCAAAACAGAGAGAGAGTTGTTCATGATAACAAGTTAAAGACAAAAATTTCAAGCACAAAGAAAATTGAACAATACACAGATTAACGGAAAATAAAAGGTAGCTAATTGCACCAATCAAGTTACGGACAAGTTGTAAATCTCCTGTAAGGTGAATAAGAATTCTAGAACAATATATAAATTATCCAACTGGTCTCTAAAAATACTTTATCTTTTCAGGTTTGTAATCTTAAAGTACCAAGATTTACAGTTCTCTATAACAGTTATTTTCATAAAATGGAAAACCCTGCAAGAATTACGTGCAGCTGTCTTCAAAATTGTAAATCAGTCTAAACTTTGGAGCTAGACCTTTCAGGTAGATGCATATATGAATTTTCCAAAATGAAGGACATTCGGTTAATCAGATCATCCATCCGAGCAATAGAGAATGCAGAGCAATTAACCTGCAGCATGAACAAGGGTAGCGAACAGTCAAAGGGCCTTCTGCAATTATCACCATTAAAATTGAAAATATACATTTGCACATGGCTGCTAGAAGAATGAGACAAGCAATCATATTTTCCAAATAGATTTGTCAGATTTATGCTGCACGATCGTCTTTTAGAATTATGAATACTTAAAATGATGAACAATTACGAAAACTAAACTACTATTTCAAAAAACAAAAAACACAACTGCAAGTCAGCAACATAGACTTAGTCACTCAGAGCAGATTATACCTTCGCCTTTATTAAGGAGGAAAACTAAGGCTACATAAAAATGGACTCAACACATCAAATGTAAGTACAACTGTACAAATTGATCTGTATGTATGCTCAGCTTATACAAAAACTATCATGAAACAGACAATATGACCTCCAACATTTTAACCCATTTACATAAATGATTCTCTGTATGGTACTCCTTCCCTTTGTTCATATACACAAAATCAGCGGAAAAGTGCTCATTCTGAATCTATTTTACTTGTTTGGCACCATGTCACGTTAGCCGACATAATTTCAACCACACAAATTATTGGTACATATCACTTCTAAGCCACATAACACTAAGCATTAATGTCAACTAGTCCTTTTCAAAGTCTTGGACAATTTTCCTGCTCATATAATTAAATATAAAATTAATTGAACAATTACTTTACATCCTCGTAAGCCCTCCTCACATCAATCCACTGTACTCTAATTCTATCATCTAATTAAAGAGAACAAATCTGAAAAGGATTCCTAAAATTCACAAAAAAGAAAAAATCCAAAAGGATTCCCTTCCTTCCAAGTCCATCAAACCTTGTCCGTATAGTAGCAGCTAAAAACGAAAATAAACTGGTAAGAAATCTAATTCTTTCAATCTCATATTTTCCTTTCCTTCCTCTAAACTAAGAAGGTAGAGAGAAATATACTATCCCTATCTTCCTACCTATTCCCTCCCCCCACTCATACCAAGATTCCTCTTCCTTCTCTTCCCACCAAACAAAGTCACGGAAATCATGAAACTAAGTAGGCGTTTGAGATTGCTTCTACTTATGAAATAATTACTTATTTCATAATGAAAAGTCAATAATACCTTTAATTTAATAATAAATTTTAAATTTAAATTTTTTTAGTTATAAAATTATTATTAAAGTAAGGATATTATTGACTTTTCATTATGATATAAGTGATTATTTAATAAGTAAAAACAATCCTAAACAAAACTTAATTCAAGGCTCTAAAACTACTCAATTTTAGGTCTCATCTAGCCACTTTTTTTAAGGAAAAATATTTCAAGTAAATCCAAGATGCAACAGAGTTATTATAAAGGCCATGTCAAATATACAAAGAATAGCTATTTCTCCATAGAATTTTCTATGTTCCTGCCCAAACATAGGTTTCGAATTACAGTTTTACAGGAGCACTAATTTTCTTAACCTTTAACATTATTCTATCGACTAAAGCTGGCACAATGAAATGTACCACTGAGAAATGGCAGTCGACGTTAAAGCAAGAGTATAAACTAACTCTCAGTTCTTGGACTGTATAAATCATAATAGGTAAAACTAAAACTGCTTCAACACTATGACCTCATACTCAAGTGAAATGATCTTTGAAATTGAGAGAAAACAATAGCAAGGACACAAAATAGAAATATATAATAAATAACATCTAGGCTAGAAGCATTTTGCAAAATACATGACAAAAGATGATTAGATCCGGAGAGCGCAATGAAAAGAACAACCTTCAAGACTTTCATTGACTGCAGTGACACAATCATAAACAAGATTGCCAATTGCCATTGAGTCTTTGCAAGCAATGAGCTTTTAGCACAGAAGCCATGCTCAACCAAGCACAAAAACTGTTTACCATCTAAGATTTCTCTCTTCCTATCAGAATCAGGTTACTAGTCCATGCCTACAATATAAGATTATAGTTCTATCATACCAAATCCAATAAAACTTTCACAAATCATATAATGCACATATACACAATACTACAAAATAGATAAATAAGTCTACTAACAAATTACATGATTCTAAATTGCATTTCTTATTTTCACTGCCAGTGAACTATTTGCTTGTCTGAACAACAAGAAGAAGTTAGCAAGCCACTAGCATAGAAAGCATATATTCATCTAAATAACTAAACTTCACAAAAATATGCTAAATGTAACCAATCTACTCCTCTACTTCACAGTTCAAGTAAAATCATGACACAACTATCAAAAAACGTAAAATAAACAAAAATCCCAACATACCCAGATGATTATTCATCAATCAGTTGCTCTTTGGACCCTTGTTCCTAGCAGCTCTTGCATTGTCATACTCAAACTTCAACACATCAGGAATATGAGAAGTGTCCTTGAGACAAAAATACCTCCCCAGAGCACTCTCTTCAATAGCAGGAAAAAAACGAAACAACACAGAATTCACCACCCAAAACCAACCAGCACCAACCAAGATCCCCAGAGTGGCCCCAGCAAAGACCTGAGCAACCGTGTGGTACCCCAAGTAGACCCTCGAATACATAGTCAAAACAGCCAAAGCCCAGTGCAAGACGTTCAGGAACCAGTGGTTCTTGATCCCCCAGAGACCGATGCCTTTACAACTGAGGAGAGTGAAGTAGACAGCGAAGAAGAACATGTACTGGGAGTGACTGGAGGGCCAGCCGTGGGAATCGCACATCTCCAAGAGCTCACAAGTGGCGGGCCTGGCCTGTTCGACAGATGTCTTGATGAATTCATTGATGAATTGGGAGATCAGGAGGCCGATCGCGAAGAAGATGCCTTGGAGCTCACGACGGAAGATGAAATGAGAGACGAAACCACCAAGGCTGATGAAGACCGGCACGAGAGACACCCAGGCCAAGAAGTGGCCGAGCTGGTCGCCCTTTTGGTAGCGGACGTGCGTGAGTGTCACGGCCTTTAGGCGTACGGCGGTCATGGTTATTTGGCGGGCGCGGTAGAGAGATCTGAGTCTTGAGAAGCGATAGAATAAACGGAAATAATGTAAATAAGTTGGGCGTTTAAAGGGGTGGGGCGTGGTGGGAGGGTTTAAACCGTTGGTCACGCGTGGGTGTCCTGTTTAGAAGGGATGCGTGGTCCTGGACTCCTGGTTCTCGCGGTCGCGCAACACGCGACTTCTTTTTATAGAGATAAATGAATGTCGGTATTATTAAAAATGTATACAAATTACAAACAAAAAGTATACTAAAGGGTAAAGTTGTCTCCGATCAAAAAAGAGGGCAAAAGTATTTGTCTTTGCAGCTGATGCCATTGGTTAGTTCGTAGCTTGCCCCTATGCCTCAAAAAAGCATGGGTCAACACCCCAAACATTAAAAATAATATGTTCTTTCACCTTAAAAGCATGGTTCAACACCCCAAAGCATGGGTATTTTTGAGCTATCTCTTTAGGATATTTGTAAAAGAATAATTTGATTGTGTGTTTTTTCTTTTTGAAATATGTTTTGATTTTACATAATAATTTTCTAATACTAAAAACTCTCTTAAATTGCTTTTAACATCATTTAGAGAAAAAAAAAAGGTTAATATTGAACAATAATGCTTTTTTACATAGGAGAAATTTAGGTCTAGAAGTTTTTGAAAGTATTTTTTTTTGAAAAAATAAATAATCAGTACTATTAATTTCAATATATTTCTTTTGAACACAGAACACGTATTCTAATAATTTATTAGATCATATAACATTTTAAAAGTTTTATTAAAAATAATACTTCATAAAGTTCAACTTCAAAAATTTTACTCATAAAATAGTTACTTAAAATTATATTCGAAACACACTTTTAATTTATTTTTCCTTGTTCACGTGATGTTATAAAATTTAATAAAGACGTAGAGTACGTGCAATGTTATAAAATTTAATAAGACTTAGAATCTGTACAACGGTACTTTTTTCTCTTTTTTTGGTGGAAAGAAGGATTAAATTTTATATATATATCCATCTCAGATTTTAAGAAAAAAAAGAGATTTGAATCCTTTATTTAGAATGGAGAGAAATTATACTTTTGATCGGACAGTGTGTGTAATCCCGACAAATATTTTTGTCCCTTCGACATCAACCTTCGAAAAAGAAAATTTAACAAGACTATATACTGAACTTCCATCCACGAATCCTGAACATTTAGTTTCTCCAATTTCTTCTGTAATTTTACTTTTGTCTATGTGTATAAAGGCGTTGACTTGGTAGCTTCGTCTTAACAGACAACATAGAGATTTGTTCCATCTAAATAAATGCATGCAATTATAATGATATTGAACTCAGCACAGAACCATTGAACAGTTGTTTGTCCCCAACAAGCACCGGTCAGGTTTAGTTGCATCTTGAAAATCTTAAGCCACAGAACGAGGAAGAACCAATTTACTTCCGCATCTCAAATCAAGACGAAGCGGTCACAGCCCGAGCATAATCCCAAAAGCCGAAACCATTCGTCCATGATTTGTGTACTTCCAACTACAACTTACAGCTACTTCAAAAAATATATATATATCTACAATTTACAGCACTAGTTATCACATTTCTAACATGTAATAAAAATTTCAAACCTGCTGTCTTTCCCGTTTTGAATAGAAAAAGAGATAGGTTCACTTACGAAACATTACCATCTTCAACCACAGGACCACAATAGATCAAATCTTGTTCAAGGCAACATTATCACTGGTTTCTTTCAGTTTCCCTGTGGCAGGACATCACCGACTTGAAAGATCCAATCAGAAAATAGAAATAGACTAAGAAGCCGCTAGGAGATGATGCAACTTGAAAGATTTACATGGAAAGGCTGTCAATAAGCGAAATTTTTGCAAAATCAGAAAACTTTTGACAGACCAAAGAATCCTCATGTAAACAAGACACCGATTACAACCTACAGTAGTACTCGCACGACGATATCACACTATAAAATGTTATAGAGAGCACTACCTAAAAATCAAGTAGGAGAACTCCTTCAAAATGTTGTGCACATCTACATTCCTGAGCACTAGCTCTACATTCGCCTACGAACACAATTCACTCAGATAAAACATATGAACTGTTGTTCTACCTACATCTGGATACTACCTCATCCATTCACCAAAACAGCAGGGCAGGCCTCCAGACACTAAGATGCCATCACTATTGATGAATAACAGATACAAGGCAAAGACAAACTCATTTAACCAGGAACAACTTGCGGATCTAATGCATCAACACAAAACGTTTATATGTGAACTACAAAAGCTAGGTAAGATAGAAGATGCAAGAAATTGAAGTAAAATAAAATAAAAGCGAAGCAGCGCAAACAAATACATTGATAATAAGCAACATAACATCAACCGGATGGCTGTATACAAGAAGAAACTATCTGAAGTTGATGGTCTGCCAATGAAAACATGCAACTAAGAATTAGGAGGACCGAATGCCATCAAAATCCCAATAACTCATCACACACAAGTCCAGTATATAGCCACTAAATCTAAAAACACCATATTCAAAAATGATAGCAACAGTACCAGTGTTGCCACTCCAACAACGATAAAATTTTCAAGAGAAACCTCCTGCAATCTACAATGTCACAATTCTGAATATGAATCAGAGATTGTAATTAATAGGAGAAAAGAAGTTATAAATTGTGCAATGGGAACTAACTGAACATTTTGATTCTACCAACAAATTACTACTACTTAACCATCAATCCAATAAACAGTATACTTTCATAATTCGCACCAGTATTCAATTGATATAATACGGTTAAAGTGGAAAAAATACAAAAAAAACCAAACACCTATATCGAAATAAGCAAAAGTCATATATGGACAATGGTCATTATTTAAAGATCACGAGAACAGAACAATAAACCTAATAACAGCAAACAACGATAACACCAGAACGGACCATCGTCAGAACCCTAAAACAGCTCTCAGAAGCCACCACGGAGGCGGAGCACAAGGTGCAGAGTGGACTCCTTCTGAATATTGTAATCAGCGAGAGTCCTCCCATCCTCCAGTTGCTTCCCCGCAAAGATCAACCTCTGTTGATCAGGTGGAATTCCCTCTTTGTCCTGAATTTTCGCCTTCACGTTATCGATAGTATCAGAACTCTCCACCTCTAAAGTGATCGTCTTCCCAGTCAGCGTCTTCACAAATATCTGCATGCCTCCACGCAGCCTCAGCACAAGGTGGAGGGTCGACTCCTTCTGTATATTGTAATCAGCCAGAGTGCGGCCGTCTTCCAGCTGTTTGCCAGCGAAGATCAGCCGTTGCTGGTCCGAAGAGATCCCTTCCTTGTCTTGAATCTTGGCCTTGACGTTGTCGATCGTGTCAGAGCTCTCGACTTCGAGCGTTATCGTCTTGCCGGTTAGGGTTTTGACGAAAATCTGCATACCTCCACGAAGCCTCAAAACAAGGTGGAGGGTCGACTCCTTTTGGATGTTGTAATCGGCCAAAGTACGGCCGTCTTCCAATTGCTTCCCGGCGAAAATCAACCGTTGCTGGTCAGGAGGGATTCCTTCCTTGTCCTGGATCTTGGCCTTGACGTTGTCGATGGTGTCGGAGCTCTCGACTTCGAGAGTGATCGTCTTGCCGGTTAGGGTTTTGACGAAGATCTGCATGCCGCCACGGAGCCTGAGGACGAGGTGGAGGGTCGACTCCTTCTGGATGTTGTAGTCGGCCAGAGTACGGCCATCCTCGAGCTGCTTGCCGGCAAAGATCAAGCGTTGCTGGTCAGGAGGGATGCCTTCTTTGTCTTGGATCTTGGCCTTGACGTTGTCGATTGTGTCGGAGCTCTCGACTTCGAGAGTGATGGTCTTGCCTGTCAATGTCTTCACGAAAATCTGCATCTTCAGGAGTTTCTTGAAATCAAAAGAATAAGAGATTTGTAGAGAACAAATAGAATGCTTCAGAAGATTCTATCAATTGCCAGAGTGATAAAGAGAAGAAGGGGAGGGGTGATGTATATATGGGGCGTGGAAATCCTTATGCAAGAAGCAATCGTTCGATTCATGCGGAGAAAAATTTAACTTACGTAAGCATCACGCCCCTTCTTGTGGATTCTAGATTTTTCCAGCTGGTTATTTGGTCGTTTCGCAGATTTTATTTATTTTTATTACTTTATATGGATTTATGCAGCTAAAAAATTTAGATGATTTTAAAATTCTAAATGTATTTAATTTTAATTTTTTAAGAACTCATCAAAGTCTAAATATTTTTAATTTTGATTTGTATGAAAATTATTGATTTTTATATAAATATATATATTTAATTTAAATTTATTTTTAATCCATTAACATATATACATACAGCTACGTTTAATTTAGATTTTTTAAAAATTTAAATATATTAAAAATAATTAATTTTATAAATTTTACATAAATAATAAATTTTAATAAGTTTAAATATATTTGAAAGTAAAATTTATCAATAAAAAATCTATCACAAATTTTATCATATCCTCGAATATTTCATTAGATTTCATAAAAATTTCTAACAAAAAATCTATAAAATATATAAATTTCATTAAAATACATCATTTAATAAAAATTCATCAAACTTCAATAAATTTTTGAATACTACCTAACTGGTGAGGATACTCATGGATAAATGAATAATTTAAATATTGTGTACTTTAAATAAAATAATTATGATTATGATTTTCCTTGGATAATATTTAAATCATTTTATCCCGGAAAATAACATCCAAATTATTTACCAATTAAAAGAAATAATATCGAAGATTATTTTTGAAATTCTTATCGAAAATAATATCGAAATTCGGCGCTATCTAAAAATAGATAAATTACTTACCAAGTAAAAGAAAGGGAGAGAATCTTCTAAAATCAGAGACTGGTGAATCCCGTTATGGGCCTTGAGGTTTTTATCGCCTGCGGAATTGACAATATTTTGGCCCATTACATTACAATTCTTTGTTTTTTCTTTTTTTCGAATGGTACATTACAATTCTTTGTTTTTATTTATTTATTTTGGACCATAGCATATAATTGAGTGACTTTTCTTTTTTAATATTTAAAATTACCACCCAACAATATGACATGGTGATAGAAAACTTTCATTCACTCTGAAAATGATCCAAGTTCAAGTAGTTACAACGTAAATATAACTAATTGAATGATTACAGTACCGATAGCACTTCAAAAATGATATTAAAATTAGCATCAATTTTTGAACTATCTCTAAAAGGTAAAATGAAATTGTAAACAATTGATAATATTAAAAAGTTTATTTTTTAATGCTAATTTTAAAATTCATAAAAATGCCACTATTATTTTCTTTCTCCGATCAGTAGTGAGAACAAAATGCTTAATTACTTGGGCAATTCAGCACTAAATCATTGACAAAATGAAAAAATAAATTATAGTATCACACAGTTTAAATTTCTTTGTAAATAGTAAGTTACCAATCACACGGTTTCATTGTGATGAGAAAGCAAAAAAGATTTTATCAAAAAAAAAAAGGAAAAGCAAAAAAGATGCACGTTCTACAATTAAACCAACTTAAAAATTTGATAATAGGACCTTTAGTGCATGCCCTCCCTCACACCTGTGAGTAGTGAGTTCAAATCTCCACTAACTTGAATTATTTACGTAGTTAAAAGAAGGGGGTTTTAGCTACCTTATCCGATCAAATGTATAAGCTAATTAAATTTATAAAGAAAATAATTTAAAATTTCCATTACCATTTATTTAAGGACGCTTTTGGTCAAATAATTAACTCAGTTGCGTTTACTCTCTATGTATTTCCTTGTAGCCCTGGCATCCACATACTCAAACCTGTGCAAATCCTCCAAATGAGAAGAGTCCTTGAGGTACAACATTCTCCCAATCCAGCTCTCTTCAATGACCGGAAAGTAACGGGAAACCGCCGTATTCACCACCCAAAACCACACCTTACCCACGCAGCTCCCCACCACGGCGCCGCCGATGACCTGACTCAGGCTATAGTACCCCAGATAAACCTTAGAGTACATGTCAGCAACGCCAGAGACCAAGTCCCTATGACTACAGCCCACTTGCGCTTGGCGTTTCTCTTGAACGACAGGAGCGTGAAGTACACTGCATAAAAGAACGCTAGCGCGGCGTGCTGCGACGGCCACCCATAAGAATCACAGGCCTCAAGCGCGGCGCACGTCAGGGGCCGGGGTTGCTTGATGGACGTCTTCATGAGGAGGCTGAAGACATTGGCAAGTAGCTGGCCCACGTAGACGAGCAGCGAGTGGATTTCGCGGCGGTGAATAAAGTCAGAGACGAGGACGGCGTCGATGTATACAGGCAGTATCGAGACCCAGGCGAGGAATTGGCCCAGCAAATCCCCTTTCGGGTGGCGAACGTGGAGCAACTGAATCGCTACGAGTTGGGGAGCAGACATGGAATGGTTCGTATGATATATGCGAAGAAAAATGAAGAGCGATATGGTGTTTATATAATATAAGATATGAATTAAACATATTTTGACACATCTCGTTGCCTGCCATGGAGGGCCGGTAAATACAGCCGCAACGGGCTGCACATAGGGTAGGTTACTGCTACATGCAGGTTATGATGTACGTGTAAGTTTGTACTAGGTTACTGCTACATGCAGGTTATGATGTACGTGTAAGTTTGTACTAGGTTACTGCTACGCATCTCGTTGCCTGCCATGGAAGTTAATTTGTACGTGTATAAATATGGCTGCCTACTTTCAATTACTTCTGTTAATAGTTTTGGCCGTTGGGTGCCTGTTCATTTCCAAGGACGGAGAGAAGGACCACTGCCACGACTTAGGCAACTTTGTAAAAATTAGATATTTGTCTATTTCGATTGAACGGTGTTTTGAGACTGTATATAGGGAGAGTATGTTAAGCATTCTCTTGTTTTCATGTTTCTTGCCTAAACTTTTTGTATATTTATCATATTATAAATGTATTTATATATTTGATTTTATTTTGTAATTAGATATCTAATTTACAAGTTTTGTGTTATAAGAATAAATGTTGGCATGTAAGATAAATAAATAAATATTGGAATGTGTTAATAGAAATTATACACCTTTTTTGTTATTGGACAAATTGACATCTGTTAAATGATCTCAATTATTGGGATGGTAAATCAACATTCAAATTGCAGATATTCATCCAAACAAATAGTAAGTAAGAAATTTTCTTTATAACTGTTACAACAAATTCAAGATCTTAAGAGAAAAGAATGATTTAAACTTATAATCTCTATGATGTATATGTGAAGAGTATATATATACCTGAATATAATCAATTTGTCTAATTTTCACGTATATATTGACAATTGTACACAATGGAATTCGACTCTTCCACCACATTGGTTTGAGAAGGAATTGTGTAAAATTATATGCACTTATGTACAACTTTGACTTTTCACCCTTGCTCTTTTCTCCCTTACAGGAGTGTGCGCTGTGTTTATTCCCTTGAATGATCAACTCATTATTTTTAAATCAAATCATTCGTGGCGAGCGCGTCATTTACAGGAAAAAAAAATTGGTAATTGTGATGTGATTACTCATAAATGCAATTAATGAGTTCTACGATTTATAATTTGGCAAGCCATCGTTAACCTAGGACAAAATGAGATTGGTTGGTATTAAACCTTTCGCACTGATATTTTAAAAGTTGAGTTTGAGTTATATTTTATTCTAAAAGTTGAAAATGAACCTAACAACATCTCCTTCTTGATGTCGTTAAACCACGCATATTATTTGGAAATAATGGTTTGTAAACTACTTTTGCAATAAAAAAAGAAGTAATTGTACAAAACCTCCCCCAAGTTTATCAAAAAACAAATGGAAACATATTTACCCTTTAATTACACCAAACCCCCATACCATTAATCAACTTCCTTCAATTTTAACAGTTGACCAACATTTTCAATGAAATGACTGTTTTATCCTAAAATGATTCCAACTATCTAACTTCACTCAAAGTTCTCCCAAACCCGACCAGATCTCTCTGCCACCAATGTCGCCGCCGACCCCTCTCCCTATCCCCTTCTCTACGGCGACGACTTCACCGTCGTCGATATGCAGCATGGGAAAAAAAAATTAAAATTAAAAAAAAAAAATTCAACAACCATCATCAGTTATTCTTCATCAAGCATCTGAATCCATCTTCAAGTTTACAACCAACTTCAAGTTTACAACGATCTAGATCTAGGTCCTGATCTTCAAGATTTGTCCAAATCTTAAAAAAAAAAATATATCAACACATTTGAATCAATATCATCGACACAACAATATGAACAAATCAACAATAATAATAACAGACAAACACCACGAAATCCAACTGGTGGAGATGGAAGAGAAGGACGGACTGGAGGAACCAGAAGCCAAATCCGTGCGACGGTGGACATGGAAGAGGACGGACTGGAGGAACGAACTGGAGGTGTGCGACGACGGAGACGGACGGACTGGAGGAAGGACGATGGAGACGGACGGACGGAATGACGATGGAGACGGACGGACTGGAGGAACGACGGTGGGGCTGTGCGACGATGGAGACGGACGGACGGACGGTGGGAACGACGGTAGGGCTGTGCGACGATGGAGACAGACCGACGGTCGGAACGACGGTGGGGCTGTGCGACGATGGAGACAGACGGACGGTCGGAACGACGGTGGGGCTGTGCGACGATGGAGACGGACGGACGGAGGAACGATGGTGGAGATGGACGGAGCTGTGCAGAGGAAAAAACTGAAGAAAGAAAAGGAAGAGAGGGAACAGAGAAAAGAGAGAGAGACTGAGAGTGTTGACAGTGAGTGGGAAGTGATGCATTGATCGGTGACAGTGAAAGGGACATGGTGAAAGACCAAAATGTCCTTCGTTTAGTTCACGGTAACAAAAACCACCGTTAAGCATGGGGGTTCTGTGTAATTAATGGATAACTATATTTTCAGCTGTTTTTAGACAAACCTCGGGGGAGTGTTGTGCAATTGACTCAATAAAAAAAACGCAAAGCTTGTTGAACATGTTCCGTAAAACTTAAATTTCCTCTATTAAGATAGATAGAAAGATATACAATCATGCGTGTTATGAGAGGAAGTGTTTTTCTTAATCATATTGGCCATTGAAATAGAAACAAATACATATGAATAATGTCACAGTTGCCAAAATTTTATTTTTTATTTTGAAAAAAAATAATGTGATCTGATTTATTATAAATATAAATTTCACATTTAATAATTATAAATAAATTCGTCACATAATTCATACTTAATACACGTGTCTTCATAAACATAAAATTTGATAAGAAAAATAGCTCAGAAACATTAGTAAATTAAATACATTCCAAATTTTTGATTAAATAATTCAATCGAGTTTTATTATTATTATATACAAATTATACTTCACTTGACATCCATGTTGAAAAAAAATAAATATCGATTAGGCAATTATTTTGTTTCTTTTTACATTACAAGTACATATTATGATTGTTTGGATCACATTGATAAGTCTTTATGATACGATTTGGAACTTAACACTGATTTAATTATACTCTCTAAAAATCGAGAGAGAGGATTGATACGACTATATGGTGCGATTCGAAATTTAACATTTGTTTATACTTTACTCTCTAAAAATTGGGAGAAAAACTCATTTGAAATGAGAAAACTATCTTTCGCTTGAAAAGATTTTGTTATGGGTATTTTCGGATTCCTCAAATGGGCTGGCAGAGGCCCATCAAGACAGTGGCCCAAGCCACCAAGGTCAGGTATGAAGCGCTATTCATCAGATCGTGAGATCGCTTCAGTAGTCAACGAGATCGAGCCCGTAAAAGGACTAGCGAAGACAAGGTCGGACGTCAGTTGCCTTCTTAGCGACGTTGAGGTCGCATACCGGTCATTGCGACGTCGAGATCGCCAGGCCGGCTCGAAGTCAAGATCGTCACGACGATTATTTGGTTCGCTTTCTACCCAGTTTGCCCAGTCTCAGTGCAAGACAGTAAAATGGTGTGTCTTGCACGATAAGTAATGGTTTCTCACCTAATGACAGCTTAATTTCGGGAAATCTCACCAAACTAGCATGGGTTAGCAGTCGGTCCACGTAAAGCCACAGTTGACCTGGCACAAGTCAGAGACATTAAATACATTTCAGCAGCATTAATTACGACAATATCAGTCATTTTTTGTCTGTTTATTCTATCTGTAGCCTCATTTCCTCTATAAATACAGAAGACCTTTATTGTTAAGCATCCAGAAATTGAGAGATTGAGAGGGCTGTTACTCTATTGAAATACAAATAGAGCAAATACTTAGAGAGATACTGCCATTAATACCAGAAAAAGTGGACGTAGGCACTTCTAAAAAGGCCGAACTACTTCAAACTTTGTGTGTTCTTCTTGCTTTCTTCTCCTCTTCTTTGCCATTATTGGGTCTGTTTGTTGCAGGTCTCCTTATCCGTGTGGCATTGGACTCAAGAATCTGGTTGGCTGGTTTACCACGTCAACAAATTTATACCCAATTTGCTCACATACAAGTGTAAGTGGTAATTATCCACGTTTTTTATAAACATTTTTGGTTAGTGAGCAAGGTGGGCTTGACTAAGAGCTGTTTGTTTTTTGCATTTAACACTTAATAGTGCTGAATTTGGTTAATTAAGAGATTTTTATTTTTTTTTTTAAGTGGTCAAACCACTTGAAACCACTAAAAAAAAAAAAAACATTTTTTAACTTTTCATTTAATACAAAATTACTTGATGATTTATAAATATATTATTCCAAGTTTATCATTTCTAAAATAATCTGTTTTCAAGTTTGTTTTAGTTTTATATTATAACAATTTATTTTAATACTTTAATAAACAACATTGAAAAATAAAAACCCTAAACATCTTAACATCAATTTTTTTTTTTTATAGCTGGATTACTATATTTCTCTAATTAAATTATGATAAAAATCTTTATTGATAAAATTTTTATGTAACAACTCAGAGACCAAATTATAAATCAATTTGTTTAAGTATTTGATTGTTCTTGTTTAATTATATAAAAATATATATATTACTTTACAATTTTAATTTTCGTTGTAATAGTAATTTAATTTAAAACAATTTTATTTATTTTTATTTGAATATATAAATTTAATTGACTCTACTATTTTAATTATGAATAAAAATACTATATATATAAGTAACAATTTCAACTTTTGATATAATAGTAATTTAATTTAAGATTATTTTGTTTATTTTTATTTAAACATATAAGCTTAATTGATTTTACTATAATAATTAATCTTATTTTAATTATGAATAAAAATATTATATATATAAGTGTTTTAATATTTGTTAAATAATTTATTATAATTGTTTGTATCATATTAAATAAAATTACACAATAATTAATAGTAAAATGATATAAATGTCAAATTACTAGTAATCATATAATTTTAACTTAAAAAAAAACAAGATTATTATATATTCAGAGGTAAGAAAAGAAAAAACAAACATGTCAATCAGATTTCAGATTTCAGTCACTATTCAGTTTTCAGTCTTCAGCAGCACTGTTTAGTCTTCAGATAAAAAAACAAACGACTCGGCAAGCCTTTTTTTAAGTGATCAGACAATTAATTTTATAATTTGACTAGTTTAGTAGTTATGTAACCTTATTTAATAATTATAATCATTTAATTGACTTTAATAATCATCCTTATAACCAATTAAATAAATATAATTGATCAGTAAAGTTACTCAACCCATAAGATAATCAAATATTTAATTTTATATCAAATCCTTTTTTGGAATATCAATTATTATTTTTGAAGCCGATTAAAAAGACGAAAAATGGATATTGAGACCTTAATAGGGGACACTACTGTAATATTGGAAATATTCGGGGTCCTTTTCTACTAAATAGCCATCAATCAAAGGCGGAGAATTTTCGCGCTTGGCCGGTGAAAAAAGCGAGCGATCGTTGTATTTTGGGGGTTTTCAGAGCCTGCATTCAAAAATTTGCACTTGACATTTCCGCTCCAACACTCAGTCCCACAGATTTTCTCTAACATGGCCGACGACGGCACGCCTCAACACAGAAGAGACCCTATCAAGTCCTCAGGTTGGTTCTTTTCGATACTAGGTTTTTGTATTTCTAACTTGCGTTTGTTCCTCGACAAATTCGTCAACTACAAGAAACTAAAGTGTTGAGACTTACTTTTGACGCTGTTCGGGTTTGATAAAATGATAAAGAAACTCACCACGAGCTAGCCAAACAGTAAATTAGGCACGGAATTTTTATTTTGATTTTTGAGGGAGCCAAAGGGCCTTTTTTTTTTAATAACCGAGTTAGTTTCAATGGTTTTTCAGTTCAAGAAATCTTGAAAATTTTTATTTATCGAGTTCTTTTTAATTTTGAGCTATTTTTGTTTGTGGAATCTTGATTATGTTATGTGGTATTGTTTAGTTGGGAATGTTGCGGCACAAAGGCGGAGACAAAATGCAGTTACTGTGGGGAAAGAAAGAAGAGAGTCTTTGGTGCGTGCCAAGCGCTTATGTAGAGTGGGAACTAGTGGTGACACTGAAGTTAGCATCGATAATGATATGATGATCGATGAAGAGCAATCGATTTTGGAAACGCAAGCTTCTGCTGCAGTGGAGGAGTTGAAGTCTGCTGTTGGATATCAGTATGTTAGTTGTACATTTCGATACGAAATAAATGGAAGTTTATAATTATGTGTGATAATATGACATTGGTTAGTAGGCTAAGACAAGTGTGGACAGTTGGGTTTTTTATTAATTTTTTTATCTTTTGAGATTCTACTGTGTGCTAGTTTGGGTGTATATTCACTCGTTGAGTCCAAATTCTGGTAAGGATTGCTGAATCATCGATCTTTGCGTCTTATAAGTAGTTTGTCTTAGTTGGAGGAGATGCTAGGATTTACTACTCTGGGAATGGAATAGGCAAGATTATATGAAAGCTCATATTGGAAGGGCGACTCATAGCAAATAAGGGAAACGTGATCGGGATACTTGTTTGAAGATTGTGGAAAACTTGAAGAGCAGTTGCCAAATTGCATTTTAAGGATTAGGAAAATATTTAAAGAAATTTGGAGGAAACATATTCTTTGTTGATTTAATGTATACCTTGGAAGCCTTTCTTGAAAAGTTATCTCCTTTTCAATGTTTATAATGATTAGAATTGCCTAAGACCTAAGGGAAATGGTAATGTAGGACTGGTTTCTCAATACTTTCTGAAGTGGGAATTTTGAAATTGTTTTTTCTTTATGTAAGAAAATTTTATGATACGTACATATACTGTATATCCTTGTCACGTTGCTTACATTTTGTTGTTTGTCAGCTAGATAGTTCATTTACTATGCGGTTTGGTGCTTAATGTTTTTGGTTAAATCTTTACCTAACTGAAGTGGATAACTCTATCTTGTTTTATAGAGGGAAAGGGGCAATGCAGAAAAGGGTGAATGCCCTTCGTGAACTAAGGCATATATTGTCAAGATCTGAATTTCCTCCCATTGAATCTGCTCTTAAAGCTGGAGCAATATCCTTCCTTGTGCAGTGTCTTTCATTTGGCTCCCCAGATGAACAGGTCTGTAAACTCTGTTCTGTTTGTGATTTTTTTGCTTAAGTTTATGTATTATCTTTCTTTAGTTTGTAAGTATTTCTCGTTGCACTAAATTATGGCATTTGGTTTTTGTTTCACATTGTTGAAAATGGGGAAAATGTGTGACTTTAAATATTCTAGTCATATGATTTTGTTGGTATATTGCAGCTCCTTGAGGCAGCTTGGTGCCTTACAAACATTGCAGCAGGAAAACAAGAAGAAACAAAGGCTTTGCTGCCTGCATTACCTTTGCTTATTGCTCACATTGGAGGTACATAATTTGTTGATACACTTACATTGTTTTTCAGCTTTTTGAGCTCAAAATGTGTCACAATAAATTAAATTATGAAATATTGAATGGAAGCTGACCTAAATTTTTATTGCACAAGCATGCGTCATCTTCCCTTTGTTTTGAGCTATGTTACTTTGTTAGTCATATATGAGCTATTGAGTACCATGCAGGCTTATTTTATCATAATTTTTTGGGGTTATTTAAATTCTCTGCTTAAAAACTTGTGTGATATTGCACTTTCTATGCAGAAAAGAGTTCCTTGCCTGTTGCTGAGCAGTGTGCATGGGCATTGGGAAATGTTGCTGGTGAAGGAGAGGAGTTGAGAAATATTTTGCTATCTCAAGGAGCCTTACCGCCCCTGGCTAGAATGATGTTGCCAAATAAGGGTTCAACTGTGAGAACTGCTGCTTGGGCTTTGTCAAATCTAATCAAGGTTTTGATCGCTTTTTAAAGTGAAAATGTTGCACGCAGTTCAAAGTTCTGTATTTGTGCATAACTTCTCAAAATTGTATTAGCATTCTCATGGATTAGATTAACCATGTTTAAGTGTGTGTTTCTCCTTTTCAAAATTCATTTACAACATAAGTTCAGCACATTTGGATGTAGGGACCAGATCCTAAAGCTGCAACAGAACTTATAAGAGTTGATGGGGTAATGGATGCAATTCTTCGTCATTTGAAAAAAGCGTAAGTAGAAATTTCAACTCTCTAAATTTCTGTTATTTATTTTATCGAGTTCTGGATGTCAGGGTCCAGTTCTGGTGTTGTATGACAATGTTGGAAATTTCCCCCAAATTATTTATCATGGATGTTTCAACCTGGCCACATAATGTAATGGATTCAAGTTCTTTGGCTGTTTGTTTTAGCTGTATTCGATTGCATTGTGAGATAGAAGACTTAGATTATGAGCAAAATCATCAAAATAGAACTTTTGTAATCAATAATGGAACTGCTGAAGATAAATACTTTTTCCATTGGGCTTTAGTTCTGGCTATTAAAAAATAATTGGGCTCCTATTTTTTATCTGTGATGTCCAGCTTGGTTTATTGATATGTGTTTGTCATTGTTTGTTTTCATTCTAGCATTGACTGTCTCTATGGTAATCTTTTTTGTTGACAATTGCCCTTATTTTTGCTTCTCATAACAGTTCTACAATTTGTTTTGATCCTGCATGGTTGATCACTGTTTGTCTTTTCTTTTTCTCATCATGACATGCCTACCCTCTGGTCCTATTATTATATTGTCATTTGTTGCAGATATCTTCTCCATAGTATTGAAAGATTTGGTTGGTTTTACAAAATTCATTTATTGGGAAGTTGTTTTGAAGAGATTATAATGAAATTTTCATTCTGTTTCTTCACTTGCTTTGAAAGAAATCATTTAATTTCTTTAATAACTTCTTTTAATCATGAAAACTTGTTGAAGTAGATGTATTTGTGCCTAATCAATTGAATTGTCAATTTCAGGGATGAAGAATTGGCAACTGAAGTAGCATGGGTAGTTGTGTATCTCTCAGCCCTTTCAAATGTTGCTACCAGTATTTTGGTTAAGAGCGATGTTCTTCAACTACTTGTGGAAAGATTGGCGACATCAAATAGTTTGCAATTGCTCATTCCGGTAACTCCAAAATGAGAGATCATTCCCTTTATAAATTCTGCAATTGATGAATTTCTCTTCAACATAACAATGCTTCTTATACAAATGTTAAAATGGTTACTGTTCTGAATTTTGTTGAGAGTCACTTCCTATAATTCCCTATAATCTTTATTCGGCCATTTTTTAATTTGATGTTGATTGTTTTTACATATATTTTATTTGATATGACAAGTATTTGAATTCATTAATGGTGTTATACTTTTGCTGGTACTTGCTGAAATATTTCCCTTCTGAAACTTAGGTTCTATATGTGTGCTTATAGAATTGCGATGCTAGGTATATAAGCTAGTGGTTGGAAATTAAATTGAGCTCCATTAACATATGAGTACAATATGATATGTTTACAATTCTGTTCTTACATGATGGGGAGACTAGAGTCTATAAGAAAAGGATGGTTGTTAAGCTCCCGTAAATAAGATCTCGTCACAGGTCTGTTTACCGGAAAATCCTGATAGTTACCCTTGTTCGCGTTTCTACCCTTCTTTGAAGAACCTATTTTGAACTCAAATAGCGGGTGTTTGTTCTTAAGAGATCACCCAACTCTCCTCACTTTTCTTATGGAAAAACCTCCATGAAAACCTCTTTATTTCATAGCATTCTCTTTTATAATAAGAGAATGGTTCTAACAAGGTTACAATTTATTTGTTGCCATTTTAAACATTCCTAACATAAATGACTACCAAAACAAGACTCTACCTAATAAGGAAATAAAATATTATAAACTAAAGGAAACTACATTTTAATTAAAAAGATTTGACAGCTATGTTTTCCTATTTCTGCGCATATAATACTTTCCTATGAAGGCATCCCTAACATTACTCCCCTCCTCGACAACGAGCTTGTCCCCAAGCTCGAACTCCGGATACGATTCTTGAAAGTGTATGGCATCTTCCCAGGTAGCATCAGCAGGAGAAAGACCAGCCCAGTGGACTAGGAGTTCACGAACACCGCGATTGACACGAGCACGCAAGACGGACTGAGGAAGGGGCAGAACTGATCCATCCGATAAGGGAGGCAGCGGAGTGACAGTAGAAGGACAATCCCCTTTAAACTTCTTGAGCAAAGAAATATGAAAAACATTATGGATACGACAGTCCGCCGGGAGGTCAAGTTCATAGGCAACTGAACCAATCCGCTTCAATACCTTGAAAGGACCGTAGAACTTTGGAGCCAGCTTATGAAAATGGGTCTTGTGGATGGAACGCTGACGATAAGGCTGCAAGCGGAGCCACACAAACTGCCCAGGTTCAAAGGACAAGGCGCGATGATGTTGGTCATAATTGGACTTCATACGCTGTTGAGCCTGTTGCAACCGAAATCTAATCACCTCCAACACCTCATCACGAGTCTGCAGAGCTGTATCGACAGCATCCAGACGTGTGGAACCTGGTTCGTATGAACGCAAACTTGGGGGAGCACGACCATACACAACCTGAAATGGTGTAGTTCCGAGAGAGGTGTGGAAGGCAGTGTTATAGCAGTATTCAGCCCAAGGAAGCCAGTCTACCCACTGACGAGGACGGTCGCCACAAAAACAACGGAGGTACATTTCAATTGTACGGTTCACCACTTCCGTCTGACCATCCGATTGAGGATGATATGCTGAAGAAAAAGCCAGTTTAGTACCACTGAGGCGAAATAATTCACGCCAAAACGAACTAGTGAAAATGGTGTCGCGATCGCTGACAATCGATTCCGGCAGCCCGTGTAAACGAAATATGTAAGCAAAGAAGAGCTGGGCAACTGATACAGCAGTGTATGGATGAGACAGGGGTATGAAATGGGCATACTTGGAGAAGCGATCCACAACCACAAACAATACCGATTTACCCTTAACCTTTGGTAAGCCATCAATGAAATCCATAGAAATATCAGCCCAAATTTGAGAGGGAATGGACAGAGGCTGCAGGAGTCCTGCTGGATGAAGATTTTCCCACTTATTCCGTTGACATATCAAGCAGCTGCTAACAAACTCACGAATGGCAGCTTTCATGCCTTTCCAATAAAAATCAGCCTTAACGCGGTGAATTGTCTTGCGAACTCCTTCATGTGTGGCATCATGAATACCCGAGAGGATGGAAGGGATGAGAGGGGAATCGGGAAGTAAAAAAATACGACCTTTATAATAGAGGAGACCTTCTCGTGTCGACCACTGTGGCGCAGCCTTCCCCTGGTCCAGTTTTGCAACCATATCCTGCAGTTCAGATGATCCCTGAGTTTCTTGACGCAGTTCATCCAGTAAGGAGACCCGTGGGTGAGAAATTGCACCTAAATAGTCACTGTCATCATCCCTTCGAGACAAGGCATCCGCAGCTCGGTTCAAGGCACCTGCCCTGTACTCTACTCGAAAATCAAACCCAAGCAGTTTACTGATCCAATGCTGCTGAGGGGATGTCGTGAGTTTCTGTTCCAATAGATATTTCAGACTATAATGGTCAGTTTTGACGACGAATTGTTGTCCCCATAAATACGGTCGCCAGTGTCTGACTGCCATCGCAATTAATTCCCGATCATAGGCTGGAAGCTTGGAATGGCGATCAGCCAATTTACGGCTGAAAAATGCAATTGGTTGCCCTTCTTGCTGCAGTACTGCCCCAATCCCTATCCCCGAAGCATCACACTCGACAACAAACTCGGAATTGAAGTCTGGTAAGCGCAGAACTGGAGCAGTGGATAACATCCTCTTCAATGTCACAAAGGCTTGTTCGGCTATACTGGACCACCCGAAAGAATGTTTCTTCAACAAATTTGTGAGTGGCACTGCTATCAGTCCATAATCTTTGATGAATTTTCGATAGTAGCCGGCGAGGCCAAGGAAGCCACGTAAAGCGGTCACGGATTGTGGCCTAGGCCAGTCTTTAATGGCTGAAATTTTTGAAGCATCTGCTGAAACCCCCTCACTGCTGATAACATGGCCCAGATAAGACACACTAGTGGACCCAAAAGAACACTTGGATTGTTTTAGAAACAGCTGATGACGGCGCAGTAGCTCGAACACCAGGCGGATGTGATGTATATGTTCAATCCAAGTTTTGCTATAAATAAGGATATCGTCAAAGAAAACCAAAACAAATTTGCGCAAATAGGGTTGAAATACCTCATTCATCAATGATTGGAAAGTCGAAGGGGCATTGGTTAGGCTGAATGGCATGACCAAAAACTCAAAGTGGCCATGATGTGTGCGGAAGGCTGTTTTACCCACATCCGCGACAGCCATCCTCACTTGGTGGTAACCTGAGCGTAAATCCAACTTCGTAAAATATGTTGCCCCATGCAGCTCATCTAACAGTTCATCTACCACTGGAATTGGGAACTTGTCCTTAATCGTCCTAGCATTGAGCTCCCGGTAATCGACACAAAACCGCCAAGAACCATCCTGTTTACGCACCAGCAACACAGGTGAGGAAAAAGGAGACTTACTCGGCTGAATGATACCCTGTTGTAGCATTGCGGCACATTGTTTCTCAATTTCATCTTTTTGAAGATGGGGATATCGATAAGGCCGGACAACTACTGGTTCAGCATCTGACAGCAAAGTAATGTTGTGGTCACATGCACGGGCAGGAGGCAAGCTTGTGGGCTCTTGAAAAATACTATGGAAGTCCGACAACAATCTGTCCAGTTCAGCCAGCCTTGCAGATTCTGCCTGAATCAACTGTAGTCGAGGTTCCAGCTGTGCACGTCTGCCTCGCCAGGTCACAGGTCGCCCATTCAAAGTGAAACTCATGGTCAAGGAAGCAAAGTTCCACAAGATAGGACCCAACGTTCTTAGCCAGTGCACTCCAAGCACCACGTCATACCCTTCCAAGGGAATCACGTACAAGTCTGCGCAAAAGATTTCATCCTCAACCTGAAACTGAACATCTTTACACATACCAGAACTGGGAACTTGCTCTCCATTGGCAACAGAAACACGGAGACCTGGTCTGCCTTCCCTCGGTAAGCCCAATCGAAACACTGCCCTGTCGCTAATAAAATTATGTGTGCTACCCGAATCTACAAGGACGGAAATCTGTTCGCCTGCCACCAGAACCTGCAATTGCATTGGTTTCGAATACCGGTTATGGCATGAAGTGATATTTCAGGATCCTCGACCACTAGCTGTTCAGATAGTTCTTCTGTGTCGTCCACCATGAGACAAAAAAGCTTTGTACATTTGTGTCCGGCTGAGTAATACTCATCACAATTGTAACATAACCCTTTTGCCCTGCGTTCCGCCATTTCGGCACGGGTTAGGCGCTTAATAAAAGGGGCTGGTGTGCTGCCACTACTGGAAGTTACAGAGGCAGTGCTGGCCGTTCCCTTCTGTTCCCTGCTAGGACCACTGGATTGGGTAGAGGCGGTTGACTTAGCTGTTGTTCCCACAGAGAAACGACGTCCACCTGTGCCACCACTAAGCTGCATTTTACGCTCAAAGGCCCTGGCCATGTTCATTGCAGTCACCAAATTTGGAGGGTCCTGCATCTCCACATCCACACGAAGCACCTCATTCAAACCTGCAGTAAACATGTCTACCTGTTGGTCAGCACGGACGGTTGTCGCTCTCGCCAGACAGGTCTGGAATTGACGCTGATACTCCTCCACCGTTCCTGTTTGCTTGAGATTAATTAATTCTCCCAGAGGGTTGCTGCTCAAGGGTGGACCAAATCGCAGCAGACAATAGTCCTTAAAGGATTCCCATGTGAGGCTTGGTTCCTCTTGTTCCAGTCGATAGAACCATAACTGTGCTTCCCCTAACATGTGAAAGGCAGCCAGCCCCACCTTGTCACCCTCACACGTCTTTTGATTTAGGAAGAATTGTTCGCAGCGATACAACCAGCCTAAAGGATCCTCCGTGCCATTGTAGGTAGGGAATTCAAGTTTGGAGTACCTGGGAATAACAGCGTTGCCCAGACGGCCCCCCTGTAATGCCACCTGCTGCTCCCTCGCTGGTTCCTCCCTGTTGTGGTTGTTACTTCCGGATCCATCCTCGAAATCACTTGTTTTCTCCTTACCTGCAGATTGGCGTTCCAACAGGCGCTGGATGGCCGAGACAGCTTCACGTAAATCCCGCATCTCATGCTCCATCTTCTGGTTTGACTCCATCACCTTCTGCTCTAAGTCTTGTACCCTGAGCGTCAATGCGTTAGTATCACCCATGACGATCGGCTCTGATACCAATTTGTTAAGCTCCCGTAAATAAGATCTCGTCACAGGTCTGTTTACCGGAAAATCCTGATAGTTACCCTTGTTCGCGTTTCTACCCTTCTTTGAAGAACCTATTTTGAACTCAAATAGCGGGTGTTTGTTCTTAAGAGATCACCCAACTCTCCTCACTTTTCTTATTGAAAAACCTCCATGAAAACCTCTTTATTTCATAACATTCTCTTTTATAATAAGAGAATGGTTCTAACAAGGTTACAATTTATTTGTTGCCATTTTAAACATTCCTAACATAAATGACTACCAAAACAAGACTCTACCTAATAAGGAAATAAAATATTATAAACTAAAGGAAACTACATTTTAATTAAAAAGATTTGACAGCTATGTTTTCCTATTTCTGCGCCTATAATACTTTCCTATGAAGGCATCCCTAACAATGGTATGCTCCATGATTGATCTCACTACAAAATGCATTTTTGGTGGTTTACTCATCTCCAAGCCTTTCACCATATGGATAACTTATTCAAGTTACACTGTCATCTACCATATGCCCTTTTTTCTGGCATTATATTAATTTGTGTGCATTATTGTATATATATGAGCATTGCCTCTGTTGTGTAGCTTATTGATTGATAATTTCTGTATAGGTGCTGCGAAGCTTAGGGAATCTAGTGGCTGGTGATTCAAACACAACTTGTGCTATTCTTGTCCCTGGACAAGAAATCACAGGCTAGTTAACTACATCCTGCATGCTAATATGAATTTTGTTTTATTTTTATCATGTTATATGTTGTAACCTAAATGGTAACATTTTCAGATAAAGTTGTAAAAGTTCTAGTCAAATGCTTGAAGAGTGAGCACAGGGTTTTGAAGAAGGTCAGTATAATCCTTTTTACAATAATTTGACATTCAAATTAACCTCCATCACCCCATTCTTACTGGAATTTTGGTTTTTTTATACAGGAAGCAGCTTGGGTTCTATCTAATATTGCTGCTGGTTCTGTAGAACACAAGCAGTTGATATATTCCAGTAAGGCCTTGGCATTGTTACTGCGTCTTCTTTCAACAGCACCATTCGATATAAGAAAGGAAGTAGCATATGTTTTGGGTAACCTCTGTGTTGCCCCAACTCAAGGCAATGCAAAGCCAAATCTGATTCAAGAGCACTTGGTTGCTCTTATTGGTAGGGGATGCCTTCCTGGTTTTATTGACCTGGTTAGGTCTGCTGATCCTGAGGCAGCCAGACTAGGGCTTCAATTCATGGAGCTGGTATGCTTATCTAAAATATTTTCCAGTTAAACACTAGGCATTTTTCATTGTTTTGCTCTTTTAATACTCAGTTTTCATGCTCATAATTTTGCGAGTCGGATGTATAGCGTGTGAATGGAAATTTTACTCATGCAGCAGCTTCATAGTCACATACATTTAAAGAATGCTTTGTCAAAGTTGATCGATCATTAGATTGGTTTCTCTTAGTCTCAATAAGTATGTTGCTTGAAAAATTACAGGAAGTTCCTCAACAACTAAGTTGTTCAAATTATTTGTATGTAGGTTTTGAGGGGAATGCCAAATGGTGAGGGCCCAAAACTTGTTGAGCGGGAGGACGGAATTGATGCCATGGAAAGATTTCAGTTTCATGAAAACGAAGACCTAAGAAACATGGCAAATGGTCTTGTTGACAAATACTTTGGTGAACACTATGGGCTTGATGTATCGGCTGAATGATCCCAGAGTCAGCAACGCTTCCTTGATATGATCTTCCCTCCTTTCACAGCGGATCCCGCTGGCACAACATTTGCAAATTGCAATTTTAGTGCTAAGGCATGTTTGTAATGTAAGCTCTTCAGGCATTTTTGTGTAATATGTTACTTAACATGTAAATTTTTATGTTTACTTCTTTTTCTCCGTGTGATTTGGGGATAACCTTTTCTCTTCTCTACTAAAACTAACTGTACCATTTGTTGCACAATATATAACTATGGATGAGAGTAAACGGAAACTATTGTGATTGAATTAAGATCTGCAAATTGGTTGAGTGGAAAAACAGAAACTTGATGAAATCAAAACACTTATAAAATGTCAAATGGTTTAATATGCAAGGGACCAAATGTGGAAGAAAGACCAGAAATTATTATAATTTCTGGACATCTAGCATCAGTAGTATTCGGTTTATTGTGTCCTCGAATTTTTTTTTTCCCCGTTTAAGTATCACTTGTTATAACTATTCATTTTTAGTGGCTCTATCATTAAGTAGGATATGTTGGAAATGGGTGATGAGAATTAATTCTCATGAATTAAGGATTGTTTTGACTTGAGAATTATTTTGGATTTAATATCTATATTTATAAATTTATAGTTATTAATTACCTTAAAAATTTAATAGAAAAATAAATATTCTAACTCATATAAAAATTACATGCATTAATCTAGTTTAAATCAGCTGGGGGAAAAAAACAGAAGAAAAATAGTGTAAATCGATTGAACTTAAAATTTTAGGTTTTATTTTGGACCAATAACGAATATATACTTATTTTTTGGGACATATTTTTTTGTACCTCCCTCATCAAACACAAATTTTGTTAGAATCGACACCAGATAACCCTAATGGGGTATTAAACGTAATATTTTTTTGAAAGTAGGGGCAAACGTAATTTAATTCAAGATAGAGCGGATATTTTATGATTTCTCAAACTTTAGGGTAGCATTATCCAATTTAGCACAAATTTGAATGGAAACACAACAATTGAAATCGGGAGGAAAAACCAGGGGCAGCAGGGTTTAATGTAGTATATACTCAGCAGCCGGACCTTCTAGACTCAGAAACTTAATTGATCAGCACTCGGTCGGTCTCCTAATCTCCTCTCCTTCACTCACTGTCTACTAAAGCCAACTTAGGGTTTTCTCTCGATAGTACCAGTGCAATTGGTCAAGTGAGTGCTTTGTTTCTATTACTCATTTGTTTTTAATTGCCAACTAATTGCCTTTGATTATTATTTCTTTGACAAGTTGTCGTTTTGTGGTTCGTTGTAACCAAGAGAAGTGAGTGACGATGGAAAAAGGCGCCTCTTTTTTGTTTGCTGGCATCAGCTTTGACAAAAAGAAATTTGCAAACGATTTTGCCAGGTTCAAAGTAATGGTTTCTCTTATGTGCTTGTTGTCTGTTTGGTTGTTTAGAAAAATAAGTAGAATCATGAATTTATTGTTTTTGTGTTGGACTTCGAATTGTATTTCACTCAGGAGAAGAGAGAAAGCGATAAGTCGGAAAATGATTTTAGCTTGGTGGAGAGTGAAGTTACTGAACCTGAGCAAGCAGTGGTGTCTATCAAGAAGAGAAAACGGAAGGCCAAGGCTTCTGGTAAATATTTATAATTTGAAATTATTGTTAAGTATAAGAATGATTCGAAAATTCGAGACTCGACTTGTTATAAATTGAATGTTTGTTTGTTTGTTTGATTAATTTTTAGAGAAAGATGTGGTTGAGGGATTCAATGTATTTAAGGGTTCGAATAATTCAACGCCTGTTGTGAACGAAGAGAACGAAGTAGAGGAAGATGGACCTTCCGAAGCTAAGAAAGAATTATATAGACAAATGGAGGTTTGTCATTTTTCGTTTTTCTCTCGACATGCCTATTTAACTGCTGTTTTTATATAAATTTACAGTGGTTATTCATATTCTTCTTGAGGTTAGCGGGATGCAATTTTTAGGAAGAAGTATAGCATTCATGTGTCAGGGACCAAAGTTCCTTCTCCACTTAAGACTTTTGCGGAACTACGCTCATGGTATGTGTGCTCTTTTGTTTTTTGTACTTAGGAATGTCATATGTAATTAAATTGTTTAATTTTTTCTATTGGTAAGCTTTTTGTAAGTTGGACCTGTTATCTGATATATCTATAATTCATTACCTTCTTGTTTTCTATGAAATTGCTTGCTCGGTATGTAAGGCTAAGATGAGAATTTTGGTTTGTTTGCAGGTATGGATGTGAATCATATTTGTCATGCAATTTGGTTGAACTTGGATATAAAGAGCCAACACCAATCCAAAGGCAGGCTATTCCTGTTCTTTTATCTGTATGATCTTCTAATTTAATCTACCTTCACTGTGAATGATTTTGCTTCTTTGTTTATTTTCTATTACTTTCCATTCCCTTTTCTATTATCCTGTTAATTAAACGATCAGGAGTTGTGTGCATCTGCATATTTTTAACAACTGCTAATTGAATATCATTTCCCATCAGGGTCGAGAATGCTTTGCTTGTGCTCCGACTGGATCTGGCAAAACCTTGGCCTTTTTGTGTCCCATGCTGATGAAACTTAAGGTAATGTAATGTTCATGTCTGTCAACTATATTTTGACCTATTTGAGTTTCTCTGAAGAAATTTCTTATATAACCAGCACGCATCAAAAGATGGCATCAGAGCTGTTATTATGTGTCCTACACGGGAGTTAGCAGCGCAGACAGCCAGGGAATGCAAAAAACTGGCTAAGGGAAATAAATTCCGTATCAAGCTAATGAAAAAAGAACTTGTGAGAAGTGCTGATTTGTCAAAATTTTCTTGTGATATTCTTGTATCCACACCACTGCGATTACGATTGGCTATTCGGAAAAAAAAGATCGATTTAAGCAGGTTTGTGCTGGAATACATTTTGCAACTCAAGCTTTTGAATGAGTCTCTCTTATGATAATAATTATACTACTGAATACTGTAGCCTTGAGGAATTATGTAATGTAGAAATCTTTTGAATCCAGTTACCGATTACATTCTAATGGAAACAGATTGCATCAATCAAATGGTAAGTGGACATTAAAATGCTTCTTACATGAATTCTTTTGTTGTGCAGGGTGGAGTACCTAGTTCTGGATGAAGCTGATAAGCTGTTTGAAGTAGGCAGCTTGTTAAAACAGATTGACCCTGTGGTCAAAGCATGCTCTAATCCTTCAATAATACGCTCATTGTTCAGTGCTACTTTACCTGATTTTGTTGAGGAACTTGCACGATCAATAATGCACGATGCTGTTCGAGTAATCATTGGAAGGAAGTAAGTAGGAAATGTTAAATTTTGAAAGCAGAGTGATACGTGATTGACGTGGCATTTATTTTGTTTCTGAATATTTTGAACAGGAATACGGCTTCTGATTCAATTAAGCAAAAATTGATTTTTGCTGGAAGTGAAGAAGGGAAGCTTCTTGCACTTCGTCAAAGTTTTGCAGAGGTACAATGGTAGAAAGCATGTGATGAAAATGTGTTTGTTTCATAAATCCATATTACTAGCCTTATAATTATATGATCCTGCTTCATTTGAAAGTAAGGAGGTTGGAGTTTCATTTTAGAATCCATTATTGGCTGCTGTTTTGAGCTAGGTATAGGTTTGTCTTTGTGTTCCACGTAATTGTCTGATTTTGAATTTAAATTTTCAGCATTAGCCATTCATAAAATTTTACTTTGTATCTAGCAGTTTGCATTGGCTGGAATCTGTTATTGCCTTTTGAAAAGAAATGATATTCTAACTGCTTTTCAAATAATTATCTATTACATCAACCTTTTTAGCCTACTGGTGGTTTGTTATAAACCTTATTGCATATCAGCGAGCTATAATGTTGCTGTGTCTTGGAACTAGTGGTTATAAATAGAAGCGGCTTACTAAAATGTGTCAAGATACCACATAATTCTTATTGTGGCAGCTAGTTAATTTTGGAAAAATTGTTGAGCATGTCATATTGCAACATATTTTGGGTAGAATATTGGTCTACTGTTTGGAGTTTATCATTTCCATTTTTTAATTGCAATATTGTGTTGGCTGTAGAGCTTGAATCCTCCAGTATTGATTTTTGTACAAAGCAAGGAACGAGCTAAGGAACTCTATGGAGAGCTGGCATTTGAAAACATCAGAGTTGGTGTCATCCACTCTGATCTGTCCCAAACACAGGTACTCATATTTTAGTTGTCAATTGAACTAGACACTATTACTATTTGCATGCTTTAGTGAGAGAAATATGGTTCATTGGATGATTATTCTTCTGCTCATTAATGACCTCCAAGTAGAGTGAACCTGGTTTGCAAGCCCCAAAGAAGTTTTACATTGAAAAAACAGCAGCGTTGAATTGGGTTTGGACATGCTCCTTCTAACACGGTAATACTATAAAGTTAGAATCGTGTCTGGTTACAGTTGTAGCAGAAATGTGCCAGCAATGTTTCAATATAGATAATTGAAATTTGAGTGGCATTCATATGATTTCAGGTCCACCAGAACTCCATGCATAGTGCTGGTGGTAAATTCACTCAGTATTACACGATAGTGTAGTTTGCTCTTACTCTTTCTCTTGCTGTTGTATCCAGCGTGAAAATGCTGTTGATGACTTCAGAGTTGGTAAAACATGGGTTTTGATTGCCACTGATGTCATTGCCCGTGGCATGGATTTCAAAGGAGTCAACTGTGTGATTAATTATGACTTTCCAGATTCTGCCGCTGCATACATTCATAGGATAGGTATGTTTGCTCAACCTCATGTAAGCTTTATTTATGTCTGGTTTAATTAATTGCGAATTTTACTGGTATGGCAACATTGTAAGTTATTGTCATCTAAACATAGCATGGAGATATTTTAAGTTTCGTATACATTTCTGAATGACATTCGTTTGAGAAATGACTTTCGTGTTATTACTGAAAACAAAATTGTTGGATTTTCAAAATAGGACGGTCTGGGAGAGCAGGGAGGAGTGGAGAAGCTATCTCGTTCTACACAGAAGATGACATTCCATTTCTACGCAATGTAGCTAATGTAATGTCAGCCTCAGGTTGTGAGGTTCCATCTTGGATCATGGCCTTGCCCAAACTGAAGGGTAAGAAGCATCGGCCACGAAGAGATTCCATTTCTACGAAACCAAAAGATGAGTAAAAGAGAAATTTGGGCACCAGAAGTTTGCTTTGTTGCATTTCTACTTCATTGTGAATTCTAAATTAACTGACCTTTGTTATGAATTTTGATGGATATGAGATGTATTTATTGAGGCTGTCGAATATTTAATTCTAGGACTCCAGGTCTTCAATGCCATTACTGACGATTTTCGTCTCCTGTAAACGGATTTTAAACAAATTTGCTACCATAAAAATCATGATTAGTGCATTTTCATCAGGAAACCAATCTGACTGTTTGGGTTCTAATTAATTAGAAATATCATCTTTATTAATCAAACTGTTCGATTAAGATCTATTACTGAAAATTAATCACAATAATCATCATAACATAACAAGAGTTCATATTTCAAAATAGAACTGATCAAAAGCAAAGTTGAATTAACATTATTTCACTGTGAAATAATTATTAAGCCAGGAAAAGGTTGCTGTCGATCTACAGAAAATCCTCCCCAATTGTTACTTCCATAGCGGTGCACATTTATGAAATGTTCATTTTTTAGCAGACAATATAAATTTGAAGTCAATACATGAAAAATACAATCTTAAGTCCTTTGACGCAAAAAGACATCGGCGAACTTGGTTAAATTACAGTTTGCTCCCTTGAGTCTGCAAAACTTGACAGCTTCAACAGTTAAACCCGAACGAGCTAGCTGTAGATGCAGAGAATAAAAAAGGTGGAGAATTTTAACTAGAATTTGATAGATTGGTAACTTTGTGGAACCCTCTATTGGCTGTGCCCATATAAGGTTTGAACATAAAGTAATTTGTTTTCACTTGATGCTCTGATAATGGTTATTGGTTAATAAAAAAGATTTTCTAGAGAAGCATTATCATGCTCAACGTTAACAGAATTAATTATTGCTATGTGCGGAGATACAAAGATCAAATTTTCCAACATCTATCAATTAATGAAATCTAGCTTACAGTGAATAATTGAGAATCACTGCTTTTGGAGATTGAGGGACAAGCAGCAGCCAAGAGGGAAGCACTAGGGGGCTAGTAGTGGGTGAAACATCTTTTCTCAAATCAAATGTGTAGGTTGACAGACAGTAACGTGATCCTAATTTCTATGGAATGATGACAAGATGGTGCCGTTGAGGGAACGTTACAATGCGGAAATCTACTTTCAGGTTCTTGTTGGTACAATAGATTCCAAAGCCTGTTTGCTGCAAGACCTACAACACTTATAACACAGCAGATGGAAATGAATTTCCACAATTTTAACATAAAACCATTTTTTTTAAAAAAAAATGAATGATATTATACAATCAGTAAAGTTTTGGGATTATGACATGTTTTTAAATGATTAATAACACCTGTGACATACTGCAATTAGGTAATGAGATGCTGGTCTAGACTTGACTCAAATCTATATATATATATATATATATCAGAAGCAATTTACAAACACTTCACACAACCTTCCAAGGCTACTACAAGTCTAAAAAGTAAACAGAACACAAGCAATGAAGCAAACATGCAAAGAAATAAATGCATAAAAGAACACAAAGATGGTAATATTAGTAGGCACACCTGGTAGCAAAGTTGCAACAAGGTGCAATTTGAAGAACCGGATTGACATTGAGGACTGTCAGCAGCAACTATTAAGCAGCAGACTGGAGCAGCTAGCAGTTATGAGACCTCAATACATTTCCATAGACTTTCTTCATGAGTGCATTGCTCATAATGTTATGCTAGGCAATCTGACCTTTGAGATGACAAAGTTAGAGCATACTAAATCCAATATTCATTTCCAATAGCCTCATACAAAGTGTTGCCAAGGAAATATGCAACTCGAGTCTTGAGGCATTGAGCAACAACCAGGCACAATGGGCTACATAATCTTGTCAATGATGCAGAATTTCTGCCATATCAAAAATTAACCACAATAATGAATCAAGGTATTGACAAAATAACATTCATATTTCAGATCAAAAAAAAGTTGAAGGCGCATTATTTAAAATAAGCTATTGAGACAGGAAAAGCTATAGAAATTCCTTCATGGTTGTCACTCCAATAGTTATGCCACCATAAAATCATAAGTTTTAAAAGAGACAGAGAAGCCCAACAAATTGAAAACCAAAACAGCATACCTTTAAAGCTTCCCAACATGACTTTCTGGGGCAGTAAACCTGGACTCTCCCATAATTCAACATCAATCTTTATCTTAATGGTGAGAACGCAGGTCATCTTTGTACCTGCCGATGTATGGTTTGGTTCAAGCCTGTATCTGGAATTGAATATCATCTTCACCCAGCACTTGCAACCACAACTCCTCCAGAATGGTATATATTCTGTCCCTTTCTGGATGATGACTATCTTCTGCAAAGAAAATGTGGACCTTATTCTTAACTTCAATCCAGCTCTGGCCTGGAATTTTCCTCACACCCCTTTCTTTCATTGAGCCCCTCAATCTAGCAACTTCCAGCCATCTTTTAGCGGAAGCATATATGCTGCAAAGCAATACATGAGCAGCAGAATTGGTAGGATCAATATTCAAAATATGCTCAGCAGCCCGTGTCCCGACATCAACGTTCCCATGTGTTTTACAGGCAGCTAGCAGACTCTTCCACACCACAATATCAGGGTCAAGAGTCATTTGATTGATAAAAGCCTCAGCTTCATGTAAATGTCCAGCACGGGCAAGCAAGTCAACCACACAAGAACAATGCTCTCTTGTTGGAGTAATCCCAAATTCAGTTTCCATGTTTCTGTACAACTGCCACCCTTCTTCTACCAGTCCAACATGACTGCACGCACTAAGGACTCCGAGAAGTGTCACTTCGTTCGGCCTAACTCCTTGGTTTCTCATCCTTTTAAAGAGTTCAAGAGATTCTTCTCCACATCCAAACTGAGCATACCCCACAATTAAACTACTCCAGGAGACAACATCAGGATCATCCATAAAATCAAAGAGCTCACGGGCAGTTTCAAGGGAGCCACATTTTATATACATGTCCATCAAACCATTCATGACAGAAACAATGAGCACAAGCCCAGTTTTCATGATGTAGCAATGAACTTGATTCCCCATTTCCATTGATGCTATCTCTGCACAGGCCCCCATTACATTACTTAAAGTAACATGATCAGGTTTATTATGAGAAACAAGCATTAGATTTAACAATCTGAATATTTCTCCAGCCTGGTTATGCTGCATACAAGCTGTAAGAATCGAGTTCCAAGAAACCAAATCTGCATTCTTTCCCAACTCTTCAAATACCAAAAATGCATTGCAAAGCTTAGAGCACTTTGCGTACATGGTAAGCAGCGTGTTGCACACTGGAACACTAGAATCAAAACCCATCCTGACAATGTATGAGTGCATCTGCATACCCTGACTGAGTGCCAAAGGACTGGTGCAAGCACAAAGTAGGGACCGAACAGTGAGTCCATCAGGGATCAGCCGTAGATGCCTCATGCGAGCGAATAATGATATGGCTTCATTGACATTGCTATTATTAGCAACACCAGCAATAATTGCGTTCCATGATGCTAAATCAGGCCTTTCTATCTGATTAAATACCATTTTTGCAAAATCTAAAAAGCCACATCGGGCATACATGTCACATAAAGCACATCCAGCAAAAACGTTTCTCCCTAACCCAAATTTTATGCAGTTCCCGTGTATCTGTCTTCCATATTCTGGAATCAGGAGACTGCTGCAAGCAGTAAACACACTGCCAAATATAAACTCATTTGGCTGGTAACCACCATGACGGAGCATTTCTTTGAAATGAGACAAAGCTTCCTTGTCATAACCCAGCTGGGAAAACCCTGCAATCACTGAACCCCATGAAATTAAATCCTTTGTTGCAATCCGAGAAAACACATTGCAAGCATCAGCAATTTGATCAAACTTTGTGTACATCGCAATAAGAGCATTCTGTGCAATGAGATGAGAACCAACTTCCGATTTCACAACCTGGGCATGAAGTTGCCTTCCTAAGCCAACATTGCCTCCACCCGAGCAAGCTTTTATTATACTCCCAAACGTGAACTGATCCGGTACAACACCTGACTTCAGCATTTCGAAGTACAACTCAATAGCATCATGTTCTTTACCATTTTGCGAGTACCCAGCAATCACAGAAGTCCAGGACACCACATTCCTCTCCGGCATGTCATCAAAAACCTTTCTAGCATCCTTCAACGACCCACATTTGCCATACATATTTATAATATGATTATAAAGTATAACATCCGGCTTACATTTGGAAGCCAAAATATTACCATGGACTTCCCTTCCGTCATCTAAAGATCTCAGAGAAGCGCAGGCAGAGATCAAATAAGCATAACTACTCAGGCTCATCGAGCAGTTCATATTCTTTTGCGAGAATTCAAATGCTTCAAGAGCTTCATTGTAAAGCTTTTGCTTGCAAAGAGAACTAATGTAATCATTGCTAGACTGTTCAGTCCTGAAGAAAGTTGCGACCTCCTGACTGCAGCCAAACGTGTATCGCAGTTGCGGTTTCACGTTTCTAATCATGAAAACAGTTCCTCTGAGGCGATTCCTCGAGCAGTTAGAATGCAATAGAAAAAGAGCACACATAAATGTCAGCCAGTGAAATTACATTGAAGTTTAATGCATTTAGCCAATTATGCAATCAAACCAGACAACTTGAGAAAACCGCTGTTCAATTATTAAAATCTGAGAATCAAAGAAAATGAAACCAAAAGAAAACAAGATATTCAGGGGCGTGTAGATTTGATTTCACAAATATGATGAACGCTGTCTAGGGGCAAACTCGAGAATTCATTCAGGGAGTGTCTCGTCATTTTAAAATATAAAGGGTAATATAGGAAATATACAAAAAGGGTTCCCACGCAGGCCGAGACTCTAACTTGACAATATATAAACGAAAGTATGGACACTAGGTCAGCCACCTTGGCTTGATTTGTCTGCTGTGCGAGGTATCTGCAACTCCTCAAGCGATCTCTAGGGTTCTTCTTCTTTAGCTACTGAGGTTTGAACTTTCCTTTTTATTTTTTTAGTTTTTGATAACTAGTTTTAATGTACGATGAATATGTATGTTATCTACATTGTTTCGATTTGGAAGAAAGTTGATATCTGTTTGTGCTCTGCTATTTGTAGTGGTTTGTGGATTGCTTTATACTTATTTGAGATTTTCTATTTGATTGTGTGATTTTGATTTCGTTTTCGAAGATATCTGTTATGTCTTTTGTGTTGTTATCAGTCGGCGGCTTTGATTTTAGATTTTCTTGATGTTTTTGAAGTTTGAATATTGATCTGTTTGTCTTATAGAGATTATATAAATCTGATTTTGTTTGTGGAATATATTACTTTCACTGATTTTAGTGTAAAAAGTTGCCGGTTCAGGTTCAGTGTTTTCTTGGATAAGAGAGAAAAAGAAACCTTTTTGTTGAACCAAATGGAGCCTGAGAATTTGTTGTGTTCCTTTGGGAACAAAGAAGAGGATCACTTGGGCTTTTGTTTGTTTCGACTTGAGATTAGTTTTCGATTTCCAGGGAAATTTTATGGCTGTAGTTCAGTGGTAAGAACTCCATGCTTTGGCGTGGATACCTGGGCTCGAATCCCAGCAGCCATTCCTTTTTAAGTTGTTTATATATTGATTTTGTAGTTTTTATATGTGTTTGTTACAGTATCCAGTTTCGTTATTTTTGGCATGTGAAACATGCTATTGGTTTGTGTGTTTGTGGGTTTATAGTATCTGATACTTACCTGATATCAGATTTGGCTTTTATATTTTTGGTTGTGTTAACTTAATTTGACTGTTACTCACTTGGGATGTTCAGTTGTGTTGTGAGCTCTTTATTTTCTGCTGCATTTGATTTTGTTTGATGCTAAATGTGTGATGACATGCTGGGGTCGTGATTGTGGGGCAGAGATAAAGAAACTATGTATTTTATGTGTAGTTTTCATGGTTTTTTTAAATGTTTTGAGGGGGTGTATTATGAACACAATATATCTCCTTTTTCTAATTTTAGTTTCCTTTGCTAGTGTTAAAATGGGAAAGGAGAAAATCCATATCAGCATTGTGGTCATCGGCCATGTCGACTCTGGCAAGTCAACGACCACCGGTCATTTGATCTACAAGCTTGGAGGTATTGACAAGCGTGTGATTGAGAGGTTTGAGAAGGAAGCTGCTGAGATGAACAAAAGGTCTTTCAAGTATGCCTGGGTCCTGGACAAGCTTAAGGCTGAGCGTGAGCGTGGTATCACCATTGACATTGCTCTGTGGAAATTTGAGACCACCAAATATTATTGCACTGTCATTGATGCTCCTGGACATCGTGACTTCATCAAGAATATGATTACTGGTACCTCACAGGCTGACTGTGCTGTCCTTATTATTGATTCTACTACTGGTGGTTTCGAAGCCGGTATCTCCAAGGACGGTCAGACTCGTGAGCATGCTTTGCTTGCCTTCACCCTTGGTGTTAAGCAAATGATATGCTGCTGCAACAAGGTAATCTATTAATTGTGCCCTCTTTAGTTGCAGGATTTAATTTTAGGTGTTCGCAATAGTTTCTTAGAACAAAATTTGTGTTTGGTAGAAAAGATTGAACATTCGTGGAACTTGTCTGGTGCCAAGACCAAGATGTCTTATGATGCTTGTTTTGCAAAATAGCTGGACATTGCGGATAGTGTACTCAAATCAATAAATATGTTATAGTGAAGCATTTGCAAATGATATGTGGTCGTTATGTATATTTTCTGTTATAGTTATAATTATGTTGTTTGTGGGTGACGTCTATTTTTGTCTGCATGATAGATGGATGCCACTACCCCCAAGTACTCAAAGGCACGATATGATGAAATTGTGAAGGAAGTCTCTTCCTACCTAAAGAAGGTTGGGTACAATCCTGAAAAGATTCCTTTTGTCCCCATCTCCGGATTTGAGGGTGACAACATGATTGAGAGGTCCACCAACCTTGACTGGTACAAGGGCCCAACTCTTCTTGAGGCTCTTGACCAGATTAATGAGCCCAAGAGGCCATCAGACAAGCCCCTTCGACTCCCACTTCAGGATGTTTACAAGATTGGAGGCATTGGTACTGTGCCAGTTGGGCGTGTAGAGACTGGTATCATCAAGCCTGGTATGGTTGTCACTTTTGGACCCACTGGACTGACCACTGAAGTCAAGTCTGTTGAGATGCACCATGAAGCTCTCCAAGAAGCTCTCCCTGGTGACAATGTTGGATTCAATGTGAAGAATGTTGCTGTGAAGGATCTTAAACGTGGTTTTGTTGCTTCCAATTCAAAGGATGATCCGGCCAAAGAAGCAGCCAACTTCACCTCCCAGGTTATTATCATGAACCACCCCGGCCAGATTGGAAATGGCTATGCTCCTGTGCTTGATTGCCACACCTCCCACATTGCTGTCAAGTTCTCAGAGATCCTCACTAAGATTGACAGGCGATCAGGTAAGGAGCTCGAGAAGGAGCCAAAGTTCTTGAAAAACGGTGATGCTGGATTTGTGAAGATGCATCCTACCAAACCCATGGTGGTGGAAACTTTCTCCGAGTATCCCCCACTTGGTCGTTTTGCCGTTAGGGACATGCGTCAAACTGTGGCTGTGGGTGTTATCAAGAGTGTGGAGAAGAAGGATCCTAGCGGAGCCAAGGTGACTAAATCTGCTGCCAAGAAAAAGTGAGACTAGAAGAATGGTGTGCCAAGGTCAAATGGACGTGTCTATTTTTAAGAACTTCTAAAGAAGTCTTTTGTTCGATATTAGAACTTTTTTGTGTTGAATTTTGGCATCTGTCAGTGTTGTGGCTCTGTTACTGCTCTCTGTCCTTGTTGTGATGGCTGTGGTGTTGAGCATCCAGGTGCAAACCTTGAGTGCTTGCAAGGCAGTGGCATAAGCTTTTATCCTATTGCTTGTTTTGTTTTAGAATTTAGTTTTCTCGTCATTGATTGGAAGAACAATTTTATATTTTGATGGTAAATGTTTAGGGTTGATGGATTTTTTCATCAAATTAAATTTTATAAGTTCACCTTTCCTGTTTAGTTTGTTATATTACGATTTATGAGGAATGATGATCGCTCCAACTTTGAGCAGGCTTTAAGTTCAGTCCGTCGCATTTGAACATATATGATGTACTCGAAGAAAGATGTGAAATTCACGGGCTGAATGTTTTATTATATATCAATATACGGTTGTGTTTGTATCTTGGATTTTATAAGACGGTTCTGGCCGGTCGTCGGCTTGGAGGGTGTTTGTTGGCTCACTCTGCCCAATTGCGAGGGTTAGTGAATTACCCTTACGAGCCTCTTCTTTTTCGGCTTTTTCCACCAAGTCTGACAAAGTCCTGCGCAGATGCAGATATGCAGTGGTGGCCAATAAAACACATACGAAGCCTGAGTTCGAAGTTCGTAGGATTTGAATCATGAAGTCAAAGTTGATAGAGAAACAGTCTTACTGCAAAAATTAAAGGGAACAAACCAAAATATTAAAGAACATTACTCGTCTTTGGGCTGGCTGGTGGGACTTGGAAGAGTTTTGGCAACTCATTGAACAAATATTATAATGCAAATGAGTTTAGTAAAATGGGAAGTCCAAGTTCTGCAACTCACCCAGAATGAGCTGAACTAAGACTGGTCTCGTTCAGAAAACCCTGAAGTATACTTTGTGGAAATTGCTTAGTTGATTCCTGTTATGTACATATTTATATGCATTAGACTTACGCAATATTATTGCTGTAGCTAGTGGCGGGGCTAAGAAATGCTAATCAAGCCAAGGAATCCCCAAATAATTATTTAAAAAAAAAATCTATATATCTTCAATTTGATTTTATATAAAGTTAATTTGCATCTTCTAAATATTATATACTAGTTCATTGATCTTCTAAATACGTTTTTCTCCTGGCTTTGGCATTCGAATACTCTCTGTAATTTCTTTTCTCTGTTTCTTTTTTCATGACATTATTAGAAACTATACTTTTATCCATTGGTCCTTGTCTATACTTAAAATATTTCTTGTTATTTATATAGTTTTGAAACATGAGGAGAATCATCCTTTGTAATAATTGTTCATTTTCTATTTGATATTTGAATTTTAATATTATACTTCGACTTTAATTGTGGAGGAATATTCAAGAACATAAAGTGTCGTTTATATAATTGTATTGATGAAAAACTTTTCAGATGAAGAAAGTAAGTCAACATAAGGCTTTGATTGTGCTTTACTTGAGAAAATCATTTAGAATTTTCCTTCTTATGCATATTGAGGGTTAGAATATAAAATTTAATACAGTATGTATCCATATGGTCACCAAACTTAAGTTTTGTTGGCAGAATTTCTTGATATTATGGGAGGAAAAACGGCCATCAGAGTTTGTCATGTTGCGGTGAGAATCAGAAGAGAAGTATTGTGAAAGAGACAAACATAAAAAATAAAGCAACAGACACAAAGTGATTACAATATCTTTCTCTTCTTTTGAGATGCACACACCAGAATAAAAGTGCAAATCTTGCTTTCTTTTTGAACTCTACTATTTTGTTCACCCATCACTGTCAAAATGTTTTCTGAGAAATGTCCCTTAGGAACTTTGCAGGATTCAATAATGCATTCATAATAATTTTTTCCTGTTGACGGCCAAAGATGCTTTATTCCAACTTTTTTAATCATACTTTGAAAGTTAATCAGATGTAAAATAAATTGTGTTGTTTTGATAACATATTTGTCCTATAGTTGATCAGTCTTATCGGTAATGTCCTACACCCACAATGAGTACAAGCACTTCGAGAATGATTTTGATTTGATTTGATCTACGTAAGTGAACCAAATTTCTTGAACTTGGTATTGATTTATGGGCTTGCCAAAGGTTCTGTATCCTTATGGTTTCGTTTTTATCCTTGAAAGTGTCGGCCAATTGGCTTTGTGAGTTGTGAATTATGAATTATGATCGTCCAAGAATAAAAAATCTAGATGGAAAAAGAAGAGATGTCATTGCTAATTGTCATAAGATCATGTCTATTCATACTTTAGGGAGGGTCACTTACTAAAAACAAAAATGAACAGAAGTTTGTCATATATTGCTGAATTATATATGAAAAGTCATCAAGAATGGCAGATGAGGGTAGTTGAGATTCCAACCTGTGATAGTAAGCTTGAAAGCAGGCGAGATACTATTTTCACATGTGCAAAATGATATGGGAATTGAATCAAGCAGTTCCCGCAGTATACGACACTTCATATTCTGTCCTACATGTCCACAGGTGCCATTGTACATTTATATATACGCACAAACAACCCTTCACAGCCTTAAAAGTTTGTGTTTCAACAACTTCTTAGTTCTCATCTCTGCTCCTTGAAATAAGCAGCCAACTCTAGTATGTTAAGAACCAAAGTCCATTACATTTAAGTCTACTCTTACTTCACTCACTCTCTCTTTTTCCCAAAAATCAGCCTCAGCTTTCTTCTTTAATGTCTCTCTGGTGTCTATTCGTCGTTAATTACTGACGAAGAAATCATTATATATGAAAAGAAAGTTTTTGTGTCACTACATAATACTCTCCAAGAAGGTAAATATACTTGTAGACATGCATTGCAATCTGTCATTGATTTCATTGACTTATGTCTGTGTAAAGTTATGTTGAGATTGAGTTTTATTATCTAAGCTTTATCACTTTAGAAATCGAAGTCAAGAAAAGATAGAGACGCAATGGAGGATGAGTTAAGGACTCCTCTAATTCAAAGCACAGGAACCGGTTTCTTAAAAGCTTGCTTCAATGCAACAAATGCTTTCCTTGGTACACACAATTCAACTATGTAAACCAACTATTTTGAGACTCATTTTCCTTCACTTAAAGTCTGATTATATATTCTGTGTTTTTTCCAGGAATTGGCCTTTTGACAGTTCCATATGCACTCTCATCTGGGGGATGGTTGAGCTTAATGTTATTTCTCTTAATCGCGGTCATTACCTTTTACACTAGCGTTTTATTAAAACGGTGTATGGACACTGATCCGTCCATTAAAAGTTACCTTGACATCGCAGATTGTGCATTTGGCGCAAAAGGAAGAATTGCAGTCCTTATAAATATGAATTCAGAGTGTTATCTGGTTGCAATAGGGCTTTTGATACTAGAATCAGACAGTTTATACAAGCTATTTCCAGATTTCATGATCAAGCTCGGATCACTAGTTATGGATGGAAGACAGTCTTTTGTTATAATTACAGGACTAGTTATCTTGCCCTCAATGTTGTTAACTGACTTGAGCTTATTGTCTTATGTTTCTGCAACGGGGGTGGTTTCTTGCCTTCTCATCCTCGGATCAATTCTTTGTGTCGGTGTATTTGGCGGAGTTGGGTTTCATGAAACAGGAACATTGTTAGAACTGGACGGCATCCCTACAGCAGTCAGTTTGTATGTTGTATGCTTTGCAGGACATGTAGTCCTCCCTTCGATATACACTTCAACGCGAGACCCTACTAAGTTCACTAAGGTATGAAAATGATTAGATAAGTCCCGTGGTTACTACTAAACTCAAAAGGTGCATTTATACATGGTGACAAGGGTAAAATTAATAAAACAGTCCTGGATTTAATATTTTTCATATTGATTCTATGATTTTATATTAAGCTTGACTACTTTATTGGTTGAGTAAAGTTACACATTAATAATAACCTTTAGATATTCTTTAACAACCATCCTTATAATAAATTCACAGTTTTTATTAATAGTTAACCTTTAGCTAACAAATAGATTAGCCTCTTTGTTTAAATTTGCATGTAAGTGTAAAAGTTGCCTTTTAAGACAGAATATTTTGTCTTCTTATTTACTGATGTGCAGGTTTTGCTGTATAGTTTTGTCCTTACAACAGTCACATACATGGCAATGGCCATGGTGGGCTATCTCATGTACGGAGATGGTGTTGAATCACAAATAACATTGAATCTACCAACCAGTCAAATCGCCTCGGAAATAGCTATATACACTACTCTTCTCATCCCAGTCACCAGATATGCATTGATGGTGACCCCAGTTGCAAATACCATTGAAGGTGGGTTGCCTGAAGAATACCAAAACTGGAGACCTGTGAGATTATTTGTAAGGATAGCGTTGCTAGTTAGCACACTCGTTATAGCCTACGTGTTTCCATATTTTGAGAACCTCATGTCCATTATTGGGTCCATTTTTGTTGTTCTAGCTTCATTTGTTTTTCCCTGCTTGTGCTACTTGAAGATTTCAGGTGTCTATAGGAGTTTGAGCTGCCAGCTGATAGGCATTACTGGAATAATCGTGTTTGCATCTTTAGCAGGTGTTTGGGGGACCTATTCATCCATTGCTGATCTTGTGCATGACTTTGAATAATTTCAATGATATTTTTTAAATTGGTTTGTCAGGGTAGTTTTCATTTTTCAACGACTTAAATTTTAGTTATTTTGTTTTGTCCTGTTTAATCGAAAAATTACATGCTTTAAACATTGTTTAGCCCTAGTTAAACTAAACTGAACTGAACTATCTCAGGTTTTACGGGTTGGTCAACCTACTATTTGAGATGCTCCATTTGTTTAATTGGGCTTCAGATAAGTAAGTAAAGATGGGTGTATATTAGGCTGGGTTGATTTCTAGCATAAACCCAGATTTAATAAATCCAAAAACATGTATGCGATATGGGCCACAAATTGGAATATATATGGGCTCTGGCCCAAAAGGTTGTTTTAGGTTAGATATGCGGTTGTTTTTTAAGTTAACCAATGCTTGAGAGTTAAAAGATCAAAAACCAAACAATCAAGCCTACAGCCAGGATTAGAGTCACCACTGGAACCCTCCGATGATCATATATGGAACATCGCTTACATTAGTTAACCAGAAACACGATGCTAAACTATCCCCCTTGATATGATTTATACAATTTAGTTATAAATAATGTTAACAGATTTTTTATCTCATATTCACTCACGTAATTAATAATAATCATTTCATAAAATAATTCAAAAATTATCATTTATGTTCCTCCATCTCATTGTTGTACTGACTTAATGTGTAAAGGGTTCCTTCAAATGCTAGTAAGGTGTGTCAGAACTTTATTAGTCAAAACGAAATTATAAGATGCACTTGTTTCTTCTTGATACTTATAATTTACTTATCAAGCGAGAATAATTAATGATCCCCAACTTACTAGAAAGCCTATGAGTTGCTCATCATTGTTTAGTTGATTTCATTTTCTTAACACGATTCATTTTTTTTTTTCCAAATCACGTGATGAAATTTTCTTTTAATAGTGATTAATTTAATATTTTGTTAAGATTGTGCCTTGTTCATCATAGTAGATTTCAGATTGCACACTAGTTTTTGGGATTTGTTATACAATCACAAATAAAATGCTTCTAAATTTCATATTTTCCCTTGAGTTGGTATAAGGATGGACCCACCAAATGGTAGAATTCATGGGACTCGTTATGATTTTTTTCTTTTTGATGTTATACACATACAGGTTTACCCCCCGTCCCAATCACACAAGTGACTAATTATGGTTACTTAGATTTTCTGTTATTGATTACTAGTCATTTCCTGTAAAACTTGCCTAATGCCCCATAATTTTTCTACCATCCCACAAGGCCATACTTAGACCCTACACATCAGAAAAATTATCGTTCATTAAAAGATTTAGTTGTGTAAAATTTCCCTCATTTGGTAATTTGGGTCAGCTCCAAACCACCCTAACAACTGACCAATATAATATAATTTCTCATATAATATAATTTGTCATTCAAACCACTTAGTTGATGAGTTCCATCCCAACAACTATTTGGTATGGAGAGCAACTCAAGCTCTTTTTCCATGTTTCTTTTACTTCAAGGGACAACTAAATGGAGCATGTCACACACCAATCAAATTACTCCAAACAAAAAAATACAATACACAAGCTCAGTTTGGCAGTTCCAATCATGCACCAGTTGGCTGTCACCTTACATAAAATTAAAAATCACCTGGTTGAAGCTTCAACAAACACAAACACACACACACACACACACAAAACACTTGCCTTATATATCAACTCTGACACTTTTCCTTCTCCTCTAAAAACCCATCTGTTATAGTGATTTTATTAGTAATTCCACCTTCAAAATTCAAGTTTAGCGAGGTGGATTTTTCATGGAAAGATCAAAGAAGAAAGTCCAAATATGGAAAAAAGCAATAGTTCATTTTTCTTTGTGTTTCGTTATGGGGTTCTTCACTGGATTTGCTCCAACCGGTAGGAGTTCTTCACCTGCTTTTTCCAATCTTGTTTCTCCACAGCCATCAGAGATTTTACACCCACCACCCCACAACGTAAGTAGAAGCTTGGGCGATGAAACTCCATTGCCATCTAACACAAAGGAGGCACCCAGAAGACTAGTAATTGTTGTGACACCAACAAGCACGAGAGACAAGTTTCGAGGGGTGTTTTTGAGGAGGCTAGCGAACACAATCAAACTGGTTTCGCAGCCATTGCTGTGGATAGTTGTGGAGAGTCGGTCGAATTCAGATGAATTGTCGAAAATGTTAAGGAAGACAGGGATCATGTACAGGCATTTGGTCTTCAAAGAGAATTTCACGGACACGGAAGCAGAGTTGGATCATCAGAGAAACGTTGCTCTCAAGCACATTGAACAGCATCGGCTCAGCGGGATTGTTCATTTCGCTGGCCTTTCCAATGTGTATGACCTTGGCTTCTTCGACGGGCTTCGGGACATTGAGTATGCGATTTTTTTTACTTTTATCTTCACTGTAGTGGTTAAAAGTTCTTTGATTTTTTTTAATAAAATCAAATAAAATATTAGGTCATAAATAATTTATTAATGTTTTTTTTAATCAAGTGCCAAGTTTTACTTCAAAATACTTTTTAAGAACACTTTCAGATTCACTTATCATTGAGGTTAGATAGATCATTGTAGATAGGTATTAGTGTAAGAACTGATGAGTTTAATTGATGAAATTTCTTGTCATGGTGCAAGATAATTTTGAGATAGAATTTGAGCCAAACAAGACTGTTTGAGTGAATTTTCAAACAAAAAAAAAAAAAAATTGTTTGAGTGATAATATTAGAGGGTTTAAAATTTTTAATAATATCCACGAAAATATCAAAAATATTTTCAATGTAATGGAAATATTCAAAAATATTCTTAATATCAATCATCTCAAAAATACAAAAATAACGGAAATATATAGACAATTGTTTGGATATTTAGTTTCTTGGAAATAAATGCCAAATTTAGTCTGCATTTGCATCATGGGTGCCAAGTTAATTTGTAATTATGTCATGGGCAATGAATGAAATTTTAAAAAAGAGACAAAGCAACCGTAACGAAATAAATGTACCATGGTGGCAGGCGGGTGAAAATTTTGAAGTATTTGGCAACTCATGAACAAAATATTATAATTGCAAATAAGTAAAACAGGAGAATCCAAAAATTCCTTCTCAAATCTAATTTATTTTCTAGTTTTAAATTTGGATGAAAACCTGCCATAGAAAGTTTTTAAAATTATTAAATTCATTTAATCTAATAATAAATCATCATTTAGTATAGTTTAATGATATACTCATTTAGTCTAATAATATTTCATATTCAAATGTCGTTATTGCTTTTGATGATTTAAGAATTTTTCATCTAAATTCAAAATTAGAGAGTTGTTTTTAAGAATAAAATGGAAATGGCAAGTTATGGAAAGCTCACCAAATATTATCTGAAGTCTGAACAGTAGGTGCCCTGTTAAATTATGCTTTTCTCTGTTGCAGGCCTGTTTTTCTGCTAAGATGATTTGCATTTAAAACGTAGCTTCCATGAATTTTATAAAAAGTTGTATAATTACAAGAAGCGCTCGAGCCATGTTCTGCTAACAAGAGTCATCAACGTTTTCTGACAAATTTCTTTTTCAAGCCTTTCCGCTTTGATCTTACCAATTAAAGCAAAAGGACTGCTGATCACACACTCTCTTCTACTTATATCTCCACACTACTTGGGGAAAATGACATACGGATTTGTGCTTTTAGAAGTTCAATGGCTGGGACAAAGGGTGTATTTAGAGTGTTTTCAACATCATCAAAAGTATTTCTAATTTTCAGAAACGTTTTTTATCAACTAGTTAATGATTGAAGAAAAAACACAAGCATTTCAAGTGATTTTTAAAGCTCTACCTAATTTTTTTTTTTTAAACTAATTAAAGTTCTACCTAATTTGTTTGTGAAAAGAAATGCTATTATTCTTGATAATATATCTAGAAACTTTGCACTCAAATTGGATTAAATTAGTCCAATAATGGTGTGTTTAACTAATATTTGAGGTTATTAAAAAAAAGTCTAAGTCAAATTAAGTTATTAATTAATCTTATTGTATATGCAGGTTGTTTGGTACATGGCCAATGGCATTACTGTCGGCAAACAAGCAGAAGGTGATTATAGAAGGGCCCGTATGCGATTCCTCTCAAGTTATAGGATGGCATCTAAAGAAGATGCACAATGAAACAGATGTGAAACCTCCAATTCATATCTCAAGTTTTGCATTCAACAGTTCGATCCTTTGGGACCCTGAGAGATGGGGTCGCCCTTCGTCCGTTCAACACACCTCACAGGTATGTCAACAATCTAAATAACAAAAAGAAAAGGAAAGGACAAGGATAAAAAGAAATTCAAACTAGAAAGTCGTCACGCATGCATTTTATAGCTTCACAGTGTTGAAGAGTAAAATAAATCATAATGAAGACTATATGTGAAGCTAATTGTAGCACATGTACCTTTCACTGGACCGACTGAAATCATTTCACACCAAATCACTAACTTGTAAGCAGAATTGGAATTAAGAAATATAGGTTTAGTAGAGTTTGGTCAACCTCCAATATTCCTTTTTTTATGATGTTAGCTACAAACTTGCACTGTCATTAATAGGTAATGAGATGATTTGAAATGTTGCTTCATTTTAACTCTAGTTAATTCCATGATGAACTTTGGACCACAGTTGGTGCAATCAATCAATATTAAATAGCTTATCTCTTCTTTAAGGTGGGATGTTTAATTAAAAGAATTAGCTCATATCAATTTAGTTAATTAAATCCCATGTAAAGCTTTCTGGTTACAAGATTTTACACGTAATTTTATGTAAAATTTTGATATATTATCATCACAAAATCATCTATATTTAAATAAAATATATAAAATAGTTTTATAATAATTATTTACAATATCTTGCATTTGAGAATCATTATCCAACACGACATACATATGAACACAAACAATGCTCCTTCTAGATTGTCTTGTATAAATTTAAGATTGTTTTAATCAATTATTGACATTGAGTAAACATATATATTCATTTGAGTGCCTTCTTCTTGAATGATTTTTTTAATGTTAAGAGAATTTATTTATTGAGAATCTTAAGATTTATTTTCTTGTCGTTTTTGAATAGAATTCGATTAAATTCGTGAAACAAGTTGTTTTGGAAGATGAGACAAAATTAAAAGGCATCCCACCAGAGGAATGCTCCAAAATCATGCTATGGAGCCTCCAATTACAAACGGCAGTACCACCCATTCATCTTTCTCAGACGACTGCTTTTGATAGTAGCAGTAGCAGATAAGTAAATAGACTAAATCGATAATATGATAAAGAATATCAATCCGCTAAAAAATATATGATCCTGATAGTTGGATCTCAATTCTTTTTTGTCTTTTTGATATTTTGTGATGTAGTTTCCATAATAATATATATTCTTTTTCCTTTTTGGGGGTTATAGTATTGATGTGAGGAGTGTTTTTGCTTTTCACTTACTTCTTGAAGCATAAATGATGATAAATTGTGATTAAATTCCTTAACAAATGATTTGATATATAATTATTGTGTTTATTTTTTTATATTATTTATACCGTGATCCTACTTAAACGTAACTGTGTTTAATTATTCTGTATTTAATAAATCATTGTTTAACCATTTTTGTAAGTAAACTAACCATTTAACGAGATCATGCTTACAATTTAAAATAATAATATTGCTAAATTATTTAAATTAATTTATATTAAATGAATTTCTTTCTATAAGAAATATGATTCATTAATTAATTTATGACTAGAATCTACAAGCTTACATGCAAGGAGTATGGTATTTTCCAAAATTTGTTTGTTTTGTTTTTTGACCAAACATGTTGACTTGGTATGGTTCTGTGTTGAAAAATAAGAAGGCCAGTTGTATGAAAAGGAAATTTTGGTGGTTTGCTTTCAATTTTTTTTTTTTTTTCAAAAAAAGGATGGTGATTTACACTTGCCACATTAAATATTTGTCATATCAACTTCATCTAGAATTAATGCACAGAAAAATTAATAGGAGTTTCATATATATATATATATATATATATATGTTTTTGCAAAAAATTGATAAATAATGAATCAAATACCAATCAAAACCCTTCTAAACTATGAATGTTTATCAGAGTACAAAAACAATACGCAGGGGAGCGTTACGTATATTCTTACTACACCAAGGAGAAATATGACCTAGTGAAATTTGAATTTTTCATTATAAATATGAAAGAAGAAATGTACATTAAGTTAAGAGAGAATATGCTTGTATTTCTATTTTTTTTTTTTTGGTAATACGAAATATTATGCATAACCTCGAAGGTAAATAATATACATTTATTAAGACACCTACCTTGCCCAATATTTATTGAAATTTCTAATCCTTTAAGGCTCATGTCAATCATGTGAACCAAATTGTTATAATTTTGTGTTTTTTTTTTTTTAAAAAAAAATAATAATTACAAGATAATCCAAATTCTAGGAATACATGTTGTGCAATTGAAACATAAATAATGAAGTATGAAGAATAAATAACAACAAAAAGAATTATAGTGATTTGATAGTGTGTATATATCAACTCTCGTACGGTTTAAAAATTTCACTTAGCTTTCAATATGGTTACAATAGTTATTTATATCAAATTCTAATCCCTCCATCAACTAGCTTCATGTGTTATATATATATAAATATGGGTCATTTAATGACAATACAACTAGTTAGAAGTTTATCATGATCTATTAAGAGTTAAAAACTTGTCGATATATTGAAATTAAATAGCCTAAAAGTTCTCTAAATAGAGAAATATTTCAGATCACAATAAAGGTTGAAACCTTCCCCATATATTTTGATAAATATATATGGGACTCAAACCTCCTTTTATTATAAATGTGAAATTCACTAATCCTTTTAACTATTATTAATATCTATACGTAAATCAAGAAGCAATGATTTATCCAACCTACTTAGCAAGGCAAGGGAGAATACAAAATTTCATTTCGTAATTCAACGCCTACCATCCATGTTATCATACTCAATTTTAATGTCTTATTCCACGTGCGGTACTCTGATTCATGACTTAAAGTTCATTTGTAAAGTTTGTGATATTATATAAAATCTTAAGATCAGGTTTCTATATTATTTAAAAAAATAAAATAAAAGTAAAAAAGAACAGGTTTCTCTATAATCACTTAAAACAAAAGAAAAGGTGTGTTGGGTTTCGAATTTTAGTTTGCTTTTAAAATTGTTATAGAATGTTATTTCTAAACAACATAAATATACATCTTCCTTTTTTTTTTTCCTAGTACGTTAAGTTAAAATACATTTCATTTCAAGAGCAAATCATTATATCCAAATTTAAAACAGAAAAAAAACAAAATTTAAAACTGCATCTAAGTATCATATTTTGAAAAGATGTTGTTGATAATAATAGCATACGCTTTTTCCATTCTAAAAATTATGAATTTGAATTGAATTATCTCCCACTTTCTAAATCCTTATACTTACCTTTTTTTTTTTTTGTTGATGGTCTTCATACTTACACTTAGACTTATATGTTAAAATTGTGAATTCAAGTTATTTCGCACTTTTAGATCTAGAACTTATTGTAGTTCAAATTAAAAAAAGGAAAAAACTACATAACAATGTTTTTGAAAAAAGAAAGTTAGTGGAAACCTCTCACTTTTTTTTTGAATTTATTAAACTATGTCAATTAAGCATTAGTGCATGCATTAAATTCTCTAATCATACGTATATTTACTCCCGTAAATATTCTTACTAATTAGAATTAGTGAGACCTAAAGTCCACCATGCCTACAAAAGAAAAATACACATTATGTGTACTAAAAGGGGATATTCATAAACTTGTTGAATTTTAACATTTTAATTTTTCACTATATATATATATATATATGAAAAGAGAGGGGCACACGGTTTTGGCATTATATATATAAATTCCACCGCGCAAAATAGAAAGAAACGTGACAGAGCGTTTGGTTGTTAACAAACCTGACCTACTGAGGTCCAATTTCTATAAAGCAAAATAGGTGTCAAGTGTGGGTCAAGTTCTTAACCTCCTTCAATGATGGTTTGGTTATGCACTATTAGGACATGAAAGCCACTCATTCCGGTTGGATTATCCTTTTTTTTTTTTATTCTTCTTCTTTTATAATTATCCACTACCCCACCCCAACATATTCTGTTGTTAGTCATATTAGCATTCTATCACTATAAAATAGGATAATGGTAGATATCTAACAATCTTCTCTAATTTTTTCATCAAATTTTATGTGTCAGTTGATATATCATTTAATATTTAGATCTGAGATTAATAAGACAGTAGACATAAGACAAACATATAGTAATCACATAAAATTGAATGCAAAAGTTGGATAAAAATATTGCATGTCCACAATTACCCATAAAATTTCATGTTATCATGTTCAATTTGTATAGTTAGGTGAAATTTTCAAATTTTTTTCTTATTTTAAAATTATTTGTGTTATTTAGTTAGATATAATTTCATATGCTTAATATTTATGTTAATATACCTGTACAACAGCACGAAGTAAAAATGATCATGATTCAACATTATTTTAGTTTTTCAAAGGGTATACCAGTATGATAAAATGATGTCATTCGTTTACTTACATGAAATGATAAATATATATATATATCCTTAATAACATATTTCTCAATAAATTATCATATTAGTAAAGTAGAAATGCTTTTATAATAAGGTTGTAAATATTTTGAAAGAACTTTTATCCGTTTTATTCTATACATGGTAGAGGACCTTGGATTCATTTAAATCTCTGAACTAGTAAGCAGAAATGTGGTCGAAGATTGATTTTAGCTGTACAAGATTAAGCTTGTGCAAGTGATATGGTTGCGTTAGGATGATAAGCATGCGATGTGGACCTGATTTGATGATTGATTTACAAGTTGCAACGGCTAGTTCTAAGTTAGTTGCAATTGGGAATTAAATTGATTTACAAATTTAACTTATATCACACGCATACATGTGTCACTTTCTTAGTTCATTACAGTAAATTGAATAGAGACGGAGAGAGAGGATTTTATTTTATCCATTTACAATCAATTTGGATTATGACTTATTTTCACTATCTATACCTGTAGACATAATCCCCTGTTTTGCACCATAGTTGAAAATTAAAACCATCATTTTTATGATAATTTTAAATCCTCCTTCAATTTTTATCAAATAAAGAAAAACCTCGTAATTTTGAAGTTAGATAATATAACACCCTTGATAGATATTTTATTTTTAAAATAGAACGAGCATTACAAAAATCTTCAATTTTTGTTCTTAAGGATAAACATAAATAAAAATTGACTTTGTATTATATTTATAAAGTAAAAAAAAAAAAGAAAAAAAGTCCAAGGTTATTTATTTATTTATTTTGAAAAAAAACTAATTGTCCAATAATAAGGATTAAATTGAAAATTGAAGATATATTTTTGTCTTAACCTTTTATACAGGAAATACTAATTTCTTATGAAAAATAATAACTAATGTGATTTAAAATTTTAACATATTTTCAAAAAATTTTAAAATGAATTAAGTATCATCTTAAATTTACAATTTTAATATTGGTCAATTCAATTACATTCAGCTCAAATTAAGACTATATACAAATAAGGATTAAAAATAAATGAATCATAAATTTTGTAAAATATTTAGATCATTCTAACTCATTTTAATCATGCGGTGTATCAATTTTAGGTTACATTCATTTAAAAATATTAATTATAAAAAGTACTACGAAAATTTGAATAAAATCACATGTTCTGAGTCAAACAAGGTAAAATAAATAATCTAACTCCTACTCGTGTCATTCTCTAATCAACATTGCTCAAAAGAACGATTAAAACGTAAAGCAGTAAAGGAAGGGAAAAAAAAAAAAGTGAAAAAAATAGAAGAATCAATGAATCATCCGTCAAAGTGTGATCTGTGATGGAGTTGGAATTAGTAAAGAATTATATTGAAGAACCCATAGAGTACATCTTTAATTTCTTTCAAAAAAAAGAGAAGTACATCTTTAATTTATGTAAGTGGCGGTGTTGGAAATATGCAAAATCGGTAGGGACAAAAAAGGACATTAATATTCCAGGTCGGGTTTTTACTTTAGTCATCCTACAAGAGTTGCTGCTACGTACTAACGCTTGTCTGTTTTGCCCAAAATAACACGAGAGAAGCATCGAATCAATTTGATTTTCCTCACCCAATCAACGAATAAAAGCAGCGCCGATCAGATCTATTTTAATATGTAATAATAAAATAAGTGGGGCCCAGTCGCCCAACCCGAGAAGTGGGGTCACAGTCTCTCAAGAAACCAGCTGGGCCTGCTTAACTCCATCAACATTCTCTCTCTTTCACTCCCTCCTCTCCTCTCATCAATGAAATCTTCTTGTCAAGATCTGATATTTCTCTTTTGTTCTCTCTTCACAAAGACAAGAAGAGGATTGCAGCAACTGGGTTGCAGCTCTTCTTAGCTCAACTTGAAACTCAAGCACCCTCGTCTTGTCTCTTCTCCATTCAACTGCTTCTTTGAGATCTGCTACTCTCCAGGTATATATACTCCATTCCTCAATGCAAATCATTTTTACTTTCATAATGTATTTTTATACGTTAATTTCATGCATTTTTTTTTTCAACATGTTGCACCATGGTGTTGGAGGTTGACTTTCTGATATTTAGTTGTTATTTTGTATAATTATGATTTTTTTTTTTCGCTTCTCATTTTGGTCTTGTCTTATGCTTATTATATGTTGTACATTGATTTGTAGCATGTTAGAAATGTTCTATTTTTCTTGATTATTTTTGCATGTAAATTACAATTTCTATTTATTTATTTATTTTTTGGTATATGAAAAAGGATCAGTCAATTGAGGAATGATAAGGAGAGATGGGTAGGAAAGGAAATTGGTTTTCTAGTGTAAAGAAAGTTCTGAGCCCAGATTCCAAGGACAAGAAAGATAAGGTTCAAATTCAGACAAATCCTTTTGTTTTCTTCTTTTCTGTTGTATGGGAGTTTTTGTTAAGATATTTGTTGGTGTTTATGTTCCTAGAAGTCTAAGAAGAAATGGTTTGGGAAGCAAAAAGAAATTGTTTCCAATTCATCTTCTGTGGAAACTGTCAAATCACCTCCTCCTGCCGTACCTCTGCAGCCACCAGAGGAGGTGAAAGTGACTGAAGTTGAGAATGTGCAGATGAACCTTACTGCACCTGTGGAAGTCACTACTGCAGTTTCTGTGCCAGATCCTATTGCTGCTTCTCAGACTGTCAAGGAGGTTGTCCAAATCACTAAGAATACTCGATTTCAGGGTAAATCAAAGGAGGAAGCTGCGGCAATCAGGATTCAAACAGCATTCCGTGGGTACCTGGTATGTGTTTGACCGGAACCTTTTATTTAATTACTTTGTTGATGTTTGGTTCAATGGAGGATCCACAGGACACGGTATATTTTCCCTATGAAGTCATAAATTTTGTTTTTAAGATTCTGAGGTTGTCTGTGCCATTTGTAAATGTAAATTCACTAATGTTTATGCTTTTGGAGAGACTTGCCCCGATATAAAGTAGTCAGGATGGGTGGCGAGGTGGCTTTTGTCTATTAATGGCCGTGCCTGCATTTGATCATGTATGTTAGTAATGGCAAATCATATAAATTTGAAGAGGATGTGCCTTATAATGATCAACAACTATGGATGACAATTAGGCTGTAGTTGTAGTATTTACAACTATTTTAACGTTGCCTTAAATTTTTCATCGATATGGATGTTTGAAAAGTTGGTGCAAGGCATAAAAATTTTCTACATTGCATAGAGACAAACCCTAAAGGTTGGGTTGAGTGGTAAGTCTCTTGGCTCCCAAACAAGAGGTCAAGCATCAAAACCCTTTTGGTGCTATCTATATCCTACAAATTATTTATTACAGGTTGCGGTAGTCATCCCCAGATTAGAGCCAAGTGAAAAGAAAATAGCTTTGTTTTGTTGTGTACCATTCCCCCTAAGCACTTCTGTGCCATATTAAACTGAAAGCAGGAATAATAATATTATTAACTAATAGACTACAATATGGGCATGTAGTGATGAAGAATGTAACGTGAGGCTGCTTTATAGCACAAATAATCATATACCTTTAGGATTATTTTCTTTTGGTCAAGGGTCAAGTGAAAATTAAATTTATGGTGGCTGTGGTTATTGTACTTTGTTTTGTCCTGTCATATTGTCATTCTTGAAGATGCTTCTGTTATTAAAACCGTTTTTCTTTTTTGTGTTTGGAAAACACTTTAGTATTGAATATAATATTTTGAGTTTCAAGTGAATTTATGAGGCTGTACTTGTATTTGTAATTCTTCTTTTAGGCAAGAAGGGCATTGAGGGCTTTAAGAGGACTTGTCAGGCTAAAATCACTAATGGAAGGAGCTGTGGTGAAACGGCAAGCCGCTAACACCCTTCGATGCATGCAGACTCTATCACGCGTGCAATCTCAGATTCGTTCGAGGAGGATGAGGATGTCAGAAGAGAATCAGGCTTTGCAGAGACAACTTCTACAGAAACATGCAAAAGAGCTTGCAACACGGGTATCTGTTATAACCTTTTTTTCTTATTTATCTCTTCACATTGCCTTGTTCACTTGGAGTGTGATTTGTTGTAATAATTTGTGACTATATTAAATAAGGTGGTCATTGAGCTGTTCAGAGATATTGATATCGGGCAGCTAGGATTAGTTTGTGTATATACCTGGTTATATGTTTTATAAATTAAATTAGCCAAGTGGTTCGAATTTTCCAAACTCTCGCTGTAGTGAATGTTATAGCTTATGTAGCGGTTTCTGCAGTAGGTTCAATTTCCAAACAGCTCTGACTTTGGCTTCTTATGAAAGCTATTTATCTTTTCATCTACAAATATGTGTTTATATAAGGTTGGTTCTCATCTATGTCCCTATTTCCTCCTGAGTTTTTTTTTTTTTTTTTTTAAATGTTGGAACAGAATGGGGAGAATTGGGATGACAGTCTACAGTCAAAGGAACAAATTGAAGCGAACTTGCTAAGCAAGTATGAGGCAACTATGAGAAGAGAAAGGGCAATGGCTTATTCGTTCTCTCATCAGGTGACTAGTCTTCTTTCCATTTTACACTTTCTGCTTTCATGAAGGGCATTATATGGTATTGCTTTTGTGTTTGAGTTTGCGAGGTAAGAGAGAGAAGAGATAAAGAGAGTGGTTCAAACTTGGATATTTGGACAACAGGTCCATTAACATGATAGCTGCATTATGGCTGAGTAACTTTTGAATTTTATATTAATGGTGAGTGAGCTGTTTATTATGTCATATGTGACATGTTAAAAATCAGACCTTTCAGGCAGTGAAATTGGTTTTGAACAATCTGCTATCGTAACTTTAGTCATGATGAATATACTGTGACGGACAAAGCAAATACTTTGATCTATTGAAATTTGGCTAGTGATTTCCAATGAGGAAAGAACTTCTGCCAAAAATTTGAGTTGCAGGAAAATTTAGATAGTTGTTAGTCTAACCCTTCAGTGCAATGGCTTTACAGCAAACCTGGAAGAATGCTTCAAAATCTGCAAACCCAATGTTCATGGATCCAAGGAATCCCAGCTGGGGTTGGAGCTGGTTGGAGAGATGGATGGCAGCCCGGCCATGGGAGAGCCGTGGAATGACTGAAAAGGAACCCAAAGAAGACCAGTCATCTGTAAAGAGCGCGAGCCACAGCATAGTTGGAGGAGAAATCAGCCGATCTTATGCTCGCTACCAACTCAACTCTGATAAGCTTTCCCCATCAACCAATCAAAAAACAAACAAAACTGCAAGCCAGCAGTCACCTTCAACTCCTAACAAACCTACTTCAGCAGTTCCAAGAAAATTGAAGCCAGCCAGCCCTAGAGGCAGTGTATCAGGCTTGGACGATGATGCTAGAAGCATGATTAGTATGCAGTCAGAGAAAAATAGGAGGCACAGCATTGCAGGTTCATCAGTAAGAGATGATGAGAGTCTTCCAAGTTCTCCAGCAGCTCCACGTTACATGGTACCCACTGAGTCTGCAAGAGCCAAATCCCGGTTGCAGAGCCCATTGGGGGCAGAAAAAAATGGGACTCCTGAGAAGGGAACTTCGGCAACTGCAAAGAAACGGCTGTCTTACCCACCTTCACCAGCCAGGCCAAGGCGGCATTCTGGTCCACCAAAGCTGGACATTAGCATTAATTCCGAAATCAGTGTTACCAATGGAGGTGGCTGATTTCAGATCACTGTGAGGAAAGCAATAACCACAGAGGCCAGAGGTCAAGGATAAAGGAAAATAAGCTACCATTTTATTTCAGATTCTACTGCTGTTACAGTTTTTATTCATTGCACTCTTGAGTGTTGGTTGGGGTGAAATTAGTATCAATCAATCCACAGAATTTATTCATCCTTATTTATTTGTTTATTGTTAATAGTCACTCCTAGTTTCTTTCCATTCGTTTGGGTTCTTGACATTCCTGATGTTATCTGTTTCAATGTCTGAATTCAGTTATACATTTGATATTTTCATAAAAGAACAACTGTGTTGAATGAATTTCTTGATTCATTGTATCAATTTGTAATGAATATTTACTTTCCTATTTCTTGTGTGTCCAGTACTTGCAGTATCCACATTGTTTGCTTACAGTCATTTTCATCTACCAGCTAAAGTATTGCAGAAATATAAATCTGAAATTGTAGTTCCTAATTTTAATTAGGGTAAACTTGTATTCTTAGGGCACACAATGAGGACTTGAAACATTTATAAATCATTCATATTATTCTTCTAACAAATCGAAGCCTAACTTCCTATGTCTCAAATAATAATAATACTAATACTAATAATAATAATAATAATAATAATTAATAACAGTTCTTTTATAATTACGTATAGATTGATCTCTCACCTGTCTCTTCTCCACCTTTGCGTGGGTAGATTCCTTTCAATTAGAAGTAGTATCTCGGGTCACTCTACCAATGTTCTATTTCGGTTAGTATCAGTAATTCTCTGAAATTGTCTCAATCTCATTTCAAATCTCAAAAAATATATATACAAATATAATTTTTTTATTTAACCTTTCAAATCCTACATTTTTCTTCCTATCATACTCATTTCAATAGTTTAATAAAAAACTAGTTTCTTTTCTTATTTATTAAAAGACATTCCACGTCAATTTCTTTGCGCACAATAATTACCAAGAAAAAAATAAAAATAGACCTGAAAATATCAACTATAATGAAAACATTGCTTTCAAGTATAATAGATAGATTATTACTGTACTTTCTATATATATATTGATTTTACATCTCATAATTTTAAAAGTTAGAACTACCTAATCAAATTCATTCATTGTATTTGAAGTAAATAGAAAAGAAAATTTATTTTATGAAATAGAATGCAATGGATGAATTTAATTGAAAAAAGTTAGAAGACATGAATCTTTTAAGAGAAAATCTTCGTTTAAAAAATTTTATGTCTCTTGTCAGATTGTTATTAAAAAATCAGATTAATATTAATTTTTATTTAAGAAAGCCAAGTTAAGTATCATTATTAAAATGTCATATCAACATTAAAATACCACACTAAGATGTTGTTTGTTTTTTTCACTTAAAACTTAATAATGCTAAATTGCACTTATTAAGTTGTTTTCGTTTGTTAAATAGTCAAACCACTTAAAACAACAAAAAAACAACTGAAAAAATTAAGTAAAAATTTTTAATTTTTTACTTAATTGTAAATCACTTAATGACATTTAAACATTTTTATTCCAAATTTATCCTCCCCAAAATAACATAATTTTAAATTTATTCTAATTTTGTATTTTTTTTTTTGATACTTACAAAAAATGTATTTGAAAAGTAAAATCTAAATATATCACATCCTAAATTAGCTTAGAATTAAACTAATATATTTTAATTTGTAATTTAAACATTCATTTTTTAGTTGTTTTCGTAAATATATTAATATATTTAAATATATAAAAATGGTTAATATTACTATATTTTTTAATTATATTTGAATTATGTATAAAATATTATTAATATGTATATAAAAACTGTTTTAGAATTTATTAAATTATATATTTTCAGATGTTTATATTATATTAACTAAAATTATATAACAACAAATAGTAAAAATGATATAAATGTCAATTCACTAGTTTTCAGATAATTTTAAATTTAAAATATAAATAAATTTATAACATATTCAGAGATAAGAAAAAAAAAAAAACAAATTATTCAGATTTTAGGTTTCAATCATTATTAAGTCTTCAATTTTCAGTAGCACTATTCAGTTTTCAGATGAAAAAACAAACTACCCCTAACTCAACAACCGAAAAAATTTCTTTTATAGTTGATAATAGTGTAATTTCATTTTGTATTTATTAATTTATTAATATTAGGTGGAGGTCCGAATTCTTTCCAAAATAATTTACGACCCGAATACACAATTATTTATTAATTGGTAAAAACCCTATAAAACCCCTGCGTCCGCGGGAGGTGCAGCGTCAAATATTCGAGCTTTCAACTACTGCAAATATGGTGAGTCCTCTTCCTCCTTTTTCTTTCTCTCAACGATATTCGCTTGCTTTCTTTCGTAATATCAATTTCTCCATTGACTGTAGCTTTTTTTTTTTAAAAAAAAGGCCCGTCAAGTTTCTGTTTTGGTGCCAAACCGTCAATCTCTCTATATTAATATTCGTTTAGGGTTCGATCTTTATGATGTTTGGGTGTTTAGGGTTTTTCGGTTTTGTTTATGTGTAAAGATCACAACTTCATTATATGAACTCTCTTTTCTTGATGCTTCTCGTTTGATATTGTAATTTGATTGACGTCTGAGTAAATTTACGTAATCATTTTCAATTTATTAGAATATATAGTGAAACATCTTGTATATTTGTTTTGTTTAACATGTTGAATGATGGGCTCCTATTGTTTTCAATTGTAATTTTATGGTTGTTTTAATTCTTTTTTTATGTGTGTTTGTTTCTCTTCTAGTAAGTAAATTAAGGGTTGTTTGCAACAAGGTTGATTGGAAGGTTTTGGTGAGGTACTGATTATAATGGAACTTTGATGTGAAAGGCAAATCCGGTTGCACCATTGATAGCGGGAATTGCAGTAGCTGCTGCTGCTTATGCTGGTAGATATGGTATACAGGCTTGGCAGGCATTCAAAGCAAGGCCACCAACAGCTAGAATGCGGAAATTCTACGAAGGTGGTTTTCAGCCTGTCATGACTAGAAGGGAAGCTGCTCTTATACTTGGAGTCAGGTACTGTTGACAACGAGCTCCTGTCGAGTATGGAAATTTATACTTAATTGTTTGTTGATAGTATTATTTGGATGCACTTTTTGTTAGTTGTATCATGTATGTATGGCTTCATGCGGTGATGTAGTTAATGTGTCCAGGAATCATGTTTATTGATATTATAAAGCTCTGATGATGTATGTAAGGGCATTTAGGCATTGATAATTTCTTATGTAGGTCTGTTTCTGGGGAAGGAACCAAGAGGTGTAGGAATGTCTTAACAATGTATTTTGATGACAATTTTAGAAATGAAATCAATAGCATACGTTGGGTTGTTGAAGTTATAATAATCAGATTCACAGAGCCTTCTAAGCAAGATCGCAGAACCCCTTCCAGGAAACATTTGAGCTAAGCCTGAGGCTTGTGATACGATAATGTGCTCACATCTTAACTGAGATTGAGCGTAGTGTGCTTGGCAAATGCTTTGCCACTTTGGGAAATGGACTATTAACAAGTATTTTGTTTTGACAAGTAATATATGTGATAAAAAACAAAATAATTACATCTAACCGTAATTTTAGTCTTGCCTGTTGATTATTCCATTACTTTTACCTTATTAGTACACATAGAAGCAAATTTTAACTGTCATTGGATTGTGGTGGTAGCATTGACATTCTAACCAAAATTTGCTTAGCAAGCTGTTAAAGCTATGTCCATTGTGTTTTAGGCTATTTTAAGCTTGGATAGAGCTTGGGGAGGTCCAGTGGAGCTCAGCTCATCATTTCTTGCTCATACACCCATGTCTCTGACAATGAGTCAAATTAGAGGAAGAAGAACCTCAGGTCTCTACCTTCTGAACCTAGATGAAGACAATACAGGACATCCTGATGGACCAGATCTAAATCCTCACATGATTATCTAAAACAACTTGTTCATGCAAGTGCTAAATAAGTTATACAATTAGTAAATGAAAAATGTAATATTAGAATCATGAGCAGATCTGTTAAATTTGAGTGCTGTGTTATTGAAGTGGCTATATTTCTCATTAATCTAGTTATAGTTTATGTTCCATTTCTTTTTCTAAGTTGTCGTTTAAGTTAGTTTGATATTGGCTTGTTAAGAAAGAACCCTAGATGCAATTTTAGGCCTTTCTTAGACATCTTATAAGAAGATGATCATAAGCTGTTTATGATTGGTTGATTCTGTTCATTTGGAGCCCGGGCTGAAGTTGTAGGCTGACATATATATTTTTGTGTATTTCTGAGAGGAGCCCTTTTTTCCTTTGAACTCACAATATGTTATTGTTTGCTCTTAACCTCTGAATAAAATAACATGTTGGCTATTTGATCTTCATTTGAGCTTTAAATAAGTGAATGATTTGTTCTAAAGATGTTATATTTCATTTTGCTCAAATTACTTCCTGTTGCAAAATTATGTTTCTTTCCTTTTGATAGAACTTGCACTCCCTGTCAATAACGTTATACAGTTAATGTTTACCTTTTGGTGCACTCAGCCTGAGTTTCTCTCATTTAATATGTTTATATGTTAGAGAAAGTACCCCGGCAGACAAGGTCAAAGAAGCACACAGGAGGGTGATGGTTGCTAACCATCCAGACGCAGGCGGTAGTGATTACCTTGCGATTAAAATTAATGAAGCAAAAGATCTGATGCTCAGAAGAACCAAGGGCAGCAGTTCTGCATTCTAATGTCATTAATCTGCCCTTTTCTCTGCCTGGCCTCTATGGAAAGAGTTTAGGGTTTAGTTTCAAAAACGATACGCTGCCAGAGATGGTGTCCATTTTCGATTACTTTACGTTTGAGCTTAATCTCTAGGTTACTTGTTGAAATTATTTTTTAGACTCAAATATTGCGTTCTATTTTCAAAAATCCAATTTTATTTTGTTTTAATTGTCTGTTAAAGCTGAGAGAAATTTGGTTGTAATTCGGCTTGGAGGTTTTAGTTTTAGGTAACGTGATCTTATTGACGGCAATAATTGTACTATGGGGCGCATCACCCTCTAATGGTTGATTAAGGAAAAAGAGCAGAAGCTATCTCGTTTATAGCCGACTATTATGTTGCTTTGTACTTTGTGGATATGCACATGATTTATTAGCATCATGTACCCATTCACTTTTATACCTTAACAATGGCGAACCATATTATGGTTAAACAACAAGTGTAAAAGATCTGATTTACAACTTCGTAGAAGGAAAAACTACAAAAGGTTAATCTCTGTTGAATTAACATCAATTACCAAAGAACAAAAATATTAATCAGAATCCATTAAATGTTAGAGCAAGTATCGAACCAGTCATATGGTAGATTAGTAGACTTGTTAACATGACTTGAAAGCTTGACTTGTAAGGTACCATCTTCTTTTGTTTTACTAAGCTTAACAAGAGCTAGACAAAGTCGTTGATTGACCCTGAAAGACCACAATTGAACTTCATCATTTATTTCAAGATCATTACTAATTTTAACATCATTCCAAAACGTCTTCAAATTATAAGTTGAGCTGCTCTGCGAGTCCTCTTTTTTCTCCATCTTCCACACATTGCAAGTGAGGGCTGCACAAACACAACCCGCGTCTCGCCATCCTGGTCCAAATATTCCATTGCAACCCGCGTCTCGCCATCCTGGTCCAAATATTCCATCTCTTGTTAGGTCAAGAAGTCTGATCTGATTTGGTTGAGCGGCACTGACATTCGACCGTGATGCTTGTTCACATCAGTGGGATACAAATATTTCTCAATAACCAACATTATATTATTACCGTTCACGTTTTCGATAATTTTTCTTATACCTTCAGGAATATTATTCTGCAGTGTTTGATCCTAACAAATTTGATAGTTTATCTTCTTCCTCTTTCTAGAATCGTTTTTGCTCCTTTTGAGGTTGGTTGACATTTCACACCCCAATCTTCATCATTATTCATATTCAAAAGGTTATTTTTCTCCATAGCAACATACCCTTCACTGGCAAGTTTCTTGCGAGCTTTTTCTCCCATCAACCTCTTTTGTTTTTCCATATACTTCTCCTCTTCAAGCACTTTCTCAGAAGCCACCTCTGCAACCGCCATTAAACTCTCAAAACCAGTCCAGTTTGGATCAATCTTGATATTCCTTCGCTTGAAATCCTCAACACTCAACAAGAAAGGATCGTCTGCTCCTTGTGGCCCCATCTTCTTCTTCAACAAAAAGTGTCAACTACGAAACTCAGCTAGTTTTTTCAAAACTCGCTTAAAAGTTAATATCTTAATTGTGGTGCCTATGTGACTAATTGAGGAGTGACAGAATTATTTAAGTGAAAGGTTGGTCAAATAATAATCCTATTGTTAATAGGAGTAGGATTTCTATATGACAATATAGTTTCATATCAATCATTCAAACACTATTAATAATCCTATTGTTAATAGCAGCTGGATTTCTATGACAATATAGTTTCCTATTAATCATTCAAACATAATTATTCAGCTTTGGAACACTTCTACTACGATAAGGAAAACCTAAGTTTTATTTTATTTTTGTAAACAAAATCTAAGTTTATTATATTTTGTGTTTAGGGAAATCTAGTTAGAGGAAGATACAGATTTATAATCCGAAGTATAAAAATAAAACTAGTGAAGGTTATAATATTTCGTATTTTGAAAAAATAAATATAACTTTTTTAAGCAAAAATTTTCGATACTTTATGGGCTCTAAGTTTCCATTCATAATATATTTTCAAATATCAAATTTGTTTATGAAATTAAAGTGTAAACAGACTCCTTTGTATTGAGAATTGCTTTTGAAATCACACTCGCAGCAGTTGATCCGATCAAACCCCAAAAGAAGCTGCTTGCTATAATACTTTTAAAGTGCGCCATTTTTATTTGGATGTCAGAAACACTAACTTGCATTTCGACAAGCGTATGCGATCGCTGATCCCCTCTCAATGGTCCACGGGGTTTCTGGCAGAAGTCTTACAGTGAAATGGTTCAAATTGGGTGATACTCGATGGCAAAAATGCACTTTTATTTTTTGTTTTTTGAGAAAATGAACTTGGTATTGTTAACAACTTAACATCGCTATCTCTTCGAACTTCCAAGAAGTAGGGCGCTAAAAATCAAGTTTTTTTACCTCCATTCTTTCTCCACTAACATATTAAGTATGCTGTCAACATAATGTCACGTGATGAAGTGGGTAGCATAATTTTCTCCACATACACGACATTGGCTTAGAATAGTTTGACATGAGACAAACGTGGTTAAAAGTTGCTGCCTTCTTACTCTTTAACAACTCTCCTCAAATCTGTGTTATCATCCAAAATTTGCGCGATACGGGAACCTAAAATTTAACCTTTGGTGCCCCGAGCTGGAAGAGCAACCTGTTATTTACATAAGAATTGGGAGGGAAGAAAAATAAAGAGGAAATCCTAGTAAATTTGTGGTGAGATATCCTTCTTCAGTGTAATGTATTATCAGTGACTTTGTACCCCTATACCATAGCTGCTCCAGGCAGCGTTTCAACCATCTCCATTCTCTGTTCAAGAGGACCTTGAGGGCTGCCAAAAAGAGTGGAAAATATCTGCCTGTGGCACTCATCACAGAAAAAGAAATAAGAAAAGTGGCCTTCATATGGGAGTTTATGAATAATGGCTGCAGGTAAAACCCGGCTTATGTAGTCTGTCATTGATGGTGGAACTACTCGATCATCCATCCCCTGTTTAGCATTCATAAAGAAAACTGTAAATTGAGAATCCTTTGGTAAAGTTTTATCGAGTAATAGAGTGGTTCAAAGATCAATATATTAATAATTTATCAGTACACTAGAAACGTGAAGAGCACCTCCAAGTTGCTCTCATGGTAATTAAGAAACAGAAAAAAATGAAAAAAGAAAAAGCAAAAGCCTTCACAATTGACAAAGCCAAACCCAGAGAGAAGCATATGCAATTGTTTATCTTACTAGGCAGAGTGTCTTACGCTAGAGGTCGACTAAGACTAAGATGGAATTAACTCTTTTCCCCTTCTTTGGAGATAACATAGAAGAGTAGCATAAATATGTCAATCAGTCCATAGAAGCAAATTTTGTCCGGGTCTTTTAAGGTCAACATCGAAGAATAGAATAGATAGAGATTTTGAAGAATCAGTAAGTGGGGAACAGGACTTGAATCAAAATACTAGTAGAGAATTAATGATGTGATGAAATATAATTCAATAAAAAATAGATAGCACAACTTGCCAAATTAGCTTATTAGGAGTAGTATTGGAATAAATGAGTAAGGCAAGAGAGAATGTGTGCAAACCTGCCATATATGTATTGGGTCTAAAAATCCAACCTTTTCACATTCTGCCTGACTGTACATGGACCTGAGCCAAGGAAGAATACCTCTTCTCTTGCACTCCTTGCGCACCTGAAGATCTGCCAGGCTAAAACCCCAGTTGGATACCTGTAGCACCACTTCCTCAATAAACGGTTTTGTATTTCCCTGGCGAACTGACTCCTCTACATTCCTCTGCCAGAACTCTGCAAACATTGGCCCTTCAACTAGAATTTCATCCTGAAAAGATCAAGATTATGTTATGCAATCACAAGTAATATTATCAGTTGAACGGGTTAAGGTGTATTAAATAAATATGGCAGCAAGTCATTTCTGACACTTCATTAAAACATGAAAAGAAATAAAATCATTTGGAGAGGTTCTGATCATTGAGAAAATCACCTTTCTTTCAAGCGACAATGACATCCACTTATCAATTCGATCATGCTTTCCAGAAAGAAAGCTTCGATAATAGAAAGACGAGAGTAATTTTGGAAGCCTGCGAGCCAAAAAGTACATTAATTTTCTTCTAGGTAACCACTCTTCCCAAGTTCTTTTCATTTCTTCCTTAGTCATGCTTGGTTCGTATGGGTTAATCATTGGGGCAAACATGGCAGCACCTGCAGTTTGAGCCAAGACACATAAGAAATCCACAATTTAAAAACTTAATTTGATTGTCTAACAATATTTTATTTAAACATTTACGAATTAAAATTTGCAATTATTTATAAATAGTAGGCTTTAAATACGCAAACAGCATGATGACAGAATTTCAGTGCAGTAGTTAAAACATAATAATTTGAATCATAAAAAGGAAGAATGATATACCTGCTATTCTGTTAGGAATGTATCTCAGTGCAGCCCATGCATGCTTGCTTCCACTCGAGTAACCAAGTACCCAAAACTTGTCACTAACCCCAACAGCATTGGCTAGGTACAGCATATCAAACGCTGATGAATTAAGATTCCTGCTAGGATGAGGATCACTCTCCCCAAAGCCAGGAAGATCATACGTCACCAAGCGAACACCAAACTCTTCAAGAAGAGATGTTTTAATGCCCGGTATACCTAAAAATTATTCAAGCATTAGTGATAATTCTGCACCTATTTTCACCAAGAACGCACATCAGAATGTAGTGAACACCACTTCCTCAACGAACAAAATACTAGAAATATCTGTTATCTACCTGCAAGTCTGGATGAAAGAAAAGAATGAGGAGCAATCAGGGAGAATCTAGCTCTGTCCGCAGGAACACCTATCTCACCATAAGCCAAGTGTCTGCCATCTGGAAGCAAGATGCGGCTCGCACATGGAGGATGAATCCGCATTTCTTTCATCGGCTGAGACAAGTTACCATGATTGCTGTTTAAATTCAAAGCTGCACATTGTTTTAACAGTGTAAATACAAATTAATCCAGTTCATCCTAGTAAGGAAACAAATCTAGAAAAAAAAAATGCATATAACATATATAATTACTTCAAGTTGAAAATAACAGCCACAGCAGCCAAATAATCAATACATCTAGACGGTAGTCAAAACTCCATCTCTCTGACCAGAAATTTAATACTATTGTACATCACATACTAATATTGGAAACTAATATAAGATCTTAGTCAACTCATTCACTTTCAAATGAATACAAAGTTGAAATGCTGTCATAACAACGCATACCAGTCAGCTTCAAAGCAATACCTCTGTGGATTCCAATTTCAAACCAAATAATAGCAGAGTCCAATTACAATGTACAGGTACAGTTCAATTGCGAATACACATACATAGCAACCAAGTTTCAAGTAATCAAACAATAAAGCCAAGTCTAATTAATCAGATAACTAACTAGTAAATAGTTATAATCAGTAAGATGGATCTAGAGACAGCACCGGAGAGAGCTATGAGAAAAACGAAGAAAATGATAGCCCAGGCGTGAAGCGGATCGCGATCCTCGGGTAAGTAGTCGTTCAAAAATCTCAAGCGACGGGAAACCTTGGCAGCCGGTCCGCGGAGTTTGTGCACGATAACCGAGTCGTCGGCAATGACAGTCTGCTGGAGTATGTCCTTGCAGCCTTTACCTAATTCTAGAAGCATCTCGCCCCACGACTTCAAGAACCCCGTCACTTGATCCTTCAAACTCTCGCTTTCGTATTCCATTTGATCGCCGACCGATTTAGCTGGTCGAGCTGATAAAATCGGCTCTCCCGCGTATCTAATCGCCGGTCCTTCCATCAAACTCGCCAGCTCCTCCCCCCACGTGTTGGCTCCTCTCACCTCCGCCATTTCTTCGCTTCACACACTACAAGACTGAATGTGTCTATTTCAATGTATATATCTATTTTAAGAGAGGTTGCTTTAACCAGAAGATTCTAGTAATAATGTCAAAGCAGATTAAAACAAAACGGAAACTGAAAAAACTTTAAAAGCGTGATATTGATTCTCGCTTTTGTTTAATTAATTGCTTATAAACTTACGCCGACTATTGCACCACAGAGTCAAATCCTCGTTAATTAATAAATAGTTAAAAATAGAAATAAAATGAAAAAAGCCAAAAGCATCTCTATCGTTGCCTAATCATCTTTCACTTTCCGACACAGAAACCGTTGGCTCTGATTATATGCTTATGTTTTTTTTTTTTTTTCTCTTTTTATTAGGACTTTTTTGTGAATTGACTTCTTAACTAATTATGCAGCCATAGCCAATCAGTTTTTGTTCGAGCTTGGGTTGATGAGCGTTCCACGTCATCATTTGCTGTGCTGTGCGGTGCTCGGATACCGGTTGGCTTTGATGAGGGACCAGGACCTACTAATCTACTATCACCCGTTGCACTGACGCATCAAGTATGAGAGTGATATGCGGTGTGCGCATGTGACTTGGGAATGTTCTTTTGTTAGAACGGTTTTTTTAAGGGATAATCTAAAAATCCTAATGTAAAAATATTGATTTTATCATTAAAAATTTTATTTTTTTTAAATTTTTCCTAATATTAATAAATTAATATAAAATATTAATTTTTCATCTATACCCTTATCATCAATAGGGATATTGTCGTTTTTTCGAGTGTATTTTAAATAATTTTATTAATGTTTGGAAATTTAAAAAAAAAATTGAAATTATATATAATAAAATAAATATTTTTATAAATTATGTTAGGGTTTTTTGGGTTGTCCCTTCTTTTAATTAGGTTTTATATTAACTGTTGTTAGGGGGTAAGTCCTAGTCAGATCATCTGCCGGTTACGGTTTGATTTGACGACGGAGTAGTAATTCCATCATACGGTGAGTGTATCGAGAGGCGGTACGTGGGAGTATGATGGTAGGGAATCTTTGGTAGATTTGATTAAATTAATGGGAAGTGGCGGTGATTGTGGAAAATGAAGAAAGAGAAAGCTGGCTGTTACGGAATCTTGGTAACAAAAAACAAAGGACAAGAATTCTTTGGTAACCAACGAATCAGCCCTCCTTTTTTCTCAACTTCTTTTGGTGGTCCCAGCCCTTGTGTTGGCCCATTTGTCGTGCTGGATACGCCATGCCCTATCAATGGACGGACGAAAGGAGGCTCACTATAACTTCTCTGAATAAATATTTTAAAAGTAAATCTTTTAAACAAATTTATTAATTATTTAATTATCAATTAAACAAATTTTATAAAATTATAAAGTATTTAATTAAATTATTTTTAAAATACTTTTAGATTATTAATTTATAAAAAATTTATATAAAAGAAAATAATAGTATCTTTATTTTAGGAATATATTATTTTAATCTTATCCATAAAAAATTACTCAATCGCAATTGCAATAAAAATTTTATTGTGCTCTACCTATTTTTCACTATTGGTTTAATTAGTCTTAAGAAAAATGAAGATTTTGTTTCTTTCTTCTTTTTTTTTTTTTTTCGTTTACCTGTATCAATTGCAATATATATATATATATAATATAAACCAATAACAAAAATAATTGTAAAAAAACACATACACACAAAATATATAAATTTATCGATTAAAGAGAAGTTCTCAAATATTTTTATAAAATAAAAAATGAATGAAATTGAAGGCTATATACTTATATTTATGAAGAAAATGTAATAGAATTATAAAGATATTGATATAATAAAACGGAGGTAGATTAGATGTTCTAATCATTTAAAAAAATCTAAAAAATATCTACTTAGAAAAGTTCAATATTTGAGCTTATCCAAGTAAATCTTTTTTAACTTTTTTAATTTCCTAAAAACTCTATTAGGTTATCAACCAATCGACGTAAAAAAACTCAAGTCGAATTTTTAATAATAAAAAAATATTTTTTGACAGTAAATAAACTATACCAAACGTATACTTAATATATTTTTACTATATTTTGTGTAAATAAACTGTACCAAATGTATACTTAATATATTTTTACTATATTTTATGTCTTATGAGGATAAATGTAATAATATTTTTAAACATTCTTAATATTTTCTTTAATTTAGATTTTTTATGTTTTTGCGAAATTGATATTCATTTCCTTGGATTAGACAACATGTATCATTTTTTTTTTTTTTTGGTATACTTATGCTAACCCAAAAATTAACCAAAACCAAATAGAATCAAACTTGAATGATGCTGTTTGAATAACCACTCTTAAAACAAGAGGAAACAATTTACACTAAATAGATGACAACCTATATTGGTGGGAGGCTGGGAGCAAAACCCACCTATATCAGTGGGATGGAGGGGTCGTGAAATGTAGAACCCATGACCTTTTGGCAATAACTTTTATCACCCAGTTGTTGCCCATCCACGACAACATATATCATTTAAGTTTGGTTATTTTAGGCATTTTAAGTTTGAAATTTGTTATATTTTAAATTGATGTAGAATAAATTAGATGGTGTTGACGTGGTAAACCAGCCAACCAGATTCTTGAGCCCAATGCCGCGCTGATAAGGAGACCTGCAACAAACGGACCGAATAATGGCGAAGAAGAAAGAAGAAAGAAGAAAGAACACAGGAGGTTTGAAGTGGTTCGGCCCGATCTGGAAGGGCCTACGTCCACTTGTTCTGTTATTACTGTTGATCTCTCACAAAATGGTTGCTCTCCCTACGTTTTTACAGAGTAACAGCCTCTCAAACTCTCAATTTTCTGGATCCGCTCAACAATAAATGCCTCTCTATATTTATAGAGGAGAAGAGGCTACAAAGAGGACAAACGGACAAAAGGGCTGATCTTGTCGTAATAAATGCCGCTGGAGAGCTTTAAATGCTTCTGACTTCTGGCATGTCAACTCTGGTAAAACGTGGGCCGACTGCAAGCCCATGCTGGTTTGGTGAGATTTCCTGAAATTAAGCTGTCATTAGGTGAAAAACCCTTACTTATCGTGCAAGACACGCCATTTTACTGTCTTGCATTGAACCTGGACGAACTGGGTAGAAAACGAACTAGAGCTTCGACGTGACGATCTGGACTCAGAAACGATCTGGCGATCTTGATATTGCTGCAACGGTCTAACGACCTTGACGTCGCTATCAGCGTAATCGGGTGAAACTGTCACTGTCTGCCCCGATCTCGATCTCGTGATCTGATACACAGTATCTCTCACGGGCCTTTGGTAACTTGGGCCACTATTCAAATGGGCCTTCACCAGCCCATTTGAGGAATCCAAAAATACCCATAACATCAACCCCCCAGTTCTTAGGTCGTTTCCTGCGGCCTGAGAACTCAAAAGTCAACCATGATCTTTGTAACGAAATGAGACTTTACACGGCGATCTGACTTTTTTAGCGAACTAAAATCTTCATGCTGCCCTGAGAGGCTCAAACGGTCTGATTGTTTGAACTGAAAGCCTATCTGAACTGAAGAATTCTGAGCGTACTGAGAATTTCGATCAGCGTACTGATACCTGAAGCGGACTGAAAACCTTTCATCGATCTGAGATCTTGAAAAGCTAAATTTTTCCCTCCTTTTTCTCGGACACGTGGCAACATTTCCTGAGGCGGTTTGTCTTTTGCAACGGTCATTAAATGCACGTCTTTTCGTCTGATGGCGTCTCCTCGGGTCACGCACCCTAGATCGCGCTGCACCGTTGGATCTGAGGCGGTTGGTCTGCCACCAGATCCAGCGGTCAGCGATATGACCTCGGGACTGGCTATATAAAGGGGGCCAGTCTATTCTTTTTGCCTTTAGCTTGTCATTTTCACACTTCAGGTTTCATCTTCGTCTTCTCGCTTCCGTCTGTCATCAGTCTTCAATCTTTTGGTTCTCCGGCGTCCATCATTCAGGCGACGTTTCTGCTTTCCGGTCACCGGTGAGTTCTTTATCTTCGTCGTTTCTTTGCTTTTCAGCATTTTACTGCTTTTTACTTCTGGCGATGATTTGCTTGCTGCTTGGTTTCTGGAATTTTGTTCTTATGCTTGTGTTTGAAGGTCTGCGTCTTTTTGTATTCCCTTAGTTTGATCCGTTAGGTTGCTGAAGAAAACTTGATTATTTGTTTGAGAGAGTTAGAGCGATCTTAAGGTCGCGCATAGAAAGTAGAACACGATCTTGAGGTCGCTCATAACCTTGCGCGGCGTCTGCGACCTGTTAGGTAGTAGCTAGATAGCAAACTAGGAGCTTTAGTTCGATAGGAACGGTCCGCATTCGGCGGCCTAACTGCTCCTTTTTGTTTGTAGATGTCTTCAGGTCGCACACGCCCACAGCACATCGTAGGAGAGGACGATTCTTCCAGCTCGGAGGATCAAGTGAGGGAGGTCCCTCAAGCGTCCTTACATAGCGAGGACGTTACTGAGGAGTTCTCAGCTCGAGAGAGCTCAGAAGGGAATCAGTCTTCCCAGGCCGGGGAGCTTGATCCGGCGGAGATCAGGCGAGGCCGCGAGATGTTTAATCATCATCCCTCGCGGACAACATACCAGGACCTCATCGGTCTGGGGGTTCAATATCGCTTTCCCTGGGGCTGTCGTCTTATGGAGCCCGCTCCTATGGACCATGCGGCCACACCCCCCAGGGGATTTGTGGCCATCAGCGTTCAGCATCTGGAGGCCGGTCTACGGTTTCCTGTTCCGTCGTATTTGATCGAGCTTTTGAACGTCCTGAAGCTCGCTCCCTTCCAGCTGACCCCGAATTCGTACGCCCAGTTTTCCTCGCTAGTGATCTTCTTTAGGAAGTACGGCCTGCCTTTCCCGAATCCAGGAATTATAAGGCACTTATACGCTTTTAAGGCTACTAGCAGGGGGCAACCTCGGGATGGTATCTACTACGCTTCCCCTCGCACGGCGTCCATTTACAAGGACGTGGTACCAAAAGGGGATGCCAAGGGCAAGTCCAACGTAGGACATTATAAGACGAGCTGGTTCTATGTGTCTTGCCCTTCACTGTCCAATCTTTTGAACTTCAGCTTCCGGGCTGAACCAGGTAGGGTGTTCTTCAAGCTGCTTTCCAGCTTATGTTTGCGATCCCGAACTAAATATTTTCCTTTTTTGCAGATCTTTCCGCTCCAGCCCTCGGCTTGACTCAGGGCGAAACAGCCGATCTCGAGATCCTTGGTGCTTGCAGATCGGACGAAGACGACGTTAAGCTGACGGATGAACTGCTTCGCCAATACCAGCTTGCTTCCGAATCCGCAGAGGGATTGGTTTGCTCTAAACATATCGGATCTCGGCGAACTAAACCTGTAAGGTCCGTTTTTGACGAGGTTGTTGACACCAGCTCGGGATCGGACAGCGTCGAAGAGGTTGAAATGGCGCCCTTACAGCTAGTCCCGCCACCCAGGAAGAGAACTCGCCAGACCGGAGGCCAGGCTGCAATATCACCGGCTACCCCGGGTTCATCTGGCGCGATGGGGACTCAGGCCGCGAGTACGGCCGAACCTCCAGCCCCTCAAGCTGTTCAGCCCGTTTCTCAGAGGGCTCCCCCGGCCAGGACTGCTACTGCCGCGGACAAAGGTAAGCAGGTCGCGGCCCATCAGGGGTCGAAGAAGAAAAATCAAGGGGCGCCCATCGAGCCTTCTCCCACCAAGAAGACCACGCTGGTCATAGGGAAACAGACCGCGGTTTCGTCTCGGCAATCTCAGGAGGGTGCCCCGGGGCAGGCTGCTGAGGAAATTCCCGGGCTATCCTACCTCAAGCTCGCATTCGAGCAAGTGCCCGATCTTCTAGGGAACTCTGCCAAGTTCCTGGATGGTAAGGAGAGCCACGGGGTGAACTTGCTTAACTACTCACTCCGGGAAGCTGCTAAGGTGAGATTTTCCCCTTTTTTCTTTTGTCTTATATTTTCCTTGCTTTCCTCCTGCTGATTTAAGTTGTTCAGAGCGCTATGGCGACGGCGAAGGCAATAGATAGCGAACTGAAGAGGGAGGAAGAAGAGAAGAAGCTCAAGGCCGCGAAGAAGGAGCTTGAGGCGACCTTGTCAGAACGTGACATCGAGCTCGCGGTGGCAAGGAGTGATCGCGAGATTTTTCAGAAGAAGCTGCTCGATGCTGAGGCCGCCCGTCTGCAGTCCGATACCACTTGGGCTGAAGAAAAAAGCAGGATGGAATTGGTGATCAACAGCCTCAATTCTCAGGTCGAAACGGCCAGGACTGTGACGGATGACCGGGAGAGGGAGCTGAAGGACGCAGAGGCGCAGCATGCGATGGAGATCAGCAAGCTCCTGGACGAGCTGACTGCTACTCGAGCTCGGATAGAGGAGGTCAGGGTGGAAACGGAGCAAAGCATGGTTTACACCCTGTGGACGCATCACCCTAAGATAGATTATTCCATCTTTGGAGATGACGCTGTGAAGGATGTTGAGTTCTATGCTGAGGACGTTCAAGCCGCAGCGGAAGCAGAGCAGGGCCAACCACAAGAAACTCCCTGGACGCCTGCTGAGATCGTCCCTCCAGAAGCTGCTGATGACCAAGCGACCACCAGCTCAACCCCCCAAGACCCTCAGGACCCCTCCAGCTCGCAACATTAGTCCCCTTTTTTTTTTTGTTTTGTACTTGGTTTATTTTCGTCTTCTGAACTCACCTCTTCTCAGGTCTTTGTTTTGTAATAATAACTTTATAACTCAATATATGCTTCATTTCGTTTCGCTTTAATTTGCGTAATGCTTTTATTGGACGACGTAGATAACGATTGTAAGTTGTTATTTTGAATGTGCTGGTGACGTCGTCACGTTGTGATTTTCAGTCCACAGGAGGACGTCGGCCCGTCCAGAGCGTTGCGAGCTCACAGGGCGCTGCGTCTCCGTCCAAGACCAATTGATGACAGGTCCACAGGAGGACTTCGGCCCGTCCAGAGCGTTACGAGCTCACAGGGCGCGGCGTCTCCGTCCAAGACTGTTGTTTGATGACAAGTTCACAGGAGGACGTCGGCCCGTCCAGAGCGTTGCGAGCTCACAGGGCGCGGCGTCTCCGTCCAAGACTTGAATAATTTTAAGTCCACAGGAGATCACGGGCCCGTCCAGAGCGTTGCGAGCTCACAGGGCGCGCGATTCCGTCCAAGACTTGAATAATTTTAAGTCCACAGGAGATCACGGGCCCGTCCAGAGCGTTGCGAGCTCACAGGGCGCGTGATTCCGTCCAAGACTGTTGGTTGGGGACAAGTCCACAGGAGGACGTCGGCCCGTCCAGAGCGTTGCGAGCTCACAGGGCGCGGCGTCTCCGTCCAAGACTTGAATAATTTTAAGTCCACAGGAGATCACGGGCCCGTCCAGAGCGTTGCGAGCTCACAGGGCGCGGCGTCTCCGTCCAAGACTTGAATAATTTTAAGTCCACAGGAGATCACGGGCCCGTCCAGAGCGTTGCGAGCTCACAGGGCGCGTGATTCCGTCCAAGACTGTTGGTTGGGGACAAGTCCACAGGAGGACGTCGGCCCGTCCAGAGCGTTGCGAGCTCACAGGGCGCGGCGTCTCCGTCCAAGACTTGAATAATTTTAAGTCCACAGGAGATCACGGGCCCGTCCAGAGCGTTGCGAGCTCACAGGGCGCGTGATTCCGTCCAAGACTGTTGGTTGGGGACAAGTCCACAGGAGGACGTCGGCCCGTCCAGAGCGTTGCGAGCTCACAGGGCGCGGCGTCTCCGTCCAAGACTTGAATAATTTTAAGTCCACAGGAGATCACGGGCCCGTCCAGAGCGTTGCGAGCTCACAGGGCGCATGATTCCGTCCAAGACTGTTGGTTGGGGACAAGTCCACAGGAGGACGTCGGCCCGTCCAGAGCGTTGCGAGCTCACAGGGCGCGGCGTCTCCGTCCAAGACTTGAATAATTTTAAGTCCACAGGAGATCACGGGCCCGTCCAGAGCGTTGCGAGCTCACAGGGCGCGTGATTCCGTCCAAGACTGTTGGTTGGGGACAAGTCCACAGGAGGACGTCGGCCCGTCCAGAGCGTTGCGAGCTCACAGGGCGCGGCGTCTCCGTCCAAGACTTGAATAATTTTAAGTCCACAGGAGATCACGGGCCCGTCCAGAGCGTTGAGAGCTCACAGGGCGCGCGATTCCGTCCAAGACTGTGTTGAGGCCGATAAATACAAGAATGATGACAGACATAAGAGGAGAGAATTTGCTTGAATATATTTATATATGCACTGGCGAACTGCCAAAAGTATTACAATTGCAGCAAATAACTTGATCTGATAAATTACATTTGAGATAGATAATCCGATCTGAATATATTACACGAAGTACGGTCGAAGCTTCTCGGCGTTCCATGCTCGCGGGAGTTCCATTCCGTCCATATTGCTTAAGTGATACGCTCCATTCCCCAAATTCTTCTGAACGATGTAAGGACCTTCCCAGCTCGGTCCTAGAGTGCCTTCGCTGGAATTCCGAGCTGCAGGCAGAATCAGTCTCAGTACCAGATCTCCGACGTTGTAGTGACGAACTCGCACTTTTTTGTTGTAATATCTGACAACTCTCTGCTGGTATACTGCCAACCTTAGTTGAGCTTCATCCCGTAGTTCGTCCACGAGGTCGAGATTGCGCGTGAGCAGCTGCTGATTATCTTCAACGTTGAAAGTGGCTCTTCGGTGCGTCGTTACTTCGAACTCAGCTGGAATCATGGCTTCACACCCGTAGACCATTGAGAAGGGCGTTTCCTGAGTCGTGCTGCGAGTTGTAGTCCGATAGGCCCATAATACCTTTGGGAGCTCGTCCACCCATCCCCCCTTTCTTGCCTCTAGCTTCGTCTTCAGGATCTGCTTGATGATCTTGTTCACGGCTTCGACCTGTCCATTGGCTTGAGGATGATCTACTGCGGAGAAACTCTTGGTGATCCCGAGCTCGTCACAAAAGTCGACGAACTGCTCACTGCTGAACTGAGTCCCGTTGTCTGTAATTACCTGCTGCGGAATACCAAACCTGCTGATGACATTACTCCACATAAACTTGATGATCTTCGATGTCGAGATGTCAGCTAGCTCTCTTGCTTCTGCCCACTTTGTAAAATAATCAACCGCGACCACGGCGTATTTGTAATTTCCCCGAGCTGTCGGCAGGGGCCCAATCAGATCCATACCCCAAATCGCGAACGGCCACGAGCTAATCATCTGTTGCAGAAGTGCAGGAGGAGCTCGGGGCACTTTTGCGAACCTCTGACACTTGTTACACTTCCTCACCAGGGTGATAGCGTCCTTTTTTATTGTAGGCCAGTAGAAACCCTGCCTTAACGCCCTCTGAGCTAGAGCGAGGCCGCCGGAGTGATTTCCACAATGGCCTGAATGCATGTCATTTAATACCTTCTCGCAGTCCGCCCCATCTATACACCGCAAAAGAGGAGCTGAGAAGCCCCTTTTATATAACAGATCGTCGTAGATGCAGTAGCGCGCAGATCGCGCCTTCAATTGGCGAGCTTCGTTTTTCTCTTTGGGAAGAACCCCGTTTTGCAGATAGTCAACCAACGGTCTTATCCATGAATTCTCTGCCACTACCAGGGCCATCATCACTTCCTCCTTCTGAATACTTGGAACCGGCAGGAGCTCGACAGACACTGGCTTCAAATCTTCTGCTATCTGAGTAGTGGCTAAGCGAGCTAGAGCATCAGCATGCGCATTTTGAGCTCGCAGGATCTGGTTCACTTCGTACCTCTGAAATGCCCTGAGCAACTCTTGCACCTTCTCAAGATACGCAGCTGTACTTGATGTTCGAGTCCGGTACTCCCCTTTTACTTGGAACACAACGAGCTGAGAGTCACTGAATATTCTTACCCGGTCAGATCGCATCTCCCTAGCGAGCTTCAGCCCCGCTATGAGTGCTTCGTACTCTGCCTCGTTGTTTGTTGCTTTGAACCCGAACTTTAATGCATAGAAGATCCTGTGCCCCTCCGGACTGATGAGTAAAATTCCTGCCCCGGCTCTCAGCTCGCTTGACGAGCCATCAACATACAACTCCCACATCGGCTCTTCCGATGGCCCAGCTCCTTCCTCTGCTTTCCCGGTAAATTCTGCAATAAAATCTGCCAGGGCCTGAGCCTTGATGGACGGTCTGGGGATATACTCGATGTCGAACTGGGCCAGCTCGACTGCCCACTTCAATAGGCGACCTGAGGTATCCGAAGTCTGGAAAATCTGCTTCAAGGGATACCGAGTCGGGACCTCGATCTTATGAGCCTAGAAATAAGGTCGGAGCTTTCTGGATGCGGTCACCAAACAATCAGCGAGCTTCTCTATCTGGGAATACCTGGTCTCCGCATCCGAAAGCCTCTTGCTGACGTAATACACAGGGAGCTGCGTCCTGTCTTCCTCTCGAACCAAAGCCGCACTGAGGGCGCTATCTGATACCCCCAAATAAAGGATGAGCTTTTCCCCTTCTACAGGTTTTGACAAAAGTGGAGCCCGGCCCATATACTCTTTCAGCTGCTGGAAGGCCTGCTCGTACTGTTCCGTCCATTCGAAGTCTTTTACCCTTTTCAGCACGTCGAAGAATGGAATACACTTATCAGTCGCTTTCGAGATGAATCTGCTAAGCGCCGCGACCTGACCTGTCAGACTTTGAACCTCTTTGACCGTCCTGGGCGACCTCATATTCATCAAGGCCAGAATCTTTTCTGAATTGGCTTCGATCCCCCTCTCATTCACCATGAACCCCAGGAATTTTCCAGATGCAACCCCGAAAGCGCACTTCAGCGGGTTGAGCTTCATCCTGTAATTTCTCAGAATCTGGAATGTCTCCGCTAGATCGTCGACATGGGACTCGGCTTGCTTCGACTTGACCAGCATGTCGTCTACATACACTTCCATCGACCTGCCGATCTGCTTCTCAAACATCTTATTGACGAGCCTCTGATAGGTCGCGCCAGCATTCTTCAGACCGAAGGGCATCACCTTATAGCAATAAAGGCCTCTATCCGTAATGAACGAGGTATGCTCTTCGTCCAGCGGGCTCATAGGAATTTGGTTATATCCTGAATAAGCATCCATAAAACTCAACAGCTGGTGACCAGCAGTCGCGTCCACTAACTGATCGATCCTTGGAAGAGGGAAACTGTCCTTAGGGCACGCCTTATTGAGATCGGTGAAATCAATGCACGTCCTCCACTTGCCACTCTTCTTCTTTACGAGCACAGGGTTAGCGAGCCACAGTGGATACTGGACGGCCCTGATGAAGTTATTAGCGAGCAGTTTATCAACCTCCTCTTTGATGGCATCAGATCGCTCTTTTGTCAACGGTCTCCTCTTCTGGCGAACCGGTCTGAATCGGGGATCAATATTCAATCTATGCGACATAACCTCAGGGTCGATCCCAACATGTCCTCGTGACTCCAGGCGAAGACATCTACATTTTCTTTGAGGAAATTAACGAGCTGATTCTTCACTTCCGGGGTCAGACCTCGCCCCACACTCAGGCATCTTCTTGGATCTTCCTTGCTGACCTGAATAGATTCAAGCTCGTCTACTAGACCCGATGTCAAAAACTCATCCACCTCGCGAGGATCAAGATCGCGATCAAAGCCCTCTTTGATGACTCCATCTGGCTTTCCTCCAGTCACCATATCTATTTGCTTATACGTCACCCCGATCTTCATAGCCTTCACATAACAGCGTCTCGCTGTATACTGCTCACCTCGAATTACCCCAACTCCGCTGGCCGTCGGAAACTTGATTGTGAGAGCCTTGGTTGACACGACCATATCCAGATCGTTCATCGCGGGCCTCCTCAAAACCACGTTGTAAGCAGATGCCCCATTAACGATGAGGAAGTCCGCTAGGGTAGTTGCCTGACGAGCTGGATCTCCTATTGAAAGCGGAAGTCTTACTTGGCCTATTGGGATGACGGCGTCCCCAGTGAAACCGTAGAGAGGCTCAGGAGACGGCTTCAGCTGATTAGCCCCTAACCCGAGCTTATCATAACAATCCTTGTACATAACATTGACCGAGCTGCCTGTATCTATCATGATCCTCAGGACCTCGGCGTTGCTGATTCTCGCCTTGACAACAAGGGCGTCATTATGGGGAAATTTTACCTCGCTTTCGTCCTCCTTTGTAAAAACGATCTCCTCCGAAGTCATTCTAGCCTTCTTCGCAGGCCCTTCCTGATCACCCCGCCCTGTAAGATAGACGTGATTTGCCTCTCGCACATATCTTTCATGAGACTTACTAGAGGATCCGGCGATGTGGGGACCGCCATGGATGGTATAGATAGTTTTCACTGTCAAATCAACCCCCTACTCTTGGCCTTGCTGACTCGTCTGCGCGGGCTGGTGATCTCGACGAGGACGCTGATTCTGGGGCTTCCCCTGGTCGGGCTGTACCACATACTCCTTCAGACGGCCATTTCTTATCAAATCTTCTATGGCGTCCTTAAGGTCCCAGCATTCAGACGTATTGTGCCCGTTCTCCTGATGATAAGCGCAATACTTACGGGGATTCTTGAACTTACCCGGGAAACCAGTAGGGCTCGGCCTCCCGAAGTTGACTCGATGCTTTTCTGTCTGAAAGATCCGATCTTGCCTATCGGATAATGTACTGTAGCGGTGGAAGCGACTTCGAGGTGGCGAATGGTTCCTCCTGGGCTCCTTCCTAGCTCGCTTCGCCACCTGATTATTAGATCGGTTTCTTCTATCTTCATTACCGACCTGATCCCTCTTCTTGCCTTGATGGGATCCGCTTGCCTCATTTTTCGGCTGGCTAGCCTTTCTCGAGCTAAAGGATTCTTCCCATCTGATCTCCCTATTAGCTCGCTCATAAAATTCTCCCAGGTCTTTGACAGGCATTTTGTAAATGCTTTCATACAGCTTTCTATCCTTCCGAAGTCCAGCCGATATTGTTGACAAAACGCCCTCATCAGACGGGCTCTCCACATTATTAATCTCACTTCTGAAACGGCTGATATATTCCTTTAGCGATTCCCCTGACCGCTGAAAAATGGTTGCGAGATGACAGGCCGGAGCGAGCTGCCTTTTCAATGCTTTATACTGGTCGAGGAACTTTTGCTGGCACTCCTCCCAGCTACTGATACTGCGAGGTGGCAGATTCCTGAACCAAGTTCGCGGTATTTCTCCGAACGTCGCAGGGAACACGCGACACTTTACCAACGAACTAGAGGTTTGCAAATTCATTTGGACGTTGAAGGCATCCAGATGGTCATAGGGGTCTGAATCTCCATTATACTTCGGAATGTCAGGGAGCTTAAACCTGGCAGGAAGCGGCTCTCGATCTATCTCTGCCACGAGAGGGCTTCTGTCTTCACTTCGCTCTGCCACCGCCTGAGCCCCAGGTCGCTCTTCGAGCTGCTGCATTCGCTCCAGGAGCTGCTGAATGATCGGGTCTTGAGCTCCGAGCTGCCTCACGGGGGACCTCCTACTCCTTTGACTTACCCCAGTGATAGAATGCTGGTCGTACCTTCGGCGTTCTCGGCCCACCTCGTAATTATCGTTCTCTCTACGTCGGTCGTTCTGGCCTCGCCACAGCTCGTCTTCATTTCTGCGATCTGAAACACGGGGAATTACATTGTTTACCTCGACCCTTCTGCCACCATCTCGGCTGATTCTGACTCTCACATCTGAAGGTCGGGCCGCATCTCCATTCTCCCGAGCTCGCTGACCCCGAGCTTCAGATCGCCTATTCGACGAATGAAGAGATCCTTCTGGCACATGCACTCCCCTTGCGACCTCTGCTACAGGAGGTGGAATCACCGTCGTCCTTGGCACGTTCTGATCACGACCTCGTGCCATCGCCCTCAACGTATCCGCCATCTGCGCCATTGTAGCTTCTATCCTCTCCTGACGTCGGGCCAAGTCATGCATGACGTCCCGTCCTCCCTGAGACGGTCCTGCACCCATATCTGTCATCTGAGGCTGACGCCGCAGCTCGGTCTCTTCGATTCTATCGTCTACTGAATTTCTGGTCGTTCTCCCCTTAGCCATGGCGATTACAGAACTCCACTTCACAGTTGAGCCATTCCTCTAGCGCCAAAATGTTGACGTGGTAAACCAGTCAATCAGATTCTTGAGCCCAATGCCGCGCTGATAAGGAGACCTGCAACAAACGGACCGAATAATGGCGAAGAAGAGAAGAAGAAAGAAGAAAAAAGAAAGAACACAGGAGGTTTGAAGTGGTTCGGCCCGATCTGGAAGGGCCTACATCTACTTGTTCTGTTATTACTGTTGATCTCTCACAAAATGGTTGCTCTCCCTACGTTTTTACAGAGTAACAGCCTCTCAAACTCTCAATTTTCTGGATCCGCTCAACAATAAATGCCTCTCTATATTTATAGAGGAGAAGAGGCTACAAAGAGGACAAACGGACAAAAGGGCTGATCTTGTCGTAATAAATGCCGCTGGAGAGCTTTAAATGCTTCTGACTTCTGGCATGTCAACTCTGGCAAAACGTGGGCCGACTACAAGCCCATGCTGGTTTGGTGAGATTTCCTGAAATTAAGCTGTCATTAGGTGAAAAACCCTTACTTATCGTGCAAGACACGCCATTTTACTGTCTTGCATTGAACCTGGACGAACTGGGTAGAAAACGAACTAGAGCTTCGACGTGACGATCTGGACTCAGAAACGATCTGGCGATCTTGATATCGCTGCAACGGTCTAACGACCTTGACGTCGCTATTAGCGTAATCGGGTGAAACTGTCACTGTCTGCCCCGATCTCGATCTCGCGATCTGATACACAGTATCTCTCACGGGCCTTTGGTAACTTGGGCCACTATTCAAATGGGCCTTCATCAGCCCATTTGAGGAATCCAAAAATACCCATAACAGATGGTTAGCAGTATTTATCATGATTAATAACTATATATGTTATTTGAATGTATATTCCAACGATCGGAACATAATAAGTCTCATAATAGACTAAAAACATCTCCAACGCAAGTGTGGATTGTGAAAAAACTGAGTATCACATAAGATAAATTGATAGAGGGTTAAAATTAGTCTCTCCAATACAAATTTTCCTAACTACTATTAAGCTGACATGACAAAAAAGAAAATATAGGTTATCAACCTCAATGTCTATGTCTAGAGAGTCTCTTGAACATCTATATGTCAGCAATAAATAATTAAAACTTTCATAAATAATATTTTATGATAATTTTCTTTAATGATATATTATTGTTTGACTATTTATCATTCGAATAAATAGAATAGCATTGGATAATCCTTTTAGATTTGAGTGTCTATAAATCTATATTTATGTCATATAGGATACATATTTCCTTGATATTGATTATGTGTCTATTTTTTTTTTAAAAAGACAATCCACATTTACATCAAAAATGCTTTAAGTTTACCAAACTTCGATGGACCGAAATTTTATTTTCATAATTAAGATGTAACAACTTTCGTAACGAAGAAAAATGACTATTCACACAGGTGGTAATGCCAATAACGTGGGTTCAGGATGATGTTAAGAGCATTCAGCCATAATACCCAAAAAAACCCCATATCGATTTTAAACTCGATAATCAAGGTCATGACGAGTACTTTTCGAGGCGAGGAGGTGAACACACCGTCAACTCTCTATTACCAACAGTCCACCTTCATCATCAAATTTATTTATTTTTTCAATACGAATATTATAAAATTTTTGTATTTTTCAATAGTTATTGAATAAAAATATTATATTTTAAAATTTTTGAATACTAACATATGAAATATAGTTCAAATTATTAATGATTGACTGTAAAAGTAATTGAAAAATAATAATAATAAAAATAAATTTTAAGAACCATTCATGGTAATCAGCCAAAAAAAAAAACTATATATTTTATAAAATTTGTAGTTTATATGTTAATTTTTATTAACTGTAATAAACGTATCCATATCTAATAATTTAAAATATATTGCATTTTAAAATTTTAAAGTTACATTGATTTTTTAATGATTAATAAACTATATAATAAAATTTCTTTATTAAATACTAATCCATAAATAAACAACAAGCGGATTGGGTTTTAGGAGAGAGTTGGGGTGTGAGCAGCTTACCCTACACCCACCTCGCTTCTGAAAAAGTTTTTTATAAACAACACTAAACCCACTTATTTTAGTTTAACTCCATCTTGTTTGGATGAGGTATGCTCATGTCGAATTTGAATTTTTTTTTTTTTTTTTTTTTAGGAAATATGATGTTTTTCAAAAGGATTGACTTTTTTTATATTCATATATACAAGTTTATAAAATGTCCTAGTAGAAATTGACCTCTTATCATCTTAGAAAGAGTGATGTATAGTTTGTATCTTAATTACTTTTAGATTAGATAAATGATTTTTCTTTTTTAAATAACACATAGTATAACCATTCGAATATAGAATATTAACAGTTAAATGATGGCTTGTTATATAAAATCTCATTACTATATGTCTCTAAAACTTTTTAGATATTTGGGTAAAAGAAAATTGTATCTCTAATGATAGGGTAAGATTTTGCAATCTGATATGCATTTTTAAAAGAAAAATAAAGGAAAATAATATTTTCAATTTTGTAATTTTTATAAAATTTTGAGTATAAAATGTGATTTTATTAAATCTTAAAATCTAATTTTTTAAAAAAATTAAGTTGAATATATTCATACAACCTCTTCTATAAGAAATTAGCGGTTTCTCCACTAATTTCAGTTTTTTATGCATTCCCGTGATAATTACTCTACATTCATATTACATAAATCTGTTGATATGGTTTTTGTTTTTTTTTTTTAAATAGATATGGTTGTTGTTTTGTTGAATTGATACGGCAAGAGTGTTTGTAACTGTTCGAAGTTGTATTATTTGCAGTGTGTCAAAAAAAAAAAAATTGTACTGTTTGCAGCGACAATAAGACTAATTCCAATATTTCACACAGGTCAAATACCTCCACCTGGTCCAAGCCAACGGCGCCCAATACTCTCGATGTATTTCAGCATATGTCAGCTGCTAATAAACTACGAATAATGAGACATAGCCGCCAAAAATTGTAATTGGAAGGCCAATTTACCAACAATCAGACTACCAAATTGCCTAATTAAATTTTATTTTGGCGTTGAAAGTTTTTGTCACTTGGAATTTAACATCGTGGCCAATTATATCGGTCACAACTCAGAAGCCTAACACTAGACCTCACACACCATCCAAATTTGTTACACTCCAACAACAGTTTTTTCGGGGGAAAATTGGAAGCTGTCTCCAATTTGTAGGTACTGAATTTTCTCCTTGAAGCTCTCACCATAATATATTCAGCGTTTTGTAGTGTTGTTTGTATCTGTATCTTGAAATTGGAAGAAGACAATCCCGTATGGTGCGGATTTATATATGAATTATGCCGGTAACCTGTTTGATAAAATGTCCATAAGAATTGAAAGACTTGTAAGTTTCAGTTTTTTAAAGAATTAGAGAGGTTGATGATTGTCTTGTTGCTGGTAAGACAGTGACTTATAATATAACCAAGTATTAAGGTTGCATGAGCATGTGCACCATCAGCATTGTCTTCGGTGATTTTGAAGCTAATATTTGATCATTTTATGAGTTTACACGACTGTAATGTTGAATGGCCTTGAAATATTGGTTTTGTTGAAATAATGTGTTTTGATAACAGGTGAAGGATTATGTATACAACATATTCACTTGACAAAGAAACATGTTTACTCTGGTCTCTGTTGCTCTGCAAAGATTAGAAGCTTCACATTGAAATGTAGCTGTCGTTCAACGTGGTTATAGTGTCCAGTGAATGTCTCTCTGTGTGACAAGTTGTTTTTTTTTTTTTTGGGCTATGACAAGAATTTTTTGGCTGCTTTTAGTTATGAATTTATAATTTAACTTGGCCACTTCTAGTGCTAAAAGTAAAAATTAAATTTCCAATGACATTGTTTAAAGTTTGAAATTTACTATATGTTGTTTATGAATTTATCATGTATTGTTCATTAATAGATTTGAACTCGATTTTGAAATCGGGGAATCACTAATGCCAGTAGGATTTTAGAAGTAGATTTATAGCTTTAGGTTTTGACACTATGTTTACTTCATTTACATTATTTTTAAATTTTGCATCAGGTGTGCTTCCACTCTTAAATTGGTTTAGTCACAGCTCGTTTAAGAAAGAAAGCTAGACAATTTTGAAGTGATGGCTACAAATACAACTCCAGAAGATCAAAGAAAACGCACTATGGAAGCATTGGAGCGAAGGTTTGCAGTTGCCAAAGCTGAGGCTCTTCAACAGTTAAATCATGGAAAAAAGAGACCAGTCCCAGGAGACGAAAAAGATGCTTCTTCTGTAAATTCTTTGGCTGTTACTTCATCACCACAGTCGACTGATTCATCAGTAACTAAATCCTCAAATGCCTCACACAAGAAAGGTTGTCATAATTATAGTTTATTGTAGTTTTATATTTGTGCTTGTTATTGATACTTGTACGTATTACTTTTATTTTTTCTAATTGTTTCATTTGAGTGATTATTTTTTTTCTTCTATGTTGGGTTCAAATGTTTAGTTGTTTAATTGTGAGATGGCATCGGCTACTATATATCAGATTTTGATCTTTCATATTCCTCCATATATAAGTAATTGACTTAAATTCTGGATTTATGTAGGGAATTTCACTTTCTCAGGCACTACTTGGCAAGGTACTATTGTGTCCCTGATTTTATTTTTATTTTTCCCTCAAGATAGATACGTGCAATTTTATTTCCATTTTCTTAGAGATAAGAAGGTTGTTGGTACTGTATAGATGTTGAAGAAAGTGGTCCGGCATATTCACAGCTTCCTCAATCCATTCATGAGAATCTGCTGGCAACCAATGTCACGGTATCATTTTAATTACAAATTTAGACTGTCTATGAAACTATGTTCAGGGAGTCATAAAGTCTTTTCTTGGCTAAATATGTTCTCTTCATTATGTAGCTTTCTGGTAGGAGAGGAAGCGCAGTCAATAAAATATTGCATGAGCTTTTACAAAATGGTGATTCAGCTCAAAAGTACTTACAGGGATCCAGAAGCTTGAAAATTGACAATTGGATCCTTCTTGATAATTACGTCCAAAACCATGGTGCATCTACTGGTTCTCAGCTCAGAGCTTTGCAGGCCCACTCAAAACGCTCTAAAAAGCACATGTCCAAGAAACAGCTTAAGAAAAGTGGATCATTTGATTTGCCTCAGGATCTCCAAAGGTAAATTCTCCTCTAAGATGGATGTGGTTGATAGTTGCAACTCCTTTCTTTCTCTCATCTTCTTAATATTTCTTTTAATTATTATTATACATACGTAATCACTACTTGATAATGATACATGATGCTACTGCATTACTTGTTTGGATGATTTATTTAGTGTCTTCTGTTTCTGTTGGTACTAAATGGGGTAGAAAATTTATTTTTCCAAGTGTAAGGAAAGGGAAATTAAAAGACTGAAATGATATGGGAAGAGTTTAATTCAGTTTGATTTTGTCAATGATCTAGAAGTTGCAAGCTTAATGAAGGACTAGGTGAGCAGGAGATTGGTGATTTGTGGGTTGGGTGTGAGTTTAAACCTGCCGGGAGCAGTCAGTTTCCAGTTATCATGTTCACAGTTTACTGGTCTGGCTTATCAGCATTTCTGTTCTCGTAATGTTTTATGAACTTTTACAGTTTGTTGTGATTAGACGAGGAATGTAGATGTAAGGTAAGAATAGTAGATTTACTCTTCAAAATGTTTGTGCTGTCCTTAAAATAATGTATTTGAACGTTTTATATTATGTTGTAACTACTGTTTGTCAATTCTTCCATTTCGCTTTTACAATACTTTCCTCTAACAATTGTTGGTTTGAGTTACAGATTTGAAATCTATAAGCCAATGCATGAAATGTGGAAGAGCTATGTAGCGCAACTTCTGAAAACATCTGGGTGAGATATCTTATTTTACTGATTTTTTGGTATGCGTCTATTGTCCATCGTTTGTGTCTTCATTTTTCCCTTTTTCCTGGGCAAGATATTATTTGATTACAATTTTGCTGATTTTAGTTGCTTCAGGCCCTTATGCCTGGTAGATTGTCATCTTTTATCTCTTTGGGTTTTAATCGTGTTTCCATTCAATCTTGTAGGAAAAATCAGTTGGCTCAGTGTCTTCTCACTGCAGATCTACATGGTGCTATTATTCTAGGTGAATACTCTTCTTGGCAACACCAGTTTTGTGTTATGAATGAATATTAATACATTATTTGAAACTTTGGAAGTGCTTTTTGTGAGGAAGACTCTAAGCATAATTTGCTGCCTTTTTGGTATTATATGATTTTTCTTTTATAATTTTCTTGTCCTAATTATAAGCTCAATTTTCTGGCAGTTGCCGAGTGTAAGATAACTGCTTTCACTGGAGTGAGTGGAATTATGATTCGTGAAACTGCTAAAACATTTGGCATAATTACTCAAGATAACAAACTCCGAGGTAATCTGGACAGAGTTCATTTTAAACTGATTTGGCTGTACTTAGTCCAACCTTAGTAGATGTAAATCACATGTTCTTGCTTGTTTCACACTCCTATCTAAGTTAATTTTGCACCTACACTTTCTGCGCTTGATTTGGCATACTCGTTGGATTTAAACAAGATACAATTAATCAAGAGAATGTCTTCCTGTGATTGGAGCTTGGTAGTTTTTATTAAACTCAAATTGTTTTGCTCCAGTGGTGTTAATTATGATGTGGATACTACAAGCCAAAACTGATAATTTTTTTTTTTTCTTTTGGAAATACGAAACTGATAAAGTTATAACTGACAAATTTTTTATGAATATCTTCTAATCAAATTGTATCTGTAGTTCTTGATTGAATCTTTTTGTGCGGGTAATTTGCAGTGGTGCCCAAAAAGAATTCTGTGTTTATATTGCAAGTTGACTGCTGGAAAATTACATTGCTGGGAGACAAACTCACTTCGAGGAACCTGGGAACATAATCTTGGTATCAGTCATTGCATCTTTCGTGATGTTCTTCCTTCGCATCTTGTAGCGAGAATTTGTCACATAAAGATTATTGTAACATTGATTTGTTGTGTTGTATCACATTCTATCTTATGTGAATCTTATTTTCATCAAAATTATATGCAGGATTGAGAGTTTGATTACCAAAGATAGTTCCTGCCCAGATCCATTGTGCAAGTATGCTCAAATTGGCTGTCTTCTGTGACCATTCTGTGAACATGGCTCTAGATTGACGGCAAAATGCACAAGTACTGCCAATTAATTCATAGCCAAGGCTCAACTTTGATTGCTGACACTGTTCAGTTATATCCGAGGGCACAACATCCTCTATAGATACATGTCTACATAGATTATTTAGATTCCTGAGGAAGGTTTTTTCCTGTTCCTGTCAATTAAAATAGAGCTACCAGTCAATAACATCTTTAGACTTCATACAGGAAATTTTGATTGCAGTACAATGTATTTACTTCTTGACTATTTATTCTGCCAACAGCCAGAAATCGTGTTATGAATAAATGTTTATTTTAATTAAAGTTAGCATATGATATGATGAATTTGGAGCCCCCAATCCCAGTTACCAAAGCATAACTTCTATTTCAAGATTAACAGCCCTTTTTTTTCCCTCTATGATTCCCCATATTGTCAGCGTAGTACAAGAAAATATATTTAACATGATTTATATTTTATTACATACTATAAAATGTGTCTGTCTCTAGCTTAATGTCGTCTATCTTTTACCTTACAACTTTATAATCCTAATCCAAGCAATAAAGACCAGAGTAGTAGGTGTTGCATAATTGATAATTCTAAAGAAACAAAATTAATTCCAAGTAAAATGACTTTAAAATTAGTGTGTTTAGTGACCATTAATTTAAGTTCAATTATTTTGCCTTGCAACATAATAATTTGAAACATGTTATCATCCAATTTCCCAATTGTCTCGATCCTATTGGAATTGGATTGGCAATATTGTTAGTTTTCTTTTAATGGATTTGCTGTCTCCACCAGGGAAATAAATGATCGAGATCACATTCTATGTACAATTATTGGTTGTTGCTTTCATTGTAAACAAAGCAAACCTTGAGCACATGAAAACATTTTCCTTTCTTCCTTTTTTTCAACTTTATTCTTGGTTTTACCCTCAAATGAAGGTAATGATTTATCATTTTCCAAGACATGTGTCATACTTTGGATAGTTAGAGCCCAACTTTAATATTTCAATTCCTTCTTTTTCTTATTTTTTCCTCACTTTTACGTATTTAAATTTAATGGTATGAATTCATTATAAACTAATGAATCTTATCAAACATACAGATTCGATAATCATGAATTTTTTTTAACCTTATTGATATATGATCCATGACGGTGAGCAACTATTTGCTTTCGAAAACAATACAAAGTTGTAAAAAAATGCTTTTTATTTTAATAAAATAAGAAAATGCATTTGTTGGCATTTTTTAAAGAAAAAAACTAAAAACATAATGATTTTGGAAAGTGGTTTTAAATGATAAGTTAATAAAAGCCGTTATTTCATTGTTTTTATTGAGAATGTCTCTAACTTTTATCAAAAGATTGAATTTCAACAATAATAAAATTTTTTTACAAATTATCGGTTTTTAAAAAAAATTGACCAATTATTCAGCGAAAATGTCTACCAAGTGGACATGTGACAGGTGACACGACATTGCGTGGGCATTTATAACAGCATCGGCAAGAGGGCAACATTAAACAACATCTAAGCAAACAGAGGGCCTTGCGGGGCCACGAAAACGTCCCAATACGACGCCGTACTGACCGAAATTAGAGGGCTACGTGAACAATGAGCATAACCCACATTATAACTACATGTCTCCTTCAATGCTCGTAAACAGTGCTATTTCAAATAATACAACTATATACGATGTCTCCCTTGGCATGAGAGCAAATATTGGACAATATTATTGAAGTTAGATTTCTTTTGGGATTTCTAGGACATCAATTAAGAAGTGAGACCAGAAATGAAGGGCCCTTACGGTGTGATTTTCACCTTTTTTTTAAAAAAATAAATAAATAAAAGAAAGGGCAATGTTGCTGTACAATATGGTTATAACTTATAGGGTCCATTAGTAATCATTAAATTTGGATACAAAATTTTGAAGAAAAAAAGGGTAAAGATTTCGAAACTGAAGAATAAAATTCATTTTTTCACGATCCAATATAATAGTTAAATTTGTTAAAAGATTAGATATATAAATTGATCAATATTCAACAGACTTTTTTTATTAAAATTTTAAATTTTATTAAGAATCTCTTAACATATTTATGCAAGGGAGGGGTGTGATGCTAAATCTATTCATATAGAAAGGAAGTTGTTAAAAAATATTCAATTTCATAAACATATTCTTTTTTATAAAAAAACGTATAATCTTAAAAATATTAGACAGTTCAAATGCATAACACAAATATTTAATTAAAAAGTACATGCGTAGACTATACCTCTTACTTTTGTTCTAAAAGTTTTATTTTATAATATTTTATTTAATACGAGATTAGCAACCAACTTATAAATTTATATCACTTACGGACATAAAATAAGTCCTTGATGTTGGTCTTAACGTCACATTTCAGCAACCATGTGTGCATGGTAAAACCCCTCGAGCCCAAGCCCATCTTATATAAGTAAACAAACTTTCTGTTATCTTCAATGTAAACAAATTTTTTTTTTTTTTTGGTATTATAGTATTGCCCATCACATTTCATAAAAATTCAATGTGGACATAAGATTATTGAAAAAATATAAAATTTTCAACTATTTATGTCTGTAGCCATGGCTGCCTATATATAATATGATTTACAGTCAAAAAGGAGATGAATTCAATTATACAAACAGGAAAATATAGAAGCTAGAAGCTAGTGTTCAAAATTCAAAAGAATTTTTTATTTTATTTTATTTTATTTTATTTTTAATTTTCTATATTTGAAAAAACAGACGGATGGGCGCCATAACTTAAGTCACCATCAAGTCACGTGAAAGTGAGCGTGAAGGAGCGCGTGGAAGTAAGAGCGTGGCAGTAATTTGAGCATCTATGTAGAGAAAAACGTCCTGCAAGTTGCAACTTTCCCTGCTTAGCCTCTAAATGACCAAATCAAGGACACAGAGGAGACTGAGTAACTCGGGAACTGAGCTGAGAACCCGCTCAAACTGGCCAAAAAGTTATCAAACTCAAGGCCTCCAACGACACGAAAACAAAACAGTTTCTCTAGGGTTTTCTAAGCAGCTAGATAATTAGCTAGCAGCAGCAACTCAGATCGACTAAGCAGAAACCCAACACCAAGTCTTTGTTCAGGTACGACACTCGTGTTCTGTTGCGTCAAAACATGTGTGAAAATGGTCCTGTTTTGTCATGTTGGTTTTGAAGATGTTTGATTCTTCCGTGAAACTTCGACTGTTTTTTACTTGTGTTGGAAGCTGTCAGTATTTGTCAGTATTTGAATAATGATGTTTCTTCTGTCCTTTTCAGAAAAAATCTCAGTTTCCAGGTACAGTTGAGCGTAGAAATGAAAATGTAGGCCTGTTCTTGGCTTGAGGAGTTCATGTGTTTCCGCTTTTGGTTTTGAAGAAGAAGAAAGAACAAAACTTGGTTTTTGTTATTATTGTTACTTGGCTTTACAAGTGTTTTGAGGCAGTGAAAAGTAGCTCAGTTTCCAGTATGTGTATTAGTTTATTATAATGTCAACCTGGTTTAGATTCGTAGAGTTTCTGTTGATCTAAGCATTTTCTTGCCTGAAATCAAACCAAGTTTGTATGTGCAACCTCCTGTTTAATGCTGGTTTTACTTTCTTTTTTAAAAAAAATTAGAAAAATTATTTATATATTTCTGAAGGGTTCGTTGGTTTTGTATGGATTTAATTATTTATGTCTTGGCGCTTATATATATATAATAAATAAATAAATACCCATTTAATGTCTCCAATGTGCTGTCTTTTTCTTTTTCATTCATTTTCTTACTAACCAGAAATATATTTTTTTTTTAAAAAAAAAAATCGAATTGCTAGGAATTTATGAGCATTTAAGGCTTCAATGATTTTATTTGTTTTTATTGCGGATTTTTTTTTCCTGAACAAGGGATATTTGTTTATTTATGCTGTACTAAAAAATTGAAAATTGGACACATTCTTGATCAGGCATAGTTGTACCAAAAAAAAAAAATTGCTAAATATAGGTTGATCCATTTTTAATATCAGTGTCTGTAAATTACAATGAAGCAGGGGAATACCACGTAATTAATGTATCGGTGGCCCATTGTTGCTTGAATAATGTGTCATTGAGCACAGTTCAAGTATGGAGTATAAAAGAAGTGAAAAAGTGGAAAGATGGGTTTCCCTTATGATATTTTAATAGACTCTATTGATTGCTACTTTTTCTTTCTTTTTAATTTTTGTCTTCTGGTTCAGGTTGGTGGTAGTGGGAGTAGTTTCTGTGGAGTTTCTTTGAAGGGATTGTATTGTTTGTTTGTTTGTTAGGCTTTGTACATAGTGATTAGAAGTGGATGTCTTTGATGAACCACTAAGTACTTGTTCTTTGTGTATGCACACATATATATTGGACTTTCTTTGATGCTTCTTTTCTTAGCCAAGGATTGCTCTCAACTATTGCAGGTGTTGTGGGTCAGGTGGGGTTTGAAGGAGAGCACATTTGCTTTGCTCTTTTCCCACTTCTGCTAAAAGGATATAAAATATAATGCAGACACCTAAAACAAGGTAAGATTCTTATTTGTCGTGTGCTTTTTCAGTCTGAGAAATTGTGTTTTTCATGCTAAAATTATGATCTCAAACTTAATGGTGTACTTTTATGAATCTGGCTGGGAAGTTTTTCTGATCAGGGATTTCATTTTGTATAAAAACCAAGAAGATTAGGAACTGGGCCCTACCTATTTCTTACTTCTCTTAAGCAGCATTTTCTTTTTATTTTCTGTCTATTTCACTTGCTTTTTGCAATTTTTGAATTCCTGGTTACAATTTTGGTTTTGGACACTCAAGGTGGACTTTGTATGGTTTTAAATTGTATTCATGCATCACCATTGTAATTGATATGAAAGTGACAAAGTAAAATTAATGTCATTTATGAATAGTGGAATCTTTTTTTTCTTAAATTTTAAAAATTTCTTAAAGCATCATCTTTGTGTAATGGTGATGTTTTAGGTGATGCATGTGTTTTAACAACTCATCTAGATTGTGATAAATGATAATATACACTGTTATGGTTTCTTTGCAGTTGGGCAGGGAGCCCTTTTAACACACATCATTTTGATGTATGTCCATCTCAACTAAAACATAAATAAAGATTATTTAGCTTACTTTTTCGTAAACCTTCTATGTTCCCTTTTCTGCAGTCAATATGGATATTATTATGAATGTATGGAAAAAGATATGAAAAGAACAAAAAAGCTAGTGTTTCTTGTCAATGCTAGATTTGCAATATCTGGTCATACATCAGTATTGGTGTGCTTGGTGATTGATGCTTCGGAAGATGGTTACCAGCCACCTATTAAAAGGGTGACCACCTAATGCATTTATGATTTAAGTGGCTTGAATGTTATGTAATATGTGCTCTTGAAACAAGGATGTTAATTTGAATATCAATTTGTTTCATCCTGTTTAATCCTTCAATTGCTTTGACAGTAGAACGGGCTCTTTGGAAGTGCCTCAAAGGAAATCTCCTGCTACCCCTCGAACTGCTCGCCAACTGAAGACACCAGGATCAGATGCTGATTCAGTGTCTACTTCCCCACATCCAACAAATAAGACACCAAAAGATAGAAGTCCCAAAGTCATAGAACGCAAGTCGCCACGAAGTCCAATGTCTGAGGTATGCTGCAGTTACTTATGCTCAGGGCTGGTTCATTTATTATGAAATTACCAAGCGCAGGCTTTAAAATTGGCAATCCCAAAGATTCTGTCTACCTCGTTACTTCAACAAATGATTTTATCTGCAGTGCAGGATAATATGAAAATTTTCTTCATAATTTGCCAATTCTTTAGTTATTGCCACTCATTCACTTAATATCTGTTTTTTTTTTCTTGTGAACTCTAGAAGAAGCGCCCGGGCAAAGTGTCCGAATTAGAGTCACAGCTGTCTCAACTCCAAGAGGATCTGAAAAAGGCAAAAGACCAACTGAATGCTTCTGAGGCTTGGAAGAGGCGAGCTCAGCAGGAGGCTGAGGAGGCCAAGAAGCAACTCTCAGCCATGTCAGCGAAGCTTGAGGAATCTCAACAGCAGCTGGTGGAGATCACCACTTCTGAGGATGCTCGGGTTCAAGAGCTCCGAAAGATCTCCCAGGATCGCGATAAAGAATGGCAATCTGAACTTGATGCTGTTCAGAAACAGCACTCTATGGATTCCGCTGCCTTGGCTTCCGCCTTGAATGAAATTCAGAAACTCAGAGTTCAGCTGGAAAAGGTTGCTGATTCTGAAGCTGCCCAAAGTAAGCATGCAGAATCTGCCTACGCTGAGATGCAAAGCTTGAGAGTGGAACTTACTGAAACTCTGTCACTGGTTGAAAAACTGAAAACTGAACTCAGTGATTGCAAAGAGTCTGAAACTAGGGCTCTTGAAGTTCTTGGCAAAACACAAATGCAATTGGAAACAGCAAATGCAAGCATGGAAATGCTGCGCTCAGATGCCAGCAAAGCGACAGAGGCATACAACTCCATATCAATGGAGTTGGAGCAGTCAAAAACTCAAGTTAAATCATCGGAGGAACTTGTTAGCAAACTCCAGGTCGATTTGGCTAATAGTAATAGCAATAAATTGGCTGCATCCACAGGTGATGTTGAACTTTCTATGGAGGAAGGAGATAAGAAAGAAGTTGAAAAGCTCAAAGAGGAGCTTAATATTGCTAAATCTGAAGTGAACCAACTGAGATCTGCATTAGATGCTTCTGAGACCAGGTACCAAGAAGAATATATTCGGAGCACATTGCAGATTAGAAGTGCATATGAGCAAGTTGAACACGCCAAGTCGGAATCATCAAAGAAAGAGGCTCAACTGGAAGCAGAACTAAAAAATGCCAAGACTCATACTGAAGAATTGAAAGCAAACTTGGTTGACAAGGAAACAGAATTGCAAAATGTTTCCAAGGAGAATGAGGGGCTGAATTTGAAGATTAACAGCAACCAGCCTAGTGAAAGAGATTCAAAACTTGCAGTGGAGCTGAAGAAACTAGAGGCAGATTTGGTTGAGTTGAAGGCAAGCTTGTTGGATAAGGAGACACAGTTGCAGAGCTTAACTGAGGATAATGAAAAACTCAAGATGGAGACGGAGAAGAAGGAAATTGAGAGAAACAAAGTCAATGATGAGGCTATTGTTTTGGCAGAAGCAGCTAGGGCTGCAGAGCGAGACGCTCTGATGAAAGTTGGTTATTTAACAGAAGAAGCAGATAAAAGTAGCAGAAGAGCAGCACGTGTGACCGAGCAGCTGGATGCAGCCCAAGTGGCAAATACAGAACTGGAGACGGAGCTCAGGAGATTGAAGGTGCAGTCAGATCAGTGGAGGAAGGCAGCTGAGGCAGCCACTGCTATTCTTTCAAGTGGGAATAATGGGAAATTAGTAGAGAGAACAGGTTCTGTTGATAGCAACTACAACCACGTAACTGGATCTCCTTACTCAGAGGACATGGACGATGACTCGCCCAAGAAGAAAAATGCAAACATGCTAAAGAAGATTGGGGTGCTATGGAAGAAAGGACAGAAGTAGATGGACTATTTGGCAGGTTGCATTTACTTCTCTTATTAATTTTTTGCTTTTTCTCATCAAATTCTTCAATATAATTTTCTCTTTAGTTTACGCCTAAACTATGTTTTGGCAGGTGTGCGACATAGTTGCAAAGAAAATTTTAAAAAGACTAGGCTCTTCTTCAAATTCTGTATAGGCATGTGGAAACTGTTGCACTATTGTTAATTTGAATTTCGTCTTGGACAAAAATAACTACTACTGCTGTATCTACTAGAAATCTTTATGTTTATGTTAATGAAGCTTTTGGTCTTTGAGCCATCGTGTATGAATATGGAACAAGTGATCTGATACTAAGGACTAGTCTTTTTTAGTTGTTTGAGAAGTTCTGCTTTTCAATTCATTGTTTGTTCTCAATCTTTGCAGTTAAGTATTATAGGGTTGTGACTTGCATGTTTGATAAGCATTAAACTTGTGCAAAACTTTTAACTAATTTAAACTAGCATCTGGAGTGGCCTCTAGTCTGTCGAAGAACTTGGCCAGATCCTATGTGGCCGAGCAGCTGTATTTTTCTTGCAAATTCTAGCAAATCAAGCACGTTCACTTTAATTAGATCATCACATACATTCAGCAATCAGCACAAGTAGTGAATCTTCTTAATGCAGTTTCTTTTTCTCATTCGTTGCAAAAAATTAGGTGTAATTGTTTGGTGAGTTTGGTTAGTTTGTGCTTGAACCTTTTGGTGAGTTTCATTCAAGCCTTGATAGTTTGAATAATATGAGCTGAAGTAAAGTAGAAGAAATTATTTCCAATTGTTTTACTTTGCTTAGTACTTTACTTTTTTGTTGATTTGTGAACAGGAATAAGCAACCAATTGTTTCTTCTTCTTTTTTTTTTTTACTTTATGAACGGGATTGCTCTTTTTCTTTCCTGATATTATGCCACTTTTAACAAATTCACAATCGATGTTGTTCACTATAATCACCTACTCTATAAGTTATATAAATCAAATCTAAAACATATAAATTCATCATGTATTATAGATTAAGGAGCTACCCATCTAAGTAACACCCTTTTGCTTTGACAGTCTTCTCAATATCAAAAAGGGTGGGTCTATTCCCATCCAAAACTTTATTGTTACGCTTGTATTTTATTAAAATTCTTTATTATCTGTATATCATCATATACAATTACGTAAAAGTATATAACTATATATTAAAAATCTAAGTTTACTTTGTACAAAATTTGTACACCCAGACTATGAACCCTAATAATATGAAAAAAAAAACTGCAGGCACAATAAAAAAAATATATATAATTTTCACATATATTCAAAGAAATGATGAATAAAGAGTTGATTTGATGAATTTCATACTATTTTATCATCTTTACTTTCTAAGAATGAAACACCCACATTACTCTTAATAATATTTTGTTATTTAAAGCCGGTTTTTCATTGGATTATTTCATTTCCAGTACAAAGAAAACTTTTGCTGTTAACATATCTAAAAATAAAAAATATAATCTTACACTCCTTTTGTGTTTTTTTTTTTTTTGGAATAATTTAGTCTCATCATTCTAATCATCATCATAAATAAACTATGAAAAAAATCACATAAATAGTTGAAAAAAGAAAGTTGAATAAGAGAGGGGAAGAAGATGAAAATCAAATGTCAGAGAGCTAAGAACATTTTTCCAAGTACAAAGAAAATTCCAGATAAAAATTATAGAAACCTTATCAAAACACCTAAAAATAAAAAAGAAACAATAACAACTAGCCTTATATTGTCAATGAGTATTGTTAACGTTGGAAAATGGTTTTCCTTAGTCAACGAGGTTGTTTTCGGGCCCAAGCTGCAGTTTCGAACGGCTAACAGAATGCATGCAAAACAATGAGAATTAGAAAGGGAGGTTAGAGGCGAGGAGGAGAAAACACAAAGGATTTTTAGAGTGGTTCGGCTCAAAAAAATGTCTACGTCCACTGTTCACTCTATCACTATTTTGGCAGAGTAACGACACTCAGAAATCGGATCCCTTTTACAGTAAAAATCGCCCCCTATTTATAGAGGAATGGGGGATGCTACAGTAAACAGAATAAGACAAAAGCAAACAGTTAACTACAGTTACACTGACAGACAGCATTTAATGCGCCGGAATCTCAATTAACGCGGTTGTCAGTGCATTAAATGCGGCCGAAAACACATTAAATACGGTCGAATCCGTCGCATCCGAGGTCTGCCCAAGGGGGATTTCTGCTGACCGGGTCGGATACGCAATGATGGGTTGTCGAGGTTGAGATCACAGCTTCTGACGGATGTAGCGTGCATGGTAAGTCTCAGAACAGTACTCTGCATGGCGTTGTTGACTTCTGCTGACTCGAGGTTTTCAGAAGCAAGCGGAGACGGATCTTCTAGCAGGCTGAGAATTGAGTCGGTTGGGAGAACAAGAGAATCTTTGATAAGTCTAGCTACCTGGAGAGTCGATAAGGCGGATGGTGAGTCGGCGTGTCCGCAGCTGGTCATGGCTATGAGGTGGACAGTATCACGAGTGGAGAAGTCGGCACGCGGCCACGCTCCGCGACTAGCGATCAGCTCAGTCAGATAATCTTGGACGAGGAGGACTTGTTGGACATTTCTGACTGACGGCTCCTCTTGGCGGATATTTCGGTCGGACTGGACTGTCGGAGAGGCAGACGGCCAACCATGGCGGATAATCTTGCGAGCAGGCTTAGTCGTCACGGATGGTGACCAGCAGCAAGTCTGAAGGATGAGAGCCAACGGCCAACGACAAGAACCGATGATCAAACACAGTAAATAAAGTTGACGGAGAATACGACGATCTAAATGGAGGAGAAAATAGCGGTCACAGCCAGCTTTCGGAATAGGGTGCCTGCGATCAGAACCAGCGGTCAGACTGAGCGATAGCGATCAGCGGTCATGGCAAGCGCCCACTAATGGGCCCCTTCTCTAGGAGAATGGACTGGGGTGCTGGCGAATATTTTAATTCCAAATTTACTTTTACCAATTTTAATAGTAAAACCCAACACGTTAATAGCCCTCAATGTAAAATAAAAAATTTACAAATTTCCTCCCAACACAAGTGGTTTTGTACCTTCCAATCCATCTTTTAATGGTCGGGGTTTAAGTTTTACAAATGCATTTTACAAGCTTTTTGTTGCTAGTTTTCTTTCTTTGTTATAAAACAGTTGTTAATGATTACGTTAATAGTAGAATTATTTACTCGGATGCTGGAGTATCGAGGTTTCAACACACACACACGACTTATTCAATGTCAAATTTTAAAATAAAATTTGAATATAAAGTGACAAAAAAATCTTAAACTGCTATTATGACTTAATAATTATCTAAATTCTTTAATATATTTTTTATGCAGAAATATTCTACGAATTATTTTATTCAGTCCACGGATAAAAGTAGCTGTATAACTGTACTATATATAATCTAAAGCTATAAGTGGGCCCCCAGTAGCCCGACTTTTAATACAACCCAAAGTCTAAGCCCAAACCGCGCAACAAATAAAAAGCCCATACTTCAAGTCCAGATATACCAACAACTCGCGAATCGGTCTATAAATACAAGGTATCTCCTCCCTGCAAAAGAGCTAGGGTTTTTCAAAGCGGCTGCAGTTTCTTCTCTTCGCCTCCCAATCCTCTCGGAGCATCGCAGCAGTCGAATAACACCACTCACTCATCATGGGGTATGAACTCGAAGGCTTTTCTCTTCCACTCCTACAAAACTGGTTTTATGTTCTATATTACAACTGCTGTTTAGTTACCATCTATAGGGTTTAAGTACTTGTCGATCTCGGTCACCTTTTATGTTTATATTGTTTTGCCGATTTCTTGGTTGCTGAAAAGCCGAGGGAAGATAAATATGTATATTTTATGGAGACTTACTGTCGCAGGTAGTTTTGATGTGGGGTTTTGTTTTTGTTTGTAAACATTGTGTCCGTGGCTTGAAATGTTGATTCTAAATGTGTAATTGATTTTGCGTATTGAACATGGAGAGAAATGGAATGATTATCTGATAGTGGTTTTCCAGTGATCTTTGTTTCTCGAACTGTTAGCTTTTAATCTGTAAAAAAGCTAGATGCTTGTGAATCGAAATATATTAGTATGTGGATTGATTAATTAGATGTTTGTTATTATTTATTCTGTCCGGTTAGGTTTTACCATTGTGTAATGGTCATAGCGTTTAGATGGCATTGGTGCTCTTTTTATTAAGACATGAAATGTTCTGGAAGGCTTACGATATTGATAACTTCTAGAGTTAAGCCGACTTATGATGAGAGCTTGCGTGTATAGTACTCCTAGGTTTTGGTCAAGACTTAAGAATGCTTAATCTTTTTGCCATACTTAACAAAATATGTGAATCTGGAGCATAATATTATTTAGATGCAAGTATTGTTATGATCTAAAGAGCGATTTTGTTTTCAGGAAGACACGTGGTATGGGAGCTGGGCGTAAGCTCAAGACCCACCGCAGGAATCAGAGGTGGGCAGACAAGGCATACAAGAAGTCCAACCTCGGCAATGAATGGAAGAAACCTTTCGCTGGGTCATCTCATGCCAAGGGCATTGTTCTTGAGAAGATGTATGGCTACTACAACTACATTCCTTTTAGCGCTTTATTATTAGTTGTCTTTATTATAATTTCATTCCATGACTGATCAAATTTGTACTAATTGTTGTGTGCAGAGGTATTGAAGCTAAGCAGCCCAACTCTGCTATCCGTAAGTGTGCTAGGGTGCAGCTGATCAAGAATGGGAAGAAGATTGCTGCATTTGTTCCCAATGATGGTTGCTTGAACTACATTGAAGAGAATGTAAGTAGTGATTTTGGCATTATGTATAGTTTCTCACAGTAATTGTGTTATAAAATATGTTTGTTGTTACTCTGGTGTTTTTGGCAATGATGTGTGTTTTGCCACATTGCAGGACGAGGTGTTGATTGCTGGATTTGGACGTAAAGGTCATGCCGTCGGTGATATTCCTGGTGTTAGGTTCAAGGTTGTGAAGGTCTCTGGTGTTTCCCTTCTGGCCCTCTTCAAGGAGAAGAAGGAGAAGCCAAGGTCTTAAGGCAGACGGCTTTGTCTTTATCATAATAGTTTTCTGTTTGAAGTTGGAATGTTACTTTCAATTTTTGAGTGAACTTTGCGAACTATTTTTTATCTACCGACTAGTTAATGTAATCGATCTTGACTCAAGAGATTTTCATATTTTGCAACTTTCTCGAACAATCCTTTATCACTCTCTGATTTTGTTGCTGACTCTCATGGCCTGCGATAACCTGTTAACCATTGTGGTGCTAAAATATTATTAATGCGGATTACTGCTTCAATTTTCAGGCCAAAGCAAATAGGTCAATATAACCTAGAGTAGGATATTTCCTCCTCTCAGAAATCATTTATACAGAGCTTAAAAGAAAAATGAAAATCATTTGTACATCTTTTTTTGCTATAAAAACTTTAAAATTGTAGCGGTTAAACTTCATTTAATACCAAGAATATCATTTTTTCTTAATTACATTAGGATTTAGTTATTAATTTGATTGCTAATCTTATCGCTAAAATTGTAGTTCTTTGATTGATGGTTGGTTAAGGTGGATAAACCCATTATGTAATAAATATATCCCATTTTACCTGATTAGATAGATATTGTTTTTCTCCCTTCTTCTTTGCCATCACCACCCTCCAAGATGCCATTTTTCTCTGCTTCTTCAATATGTAGGTTTGAGCCCAGATCATTGAATTTAGGTTTCAAGTGTTGAATTTTGTGTTTGTTGATCAAAAGACTTGTTTTGTCTTGTTTTTTAGGATTTTTAGGATCAGCAAAATTGTGACTGACTTTCACTTTTTTTTCTTCTGGGGATGGTTGGGTTTGGTTTCTGATTTGATATTGTTGATAATTGTGTGTTTATTGCTTGTGTAAAAGTTGATCCAAGTCACTGGCTTTTGATTGGAAAGGGAATGGCATCTGAGGAGGATGTTGACCTGCCAACTTCGAAGTCCCAGCGAACCGTAAATTATGAAATGTGGAAGGAGGCGATGGGAGGAACCAATCTCAAGTGGATGTATTGCAAGCAAAAATCATGGAGGTGAATGCATGCATACAAGGTTCTGAAGAAGATGCAAAGAAGCAATTAGAAGTTCTGGCAAAGAGTTAAGACTACTGTCATATTATTGACTTTCTTGAAATCAAAAGCGAAAAATATGGTTGTTCCTGATCAAGCCAACACATCTCGTGGCATCAAACAATATCAACTCAATAATAAAATAGGTATACATAAGTAAATATATAGTATACTAAAATTAAGAAAAAAATATATTTTTAGCATTAAGTGAAGTTTAAAAATAAACTAAAAAATAAATAAATAAATTTTTTATGACAAAAGGGTTTTACAAACAATTTTTGAGGAGTAGAGATATCGCCACTCTATAACCAATTGATGTTCGATTGAATAAAATTTGGCCCAAGATAATTTGTTAACTTGTCAGTGCTAAGGTATGTATTTGAATTTGGTTAGTCCTCCAATTTGTGAGGCCAGGGCGAATGCAATTGATGTTCGGCGATACTTTCGTATTGTTATTGTTATTGTGGGGGCATAGTTTCGGTAATCTGACACACTGATTAATGTTGAAGTGACTTTAACAGGCTTAGTTCTAAGTTAGTTAGGTTTAACTGTATTGATAGAATCAGATTGACATAAACTAAAGGTTACGAGCACACGGGGTCTAAACGTCACCACCTAACCTGATAAAGCTTACACGTAACCAGGTTGCTGAATGCAACCAAGTTACTTTAGAGATCAATCCCACATGATGGAGTTCCATAAACTGAATATCAACTTCATTTATGCAAAAATCTAAAAAGGCTTTAATTATCTTTCTCCTGTCATTTGCAAAAATGTGCGTGCTTGGCAAATTACGGACAGAATTAGGTCTGCATTAAACCTATACAAACAAAATCACTATTTTCTACAGAAAGTTCAAATTCCAAGAAATATAGGTTCAATCACCAAAATTACATATGCACACATAAGATAAATATACGTTTTACTTCTTGACAGCATGCATGCTCTTGTACTGCATGGTTATATCAGCACGACCAATTGTGGGAATTCCCTGTCCAGATTTCTGATCGCATTAAGGCCTGGGGAAATAGACGATTGATACCTGCATGGCATCAAAATAATAGATGGTCAACCGATGAGAAGCAGACTTTTGAACCTTTAAATTCAATTATTCATTATCCTTCATGCAAGAGTATATACAGAATCAACCAGGATAAGATTACATATCTTATATTGGCAATTATAGTCCTGTTCGTGAGCATGAGAAAGGTACATGATTACGTACCTTAGAATAATTCTGGTGCTTAACTATTACACCACATCTTTGCTGTTCTGGGCCAGAATGCTCTCTGGAGAAGGTACGGTAACTGTCTTCTCTGCCACAACATGTATATCCCTGACTCCATCTTGTTTAGTAAGACCACCAACTTGATCTTTTAACTGAGTTCTTTTCTCCTCATTGGCATCACAGAGCGGATGTAAGTCGTTCTTGGGAATATGTTGGCCAATATTTACATCTCCACTGGCTTCTTGAGACGGATCAATATTTTCAGCATCAGAATTGAAACTTAAATTGCAAAAAGCATTGAGTTGTTCATTCACGGGACTGGATTTGATACCTGATGCTTGGGCTTTGTCCTTGCTCTCTGAGTACATTGTATCATTTGAAATATTTGGACTACCATTCTTTTCTGACAAATCAAAATCTGGAGAACTTTTTTCATGTCCTTTACACACAACTTGCTCAGCCTTTGAAGGGGCAAGTCCACCGATTGTAGCAGACGCATTTTTTTTAAGTTTTGGAGAGATAAGTGCACCTTTTATATTTTTTGAAGGATTAGGGCCCTTTGTTGTAGCATTTGAGGGTACTTGAAGTGGTAAAGAAGACCTGTCTTTTATGTTCAACACAGTAGGCTGAACATCAGGTTTGCTCCTCTTCATGGCCATTGCAGTTCTTGCAGGTTGAAGCTTTCCAAGTTTTGCTTTGTTTGCGCTCCCACTTGGGCTAATGCCTCCAGCTCCAGGCTTAGGCGAGGCACTCAGGAGACCAGGATGAGACTGCATACTTGTTCCATTCGGAGTGCACACTGATGATCTGACCTGAATATACAGTGGTTCCAAATAGATGAATTACTTTGCCTATCAAAGCAAATCATGCATAGTGCAATAGAACAGGGGAGATGATTTGCCAATGAACATTCATCAAAGACGAGGCAAATAATCTTTTTTATGTACTATTTTCTATCCCTTTACTTTAAAAATCAGTTTTGCAAAACCACTCCTCATCTAATTTGCAGTAATTATAGGAAGAAGAAAATAAGAACTAACCCCATCAAAGAAGCCAATTTTGGGTGACGGCATTCGAAGGCCAGATGGTTTCGCAGGAGGACGAAGTGCAACAATTCCTATTGAAGTTCCTTTCACATGTTCACCATGTGGAGTAGGAGCTTTAGTATCATCACCAACTGAGCATTTGTCCTTAAAATTAAGTGGAGAGTCCATAATTTGTGAAGCATCACTGTGACTATCTACAGATAGCCTGTTGACAGACCTAGAGTCCAGGCTGACTCTCATATTCTTACGCATTTGATTAACAGTAGACTTTGACGCTGGCGACCCTGAAGACTGTTCACTGATAGAGCTAGCAGGTGATATGCTAGAAGAATGCTTGTCCACAGATCTCAAAGAACTCCCAGACTGAATGTTACTTTTTGATGCAATTCTTGATCTGGATTTCACAGTTGAACCAGAACAAGGACTACAAGTTCCAGAATCATTTCTTTGCTTTATGGAATTCATGGAAAGTCTACTGATGTCAGATGAAGCACTGCCTGAACTATCAAATGAGGAACAAGAAGAAGTTAGCTCTTTCTTGGTTGCAACTGAAGAACGCACAGCTCTGGAGAGCTGGGTAGGCCTGGGCAAAATATTCCGTGAGCCACTCGAAGAAGGTGTTTTTGATGCCGCTGCCCCTCTAATTGCAACTGTTCAATCAGGTCAAAAGTAAAGATCACTCAGAATAAGAGTAAAAGCGTTCAGCCTATACACAAGAAGTTAATTGTAATCAACTTGATACCAGATGAAATTTTGGGATTATCCTTTTCCATTTTGATACGATTAGCACCCACTGAAGCTCTCTTCGTTGATATCGTTGTGTGGGGACTAACCTTACCCAGTACCTTGGGTGGCTTACAAATTGATGTAGTTGACTCTCCATTTGTAGCAACAGACTGTAAAAAATTGAGTCAGTCAACCCAACTTTCTTTTTGAAAGAAACAAACATATATATTTTAGAAGAATCAAAATCAAAGACATCAAAACTAGGTGAAAAAGTAGTAAATCAATCCAGAATCAGAAAATCAAATAAATAAGATCAAACTTAAAAACAATATCTGTCCACCTAACTATGAGACAAGATGTTTTACAGTCGTTATTCATGTCTCTTATATACAACACAACACACCCAAATAAGACCAAACCACCAAACACTCTAAACATCAAACCAGAGTCACTTTCCAGTTGTTAAAGAAGGAAAATAATACTTCAAGAGATTCAAAAGACACTAAAGCCCATAAAGAAAACTAAAAACAAACTTTAGCCACTAATAAGTTAACGTACTCCCATAATATTCTTCTACATATAAACATTGTTTAAATCTATTAGGTAGAGTGCCTGTGCAAATTTGGTATTAATGAGAGCCAAAGAATCTCTTCAATTAACCAATTTCAAAAAAGGATGTGTAAAAAACTATAAGTCTGTCAAACAGCCTCTTGGTTAATGAACCAAAACGTTAAGCAATGCAGTGTGTTCTGTAAATAACAGGCTGTACTCCATTCAAGTTAGAAAATCCCATATAATTAACGATCAACAATGGCAATTTTGATAACGATAATATATTTATAGTTTTATACATGTTCACCATACACAGTAAATACGTGCCTGTGAGGATTGTGGACGCTTAGAGACCTGCTTTATTGCTTTCCCTGCTCCTTGAGTGCCAACAACTGGCTTTTTGGGAGCAACTTTGGACTTCATCTAAAATGTAACATTGAGCTTTATTAGTACATGCAAAGCATTCAAGAGACAAATGACTATATGACACAACCTTCAGTCAATTGACCTTACCTTATCTCGAGAAGAAAGGTCCACCTTTTTTGAAGCTGAAAGACACAGGCATATTAGTTTGAGAAAGTTTGATAAAATAAGCACATAGAAGACTACTTTCAAAGCCTATAGCCGGTACATTTATGCTAACAAATTAACAGGGTAGCTTAATTAATACGATCTTGGCAGGTGAAAAAGGTCAAGAATATAAACAAGATATATCTATCCCACCCAATGGCATCCAAACACCGTACACCTAACGTCACAAGGAAACTGATCCAGGAATAAGAACTAATCTACATAAAACAAGATCATCTTTAACCTCAACTCAAGTAACAGGTCAGAATGTTGTGCTCAGGTACAATCATATTGAATATATATGTTTATATATTATAGAACATAAACATTGTGGCATAGTCATAGTAGGAGGTAATTCTACTGTAAGTATCAGGTCAGAATGAAGGCATCATAATGGTAGTTAATAGTTACCCTGCATGCAAATATCAGAAAGTAATTATAACATTGAGACCGGAAACAAAAGAATTTTGAAGTTGAAATCAGAATTCCATCTCTTTGAAGTCCTTTGTATCTGGCAAAATAAATAACGTACCGGCAAAATAAATAACATGCCAGAGATAAAAATAATTTTCTCCTACTATGGAAACAAAAATATACTCACACTGGGTAGCTGGGGACTCCGTTGCTCCTAATTTATTGTTACTTTTTGAATTCGCAACACTGGACACTTTGCTGGATTTCTGAATTGATGCTCTTATATCTTCAAACAAATCAGTCTCGAGACTTTTCATCGTCAAAGTATCACTCTCTAATGTAGATAAAGAATCTGTCGATTTTCGACTGAGAGCATCTTCTTGAATTCCAGGCAATGCATGTTTTTCACTTTTCCTGGTGCCTCCACCTCCCATCATAGTAGACAGCTCCTCAGGTTCCAGAAAACCTGTCACATGACAGACATACACATCTAATTAGTAAATCCCAAACTGTCATAAGATGCAACAAAAAACCAACATCAAGAGTTAAAATATTCTGATCTTGATGAAATCTTGCCTTCACTCGTGAAGAAAGCATTGTCCCAGGCTAAACTTTTGCGCAAGTTGTATTTTCCAGTTTTTCCGGTCATTTCCAGTTCCGGTGACCCAAGTGGCTGAAATCCCTTTTCTGTCTCTTCACAGGACTTAAACAGAGATTCTCCATTGCTAGAATCAAAAGACGCCATGAACCTAACACTTTTCTGCTCCTGATTCTCTGAACAACAAATAATATCAGAATGGTAAGAAAATGCTATACCGACTATAAGAACAATAAAATGAGATTAAAAGAAATATAAACACAAAACTTTAAAAGCAAAAATAAATAAATAAAGAAAATCTTAATTTCCCACTAATGCAGCCTCTCAATCCATTAATGCCTTACGTGATACCAACGACAGTTCCTTGATACCTCCAACAAAGCAAAGTTTCCAAAAAACACTGGCGTTATCAATTAGCATATGTGAATTTTGTTTCAAAATTGAATTGCAATCCTTTTTCTTCGTATTAGCTGCTAAGTTGGAAAGAAAATTCCATTCAATTATCTTTATCAAAACAATCTAAACTACCTCATGATCAATAAATAGAGAAATGCAAACAATGATTTTGTACTTCTTGCATCAATTAACATAATACGGGCTAAAATCAACCAACAAAAGCGAAACTATCGATCCTATAGAAAAGCTAGAAAACAAGAATGAAGAGAACCTGAAAAAGAGTGGATTAGAGGGCTGACAGAGGAGGGATTGATGAGGCAATCGTCCTCAAAGGAGACATCGATGAGACTAAGCCCTTGAATTTCGAAATCGGTGTGTTTCTCCGACTCATCCATGGCAGTGATAAGCAACGGATCCAACCTAATTTTAGACGGTAATGTGATATAGAGATCAGAGGGTGGGGCGTGATTGCGCTGAGTTTAATCAGGTGGTTCTGTTTCTTTAGAGGGAGAGAGAGATTTTGAATTTTGGAGAAGCGGCGGTTTACGACACTAAAAATATTACTTAAAAAACACTAAAATTATTTTTTTTTAAAAAAAAAGAATAATCGCGATAAAATGAAAAGATAAAAAGGAGCGTCTCGTGCGTTGCACGTCAGACCAGGTGGGCCCAACACTGTGATCAGGCCGTTCAAACTGACATTGCGCTTTTTCATATTCTGTTGCCGCGCCGTTGATATCAGGATTTTATAAAATGAACGGTTAATTTTCATCAGGATTTTAGTTGCTTTTAAAAAACAAAGGAAATTACCAACTAAAAATTTCTTTTGTTAGTCTTAAATTACTTTTTAGATGTGAGAAAAGAAAATTTATTGCGGTTAGTTTATCAGTTCAATGGAAACAAAATTATTTTTTTAATGTGAAGAAAATTTGGTTCAATTAGTTTTATCAGTTCAATGGCGGTTAAATATTGGTGATATGACTTATAAAAAGGAAATGAAAATAAAATGGCAACTGCCTTTCTTTACATGTACGTGATAATTATTGATTTATTTTAGCTTTTTCATATAAATAAATCCAGCTAATTTTCCCTTTTCGTTTATTTTTCACAACAGGAAATAGCAGTCATTATTGGCCTCACTTCACCATGGGCAAGGCGCTGATGTTGTCAAAAAGCTTCTCATAATCATCAAGGACCATATATATGTATGATGTATCAAACTCGGCTCCAAGTCATAATGGACACGGAAAGGCGAAAAAGGGAATACTGTACACTATCAGAATATTTCAACGGTGTTTGAACATGGATGCTAATTAGTAATCACTGCAGTTTTTCCACAAGAGCCAAATTCAAACTACAATCAAGCCAGAAACTTCTAATCCTCATACCAAAAAGAAATAACTTTGAGCGAACCGTATAAGAAGAATACTAGCTGTTGTATTTTGACAACAAAAATATGAAAAATCAGATGTAATTATAACTACTAAGCTAAGCAACCAAGAACATAACCTACAAATCCACATCTGTGATCTCATCATGCGTGGACCACCTATCAAGAAGGAAATCTATAATGCGGACATTAAACAGCCAATCAAAATCCAATTTTCATCTGAAAACTGGATGGAAATTTTTATGACATAATTTCTTGTTCAATCATATGATATGATTGTGTTTGAGGGTTAGACTTTAGAGTTAGCAAATTGTAATTGAAGGTATAGCTCATAATACCCTCAATCTAGATGTTGAAATCTCTAGTTTTGAAATATCCCGAAAGTCTGATAAGGAGTCAGAAGCAGCAAAGTTACTTCATGAAATTCTATATTCATATCAAGTAATACTACAGAAATGACAACATTACTGATTTCAGATCCTTTCCAAGTGATCATCAATTCATCATTCATCCACAACGAAGTCCAGCTTCTTCAATGTCACATTAACCAAAGAAAAACAAATATTCAAACACGTATACTAATTCCATAGTGATGGATCATTATATTTAAGAATCACATGAATTTCTAGGTAATCTAAAAAGTTTAGCAATTGATTCAACAAACCATGTACACATAAACATCTTAATACAAAGGAAAAAAAATAAAGCCAAGAGAATTTCAAGCTTCAACGGGTCAGCACAGCATAATTGTGGTGATTTACCTCATGAAATACTATGTCTCCTTCCGTGACAGCAAATAAAAGTATAGGCAAAATGGTCAGATATGACAGCTAATCTGCTCCTAGGAACTAAAACTAGGTCAAACTACTTGATCTACCCATATGGTTTGTATCCATCACCCTGAAAAAAAGGGGGGGAAAAGTTACTGAGAGATACATTTATACATGCATATATGAAAGTATAAAAATCTAACCACAATAATTTACCCGGAATTGAGGCACCTCATTGCATTTCACTCCTCAGATGTTGCAGCTTTTCTGCTTCACTTTGTCGCAGTGGAAGAAGCTTTACTTGGTGAAGAAGACATGTACTTAAGGCAGTAACTGACAAGTGACGGCCCAAAAATGCTATATTTCCCAGCACTACTGAAGGCCGTTTCTGCATCTGCACGCCTCTTAAATACCACTTTTGCACGCTTACTCTTCAGAATTTCTGTCTCTAATTCATTTAGAGATCCAAAACGGCTGAATATCTTGTTCAAGTTCTCCTTTGACGGAACAGAATCCGAGTCCATGAAATTCAGAATCAAAGCCGTAGGAGAGGGATCTGCATTATGACACCTACCAATGGAATCCGCTGACTGTACAGGAATATCCTTCTTACTTGGACTTCCATGCAATACCTCTCCACCTTCACTTTTAATCCCTAGTGATTGTTGCTCTTCAGCTGTACTTTCAACTACTCGGTTCGTCCAATAAGAGTCATTCTTACAATCCAACTCTGATGTTTCGAATTTAGTCAATGTTTCCCCAGTTTTGTCACCATAACCTTCTACCTGAGACTGTTTGTCCAGACTGACTGAATTCCTGAATTCTGACAAGAAACTAACTAGAGAAATCAAGAAGTTATACCCTTTCATGGGATCTTGGGCAGCCAAGCAAAGCTGTGACAGCAACTCTTCAGGGGAAGACTCCTCAGCTAGAAAGAGTTTCTTACTTTGGGATTTTCTAGAAGTAGATTTCTCCTCGATTTTATTTTTATCTGCTTTCTTTTCAGCAGCTCCATCACCACATTTAAGTAACAAATTTGTGCCATTCAGCTGAATTGCGGCCTTCAGTATACTACTTCCAACCCCAAAAGTTTTCTTAATAGGTAGGCATTTATTAGCAGCCCTTATAGATAAATCACTACTCCCATGTTCCACAGCCAACGTATCACTCTTTTTCACAGCAACAACATCAGATATAGAATCTAATTTTTTATGTTTCACAGCCACATCATCAGAATCAGAATCTAACTTTTTATGTTTCACAGCTAAGTCATCAGATATGGAAATGGCCACCTTACGTTTCTTTCCAGTAGATGAGGGAAGCAACTTGTTACCTTTACCATTCGACATTTTTGTGTGCCTCTCAGCTAATAAGTCTGACAAGGTTTTCTCTTTTTTGCTCAAATGAATGTTATCCCCAGAGGTGTCCTTCCGCTTATGAGATGAGCCATCTTGACTCTTTAACTTTCCTATTTCAGGGGATACTTGCTTGTTATGTTTTAAATGAGGAGCCGCATTCTGAGTCACTTCAGCACTGCCCACTACTTCCACTGAAAGCGGGATTTCTGCATCACTGTCCAACAAACCACCAATCATATTGAATTCAGGCATCAGCAAATAACCCTTCCAATGATAGAATGCTGATAATTGAGCTTTCACTGTCACAAATTCCAGCCTATCAATCCTGCCAGAATATGGCCACTGAGCAAATGTTTTTATCTTCTCACAAAGTTCGATGGGATCAAAAGAGACTGCATCTGAAAATCTATCCCCACCGTCTCTCAGACTCGATTCTTCCTTTATTCCAGCATTAACAATTATCTGAGTTTTGATCTTCGCAAAAGCTTCCTCAGGGATACAAGAACAGGAGAGACCATACTCCACTCGTCTAGAAACCTCCTCCAAGGCGCAATCAATAGCATAGTGGAAATCTTCCAAATTGCTCTGCTTTTCCATTTGGATAAAATGCTCCCGAAAATGTTTTACCTTTGAGACTTCATTCCAAGCAAATGTCTGATCCCCAAAATAGCCAATCAAATAACTATCTTTCTTAAAATATTTTAATGCCTTTTGTACTGCATCTGAAGGATCAAATATCTGCCCAGGCCACCAAGGATGGCTCCTTACCTTACCCCAAACCAAGTCAGACACACAAAACTCCAGTTTAGAGGAAACCAATCCAGAGTTCACATTGCCTGACACCTGTCTATCTGTTGACATAGATGGATTCAAATCTACAACAAGATTGACTGTGCACAACTCATTTAAATCATCTGAATCAGACGTCCCCTCGGAAACATTAACATCCACAAGTTGATTCTCACTATTCTCCACTTGTGTATCCAATTCCATTGCCTGCTTTTCCACATCATCGGAAGTCCCATCTTCCAACACCTCCCCAACAAGACTTACATCCACTTTCTGATCCATTTCTATTTCACCACAAGCTCTTTCAGCCCCCTGGGCAGATCCGTCAGGCAATGGCTGGCTTCTATCCCCACCAAACGAGCTTAAATTCATCATCACATTACCCCCTGGTTCCAACTCCTCCCTGACAAGCCCCACATTCTTGTCTTGATCCATTTCTGCATCCCCAGAAGCTCTTTCCACCACTTGGCCAGATTCATGAGGCAATAACTGGCCTGTATCACCATCAATCAAGCTTGAATTCACCATGACATTAGTCCCCTGCTCCAACTCCTCCCTGACTAAACCCACATTCAAGTCCTGACCCATTTCGATTCCCCTGGAGGCTCTTTCAGCCACTTGAACAGCCACTCCATTCTCATTAGAGAACTCATTCCCAAATATACCTACAGTTTCTCCTGTATTGACGTCAACTCCACTATCTAAAGCCTCATTTTCAGTTTCCACATCCATTACTTTGTCTAAAACATCCCCTTCTCTCCCAATATCTTCACTACTCATATTAACATCATCTCCACCAACATTCAAATCACAAACTACCTGGCCCGCCTTAGCCTTGACCCCTCTATCTAAATTTTCACTCTCCACTTTTCTCTCAACACCTTCACTACTCATATTCAAGTCATAGATTACATCAGCCGACTCACCAATCCTAACTTTATCACCTAACAAATCACCATCAATAGACTCCTTTAGGGTTTCCGCTACAGAGACACCAATCACTGGCAACTCACCCTCGGTCTCTCGGTCAACCGAAACAGCGTCGGCGTTTAAATCGATTTGGTCAGGCTTTGTCGACATCATGAAACCTTCAAAATAATACAAATGACTCTATATTACCCAAAATCATAACCTGATAATGCCATAACAAACAAGATAAAAGAAAATAAACTTCAAAATTTAACTTCGCAGATTAAAATGAAATAAAATAACAAAGAAAACAAGAACAGACTTACCTCTTGTGAGCTTTACAGCTGTGAATCGAACGACGGATCAATATAGTTTGAATGAGTGAATTGGGAGTGTAAACGAGAAGCTGGTGAAGAAGGGTAGTGGTGTTGTGTTGTAGTACCAAAACTTGTTGGGATTTATCGTTTCCCATTTTGTTTTTTTTCCTTTTATTTGTTTTTCCCTTGGTTGGTGGAAATACTAACATTATGAGTGGGGACACGTGGTGATTTTGGGCGAGTTTAGTGCTAAAAGCTATGTGGAACTATTTGGAGACCAGCGACGACGCCGACGAGTGGATACTTTTTACGTGTCAATTGATAGAATCATAGAATCCGTGATTCGGCGTCGTTTCGTTGAATGAAAGGGCTGGAATAGATAATGTAAAGCAACAGAAAATAGAAAAACATAATATAAAAACATAACTAATAAAAACAGGAAAACTTAATATTCAAATATTTCTAAGTAACATAGGAGTCCTGATATTTTCAGTTAGTGTAACGAGAATGTAACTGTAGAGCAACCAGAAATGTATAAACAATAACTAAAACAGTATTATTATCCATAATATATCATATGACATGACATGCAATGCAAGTAATATAATACTTGTTTTATATAATAAATTTTAGCTAAAATATTGCATTTATGATGCAAGAATGACAACTTATATATAATGATTGTCTTAGGTAAGGCAATAAGTAATCATACTATAATTCAATAGACATTAAATGCGACGTGCTGGAAAGAAGAAAGCTAAATGAGATTTGCGTTAATTTCGTAACCTTATTATTAACCTAGTATGTGATTCTTTATTAACATGTTGTGTAGTGTGTTGTCGGAAAGTTGACTGTCATTCATGTTGAGCGCAAAATGTAGATCGATCCTATAACATACAAAGACTTGGACAGATAATTAAATTAATAAGTTAATGTTTGTCTTTTTCTTAAAAGACGTTAATAAATGAGATCAGTTGATGTACGAATACAGAGCAAAGATGATTTTTTTTAGTTTGTTAATCTTTTGTTGATCCTAAACTTTTTAGGAGAAGAGTGTAGATTTAATGATATATGAAAGAGAACAAATTTAATAATCTTTATCATCAATTTTTTTAAATATTTATATGTTACTAGATTATCAAAAAATTAGTAATAAAAATGATGGTGGATCATCCATACTCATAAAGTACAATACTCTCTCAATGATGCATTTCAGTAAACATGATCTTGTGCCATTAATTAGTCTTAACAAAACAACGCTAATTTTCAAAGTTTTATGAGTTGTACGTGTTGTATTTTTTTTTTTATTATTACTATGATTGATCTAGAAAACAACATGGACTAAATAAAATAGGATACTGTTGGTGCGATCTGGTATAGGGAGTGACTATTATATGAAAGGGAGCGACTTCCACATAGATGAAAAAATAGCCCACAAAGGGTGGGGGTGGAGCATGGGAAGGCGGCCATAATTTTTGTGACATAAGATGTCAAACCCTGGACTAAGAGTAGTCCTGGACTGCGTGCAACCATAATGGTAAACGCACAGGTGATTTTTTTTTTTTTTTTAAATGAACCACATTTTGAACCTATTATCTCAGACACTAACACTTAAAGATGTGAACGTTTCGAGATTGTAATAGATAATAAAATCTAGGGATGAACATTTTTGGGTTCGAATTGGGTTGAGTTGAAAATTTTTTAACCCAATCTAGTACTAATCAAGTTGGGTTGGGTTTATCGAGTTGAATTTAATTCACCATAAAAATATAAAAGGTATAGTTGATAACTCTTATAATCTTAGCAATTTGATTACAAATAAAATAAGTACAAATAAATATTTAATAATTATAAATAAAATATTTATTTCATCATAAAAGTTGTTCTTAATCCTCATTCATAACAAGTGTTATTCTAGAAGGACAAGAAAACCTTAGATCTATAATTAAGGATAGACGTTTGTTGGATTCGAGTTAGGTTGGGTTGAAAAATTTTCAATCCAACCTAACCCAAATTCATTTTCAATTCAATCAAGCCCAACCAATCTTATTTTTTTTAAGATTTAACCAAACTCAATCCAATAAAAAATTGTTGGGTTGGGTTGAGTTTGTCGGGTTGGGTTGGAAATACCCAACCCTAGTAAAATCTGCAATTTCTACTGCTATTAGATTTGTTTATAACACTAACAACTTGTAAAATAATTTAGAACTCAAATGAAAAATGAAATTGAAAAGTGAGTATTTTATTTATGTTATGGGCATTTTCACGATCAATCAAATTGGGTCAAAGAAAGTCCAAAGTATGGGCTCAGTGATACGGAGGCCCAAAAAACCCAACAATCTGTCCATATCTCTGATTGCCCACCTGATCGTTAACCTGTTTGTTTGTCTGTTTCCCAATCTACTAATATACTAAGTCGTTTAACTAATCGTTAATCCGTTTGATAATCAGCTCGGTTACTTGCTTGATAGTTCATTCGTCCATGTGCTTGTCCACCAGATCGAATATGAGTCCGTTTATTTGATTAACCAATCTGCTTGGCCCTTACTCTTCTAATACGGTCAATTCGGCAGAGCCCTACACGTTTATCAGTCTGACAAGATATCCTACTCGCTACAGTCACATTTATCGGTGTAAGTCAACTACAGTCAAGATTATCAAGCAGATTACAGCTCAAGGCGTACCATGCATGCTAATCCCGTAAGATATTATAGTCTGGATTATAATGATCTCATCTAACCTACATGGGTTAGCCACCTAAACCCATGTTTTTGGCATAATAAATCTGACACCGTCAGCCATATTAAATGCAATTCAGGTGCATTAAATGTAACTCATCATTGCAATTTTGATTAACTGTACGTTATTTTATTACGTTTTACTGTATCACTTATCATTTTTTATAAATAGGGAAGAAAATTCTTTGTAAAAGGATCCGAAATCTTTGAGTACCGTTACTCTACTAAAATAGTGAGAGAGTGAACAGTTGACGTAGACATCTTTTTAGGCCGAACCACTTAAAAACCTTCTGGTGTTCTTTCTTCTTTCCTGACTCCATCTCTTCTGCTTGCTTTCTACTTTGTTAATCATACTATTACAACCTATAGTTTGGACCGCAAAAGAACCTAGTCAGCTAAATCCAGAAGTCAACAATTTACTTGTTAAAGAGAAAACAATTTTATAGAGTTTAAATATCATTCCCCTTTTCTATAATAAAATGATTCTACCTTTATAATTGGTTTGACCCCCCATATTGTTTCGCATGATGCCCTTTTCCTTTACCACATTCCTCACTTCTTAACTCGTTAGGTGTTGCGGGTAGAATTAAAGATGTGACAAATAATAAAAGAATCTAGCTTTAGTTGAACATTATCAAGCCTTAAACAAAATCCCAACGACTAATCAAAAGTGATTTTTCGAAACAACGTTTATGAGAATATTTTAGCAGCCTTTTGAACCTCTCTCTTTATTATGGAAATTGTTTGGTTTTTATAAATGACACAACTCCGTCAATCAATTGCACAATCCCTACAATCTCTCCACTCCTGTAACCATATATTAAGACCGTTTTTCTCACTACTTTCGCACCAAGTAAAAGAGTCGTGAAATGATGGTAATTGTCAATAGTTAGGTTGAATGATCGAGTCGAATAGTTTGGTCAAATAATCAGTTAGAATAGTCGAATTGTCATCCAATATTCTTTGTCATTTGATTTTGGGTTTCACCAAATTCTTTTTAGATTCCTTCTATTTTGGGCCTATTTTATACATTTTTTGACCATTATATTAGGAACGTGTGTTGAGGTTACATATCCCATTATTTTTGCACTAAGTATAGTGGTTGCACTGTGATGGTTACCAACTATCATAGGTCGGGTCAGATCGACGTTTGACATATACTATTCTTGGGCTTGGGCTTCGTATAGTCCTTCTTTTTCTCTTGGACTTCCTTTATCTTGGGCTGTAATGATGTATCGGACGTATCATACACATTTTTTACCATTATAGGGAGAATTTGGTAAAGTAACAGTATAGAAGGGTGGATGTCTTTCATCTAATGGCCTTCTCCCTTTATAGATGGAATAGAAGCCGTTGGAGAGTTATAACAATGTCCGTTTGAAGAGTTATGACCCTTGATTCTCACTTCTACCGTTACAGGAATGATTCCCACTCGATCGATTGCTTATTGAAGGCGTGCGTTACAATTAGTTTGAACTTTAGGCATTGAAAGAGGTTAACCCTCATTTAAGTGAATGAACTAGTACTTTGCTTGGATTGGGTTAGTTAATGGGCTTTTAACTTGAGCTAACCTGACGTTAGGACCTACCAACTTAATTGTTATCCCGGGCTTTACCCTTTTTTAAACCAATTGGGCCTGTGCAACTTTTTGCCACTGCACTGATTATTTTTATATCTACATTTTTTTTTTAATAAAAAAGAAACGGTAACAAATACATAACAATTATATCAAACCCTTTGTTTAATTAGATTGTTAATAATGATTTATTAATTTAATTTTTCAATTTTGATAATTACTCTTACTCTTATTCTTTTATACACTACTTATGTACGATTTAGCATGAATCAATATTATTTATTACTAAATCATAGTGGATAGTAATATTAATTAACTATTACAAACTATTTTAATTTTTACATTACGTTCTACTCGTTCGACCCACGCGCGCGGATAATCAGCAAAACACTCAACCATCCTACAGTCTCTTTCTCCCGCCAAAATGGCAGAGAGGGCAAAAAGAAAAAAATTCAAACAAACGCCTAATAGGCAAAGCAGAACTCAGGGAGTCAAGACTCGACCATGTACGGAGCTCGTGGGGATAGCATGAAAACCAAGCAAGTCTCCGTCGACACAAGCGACATCGGCCAAATCTTGGCCGTGTACTTCCCCGACAACGAGTTCTCAATCGACGACGACAAGTTGATGCTCACCGTTGATCTCATTCGCTTCTTCTCTACACCTCCAGGCCTGGATCTCGCGCTTCAGGTCCACCAGTCACCACTAATCACTCTTTATTATAATCATTATTATGCTTATATATGCTGTAGTTGGCTCGCTCGAACAGGTAAAAAACGACGGTGATGTGTTTATTTTGTCGCTCGATTTTCAAAAATTTCGAAAGATATGCGACGTTGAAGTCTTTTACGCGACTTTAGAGGAAAAGCCTAGAATGGCTCTCTCGTGTATGAGTGCTGCAATTCACAAGGTACAATCAATTATTGCATAAAATTCTCTGTTTCTCTTTTTTTAAACTTTTGTGTTTTCGCTGACACGTTAATTGAATTGAATTAGGTTTTGTTAAAACAATCGGAGAAGAATTTAGAGGACAGAGCGAAGATGAATATCCGTCCCCACAACTATCCGGAATCTATGATTGCTTTGAAGAATTTGAAAGCGGCATACATTGGTAAATTTATAGTTTTAAGGGAAAACAAGTTGGTTAAGGAAACTTTTTTGTGATATAATGATATGTTTATCATTTGGTGAAATGAAATGACAGATAAGCTTGTATCTGTTCGTGGAACTGTAGTAAAAGCTAGCACGGTTAGGCCTTTAGTGGTGCAAATGAGTTTTGAATGTGCAAAGTGTAGATCAAATATTTTACGGATATTTCCCGAGGGGAAATTTTCACCACCAATAACTTGCACTTTGCATGGTTGTAAGAGTAGAACGTTTACACCAATTCGTTCTTCGGCTCAAAAGATAGATTTTCAGAAAATTAGGTATGGTCTTTTTTAAAACTTCGATTTTAGAACTTAGAGAGAGATCTTTTAAATTCTTTTTAGGGTGTTTTGATATTTAAGGAGTGTTTTTTGTGTTCTTTGTATTCCTTTAGGCTACAGGAGTTACAAAAATCTGAAGACCATGAAGAAGGTAGAGTGCCTCGTACAGTAGAATGTGAGCTGTCTGAAGATCTTGTTGATGTGTGCATCCCTGGAGATGTCGTGACTGTTACTGGGATTATAAGAGTAATAAACAATTATATGGATATTGGAGGAGGTATAATAAAGAGATATCTCTGATGCTTGTATGAACTTTTCATGTTGCATGAATAGAATTGTATGCAATGTTGGTTTTTTGCGTTATCAATACGCGTATGTTTCTTTTATATACATTTAACTCCCAGGCTGTTAAAGAACAAGCGAATTGTGGTTCTTTTATGTGATATAAGAGTGTTTTTTTTTTTTTTTTTAAATTACTGTGATGATGCTCTCTCTTCCATATATGCGTCACAAAGAAATGAAGAATAACAACTCATGTCTGCTTATCACACCACTTAATGTGTTTATAGTATTTATGAATCCAGTACTTAGTATACATGAGTGAAATGCATCTCCCATAAATGCAGTACCATATTGCTACCTGTTAAACAATACTCCATGCTCAATAACATTACACATACATATTTGTAGTTGATAGATGTTAGACTATTTCCCGTCACTAATACAACTTTGAGGAAACTATCATAATTGTCAGGTAAATCGAAAAGCAAAAGTCAAGGATTCTACTATTTGTATCTGGAAGCAGTTTCCGTTAGAAATTCCAAGTCACAGTCTGCTACTGAGGATTTGCAAGATTCTAATGCTAATGCAAGAGTTACAGAGCTGGCTGATTTGTTCTCATTTTCTCCAAGGGATTTGGAATTCATTGTTAAGCTTTCAGAGGAATATGGTTCTGACATCTTCAGGCAGATAGTTCAGTCTATATGCCCATCTATCTACGGACATGAATTCGTCAAAGGTAGCTTGCTGCATCAATCATTTCCTTCTTATCAGTATCTTTCCTGCATTTTCTGTGCCATATTTATTATAATAATGGTATTGGTTCTATTTTGTTTTTTAATCATTTATTCTACTTTCATACTAATGTCTCGTTGTTCTCATATAAGTTTAATGCTCTGCTTCCTTGGCATATGAACAACGCTTTCTTTTGTAGTCTTTGTCATCCAACAGTTGCAAAAAATGGAGCATTTACTGACTTATTGCTAAAATACATGAAAATACAATGTTTGGACCATAGTTCATGTCAAGAATATGAATTTTTTTGGGCTCACCACCTATATTTTTGCTGTTATGGGATGGCCGTATCCGTAATTTAGTATGAATCTGATACAAGCAGCACCGTGTAAATGTAACATATAGCTAAATGTGATCCACTTACTTTCTCTGCTTCCAAAATCAGAGATTTTCTTCAGAGTTAACAATAGAATGGTGTGTTTTCTTAACAGCGGGAATAACATTAGCGCTGTTTGGTGGTGTACGGAAACATTCAATGGATCGGAATAAGGTCCCTGTCAGAGGAGACATCCATGTCATAATTGTTGGTATGCTTAATATGTTCTGTTGCTTTTGTGATATAATAAAGGTGGCAGCTGTTTTGCCTCTATTTATGTGGGAATGAACCTAATTAAAATCAAAATTTCTCTAACATATAGATTATGCTGCATGTTTCTGAAAATGGTGGTGAAAATGTGAACTAGATTGTTACTAATTTTCATTTGCTAGGTGACCCTGGGCTAGGCAAAAGCCAATTACTACAAGCTGCAGCTGCTGTTTCTCCACGTGGCATATATGTGTGTGGTAATGCAACAACTAAGGCTGGCCTGACTGTTGCTGTGGTGAAGGATTCCATGACAAGTGATTATGCCTTTGAGGCTGGTAGCCTTCCTTTTCTTTTTAGTTCTCTCTGTGATATTCTGCCTATTTACTTTTTATATCAAGATTATCCAGCAAAATAACACAGTGGATTTATATATGGAGTAAACGAGTGTACCATATGGCATATACTAAGGTGATTTTGATGCTTTGTGGCCAACTGTAGGATACTTTCTGAAGTGCAACTGGTTCAGGAGGTACATCTGATTGTTGTAAACTCCCACTACTAAAATGTGGCGTTGCTCATATAATAATGATGGTTTGATCTGTGATCCGATAAGAAATTAAGTTTGTTCATGTTTTTAAAGGTACCACACTACTATTTTAAAATTATCAAACCTCTGTAAAGAAATGTGAGAAATTCCAGAATAATTAGTAAGAAGTTACCTAGCACCAAAACAATTCTCCAAAAAAAGTTTAGGTCTTTTCAATATGATAAGTGAGAAAGAAATGGATATTATTGGTCTGGCCCACCTTTTACATTATTAAGCTCCATAACAAGGCTTTATGCTGTGAAGAGATTTATGATTCTAATGAATTGTGTTTCATATTATGAGCCTGAACCTAGTTGAAGTGAAACAGATTCTGCTACTCGGGGACCAGAAAAAGATTGTAATACTGGGTCTATGTGATACCAAATTTTCTGCAGCTTCTTTGCAGCATGGGAAAATGTATGCTTGCTCTGAAAAGACATACATGAATAGAATACGGGGCCACATGACACACGAAAGGTTTTATATCAGTGACTGCAGCATGACAATATCTATGTTTACTCTTTTTATGACTATTTAATTTCTGATAGGTGCCATGGTACTGGCTGACAGTGGATTATGCTGTATAGATGAGTTTGATAAAATGTCTGCGGAACACCAGGTTTGTCTTAACTGCTTAACATCTGTTTTCCCATCACCAGGTATTGACGCTTAGACTCTAATTGCCTTATTGCTATTACTACAGGCCTTACTGGAAGCTATGGAACAACAGTGTGTCTCTGTTGCCAAAGCTGGACTTGTAGCCAGTTTGTCAGCACGAACTTCTGTCTTGGCAGCGGCAAACCCTGTTGGTGGTCATTATAAGTAAATTTCTAAACCTTTATTCTTTTGTTATTATATTCATTGAGACCGTTAAATTTCTAAACCTTTATTCTTTTGTTATTATATTCATTGAGACCGTTGATTGCTATAAATGCATTTAGAGCTTTGGTTTAACCAAATGTACTCATACTAGCATTGATGCATCAGCATGAAATTTGAAGTAGTATTCCTTCCAGGGTTCATCTTATAACTGAAAATATAACCTCTCAGTTTTTTCCTTTGACTGTTAACTTTTACTGTACTATCTGTATTTTCTCTTCTTATGTTCAAGGCAGAGTACTAATATGTCTTTTCATGTGTTAATCATATTCTGAACAATATCTATTACAGCCTTGTTTGTGATATATAACTTAATCTTGAATATCCAACTTGCAGCCGTGCAAAAACAGTGAATGAAAATTTGAAAATGAGTGCAGCCCTTGTCTCAAGATTTGATTTGGTTTTCATATTACTTGATAAGCCTGATGAACTACTGGATAAGAGGGTCTCGGAGCACATCATGTCAGTAAGTTTTCCACTCTGGAAACTTTGTGCATGTTTGTGAGATAATGTTATCAATCTGTGAAGTATTTCAATGCTATTATTCAAAGTGCTTGCAAAGCCTTTTGAGAGATGGGATACTTTAACCAGTTGTTAATGTGCTAGTGTTTATGGCAACGTTGATGCAAATTATGAAGATCATTCAAAGTATAATTCAGGAAACATCATTGAGTCTATTATCTATCTTGCAGCTTCACTCGGGATACCGACAAAATTCACTGGCAGCCAAAAGACTTCGTTTAGGTGGTGCATCATTTTTTTACATATAGATTTAGCTTTGAGGCTGTGTCTCTGTGTTTCAGCAAATTCAAATTGATGAATGATTTTCAGTTTAACATTATATGTCTTCTGATTTATGAACGCAGCATCACAAGGCACTGCAGGATTAGATGCAAGTGTAAAAAGTGGTTCTCTAGTATCAAGGCTAAGACTTAGCCTGAAGAAGGATGGTGATTTTGTTCCGTTACCTGCTCCACTTCTTCGCAAATATATAGCTTATGCGAGAACGTTTGTCTTCCCTAGGTGACTTGATGTGATCTCTGCATGCAGTCTCTATTGTGGACTCTAATGCAAATATTTGCACTAGTAATAATTTTATGTCTTTATGGATCAGGATGTCAAAACCAGCAGCTGAAATTCTACAGAAGTTCTACTTACAGCTGAGAGACCATAATACATCTGCTGATAGCACACCTATAACTGCAAGGCAACTTGAAAGTCTGGTGAGGCTGGCAGAAGCCCGAGCAAGGCTAGACTTAAGAGAAGAAATAACAGCTCAAGATGCTTTGGTGAGTTTACCTATGAACTATGACCACTCATTTCTATTCTGGTGATTAGTGATAAATCTGTTCATACTTTGCTTTTGAAGTAATTTCTCAGGAGGAGTTTACTCTGTCAATTGAAGTGTATGATCTTTTGACTGACTCACTGGGGACACTGAGATACTAGGTGCTATAGTAAAATACTAGGATACATGATTAGCAGTATGGGTAGATAAATTGCTTTCGTTCTACTACTTGTAGATGTGAAGCAACCCTAGAACATATAAAATTTTACTTCTGGGCTGTGGAATGAATTCTGGCTAATCGAAGCATTCAGTTGAACAATTAGCCCTACATTAAAATTTCATAAAGTTCAAAAACTTCAAGCTGTTGATTATAATACATATTTATTTATTACCTCTTGTTTGAGCAACTACTTTGCAGGATGTGGTCGAAATAATGAAAGAATCCCTGTATGATAAGTATGTTGACGAGCATGGTTTTGTGGATTTTGGCCGGAGTGGGGGTATGAGTCAACAGAAGGAAGCAAAAAGATTTTTAAGTGCTCTGAATAAACAGTCAGAGTTGCAGCAGAAAGATAGCTTTTCGATTTCTGTAAGCAGAAAGATAGCCTTACAATTTACAAAAGCAGAAATACAGCTATAATTTTGTCGGCTAAAACCAGTTCATTCACTTGAATGCTTACAATGCAGGAAATATACAGTTTGGCAGATAGGATTGGCCTAAGAGTTCCTGATATCGATACATTTGTGGATAACTTAAACACTGCTGGTTATCTACTGAAGAAAGGGCCAAAGACATATCAGGTAGTGTAATAGTGTAAATTGCGAAGCCCATACATGCCATTAAAAAATGAAATTCAGGTTACATAGAAAAATATCATTGGTATTACTTCTATATAAAGAGACCTCTCTTAAATTGTAAGTGATAAGAAAATGTCATCCTTACTGGCAATATTTTCTTAAACCATGAATTGTCTTTTCCTCTCTTTTGTTTTATGCTTCTTCCAAATGCTAATAAACTTAAGATTTGAATCCAGTCTTATGGTCAGGCACCTTCAACCACCCAGTTTATTAGCCTAGTAATAATTGTAGATTACGCATCTTCGTGTATGCTGTTGATCAAAATGTATATTTCACTTTGAACTGTTACTGGTTAAATTCATCAATCATCATAATGAACTTAAAAGATGGTTAAGTTTCCAGTAATATCCACAACATCATGGACTGGATCCTTTGAGTTCATGCAACTTTTGATTGATGGTGCTTCCTAATGCAGGTGTTATCATCATCATATTCGCGGAGTCAACCTTCAAGGTCAAGAGCATGAAGTTGTGCAGAATTGGAGGCAGGTCAAGTTTTGTTTTTCTATTGTGTCATGAAGTAATATTGAACTGTGAAGTTCAATTACGGTTTCATATCATCTTGTATACTAGAATTTCAACTGTATAATATTGTAAATCATTCGCTATTACGTGCATCATATATAGTATGAATGAAAATAATCACCTTTTGCTTTTGATGCATAGCGTCCGGGGTAATCTATTTTCAGAGCAAATGTTTGTGGGACATTTCTCCTGAAACATTGTAGATTGTCAATCGCAATAGAAGAAGGTTAGTTATTTACATCACAAGGTGACTTTATATTATGTCCATATCTATTAATTATAAAATTTCAAGATTTAACATTTGAGTACAAATTTTGTAGAAACATTAAGACTTTGATACCCAAAAAGATTTCCAATCCAAACAATTTAGTATACAGTAAATGGAACTAATGTACTATGTTATAGAGAATCATCATAGTGGTAATCAGCTGTAGGTTCAACTCGCCATTCGCGGCCATAGTAAGAATTAGGCAGACCTAACCAAAACTTGAAAGCCTCAGCTGCTCTTTTCCTGATAATCATCCATAGGTTCAAGTCGCCACTCGCTGCCATAGTAAGAATTAGGCAGACCTAACCAAAACTTGAAAGCCTCAGCTGCTCTCTTCCTCTCTCTCCTTCTGTCTTGCCTGGCCTGTGAGGCATGCTTACTGGTAAACATCCTGGAGTGCATTTCCACATAAATCGTTTTGTACTTTGTCTTGTTTGGTGGTATACCATTCTCTTCCATGCACACTATAATTTCTAAAGCCTTCTGAAAGAATGCGGCCCTTACACATATATCAGCCAGAGTATCAAGGAGCCCTTCATCTGGTTTCAATGGTGGTAGTGAATCACTATCTGAACTAACAGCTTCCTTTTTTACCTCGCACCTTTCCGTAATTTCTTTCCAAAGCAAAAGTGCTTCTCCTGGTCTTCTAGCTAGCGAAATACCATTTGCAAGGCTGCCATACGTAGCCACATTCGGGTAAAACCCGTTCTCTTTCATTCTCTGAATTATTTTCTTGGCTTCTTCGACCAATCCCAGCCTACAATACCCTTCCACCAACATATTCCAAGCAACTATATCAACTTTCACTCGTGGGTCATTAAGCATTTCATCAAATACCTTGTTAGCCAGCTTTGGTTGAGCTGACAATGCAAATGCTTTCATCAATGTAGTATAACTAATCTTTGAGGGAGTAATCCCTCTTGCACGCATCTCATTGAAGAAAGAAAGAGCCCCTGCACTATCATCAATCAGTATACATCCATCAATCAAAATATTATACGAAACCACATCAGGTTTTATCCCAGCATCATCTGCCATCTCTTGAAGCAGCTCTTTCGCTTTGTCAATTTTCAATTGCCGGCAGTAACCCTTTAGCAGAATATTGTAGGTAATACGATTAGCAGGCACGCCAATCCTACTCATTTCAGCTAGCACCTGACGAGCTCGATCCATCAACCCAGCTTTCACAAGAGCAGAAACAACTGTTGTATAAGTCACATGGTCAGGATGACTGGAACTATCATCCTGGCATCTCATTGCCTCTAACATTCTAACTGTGTCAGTCACACGACCTTCATTCATGTAACCCTTCATTAAAGTCGTATACATTCTCGAGTTAGGAGCATACACTTTCGGTAACAACGGTGGCTCACTATTCGGATTAACAGAATTTGGAAGCAACCTTTTAAACACATCATCATTACTGTTATTATCATCTCCCTCATCATCACTCCAATCTCCGGAATTCGATTCCCTAAGAATCATACAAAGGTCTCTCCTTCCTTCTCTCATGGCTTGAACCAAATTCTCAGCAGTTTCTAAATCACCAAACCCCACATAAGCCGCAACAAGCGAATGCAAAGTAGTCATACACAGAGGAATTTCAACCTCAAGAATCCTCTCCAAAACAAACACAAGCAAATCTCTCCTATCAGCTCTAGCACACAACTTAATCATAATATTATAAGTCAAAACATCAGGAGCAGCACCGAATTTGGTCATTTCATCAAACAGTTTCAAGAACTTCTCAGTGTTACCTGAATTGGCACACGCATTCAACACAGCGTTGTACGCTGCCGTGTCAGGTTTGGAATCAGCAACAACTCCCTCGTCTGTGAATTTCCTGACCCGCCGAACCACAGCGTTGAAGAGCTTTATGGCTTCAATGGGACCGTCGTCGCCAGAGGCAGCGAGGCGGCTGACGACGGCGCTCCAGGCCTTGACGTGGGGAAGGTAGCCGGAGCGGAGCATGGACTTGACAACGGAGGAGGCGTAAAGGGTGTGTCCGGATTTTGCAGCGGCCACAGCGAGGAGGCCGAGGGAGTTGGCATCAAGACGGTGGAGCTGGCGGTCATGGCGGAGGCGCGTGACAATGGACTGGGCTCGCGTGAGGCCCAAAGGGCTGTTCTGGTAGGAAAGTTGAGAGACTAAGCGGCTAAGGCAAGTGGTGTTGGGGAGTTGAGTGGACTGGGTGTAGTGAATCCAAGCTTCTTCAGTTTTTCTCTGGCGAAGAAGTGTTAACAGAGTCTGGTCATTGTTGGTGTTGGATGGCGGGTTGATGGTGGTTGAAGTGGGAGAGAGGTCTGTTGTGTTGGCAGTAGATTTAACGCCAGCTGGGTGGCGCGTGGGTTTAGAGGTGGCTGCTGTAGTGGTGGTGGTGGAAGGAAAAGGAGGTCGAGAGAGCCAGTTGAAAGCCAGAGAGTGGGATGATGAGGTTGAAGAAGGAAGCAGAAATATGTTCATGACTTGTCCATTTGGGAGGGGAATCTGAAGTCTGAACTGAAGAAATGAGTTTGATTTGAAAAGATAACGAGTGAAGATAGCCTCAAGCACTTCTGGGTGGATGGGGCATGTACTACGTCGCGTGGATTCTGTCCTCTTGTCGCATGTCTGCCCCTTAACAAAATCTACACTTTCTTCGGTTTTTCTCATCATTTATTTTTAAAATACTTTTAGATTTTAACCCCTCTTTAATTCCTTTGGTTCTCATTCAAAAAAATATACACCTCTTTATTTATGTCAAGATGCAGATTCTGTTGATGCTTAATAAAAAACAGGAACAAACTTAAGTTTAAACCAATATCATGGAAAGAGAATCAAAATTCGGTAAAAGAATCAAGTTGTAAAGAATAGAATAAATATAAAAATAACACATTATATTAATAACTCAATATTTATATCATTTTTAAAAAAATGTAATAATTGAATCATAAATCATATATAAAAATATCAAAATATTTTCATAATAAATATAATAATTGAATCTTTTTTAAAAAAATATAATCATCTTATCACTTTTATCAAGGATATTTATGTAAAAAAAAATAAAAAATAAAACTCAATTATTAATTTTATTAAAATAAAACAAGATTATCAATTCAATATTTAAAAATATCATCTGATGATATATATATATATTTTAATTTTAATGGATTGGCTTTACAATGAACCTTTTACTAAAAAATATCATCATTTTTTGAATGTAAATATATGTATATATTATTATCCGACTGTCCGACAGAATTATAGGTTTTTACTTAATATTATATTTATGAACAAATTCAAGTTCAGATAAACTAATATCATATAAAGAGAATAAAATGTAGCAAAAAATTATATGCGTGAATCGAACAACAAATGATGGCCCTTCTATGAAGAAGATTATGTTTGATGTGCTAGACGATCTTATTATGAAAATTTTAGTAAAAGAATACTATTTTTTAAATGTAAATGCGTAATGAGACTGCTCTATAATTGTCTATTTTTATATTTTCGCATCTCTACTTTCAGGGAAACGCACAAAACCTTAGCACATAGAGATGCTTGTATAAGCAAACATCATTCTACTGAAAAGCCAGGGGTATCCGGAACACGGAAAAATCAACAGAAACATAAGAAACAGAGAACCGAAAATGGAAATTCAAAAGAAAGAACTTCAATTCTATGATTAAGTGGCCCAAACAGAAAAACACTAATTCTATGGAAAAGTTATCTGTACAAACTACAAACATAAAATATAAGAAGTCCAAACTATCTATCAGAAACCCCAATTTCTTCCTGTACAGCAACCCCAACTTGAAGAGGATGAATCCTCTTATATACAAAAATCCACACCAATGAGTTAGTGAGAAAGGAGCTTCCTTTTGTTCCACAACAATCAGCTCCTCTTGCAACCATAAACCCGAAACCCTGCTGCTGCCTGCTCCTATTTATCTACACCACCAGCATCTACCCTATTAATTACAACTTCACATTTTATGTACCTGTGATGTGAATGCTATGAAAGATGAAACGAGCCTTGTCCTTCAGTTATAGCATATAACAATTTCTCTTTCATCCTCTCCTGAAAACCAACAAAATAAAAAAAAAAATTAATATATTATCTCCAATAAAAAGCTTAAAATATAAATTGAATCCCCCAAAGGCAAGCAGGGTCACTTTTGAGGAGTATGGTGGCAACTTAAGGTAATTGGCACAAGTCATCACGCTGGGTAGGTCGGCATCTACACAGTTGCTACAGTGCTGTAGAAACACATGGAAAATAAACGTGTGAAGAAATGATAGCTAACGTTCAAAGGGGGAAAAAGAAAAAAAAAAAAAAAAAGCTTCGAGGAATGAAATGAAATGCATTATTAGTGCCGACCTTTCGGACTATTGTCAGTTTTGGAGTAAGAGCAGCTAAACCTCCGGGAGGAAGTCGAGGTGCCCCTGTCACAAACTGCAAGAATGCTCGTCGCTGTTCACAGTCAAACTCCTGAATGATTTCCAATAACTGATATACAGTAGAGTGAGCAAATTTCAAAATAAACTGATAAGCAAGATTTGGGGAAAAATAAAAGCAAAAAAGCAAAAGTGAAAACATATATATTACTCACACTAACAATGGGAGGACTGCTAGCTGTGTATCCATGATCAAACTTGATATGATCCAAAAGATCATTTAACTGCTAGAAAACAGTGTTACATTAGTAAAGATACAAAGTATCCCTGTATATAAAGGGATTCATCAAACAACAGATACATACAGTCCAAATGTCACGTTCTCCGCAGAGTAGACGCTCTAGTTCCTCTTCATTAAAAATTTGAAGATGCTTAATAGAGAAAACCTGAAGAAATAAATCCAAAATAAATTCAGGCAAAAACCACAAAATGGACAGACCTGAGAAAATTATTATAGATAATGACAGAAGCCTCTGCTTCAGTAACATTACCATAAAAAGAACACATAATCTCAAACTTAAAAAGAAAACTTAATTATGGATATATGGATGCAATGCAGAAAAATTGAAACAAGAAATTAACATGCCAAATCCAAATCTTGTGCAAATAGCATATTCCTTTGCAAGAACCTATCGGGAAAGATGCTTCTAGGGAGTTAAAAGGAAATTCCTTCAAGCAAAACCCTCATAAAAGAATCCCTGAGTTAATATTCTCTCCAGTCTTTCTAATACTCTGTATACTGGCTTCTGCTCATTGTATCACAGAACCAAGTGATGCAGTCAAGCCAAGTTGGGTACAGGTAGATCACAAATTATAGACCAGCAGAAATAGAGGAATGCCAAAATTGTGGCTCTCTACACGTTCCGTGAGAAAGCACAAATCAACCATCCAGATAGGGCACTAAAAGAACAGGAGCCATTATCATAAAAAATAAAAATCTTTACATCTTTATAACTCTAACAAACTAGGCAAATATGCTACTGCAAAATCTTCCATGACTTTCCAATGGCAGCTATCTTCTCTGCTTACCATTTCATGATTGTAGAGTTGAAGGAAAAAGATAATAAATTGCATCCGGCACAACAAACACACATGCATATAAAGGTATCTACATAAGGTTAAATTCCATCATTATTCTTTTATATTGGTAAAACACCAACCTTCTTTTAGGGTGACAAAGCACTAAGAAGATAGAAGGCATCACATTAATATATCAATATCACGGTGGTGGTGAACAGGACCACTAAACATCAGGTCAATCATATTTGATAGATGAGAAAAGAGTGTGCAACAGGACATACTTGGCAAAATCCAGATCTAAAAGCTTCCACTTGTCTGTATATTCCAGTATGTGTAGTAGCATCCACAACAAGTGCTACATAATCCTCCAAATTATTCATGTCTACCTGGGAATTTAAATATTGTCAAGGTTGCAGTCCAATAAATAAAACCATCTGAGGACAACATATGTTACCAAAATTTGAAGGATGCCTTACCATTTTATGATCAGACCCAGAAGCAAGAATATAATCAGGATACCCAGGAAGTGTAAAGTCAAGATAAAGATCCTCAACTCTTGTATTCCGAAATCTTGAGTCAGGTCTATTTGCTGAGGTCTCTCCACAGGTTGATTCCCAATGTTTTTTTCTATTAACAAGAGCCTGGAACTCCAGCAATGTCCTACACAGCTCAGGGTCAAATGATTGGATATCATACAAAGTAAGTTCCTGCATGCAAGAAGTTTGCTTAAATAGTAAATTCTAGTAACAGAAATGATACCAAGTTTTACAAGTTAATACAGAAGATCTAAAGAAATGAAAGGTACCTTCCCGAGAATAAGCTTATAGAATGCTTTCGAGAAAGGCAGATCCAAGACTCTTCCATCTTGGAGAGCCTTTGCTACAACCTGACCCAAAAGAACAAACTTTTTTAATATGTCTAAGAACTGTACCCCATCTGATGTATTTATAGCACAAGACCATGGACGAGGGAAAAGCCCAAAGGGGGACATCACAATATCAAAATTCTCAGCCTTTGAACTTTCCACGGTGGAACATAAACTATGATCATCTCTCCACATGCCAAAGCCAGATTTCTGAAACTCATGACTGACCAGGGTATAAAACTCCAAAGTTGGACCAAGCCCAGTACCGACTTCTTCATTATATTCCACTTCAAGAAGTGCTTTACTACGGGCATGTTGGTCCATCATCTGGGCAGCAGATTCCAGAATCTGGTTCCTACAAACTAAAAACTTCTTCCGAGGCACACCACCAGCAGCTGAACGCCTTTCACTAGATGCAGCTGGGTTATTATGATGCGGTGAATGAGACTGGATTTGTCGTGAACCAAAGGCTGCAAGACGGAAATACTTGCATTTTGCCTCAAAACTGAATAAGAATGGGCATGAGTCCATTAACTGATTGCACCAAGAAGGCATACCACCAATTGAAACAGCTGAAGAATCACGCATCTGTTGTTCTAGTTTCTCTGTCAACTTACTGCATATAAAGTCATTCTGTTGCAATTTACAGATTACTACCCTCAAATCATCCAAATTACTGATTCTCCCTTCAGAAAATGCAAGTACTCTTTCATGAGATAACAAATGAAACGTAAACCTATTCACACCTTCCAAACATTTCAACAGAAACAGTATATCATATATAGGGCTTGACTTTTCCACATCAGAAGCTAGTTCACAGCCAAACAAGCTGGAGAAAAATGAAGCATAATTTGCCTCAAGTTTATCCGATACGTGGGATTGTTGACCTGAGTGATGACTTCCTTGAGGATCATCGTATTTAGATTCTGTTGCTCTTCCATAGGTTATCGTATATACTTGACTCCATACTCTGGCCCCAGTAATAATTTCGTTGTCAGCTTTTATTTGCTGTTGCAAAATTGCCTGATATAGTGTCAATTTGTGGTTCAGCTTCTGTCCCTCCAGAAAAAACATAAGTTTTGATGATGCACATTCATTGCTACAGCCCTAAAACATGACAGTAATGCAACATAAGAACAGGGATAACTGGAAACAAAAGAAGGAGCAAACGAAATTCATGAATGACATCTGCAATATGTAAAGGAGAGGAATGATTTGAATCTGCAAAACAACAACATAGTTAAGCAGCTTATACAATATGCATAACTGGCATCTCCCATAGTCCCATTACAAGTGCCAAGCCAGACAGAAAAAGTTGAGGGACAAAATCAATGTGTACAGAAATAGCCAAAAGCACTTGATAGGAATAGGGCTGCTTGTAATTCTACCAAATTGACAAGAGCTGGGATATCATATGTTTTAAGACTGTACAGTAGGAAGATGATCTACTCACAGCATGATTTTCAGTCAGATGCTGCGCATCTCCAGGATTGGACTGTCTTAAAGTCACTGTACTTTCAGATGCCAATGCTGATATGTTTGCCTCATCTACCTGCATAAAAGCTAAATTGAGAATAGAGCAATCCAAAATATTCTTAATCTCTCTACAAATGAAAAATAAGTAAAGACACAATAATGAGCAGTTGTTATTACAAAGGAAAAATATATAGCAAACCACAAAAGAAAACCTGCATCTCAGGCAAATCAGTGGGCATGTTGTCATGCTTCACAGGAGGCAAATCAGTGGACATGCTTTCAGGGTTCATAGATCCAGAACTTTCACCTTGAACAGGATTTACTTCTGATGGTAAATGAAGAGGTTGACTCTCCATTTGGTCCATAGCTTGGGCAACTGATCCTACATCTTCAGAGCCTTTTCTGCTAACTTTAGGCCACAGAAATCCTTCAATGGCATCCAAAGAAGAGAAGGGATCAACATTCACAAGATCTTCAGAGAAATCACATATGCTTGTCTCCCCATCACCTCTAACAAAACGGACTCTTAGACTAGGATGGTTTGTGCAGCGTCCAAATGGAACAGTAGCAAATGAATTTCTATGTTTGAATGCATGGCTCAAAATAACAGTGAAGTTTTCCAAAGAAGACAGTGCACTTTGTAATTTCCTAACCAATATCGACAAAGGCAAGTCCTGAGAAGGAACATCAGAAAAAGATAAAAAGAGTCTTGCAAGCACCTCACATCGTTTTTCCACAGCGTGTAAGTTACCATAAGCATCCTGCAGTTCCATATCATCTTTTAAGTATAGACCATTAGATAGGTAATTCACCAATGATTTCACAATTCCACTTTCAATAAACTCAAAAGTCGAAATAGGTTCATTTCCATTGAGTTTTTCCATGATCTGATGCAACAGACAATAAAATTTCTCTTCGTTTTGAGCAGAAGCATCCTTACTAGTGTACATCCCCATTAAATCATTCAATGCAGCAGCTGAAGTTCTGAGATTTTGAAGAACATCAGTCAATCCTTTCTCAGAATCAAATAATTCTGGAGAGAAGTATTTGGTTCTAATGCTCTTTGCAAGATTGTGAACAGAATCTTTGTCATGTTTGCAAGTTCCGGGTTCTGAAGATGAAGAAGACACGCCAGTATCAAAAGCATAACATAAGCATCTCAGAACCTCCCTTCCAGAAGACTTGTGACTAGAATTGGAACATGTCGGGATGCCACTAAAAACCGGAAACAATGACTGAGAACATTTTTCTGGTGTTAACAATGCATCAATGGCAAAAAAGACACCCTCCTTTACAAAAGAGTTCAAGAAAATATCAGAAAGCTTTTGTAGAATAATCTCAGCAATCTCAAGAGCTAATATGAGCACATGGTGATCCTTTCGAGTAAACACACCAGCCAAAAAACTGTCACATCAACCAAAAACTTTATTAGCATCACTTTACATATAATGTATGTTCAAAGTCTGTTATGTTAAAGACAAGAAAACCCTGTTCACCTTGGAATATTGGCACTCCTAAGTAATTCAACAAGCATGTCTGATTTGCTCAAATAAAGTAATTTGTGGATAACAGATAGGCAACCATAGCAAACATATATATTTGCACCAGAATTAACCACCTGCTCAAAGGGAAAAAGATATATTACAGAGCTATGATGGAAAACAAAGAGCAGTTGAATTGAGCTGCATATCAGAGAACTTACCTGAATCAACATGGGAAGTATATCCATCCCAAACTTCTGCAGAAGATCAGGGTGATCTACTAACAAAGATCGTTTTTCCGACACCATCTGAACTCCAGCTGAAGTGGGAAGAAGTTCGTTTAACAACTTCAGAACTTCATGTACCTGAGAGAGAAATTAGAGCAATTACGATCGCTTTAATATATTTTATCATTCCAATTTCCTCTTAACAAAAATAAAACCTATAATTCAGTTTCATCATTGATAGGGACAGATTCAAAAGGGACACAAGCAAAAATGGATCTTCATGTCTGTTTTGGACAAATGGTTCTTCAAAATAAGGTTCAATACACAAGTCTACATCTGTCCTGTGTAATAACAGTAAGATTTTATCGAAACTACTATGTCAAATGACAGTCATGTTCCCACTGTCTGCTTCCTTAGAAAATACTATTGCGCATGTTCAAGTGGTATTGCCATGTGCCAGTTACATGTGTAATATGCTTATAAGGTAAAATAAAAAAATTTATAATTTCAATCAGACAAATATGCCTCAGGATTAAGTCCAAGATGTACACCTGATTGCAATGCCCATCAACAATAAGTGGAGAAGACATTCCATGTGAGAGATCATAAGTTGATAATATATCCTTTAATATGCTGCTTATATTAAGCTCATACAACGTCTTGAAAGCAACAAATGAACCAGAAGCAATTTTGACAAGTAATCCAATCAAACCCTGCCAACCAAATGGAAAGTCAAGCTATGATTTTAGAGTGGGAAAAACAGACTCAAATATCAGAAGGATGATTAACAAAAATTTGCTTACATTGTAAACTAGTTGCGAAAGACTAGTTCGACTATTCAGGTTTACAAGATGTGTGACTTGATTAATCAGGCCATGCCTACAAAGTTCATCCAGCGTCTCAGAAGAGTGACTTACTCGCTCTGTTATTTTTATCAAGCAAGTGGCTACACTTTCAACCAGCTGAAAAAGTAATATTCCAATAGATGAAAATATTAACAGATGAAAATGCTGAAGCAATCACTGCGGAGAGCAAATTCATACAAAATTCTAACCTGTTGATCCTCATACTGAAGCAGATTGCACAATATGGGAACAGCCTCCATGAAAGGTGATGGGCACTCTGAAGGAAGTTTCTTACATATGTTCACCACTGTGGAAAGTGCAACTCTCTAATGCAATTAACAGAAAACTATAAGACTATTTTTAAAGCCACTGAGCTTTTGCAATAAAACTAAAAATCCGAGGCAACAGAAGATAAAATTAAAATACATCGACTTCTGAAAAAAGACCTTGGATTCATTTACCTGTATGCTCATTGAGAAGAAGTCAATATAAGTCAAAACAGCCATAATTGCCCCGGCCTGCAAGCAGGCAAGAGCTTGATCCCGCGATATTTTCTCCAATGCCTGCAAACACTACATAGAACAACAACATTCACATGCTCAACAAATTACCATTCGTTGCTCCACTTTGCATAAAGAATAAACTACTATATGAAATTATGGGAAATAAATCAAAATCAATCAAATACAAGAATACCTGCTCAGCTACATCCAAATACTCAATAGCCATTAATCTTTGACAAAGAGCGGGAACAGCATCATGTCGAACAAGTAAACCAGCTGATCGTGGAAAGACATCACACAAATATGTTATAGCCCTTATAGCCAACAACATTATATCAGGATTACTCTCACGCCTAGCCAGCTTTACAAGAGATGGTGACAACGAGTCTACCATCATGCTAGATAGCGAATCCTCAGTACCAAACGACAGCACTTCACATAGCTCCGTTAGTGCAACTAATTGCCTAGAAGGGTCACCCTCATCATTCAAACTCACTAAAATATTCCTCAATTTGCCATGATCACCAGAGGAACGTCTCCTCTGGTACTCCCTAAGTCCACTGTGTCTGGGGTCTGCATCATCAGAATCACATGACCCATATCCCGAATCCTTCTCAGGTTCTCCCTCTGATCGGCTTGAAGCCGAAGCAGAAGACGAAGTGTCCATGTCATTATGATGGGTCTCTGGTGTAGAATTCGTAGAATTCAAATGGGTTTGGACTGATGAGCCTGATGAACTCGGTCTGAAGTCCAATGAACTACAAGCTCTTTTATCATCCGGCAAATCAACAGCCATTTCCAAACGCTTTTGTCCACGGTTTCCCATCAATAACTACTCAATCCACAGTCCCTTTGATTTATCAGCACAAAAAAACACCCACTCACTCCTGCAAAGTCCATATTTTACATTAGATAAGACTTCAAAAACTTACTATTTACAATAATCCACAGACGTCAGAAATCAAATCTAAATAACTAATATCACCTGAATTCAGTTCACAACTGTCAAAAATACACATAGAAATTCAATTTTCCAAAAAAAAAAAAAAAAACCAGCGCAGGAACTACCATTTTTTATGAATTCAGACCAAAAAAAAACCATCACATCTGTGTATATGAAAAACAAAAAAAAAAATAATAATAACAAAGGTAAAAGAAAAAAACAGAAAGAAAAGCAAATAAGCAAAGCTCAGCTTGTTCTGATTGCAAACTACAACTCAACAGATTCATCAAAAAACTCAAAATCATTCTATCCATAGAAAAGGCGTATACATACACAACCGACGACCAATTGCAAAAACAACTAGAGAACCAACGAAGATCAAAGCCAAAAAAGGAAACAAAAGAGAGAGAGCGAGAAGGAAAATGATCACATTGAATAAACTAAAGACTTTTTTATGTACCTAGTTGTTGTTGTGGTTCTTAATCAGCCTGAGAGAGAATCGAAGACCTGAATTTCAATGGACAATAACTAGGGCTTTTTCTTTTTCTCTCTCTGTTTTTTTTTTTTTCCCTCTCTGTTAGACTGTTTCTACTTTCTTTGGACGATGATCTTTGTATCTCTGGAGGACGATTAAATTAAGTGAAACATGTAATTGTGATTGTGACGATGATGATGATGAAAACAGGGCGTGTGAGAAATGCTGTTTGAAGAAAAAAATTTATGGAAGTTTATTTATTATCCCACGGTGGAATATTGTAATTTGTATTCTATAAAAGCTTCCATTGCCACTGCGTTGTAATTATCTTGTGTGACTCGTGTGTTTTGAGATGATGGAGGTCCTCGTTGGATTGCCTTATATCTTATATCTGACTAAGATTATCGTTTATGGTGAGTGGGGCCCGAGGATGATAACTGTGACGTGGACGTGGGTGCTTGTGTGTCGATGAGGTATGATTGGATGTTTTCCGTTTGATTGACATACTTTGTTTTTCAAGTCAGCACCGCCTTGTGACGGTTGATCTGGACTCTGGGCCCAGCCCAGTGATCAATCAAATTTTCCTGGGGTTGGAATTCTGCTCGTGTAAGAGTTCTGGTAGAGACTGGAGAATGGAGAGTTTTTGTTGTCGAAGTGTTGGGGGTGTGGTGACTGTATTTATTAAGGAAACTTGTTCAAGTCTGGACGCTGAGATTTAATTGATGTGATAATTTGGAATAAAAATTATGTGATAATTGCAAACTAAGATAACATACCACTTTAAAAAAAAATAAAATAAAAAGATAATACATTGGAATGGTTCAATATATCTTAACTTCTTTGTTCTTTAAAATAGAAGGAATGAGTGTGAGTTTCTTTTGTAAAAGTAATCATATTCTGATTGTGAGAGTAATAATCTCCACAATTTTTTGTATTAAAAAAAATTGCAAACTAAGATAATGATTGTGAGATTTATTATTTACTTGAATCCTTTTAAGAGTAGTAAGAGAGAGAATCTTACTAACATTAATTTTGAGGTAGTTTGTATTTAGTTAACATTAATTTCATTTTCACTTTGCAGTTAGTAGCATTTAATCATCATTCATACAAGCTGACTACATAAAATTTTTGTATTTCTTTGATTGCAAGGTTGCCTAATAGTGTTTTATACATACATATACATATATATATTTACATTAAATGAGAAAAGTTATTCATGAAAGTGTACATGTGGGAACATAAATATAAAAATATTTATGTAATCCAAATGACACGAAATGCACACGTATAGTAGGCTAGTAGCTTCTATTTATGTCATTAAACATAGAAACATAACTTTGTTTTTGTTATGTAAATGTGTCATGCATAGTGACCAAACATAAGATGTTTTTGAAGGTCTGTGACTGCATTTTAAACGAAACTTGAATCATAAGCTACATATCTTACACTAATTTACTTATCTTTGATTCGTTACTTTATTAATAAAGATTATAATACTTTAACTATATGAAGGCAAAAATTAAAATACGGATGAAGTTTCGAGCCTTTGAGGTTTATTTTTTATTTTTTGAAATAAATCTATATTCGTTTTAAAATAAAACGTGGAAGTGAAGGAAACGGCACTCTCCCAAATTTTTTGTTGCGGAGTCAGCAAAAGCAAGAAAAGAGTAAAGCATATATTGACAATAAAAATTGACGCTCAAAAGCTACATGCAAAAGCAAGATTTGACCTGGAACCTGAATCCCACAATTGCATCCCACGTACACCCACTACAAAGCCTTTGTTTTTTTTTTTAACTTCTTTTAGCAAAAAGTCTTCAGTCTCCAATGTTCCTTTTCCCTGGTCATTTCCAGGCAAATGTAAAAGAAACCAGCAGAAGAGAAATGTAAGGTTTGACATACTGTCGAAAATCATTAAATTATGTACCCAACTTGTCTCCCAAGCTATGGAAGATATAAAAGACAAGCTCGTAAACGGTTGGTAATTGGGTGAAGTGACATTCATTCAGGCGGTGCACCAGTGAGAGAAGCAATCAAGGAGGTCATCACGGATATGCTTCTCCCAAAATATATTCAATATGCTCGAATATAGAATCACCATATTCTATTCAACTTCAAGACTACCTAAAAATCAGACAAATATTAATCAATAAATAAGTTTCTTAATCAGCTGCATGACAGAATATCATTTCTTTTACAATTTAAATTACAGAAACAAATAGTATAAAGATACACAAAAGCTCTTCAAATGGTTACTCTATTCGAAAAGAAAATATACAAACCTAACCAGAACAACAACTTAAGACACAACAAGCATACTAAAACTACTGAAAATATGAATGGTTCAGAACAGATCAGTGATTCAACGCAATATATGCTGTTGCAACAACAAGATCTTCAATGGGATTTAATTATGTAATTGGTTGAAGCAGGTTGGGATGTCACTCTGTGCCTTGCATAGGAACCATCATATGTTGTGCCTGCGACTACAAACATTTGGAAGGATCAAATTGTAAAATATTGGAACCAGCAAAGAGAGATGTCATTCTTACTGTTTCGTTTAACTGAATCAGTAGTTAAATATTAAACTACCAACAAACAGAAATAAACAACAAAAAGGAAAAAAATCAGTCTCTTATCGTCGAGGCATACTCACAATAAGTAGCCACGACCAGCATAACACTGTTTTCTAGTCAACAGAAGCAGATTGGCTTTTCAAGTATGCACACTGCAAGCTATTTCCACCATGTTAACATCTTTCATAACTTTTCGTGAGAGAGGTAGTATTTACACTTTACCTACTTCGAATTTGATGGGGACATATATATCTTGGTATAAACTTGCATAACATCAGCACTAAATTATTTGAGTCCGTAATGGATACAAAATTATAGTAGAGGTATTTGATTTGATGTTTCTTTCTGCAAGATTATAATTACAGTAAAGGTATAGTACAGGTGTGGTTGTGATTGTGAGGCAGCACTGGCAATTGTTGCGGTAAAAGTGGTGGTGGTGAAAGTAGCAACAGTTGCATGGTGAGCCCATGATTATCAAACACATGGTTTTGACCAAAGGTAGAGATGATGGTGCTGCCAGCAGCAGTGACAATGATAAGGTTGTAAGAAAGGCGGAGGTCATATTTCATGGATAAAAGTCACTGTCACCAAAATGTTCCAAACATCTTATTTTCTGGACATTCTTATTCAATGAAACGATACTGACACTGTAAGTTGATGAAAACACTGATGTGAATATTTATATCCTCTTGTGGACCATTACCTAGGAAACTGGATAAAAATGTTCATGCAATATCAACAGCTTCAATTAGTGGACACAGCCAGCACACGATATATAAGTGCAATGAAGCTTTCTATGGCTCTAAATTAACACAAATAGCAATTTATGATGATGCACATCATGTAGCCAAAACAGACTATGGCCTAACAGGCCAACAAGCAACTGTGGACTGGAATGGATGGCATATTGTTCAACTATTAAGCTAATTCACAACAACTCACATATGAGTAACAATCATTCGCATTATTTAAATTCGCGACCATCCAACGTGTCTTTAGCAATATCAACTGTTCATACAATTACAACAAATAAACTAAGAGCAACAGACGGTCAAAAAGAATTCAGTGAGTTTTCTGATACGGTACCTAAATTGAGAAGTGGATCAAAAGCATACAGGAAGGTCAAGATGCTGGTAGTAATCAGTTTAAAATGCATGAGTCAGTTCAATAGAATTTTCTATGATTGCTTTAAATTACAACCCAGAATATTATGCATGAACGCATATGATTACACCATAGAAACAATTCACAATCATACGTAAATATTGCTGACTCCTAAATGGATGCAAATAAATCAACAAAATAAGTACATATCAACTTGTGAATTAGTCACAAATGATTTAACAAATGACAATTATAGATAGGTGTGTAGCATCACACAAAAATATGATTCACTAACCTAAATTTAGCAACACCATTATTCATGACACACTTCCTAGGTAATAAAGCACAAATACCTTGACAAAATAACCACATATCTTCTTTTTTTCTTTTTTTTTCTTATTTTGAACTATTACAATTTGGGGATTGACAGCGGGGACCTATTTCATCTAAAGATACTATTTCAAAAATTTGATACAGAAGCTTATAAATACTGCAGAATCTAAAGTGACACTTACATTTTTAAGACACCAAGGTAATATATCATATATTTATGGATACTGCTCTTTTAAGCAGAGACTGGGCTTTAATTATTAGCAAAACATAGCCACAGCATAGAAATACAATATACTGTTTATACTAAAACAAATATATAATTGTAGAATATATATTCATTTATTAGTATAGTCCAGTCATGTTATATCCTACCTACCTCTTTATTAATCACTGTATCAACAACTTGATATAATTTTGAATATATATCCTATAACCACATCCATGGCCACTGAAATTCCCTCTGTGACATCGCTTGTCTCTTGTATATCATTATTTATTCACGAACATTGTCAGTTATGAATCTTCCAATTATGTTATATAAAATTTGAAAATCAAATTTATGAACAATGTGCATGGGTTGCTTCCAAATCAAGTAAGTTTAATACTCAAACAAGTGAAGAGCTTTGTTGCATGTTTACAAGAAAAGTCAACCAGACATTCCAATATCATCAACCCAGTAAAGTTATAATTCAAATACAGAGACTTGATCTCTTCAATACCATGATCAAGTACTCATAGTTTACAACGGCTATACTTTATTATTATAAGAAGTCAGGTAGCCTCAAAGTGCTTCAACCAATTGAATAAATTCTTTCACAGCAATGTGTTTTTCAGGGCGTTCTTGGCCGGACCTGGACAATGAATGCCAAAACTTGTTCCAGTCTGAAACATGAATTATTCAACCAGTACATTGTATTTAAATACTTGAGAAGATGTTTATGGTTACTCTAACTTATATATATATATATATTTATAAAATAACTTACAGGTTCGTTAAGATTCCAAGCAGTTGACAGTCATCTATTGAAGCTTTTGAAATCACAATATACAGAATGAAAACATTCAATTACCAAGATAGAGTTCTAATTTTAGGTGATAACAAAGATGTCATTTACCATTTACAAATATAATAGGAAGGTTCCTCAAAATGGAAAATGATAATACAAGAGAATCACTTAAGGTTGCCTGAAAACGAAGGAGAGTATCTTAAAGTAACAAACTAAATAAATGCAAAAAAGTTATTATATTCAGCAGCATCTTTTATAGAACAGGATGCTGCAGAAAGAAGAATGTAAACATTGAGAACTGATGTTAAGGCCCCAAAAACAGAAGATAAGCATACTGACACTGAAATAAATAAACAGTTGTTATAAAGTTCAAATATGGAAGCAACACTTATGACAGCATCTCCTATTTCCAAATCTGTCTACATAGAATATGAGTAGAGCTAAATGAGGCGATCCTCAAGTTACCTAAAAGGTCTAGAAGTGATACAACTCAAAATTTACAAGTTACAAGGTCATTTTCTCTTTCAAAGTTAATTGCACTTCATATCTTCACATGTTGATGTTCTGAAATAATTATTAATATTTAAACCAGCTATTCAAAGAATATAATAATAAATAAATAAATAGAATAATGCACACAATCGTCGTGACATGTACCCCTCGTGCTCATATCAACCGCAAGCTTCACTGACAAGGGCAGTCCAGAAATCCCCAGTTTATTACACAGAAAAGTAAAATTAAGAACCCACCTTATCCCATTTTAAAATTCACCTAGTGGAGCAACAAACCCTGAAAATCTAGCCACATAACAAAGGGTATAGATTACTTAATCTTTTTTATCATATGTTAGAAACTAAAACTAGAATTGCAGAAAGCATTATCCATTTAAAAATACTAAAAAGCAAAAACAGTGCTACACCAAATTCCTTCTCATTAAGTCTGAGAGCTGCAAAACTGCTAAGAGGTTCTTCAGTTACTTAATTGGAAAAGTAGGCCCCATGGATATTAGATTTGATCCAATCCAAGGTAAAAGTTATTGAAAGAAAAAAAGGTAAAATCCCTCATATGAAACAGCTTTATGATTTCAAAAAAAAAAAAAAAAAGACTTAGTTGTTCCAACCAATATTTTAAAAGGCGAAAGGCGAGACGATAGAGTCTCAGCGAGGCGAGGCGGTCGCCTTGAGGCGAACAAGGAGGCAGCCTCAGTCCAATTGAGGAAAAAAAATTAATAAAAAAATAAAACTCTAATTTAAAGTGTTTAATGGATGAGAAGATATGTTGAGACTTGAGTAATGGAGATGATTTTATTTTTTATTACATTATATATAAACTATAAAACCCTACCCCATCAACATAACTTTTTTCCTTCAAAAAAATTATTTTTTTATTATTACATATATGATTTCTTATTATTATATATATAAACTATAAATCTCATCCCCTAACTTAATTTTTATTTTTTATAATTATGTATATAAACTATAAATTTTTACCCTATTAATATTTTTCATGTATTTCAAAAAAAATTATTTTTTAGTTTTTATCAATATATATATGTATTTAAACCTCAGCCCACCCACTAACTTTTTTTTTTTTCTAATTTTTTATCCGTTTATATATATAAACTATAAAAATCTGATCCCAATACCTTAATTTTTATTATTTTTTAATTTTTATCATTATTTTTTTTTAAACTCCCACCCCACTAGCTTATTTTTTAATTTTTTTATCATTTTATATATATAAACTATAAAAATCTCACCACTAACTTAACTTTTATTATTTTTTATTTGTTATCATTATATATAACTAAGAATCAGTTGCACTTCACTCTTCACTCCCAAGTGCTACTGCCGTCTGGCTCACATTAACTCTCCAGTCTCCTCTCAGTCTCAGGCTCTCACTTTGTCACTCGCCACCACTGACTATTACTCTCACCACAGTTCATCTTTCTAGTTTCTTACTATGTCACTCCACCTTTCTGGTTCCTTCTACATTTAACTTTACTCTCTCTACTTTCTCTCTCTTAAAACCAATGCTTGACCACTTCTAAAATTGGTGTTTGTTATGATATTCTAAAGCTGGTGTGTTTGTGTGTTTTTTGGGTGTGCTACTCTGATCTAAGCATCAATTTTTTTTTTTTTTTTTCATGTAATGGACAGTCAAGACCGCCTCAGGGTGCCTCGCCTGGAGGCGGCCAGAGGCGGTCGCCTCACCATCCAGAGGCGAGTTTTTCCAGCTGCTCCGCCTTAGATGTGCGCCTCGAGGCGCCTTAGCCACCAAGGCGGCGAGGCACCGCCTCGCCTCGCCTTTTAAAACCTTGGTTCCAACAGACAACAAAAATCAAGTAAGAAGTCAGCATCTTATGAGGCATCACAGATAAAGGACAAATGAAGAGGTGTGTACTTGTGAATAGACATGGCTCAATCCACTATACAATATTGATTTAATGTAGCATGAAATAACCTTAAAGCACTAACATAACAGAACCAACATATATTTTATCAAATCCCAAAGGAAGACTGATACTTTATCAGTGACAGCAAATTTGAACAATATGGATCATGACTGGTCAATACTTCTTCAGTAATATTTCAAGATGCCTCTGGATCATATGCTATCGACATCTCTTAGTTGGTATACCAAGCCCTGGATTTAAAAAACAAGGTGGGTAAAGCTAACTCAAAGCACAATCCATCATCATGCAACATATTGCATTAGACATCACAATATATCCATAGGTATGACCCAGTTTTGACCATAGAAGTAGTTTCAACGTAAAGACAAGAGATAACTAATTCATTCAAATCCAGAGTACAGCTACACATAACGAAAACCTAGTCAGTTGAAAGGTAATAAAGAGACAAATCATCACACTGTATTACATCTCCATGACCAGTATGTATCATGATTCTTGCATCAAAACCATCAATAAACAGGGAAAAGAGGATAGAGAAATTAAAAAATGAAGGAAGAAAAATAACTCTGATCAAAGATAACTTTGTTTGTGCACCATGTAATAGACATACAAAACCCCTCCTCCACATCAGCCATAAACTAAGGAAACAGATCATGAGTTAAAGACAACTTCATTCAAGCATAGATGCATAAAAATGAGACCCCACTGTTAACACATGCGTGTGGTTAGCAGTTATAGCAGATATTTTCAATTCTATTATGAATAGTCTAATTCATTACAATGTTCAATATTAATTGGCACTCAAATTATCATCATAAGAATGCTACACTTAATTATTAAAAATTAGGTGTAACTATTCAGAAGAATTGCATTCAGTGGAACACAAGGGTTTGGAAGTCTATGAAATGGTTAAATGTGGATGTGTGTGCATATGTAAAGATATAGATAGAAGGGAGAAAACTTACTTGAGAATTCCCATAGTTAACACCTTGCGAGAAAGAACCTTGATGAGTAAGTTGCTGATAAAGTAAAAACCAGATAGGTAAGAAACCAAGGTAAGCCTGTAATATGTACTTCCAGAATTTTATTTAAAAAAAAATATTGACGCATGAGTTTACAAAGAAAGGAAAAAAGAAAAATAAATGAAAAGGGAAAACATTATAAAAATGGAAACATTACTCTACCTGGCTGTTTGGGCTCGGTTGAACATCTTTCTTGGCCGATGAATCTCCACCCTTAGCAGAGCCCTTCGTATCACCCTAACAATAACAATAACCATAATTCACATAATCAGATATTTGACAGTCGAATTCTTACAGCACCCAAAAATAAATTAAAAGTCTAAAAGGATATTAAGTTACCTCCATCTGAGCAACATTTTCGTAAATTAATCAACACAGAACACAACCAAAAAGAAATGAACTGTGTCAGTCATTTTTAATCAAGTAATTCCTCACCACACAATCAGACAGAGAAATCGACATCAAAATTCAAATCTACAAATAATTGTGTAAAGGCGGAAAAACCAAAATGATTTAGTAGTTCTCTTTGTTTCTCTCAATTATAACAGCAACCAAGCAAACATACGAAGATAAAACAAAGAATCAAAAGAGTTCAAGTAAAATCACCTCTCTATATCTAGTAAGGTAAATCTTGAGCGGATCAATATAATCCTCAAACCCTAGAGTTGCCATAGCCCAAAGCAAATCGTCACCGTTGATCGTCTTCCTCTTCTCTCTCTGACACTTATCACTCGCCCTACACAACAAAACAACCGTCATTAATGCAAATAAAGAAAAAGAAACCGAACAGTAACGGAAATTGTGACGTCATCATACTCGCTGGTGATGAAGCTGATGAACTCGGAGACGCATTCCTGGACAGTCTCTTTGGCATCCTTGGCAATCTTGCCGTTAGCAGGAAGGGCTTTCTTCATGATCCGGCTGATGTTAGCAATAGGAAGGTACCTATCCTGCTCGCGGACGTTCGATCTCGGGCTCTGGTCGCCGCTCTCGTGGCTGCCTCCACCTGGACTCGCTGGTGCCTCGGCCGCCATGACGGAAACCCTAGCTCGACATCACACCAACCACCGACAACAACAGCAACAGACAACATCATAATCAATCTAATCCGAAACAGTAAAAAAAAAAAAAAAAAAAAAAAAACCCTAAGCAACAAGAGAAAGAGATGGAGATGATTTAAGAATTTAATTTTGACTAAAGACAGCGTGAAAAAATGCGTGAGGAGAGAGAGAGAAGGGGGGGAGGGAGGGAGGGAGAGGTAGTTAAGTGGGTTACGGACCTGAAGTGGAGTGGGTGTGAGAGAGAAGGATTTGTAAAAAGGGCGCGAGAGAGGGAGAGGCTTTAGATGGAGATGATTGGGGAAGAAAGAGAGGGATCGGACGCTGGAGAAGAGAGCAGCCAGGAGACGACTCAGATGTAAAAATGGAGTTTATCAACACCGTTGGTTTTGTTTCTTTTTGGGGGCTCGTTTGTTCCTCTATATAATTTTTTATTCATCCCTTTTAATTCTTCCGGGTTTCCTGCGTTTCTGGCTTCGATCCGGTCCCCGTACAATTACGCTACACCACGTGTTATGCCGCGACGTCGTTTTAAGTCACTCGCCTCAAACAGTACAAGTAAATTTATGCAACTTTTTTTTTTAAAAAAAATGTAAATTTATAAAAAACCATTATATAGAAAACAAATTATAATATGAAATAAAAATTGCGCATCCACTCGTAACGCGAGTGAAGTGTATATTCTTTTTAAACTTGTGATCGAGTCTCAAATCTCACGTTTTTATTAGCATGTGTGTACGGTTGAATTTTTTTATTGTAAAAATAAATTTCTTGTCATGTTATAAGAATAAAGTCATTGTCGTGTTAGAAGAATGAAGTCATTGGGGTTTGAGTTTCACCGTATATATATATATAAATATGTATGAGGATTTTTCTCTTTTTATTATAAAAATACTTTTTTCTCTCAATATTATGAAAGTCGATAAATCTTGCCATGTTTGTTTACGAGCATTTGTAAAGAAAACTACCCTTATTGTGAGAGTAAATTTTTCTTAATATAATAAGAGTAAATAATTTTCAAGTTACACATTGTATCTAATCTTAACAGGTATCGAATGATTTTGGGTTACATATAATGTCTAATCTCGACATCAAGATGCATAATATTTAATTTAGGTATCAACAAATCTCTAATAATATATATAATATAAAATAATTTTATTATTAATACATTTTAACTTTTAAATTGTTAGAATTATCGTGGTGATAAAAGTTTGTATGAGTCAAACACATGAGGAATGAGTAGAAGTAGGGGTGGCAATTTGGAACCCGACACGACGGGTCGACACGAAACCGACACGATAATTACGGGTTAGGGTTGAGCGTTAACGGGTTGGATAAATTAACGGGTCAACCCGTTTGACCCGTTAACTTATCGTGTCGGTTTCGTGTCGGGTTAATCGTGTTACGGGTTGACCCGTTAAATGAGGGTAAAAATGTAATTTAATATCTTAGGGGCATTCTTGTAATTTTTGTGAAAGGTATATATACCTTCAAAATCTAAACCCTAACCATTCCACCCGTAACACATTGTTGTAGCCGCCGCACCCCTCCTCTAGCCGACCCCCACAGTCCACTACATGGCTCCACCGATTGCACGGCCGCGCCGATCATTTCCTCCACGGACCACGCCGGTCATTTGGTCGCCGCACCGCTCACAGATTTGCTTCATCACCTATCTCCTTTGGTCGCCGTGCCAACTGCCACATCCCCTTTGTCACCCGTAGTCTCCTTCAGTCGTGGCCACGAGTCTCTTTCTATCACTGCACCGGTTCTCCTTTTGCCACATAATATTAATATTGTTTTTTATTAATAAATATTTATAGGAGTGAAAATCGTTTGACAAAGATAACTCCGATAGCGATTTCACAAAAAAGACACAATTGCAGTTGTATTTGGATGAACCAAAGCTTCAAGATACATTGGACTTTGATGTTTTGAGTTTTTGGAAAGCCAATGCAATTCGATTTCCTAAACTCGCAATGATGGCTCGTGATGTTTTGAGCATCCCAGTATCTACGGTGGCATCCGAATCGGCGTTTAATGTTGGTGGTCGAGTTCTTGATCAATATCGGAGTTCACTTAAACCACATGTGATGGAGGCTATAGTTTGCACTCGAGATTAGATATATGGAGGCAAAGGTAATATTTTACTAAAACGTGTTAATTGTAATTTGCATGTGTTATATGATTATGAGTTTTATTTTGTTTTTTAATGGGATAATTCTAATTCTTTTTTATTTATAATTATTGTAGAGAATCCAAATCTTGGATTGGATGAACTTACCGAAGATGTTATGAACATGAATGATGATACTGAAACTATTAGTGCTAGTAATCACACGATCGAATCTATCTCATCACAAATTGCCATGTAGTGGTAAAATTTTATTGGTTTTGATAAAATATTTGTTAAATTTTTTTTCTTCATGTATAAATGTATAATTTACTAATTAGCTAACTTTTAATTATTATCTTTTGGCAGGTTTAGTTTGGTGGATGCAATCAACACTTAATGTTATTCTATCATAAAGGACTACATTTGCAGATCAATTTTTTATGTTGTGTTTTTTTTTTTTTTTTTTTTTTTAAATATGAAGGATTATATTTACAAATATGTTTTTATAATCATCTTTGTGAACATTTGTATTTTTATGGTTTAGATTGTATTTGTGGATGATTGTATTTTTTAGGTCTTATGTATTTTTATTTTTATTTTATTTTTTATTACATCTATATTAAAATTTAAATGTATTAACTATTAATAAATGGATCATAACGGGTTGATATCGTGTCGGTTAAACGGGTTGATATCGTGTCGAATAAACGAATTGATAACGTGTCGGATAAACGGATTGATAACGTGTCGGTTAAACGGGTCATTAACGGGTTGATAAATAACCCGTAAACAAATGGGTTAATCAGGTCGTTTTCGTGTCGACCTCTTACAAATCGTGTCGTGTTCGTGTTGAGAGGGTTCAACCCGTTTAATTATCGTGTCATGTTCAGGTCGTGTCAAAAATTATCATGTCGTGTTCGAGTCGTGTCCAACCCAACCCGTTAACCTGGATTGCCACCCCTAAGTAGAAGCAAAGCTCGAAATACTAGGGCTAAATATCGATTGAATCGAATCCAAAACCCAAAAGCCCATGAAATATAATTGTAACTAGTTCATGAACAATAAAGGAAATTTCTCATCATAAATAAACATCTATATTAGAAATATATGTGCATAAGGAAAATATCTAGTAAGAAAAAAATCTTTCAAGAGAATAACTTGACAAGGAATTTCTGGATTCTCGTTTTCTTTATTCTCTCTTTAATTCTTTCCTTGATTTTTTCTCGTTGATTCTCTCTCTTTAATTTTCTCTCATTGATTCTTTCTCTTTGATTTTCTCTGTCTCTCTCTAAAAGCTCTTTGTGGCAATTTTCCCATTTTGAGACTTAAAAATATTCCTATAAATAGAGAATGTCACTTTAAGCGCAGACATTTAGTCATTTCGTCAAGAACACCAATATTCTATCAACAACACTCCTTACTCGATATTTAGTCATCGACTCCATTATTCTGCTCACATCATTGTAGTCATCATAATTTTGTCACGTTTAAATTTGTTGTTCTTGGGTTGCATGCTTTAAAGGTTGTTTTGCGGATTCAGCTAGTCTTCTTTAATCATACTTATGAAGTATTCTAGAAGGAAGACCAACAATAACTTTCATTTTCAGTACGGATTACCACCAGCTATCCAAAAGCTTCATTAGCAAACCTAGAGAACCAAACTAGTGTCTTTTAAACCATTCAACCACTTGCTATTGAGTGACATCACTATCCCTTTTTGTTGTGTGTATTTTTTGGGCTACACAAAATGGACTGACAAAAACCAAAAAGATTGACCCAATGAACCGGCCTAACAGGCAAAAATCCAGCTCATCAGCATAAGCTCGTCTATTAGCTCTCAGCTTGAGCTCGTCCATCAGCTCTCAGTATGAGCTCATCCATCAACTCTCAGCATCAACTCTTAGTTTGAGCTCGTCCATCAGCTCTCAACATGAGCTCATCCATCAGCTCTCAACTTTAGCTCATCCATCAACTCTCAACATAAGCTCGTCCATCAGCTCTCAGCTTGAGCTGGTCCATCAGCTCTCAACTTGAGCTCGTCCATCAACTCTCAGCATCAGCTCATCTGCTCGCCCAAAATTAGCTCATCAGCTTGTTTTAGACGAGCTCTATCCCGTCCAGAGCAGAATCAGCTCGTGGAAAAGAGTGACGTGCACGATAAGTCTTTCTCGGAATGGTAGCAGCACAAATTGGATAACACGCAATTATCTAATCAAGAGCCAGATTTCACGGGATTTGACATAACATTTAATGGGTGTCAGTTTTGAAAAAATGTAATTAAATAATTTCCTATTATATTAATTGTAACATCTTCCCCTCTCTATAAATAGGGGTGAAAATCTTTGTAGAATGGACTTTTCTCTCTCTCTTCTCTCCCACTATAACAAAAAAATATAGTAATAACAGTGACTGTCTTTCCACCACCGGAGCAGGCACCGTGGACGTAGGTATTCCATTTGGCCAAACCATGTAAAATCTGCGTCTAATCTCTTCCTCTTTACCTCTATTCTCTTACATTTGTTATATTTTTCATTGATTTGCAATCTTGGGCTTTGAAAAACTTTATTGACCAAATCCGAACGTCAACACTTTCTAATTTATTTCCTTCATTTCTCGCTCAAATTATTCATTTATTAACTTGAGCGTCAAAGTGTCTTCGGCCAATACCACACCGATATCAAAATCACTTGTGCTTTCTTTGTTTGATTTGTATAGGATACAAGTTGTCCAATTTTAGGAAAGTTGATCGAGGAGACTTGCTCGATGTCAACATACCGTTGTTTGATCTCGCTACAACTACCAATCAAAATCATTCATTATACATTTATTGAATAATAAAATAATATTTTTTAGGAGTAAGAGTATAATAAATGAGTTTAATTGGTGGTCATAATAATTGAAAATAATTTCTTATTCCATATTATTTAATTGCATTTTAAGAAAGTAGCCAAATACTTTCCCTTACCATACTACGACAAATCTTAATAAGTGTGTATGTATATATATATATATTTGGTGGGCTAATAAATTCAGAGTTTTTATGAGAAGAGATTAAATTTAAATAAAACGACCCACATCTTATGTTTTAGAATAAAGATAGAACTTGAACCCTTGACTTTTTAGGATCAAGAGAATTACTTAATCACTCTAATTAAGAGGTGGTGTACAATTATTCTAAATTTTATTGTTGACTAAATGCTAGTTAAGTATTACTGCAAAATAAATAATTTGTTGTGAAATTATATACATGTGGTAAATATTTTGTTAATTACTGTGAATTTATGAAATATCTAAAATAAATATAAAAAGAATTTTTTTTATTTGTATTTGGTATAAATATGATTCAATATAATTAAGATTGAGATATAAATATCTTTTTATTAAATTGAATGGATATAATTTGACCGTAAAGCAATCTCTATCTACTTTTTTTTTTTTTTTGAGATAAATGGAAGTTTATTAACGAAATAGCCCTCGTAAAGCGACGAAAACCAGGAGTATACAACAAGCATCAATGTGATGCCAACTGAATTCCTCCGAAGAGGATAGAGCTAAAGAAGCTAAATCATGAACCAAATGGTTTTCAACTTTGGAAATTGGCACGACACTTACACATATTAACTTCTAAACATAACGCCCTAACATCATCCACAACAATGTCAGAATCTCCACTAAAACTATTACCCAAACACACTTAGGACACGTATTGACAGCATCAACCTCCACCTCCGCAATCCTAAGTCAAGAAGATTTCGCTAACAGTAGACCTTCCTCGAAAGGTAATAAGCTCACCAATTTCTAAAAGAAAACTGCCTCTAACTGGTTTCGCGACAATAGCAATGACAAACCCTCTAGAGTCTCTAATAACAGCCCCCATGCCAGTCACCTGTGATCTCCATCTACTTCTTAAATATGCTAACAAATCTAGTTGGATTATTAAATAATTATTTTCGAAAATGAGGAAAAATCATTTTGGTTTCTAAGTTTTGAGAAAATATCAAATTTTTAACTATGTTTTGGAAAATGATCAAATCATCCCCAATGTTTCGAAAATGTGTCAAATTAGTCACTCTCATTGGTCAATTTTGGGTCAAACCTAACAAATAATATGATAGGTAGGGGTAAATTTGTCATTTTAATCACATTATACGATGGCGACATGTGTATGAACTAGATAAATTGAGAAAAATTAAAAAAATAAATTAAAAATAAAAAATAAAAAATAAACAAGAAATTAAGTTTATCTTGAGTTTTTCAATCTCGATTCATCTTCCACATCCTCAATCAAACCCAACCGAAAAAATAAATTAATAAAATCTTAATTTCTTCTTCTTCAATTTCGATTCCGCGCCACCATACATCTCTCGTTATTCCGCTCCTGCCTCCTTCCTCTTCCATGGTGGTGGCTGGTTTTTCAATTTAGGTGGGGTTTGTTTTGGGCTGGTAGCTGGGTTATCAAAAATGGGTTTCTGGTCAACGACCTTTATCATTGACTGAAAACCCAGAAGTTAGCGAAAACCCAAAGTAGAAGTATTGTCATTATCATCCCTTTCTTTTTTTGTTTGGGGTTTGGTTAGGTTGTGGTTTCCAATTTGGTTCTCGGTGTTGGTTCAGTAGGTTTTAGTGGTTGGGTGGTGGTGTTTGGGTGGGTTTCGGCTGGTTGAAGATGAGTTTTGATTTGTTGAAAAAATATGGATTTAGTTTGTATGGTTAATAATATAAGTTTGTATTTTTTTGTGACAAAGTTGGGTTTGTTTGGTTGAAAACCGATGTGTTTTTTATTGTATATTTGTTTGGATTAATCTGGTGTTCTTTTACTGCTTTTGCTAATTTGTTTAAATAATAACAGTTTTAACTAAAGAAAATTTGGATTTTTGTTGAAGATAAAATGAGGTTTTGTTAAAGACAAAATGGGTTTTATGTGAAGAAAAAGCTTGAGTTTTGATTCAAGAAGATAGAGTTTTATGTGAAGAGGAAGAGTTGAATTTCAATTCAAGTGGAAAATTTTGTAGAGATCGGTTCATACTTTAAAGGTGTTTGATAAAAGGGGTTGGGTTAAATTTCGTCATTAAAAATGAACAATCGTACACAGATAAATGAACAACTTTACAAGATAGCCTGGTTAGGTAACTGTGGAGTCAGAACAGGTAACATAATTTTCATTTACGAAATATTTCCTTAAAATTTAATCTTTACATGAGAAGAACAGTAACAAAAGATGTAGTTATGTACCACGAACCCATTTTCGTGCTATGTCCAAACATCCTTTTAGTTATTTTATTATAATTAAAAAATGTAGTAATTTGATTCCAATGAAGGATGAACTTAACAGAGAAAAAAACCTTCTTTTTTTTTTGGTTATTTTATTATAATAATAATATATTAATCTATCAATATTATTTATTTTATTTTTCCCATTTTTAATTTTTTTATGTTTTATTTTCTAATCCAAGGGTAAGTGAGTATTTTCATATTTTTCGTTAGATTTGATCGTTAGTTGACGGATGGAAGGGATTAATTTAACAATTTTTAGAAATATTAGAGATTATTTGGTCTTTTTTCGAATACAATTAAAAATTTGACTCTTTCTCAAAATAAAGAGACCAAAATAATTTTCTCCCTTTGAAAATTTTACCAAACACCTCTTTTATACCCAAATTATTAAATAATTAGATTTTAACTTTTCAAAAACAATAAAAACGACTCTAACTTATTGTATTAGAAAAACATATTTAATCATGTGCGTTACGTTGTCCTGATTGAAAGAAACAAAACTAGTGTTCATTTGTTTTATTATAAGGATGGTGTTGATGTCTATTATATTTTTTATACATCATTAATAAAAACTTATAGATTTTGATATATATATATATATATATATATATGCAAACATATATTTAACTGTTTACATGACCTTACACGATTGATAACAATAAGCACATGAACAATTTCTTACACGTTCTTTAGCTGAGTACAATTTCTTACCCGTTGTGTAGCAGTGGCACTGTACTTTGCTGTCTACAGTACCTAATTTCAAATTCCTTATCTTTTTTGAAGTTGTTAAGTTGTTGAAATCGGTTCATTTATTTTAGTTTTCTAATTCGATGGTTAAGTATTTGTTCACTTGTGACAGATCAGTAAATTATCAAAATTTAGCCATTAGTTAATTATCTTCAAGCACAAGCTTTAAATGGACTGTTAATTGCGTCTCTCATTACTAATTATTAGCATCAAGTGAAAACATATATATATGTAAATATGGTATTTTTATTTTTCAGATAACATCTATGTTTAATAATTCGAGACATTATTCAACTGAATAATAAATAATCTTTATGAATATTCAGTATTGGAACCCTATTTTTTATTTCTAGACTAATATGGGGCAGCAATCAAATGCTCCTCGTTTCAAAAATTAAATAAATCGAAGTTCCTTTGTTAGAGTTTATGCTCTAAAAGCTTATAATTATGTAAATGGTTTTAATAAATAATAATAAAATATTTATTTTATTCAATTTATATATTTTTATAAAAATTGTATATATCATGAGAAATATCATTAATTACTGATGTAATTTCAAATTAAATGTATAAATGTAATATATACAAATTGATTTAGTTTGAGATAAGTAATTTTAAAAGTCCGTAGAAGGTAAACGAAGTTTGGTACTTTTTTTGATAAATTTACAGTTACGGTCTATTTCGTATTAGATACGATAGTTTTATCCAAGACTATTTATATAGTGATGTGAAAATGAAGACACCTTATATAATAAAGATTATACAGGACTAGACCACAATAAAAATGAATATTCAGTATTGGAACCCAAACATATTCTTTATTTCTAGATTACTATAGGACAACAATCAAATGCTACTTATATAATGAAAATTATACAGAACTGGACCACAATAAACATGAATCTATAATTAACATCCGTTAAACTTAAAGATTTATATTTATCGACCAGATGATCATCTATGAATTGATCTTAATTCTGAGTGTATTATCGACTTCTACTTATTGAGTTATGTCCTTTGATTTATATGGATGAGATTGATATAGATACTCGATTAATAACTTCATATTTTAGGGATATGATTTAGTAAGTAGCTGAGAACATTCTATATAATAACATAATCCACTCATTCTTGCGAGAAGTAGATAAGTGGTTCCTTTAAGGGTTGATTCAGGTCTTGAATAATAAGAACACTCAACTTTCTGTTCATATATAAATGGAAAGATAAATTTATGAGTTATTATGAATATATTGTTCATTAGAGAATCAATGGTATTTAAAAATTAAGAAATAATTAGGGGTGTAAAACGAATATTTTAATCTAACTCTAATTATGAATTATTTGTGGATGGTTAAATCATATATAATGATTAAATTAATGGACACTAAAAATTTCAGATTGTATAAAAACATTTACATTTTCTGACAGTACAATCTTAGATTTTAGTGGAGTAACTATAAGATTAATAATAATAAATTAGTTAATTAAAGAGTTTAATTAATAATTCTGATATTATTAGAGTTTAAAACTGTAGATCCATCGGATCACTTTGATAGCTCATTTCACTATAAGAAACATGTTTATAAAATATTGTAATTGGATCATATAGCTACAACTGTTATGTAAGTAGTAAAATTTGTATTCACTTAGTATTTGAATAATATTGATTATCCAAATTATTTAAAAATTAATTAGTTAATTATAAATTATAAATTAATAATTATTTAATTGATTTATTAAGAGTTCTTGAATTTGATTCTCAATACTGACTTTGACATGAATTAATTTATCAAAGATAAAGAGATTGATTTTAAAATATAATATGAATTAATTATGTTATATGGGATAAAAGTTTAATTTTAATAAGCATGAGATTTAATATCAATTTTGATTAATTAAAATCATAATTAGTTATCTATAAATAAAAAAGAACTAATTTTCTTTTTTAATTTTTTTTTTGGTTTTCTGCTGTATATTCTGTAAAATAGAAAAGAACAAATTTTCTTATAACATAATCTTCTTTCCTTAATAATCAAAATTACTATTCACCTCTTACAAATATTATTTTTTTTTCTTTTGAAAAAAGAATTCAATAGTAAGTGAGTAAAATCCATAAAAATCAATACAAAAGGTAAAATTTTTATTTTTATTTTTTTAAAAATTATTTTATTATATTGTTTTATGGATTTAAGGATCTTTAAGTTTTATAAAACAATTTTAAAATTCAGTACCCTGTAAATTTTTATTTTTTAACAAAAACAATTGTTGCTTTTTTATTTCATCCTTTACTGTGAACAATTTAAGCTTCATTCATTTCAAAAGAAAGAAACAAAAGCAGAAAAGATTCCAAAGAAGGATTCACACTGAATTACAAAATGAAATACCAGACAATTTGCAGACTCAAAAATTACAACTTCACAACATCAAAGATTCCTTCCATCATCTCATCTTCTCTTCCTGCCTTTTTTTGGGTCCTTACCCTTGATCTTAATTCTTACATACACGGCAACTTGTTTCAGATTCCAGCTATCTAGTCCTACCTACAACAAAAAATATGACCCAAAAAAAACGAAAATTATGTGCTTGTACATGAACAACAACTATCGAGCAGTTGGTCGTGCAATGGACTCATCTAATGAAAGGTAATTTTCAGTTCCACCCAAATCTAAGGAACCCGTGTTGAGTGAAGAATGAACAGAATTTCTTGACATTTCATCTGAGTTACCTCCTCTAGTCATTGCAGTTTCCCTTTCGATCAAAATAGCATCTTGGATGTCCTTGAGAACTTCTGAGATTGATGGTCTCATATGACCATGAGGCTGGACACACATCAAAGCCTTTTCTGCTATCTTCCACATTGACTGGATGTCATATCCATCCCGTAACAATGGATCAATGATTCCTTGAATGTCACCACTCTCAATGTGCATCTTTGCCTGTGGATAAATAAACGAAGCAATTAACATGCGACCACAAGCTGGTACATGAAAAAGAAGGAAGTTTAAGCAAAGGCAAAGAGCAGTAACTTTTTTGTTAGTCTAGAGCTGCTCATTAAGTTACAGAGTTCAGTGGTGTGCTGTAATGGTCACAAAGTTACTACTGTCTTGCCTCTGAATAAACTAACCGAACTTACCCATTGGACTATGTTGCGGCAATTAACACCGAAGCTTTCATTTGATATGGCTTCGTGACCAGATATCAGCTCGAGAAGAATGACACCAAAACTATAAACATCACTCTTGTCAGTTAACTGCTGGGAGATATAATATCTGCATATCATGGGAGCGAAGCAATATATCAGCATAGAGGTATCAACCATGTTTGACACCGAGTATATAACTATGGCACAATTTAAGCCAGGGCCAAGGCTCTCATTCTATTTGGAAGAAACATAATCTGTTCAAAAACAAGTAGACATGCTGCTACAGAGGCCACAGAAAGAAATCACTGGGCTAGGATGTATTAAATTGGCATTGGCATAATATAAGAATCCTTAAAACAACAATCATGTCACAAACTTAAAGTTACCCCTACTCGTTCAATTGTATGTCATGCTCAAATTTGTCTAAAAGTCAATAACACCAAAAAGAAAATGTATTCAGTGATTAATAATCAAATGTTAACACCAGAAGTAACAGTAGTATGGTTAACTGAAGTCAATAATGATATGTAAAAGGATCTCAATCACAAATTGGAAGGCTTTAATAGAATAGGGCTATACTCAGGATCCAGATAACCAACAGTGCCTCGTACTATGCTTGAAACATGAGAGGCTCCATCTACTGCAAATTTTGAAAGACCAAAATCCGAGACCTTTGCTCTCATTTGTTTGTCAAGAAGAATATTGCTACTTTTTAAATCTCTATGAATAATGGCCGGAACACAGCCGGTATGAAGGTACTCAATCCCTGAAACAGCACAAGAACAACTAGATTTAACTCAATTTTTTTGCTAAAAAATGAGTTTTCTGCCTCAAAAGAACATTCTATAGCTTGTAACGAACCTTTCGCTGCATCTTCAGCAATTTCTAGGCGTTTGATCCAAGTAATGCTTCTGCCACGTGTCAGTGCACCTACCAACATTCAAGCACCAGTGATTTTTCACTCTTCTAGTGATTCAAAAAGAAAACACAAAAACTTACCATAGAGATGTTCCTTCAGGGTTCCATTGTGCATGAACTCATAAACAAGCATACTTCTTCCTTCTTCTTGACAATACCCGAGAAACTGTACTAGGTTTCTGTGATGTATCCTTGAAAGAAGTATCACCTATGTCAAACAAAAACATGAACTCATAAACTAGGTTTCCAAATTAGATGTCAGACCTGTATTTTCGTGACTTAACTCAATTTATATTTGATAATGTAGCCACAAAATCTAACTTGGTTTACCAAGAAAATGCCAGTATCGACTTATATTGGTATAATATGAAAACAAAATAAAGAATAATTATAATACAATCCTGGATTTATAGCAGAAAGAGTTTAGCATCAAAAGGCATGGATAACTAGACTTTTATCAGGTCAGATTTCAGAATAAGGTTGTATATAATGTAAAACCTAACCTCATTTGAAAATTCTCTCTTTCCCTGGTAGGAATTACTAGTTAGAACTTTGACTGCAATTTCCTTTCCATCTTTCAATTTTCCATAGTATACAACTCCAAAACCCCCGGAACCAATTTTCTTCTCAAACGTTTTGGTAGCATCTTCAATATCAGACAATGTGAAGCAATGTGCAGCTTCTGCAGGAGCATCATTCAGGGAAGAAACTGGCCTTTGAACGGGAAGAGAATGCCGAATTTGGTCTAAAGAAAATTAATTCAATTAAACACGTTGAGCCAGTTGAGACACCAAAAAACTTAAATAAGGCTCAAATTGCTTTAAACTATACCTTGATCATAATGGCTTTTCTTTCCTTTGTGCAAAAACATGCAAGATACAATAGTAGCTATTAGCAGGACAGCCGCTCCAACAGATGAACCGATAATAATGTTAAGGTGCCTAACTCTTCTACCCTGCTCATGAAGATCTACGTTTCCAGAATAGCTGTTGGAAACGAAAAGTGGTGGTCAAGACTCAGAAGAATTAGTCTTTTGAAGACACAAATGATAAAAAATAAGAATTTGGGTAAACACACACACACACACAAATAGAAAGACCAGAAGATGAATAGTTTCAGACAAGGTGGATCTGGAAATAGCACTTTAAGTCATCCTAAAAGATGAAACCAAATTTAGAGTGCAGTTGGTGTTTTATCAATACACGGACAATTACCTTCTTATTTGCTTCTTTTACATGCAGATATATGGAAAAGAAAGGTATGCCTTTCAGACATGGCTAGTCCAAATAGTTTTATTACAGCCTCCAAGATGATTTTTGCGGCTAAAACTGGTGTCTTTGTTTTTCAACACTGATTGCACATTTGCAATTGATCAAACATGCAAACTAAGGTATAAAATTAATGTAAAACAGTTTGAAAGGTTTCCCTAAACTAGATATATATTTTATAAAAGTGATGTGCAGTAGGCACATCACCAATGGTTTATGGGATCAACCACGCCCATTGCTCAGGTAATCATTTGCCAACAATATTACACAACATTTTAACATGGCACCTGATGCATTGTAGTTCTGAAAATAGGAACCACTACTCACTTAAAAACCAAGTTTTTGTTGAAAAGACCCGATGGCACTGCTCCGGATAGCATATTATTTTGTACATACCTGCAACCACCAAATACATCAAGTAAATATGCTATTGTTTCCTTGGGAGCAACATGACGGAAGCCTCTTACAAAGTATCACAAAAAGAAAAGGCACAAAAAAGTTAATAAAATAGCAACAATGATTAATAATGCTGAAATACTTTTTTTAATCTATCACCTTAAAGTTAATTAAATTCTAAAATGTATCAAACACTTTCTGCAAGGTATTATAATCTCTTTTGATCAATCAACTACCAATCACTGATAAACAAGTTCAGATAACTTACAATTCCCTCAAATTTGGTAGGTTCACTAAAGAGGAAGGCAGCTCACCCGACAAATGATTGTTCTCGAGATGACTATATCAGACAAAGATCTCAGTTAATGGTCAGTTTAATATTTTGAAACGAACCATTATTAAGAGAGCAGGTGATCAGAATTTACATGATCTCCAAATTGGGACATCCACTAAAATCAGGTATCAAACCAGTCAATGAATTCCCATCAAGCCATCTGTGATCAGAAACATAAATAAAATAACAGAAGGGGATTCATATTTTTATGCACTTAACATTAAACAATATGCTCCCATTCAGAAACACAAGAATGCAGTGTGTAACTTACAACTCAACTAAATTGCTCAACTTTGAAAAGTCTGAAGGGATGTTCCCTGTCAAATTCTTGCTAGATAAGTGGCTGAAAACAAAGGACAGAAAAGTGGTTGCAAATCAGTGGCATTTCTTTCCAGATATGGCATTGGAAAACTGCATTACAAGATCATGGATGCACTATACAAGATACAAAAACCTCAAAACGGGATAAATCATTACATTACAGTAATACTTGGTCGTGGATCTGAGTCACACTGCAGCCATGACCAGGGAACTGGCAGGCATGGATCACCGCCTTCTTGAGCCCAATCAGCTGATGGATAGAGTGCAATTACATTAGCTATAACTTCTCCTGTAATTCAAACAAACCTAATATTAGATATGCAGTCCTTAGAGCTTCAAAAGTTCAAATTAAAGTATGACATCGACATCAACACAATGCTCCTTTTTTTTTTCTACCATTAAGAAAAAAGGTTAAGGTAAATGTTATTCTGAAAGGGTAATAGCATAACACAAGTATAATGGCCAAGACTTCAGACTACGCAGAGGTGCATTCCAGTGACCTGTATGCACCGAAGGTAGCCATAATTGTACTTACCATCTATAGAACCATCATTCCTCTCTATATACTTGTTTATCTCCATAGCATTCAAAAGTGGACCCCTGGAAGAATCAGAAGTTTTCGCAAATTTAAATGATAATACAAATGGCAGACTTATGTTTGGGAATCCTGGCTCATAGACACGATTGTTTCCTTGAGCATTTTCTTGGATATTTACAACAAGTTTGCTGACATCAGGCTGGTTTTGGAGCAGAAGCCTGAATTTCCTGGACTCTTCTGGTTTTAAATCTTCAATTTCTGCAAAGTAGCTGCAGGCCCAACCAAAACCAGGAAAACCATCCAAATTCAGCCTATAAGTTAATGATCCATTTGTTCCAACTACAGCAGTCTGCATCACCTTCTGAGGTGGCATTTCATCTTTTTTCACATCAATTGGCAATTTGGTTGACACTTTCACTGTGCCAGCAGCAACATCAACTAAGTAATTTGCTTTCTTCAGAGAATCAGATTCCCATATTCTATCAAACGGGTCATCAGGATACCTGAAACCAGAAAAAACACAATTTATTATTTTTTTTCTTTTCTTTTCTAGTCTTTTTTAATTTTAATTCCCATGTTCCATGCCTTGGTAATTTATCCAATCATTTAGATGAACATATACTATAATATATTATTATTAACTACATAATTGTGAGCACACCTAACAGGAGCTTCACTGTCCGCACCAAAATTAATTCTTGCAGAAACACTGAGGTAAAAGTGTTCTTCGTATGGTGTAAGGTAAACTGAACCATTGAATTGGCGGAGCTCAAGGGTAGAAATGAAAGGCTGCCCAGTTGTAGCATTTGACAAACACACATCGATTGTAGGACTTGAAGCTAAAAAGATTAGTTCCTGCACCTCTATAGTACTAGCATCCGAAATGTCAATAGTAGACCAATGAGTAGCACCAAAGGAAATGTCGAATTTCGGATATACATTATTGTTGTCAAAATTACCATACAAGAATGTTGCTCTTATGAGATACCTAGTCCTTCTTGTGACGTTAAGCTTGTAACAGTACTTCCTGGAATCAGCAGGAAAATGTCTCACCGTCGTATACTGCTTCCTAGTCTCATTTGCAATAGATATATCAGTTGTTTCTCCATAAATAAGATAGTCATCAGGCGTCCAATTAAGTCCAACTTCATCAGTGAAGGCATCTTTTCCCCCACAGTCCAAACTCACAAAACCTGCTTCACAATTTCAAACGTGTTAGAAGTACAAGCACATAAACGAATACAAAAATTGTCAAGACTCGATTTTTAAATGCAAAATTTATATTCAGAATCTTACTTTGCCAGTTAAATACTTGTATTTCACATAATAGGAAGGACAAGTAAAAAATAAAAATAAAAATACTTATAGAAAAATACATAATCAGGTGCCGCAACCTGCAAATTTCCAAAGCCAAACTTCAAGATTGGAAGTTGTAGATTACAGATAAACAAACATGATACACTAAGTTGATCATATCTCTTGCCTTAGTCAATTACCAGCTTATCAAAGCTAGCGAAATAAATAAAATTCAATTATATGCAACAATTTCTGGGAGAAACAAACAGCTATTTGAAATCCTCCCATACTAAAAGCTAGTGAAATCACACCTCATAAGGAGGAATGGATAATTTTGTATCAGTAAGAATAAAACTGAACTAACAACACATTGATAAAGCTGTTAAAATTTAAATCTATTAAATTCCATTTGGATTACAAGATTCTATATCCATATGAAATGGTGAATTGAAAGTTCAAAATGTATTCTCCACATAACCCTTAATGATTTAAGACATCAAAATTATGCCACACAAGCATACAATACAAAGCTAAGACATTGAATTTCAGTGTTTGTTCATATATAGCTTTAGATTGTCAACAAAGATAGGACAAAATTGACTCTCTCTCATTGTGTTTGACAACTTGGAAATAGAAATAGAAAAAAACTTGTACAACATTTAATATTAAATTAGTCACCGAATATAAATACAGAGACAACAAAACTAACAAGAACAATTAATTCACAATACTCATTTAGAAGGTGCAAAACAAACGACACAAAATAAATTTTTTTCACAGAAAATAATAAACCAAATAGAAGGTACAAGATAAGTGCGAAATATACAACTCAATAAAAGGAATAAAGGGAAAAGCCCAAAAAAAAAAAAAAAAAGAACAAGTCATGAACAGAGAAAAACAAAAATTTGTTCTAGTGTCTGTTTAGACAAATCATAATACGTAGATGTAATCAAAGAAACAAACACGCACCTGGCCCCTGAGCCGAGTAGGAGTCGAGGAGAAGAACAAGACTAAAACATAACACCGAAAAGTTCAGGAGAAACCTCTTCTCCATCACGCTTCTGAACTCAAAACACCAAGACGAGACCATAAAAAATGGCAGCTGAAAAAAAATGGAAAAAAGCAACTTTGTACAGAAATACAAAGTGGAAAGTGGAAGTCACTAAGAATATTATATAAAATATACAGATTCTAGTTTCATTTGATATAAAGAGTGAAAAATGTGAATGATTGACAAGTTTTGCTTGAGGAGGTGGTGGGGGTTGGGTTGGGTTCGCTCACAGTAGTAACTTTTTGATGTTTCGATGGGAAGTGAGAGGGAGAGGGAATTGGAATTGGAAGTGAGAAGTAGGAAGTGTGATGCGGGTCCCACAGAAAAGGGCTGTCTCAGCTGGACTCTGCCGTAGACTTGATCAAAACGTATTGAGATGGAAGTGGGCGGACGAGATTAGCCCGTCACTGAAATAAGTGGGGGTTCTTGTGGGACCCACTTCTTGCTTTTGTGCAGGTTCTGTTTCACACCACTGCTTCTTTGTTTGTCGCTTTTATTTGTTCTGTTTCGACTCCTGCTTTCACTAGACATCCAATTTCACTCGCGCCCCATATGCGACAGCGTTTCCAGCTAAATTATTGATGAGCATATTAATTCTATGTATAGTATTTCAATTAGATTACACCTTCTTTTTTAAATATTACTAATTTGGCATTTATTGATGACCACATTAATTCTGTATATATTTATTTTAAATATTATTATTTAGTTTTCCAAGATATTACTAATTAAAGAATTAAAGATTACTTATTATTCTATTAATCCAAGTGATTTGAAACTACTATTCTACTATCTTTATATTCTAATTGGTATACATTTTAAACCAATAAACATCATCATAAGATAAATTTAAAAGAATCTAAATAAAATATAAATCTTTTAACACAAGTGGATTAAGTGATTATATACCTCTTTATTTTTCAATAGTATCACACAATTTTATATTTCTTTATCATAAAAGCAAAAAACATGACAATATTTCTTCCAGCAATGGTAATATCTACCACCACATCTGCCCTCTCATTAACTAAAAGTTCTGAGATAAGATGCTATGTATATATATATAATGTAATAGATATTTTTAAAGGTTTGTCCCTATTGAAATTACTATATTCAAATTTATGATATCCAAATAAATGGAACTGGAATGGTCGTTGCATTTGTTCCTTTTATGGAAGCTGAGGTATGCATTTAAAAAATAAAAAAAAGGTCAGGTGCCGCCTAGCTCGTGCAGCAGCGCGCCTGCCATGTGCATAAAGCACCTGAAACACACGAGCAGTTGCACGCGCCACGCGCTTTGGAGTTGGTGAGTGCGATATTTCGATACTTATTTGGAATTTTTTTAACAACTTCTATTCTATTTGATGCTAATTACAATTAAAACTTTCACTGTCATCGCTACTTTACCTATAGTTCAACCCAATATCCATGATATAGAGAATCTTATCAGTTATCTAAATCAATAATAATATTAAAAAAAGAAAGCTAACTGTAATTGTTCTGTTGAATAATAGGGGAAAAAATTTTAACCTAAAAGGAAAGTCAAATATAATTATTTTGTTGAATAATCGAATAAAATCTTCACTTTTATTTCTTTCATATAATCGAAAATTTATAATCATAATTCATATCACAAACCATGAAGAATCATCTAATACAAAACAAATTCTATACTCTAATCATACATAAAACATTAATAGACCTACATTTTAAACTTAGATGTAGGTGAAACTCTCTTCTCATCTCTATTTTCTGTTCTTTTTTTATTTCTACATTAGTTCTTTCATGATAAATTACTCTTTGTATGAATATATATATATAATATCACTCGTATTTACCACAACAATTATACTAATTCGTAATAAAACTCTAGTTATTTTTTATAAATAATCCAACATTTTTAAAAAATTATTAATTTAAATAATAAATTGAATATGTGATAAAACTATCTTAAAACACATGATAAAATATATAAATAAATAAATATATAATGGGCCTTTAATATCCAAGTCTTGTATAATAAAATTTTGGATATTACAGTTTTCTCCTTAAAAATAATAAAGTTATCAAAATTTGGATTAAAATGGTAGATAATGGTAAATAAATACTCTATATATCCTGATTTTTTTTAAAAAAAAGCATAAATGTTGCAAGAATATATTTTTAGGAATATCTTCTAAATGCCTTTTGTATCATACATTATACTTTATCTCTGTTTCTAAATTCCTCTAACGTTTCCGTTACTTAATATGACTTGATGATTGAGAATGTTCATTTAATTTATCAATTACATAGTTTCAAGTCATTTGCACCACAAAGTAGTATCTCATAAAAATTATTTTTTTAATCTTATCTTATATTTAATAGTTGAGTTTTACACTTTTTTATCATGATTTTTTTTTTTATCTTATCTTATATTTAATAGTTGATTCTTACACTTTTTTATTCTATATTTCTGAATTCATAGCACACTTAAAATCATTTTTTTAAAAGGGGCATAATCAATTCTTTTAGGGAATAATATAAAGGTTTATCATCATATCAATTTCATATAAATTATCATTTAATTTATATCTGTCCATCAATTAACGGAAGAAGTGTATAGTAATCAACAAATGAACAAAACTGGCTAAAATGTGAAATTACATGATCACGAATAAGTAAGAATAATAACCAAAATAGGGGGATCGTAAGAGCAAAGCATCTCATGAAGAGTAAAATATAATACAATGATTGGGACGTTCCAGGGCTGACTGAGAAAATGAGAGTTGTTATGGTGGAAATCATATATTTACTTAGCAGACAAGATGAAACTTAAATAAAACATAGTTTATGCCAAATTAAATGGTCTGCTCACCCCTCTCTTGTATTAAAGAAAAAAAACAAAATTTGGTATAAACTATATTTTGTTTAAGTTTCTCATTGTCTGCTAAGTAAATATATGATTTCCACCGTAACAACTCTCATTTTCTCACGCAGACGTTTTCTCAGTCAATTGTCTTGCCTAGACCATGCGTGGAAAATTGTTAATTGATAGAAGCCACTCAACTACTCAAGCCAACTTTTTCTTTTTTTTTCAAGTAAACGAAGTTTGTCTTTGAAATAAGATTCGAAAAGCTATTCTTACTTGGGAAGGATTAATCCACGTACGGAGGAAAAGAATATCCATTCATTTTAATGTAAATGGAGAGAGATTTTTATGACCATTTATGTGAATTGAGACGCACACCTTCATCGAGTCAGTGGCATCACCGTCACGGCGTCACCTTATTGGCCAACTCTCCCATTCGGGCCACGTGTTGGATGGTGAAACGGTGACATGAATGAATGGATTATGAAGAAAATTCAAGAAATGCGCCTATGAGGTTTGTCCAAAGGTTGCCCGGACGTAAATGATGAGAGAGAAAGACTACCGTAAAACTGTTCTCATTGGAACATCAATCAAAGTCGTCACATCATATTTTATAAATCATAAATCATAATATATATATATTAAATTTGGTGCATTCAAGATTTTTTTAAGCCAATGTTTGTTGAATGACACGTGTCCATGTTAGAACGGTTTTTCAGGTGCATTTTCAAGGCATTTCAATTGGCATCATGCTTGGATTCTCAGCCCTTGCACTTAAAAGTCATGATATGACAATAAAATATGGTATTCTACGGTGGTGTCACCACAGAGTCTACGATGACGGTGGAAATAAGAGACTTGGATCATTTGGCTCTGCAAATGTTTATTGTAATTTATTTCATCATAGCTCTATGAAATGAATCCTAAGCTTAATTTTTTTCATTAACTATTAATAATGAAAAATAATAATGAAGTAGATCATATGCCACTCGTTGTTAATATTAATATTTATGTGTTGCAATATTTTCAAAAATTTGTAAAAGTTTGATGATTGAAGATCCTGATAACCTTAAATATGCATTTTGTATATATTTAAGTTGTGAATTTACTTTTTTCGTGGAATATTTTAAAATTAACTATTTTATGACAAATACGTTTCTTTGTTTATAATGCTTTTCGAAGTTATTAACAAATTTATAATTATTAATTGAAAAATAGATAACTTTTACTAAAAAAAAAAAATTATGATTGTGCTATAAAGAAACAAAGAAGAATTATTGTCAATGGTCGAAGTGGGTACCAGTTAATAAAAAGAATGGTGCCCCCATAGGTGAAAGTGTTTTCCATTTATAAGATTATCTTTAGTCTTTGCGATTCATTATGTCATAGAATGCATTGAGGTTTGGCAATTAGCACGATTGCGGGAAATAAAGTCTACCCAATTATGAAAAGGTAACGTCTCAAAACAAAACAAAACTACTCATCCAATTGCTTTACAGAGACATTAAAATGTAAATATATTTTGGAATTTCTCAGAATATAAAAGAATTCAGAACTTAAAAAAAAGGAGAAATTTTGTATCAACCAGTTTATGGCCCATAGAGCCAGTGTCTAATTACATTATAGTTTCAAGATCTTATTTTCGCACAATATAATGTAAAATGTTTTTATTTATCTTTAAAATAGTCAAACAAAAAAGAAAATCTTAAATATATGTTTCCACATGAACATAATCCGTTTATTCAAAGATTTTAGATGCAATTAAAAAATATTCTCTTGATCAATCCTTCTCATAAACAAAGATTCAACTAATTTATATATACACGCCTGATAGAAAAATATATTAGAAAACTATAAAACCATCTCCTTCAATCTCAATAGCTCAAGTCCTTCGCGCTAGCAATTCTTATGCCTCCATTTGTAAGAGGCATGCATTCCACACCCTCGTCCCGTAAATCCAAATTTTTATATATATAATATAATATAATAATATTTATAATAATTATAATAAAATAATAATAATAACATATCTTCTACCATTATATATTAGTTAATCTTGCACTCTCGTATGAGTTTTTTTTTACTTTCGTATGGGTAAATCTCTCCCAATTAGAAGCAGTCATCCAGATCGTGTCACTAATATTCTATCTCGATTGATCCCGACAGTCCTGAGTCCATCCCAGTTACAGTTTTTGTACTAAAAAAAAATAATCTCAATAGCTCAATATAATCATTCTAATTATTAATTTCTATTAATGGCCAACATGTAATGGAGTTAGGTTCATCGTAAAGCCAGCTGATCAAACAGATCAGTCCAAAAATCTGAATTTCTTCAAACTTTTGGCTTTTTTTGGTAAGTGGGCACCAAAAGATTTGCTTGACCATTGCTCCATTATTCCAATTAACTTTAGATTGTACATATACGAAAGCCCATAGTTGGCTATAAGGCAAACCAGCACAACCCTTCTCTAGTTAATTTGGTCATCTTTTCAAACTTTGCAACAAATCTGCAGTTCATTTTGGGATTATTTATTTTTAAGGCCTTCCCTTTAACCAAAGTATAGCTTTGTTTTTAACTTTTCAAAAAGACCTCTGTTATCTCTTCGTTTTTTAATGCCTCTACTTTGCTTTTCCCTTCACCAAGTGACTGGATTGGACTTTTGTGTCAGAATCAAACACTCCAGATTAACATTATGACAAATTGGCGCGTGTGATGACTTTCTTTTCTTAGCTATGAAGTTTGCGAAAAATAGTATGATACACATGTATTCATCTTTTAATTATATTGTACTTTATGATAATATGAACAACGAATTGTGTTAATTGATTACAACATAAAATAAATAAGTAAAAGTATTTTTAATTTGATCGTATATATAACCGATTATATTTACGCTTATCGCATGTGCCGTTAAAAAAACTTAAGATAGACAGCCACTTTAACTTTTCTTGGTCAACTTGAAAATGGATTTTGACTTTAATTGCTTTTAAAATAAAGCATAGTGCTTTCTCGCTACACATTATATGAGATTCAGATTCCTCCAACAATAAGATTTATCGGAGTTGTTTCTAAAATATATATATATATATATATTTTTTAAAAAATAAAATAAAAGATTTATCCGTTCTTGAGCACAGGAAGCCCAAAAACAATATTGAATTGATGAAAAGCCCATAACGTACTCCGCAGCAACAGATGGGCCAAAACCCAAACTCAAGCCGGGTCCAAACCAGTTCAAATGGTTAAATCAATTATCTTCTGCGGTCTAAGCCTATAACTGACCCAAATAGCTTAAGTCACACCAACTTTGTGGATTGGTTGCATCCAGAGTTATCAAGTCATTTCCAAATATGGTTTCGTTTGACATATCATGTGACCAACTCTGTTTTCCCCTCTCTGGAGGAATTTTGTGGGTTTATGTAGACGTGTAATCTCAACTTTTCCAACTTCAGTTGGTGTTTTGACTATTTGATGTAACTGTTTTCTTTCCAACTTTTATTGGGTGCTAACGATGCGTTACTATTTAAAATAATGATAATAATAACAATAATAATAATAAATAACAACTTAAAGTGTGCCACCAAGGCACCAATATTCAACGGTCACGTAGATTTATATTAATCATGAAAATATAACATTTTCAACCCAACAAACATTATTTTTAACCTATAAAAAACTCATGAAAGCATAACATTTTTTGAATTTGGATTCCTTCATAAACTAAACATTTTTATCGACTTTTTAAACATATGTTAGTTATTGAAAAAGTAATCAAATCCCAATTATTTATTGATTATAGTGTTTCTTTGTCATAAGATTAAAAACTACTTAACTAAAATTTAGCTTAAGGGAGAATTCAAATCCAACGATTTTTACCCCATAAACATTATCTAACTAAAGATGGAACTAGCCGTGCTCAAAAGGCAAATATGAATATAAATTTATCCAAATATGGAATTACTATTAACCAAACATGGGGTTATTTTTAACCGTAGAGATATAAATAAATAAATAAGGAAGTCAATTTAACAAAATATGGAATCATTTTTAACAATTTATAGAAGTATAACTAAACGTATGGAAGTAAATTTAAGCAAATTTAAAATCGTTTTTAGTAACACACAGATTTATAAATAGGAATGGAAGTAAATTTTACAAAATTGGAATCATGATAAACACACATAGAAATATAAATATATATAGAAATAAATTTAACCAAATATGAATCATTTTAGACTTTATATAAAAGTATAAATAATTATGGTTGTAAATTTAACTAAATATAGAATTATTTTTAACCACATATAGAATGATCATTTATAATTATACGTGGAAATATAAATAAGGATAGAAATAAATTTAGGGGTTATTTATTTTTTTTACTTAAGACTTAATAGTGTTGAATTGCACCTATTAAGTTGTTTCCGTTTGTTTTTTTTAAGTAGTCATATACTTAAAACTAACAAAAAACAATTGAAAAAAATTAAGTAAGAAGTTTTAATTTTTCACTTAATTGTAAATCATTTAATGATATTTAAAAGTTTTTATTCAAAATATATTCTCCCAAAATAACATAATTTCAAATTCATCCTAATTTTATATTACGCAAATTTTCTTTTTTTTTTTTCTTTTCCTTAGTACTTCCAAAAAATATATTTGAAAAGTAAAATCTAAATACATCTCATTCCAAATTATTTTGAAATTAAACTAATATATTTTAATTTATAATTTAAACATTTTATTTTTTAGTTGTTTTCTTAAATATATTAATATATTTAAATATATAAATATGGTTGATACTACTATATTTTTTAATCATATTTTAATTATGAATGAAATATTATTAATATGTACATAAAAAATGTTGTAGAATTTATTAAATTATTTATTTTTAAGTGTTTGTATTAAATTAATTAAAATTATATAACAACAAATAGTATAAATATCAACTTACTATTTTCAAATAATTTTTAATTTTAAAAAAATTACAATATATTCAGAGATAAAAAAATAAATAAATAAACATGTTACTAAGATTTTAATCAATATTCAGTCTTTAGTTTTCAGCAGTATCGTTCGATTTTGAAATAAAAAAAAAAAAAACAAATTTGACACCTAAATGATGTAGCATCATTGAAAATAATAAGACTAACAAGTTAAAATTGATTAACTAAATTTTGATTGATTAGTTTTTCGATTTTCAAGGATATTACATCATTTGGTTAACAAATTTGGACACTAATTTGAGTAAAGTAACATTACTTATTTTTTTAAGATAAAAATAAAAATAAATTCAACCATATATAAAATAATTTTTAATCATATATAGAAATACATACAAGAATGGAAGTAATTTAACCAAATATGAAATTTCTTTTACCACATATAGAGTTATAAATAAGTTTGTAAGTTAATTACACAATTATGTTTGCAAAGTTGTGATTGCATACAATCATGTTTTTGATGTATGATGCTTCTAGAACAATAAGGTGTAACAAACAAACCAATCAAGTGTTTCTACATGGACTAAACAAAACGTAATGACATATATAAACAAATTATTACATTCGGTAATATTGATTTTTCAATCTCTTGTATTTCAATTGTCTCTCAACCAATGATGTGTCAATTAATAAGTAGATACGTAGTATTAATATTTCATTTTCACTTATAAGATGTATAACATGCTATTGCTATGTATTTGATTGAGATGTAAGCGAGATGCAAGAAGGTGAGATATCTAGCATTATTATACCACAAACATTGCTTGTCCTTTTTTCTTTTTTTTTTTTTTGGGAAAGACATTACTTGTCTGTTTTTTAGTTATATTTATCTTATTCTCGTATGATTATTAAAATTGGAATCCGACAATATATCAATTTTATCAAATTATATTTATTAATCGATTTAACATTATAATCTTACAAATTTATCAAACTACATATAGATTTTTAAATATAATAAAATTAAATTTGTTCTACTAAATTTTAATTAATAGGTTAAATATACATATCTTTAGTTATATGAAATTTAATACAAGCAAAACATTTCCAACATAAATGTATATTAAGTTACTAGTTCCTTGACTGGAATTATAATTGTTTTCAATCATAATACATATTTACTAGTTGCCATTAAATTTATTTTATAAATTATTTTAAGATAAATTGAATTAACTTATATGGAACGATTCTATTGGTGTTCTGGTGGAGCATCGCCACCAAATCCTTTCCTCGAAAGGAATATTCGTAGTAAAAAATTTGAAAAACAATATTAACATAATTGACCAGCAATAATATCGGTTTTCATGGATAATATAAATTCACCATTGATATCACTCATTCCTACCTAGGAAGCAAATACTTCTCTTGTGAACTCAAACTTCTTCTTTGTTTTTTGTTTTTAAATTTTATAAGCAAATGCTTTTGAAAGAAAATCCATCAATCTTTAAAAAAAAAAAAAAAAATTAATTGAAAGAAGCAGCATAATGATTGTGGACTTTCACCAATCAGATCAACAATTTACCAAATTTTATGCTCATGCCTTTGACTTTGGCAAGGTAAAATTTCTCATCCTCTCTCTGTTTCCCTTCTCTCGTGAGAAGTTATGTTTGTGCAACTATACCTATATATTGTTTTTATCACTGTTTTTTTATATCACATGTCAAAAAGAGAAAATCACGGTAACTGTAGACATTAGATTTAGAGGGATGGTAAAGTTCAACACTATCTTCTCAATTTTTATGTCATTGACTGTAAATTTCTACAAATGACATTTAATTCTAGTTATTTTATTTCATGAAAAAGAGATTAATAGTTCATTAGTTCTCTTTTCATCAATGCTTTAGTTAACATATTGAAAGTATTGATAGTATCGGATTCAAAAGATTTCAGTATTTACATATTTTAAAACAATCCTTAATTCTGGTCTTTAAAATCTTAAAATTTTCTCAAACCAAACAATAAAGAGCTAACTAGGCCATTATTTGGCAAACTTTATTAGGAATTTTATCATAGTGTCAATGTTGGTAGAGCAATTTCAAATGGAGTTCAAGACTTGGGATCACCATCATTTTATTGACCAGCTATTAAAATTTGCAGCTGGACTTGCCGGCGGGACGATGGGCAAACTTTATATGGAGTCTAAGATTTGATCATTTTGTCGACCGCCCATTCACATCTTATCTGATCAAGCCAAAACCAAACAGATGGGAATGCGGCAGCAGAATTTCATGGAATTTGAGAGTTCCTCTTGGCTGTAGATGATAATGGATGGTGGTGACTTGGAGGAGCCGAGGAGACAGTTGGGACCCTGCAATTTCAAGTATTTGTAGGTTTTTCGTTTCCGTTTCTGTTGATATCTTAGGGCTACTTTGGTATTATTGTAATTTTCAAAATAATCACAATTAGCTGTACTGAAATCTAAAATTGATTAGGTTAGTTTAATAGTTTGCTAAATCTGAAAAATGAAACATTCATGAATATACAAGTTGATCATTTTTTTTTTTTAAAAAAAAGGAGATATACAAATAGTTTTACGTTTATGTCCTCATAATGATGAATCGTTTTGTACTTTTCTTTTTAATTATATATGTAAATGAGAACAAATCATTTAGTATCCTATTCAAATTTATCTATATATTTCTAATTTTACATAAATTAATTTTTTAATAATAATAATAAATATATTATTTTAAACAATATTGTTTAAAGAATTATAAAATATATGATGTTAAAATTACAATACAAATACAACAGTTCAAGTTGTTAGTAACATGCGAAAAATAATAATTTATAAAATATAATATAATATAATTTGACTCATTTAATTATGATCAGATATAATAAATATATGTAATCAAATATAAAGTTACAATTTAATCTAAGACCCCACCTATCATATGCCAAAAAAAAAAAAACAAAAACAAGAGAAAAAAGGCTTAAACCCTTTAAAAACAAATGAGTGAAACATCCTCAACACAAAACGCTAACATTGCATTGAGACCTCGACCCAATTCTTCGCTCATTTATCCTGTAAGATTTTGACTTTTTGCCCAGTAGATAGGTAGCATTTTGAAAATTTAAACCTGAGACCTTAAATCGATTTTTATTACAAACCTTGTCTTAGTGATAGGAGGTTTGCAATCAAAAGAAACTTAAGATCTTCTATACGAACAAATCTTGCCTTGATGGTAAGAGGTTTGTAACCAAAAGAAACTTAGGGTCTCATGTTTAACCGTTCATTATCATATTATTTTCAAGTCATAAGACAGTACAGTGGCAACTACACAAAGAATCACACTCCAAACATGATACGATGACTGAAGTCACATTGTTAATTACAGGAGATTAAACAATTTAGAGGAAAGAACACTGCCAGAAAACTGATCAATATCAATAACTTCTTATAAGCAAGGTTCTTGACCACTCTAGAACCATACACAAGCACAGACCAGCATACACAGATTCATTAACAGAACCAGAAAACGGCAACAATAGATCAGCAACATTTAATCTGCATCTGCAAATCTGAAAACATGAAAAAGATGTAGAAGTAAATACGTACTTTAAGCAAGAGTAAAAGACAAATGGTATAACTCAGCATGGGCAATAGGAGACAATCTGAATGGTAATACTGCAAAAATTTGTTTATCACCCAAGTTCAGAGAGCTTTAAATGAGATTCAGCGTAATCAGCAAAGAAAGCATCCTCATCCTGCAGCACAGCCACCAAAAACAAGAAGTTCAATAAAGGGCACAATCAAATCCTCATAAAATGACAGGGCAAAACTATATATATATATGGTAATCATAAGAAGGTTCCTTCAAAGCCACGACAATATACTCACTGCAGCATATCTTTCAACAAGAGGACGGAAAACCGAATCCTCTAAAAGAGCCTTGTCTGATGGCAATTGAATAAGACCTTCTTTCTCTCCACTAAGCAATTCCCTAGACGAATTAATATGCATCAGTCAAATACTCCAAGTCTCATATCCACAACAGACCAAGGAAAAAGTGGCAGGCAGCAAATCTTGCTAATAGTTTCTACTAGCACTAGTTTGTCGAGCTCCACTGAGATTGATATAGCAATCAAATTGGATGAAGTGTCATAAGCTTCTGTAAGCAACAGAGAGATTATTATGCTTACTTGAAATATGAGTTATCAAAAATGAGAGGATTGCTAGTCCAGGGTCCCTCAAATCCAGAACGCTCCTTGTGGCACCTACCCTGTTAATAAATTTTCACAATATCAATAGCACAAGTCAATATGGAGAGCTCAGAGGTTAAAATCAGCTTCATGGTTCAATTCATAGTATATTAGCACAAGTATTCCAAGTTTGCTTAACAGACCAGGGTGTGACCGCCAGATAAGGCAACAATATCCTTATCACTTAGACCCATATGACCAAAGACATCCCTCAAGTGGTCTGAACCTGAAGTGGCAACAAAAGATTAGGGGGTCCTACACTTTGTAAAAGGATATATACATATAATCATCATATCAACATCCAATATCAGACCCAAGCTTTGACCAACTAACCGACCTTCGGTGGCAGCAGGCAAGCGACCTTCTGGGGGAGGATCAGATTTGTCCTGCAAATTAGATGACAGAACACAAATTGTTAAACAAATTGCATAATCCAGAAGTTTAGCTTCTATAATCATTGACAGATTAAATAATCACTAATAGCATATACACTGCTCTTTTCTAATCTTCAGGCTGACCAGACACCTAAGTTGCATTAGCCTGTAAGTTCCCAGTTCCTATTAGTTATAAAGTAACTGGCTTATAGAAATGAAATTAGAATGATTTAATATTTTATTTATCAATTAACATGTAGAAATTATAATGACAACAAATAACTTTGCAGGGTATTTAAATATATGAAGAAATACACTCACCGGTCTTCCCGGGTGGAAAGGAATCTCAGGCCCTCCAGTAATTTCAACAGCAACAACTCCAGCCAACTTCAATGGACATATATAGCACACAGCGAACCATTACGTATATAGACAGTGATGACTGATGATCGAAAGCAAAATAAAATTACCACAACTGTTTGATCATATGAATTAAAATACCTGGTAGAAATCTGCGTAGGACAATATTGGAAACTGCTCCTTGATGGGCTCCAACAGCCTCACAGCAATATCAAGACCGTTGTTAGCCTCGTGAGCTAGTTCATCTGGGTGCCTAATCGTCCCAAACGGCCCTCCTGTCTTCGAATGCAAATCAAAAGTTCCAGCTGAGTGCCATCTGCAACACGAAAACCATCCATCTAACATATCCACACACATACATACTCTAGAAAGAGAGAGAACTTACGCTAGACGGAGGATGATAGGAGCACAGTGCTTCTCAGCAATAAGTCCTCTTAGTTTCCTCTTGCATTTCTCCACTGCTTTTTGATACTCCTCGCTCACTTCGGGGTAGCACTTTTTTGCCATTTAACGATTTCTGTCATGTTTGTAATGTAACCACTCTCTTATTCACCATCAAGTTTTATAAAAACCAAACGAATTTAAATCACAAGACCATTTCTCTCAACTTAAAACAGTATAAAAAGATCACACCACCCAGAACAGAATAACAGTTCAAGTTACCTGATACCTTCTAGCGCAAAATGCGATTGCTTGTTATTATATGCTCACGACGCGAACCTCTCTGCAACTGATCAGTGCATACTAGAGACGGGGCAGTGAATATAAAGCGAGTGATGTTGAAGACAAGAAGGTTCTAGCCTTCGTTTTAGGCCGTTAAGATTAGTTTCTGTTTGAGTGAGCGGCTGCGATCACAAGTGAACTTGACAAGTGGCTGTCTAACACTGTGTGGATGGTTCCGCCTCTAGAAGTTGTAAAGAAAGACTATTGTTTTTCAATTTTTTCGTGGGCCAATGCGCGGGTACGTGTACGTGGAACCGTGGTGGTGGAGTTGAGACTTAAGTCGATATGCAGGCCGCACGCGGGCGTGCTACTCTACTGAAGGCTTTTCTTCCCGCTGTTGCTTATTAAAATAGAATATTCTGAGGTGATTTACAAAGCCGCGATTATACTTAACAAGAGATTAAATCATGTGGTGGATATAGTTTTAATAAAAATGTATATATTATTATATATTTAGTGTTATATTCAGTTATTCATATATCCTTCAAAAACATGGTTATACCCATTTACTAATATATAAAATATTTATTATTTTTATTTAAAATTTATTCTCATTTAGATTAAAAGTGTATCGTGATTTAGATAAAATCATAGCTACAAATACGGTTAAAATATAGCTTCTACATTTGAAGAGAAATCTATCGAATACTTTGCAACTTAATGGATAAAATGAGACTCATACATCTACTACCGAAAACAGCTCCTACCTTAGGCAACTCAAGTCAGTGCCAAAAGCCCCAAAAATCAATCCCATAATCATACGTTTAACTAATTTTTTAGAAATTATTTTTATATTAAAACATTTATATTCTGAGCACTAATTCTATAAATAGAAATGCCAAACATTCAAAACCGATCACTTGAAAAAGGCATCATCAAATTTATTCATCCTCAATGCATTTTAAATTGTTACCCACCTCAGAACTTATATATTTTTTAACTAAATACGATATTTAATTGAAAATGATATGTGCACATAAACCTCACCTAAAAATGAATTTGTTGGCAACATTGAAAAAAAAAAAAAAAAATTGCATGAGATTCACACACGAAGTATTATCGTCAAATGAAGTTTGATATAAATCCATAACTTGTAGGGAAAATAAAAATATATGAGATTCATGCACAAAATACCACTTTCCGGTGAATCTCACCCAAACTTGATGATAGCCTAAGCGTGGAGAAGCTAAAAATTGGAGACGAGATCGATGATCATGACCTCTTATCAAATCTGTTGTAGGTCACTGCAACCTCCATCAGATGCTCCAACGCTAGTGGAGCGGAGTTATTATTATTATTATTATTTGCATGATTTTTAAGTTTTTTTCTAAAGAAAAAATAATATAGGCTTATTTTTTACTCAAAAACAATTGTGGGAGGGTAAACTAAACTCTATTTCTTATATGGACATTTTTGGGTACTTTGCTAATAAAAATTCTCAATCTTTTATTTAGCTCTCAAATAAATTTCTCTCAACTTGGACTAAAACGTGAACTTAAATTTTATCCAATATTATTTTTATAATAATTATCTAAGTTCACATTGTTTTGAAGACTTAAATCATTTTCATTCTTATTTATATTTATATTTTGTAAAAAACTATTCTATATTAAAAAAAATTACTTTCATGTTTATTTATATTTGTATATTCGGTGAGAACTGATTCTCTATTTGGTTCAATTTAATTTTATCGGTACTTATACTTCCATGTATATTTAAAATGTCTGATTGGTTTGAAAATATTTGATTATTTGTTTAGTCCAATTGTTTGTGCGAGTTACTACTTTGGAACAAAAAGAAAAAGAAGTAAATTCAACCCCTCCTTAAGTAGATATTAAAGACGTCCTAGAACCTAAAGTAATACTTAAGAACGGAATTACAAAAAAGGTCTAACGCACAACAATCAACAACACATAGAGTTAGGAATATCTTATACTTTACAAATTTTGGTAACAAAGGTAAGGAAATTATTGAAAAAAGAAATTAAGATTTAATAAATGAAAATGATGCAAACAAACTACTAGAAGTAGGATTAGAGCAAGTTAAAAAGAAAATTTCATATAGTGAATGAGTTTTTGATATTTTTAAAAAGTACCTTGTATGTTTACAAAAATGAATTTAAATTAGCAGTGGTCAATCATAGCCAAGAAATAACTTTAATAAGCCCCTAAAATGCAAAATTATTACAAAGGCAAAAATTTTCAGTTATACATTTAGCTGTAGGAGTTATGGAAATTATGAGTCAAACTAGAAAAGGTTTAGACAAAATATGCATTTATAGTTGTACGATGGAAGATTTAGAGATCATGAACAATCACAGATAGCTAGTGCAGAATTAGACCTGAGAAATGGAGTAGGAGTAGTAGGATGTTTCCTAAGATAGATATAGATATAAAGAATTTTGTGAAAATGTCAAATTAATATTGAAACAAAAGGCTTTAATGTGAATGTTGAATACAAAAACGGGTAGAGTTATTACACCCATAAAAATGATTTAAACACCGATTTTTCTAAAAGTAGTTATATGACGAAATTATTATTAAATAAAATTATAAAGAAGAACAAACATTTATTGGTAAAATAATTTATTTACTTACTTCTTTATTTACTTTTGAAATTTGAAACAATTTTCCTTTCTTAACTTTAAGTTAGCAAAATAAACAAAAATTCATAAATATTTGTAACGAAAAAATTTTATATAAAATTATGAATTTTATGTATATCAAATGATTCTTTAGATTTTTCTTTTTAATGCAAAACACCATTTTCAAATTTTATTTTTTATTCATATAAATAGTAAAGATTGATTAAAACTTAAAATAAAATTACGTTCTTAGTAAAAATTTCGATGATTGAAACCTTAAAGAATGACTTATTCTTCTAATTGATAAAATATAAAATTAGGGTTAATTTAGGGTTAGGGTTAAAAACTTATGTTTAAGAGAAATAAGGGAAGAATAAAGATTAAAAAAAATTGTTTTAAATAGGGTTGATAGTGATACATTTATTGGTGTTTATATTAATATACAAATTTTTAAATTTAAATAATGAGTGTATTAATAATATAAGTGTGAAAAACATGTGGTAATACCTTATAAAAATTTATTACATGGTGCATTAGAAATACAATTATATACCATCATGAACTTAGTAAACTGAATTTTATGATTTGATATCTTATATTTAGATTTTATAAATCTTAATCATAATTGCATAATTAATTCACATTCTTATTTATAATTATATATTTAGATAAATTATTTTTATCATTATTTATATTTTCATATATAGTTAAAATTTGTTTTATATTTGGTAAATTTTAATCCCATATCTATATATATATATATATTTATGAGGTAAAAGTGATGGCACATTGGTTAAAATTACATCCATTCTTATTTATACCTGTTGGGTTAATTGGATGTTGGGCTGGGTTCACCCAAGATGACCCAAACCCAAATCCAACACCCAAAATGCAGTTTATTTTGGATATAACAAAATAACTGCATTAGCAGTTATTAGCAGTTAATTGATTAACTGTTCCCTCTATTAAATAAAACGAAATCTGTCTTCAAAAAGATGATGTAAGTATGAGTGATAACAAAAGAAAATCAGAGGGACGTGCAACGTTTTTTGAGTGAAAAATAGAAAATAAAAGACAGTATTTTTACATCGTGAATTAAGATTTCTCTCAATTTCGTGATTGAGATCTGACCACTAGTTGAACAACAAAACTCCAAATCAACTTCTGCTGCTAATCAGGTACGTATTGTGTTTGTTTTTATTTTTATTCATTGGTTTCAATGTTCAAAATACATTATATATATATATTGTCGTACATGAAGTATGATTATCAATACCTACAAGTACAGTAACAAGTGAAGTGAGTAATGCGTGTGTGCATATATATATTTGAGAAAAGTACAAGGTATATTTGGTTGAAACACCTTTTTAAAATCTACTTTCATTCCTATTTATATTTATCTTTTATTCACCAAAACATAAAACCGTCAAAATTACAAAGGACATTTAAATTGAGAAACGAAATCTAAGAAAGGAATTGTGAAAGCAATAAGTTGGAAGGGTGACAAGAAAAGTACACTCACCTCAGCCGGGATGTCAAAAGCAAGATTCGATAACAACGAAAGAAAATCCGAGATTGAAGAAGTGAACATGACACAAAGGATATCTTAGTATCTAAGAAACCAAAAGAAAGTTAGGACCCTATAACCTTTCGACCAGATGACTCGAACAATATTGATGTTGGACCTTATTGTTTCGGGAGTGAACTCAAACAAAGTTTAAGGTTTGAACCAACCAAAAATCAATTTGGAGCTCAAATTTGTCCTTCCACTTGACAAATTGTAATTTCAAGCTGCTTTTCGGTTTGGGAGGCTTTCACTTGAAACCCAATATAAACTAACGGAGCACCCATATAGGCCATCCAGCTATCCAATCCAAGCCCAATTTTACTTCTGTATTCGCTTTTGGGCTCAACTGAAGCCCACGAAACATTCCATTTCACAAACAACAACGGCCCAAACAAACAGTTAAAAACCAAAAAAAGAGTGAGAGAGTTTCGCAATTAGCTGCAAGTGGAAGGGCGAGACAGAAAAAAAGAGAATATTTTAGTGGCCGGTGAGGGTAACGCACGAAATAACATCTACAACAGCAACAGCACCTCCATCGCCAACAACAAAAGCCATCCAATCCATCCACAAAAACCCAGTTGTCTCTCTTACTTTCACATTCATTTCAGAGCACAAAAAAAAAAAAAAGGGACCCTCTCTCTCTCTCTCTCTCTCTCGACTCCTTAGTCCAATCTAATCATCTACAATCAGATTCCTCTGTTTTTTAGCTTCCTCACTGTAAGTCTCCTGTTACCTTTCTAGTTCGATTCCCCGTAAGTCTATTATCCGTCTCGCCAGATTCGCATTTTCGATCATCGAACCGCATCTGGAAAAAAAATTAATAAAAAAGACAATTATCTGAGTCATCGTTGAATATATCTTATTTCATTTTGGATTTGGTACGCAAAATTAGTTCCGATTTTCGAATCTAACTTGTTTTGTGTGTGGTTGTGTTCACTTGATTTCTCTTCTTTCCTTTTTTCTTTCGTTTTTTAATTACAAAAATAGTTGATTAAATGGATCGAAGCTTTAGGGGTTGACTGTTATTGTGAAGTCCATGGATGACTGTGTGTAGTATTTTTCTAACAGTGGACTCGTATATATGTATTCTCTTTAGCACTTGGTTTGGTAGTATAGTGATGACTATATAACTAGCGTTTACTGGTTTGACATAGTGGTTTATAAGCATCAAAATTGTACAGTCAATATGAGGTAATTTCTGTCAATTGTTTCTTCGAATGAAGATGGATGTATGTGGTTGTAAACGGAGTCATATATAACAGAGTGTTTGTGTGCTCGTTTTTTTTTTTTTTTAATAAATTGGTTTGATTATGTGGTGTCTTGTTGACTTATTAGAGGAGGTAGCTCAAAATCGTAATTGACTGATCCTTGGTGACTTGAAAAGTTGAAATATATACGCTGGGAATCTTAGTGATGGAATGAAATTAGTGTGATTGCCCAATTGGGTTCTCTGTGGTTGTTGAACGCTGGTTTGAATAATTTGAAATATTCGACTTCATCAATGCAAACTTTTAGCTTTGTTTAATATTGAGTAATTGAGTGTTCACCATTTAATGTCTTAAACACTCAATATTTTATGTATATTCGTTTTGGATTATTCGTGATTTCTTTCTCTTCTGAATATTTTTGAATATCATGCTTTTATTACTGAAAACACTGGATATTATATTGTTTTAATTTAGCCATGTTAGAGCTTTTCATATCTTTCTTTCTTCATGCAAATGCAAGATTATTGTTAGCTTGATTTTGCGAATATGTCGTGAAAAGGTTGTGAGACTTGGCTCAAGGAGACCAGCTAAATTGAAATTGTAGTTTTATACTGATAATATGAGTATTGCTGGTAGTATAATATAATTCTCATGCATTCTGTAGTATGTAGGCATAAATTCACGTATGTTGATATGTTAAAACAAGGTTGCTTTTTAGAAAAAAAAGCGATATCGTTAATTATGTGTTTTTCCAATATAACTGAACTTTTAGGGCAATCATGAGTGAAAAGGGAGAAAAGACATGTCCATTGTGTGCTGAGGAAATGGACTTGACTGATCAGCAATTGAAGCCATGCCAATGTGGTTATGAGGTTTGAGCTTTAGTCTTTTACACAATGTATGAATTACTTGTTATATTGTTCTGTGTTGATTTCATTGGTTTATGAATGTTGTTCAATTTTTATAGATATGTGTTTGGTGCTGGCATCACGTCATGGACATGGCTGAGAGGGATGGCACTGAGGGACGCTGCCCTGCATGCCGAATTCCTTATGACAAAGAAAAAATTGCGGCAACAGCAGCAAACTGTGAAAGGTTCTTATGGTTGCTCTGTGGCTTATGTGTTAATGTGTAATATTAGATGAATATCTGTTGAGGTTGCAATATGATCTTTGCTGTACAGGATGGTGGCTGAAATCTATACTGAGCGTAAACTGAAGACACAGAAGGCAAAGCCCAAGTCATCTGAAGGAAGAATGCATCTTACTAATGTTAGAGTTGTTCGGCGGAATCTAGTCTATATAATTGGATTACCACTCAGCCTTGCAGATGAAGAGGCAAGTACTTTTGCAATGTGTAATTATTACTCATGATATACTGAAATGTGCTGCTCTGCATCTTTTTTGTCAAAAGACTCTGTTACTTACTGTTTAATTTTATTTATCTTCACCAGTTGCTTCAGAAAAGAGAGTACTTTGGCCAATATGGGAAGGTTTTGAAGGTTTCTATATCTCGAACAGCAAGTGGGGTTATTCAGCATTCTTCAAACAATAGTTGTTGTGTGTAAGATGATTTGCCATTTGTTCTTGAAATTCTGTACTTGTTTAGAGTGAAATACCTTTTCTATTTGATTTATTTTCTTCTCCTCTTTTTATTTTTTATACCATTTTTGTATTTGATCGGTAACCTCAATTTGTTATTGAGTAACACACAATGATAAGAATAGTCAAAGTTCCTTCTCTTACTCTCTGGTTTTCTCTTGTACGCTCATGCCAAATCTTGCATCCTCATCACGCGGTAGTAGGTTGTCATCAACCAGATTTGCTCAGTGTGTTGTATTTCTGGTGAATTGGTTAGGTATATTACATACTCTAAAGAAGAGGAAGCGATTCGATGTATTCAATCGGTTCACAGTTTTATATTAGAAGGTAGACCTTTAAGGTAAGAATGTGTACTTTTTTACCTAGTCTTGATATGTGTAATGTCCATTTGATGACAAGTCAAAATTATTTTCCTTCCTGGGTTTGCAGGGCATGTTTTGGAACCACAAAGTATTGCCATGCATGGCTAAGAAACATGGTAATAATCATTATTCCTATGCCGTCATGCTTCCATTTGCACACAGTACCAAGTTCAGTTCAGTGTTGTTGTTGCTATGATTAATGCTTCTCTTGCTCCAGCCTTGCAGCATTCCAGATTGTTTATATTTGCATGATTTTGGTCCTCAAGAAGACAGTTTTGCCAAAGATGATATAGTTTCAGCATTTACAAGGTATGCTTGATTTTTCATGCAATGTGTTTGTGTTTATGAGGCATAATCTATAGTGTGGATCAAAGTTGCTGGTGCTTTTGTTGAGTTGATATTTAAACACATTACAAAGTACGATGGATTTACAAACAATATAAGTTGATTTCTTGAAGAGAATATCGAAGGATGCAGAAGGAAATTACAACTGATTTCTTGTTACTGCAGCTCTCTTACCTCTTAAGTACTGATGTTTTAGTCTTGGTGAAGGATGTACTGTGACACTGAAACAATGAATGATAAATTATTTTCGGATAGCCACGGACTGTATTTTATATGTATTATGATGTTTAATTGTAAACTTTTCCATATGAAAGAATCACGTTTCAATTAATTTTTATATGATTTCTGTATTGTATAACCCAAAAAATAAGACAAAAACAACACGGTAATATTGACATGAGGAAGCCAAGTTAATTTTATATAGGGTGTTTAATGATTGAGCATGTTGTAAGTGTGGAAACAAGATACAATGCATTTTACGTTGAGCTGAAAGCAGCAGCACAAAATGAGGAATGTTGATACACATAAGTATTGATAATGATTTAGTGATGCCTAGGATGCAGTGATGCAGGGTAGCAGACACTATCAATATGTATTGATTAGTAAAACTATTCTGATTAAACCATTTTCTAAATTTATATCACTTGTCTATTGATTGGGTATTTGCTTTGGAAATTGTGTCATTGATAGTTTTCTAGATTATAAGACTGTTGTTTGTTAATTTGTGCTTTTTGGTTGTCTTCATTTTGTATGGTTCTCATTTCTTTGTTAATATAGTTTTTCTGTTTTGAACCAAAAAAAAAAAAAAAAAAAAGATCTATATTATTAATATAAGCTGCATAAAGCTATGCTAAATTGATGCTTGGTTTTCAGTTTCTTATAAAAACAACTTAGACAACTAATGGGGCAGTGCATAAATATTGATTGCCAATTTATACCCTTCTAATTTTGGTGGTTAAATATATTATACACAATGTTTTAGGTTTTCTTAGTATTTTTTCAACTGTGTCTGTTGCTTTGTACTGTATATCTCTTTGGTCCTCTGTCTAATTCTGAGTCATTTTGTTTTGGAAAAATTATCTGTTCACTGTTGCTTGTAAATTTTTCTTTGATATCTTTATCATGTTCTAAATTAAGTTATTATGGTTATAAAGGAGTAAAGTTCAACAAGTTATCGGTGCTACAAACAATATGCATGGGCGCTCAGGAAATGTTTTACCTCCCCCAGCCGATGAGCATGTCAATAGCAGCTTATCATCCTCAGTGAACCCTGTTGCCAACAATTCTTTGAATGTAAGAATGCATAACATTTTCTTTTTTGAAAAGTATTGTCATCTTGGCTGTTGATTTCTGGATTATAAATTTTTGTTGGATAAGTTGAAGTGGCATAAGGCATGCATAATTATGGGACGTGTGCAATCTGGCTGTGGTGAATGCACAAATTATGCATATATATATGACCTTTGAATGTAACATGCAGTTTACTCACTGGCCTGCTTACCTCTTTCCTGCAGAATATTGGGAACCAGAATGATGGATCTTGTGCAGATAGTGGAACTGGAAGATCTAATGCGCTTCCTGTGGCAGCCTCATGGTATCTGTTTATTTATATTTGGCATCCTAATTTTGAGCGAATTTGATATGAGTGCTTATATTGCAAAATTTTCTCTACAAGGGTCATGCGCGTCTCTGCTAGTCTACCACCTATAAAAAATTTGTCAGGACCAGGTAGGCTGCCCAGTGATCAGCCCAAGACATCTAGTGGTACCCAAGTTCTTAAGTCTGAAGTTATGAGTACCACTAGATCTGCCAATAGTACGAAGTTAATGGAAGCTGTAGCAAATCATGAAGTGCATCTTAATTCTACATTGGACTCACTGGAATTGGCCGAAGATTATGTTGATGATGATTGTCAAAATGATTTGTCAAATACAAATGCAGAAGATATTCTAGATACAACTCCTGCTACTACAACATCCAAAAACAACTTACGTTGTCTGCCATCTGCAAACGGCAGTGATAGAGATATTACATTATTGCCCACCAGCACAAGTGATCCAGAACTTATAAAACCATTCGCCGATCTTGGTTATGCTGACAATGACGATTATCATGTTAGGGAATTTCAGGACCTATGCTCTAGGTTGCCATCAATTAGTCCTCGGAGTCACCATAAGAAAGGGCATTCTTTTCCTGTTGTTCCTAAGAGTTCGGTATCTAATCATAGTTCAGTCAATTTGCCTCAAAGTCAAGGTTCACAAGATGACATCAGCGAGCAATATAGTGAGCCTACAACATCTTCATCAGCGAGGGAAGCTGCAACAATGGAGGATTTAATAGAATCTGATGATCAGAATTTGGATGGATTGGAAGGCATGTATCAGCTGCCATCCGCATCTTCCACTTGTTTGCCGCAGAATTTAAATAAGTCAAGCTATCCTTCTTGGCAGCTAGGTGAAGTCAATCATAGGAGTAATCTTGATCTACATACAAGATTTATACCTATGAAACAGGATGAAGTTGCTTCTTCATTGACACCTAAGAACCCAATATCTAAACATAATGAAGTTGCTTTCCCATTGTTACATACCAACTCTATATCAGATACATTCAACAGCAACAAAGCTAGTAGTTTCGGTGACTGGGTTGCAACTACTGACCATTCCAGTGCATTCTTGGAGATGGGATTAGGAAGCTACTTGGGAAAATGTGACAATGATGCAGGCCCTTTACACAAGAGTGTTGCTTCAGATATGGGGGAGAGCAGCATAATCTCAAAAATTCTGTCTATAGATTCAGATGTATGGGAAGATTCACTGACCTTGCCTCAGAGTTTAGTTAGATTATTGAGTCAAAATGATAAACAACATGGTTCCCGTAGATTTCCTAGTTTGCTAAAAGAATCGGATGGTAGGCAGTCCAGGTTCTCATTTGCCAGACAAGAGGATACCTCTAATCACATATCTCATTTGGAGCATTCTCTTGGTAATATCACGCATGCAGCCAACAAATGTTCAGCCCCAAACGATATGATGACTAACAGAGATAATTGCATGGATAACAATCAAAATATCTATTCATCCAGTCACCCTGTGGAGTCTGATAATTTTCTCTGCAGTCATCTGTTTGTGTCTTCTCCTGGTGAGTATCAGTTATTTGTTTTCCAAGCTTCTGATTCTGGTCGAATTTGGTGCCAGTGGGGCCAGAATAATATTGAGCAAGTTTTTTAAGTGGAATATTCTATTATATACACTTTTGCTTAAAAAATATGGGGCCTGGGGAAGTGGGTGCCCCCCACCCATAGTAAATTAATCATTATACTCATGCTTCTGTTCTTTCACTTTCTGAATGAGCATGTTGGTCTAATTTAATATACAATTACATATATCTCCAAGTGAAGAAAAATAATTCTCTATTAAATGATCAATTTGTTAACAAGGACATGCAGATAAGAACTATATTCTCTTCTACCTAGTCGTTGGTATCGTCATTGCTGTATGAGTATGTTTCTTTTGGAAAAATTTGTTCCCTTTGTTTAATCGAATTTTCTGAGTGTCAATTAAAGCTTTGGAATCAAATCATATTTGTTATAGAAGATATTATTTTCTAGATGCACTTTAGTTGGACAAGTAGATAACTATACTTGAGACTTGTTTGGTGGAGTCTAGGAATGCTGCACAAGGCTTTACAGCATATAGATTTGGATATTAATTCTGTGTCTTTTAGATCCGTCCGTAGTTTCTCATGTTATAGCATATAGACTTGTGTTTATTCATGATCTCTGAAGGTTGCTGAAGAAATAAGAGTAATGGCTTCCACTTCATGGGGTCTTTCTTGGTTTCTTTTCTTCCTTGTTCCTAGCAGAACCATCACTACAAGGTTGCTAATCCACTTGGGATTTGAGAATTAGTTTACACTTGTTTTCTTCAATTCCCATGGATAAAAATTGAAATATTCAAGTGAATATTGGTACAAAAGCCTTTGGCTTGTTGGAGGGGTGCTTTTGGAACTGGCAAAGGATTTTACGGGTGTTTGCAAAGAATAGAGCATATGTTGTCAGGAGACTGTTATTGTGTTAATAGGTGATGATTAATTTAGAAATGTCAAGCAACCTTCACTACCATGTAAAAGTTGTTATTCTTTGCTTTCTTGTCTCCCATGGTGCTGCACTTACATATTTAGTTGTTTGTGTGTTTTTATTATTTTAGTCCTAAACTTCTTTGCTCCTTTGTCCTGTAACAGTTTCAAAACCCTCAAGTTCAGCGCCTCCAGGATTTGCAGTGCCAAGCAGAGCACCTCCTCCAGGTTTTTCTACTCATGGGACGATTCACAAACCGCCTTTTGACAGTTCTGGTTTGTCTTTTTCACCCCTTTTGCTAGTAATTGAACGTCCCTTTTTTTTTTTAGCTCTAATAGTCCTATTCTGATGCATTCTATAGCAAGTCACCTGCTACAAAGCTCACAACAAACAGGGCAATACTTGTTACAAACCTCTGCACCAGCTGCTAGAACTGTTGGCAGATATGAAGATGTTGAATTTGCTGATCCTGCGATACTGGAAGTTGGTAAAGGGGCACAGACAATGGCACTAAATAATCGAGGCATTGATTTGAGGCAAAATTTGTCCCCACAGCTTAATCCTGTTGACGCAAGGCTGCAGCTGTTGATGCGGCAATCACTTTCTGGGTATCAGGATATAAAGTTCCCAAATCCCCTAACAAATACATTTGCTCCCCCAAATGATACCTATAGTATTTCACCAAATGATGCTTATAGTAGTATTTCACCAGGGCTTCTTGATCAATCCCAGCCCAGCAATCCATCTACATTTGTGCCATCAACAGCCCAACAGTTTAGGAACTTGCACACGGCAAGTGGGCATTTGGGTAATTGGAATGAGGTCAAGAGCATTAATGATCAGGGTGTGTCAGATTTGATGACAAACGGGGGACTTGGATTTAACAAATTTATTTCTAGTTTTGAGGATTTGAAGTGTCAGACTCAGACGTCTAATTCCAATAATCTATACAACAGAGGTTTTGCAGTGTGATACTTGTTGGAAGTAGATGTCCTTCATGCTTGAATGGACATGGAAAGGTGATCGGATGAGTTGGTAAAATCTCACTTTGAATATGTCGGGGTACCCAGATTTTATGCAAATCAGTTTCTTGGTAACACCAGGTGAAGCAAACTTTCGCCTTGTCATGATAGGAGGTTGTAGTGTTGGTGGAACTTATGAATCGGCATATATATGCTTACAGACTGAAAGCTGGAAACTGCAGAAGCCGTAAGAGCTCAACTGAAAAGTAGTCTCAAATAAAAAATAAAGTTCTCTGAACCACTCTGCGGTAAGTTTTACCGTAGTTACTCTTCATTTAGCAGCACATAATTGTTGGTATATGCAATAGAAGCATACGATTAACTGTTAAGAATAATAACATGATAGGAGTGGCTGACGATGTGTATCATGTACCTGCCATTGAAAACTGTTAATAATTCTTGGGTAAAGACCTTTGTATTTTATAAAGTGAGACTAGTGTCAAGTGTATTTACTTATAGAAACATGAAAATGTGAAGCAGGCCTTTAACCAGAAAAAAAGTTACAACGGGACAGCATTATACCTGTAAACTACTGGTGTTTATTATTATTATTATTATTTTTGGTATGTGCAGGTGATACCACATGTCTATACAAGTTGTGTCCATATTGCCTATCCTGATGAGTGATTCAATCATGCTCTTATTCAAAGGAAGAAAGATATCCGTGCTTGTGCTGATACACCTTGTATGAAGGAATATGTCCGAGGACTTGATACATTCTTCTTAAATGAGCTTGTCAGTTATATTTTGGAATTCCCTTCCCGGGTTCGCAATGTATCTTTTGGTATATATGTAAAGGCCCTGCCTTACTATAAATTTCAAAATCATGATTTTGATGGAATTAAAGCAAATTTATCTTCTGGGTCAAGAAAAAAAGAAGCAGATCTATCTTCTTCTAACCAATGTAAATTGGTAGTTGGTGTAATTTTTTAATTTCTACAGCGAAACAACAAAAACTCCTTTTAAGTATCATATATAAAAAAGTTTAAAATATATTAACGTAAAAGTTTGATTTAAATATCCATAATTAGTAATATATATCTCTGCAGTCTATATGCCACAATTTCGAAAGCCTGAAAGAGATTTTCACACATTTCCTTTTTCTCTTAAAAGGACGGAGCTTAAGTTTAATAAAGTAGATACTCTATTGTTTGTATGCGAAATCTTGAAATATGGTATGAAAATTTTGTATAATTATTTTTTTACATGTTTATGATATAGCTGAATTGGAGACTTGTGTAAATAATGTTGCCATCTAAATGCTAAAGAGAACAAGAACTTGTTATTCATCGTCAATTTCAGAATTGATTAATGATCACATTGTTTGCCTTGAAAGAGAAATTGTAGTACCTCTCAGGCTCTCACGGACTACAATAAAGCAAAAGGATGGATAAGTGCAGGTAGGCTTGAAAGCGACTCGTCCTTGACTGAGGGCCAACCAGCATGTAATGTGCTGGGAGACGAAACCTATATAAATATATGATACAATCAGGTTAAAAAAAAAGGTGAATTCGATGATGAATAAGACCAGCGTGTAAAACGCGTGGTCTGCCCATAAAATCAAAAGCGGAAACAACAAAAACAAAAGCTGGTGATGCTTCCATCATTCTGGCGGTGGAATAGTTGAACTATTATTACACTGTATCTTGTATTATTACACTGTATCTTGCACTACCTATAGGGTCTAGGTTTAGGGTTTTGCAGTGAAACAAAAGCTGGTACTAAAATGAGCGTGAAACTCGTTTGTTTGTTTGTTTGTTTGTTGTTCGTTTTTTGTATCCACAGTTTTACATTGGTCCATGCATTCCACTATTGTACCTACACTTCTCCGAATCCAGTGAATTAGTCCACCTGTTTGTCAAAAGTTGATCCCTTTTTTTTTTTTTTGAAACAAAAAGTTGATCCCTTTTGTTCTCTTCATTAATTGTAATTCGTATATTTCGTAGTCTATAATTGTATGATTAATAGATATTTCAAACTGTGATTACCAAACGGTCCCATGAGTGACAACAACATGGGACCATTTGTGTGAAAAGCACTTAAAAAAATTATTTATTAAACTCTTATTAAGGTACTATATTATTGAAAAACAAAAAAGTATTTTAGGATGTGCAGTCATTTCAAATATATTAAATTAATATGAGAAAGGTAAAGATAACAATTACCATCCCAAAATTTCTAAAGAAATTAGAGTTATGAAGTCCTTAGAAAAGGTGTATAAAATGGCCCTTGGAAAAGGGTGTATAAAATGTTCTCATTTATGCATATCATTTTTTAATATAAAATATTTTCTGTTCTGTAACATTTTATAATATATGAATATATTGTGAAAATGATTTTAACAATATTAATATTTTCTAAAGATACAACTGTCGTTCAATGTGTTTTAATGATAGATAAGAGTCATTTTATTTGATAATAACTTTCGAACTATTTTCATTACAAATTATATTAAAAAAATAAAAAACATTATAAACATCTCTATTGAGGAATTTAATATGTTAATAAAACATAACATTACAATTATGTATGAAAAAACATATTAAATAATAATACACGGTATTGAATTGAATTAGGGAGTTTTATCTTTTAGCTTTAGTTTGATGGGAACACGAGAGTTTCATAAATTTCACTAGTTTGGCTGTAAATGAACACAAAGGATTTCTTGCATTAAAGTGCTTGCCTGAACAGGAGGGGATCGTCAACAGTAATTGCCCGAGCCAAATTTATGCTTACATCACAGTTGCGTACTTTACTGTTTTCTCTTTATTTATTTATTTATTTTCACTTTGTTTTGTACCTTTTTTTTAATACACACTTTGGTTTGTACTTATCGACACAAGAAAATAGTATTAACGTTAAATGCAGTACTTTGCTTCGTACATATGGAATTAATACATTTTGCAGAGGCTTTTCTGGCTTCTTGCTTTATTATTTGTCAGTATATGTATACGTACCCTGTCAACCATGTGTGTGTGTGTATATATATATATATATATATATCCACTATCGAAATCGATTACTCTCTTTTCTGTTTAGAAAGATGGATCCTTTTTTTTTTTTTTTTTTTTTTTCCGAAACTGAAAGATGGATCCAATTAATTATATATAGTTGACAAGTTACCAAAATAGACTTCGCCACTCACTTCCACTCACTTCTGTATGATACGAGCCAAGAAAAACTCCCAAGGATCAGGAGTTGAGACGAGACATTATATACACTTGACACTTCATGTATTAACAAAACCCATAAAACAAATATACGATTTTTATTTTTTTTAAAAGCTCCAGAGTATGCATGTTTGTATCTAAAAAACAGTTTCAAAAATAAACGTAATACTAATATTTTACAGAAGTAAAAAAGTAGTTTTGTAGGTTCGATTTCAAAATCTTACATTGAACACATTTTAGTAAATTAATTTTAGTCTTCTCCCCGATCATATAATTACAAATGTATAATCAAATTGTCATTTATTTTTAATATATTATCAACTGTGATTTTTTAACACTACAATAACATTTTTGTCCGTAATGCATATACTATAATAACATGGTCTTTCAACATTTATGGGCACCTCAACTCATGAGGTGAGGCATGCAGCACGCTGATTAGGAGCAGCCTCCAGATGGTTAGCCAGCTCCATGACTTGTAAATTTTGAGAAAACTTGGGTGCAATGAGATTTATATATATTCAGAAAAGAAAGAGGACCATATATTGCCGACGAGCTTCCTGTATTTAACTTATCATATATTTATTTTAATTTTAATTTACACGTTTTTTATAGTTTCACCTATGTTTATACATATATAATTTTGCTTGTGAACATATAGATTCTGAAAGCCTACGACAAAACGGACTATGATGCTGTCGGGTACTGGAATGGCGAAAAATAATGCAGACCTACGTTCTCTTTTATCGTTATTCACCATAGTTTAATATATGTACACATTAAATAAAATAAAGTATGATTTGATTAGACAGACTGATAATAATGTGAGTTTTTATAGAAGAAAAGCAACTTTAGTAGTTCCTTCCAACACTTGAAAAAAAAAAAAGGTTCCTTCCCAAAAAAAAAAATAAAAAAATAAAAAGCTACTTTAGTAACTTCTATTAATTGCACAATTTACCAGAACTTAACCTTATTAAGCTGAAGATGATGAAATGAAGTAAAAGAGAAATCATGGGCATGGGCTAGGTACCATCTGATATCATTAAAATAATGGTGGAATTGGATTACATAGGTATACCTGATGATGAAATGAAAGAGACAATTCAGAAAATGTGTCATCTTGTTTTGGTCTGGTTCATGGCCAGAAAATATTGGACTCCTAGTGCTGGGCATTTATAATATATATATATATTATAATCAAGTATACGATTTTAAAAATTAAGAATTAATCAATCAAATTTATCTATTATATTTTAATTAAATAGGAGATAAAATTTATTTTAAAAGAGAGAATATAATGGATGAATTTGATTGATTGATCTTTATTTTTAAAATCAGGTATAATTAATTATAAAGACCCTATATATATTTATAGTTATTTACAAACAGTACTCCTGATAAGATAAATCTCCTTTTCTTGTATGGAAAATGTTCAATTTTTCTCTTTTATTAGAACAAATTAATAATAGAGATCATCTGTTGTAATTTTACAAAATTTCATTTCAAGTACGATAAATAATTTCAATTACTTCTGTAATTAGCATAAAAGAGCCTAGATGTATCAAATTAAAGTTTAACTGAGACGGTTGTCTGGACTTGTTTCACGTCTATTGTCAACCTATCAAAAAAGTAACGAGAAAATTTCATTAATCTTCTCAGTGAAAGAGAAGTCTCACCTTCCAAGATGAATTCTTAAAAGCTGTGATTTTTTCTTAAAAGAAAATGTCACATGCAATCGAACCTGACATACTCTCATATTATGAGTGGTTTTCGTTATCAAACCATATCATACCGAACGTGATGAAACTACAAACAAAAGTAAAATTTAGATTGTAATGTATATGGACATAAAATATTAATCCATGTATAGGTTATTAACTAGTCAAATTGTTGGTCTTGTAGTCATGGCCAATTCTGCAATTTCCTATCTCCAAGCCAGAAAATCAAGTAGGTCATATGACCAGGAGATCCCAGACATAAGCATCCTAAAAATGATGAGAGTCAAAATGACAATAACTTGATTACTCAACAGAACATTAAATGTCGTTTCAAAATAGATCACTTCACAGCCCAACATGGAAAGTATTATTTCCAGGACACTTGGGTATCACAGCAAATAAAATCTCCAGGGCATAGAAAAAAACCCTGAAACTTAAACAGCAAAAGCTTAAACCTGGAAAAAACCAAGCAAGCAGCCAGGCCAAGTAAAGCCACAGACAGAACCTGGAAATCTTGTAGGAGTTAAAAAAAACGAAGAAAAATCTCATATCCGGGATTGTAGCAGGTGTTCTAAAAAGCCTGGAATAATCAAAGCTTCTCACTGTTTATAAATTGGAAGTACACCAGGCTTTTTACTCGCTTCATGATACAGTCTATGAATGACACTTTTTTAGCTTTCAGTGGACAGAGGTGGACACAGATACAACAGTACTCTAAAGCAAAGCCGAGGAATGCGGAATTTACGTTAAACTATGAAGAAGCGAAGGGGGGGTCCGTGCAATTAAGTGTTGGCAATCGTACACGTGGCCCCCCCATGAAGAACGAAAGGTAAATGCCATCTTGACTGTTTTTTAAACAAGTAATGATTTTCAAGGCAGTCATGCTCTGTACAATCAGAATTTTAGTTTTGAGAATTTTTGACGTGATTTATTACATGAGCAATGCGATTTCGTCGGTTTTGCAGTGTCGCTTTAAACGCAGGTCCAAAAAAATAAATCAGGTTAAAATAGACTTCATACTTGGTTGACCCTTTGAGTTTTTTAATCAAATGTTGAATTTCCAATTTGTGAACAATGATACGAGGGAAGTTTTCATTATAGGCGATTTTTGTGCACCTACATCAGACTACAAAATAATGGGAAAAATTTGAAATTTAACATCTCAATCAAAAAAAGAAACAAGCCATAGAAAATAGAGCTAAAACAGATTTCACAAACTACAAATCAACACTTACAAGTTATAATCAACTAGCTGAAATTCAAATTAACACTAGTTTTTTAGTCAATTGTTACAAACATTTTCAGGTGGTTTTTCATACTAGTACAACTAACAAACTGTGTCATCTGAAATTCACTCTTGCCATCCAGACAGAAACTGCTCTTAACTTGGTGAGTTCACAAGAAGATAAATGCTTTATTTAGTGATACTGTGAATTTAACATTTGCCTACCCACCTTCTCCTTTCTGTGTAGAAGAGAAAATATTGGATGGGGGCTATATTCTACCATTCAGCTCCTGCAGTAGAAAGAGGGGATGTTGTTTGGGTTAGTGATAGGTGAAGTAACATGGTTTTGGAGGTTCGGATGGTGAAGATGATTATGAGCAGCTGAAGGTGCCATGGTTGTTGAAGATAGGAATCGTGATGATGCTGCAGTAGAGAAGAGCGGAACTGCAGTTGACCCGTTATAAGGGGCCTCAATCTTCCATGCCCAACTGGGAAAGGAATGAATGTCCCTCCTCTCTATTGCTCTTTCCTGTAAATAGCAAAGATGATGACATTGTAAATAACTGATAAAAAAAATATATTTAAACAGTTGCTCGATTGTTTTACCAATTTTTTCTGTGAAAAAAAAGAAGTGAAAAACAAGGCCTAGATTGACATTAAGGAATCAACATTAATTTTATAATGTAAATTGAAATGTGAACACATGATCAAACATATGCTGCTAAAACTAAAATTTTTAGTAGATAGATTTACCCTGTAAATTTGAAAAGAATTTGAATATACACCGCTCCAGATGGAAGGGTGATCAGAAGCCATTGCAGGGCCTTGTGCGGATAGGACCCTCCCTGCCACTGATGCAGAATTCTCAATTGGCTGAGAACAGCAAAGGCATTATCAGTGGAATTGAACATCTAAGATGAAATTTTAATTGAGAAGGATTCTGCATTTACCATTGTTCCCATGTTAAGCAGCATGTCATTCCAGCCATTTTCGGATTGATATCCTCTCAAATTGCTCGTATTGTTGTGACCATTGGGTGTATGTGGGAGGGCAATCCCCAAGTTCAGATCTAGATTGTTGTTGCCGTCTACGCCAAAAGATTTATTAGCTCACAAAATTCAATACTAATAAGAACAATAAATATAATTACAAAACAACAAATTGCACCAGCTTTATTGGCTTCAGAGATTATATCCTCCTCATATGTGATAGACTCAAAGTTGGTAACTGCTTCCCTTCCATAACATTTTATGGCAGCCTTGTCATAAGCCCTGAATTGCGGAATAGCAACACAACAGGTTAAATGAAGTTGTAATTTAGGATTCTGCAAAAAAGAAAAATCAAACTTGTGATCCATTAGACCTTGCAGCTTCCAATTCCGTATCAAATAATCCCAGATATGTGTACCTGCAAGCAACCATGTACGTTGCCGAATGGAAACCAAATACCAACCATCACAACCAACTTATCAATTCAAATTCTTAGTTCATTTCACAATTTCAAAGCAAGCAAACGTTAATTAAAAATGACGTCCATAAACACATAATTGAAAGGGTTTCTCACTTCTTGCCAAGAAACTGCCCCATGCGAGCTTCCCACCGCCCACATTTGTGCAGCGTCACTCCCCTGTACTTCGAGCTTCCTCTGGAGAAGCCAGTGCTCTGGCGACGCAAAATATGGACGAATTCTTCCTTGGTAAAACTACTCATCTACAACACATAAATTAAATAAATAAATGCAAGAAAAAAAAAAATCTCTTTGGTCAATTAAACGTTCAGTAAAAATTGAGGTAGGCAACCTACATGCTTAATATCTTCATCATAATCAGTAACATCAAAATTGATATCAGCATCAACTCCTCGGAACTTGATTGCAGCTCGATCATAGGCCCTAAATCAAAATAAAAATTCCCACTATTTGTTTAACCCATGACAACAAACAACGAAACTATACAATATCAGATCATTAAAAACAATAATAATAATAAAGAAAAAATTATTCACCTGGCTGCAGCATGAGCAGTATCAAATCCCCCTACAAAGTTTATCGCACACAAATTCATACCTAACTTAAAATCAAAGTTAACAAAACAAATAAAGTTATACAAGGAATGGAATCTACTCACCCAAGTAGACTTGCTTCCCACAATCCCTGCACAACAAAACACAAACCAGAAACTTCCAAATTCACACAGAAGTTTTTGACTTTAAAAATCTCCGAAAAGGAAAAAAAAACAATACATTGATTGATTATCAAGCAGATTAACAATTAGTGATTCAAACTAACCAAATGTGTGATTCCCATCTCCCTGTTCTGCGGTAATAGGTGACCCCACGATACTGCGAGCTTTTGGACCGGGGCCCTCGCCTACTTTTCTTTACCGTCTGTTTCGGCTGTAAATGGACAGCAATCCTCTGCTCCGGAAGACCATCGTTATCCACCTCCTTACACGTCAGATCCAACCACTCTTTTCTTCGCGGCACCGCGCCATTCTCCGGGAAAAACTGTATGGTCCGGTTGCTTGACTTGTTAACACGTTCTTGTTTGTTGTTGTTTAAGATACTGAAGCTGTAAGCGAGAGCGTTGAAGTCAGAGGAGGAGGAGGAATAGTCGTCGCCGGTGGCGTCGGCATTGACAACGGAGGAGTTGAAACTCCCTGAACTTTCCATCTGGTTGTTGTTGGGAAGTTGCACAACTTTCTCTCCCGTTATCTCTATTGAATTCAAGCTGGAGTCGTCCGAAACCACACACAGGTTAAGATCCAACATCGTATACTTCAAATCTCTCTATATATATGTGTGTGTGCGCGTGCGTGTGTGTGAGTGATGTTGGAGAGGTTGTTTCGTGGAAGAGGAAGAGAGAGTAAAATGGGAAGTGGAGTTGGTGGTGGGTTGGTTATAAAGAGAGAGGGAGCCGGCTAAGAAGAAGCTGCTAAGGCCTGCTTTGTTGTGGCTTCATGATGTACTGCAACTGTTCAGTGCTTGAAGGGTACATCTACTGTTTTGTTCGCGTTGTTGGTGGTTTTTGATGATGAAGCAAAGCAAACAACAAAGAATGAGAGAGAAGGTGAAGTTGTGGGCTCTAAAAGAAGAGTCGATGGGACGTGAGAAAGAACGTAACACCTACATGTTGTTTTTTACCATTTTCATCCATTTTTTCTCCCTTAATTATTATAAATAAAATGGATGAATATATAAATATTTGATTATATTTTTATTTACTTCTCAAGAATTATACTCATCTATAAGCAGTGCAGTGACACCACTTCCCCTCTTTACCTTACAAAATAAGGATTGGAACATGGCTTCTCACCTATACGTGAGTTCGTGTAAGTAGTAATTTTTTTACTATATTTGAATATTTTCTCTCGGTTTGTAAGTGCTATATTTCAAACAATATCTTAAAATATACATAAAGAGTCTCCAACTATGATAGAATGAAAATAGATTAATCAATTTTATAGTGAATTTTTATTAAATTGATGTAATCTAACCTATAAGATCTTGCTTGTTACTTGGGATGGAGCTAGGTTTGGACTATTTTTTTATCTAAACCCATGTTTAGTGTTTTTACTCATTATTTATTAATTTAACTTATCACTAATTTATCTCAATAGTTTGAGATAAAACAAACTCGTTCATCACATAGATTAAAATTATCCTATTACTTGCTCCTTCTCTGATGCCTCGCCATTGCCCCTGGTCATTTCTTCTTCTCCCTCACCTCCCTCTCTGTGCGCACCAGTACTACTCCTTCTTGCTTACCTCTCTCTCATTCCATTTCGCCTCCGTCATAATTTCGTCTTTGCTTGTTGATCTTATTATTCGTCTTTATCTTTGTCTACGTTAGCGGTTTTTGCACTCACCGATCTCCTTATTCGTCTTTGTCTTCGAGAGGTTTTTATGATTTCTTTGGCATCATCAATCACCGATCTCTTTTTTGGCATTATAGATTGTTGATGAATGAGGGTGGTAATGGAGAAGATCATGGTGGTTGTTGGAGGTTTGACCAGTCTTAATATATAAAATTTATGAAAAAACTCTAAAAAAATTAGTTTAAAATATAAGTTTGTATCTATTATTTTTAATTGTATTTTACTTTCGTTAAACATGAGATAACGTCTAATCTAATCCTACATAAATGATTCAATCATATCTTACGCACCAAACAAGTCCTAAAATTATAAAAGTATATAAGTAGGTTGCCTTTGTTTTATTGTTGGAGAATTAAAAAAAAGAATGATAAAATTTAAAATGTAAAGTTAATTCTATAATTTCAAGTTTAAACATTAAGGAATTACATCAATAACGTTGAATTTTATTTAAGGGTGTGGAGAATTTAATACTAATGATCTCAATTTCAATAGCTTTTTGATGCGGAATGCGTTTTAAGGTCGAAGATTGTTTGTGCTACATGGTATAACAATTGGGTTTTACAAAACTATATATATATACATATTGTTTTAGCTATTGCTTTTTGGCTCGTGAGTTCATAGAAAATGTTGTTGAATTTTGTTCTGGGTAATTGGATTTTCTCATAAAAAAAATGTATGCAAAGTGGGGCTTTAGCTGCGGAGAGATAGAGTGCGCGAGTGAGTTAGTAGTTGATGGTGACTAGACAGACTTGACTCTTCATCTGTACGTTCATGACTCATCAAGTGTCTTCTGTTTTGCTATGGATGTTCCGCCTTTGCATTCCATTTCATGCAATTTCTCTTATTTTTCTTATTATCTATGCATCTTAAAAGGTCCACTTATATGTTCTTTGACAGTATAATTTTAGACTATTTCTTTATTTTCACGAAAACTTCAGTTTAACATAAATATAATTCACATTGAACTTAATGTGCATAAATTTAGATTGTAATTGTTTAAATTTTATGTTTATAGTTTAAACTCTAAGACTCGACATGTTATTATACCATTGGTTTATCATATTGATTTAAACAACTTAATAGATTATTTAAGGTGAGTTAAGGACAAATCAACTCCATGACAATGACAGGATTTTAGTTTGACAAATGTATAAGAAAAGCATAAAATCATTTTACGTGCCTACAGCCTGCATGTACTGTTCTATAGTTTTGGAATTACTAATGAATTTCAATTGCTTGTCTTCTTTCGTTTGTCTACAATCATTTTATAACGTTTTTCAAGATTTATTGGGTTATCCAAATCTAGTAATTTAACTTCACTGGATCACTTTCACGTAATAATAATTGTTTAGTATCCTTTTAATCAACTAGATTAGATCGAATCTTATCCGACCAATTTCAACAGATTGAACCGTATACGTTGGTTTATCAGTTTGTTAGCTTGTCTTATTTTTTCTTTCCAAGGCGATGAAAATTGAAAATTTAACATAAACATAATAACAAAGCTAAGTGACAGGTAAATGAAACCTAAAAAGAACAAAATCAAACAATATTTCTCGGTTGTCACCCCATCTACATTTTTAAATCTATAATCATTTATCCATTATGGCTTTCAGTTATATTATATATATATATATATGTCTATATTTTGGACAACTTTAAGAGTGTATGTATAGAAATATTTTATGTAAACAAAAAATATTCAAAAGCGCTTCAAATGTTTTTTTTTTTTAAAAAAAAAATTTCAAAACAATTAAAACATCCTTATTTATGAGCTCTTTCATAATTAAGCATTTTTTTCCTTTAAATAAACCATTGCATATTCATTCATAAGTTTTATCATAAATATTATAAACATGTGTGAGAATGAAAGGGAAATACCCTGGTTACATAAAAAGAGACCACAGGGGTCAGATATTTATATTTATATATATACTTTGAAGAGACCAATGAGTTGTTTGTTTTTTGTATTTAATATTTAATAGTGCTAAATTAGGATAATTAAGAGATTTTTGTTTGTTTTTTTAAGTGGTCAAACTACTTAAAATCATTAAACAAAATAAAAAGTAACATTTTCTGACTTTTCACTTAATACAAAATTACTGAATGGTTTTATAAAGATATTATCCAAAGTTTATTCTTTCTAAAATAATATGTTTCCAAGTTTGTTTTAGTTTTATATGATATAATTTTTTTTAATACTTTAACAAATAACATTGAAAAATAAAAACCCTAAACATCTCAATATAAAATTTTTTTATAACTGAATTACTATATTTCTCCGATCAAATTTCGATAAGAATATTTATTGATAAAGTATTTATGCAACAACTCAGAGATCAAATTGTAAATCAATTTGTTTAAGTATTTGATTATCCTTGTTTAATTATAATAGAAAATATATATTATTTTACAATTTAAACTTTTGTTGTAATAGTAATTCAATTTAAAACCATTTTATTTATTTTCATTTGAATATATAAATTTAATTGACTCTACTATTTTAATTAATCTTATTTAATTATGAATAAAAATACTATATATATAAGTTACAATTTCAACTTTTGCTATAATAATAATTTAATTTAATTTAAAATTATTTTATTTATTTTTATTTAAACATGTAAACTTAATTGATTCTACTTAATAATTAATCTTAAAATATTATATATATAAGTATTTTAATATTTGTTAAATAATTTATTGCAATTGTTTGTATCATATTAAGTAAAATTACACAACAATTAATAGTAAAAGAATATAAATGTCAAATTACTAGTAATCAGATAATTTTAACTTTAAAAAACAAATAAAATTATTATATATTCAGAGATAATGTTGGGGGTGTTTTTTGGATCACCTAAGTGGGTTGGCAGAAGCCCATAAAACTAGTAGCCCAAGCTACTGGGACCAATAATCGAAGCCTATATCGAAGCTCGGAGAGAGGCTGATAGAGCTAGCTGCGAAGTCAAGACCGTTTGGACTGCCTTCTCGACGTCGAGATCGTTGGGCAACATTGCCTTCTGTAATGATATCAAGTTCGCTAACTCAGTCCGTTTATATGACCAGTCCGCTTATTTTAGCAGTTTCAGTCCATTTTCTGCCTCGATTCGTCCAGTGCCAGGTCAGAACAGTAAGCTAACATATCTTGCACGATAAGAAAAGTTACTTCACCTAATGACAGCCTAATTCTGAGAAGTTTCACCTAACCAGCATGAGTTATCAGTCAAGCCCACGTGTAGACAGAGTTGACTTAACAAAAGTCAGAAACATTAAATGTGTTCCAGAAGTATTAATTGTAGTTGATTATGACTTTTTGTCTGATTATTCTCTTCTGTAAAATCTTCTTCCTCTATAAATAGAGGAAGATTTTCATTGTAAAAGAGAGAGCGAAACACTTGAGAGGAAAATATTGCCAGAACTCTGCAAGTAATAGAGAAATAGTGGACGTAAGTAGCTTAAAAGGGGCCGAACCACTTTAAAATTGGTGTTGTTCGTGCTCTTTCTTCTTTGTTTTCTTCTTCTTTGTGCTCTTTTCTTTTCCAAATCTTCTTATATTGTGGTATTGGGCTCGAAGAATCTCGTTGACTGGCTTCCCACGTCAACAGGTAAAAAAAGAAAAAGTAAATATATCTATCAGATTTCATATTTCAGTCACTATTCAGCTTTTAATTTTCAGTAACACTATTCAGTTTTCAGGTAAAAAAAACAACCGAACCCCAAGTCATATAAAGAATTAATTTATCCTGGACATTTCTCATTTTGACAGCAGTCGCCTTAGCTGCTTGTACAACCTTTGTGAGTCCAAAACATTTGGCCCACATTCGTATCATATACTCTTGTTTTTTCTGATTTTTTATAGTTAAGAGGATAATTAATATTACAATCGTTGCATTAGAAAGTTTTCTAAGAATTCGTGAACCAAAATCAATATTTAGGTCAACTATGTTGAAGCTATTTAAGCGAAGGCCGAATGAATATCGTATGCGTATGTATATACAAAAAGAATATTATAAAAATAATGCTTATAAGATAATAATGATACATAAATTTAATGCAATACAAGGAAATCTAGTTAACAAGAAAAATAAATTGTCGCATAATCCGTATTGTTTTCCCAAATTGTGGGAATCTGGCCTATATATATGTATCTTTATATCACCATTCAGCCTTACGTTGAAGTTGTGTACATTAAGGTTTGTAAATTAATTGAATAAGTAACAATATATGCTTGTGCTTGTCTTTAATGGGTTAAACATTAATATTTTGCTGTTGGTGTTATTATAATATGAAGAGTCCCCGGTCAACTTTAGTTTTCTTCGTGATTTAGCCAAGAATTGTAATTATTGGCTTCATCGTATTAGATTTTTATAATATAGTAAAGTAGTTCGTAAGATTCTTTGTAGTTATATTCCTGTGAACAGCCTTGAGATATTTTACTCACTCATGTTAGAGTTTTGATTTACATATATATTTAAGCGTTATATAATTTTGTTTATATAATGAAGAATCTAAAAAATGCAATTGAATTTGAAATATTAGGGATTTTTGGCATTGCACCTCTAATTTAATAGATTAGTGAATATTAATGTTATGTATCGTATTGAATTTGAATTTGACATGACCATGTAAAAAATTAGTTGTTGAAAAGAATGAGTGATGGTAATTTATATTATCAATGAAAATTTTTATCATCAATGCTCATATTTCTTTATAAGTTAATGTTATTTTCCAGATTTTGTGATATATAAAAATTCAATTCAAGGAAATGTTCTGGCTGTGATGCTCTAGCAGCTCAAAGTGTTTATTTTTCTAGTTAAAGAACCAATAAACTAAGATATGTTTATCGCGAGAAATGATTTGCTCATATTAAGTATTATATAACTAAAGAAATATCTGTGTTTAACCTATTAATCACAATTTAGTAAAACAAATTAATTTTTTTTAGTGTTATATATCTATCTATAGTTTGTAAAATTTATACAATCATAATATCGAATTGATTAGTACATATAAAATGATATATCATTGCATTTTAATTTTTTAGAATCAGATGAATATCAATAAATTATTCAAAATACAAGTAATACACGTAGTAATTTGTTTATGAATGTTGTCCGTCTTTGTTTAGATTATGGAGATGCATTTGATCACATGGCCGTGGTTATAGGGGTGCCCGCGGGGGTCATGGCATCCCCAAATTTTATTTATTTATTTATTTTTGATAAAATATACCTGTATAATTATTTATAGAACCCTCAGTTTTATATAAAATATATTTTATCCTCTCTTTAAATGTTATATAATTATTCATTGGCCCTCCCAAGCACCTCTAAATGGAATTTTTTGGCTACGCCTCTGCTTCGTCAATCCACTTGGTTCCGCATATTATTCAAGTGTGTAGTATAATAAAACACATGATTGTACAAATCAAAACTTTGTAAATTAACTAGCTTTTATGATTTGATATCTTATGTTGAGATTTTTTAAATTGTAATGGCATAATTAACTTACATATTTTATTTATAATTCTATATATGTATTTTTGTATTTAATTTAATACTTTTTTTCTTATTTATACTTCTATATGTCGTTAAAATTGACTCTATGGTTAAATTTACCTCTATGTTTATTTATATCTTCGTATAAGGTTTGCATATTTGGTTAACATTTACTTTCTTTCTTATTATATTTCTATGGTAACAAGTATTGTATATTTGGTTAAATCTATTTCCATTTCTGTTATATTTCTCTTTTATTGTATACAAAATATGAAAGCCTCCAAAATATATATGGCATCTGAATAGAAAAAGAAAATTCGAGATTGGAACCGTGAATGCAAGAAGTTTGAAGGGTGACATAGAAAGTACACTAAACTGAATTGGGATATCAAACACAATTTTCAACAATATATAGAAACAGAGTTTCCAAGATTGACTAAGTGAATTGAACCTGGCGAAGGGCATATCTAAGAAACTAAAAGGAAGTTGGGACCCCCAATGGCGTTTGAACTAGAAGAATCAACCAACTTGGATATTCGACTGAAAGATGCTATTGCGGATGAAAAGCAAATCAGACACCAGGACATGCAATGAATAATGATAGATAATGGTAGCTTCCCCTACATCATCAGCGAATTTGTATTCCGACAGTTGTCTTTGAAAAATAGCAATTTAGAACTATTCTAGGCCCCTCTCAAAGGCTAAGGAGGATTTCTGGTTTGATCTACCAGAATCGTGAAACTTACGGTGAGAATCAGGAGCAAAAGCTGGGAGAAGAGGACACAACTATCAAATCCACTTCTAAATACATTCCCATTTGCTTGGTTAGGCTTGTAGCAGTACTTCAGTTTTGATGAGGTGCTTTGATAATGGGTGTTAACAAATCGAACAAGTACTGTTGATCTCCATTTGAAGTTACTCAACATTTCTTTTGGCTGGTGTAACCACAATGTTAATAGTGGTTAATAAAATGATTGTGATCCAAGTCTTGACCTCCATTTGAAGTTGCTAAACCAGTATTGCCACCATCACCGTGGCTCAATCGATTTGAAGACTGAAGAGAGGTTCTTTCAACTGCATAATATTCCAAATAAAGTTTAATTAACCATGGGGTAGCTAGCACGTTATTTTTTGGTTTGATATAATTCGAAGATTTTAAAAGCTATAATTTATGGCTTAAGATAAGTTAAATACCGAATTCTCTAAGATTTTAATATTTTTAATTTGTTAACTAAACATCTCGATAGGACGATAATTGATGAACTAATAATCTCCTTTTGTGAAATAATATAATTAAGAAAATGTAACTACAACTGAATCTCAATTACAGTAATTTATAGTCAACAACAGGACAAGATAAGTGCTCAATTTTACCATCTCCCATAGTTAAACGTCTATATTCTATAGTTAATTAGTTATCAATTATTATCTTTTTTTTTTTTTTTTTTGACTGTATGATCTATCAAACTAAAATGAAAAAAATAATATATAAGCACAGTCACATAACGTAAAATGCACGTGAAAAAGAAATAGAGGAAGAAAGAATTTACCAAATGCAAATTACCAAAGGATGAGTGTAAAACCTAATAAGTTATTGATCAAATTGTGTTGATTCTTTCATTAAAATATTTCTTTGGGAGTGATGAATTTTCTTTGATAAGCATTTGTTTATACTTTGAAAAGAAATAAAAGAAAGTTTGTGATCTTTTTGGGTAGGAATGAGTGCTATCAATGGTAAATTTATATTATCTATAAAATTTTATAAAATTAATACCCATATTAGTTAATGTTATTTGCCAGATTTCATATATGAGGATTTGCTTTTAGAAAACAATCCGACGGTGATGCTCCACCAGAACAGAAAGACAAAAGTGTTTATTTTTCTATTTAAAGAACTAGTAACTTAAGAAATGTTTACGGTGGAAAATTTTTTGTTGTATTAAGTATTATATATAATTAAAAAATATATATACTGTTTTTATTATCAGTATACTTTAACTTTAAAGAGTCATGGCGAATCAATTAAATTTATCTATTATATTTTCTTTCTTATTTAATTCAAATATAATGAATGAATATGATCGATTTGGCTTAACTTTTTAAAAGTTAGGAGGCATTAAAATTACGTTACTACGAGAAGTTTGATCACAATTATAGTAAATAAAAAAAAAATATTTTTAGGTAAATTGCAAAAACATACTCAAGGTTAGTTGAAATTGCACCAATATAAAAAGTTGATCACAATTATAGTAAATTATATTGAGCTTTCAAAAGTGTGATACAAACACCTCCTACCATTAGTTAGCCACCATTAAGTTTTAGTCAAAGATATGAAATAACCAAAATACCATTTCATTTTATTATTCTTAATTTAAATAATAAATATATTTTTAATTTGAAAAAAAAAATAATAAAAAAAAAAGGATGGAGAAGACACCGCCATCTTCAACAAATCTCCATTAGTAGGGTGGAGACTCCACCCCATCAGTGGAAACGACCATCTGGTCTTCAGCCAGAGACCAAATCTCTTGGTCTCCAACGATGGAGAACAAAAAATCTAGTCTCCATCTTCGATAGAGTTCCAACTGAAAATCATAGGAGATAGAGATCTCCGACTAAGTGAAGATTTAATCCCAGGAAAGATCTCTAAATTTTTTTTAAAATAATTTTTTTCGTTTTACTGATATAATATTTAATATTTGTGAATGGACAATTTTATCCATATTTAATGGAAAGTCTTTAACGGTCTTGTAACAACATGATGTGTTTGTATTATACGTTTTAAAGCTCAAGATCATTTACTGTAATTATGACTAACTTCCTACACTGGAGCAACTTTATCTAACCTTGTGATTGTTTGTGCAATTTGGCCTTAATTTTTTAAGGTCATATATCTGTCTAGTGTTTGAGAAATTTATATAATCATAATCTTGAATCGAGTTATGTATTTATAATTTGATATATCATTTGGATTTTAGTTTCTTACAATCAAATGAGCATACAAATTATTCGAATTAGAACTGATACTCGTAGTAATTTGTTCATGTATGTTGTCATTTTTTGTTTCACTTATGGAGATGCACTCGGTTGGTCCACTTGGTTCAACTTATTGATCTAGTGGTGCGCGGTACATTAGAAACATTGCTATATCGTTATACACAATCAAAACTTTGTAAACTGGCTTTAATGATTTGATATCTGATATTTAGATTTTTTAAATCTTAATCATAATTGCATAATTAACTTTCATACTTATTTATAATTTATATATGGCTAGAAGTAATTCCATATTTGGTTAAATCGCTTTTATTCTTATCTATATATATATCTGCACATAGTTAAAATAATCTAATATTATGAAATTTACTTCCATATTTGTTTATATATATTTGTATATATGGTGAAAAGTGACTTCATATTTGATTAGATTTGTTATGTGTATTTTTGGGCTGTAAAAAATGGGTTGGTAAAAGCCCAAAAGATTGGCTCAATAAACCAGCCTAGCAGGCAAAAACCCATCTAACTAGCATGAGCTATTCCATCAGCTCTCAGCATGAGCTCGTCCATAAACTCTCAACATGAGCTTAAGCTCATCAACTCGTTTTGGACGATCTCCATCCCGTTTAGAGCAGAATCAGCTCGTGGAAAAGAATGACGTGCACGATAAATCTTTCTCATAATGGCAGCAACACAAATTAAGGAACACGCAACTATCAAATTAAGACCCGAATTTTACGAGATTTGACCCAGCATTTAATGGGTGTCAGTTTTTGAAAAATGTAATTAATTATTTTCTATTATTATAACTGTAGCACTACCCCTTTCTTTATAAATAAGAGTTTAAACTCATTTGTAAGGGGATCTGGGTCTCCTTCTCACGCTGTAACCAGAAAAGTCATAATAACAGTGACTGCCTCTCCTCACCGGAGCCGACACCGTGAACGTAGGTCATTCCTTTGGTCGAACCACGTAAAATTTGCGTCTAATCTCTTTTTCTTTACCTCTATTCTCTTGCTTTTGTTCTATTTTTCATTGATTTGCAGTCTTGGACTTTAAAGAACCTTGTTGACTGATTTCGATCATCAACAAGATTTACTCGTATTCTTATTTATACTACTATGTATGGTTGAAAATTGATTGTTGGCTAATTTGTTTGGATGCCCTTGATTAGTTTGTTTGGTACAACTTGTTCTCATGGTATATCAAAAATATGATTGTATACAATCACAACTTTGTAAATTGGTTTTTATGATTTGATATCTCATATTTAAATCTTAAATCTTAATCATAATTACATAATTAGCTTACATACTTATTTATAATTTTATATATAGTTAAAATTAATTCTATATTTTTTTTTGAGAGAAAATTAATTCTATACTTGTTTATAAATTTATCATCATATTTATTTATATTTCTATACAAGTGATCAAAAGTGATTGCATATTTGGTTAATTTTACTTTAATTCTTGCTTATATTTTAATGTATGGTAACAAATGACTATTGTTGTATATTTGGTAAAATTTACTCCACCTCCTATTTATATTTCTCTTTTATTGAACAAAAATTGAAAGCATTAAAAATATATACTACACAAAATAGAGAAAGGAAATCCAAGATCAAAACCGAGAAAGCAAGAAGTTTGAGGGGCGAAATGGAAAGTACAATAAACTCAACCGGAAGATCAAGTACAAGCATCAACATCAGGGAAAGAAAATCCGAGATTGAAGAAGTGAACGTGGCGAAAAAGGGTATCCAAGAAACTAAAAGAAAGTTGGGACCCAATATACAATTGGGCCGGAAGACTCGGCCAATATAGATGTTCGACTACTAAACGATGCCATCGTGGTGAAATGCAAATCTTACACCAGGACGTGCAGGGAATCCTAATAGACAATGGCAGCTTTGCCAACCTCTTAAGCGAATCTGTATTTCGACAGTTGGGGTTGAAAGATAGCGATTTAGAGCCTTTCCAGACTGTTATCAAAAGTTTGGGAGGATGTAATTAAGTTTTGATCCATCGGCACCGTGAAACTCCCAGTGATAATTGGTAGCAAACCCTGCCAGAAGACGACATTAACTAAATTTATGATAGCCGACCTCTTCCAATATCCGTACGATGTAATAATGGGAAGGCCGTTCCTTAACCAAATTAAGGCGGTCACTGCAACATACTGTCTCAAAGTAAAGTTTTCCACTGGGAATGGGACTGGGGAAATCAAAGGCTATCAACAGTCTGCCAGAAAGGCTATTCTCTCGACTTTGAAAGGAAAAGAAGTAAAAGAGTATGTCAAGTTTCACAAATTAAGCAATGGAAGAAAGCCTAATCTCTCGACTTTTAAAGGAAAGGAAATAAAAGAGGTATGTCAAGTTTGACAAATTAAGCAATGGAAGAAACAAACTAGCAATTTTACCAAAAAAAAAAATAAAGGGAAGGAGGAATGATAAAATGCTGAGGTCACTAGTAGGGGTGGCAAAAATATCTTATCCAAACACAAGAGAATCCGGTCTATTCGGAATGAGTTGGGGATAGAAACAGCAATCTATTTGAGGCACAAGTAGGGTGTAAGGTGGCCATCAAAAATTTTGAATTAGGTTTGGAGTTGATCTATGCCAACCCGATCCCTACCCGTTGTCATCCTCATATGTAATATTAAAACTTAATAACTTAAGTTTTCTTTGTTGCTATAGGTTTGTATTTGAAAGTAAGCAATTAGGATGGATTTTGGCATAGAATTTTGTAATGTTTTCTCTTCTTTTTTTATCTATATAGTGTTTGCAATAAAATTTGGTTATGTTGTTGTTTTTTTTTTTTTTGTTTTTGAGAGAGGTTATATTGTTGTTACTATTTTGGTATTTATGATCATGTATGTAGTAGTAATATTTTGGATTGTATAATGAAGTTTTATCATGAATATAGCAAATCTTTTGATACTTATGATGCATTAAGTATGATGTATTTGTATTTAAAAAAATTATGTATTTTATAAATTTTATATTAATAATTAATAATTATATATGTATGGGCATAAAATGACCGTATGTGGGCTGGTACTGACGACCCGTTTATTCTCTCTTTGACCAGCCCGCGCGCTCACACTGCTCTCTCCCTGTCTATCACTCTCGAGTTCTCTGTCTCTTACTCTCAGCTCACGCACACAGCACATAGCTCTCAATCTCTCACTGTCTCTCTCACAGCCCTCTCTCCCCTCCACTCAAGAGACATCGCCGCTGTAGGTGGATGCTGCATCACCACATGCAGCGCCTCCAACATCCGAGTCTCTTGAGCTCCACCTCAGTGGCATCAGCAGCTCCGTGAACCGCCATGCAGCGCCACCTGGACGCTGTCCTCATCAACACCGGTCGACAGAGCCGCCGAGAAGGACTACAGGAGTAGGAAGGGGTGCGTCGGGCGAGCTCCATGGTGGTGAATAAGTGGGGGAAGAGAATGACCCCGTCGGACCTGCCGGAACCCATGCAACGCCGCCGACAGCCCGCTCTGGTCCCCTGAACCTGAAGCGGGGACCTCAAGCCCGTACATTAGGGTGGCCTCCCCAGGTGGTTTAGTCGCAGTAGCCGCCGGAGCTAAAGGAAGAGGATGGACGCCTCTTATGGGAAAATTACCAAAACCTCCTATTATGGATATGCTCTTGTTAACTTACGAGAATTGACCTCTTATCCCTAAAATTTACTAATTATTTTGGTCTTCTTTACGGTTTTCACTTTAGACCCAATGTCAGTGTTAGTTGACAGAATAAGGGCATTTAAGTCTTTGTGAAATAAAATCGTTGTAAACAATCCCGAATTTGTGGTAGTTGTTGCACGAAAACCACCACACAAAGTTCTTTAAGTTAGGATCTCTTGATAATATTCCACTGGAACTATTGTGGCCTCTCCGAGCGGAGATAATAGCAAATTGAATAAGTTATTACTGAAGGCAAGAAACATTAGCCTTCGGAAGGTTTAGTAACCTTCAAACGAATTATCCCAATAAAATAATGACAAATATTTGAGCACCCCCACATATGTTACAGCGCCTAGGAAGTGCCTCCCTGCGATGGTAATTTTTATGCTTTAGTAGATTTTATGAAAAACAGATTCTTGAGAATCAAAGTCTGACTAAAGCATCGAATGATGCTCTCTGTGGTAATCTCTAGATCATCCTAACAAAGGTTTTTGTTTATTTTGCAGATTATATTGCAGAATTCAGATAGGATCAACTATTGTATAAAACAGATACTTAACAAGAGATCCAATTGACATTCGAGCCATTTTTTGTCACAACAATATTGATGTAATGTTATATTGTAATTAAATTGAACTATTGAAAGTTTAAATGTGTATTTTTTTTTTTGTTTGTATATTTATTTTATCATATTAATTATATCATTAATTAAAAATTGAATCGGGTCAACGGATCGAATTCGAGATAAGTCCCTTCAATCGGTTTCGGGTTTGAGGCACAAGTAACAATTTGTTTGGTGGATGGGTTGTGTTTGAAACACCCCTCAAAAATTTCAGATCGATTTTGGGACATGTCGACTCGACTCGACCCTGATTCGATCCATTATCATTCCTACTCATAAGAGATTTGTGATTAACCCTAGGAAGATGATAAAGAGGCAGAGCCAACCGAGGATTTTTGTTTTCTTGGGAAAGAAGCAAGGACATTTGTTTGTACCCTAGTAATTCAAAAAAAAAAAAAAAAATTGTCAAAATTGGGTCACATCTTGGCATACAGTGAAAGGCGAAATTATCTGCACTCCTGTCATGAGAGCATGTTGACATTTTTTGGCGGAGTCATGAAGCCATGCCAAGGATTAATCTAGGGATCATAACACACCATTTAATAGTCAATCTGTTAGGAATGTGCCCTAAAGCATGAAATTTCTGTAATGAATCTTTACAATATCAATAGAGTTGTTTACTTGTATTTAAACCTTGTAGCATTTATTATTAAAATTATTTATGTCCAATATAAATATTTTAAGGTTACATGACTAAAAGCGAATAAACAATTAGCCACATAAAGTTGTTATGCGTGGCAGACATCATTTTTTATCCAGTTTAAAAAGTATTCACAACTTAAGATATTGGGATGGGCATCCTATCTTACTAAATACACCAAAGTAGAGATTTTGAATAAAAATTCTAGTACATATAATGTATTGAATAGGATTATGTGAATAGTATAATTATAATAATGTCAATAGAATAATACATTCACATTATAACAATTGAAATGTACATCTCAATCATAAAATAAAATAGATAATGAACTTATGATTACAGGTTGTAATATTTGAGTTGTCAATGAGTACAACTATATCATAAAACTTTATTTCTCGACAGCTTAACATTATCAATTCATTCATCATGCAAAACATTTATTTATAGATATAAATATCGTGGCTCTTTATTATATATATATATATATATAAAAGTAAATACCATCTTATGGGTCTTATGGGGTTTGGATGACGAATCTCAACATTAAGTATTCGATAAGAGTTGCTCAATCCTGGTTTTTGGATAAATCAAATTATCCTAAGGAATAAACTAACTAGACAGGCAAAACAAACATTAAATGGTACCTCAATTATTGGTATTTTTCAGAGGATACACGTTTATAAAATCGTGAAGGGTTGAAATATATTAATTATTTAGTTATGTACACCTTTCATATTCAATACTATAGTATAATTTTAATTTTTTTTAATGGAATAAACTAAAATTAATAGATTTGGTTCAACTGATTAAAAGTTAATTGGAATTGGGTTGAGTATATTGGAGCTTGAATTAAGACAGCCTGCCCAATCCTCAATCTACACTAAATTGAATGGATAGCCTAAATAGAACCAAAGGAGCCCAAGAGTTAGATTTAGAGTGACGACATTTCCACCCTTAAAAAAAATTGGGTATTCACACCTCTTTTATTTGCACGCCCCCATTAAAAAATTTAAATAGTTTAAATTTAAAAATGGGAAGCCTTGTTTTCCAGGTGGTCTTGAAGAAAACTGTACTTGTTTTCTCTTGTTTGTGCTTAATGCAATGTAGTTTAGAGTATCGGATTGCTTCTAACACTAACTCGATCATTAATGAAGTATATATCTTTGCATTTTTCTTATGAGCAAAGAGCAATACCTTCGTGTGTTTCCTCTCTTTGTGATCGCTCTGGTTTGTTTTAGGTTATACAATGGACATGGCTTTTTCTGCTCTAAAACTTATTGTTTTGACCACCCTTCACCTCTGAACCCAACTACGCTTTCTCTCCTACGGACGCTTCGCCTGCTAGTAAGGAGAACTTAGCATAGCTAACAACTTCTGCTCGGGCCTCTTCAGGTGAGGCCCTTCGCTACATACACACAGGACTCCAGAGCAACGAAAAGATTTTTGAATGGATGCAGGATGTGTTCTCTCTACAGGTGGGACTTCTCTTGTTTGTTTGTGATTTTGTTTATACTATTTTTAATTTGACTTTGAGAGCAACAAGAAGTGGCAAGTGCCAATTATGTGCAGCTTCACTGGTCCAAACAAGCATGTCCGAAGGATGGATTCTTGCTTCGTCGCATAGACCAGATCGACGTATACTCCAAATATAACCAAATCAAGATGCACAAGACTAGCGAAGAAAAGACAATCGTCATCATAAATCAAGGGTTGTACTGCTACAACATTATCATACCCTTCTAGTTAAAAAATGTAGCGGAACTTACCAATGGCTAATCAACAAATTGTTTCCCAGATAGATTGGTCGAATGATGGATGTCTATGTGGACAACATTCTCATTAACAATCTCGCTGCTATGTATTCATGGGTTCTCTAATACACTAGTGGGAAATTGAGGCCAACATTGACAAAATCCAAACCTTGATAATGCTGTCAAGCCCTTGCAATTTTGATAGATTTTGATAAGCTGACCGAATGTTTCGTCACACTTGACATATTCATTTTTTAAACTAATAAGTGTCTTCCAATTTTTAAAGCATTGAAGAAAGGAAAAACAGCAAAATGGAACGAGGAGGGTGAGTCGGCATTCCAAAAATTAAAACTGTATCTCAACAGGATACCTTTGCTCTCCAAACCAATGTCGCGAGAGAGATTGTTTTTCTACCTGTCAATCTTGACAGCGGCCATCAGCGCAGTCCTTATTAGAGAAGCAGACGGCATAAAAGCCAATCTATTACAAGGGAAATTATGAGAGAAGATAGTTTGGTACATGTACGGCTCTTGGTGAAATGAAATTACGAAGTATAAGAACAATTGCCTAAGGCTAAAAATAAAATTCGTTACTTTCATGAGGTCATTTTTACCAATTTCCATATGAATTTTCTATGGACATGATGTGTTCCGATGATTTCTTATAATCCCATGAAGGAGGAGAAATTGAATTATAAATGACTTACGAGACACATGGATGGAGGATCCACATGAGCATCTGAGGTTGCAATAAGAAACCATAGATATCAAGCGTGAAATTATTTATTGATAGAGGCTCACTTAGAGATTTATTCTCAAACGGGTTACAAAAACTTATTATTGAAATTTGAGTTCCTAATTATGTGAGAATGCTTTCGTCCAAGACAAGGATATTATGTTATAATCATTATTTCAAAACACATTACTCGTTATTCGACCAATGACCCAACGAGGAGCAAGTAATCGATTACTTGATGAGTAATCAGCACTATTTGACGAATAATCGACAAGTATTCGATAAACACTTTTTTGGGGGGAAATTATTATTTTTGAAATCTAAGAGCATAAACTGATATTTCCTTAAAAGTTAGGAGTCATGGTCAAATCTCGACGAGTAATCAGCAAGTACTCGGTAAGCATTGTTTTGGGGAAAATTATTATTTTTGAGCATAAACTGATATTTCCTTGAAAATCAGGGGTCATGATCGAATCTCTCTCTCTATCTCTCCCTCTATTCTCTTCTATTTTTCCCCTCTTCTCTCTCAAGGCCATGAACTATTACCGTCGTCGTTGTTCCCCACACTAAGATCATTAACTATCGCCATCACCATTACCTTTCTGAAATTGTGAACTGTCACCATCGTCGAAACCGTCGAGGTTAATATGGATAGGTTCCAGTGACGAATGACTAACAATGAGGACAAGCAACGATTAGAGACAATCGCAATTGATGACTCATAAACAATGAATGAATTGATTTGGAGTTTGGGCTTTGGTGTGGAAATTTAAGGTTAGGGCCGGGGTTTGGTTTTTTGTTTTATTTCTTTTTATTTTATATATGTTGAGAGTGGAGATTAATTGTTGATGGTGAGAGTCGTTTTATTTCTTTTTATTTTATATATATTGAGAGTGGAGATTAATTGTTGATGGTGAGAGTGAATGACTCGAGGTTATTGTTAAAGTTTGGTATTATTGTGACTAGGGGTTGACATTGAAGTTTGATATGCTTGTGATAGAAGTCGATTCAACAAATCCATTAGATGTTTTTTTTTTTTTTGAAAAAATAATCTGAGTTGATCGAATTGATCCAAATACTTAGTCAACTCAATCAAATAGTCACTAGACTCGAATTGAACAATCCAAGTACTTAGTCAACTCAATCGAATAGTCACTAGACTCGAATTGAACCCCCGATTTGGGGATTCTCGAATTAGTAACCAAGAACCAATTTCTCGTGGAAAAGTCGACCTACTCGATCGTGTACCAATTTCTCGTTGAGAACTCAACCTACTCAACCGAGTTTTTAAAACATGGTTACAATCCAAGCACTACTGAACTTAGTCATGTTAATGACTTATTAGAGTCAAACAAGCATAGCAAAATTATTTTCAAAATTCATTTGAACAAGTCCATTATCTCCGTGAAATATGCTTTGGAACAAAATTATGAAATATTTAACAAGCGGATCAATTTTAACCAGATCATGCTTCATCACTGACACTAGAGCTAAGTTCTTATGCTTTTGCCAAACAGGTCATACCTAGCTCCCGAGTCGCAAAGCTTATCAAAACCAATGCCCAGTTAGGCCGTAGTAGTCTCTGTACAATACAGCTCTGGACTAACATCAGAAGCAAGTCTCTTTCCTAAAACCAAGTGCTCGAGGCATCAAATCAACATTCAACAAAAGCCCAAGGCAAAAAAGCTCGCAGACCTTTAAAAGACTAGTATCTCTGACAAATGAGATCAGTCGAACATCATAAATTTAAAGCAGCAACATAATAATATAATCACAGACCCACAAATAAAAAATAACACCAATATAATTTAAGTCTACACTAAAACTTGCATAACACAACAGTAAATTTAAGATAATAAGAATTCTTCCACCTAGCCAGTAGAGACAAAAAGGCAAGAAGGCACAATCCGACTCCATAAATTGCCCATTCCACTCATCATTTGCCTTCCACAAATTCTCATTCATGACTCAAAACAGCAAAAGAAACAAATGTTCAACACCAAAGCAAAATGTTTAAACAAATATAGTCTTAAAATTAACTTTGATAATAAAAAACTAAATTACTGGGAGACACCAAGCCATTTAGAGAAATTCTCGAACTCGGTGTAATCACTGTCTGAGATCATTGTTTGGTACCAAGCTTTGCCCGCAGCCTTAATTGCAGCAGATTCCTCCTGACAGGATCAAAGGGAAAAGGAAAAACATTAGATTGATAATTGTATTTAATTCTCATTTAAATGAAGAATAATAAACTATCAAGGAATAACCAAAAAAAAAAAAACACAAAGGGCATCTAGTAAATAACATAAATTCTCGCCAACATCATTTCGCAAAATAATTTTTAAACCAGATTACAAACACTACTAACAGCAGCATGGCATCAGACAAGTCTGGATAAAACTATATATCCAGCAACCATCCATAAATGTTAGTTGCAACAACGGTATATGCCACACCAAGTTTCGCTGAATGAACAAGTGTAGCTACTAGCTACTTTGGAAGGCAGACTTGTTCAGTACAACGTGGACAGATAGTAAACCATAAATAAACATGGAATCAGCGCATGATAATGACTATAGAGCAACTATAAACAAAGTCAAGTCAGTTCCAATATCGAGACATGGAAACCAATCAGCACCCATTCTCCCACAGTGTGCAAATACAACACAATCAACAATGTTCAATTCACTTCATGATCAAGCTCCTATATCACTACAACCACTACAACCAATCTAATCATGCTACAAGGTCAAAATCTAACAAACAGACTAATATTAACATGGCATTAAATCAAAGAATAATAATAAACACATCAAATAAATATGAAAGAAATTATACCTTCGTTAGTGGCTTCCTCTTCTTATCAAGTTTCTCCTTCTTAGCCTTGACCCGTTGAGCCTCGGCCAAGAGTGACATCCTCCTAGCAGTCTTGGCATAGGGGTTGAGCTTCAACATAGTGTTCAAGTTCTTCAATGGATTCTTCTTCATTGGAGCCCTCTTGACTTCCCTCTTGATCGGCCTCACCACAGACTGCACCTCATCAGAGTTGATGATCCTCGCAAGGTCAGCATTCACCATCTTGGAACGTGGCAACACGTAACCCTTCTTCTTCTCTGAACCCTTGTCGAAGGTTCCATAGATCGAGTCAAGCTTTTCAAAAGCCGACTTGGTCCAGATGACGAAACGTCCAAGATGACCACCAGGGGCCAGCTTCAAGAGATTGAGTCTCTCCACATTGGCGACTTCAACACCAGGTATGTTGCGAAAAGCCTTGACAAGCTTCGCTCCCTCGGTCGAATACACGATCAGAGGACCCTTCCTGGAGATATAACGGCGGTTCCTCATCTTACCCTTACCAGGACGAATACCTTGGCTGTCCTTGGCTTTCTCAGCGTCAGAATACGCGCCGATTTGCTTGAGAACCTTGAGAGCAGCTGAAGTCTTCTCGACTCCCTCAGCAGAGTCACTAACGACCAACGGCATCTCCGGAACAGTCTCGATCCTGTGACCACGTGCCAACACGAGAGAGGGAATGGCCGAAGCCGCGATGGCTGACACGATCGCGTACCTCTTCTGGTTGACGTTGATCTTCCTGTGCCACCGGCGCCAGATCTTGGTTGGAGCGAACATCCGCCCGCCACGACACATGTTTCCGAAGGCACCCTGGCCGGCGCGGTGGGTACCACCACCAGGAACACGGGGAATACGCGACACAGCTCGTCCAGTACCCCAGGACTCGGCAGAGGTCTGGTGGCCGGCCTTCTTGGAGACGGCGTAGGGTTGGCGGGCGTTTTTGGAGATGTTAGCATGGACGAAATTGACGATGTCTGGACGGATTGAGGCCTTCATGACGTCGGGGAGGGCGACGGTACCAATAGAATCAGTGGCCATGTCGCCTTCGAGCGATTGGACGGTGACTAAGGGCCGAGCGGCTGCCATTGCTTACGGCTGGCGGGGGGAAATGAGGCTTGGGTGTGGGAAGAGAAAGAGTAACTAGGGTTTTGTTTAGAGAGACCAGCCAAAAAATGACACGAGTAAATATATATAGTGGTGGTCACTAGGGTTTGTTGGGTAGTGTTTGGTTGCGGGATTTGGATGGCTTCTCTTCGGAATGAGACGCTTCCTGAACCGGTTTTGGAATTGTTTGGTTATATTATTCCTCAATTCGCAGTCGTTTTAGTTACTCCAATAAATTAATTAAACTAGTGTTTTAACCTTTAAATAGCATTTTTTTTTTATTAAAAAAAAAAACCGAATAACTTTGAGACGATCTCACGAACACAAGTACACAACAGTGAATATGTTAGGACCAAGTCCTTCATGCTTAAGAATATATATAAATATCGATAAATACGTCAAATGTGATTGTATTTTTAAAATATTCCACCGTTGTGAGAAATTTTTTTTTTATGTGATGAAAGTGAACAATTATGAGTCTAATTGAATGTTTATGAAATTAATTTGATGAATTGATAAGTGTGGAATATTTTAGAAATATTATTGAGAGAAATAATGACTAATATTATCGATATTACAATCGTTATGGAAATTGACGGATTTAACGTATTTATTTTTATAGGATAAAATTTTTATGAGAAATATAAGTGATGAGGATTAAAAGAGGTCATTAGGAAGTGTTAATTAGAGATTAAAAATGAGTGTGAACATGATTGAAAATGGATAAGTGAAGTTCATAAAAATAGTAATAAAAGAGGGGTTTAAGTGCAACATTTAGATTGAAGTTTTAGCTGTCATAATTGAAGAAAATTGAGGGATGTTTGAGCAATATGTTAAGTAAATACTAGTGTCTTCTTCCAGCTCAGATCGGGCACAGAAAACAGACTCACCAGCAGATCGAAATCAAACCCGAAGTAGCTCAATCTCTCACTCGGTGATCTCTCTCTCTCGGCCACCAAGTGCAGCAACAAAACCGATCATCTAAGGGATTTCTTCACAGTCAGATGGAGGCTTGAAGAAGCAAGATCGGTATCTGATTTCAGCCCAGAAAATCAGATCTGGAAGTGAGAAGGACGAACCAGAAAACGGGAAGAAGTTGAAGTCGCGCGCGGGCGTTGTCGAGCTCGGCAGGCCGTGTGAAGGAGGGCAGATTCGGGTAAGCTGAAGCAAGCAATGGATGAGCTGAAAGGAGCTGGATGAAGCCAGCAGATGGAGGAAAAATACAGAGGTAGACGTGAGGAAGATGACGAACAGTAGGTAAGAGAAACGGCTGGAACTCTTGTGAGATGTTTCTTGAGTTATGGGTTGTCCATTTGATGTTATTGTTGGGTTTTTGTTGTAGCTCAAGTTAGATTAGAAAAAAATGAAAGCTTTGAACTGCTGTGGGAGTTCATGACCAGCTGCTAAACTCTCAGACAAGTGAGTTACGTTGGGTGTTAATTGATTTTATCTTATAAAATGCTGAAATGGAATAGGTGATTGTGTAGAGTTTTGTGATGTGTGTGTGCAGTGAATGAGTGGAAAGAAATGGGTATCTTTGTGATGCTCTGTTCGGCAAAATGTGATTGTGTGTGTGTGGGCTGTATTTTGTTTAGTTAAATGGAGATTAATTGATTATTAAGTGTATAAATGCATGATAGAATGTGATTACGCGTGAAACCGAAAGAAAATCGCGTATTGAGTTATTCGTGTGATTTTTGACAAAAGTAAAGACAACTGCATATAAGTAGGAATTTGTGTGATTTTAAGGTCCTAAGTATGTGCTTGAATGTATATTTGAGGATGATTAAATCATAGATAACAAATTACATTGTTTGGAACACATTTAATACTCAAAGGTAACCACGCGGACGTATTACGTACAAGCTGTCCCATTTATATTTTATTTTGTTTTGGTGGTTCCAAGTGTGTAATTAAATGTGTTTAAACATGAAAACTTTATGGAAATGAATGGTATAAAATAAGGGCTAGAAATGGGTTGAGTTATAGCTTAATTAGTTTTAAAGAATTCTATTAGAGTTTATATTGGAATGAAGTAGTAAATAAGTTGGTGATTTAAACGTTAGGTGAATTGGAAGTTTCTCTAACGGACATCGAGACGTGTAAGGGGTGAAGAGAGTTCCTCGAGTTGAAAGTTAGCGATTGAGAAACGCTTAGTGAGTAGAAATCTACTTTTCTCCAAGCTTAGTTATTTAAAGCTTATTTTAATGTTATATGCATTTACTTTATTATGTAATTGATTTATAGATTTTAATATAGTTGAATCCTATTATATGAATTGTTAAAGTAAATATATATTTATGTAAAGAAATTATGAGACTTTAAAGTTTTTAGGCTTTTTGCCTTAAAAACTAGATTATTTGAGAATATCGAGAAAAAGTATTTTCTTACGACGATGATTTACCCTAGCCCCAGTTGAGTACCCAATAGAATGCCCTATGCGTGTATGATAGATGTGAGAAAGTTACTAACTGAGAGAAAAATAGTCAGTTGAGCGACCCTCTGCACGTATAGGGTAGTGTAGTTTAAACCAATTGTGTAGGGATAATGCGTGTCCAAAGTCACACATCGGTAACTACACAGGGTAGATTCCCTAATTCCTAGTGGCTTAGCTAGAGATTTATACGGCCACGATAGGAGTAGTTTCTCTGAGTTACCATCAAAACGAGAAATGAGAAAGTTTTAAAATGAAATTCAAAATGAATTTCAGAAATAGTTTTGACTGAAAGGAATAAAAGGTATTTCAGAAAAATATTTTAGTTTATAAAGCGGTTTATTATTTATCTCACTGAGTTATACTCACCGTTTGTTTGCTATGTATTTCTTAAAATTTTCTAGCAGGTGCAGGAGCAGGAGCGAGTCGTCCAGCTGACGAGGCTCAGACTGACGCGCGGGTTGACTGACGGACGACTACATTTCATAGTATAGCTCATCTTTTGTCACATGCATGTGTTGTATGGAAATTTTAGTATAAATATTTGTAAATATAAATACCAAATGTTGGATGCACGTTTTACGAAAGTGTTTTTGAAAAGAAAATCCTAGTTCTCCATTAAATTTTGCAAATATAATTATTGTGTGTTGGAGTTTATTTGAGTAAGGGCCGGAGGCTCCTGTCAGTTGAGATTTGTGTGCTATAGAAGTATTTTTTTTAAATTGCTTTTAAATCTGCAGGGTGGCATAGTCGAATATACAGCCGACATGCTGCCGGATTTTTATTAGAAATTTAGTAAATCAGTTTTAAGTAAGTCACGGTGCTCCGACGGGGTTTTTTCGATTCAAAGTTAGGATTCGTTGAAGTTCTGTCGAAGTGCTACGGGATACTTCATGGATCCAGAGTAGGGATTCGGGAAGGGTCCCGTAAGAATATACTATATACTGCTTGAAAACATCAAATTAATTTTAAAATTATATACACATATCAAAAAAACATAAAAAAGAAATTGCATTCGCCTAAGATTTTTGTATATTCACTGTTGGACTTGTTTGTATATATTATATTAATTCCCTAAAGAATTAATAATCACATCAACTACAAATTGGAGCACTTGCTTGTATATATTATTTTTTACAAGTCAATTTTACATTTTTTTTTCACAATTTAGAATGTAGAAAACAACAATGATTATGTTTATAATTTTTTTTTTTTTAATGTTAAACTATTAGTGTTGTTGTTTATAATTTTTTAGTTAAACTATTTGGACTTGTTTAATGTGCGAGATAGGATTAAATTATTTATATGGGATTGAATTAGATTTGATTAGATGATATCTCATATTTGATGAAACGTAAGATATGATTAAAAATAGTGGATATAAATTTAAAATTTAAAACAATTTTTCAAGGGCTTTTTCATAAATTCCATAAATTTTACCGTCTTTTACCTCCTCCACCACCACCCTCCATTTGTGATCGACGATGCCAAAGAAGATGCCTATCGACGATGATGAATAAGATCTAAAGAAGTTGAACGATTAGAGATGGCAAAGAAGATACCGACGATGGCAAAGAAGATGACGATGACGTCGAGAAAGATGGGTGATAAACGACATTGAGAACAGAAGAGCGCGACAAAGGCTAAGCAAAAGGGTAGAGAGGTGAGGTAGAATGAGGAGCAATATTAGCATGCAGAGGGAGAGGGAGGTGAATGGAGATGACAAAGAGGAAGGCAATGTCGAGGTTGGAGTTGGAAGACAAAGAAGTAAGCAATTGGGAGTCTTTTAACCCATCGAGCAGATGAGTTGGATTTATCCCAGACTATTAGGATAAAATCAATGATGAGTTAACTTAGTAAAAAGTCATGACACAAACCAAATATGGGTTTGGACCAAAAAACAATCCTATCCCAACCCTAACTCTCGCAACAAACAAGGCCTTTGTGTTGAGATATGGAGCCATCGACCATGCCCAAGTGGTTAGAAGCGTGAAATTTTCACTTAATTAAAATGAATCAATTTATTCTCATATCCTTGGCACATATTTACAAATAACTTTCTAGACACTATGTCGCTAAAGAGTGCCTGCCTGTCCAACCTACAAGGATGATTACAAATCTTTATTTCTTTTGCATACATAATGTAAAGATTGTCTCAACTAGCAAAAGAAGTACCGCTTTTGCAGAAATCTTTCATTCACAACAAAAAGCCCCAACTTTTTCTTATAGCTGTGTTGTTTCGCATGTGTGGTTGCTGCCACTTGCGTTGTCTGATTTTTGCAGCATACTACTCCCAAAGATCAATCCGGAATTCATCTATGCATTCCTAGTGGCATTAGCAAGAATTGCCTCTGATCTTTTCCTTTCTTTTTCTTATAGAAAAGCCTTCTGTGGCAAAAATTAAGACTTCATCATAGAACTCACATTAGAAATTAGATTATGTAGTTTTACAAACAATCGACACATTTACATTCAAACTGCATACATTAGCATGCAACCTTCACACATCTAAGTGCAATAAAACTAGCGTCCAGTTTCATAAATTTTAAGTTCAACTCCATACAATGACATTATATCTTGGTAAAAATCCACGAGTCCTAACCCAAGAATTTCTATTCTACCATACTTCTGTCTTCCTCCTATTATGTACAAATCATATAAATTTGCAACTTAATGAAATGAGCACAAGAAGCCAGATAGAATGTAGTTTAATCTGAGATAAACAGAAGACTTAAGCAGCACTAATACCAGAATTCAATATGATATGAAGAAATAATCACGAGCAAGAAACCATGCAAGAGTCTGACAAGAGTCCACTGCACATATCTGCATACTTTGCAGAACCTGATGATGAAGAAGTGAATTTTCAAGCAAACTGTACAACTATAGAGTCTTGTAAATATTATGCATCAGAAAGAGACATCCAAAAGTGTAATTTCTGCAAATGAGAGATGTGAGAGCCAAAGGACAATCTCATAGCAACTTGCCGTGGCAGCATATTCAGCCTTTATTGAGTTATTACAAGTAGATTAATGACATTATCAACTGGCATAACAGAAGGCTAGATCTGAAATACCAAAAAAGTAGTGAGACTGTCGACAAATAAGGAACCTAATTGTTTAATTTTCCAAGACAAAAATTGCAGCAGTATGACATTAAACATAACATGACATATAAATTTAGGATAATCAGCTCACAATCAACTAGAGATGAAAGGTTATAGTATGAAATGAAGACCTAGCTTAGAAGTTGTTAGTAGTAGATAGAATTAATTTGCCGTGTTTCCTTGTAGTTTTCATGGTAGGGACAGTTTCTCAATATGTGATTACCCATGGCTTGAAGACAAGGTTTGAATATGAGTACTTTGACGAACATGTTCATAGTAATGTCTGAACTATATGATGAATGCACAATGAAAACTCTTCATATTATAGCCACTGAAAAAGGAAAGGCTGTATTATTGTAAGCCATCAGCCATGCATAACACTCATATCTCTTTATCTGGTTGTATACTTTAATATAAGAAGCATCTCTACTGATCCTAAGAATGTAACCTGAGTTGAAAATATCAAAAAGTATTAAACCAATCTGATCCATCAAGTACTCATATTTAGGACCTTCCACTTTGTGCAAATGACAAAACACATTACTGTTTACACACATAAAGCTAGTGCCACAGTGATAAAAACAATTCATACCATCCCATTAGATTGGGATGCATTTATAATAAAAAATCAAAATCATTTTTCCCTATTCCCCTGTCGACGTCTGGATTTAGCCGACTAGGTTCTTGCAGACCCAAACTACAGATACGGTCGAAATGGTATAGAAACAGACGAAAAGTAGAAAAAAAAGCAAAAGAAGAACAAAGAACACTAGAGATTTTTAAGTGGTTCAGCCCAAAGTTTGTCTATGTCCACTGTTCTCTCACTATTTTTATAGAATAACGGCACACTCAGTGTTTTCTCTCTTACTTTATAATGAAAATTCTCCCCTATTTATAGAGAATGAGACGTGCTATAGTTACATTACATTAAGTCAAAATGAAATAATGTATTATATTTAATGCGGTTGACATTTGTCAGGTCAACTCTATCAAAATATAATTTAGACGCTAAACTCATGCTGATTAGGTGAGATTTCCTTGATTCATGCTGTAATTTTTTACGGGATTAGACGTGTACGGTACGCCTTACTGACTTTAATTTGACAATTCTAATTGTAGCTGACTTGCGTCCTGTGAGCTATAGTAGCTAAAAGCCCGTTTCCATGAGTTGAAATATCTTAAATCTGACTATGAGTTTACTTCTGTGAGTTGAACATGTAATCTGAGAATCTGAGTTCGCGAGCTGGCGTCATGACGAACTGGGTACTGGCGAACTGAACACTTAGCGGGCTCATTGAAACAGTCTTGAACTTCTTCCAACAGTTTTGGGTTTTTACCAACCCACTTAAATATCCTAAAAATACTCATAACATCTCCTAACACTGGTACTTGAGAAATTCATTAAACACTAGTGCTGGTCAAGCCTAAAAATTCTTCAATATTTATATTTGTACAGTGTAATCCTTCAGCACTTCCACCCAAATGGACCAAACCCAAGGTTCACCAGAAAATAATATTATTTCCTAGAAAAGAACTATACTTTTCCTGTCCAGTACCACATTCGCTTATGCTTCACAAGACATGCACACTGTGTATATCTAAAAATATATACAAATCAAAAATAATTATGGTTGGGCATCATTCTTTATAACCTTTGTAGTTATGGGTTCTACTATTATGCAAGATCTTTATAGTTAATGGGGCTGTTATAGATCATTAAATTTAAATTCAATGGTCTGCAAAAATATCTCATTTGAAAATTAAAAAACTAAAAGAAAATAAATCTTTCTGGTCAAAACCCCTATATTGATAAAGTTCTTGTCTACTAGCAGGATTCTTGTAGTTCTATCCATGTATTGATAAAGTTGTTAGGAAAACACTTATAGTTATAATTTGAAAAGTCTTTTCATTGTCAAAAAAGCATTAATTACTGTTTCAGCACAAAATAGAAAAGCATTATATATAACAGTTAGGCAGTTTCAGCCCAAAACAGAACAAACTCAATGTTCACTGCTCTAACGAGTGCAAACCTGAATAACAAATGCAGTATATTATTATTCTCTATTATAATTGGCAAGACTTGAAATTCTCAAAGAGTGGAAAAGAACAGACATCAATACTTGAGTAAAATGATTGAATAGGATCATTTGTGCATTGCACCAGAACATAACATGCAACATATAAGTTTCATTTAGTTCACAAGGCACAATGAGTTAAATTGGTTTACACTTAACCTTAATACTCCAACTCTTCAATAGCCCAGACTCACCATCCTCTCAATCGTCTTCAGAGCTTCCCTCGTCACTGCTATAATCACTGCTATCATCATCTTGATCCAGAATATCCAGCTCAACATGCCGAACCTGTATAGGTTCAGGTGGCTTATGTAATCCCTGCGGAGGAGCAGGCCGCAATGGTTGGTCCTCCATTCTAGGCACTTGAATTGCATCAAAAGGAGGCAATGGTACTGCATCCCCAGGCTTCCATCCAGGAGGGGGCACAATTGGGAAGTCTTTTGGCAATTCGACAGGCATCCCTGGTTTCCAACCAGAAGGAACTGTGATATTTGGAGGAAGCAAACCCTGAATAGCAGACAAACTTGCAAGTGAATTCGCATCCAGCTGCTGTGGAGGTGGGGGCTCAATGATAGCCTCGATAGTCTTCTCCTTGGTTTCGTCAATTTTAGGCAAACCAACATCGAGATCAGCAAAGTTATACAACTGGGAGGCCCTCATTTGCTCCTCTTGAGGAGCAGGTGGGAGTGCCCCACGAAGAGGTCCCAGCCCAGCACCAAACTCCGGAGGCGCAAATGTTGTGTAACTAATTCTATGAGCATATGACAAAATATCCGTCAAATTCAACTGAGAGGCAACGGTTGTTGTACAAGTATCATCACCATCCTCCTCAACATCACCCTCGAATTTCACTCTTTTGGGACGTCTATAATCCGAGTAATCATCAACAAGAATATCAAGAACCCGCTCCGCCTCCTTAATCTTACTAGCAAAAGCAAGGATCGCGGAGTCCTTAGACTTAACTTCACGAGCAATTTTTTGCTTAGCATCTTGGAGATCAAGAATTTCTTGAAGCTCAGCAACAGCTTCAAAAAGTTGAGTCTGAAGGGACGTAAAACTGGAAATAATTTCTTTGGTGGTAGAAGGAGACGATTCAAGTGGAGGCGGAGGCTGTGACTGAGCTTGTGAGGCTAAAAAGGTGGGCAAGGATCCACGAAAAGCGGAGAGCCAAAGTGAACGATTAGGCGACACTTCGAATAGCTTGGAAGCTAAAGAAGCCATTTGAAGGAGAAGCGCTTGAGCCCTAGGGAGGGGCGGGAGGAGAGGGAGAAGGGTTGATGAAGTGACTGCGTTTGTGCTTGTGGTGGTGGTGGTGGTGGTGGTTGGGGTAGAGGTGGCGCCCGTGGTGGTGGTAACTGCGGTGGCGGTAGCGGTGGAGTGGTGGTGCAGGTGGTGTGTGGCGGAGGAGGGGAATTTGGGAGGCGTAGAGTTTTGAAGAGAGGGTGAGTTGGGGTTTGTGAGCCCTAATCTAGCTGGTGATTGAACGATTTGGTGTTGCAACATTTTTGTTTCTAATGATTAACAACTTATTGTTGTTCCTCAAACAAAATCAACACAGAATACAAACCCTAGAATCTTGGAGCTGAATAAGACTAAAGAATTTTTTGGTGATCTAAACAGAAATAAGAATCGATAATATTTGATTGATAGAATTAATTTGAATTTGAATTATAACAAGCAAAGTTATACAGAGGAAAAAGGCAAGGGAGACTACCAGAAACTTGGCTGAGAGAGTAGAACACTTGAACGGACAGCACCAAGCCTCAAGAAGAGAGTTGAGAAAATTTCGGTCGGGAAAAGGATAAATTGCAACGGACTCCTCCAAATGTCGTGTCGTATGGTTTATTATTATTATTATTATCATTATCATTATCATTAGTACAAAAATTGTGCCTGAAAAATATCTAAAATACTATCGAAATCAATCAAAATAAGATATTAATGATACAGTTCGAAAAACTACTCTAAATTGGAAAGGATTCACCTACATAGAGATGAGAAAAGATCCACATAATAATAGAAGATTAATCCACACAAATGATGGGAACCGTATTATTATTATTATTATAAATATTATTATATTATATATATAAATTTGGATTTTACGACTTGAAGTGTTCAACCCATGCCTCTTATAAAGGGAGACATCGGGGTTGCTGGCGCCAACCAACAGCATCAACAACCAATGATGTGTTGTATGGTTTTATCGATGTTTTATTTTTTTAAAGCTTATATTCAACTGATCATATGTCCATTGAATATGACGGGGTCAAAAGAATATTCAGGCGGTTTAGATTCTACTCATCTCGTAATAATGAAGAAAGCTACTAAAGCTGGTCTTAATATACTTTTGATTGGAATTGAACCTTTGATGCAAAAGTGAATAAGGAAAAGCCCAATAAAGGATGACAAAAATCCTCGATGCTACTCTGATTGGCAGACTCTAATGTGTTTGGATTGAGTTTGGAGCATTAAAATTAAAGGGTTTTGGGTTTGGTTATGTCACAATAAAGTAGAAATTTTTGAGGCAAAAAAAAAAAAAAAAATGAAATTGCAAGTGGAAATCTCCACCTTTAAAAGATAAATCTCTGTTGATGGGGAATAATCTCCATCGTTGAAGATGGGGGTCAACAATAAAGAAAGATGGAGTCGATCTATCTCTGTTGCCCATCTCTTTTTTCGACGCTGAAGATCTATTCCTAGATATTTGCATTTTCACCATTTTTTTTTTGTTTCCATTATTTACCCTTCCTTGTGTTTTTTTTTTTTTTTTTCCTTAATTTTTATTTTAAACAGTCTCCATCGTCTTCTAATCATATTATCAACACCAAAACAAGCACCAGCCACCATCTCCGGCTATGAAGATGGCCTCCATGGCTCCTCCATCTTTTCATTAAAAAAATATTTATTTACTATTGTTTTCCTTTTCTTTCCTTTGATCTTCAAGTTTTTTTTTTTTTTTTTAAAGTTCAGGTATAAACTAGAATTTTAATATTTTGGGGGATGTTTTCAATACTTCTAAAAAGGATAGGGAGGTTTTAGATTCATTTGGCAACAATGAAAAATAGGTGGCATTTCCTATATTATTAATAAATTTGATTATGTATTGAATCGCAGAGTAATATTAAATTTTTAAACATGCATCAAAACAATAAATAGTGACAATCCTTATGAGAAAAAGAAAACAGCAATTTATGGTAAACACATGTGAAAGGAAGATAGGTTCTAGTATGAAAAGGTGCACAAGTTCACAAGCCAATAGCGTTCTCCTTATTACAATACACATCCAAATTCTCCTCGCTTTAACCGCTCAGGCAAGATAAGCCCTTCTATTTTAAATATACATTAGCTTAAAGATGAGCCACCAAACAAACCTCACAAGATATACACACTTGTTTGGTTGATCCAACTACCATTACCAATGATGCATTTATGTGGAAATTAAAATTCTAGGCGTTAAAATTTACTTCTTTTTTCCACTTGACGGCATCCAACATTCTCTCCCTGCAACAGTGGCAATACAATCTCCCTAATCTTGGAAATCCTTCAATAGAGTGCCACAAGAATCAATAGGCACTCACTGAATCCATGATCAATATGCTAACTAAGAATTGCTCAAGATAACAGAGTTTGGGGCGAGGGCGAAAATTACAAGTAAGGTATAGTACAAAAAAATGGGTAAAGAAAAACAGACAAAATAAACATACTAGTTAGTGATTTATTAACTTGTAATAGTTCAACATAATATATCATTTGTTTGGTTGTTGGCAAGTATCCCCGTAGCAACCCCTACTGTTTTGGTGTTGGCATCATATGACGACAGAATCTTCCTCTGAACCAAGGAAACAAACTGGTATTGTTACAGTACAAGCATTTGAATGTTTACATATGCCAAAATATGGGCAAAAGAAATCAATTCAAATATGGGAAACAGAAACCAGATAAAACTATTACGTAAAGCAAATTATAATAGCAACGAAGACATCTAGAGAAGATCACTGTGAACAAATGTAATAGCTGATGACAGAACCTTTCACTAGTTCCCGTAAATATATAATATCTCAAGCCATATTTCAGGGGAGAGCCGCACATACTTTTTTACCAGAAATGAAGATATGGTAAAACGCATGTTTCATTTCCAATTTTTATGCTTTATATCAGAATCCACCAATGGAAAAGGAAATATTTATTCTTTAAAACTTTCAACTGATTCAGGATTTCTTTTATGCCCTGGTTTCACGAATGGAAGCCATCTAGTAAACCTATAATGCATAATTTCTTAAGTTAGTATATCACTTTTACTTATTACTCCTGTGTATGAACAAAGCATAAGTAGACACCAAGTCAAAACGAAATCCAACTTTTTTATCATCTATGCTACTTTTGAAACACTAAGCATATATTTTTTTTTATGAAAGCTTTCGGATGACATATATATAATTGATATGAAGCCTTCATAACATCTATGCCTGATCCAACTTCTCATAATTATAGATGGATTACGTAACATTTTGCACAGAAATTCCTCTCAAGAGCCAAAACAAACAGACATACGTCAGCATGAATAAGCTATTATGTAGATGTTCTAACCAAAGTTAGGCAAATTATTAAAAGCACATACTTCTGAAGGAAATCATATTGGAAAAGAAGGACTGAAAATATTGTATGAACAAAGGATGCTTCAAACTTACAATTGGCTCAAAATCAGGGCTAGACAAGTTAATGCTAAGGTTCCTCATCAATAACAATACCTGCACAAGAAACCAAATGGAATAACACATCAAGCACTTTCAAAGGATTACACAGAAAGCCTGACATGTTGCACTCATCTCGTAAGTATCCTTCTTTATCAGACATTGAACACAGTTATCCTCAGGCAACAAGTGAAACATGTGCAAGTTTTCTCTCGTTTCATTTAGATGCAATCCAAAAACCGTCCCTTGACCTTGGTGTGAGTGGAATTTGCTCCCAAAGCCTCTTATACAACTAATGAAAAATCTTACCAACCAAACTGGCAAGCACCCTCAAATGAAACAAGTACATCTTATACGCAATCCAAGTATACTATAATAGTATAATTAACTCACGGTTTCAAAATTTATGGGGTCCATTTCCTTGAGCTTTTGCACATGGCCATTGCTGTCTGGATCAAAGACACTTCCTATGAAACCATACACTTCAGCAAAGTCTGGAATTCCTGCAAAGCATAGCCAAAACATAAGAGAGGCTACGTTTTCCATCAAGAAGCAAGTAGGATTAGGCAACAATCACTAGTGCTCTAGATGATTACCATGAAGAACAGACTTTGGCAATTCAGAACTTGGTAATGATGTTCTGGTTGAGCTTCCAATAGCACTGACATTACTGTTACCTGTCCTCACTACCCCCTTCGATCCAATATCAGCTGAATCAGTAATGTTGTATGCCATAATAAGTGCTAGAAAATTCCCTTTAATAATGCTATTATACTTAAAGTATAACTAAGAGAAAAAATAAATCAATAAAAAAGAATATAAGCATGCCTTCAGCTTCTTGTAGATAGGTAAATTCATCTTGCGATGCCATGATTTTGCTTGATGTAGTGTTAATCATCATGGAAGAGTCATCCAATGAAGCGTATCCATGTGCAAGGGTATTAACTGCAGGATAAGCCATTGACGCTTGCAGAGGCGCTAGGACTGCAAATTATGAATTTAGTATATCAGACTCATCAACAAAGCAGTTTTAATACTTCCATATAACATATCACGCTTTATGATAATGCACATCCAAACCATTTTTTGATGCTTTTTGCGGATAAGGATGAGCAGCTTTGCGTTTAGGACGAGGAGGAGGCACATGTGCTATTGTCCCATTCTTTTGGACTTTCAAGAAATATTTCTGGGCATGACTCCGGATCTGCAAAAGAAAGCATTTCAGCCAAGAAAAAGCCCCGACAGTAGATGAGATAATATGTTAACCAAAAACAACTAATTACAATAAATGAACCTGGATAACCGACTTCGAACCCACGAAATCTTCAATCTTTTTCCAGTCGCGATCAAACCTAAATTAGCAATAAACAATAGGGAGATGATAATTTCAGAATCAAGTCCAATTTGCTAAAACAAAAGGCTCAGCCTTTAATTTATTTATAATACATATAATAACAACCAAGTAAGCTTCACTACAACCGAAATTCTTAGCTAATTTTAAGCTGAGATAATTACTCAATTGCACCAAAACAAAATGTCTATGTCCAATTAATTAACTTTCTTTCAAATTATTTACGACAAATTAACACATCAAACATTAAAATTGAACCCTTAAAAACTTCTACAGACTCAAAAAATAAAAATCACAACTAAAACAAGCGCGCTTTCAACCTACAAAGCTGTAACTAACAATTGAAAGTGAACAATAGGTGAAATGAAACGACAGAAATAGTAAACATACAGTTGAAGAGCTTCAAGGAACTTGTCGTGCTCTTCCTCAGTCCAGCTCTCTCTAGACTTGGTGATGGTGTAGGGTTTCCTCACCTTCTTGCTTCCTGCAGAGCCGTCGGTGGCCGGGGAAGAAGTAGTTGCGGCTGAAGAAGTGGTGGCCATCGACCGGGGAGGCGGAGGAGGAAGAGGAGGGTGTGTTGCTGGTGATGAGGTTGAGTTGGTAGCGTTCATGTTTTCAAATCGCTACCAAAAAACTATAGACTAGTGTGTATGGTGTGGAGAGAGAACTTGAAAACGAGGGAAGAGGCAAATGCTCGGCTGTAATGTGGCGCGCGGGCATGCGTTCCTGTGTGGTGAGTTACCTCAGGCCTTTCAATTAATCGTCCACTTGGGAACATACACCACGCCCAATTCATCGTGCACTATTTCACGTTTGCTTTGAGATTTATTCCGCTGCGGTTCTGCTTAGGTTAAGTCAAACGTTCCGAATATTAATTGATTAAACTAAGGGTTCTGTAATTGAGTGTGGGCAGTCTTGTCTGTGCTCTCTCTCCCAAGGTAGTCAATGTGTTGGCTCTTTGCAGTGAAATGTCGTGTGTGTTTGCGTGTTTATCTCGGAATGGAAGTTCATAATTTTTTAATTACTTAAACATTGTATTACATCTCATGTTTAAATGAAAACTAATGAACTTGTGGGTCAATACAGTAACATGATGATTATATAATTAAGCAAATTACGGTTGAGTATCTCAGTATTTGTTATACGTGCACTTAATTGTATCGTTTGTGTACATTTGGGATTGTTTTCACTTATAAAATAATTACTTGTTTTATAATGAAAAATCTATAATACATTTATTTTAATAATAATTATTCAAACTAAAAGAAATTTGATTGTTTTTTAGTTTGTTAAAAAAATTACAGTAATGATATTATTGATTTTTTATTATAAAATAAGTTATTATTTCACAAGTAATTTCAGATAAAACTATTTTTCAAAAATTTGAAAAATAATTAGGTGTTGCCTATAAATGTTTTTAAAATTTGATTTTTTGTTTTCAAAAACAAAAAATAACTTTTAAAAAGTTATGATGAAAGGTTAAAAACAAAATTTTGTTGTTTTTCATCTATTTCAAAATATGTTTTCAAAACAAACTCTCTTTTTCTTAATAATGGCTATTTTGTTTATTTTAAAACCAATATCAAACACTTCCACACTATTTTTTGTTTTTAAAATACTTTTAAGAAATGTAACCAAACGCGTTATTATTTGAAAGAGCAAATTACAATTTAGCTACCCAGTTAAAACGCTTTCACAGTCAGAGCAATTGTTTCAATGTTATTACAATTTACCCCCCCACCGTTAACACCTCCCGTTAAAATTAACTGTATGAGGGACAAAATAGTCTTTTAACTTTACTTTTAATTTTTAAAAATTAAATAAAATCGAAATTAAATATTAACCAAAAACATTCTCTAACCAAAAACATCCTCAAACTCATCAGCTCAACTTCAATCCATCATCCCAAAGTCATCAACTTCAATCTATCAACCCAATTTACAGCATCAAAAAATCACCCAAAGTCACTGGTTAAACATACTCATCAACCCAAACAATTACCAATATCACAAAATTGGAAAAAAAAATCTAATTCAGAACCCAGAATTCTGGGTTCAAAGGAACCCAGATTTCTGGGTTCAGAAGAACCCAGATCTGGGTTCCTGACACGAACCCAGGTCTGGGTTCGTCTGAGGAACCCCGATCTGGGTTCCTCTGAGGAACCCAGATCTGGGTTCATGAACCCAGATCGGGGTTCCTCTGAGGAACCCAGATCTGGGTTCGTGAACCCAGATCTGGGTTCGTGAACCCAGATCTGGGTTCGTGAACCCAGATCTGGGTTCCTCTGAGGAACCCAGATCGGGGTTCCTCAGATGAACCCCGATCTGGGTTCACGAACCCAGATCTGGGTTCGTTTGAGGAACCCAGATCTGGGTTCGTCACCCAAATCTGGGTTCCTCAAACGAACCCAGATCTGGGTTCACGAACCCCGATCGGGGTTCGTCTGAGGAACAGGAACCCCGATCTGGGTTCCTCTGAGGAACCCAGATCGGGGTTCCTCAGACGAACCCCGATCTGGGTTCACGAACCCAGATCTGGGTTCGTTTGAGGAACCCAGATCTGGGTTCGTCACCCAGATCTGGGTGACTGAACCCAGATCGGGGTTCCTCAGAGGAGCCCCGATCTGCGCCAAGAAGAAGAAGGGGAAGAAGAAGAATGAAGCGGAAGAAGGAAAGGGAAGAAGCGGGAGAAGAGAAGAAGCATGAGAGGAAAGGCAGACTGGTAGAATGAGAGAGAGAGATTGATGAGTTGACCAAGCTTATATTTGGTCAACTGGTCAGCTTGAGTCAAAGGGTAATTTCGTCTTTTGACTGTTTTGATACTATTTACTGTTAAAGGTAACGAATCTGACTAACGGTAGGGGGGTAAATTGCAATAACATTAAAACAATTGCTCCGCCTGTGAAAGCGTTTTAACTGGGTAGCTAAATTGTAATTTGCTCTATTTGAAAACATCATTCTTAAAATATAATTTTCATTTTTAAAAATAACTTTCCAAAAAATCATTTTAAAATCATATTCAAACACACTCTTAATTATCATTTCTCAAAAGTTTCAAAAAAATTATCATTGACCAAAAATTTGACCATTACAGTTACAACCTTTAAGATGTGTGAAGGGTAATATGATCATTTTGCTCTTCAAAAAAAATTTAAAAGTTTGAGAAATAATTAAAGAAAAAAAAAAACAACAACAACAATTTCAAAAATTCAACTCTCATCTATTGTTCTACTTGTTATCAAAATCATATTATTCACAACCAAAATCAAATATCTTGTAATCCAAATCATCACCATTTACCCACATACTTTTGTTAAAAAACACAAAAAAAAGAAGAGATTCGAAAATAAATCTTTAATAGAGATCAATCAAGATTGTTGTTCCTCGTTGAAAAAATCTAATCGTTTGACGAAATTGTACCCATTAATGGAAGAGGACCTAATCTTCTTTAATGGAGATGGCCTCTTAAAGGAGATGTTGCTCTCATTCGATAGAGATTGATCTCCACTAAAGGAGATCCATGAAGAAAATTTTTAAATTTTCTAATTTTGAACATCTAATTCAAAAAATGAAATTATTAAAAATTAATATGATAATCATTTAAATGTAATTTAAAGAGTTTTTAGAATTTGATCTATCGACTCTTAACAGTGACTGTCAAACTTTTGGTCAACTAAACCCTAGTATTCCAAAATGTATGGTTTAAGTGTACATATAAGAAACGTCAAAGTATTTTAGTGAAGTCTGCCCTAAATAATCATATGAAAAATTATAATATTGCATTAAATGTGATTACAATATGATGGTTATAGTTTAAAATCTTTTTTTTCCTAATTTTTTAGTATGCAAATATTTGCATAAATAAGCATAAAAATAGATGTTTTAATTGTTTATATGTGTGTTATCTATATATATAAGTTGAAGGTTTAAATTGAAATAATACAACTTATCAAAAATAATTTTACTTCAAAACGACTGTATAACACAAGTCTTAATAATCTTCTAAAAACAAAAAGAAAACATAAGCCCTTATTAAGTTCTTGATTAATAATTCATATCTCATCGTACATTATAATAACTTATTTAAACCTTATAAATAAGAGGACACTTTTAATATGAATCAAGATACAAATTCTCATAATTTCTAAAAAGTCATCTCAATTTTCAAATTCATTTACTCTATTAATAAAAATGATAAATATTTTAATATGTTAGGCATATTCCTCCATTCTACTCAAATTATGTCATGTACGATAAACAATCAATTACATGAGAAATAAATGTCACATAAAACAATATAAACGTATGTATTTTTTAATCAATTGTCACATTTTACAAAATAAACTGTTTTTGAGATAACTTAAATAAGACTCTAATAGCACGACTCAGCTTACTATTATTTTAAATCGAGAGAAGCAATATAAATAATCAATTATATGAGAAATAAATGTCACATAAAACTATATAAACATGTATATTTTTTAATCATTTGTCATCTTTTATCGGACAGATTGCTTTTGAAACAACTTAGATAATACTCTAATAGCACGACTCGGATTGCTACTATTTTAAATCAAGGGAAGACTGCTTACATAAAGGTGAAAAGAATGAGAATTGAATTTGCTATTTGATGGGCAGATGAGATGCACAATTCCACCAGACCATCCACTTATCCTCAAAACAATATAAATATTAAGAATTTATATTTGAAAGTATTTTGAAATCTTTTTCATAAAAATTAGCTAATTAATTCAACTTTGGTCCTAATATATATATTTCTTAAAAGAGAGTAACTGAAAATTTGTTCTTTGACATTTCCATTGCGGTATTCAATTTTTTTTAAAAAAAAGTTCAAAAAAACAAAGTCATTTGAGACGATAATAAGTTCAAAAAGTTGAATCGTGTGGCGATGCAGCGAATCATCCTCTAACAGCGGACGGAGCCGCCGATGTATTAGGAAAGAGCCGACTAATCGTCAAAGCAAACGGGTGGGGGGTCCCGCGAGATTTGTGATGGGAACGTGCGAGTCATTCTAGTCCACTAATATGGGAACCACCAAAATCGTACTCAGATGTCCGTGGCTGCACTTGTGTAGGCAAACATAAACGTGTCCAGATCAAGTCCATGACGTTTCATACAACCACAGAGGATCCAACGGCGCAGATTAACTTCCCTGAAGCCAATGGCGGACAAGGGAGCCCCACCGCCATTGCTCAACTTTTAACTAGCAAACTTCTGACACGTGGCGCATGATCTTCCACTCAGTAGTAACTGATAACAAACTTTAAAAAAAAATTAATTTTTTTGAAGGGTGTTCACAATAAGGCCAGCCAACTTGCCGACCACAGGCAAGTGTAAGTGTGGAGGGAGGAAAGTGTGGATGCAGCAAAATACACCTACTTTATGAGACGGACTACCCCATAGATAAGGGAAGGACTGGCCTTGGGGTTGAATCACACGTGCTCAAGCCTTCTGAGCTAATCATGTTCGCCACTCCTTCATCAATTAAATCCAAATATATATATATATATATGTATATTAAAAAAATAATAAATTGATTTGTTTTTTAGAATCAGCAATGCCAAGTCTTCCAACTAGAGATGGTGGTGAGTTGGATTAGAGCGAGATTGGCCTGTCATGATCTTGGAACTCATTGGGGCAAGATGTACTGTACTCGATCATGAATCGAATGGATTCTTAATTTTCGATCTATACTTGAACATGTTCTTGATCTAGTTTATTTAAAAGAAAAAAAAATCCTAGCATACAATAATGCAACTATGTTTTACAACTTCACTTAAATTTTGATTTTCAGTATTCAATTTTGATTCTTAGTTACACTTAAATTCAATGTAAATTTAAAATTTTAACATATACTTAAATTTAATTGAAGATCATCTAAATCTAATAAATCTTAAGTTTGAGTTATAAAGTATGAATACCAAAATAACTTAAATTACATAGAATTTATTAAACTTTACGCAATATTACCAATCTATTAAAAAATATCTAAAATTTAATTCGAGTATCTTAATAACCCACAAGCATAATTTGTTTCACACACAAATCCATAACAACAATTTTAAATAAATTACCAATTCACAACATTTGAACATGAACTATAACAATAACAATATTAATATGTAATAAGAAAATGTTAAAGTGAATGGTTAGTGCGAGATAGGTCAAAAGTGTTTGTTCTGTTCAAACACCAAATCAAGCACCTTTAATTAGAGTTACGTATATTGATACAAATGTTTGTATGTTAATCATTTTGTCATTATGATAAACCAACTTCATTAGTCTTCATTCTTTAATAATTAACCATCGAATACGCTTACTAATATGTAATTAATGACTCATACTAATATGTAATTAATGACTCATAAGTTTTACTCGAATTTTAAAAGTTTAAGACAATCTTAAGGAGATAATGCATATATAGTATTAGAACTTTAATAATATACATGTTTCAAGCTCCTTTAGCGAAATTTAACATAATTTGATGTAAATCTCTATGTAAATAATAAGAGGAACCAAATATAATTGGAAGAACAGAAGAAAATGTTTTTAAGATACTAGCGCTATTTAGTTATAGACCTTTTGACAATAAAACGTAAAAGAATAGAATATTTAAAAAGTATTCTCTATATTAAAAAAAGTTTGATTAATTTCATATGCATTTTTTTTTTATCATTCATTAAAAAAAAAAAATCATTAAAATATATCAAGTGTACAAAAGTTGGATGGCGATGCTCATGAAATAAAGAGATATTATGAAAAACCCATAAAAGGAAAAATAATGGAGAATTATACTAAATTTTTTTTATTAGGTGAATCGCCCCTTACTATCTAAAAAAAACAATCGGTGTTAACATTTTAGGCAAAATGATAATTTAATAAAATAATTAAAATTTTTAAACGAGAAAAATTATTAAAAATTTGAAAAACTGAAAATTAAAAAAAATATTTTTTCCTAAATTAAAAAAAAAATTCCCATACGATTTTCACTGCAAAACTAGAAATTTCAGATTTCCAGTCGAAATCAGAAATGCAAACTCATCATCCTCGAAACCCAAAATTATAATTTCATCATCAATTCAAGACATCAACCTCGAAATCCTAAACACACAAAACACATCACCAGCATCATCCAAAACTGATGGAACCAACATCACAAACATCAATCCTAAAATACCAAAACAATAAAAATAACATTGAAATTCAATCAACCAAAAACAACTAAAAAGAAAAATCACAATCAACCCAACCAAAACAAGTTCGAATTAAACCCAGAATTGAGTTTCAATGAACTAAGTTTCTGGGTTCAAATGGAACCCAAAACTAGGTTTGAATGAATCTAAAAAATGGGTTTGATTAGAACCCAATTTTCAAGTTCATTCGAACCCAGTTATAGTTTCTATTCTAATCTAGAAATTGGATTAATTGGAACTAGTTTTAGGTTCGATTCGAACCAAAATATGAGTTTGAATCGAACTTAGAGAAGAGAATCCAATTTTGGGTTGGATTCAAGGGAGAAGAAGAATAAGAAGAGAACATAGTTTTGGGTTCGATTTAACAACAAGAAGAAGCTTGCATGAATTAGGCTTAGGTGTTTTTTTTTATTATTTTATTTTTTAGGGGTTTTTCATAATATCCCTAAAATAAATTGCTGAGGATACCTTACGGGTTGAAATGGGCTGGGGTTGACGGCCTACCCATATTCCGTGAAAACCAGAACTCACTCATGTGGTTCAATGGGCCAAGTGACCGGTCCCACAAACATTATTAATCAACCACGTGTCATACTCAAAGCTGACGTGGCTGAATCAGGGCCTGGTATATTCACAAAGCGATAAGAAAGACAGATGGCCGGTTTTGGTAGTTAGCTGGCCAACAAATGATTTGATATTTTGCAAACAGATAAGGAAACAAAAAACGAAGAGCTCCTGATTGAGAATCTTTATTGAGATGCAAATGAATATTCAAGGTCGAATTGGTAGCATAACATCTCACACTCACAGGTTCTTCTCCAGATCACGTAGATTACAGTCTCGTTCTTCTTGCTCTTACTCCCCCATTAAACCTCTCTGTTCCAGAAGAGGCTCTCAACAGCCCCAGCAAAACGGTGACAGCAACAATGGTGGGACATCTCCACTCACCTTCATTGAATTGTATTGTTGTTTATCTTTACATTTTTTTACTTCTTTTACTATGATTAGTATAGTAGTTCATTTTACAAATTTGAATTTAAAAATATATACATGGTAATGGCTTTGGGAGAGACTGATAAGAAATCAATGTGTATACATGGTTGATTGAGTTGAAGCGCTAAATTAGAGGAGAAACTGTTTTTTTTGCGAAGAAAAGTGAAGCTTTTGAGAAGTTGAATAAGGCATAACCATTAGGAAATTCGGTGTCCAAAGTGCATTGTCCATTTATATGTCTAGGCTTCATACATGTTTTCATGAGGTGGTCTCTGTATGTATGGTGGGTGCTAGTTATTTCAGCTAGCAGAAGGTGTAGCATTCAAGGGGTTTTGGATCAAAATACTACTCGTGTCTTGATCTGGAAAGGAGTAAGTTTGTTTCAGGGATAGTTAGGATAGTGAAAAGAAAAAGATCACTTGGATATGAAGTTTCCATGATTGTCATTATGTTTATGGGAGCCCTGTTGGTTTATCCAATGGCTGCTGAACCTAGGTGACAGTAACATTTTCAAGTTCGCAAGGGAATTACCCAGTTGATTAGAGCTCTTGCGATGAATGAAAGAAGTCTAGGGACCAATCCCCCTCACACCAATCTTGAAGGGGAAATTCAGTTTAAATTGTGGTTATGTGTGGCAAAGAGTGTGGTGAGGTGTTTGCTATAGTAAAACAAGGTGTAGTTATGACTAATTCATTATAACATTCATTGTGCTCTGTATAGTAATATGATAAGATTTCTAGTCATCTTTATAATGATGGCAGAAAGCAGATATTTGTATTAATAAAAAAGAGTGGTTACACCATAATTTGTCATCTTCTGTGTTGGTTTTCTCCTCATTGCTATGCTAATTACACGCACACCTTACACGTATGGTACACTCCTACCCTTGACTTGAATGCCTATAGTTTTAAGAGACACTAATTAGATGGTACAGTTTTTTTTTTTATCTAATTGATTTAGTTTATTTTATACACGCTTTATTTGCTAAGCCTGAAGAGACAAATTACAATCTTTCTGGAATTGGGAAGTCTATTGGTAATAGTTGAGCTTAGTTTGATTGAATCTGTAAGCATTTATAACCTGAACAAGTATACATCCAAATTTGGGTATCATTTGTTTTTCTTTAAAGGACATATACTATTTGTTATTCTAAGTTATTTGTGATTCTTAGTTCATGTATAGCCCATCTTTATGAATAGCAACACTACAATTTTATCATTTTATGTTGTGCTCAGGCCAGTTCTCTGTACCAAAGAACTCATTCCACCATTTTTTATGCAAATATCTCAGGGGATAAATTCTCAACAGACTGGGATAAGGCATGGTCGAAATTTAAGAAGCAAGGGAAAAAATCCCTCTTCTCACAGTATTCTCCGAACAAATACGTGACTTGGAATCCCAAGCAATCAAACTATCCACTTTCCGAGGAAGTCGATCCCATCAAGAGAACTGAAAGGTCAAACCTGATGCTATGGACTAGTCCAAGTTTTACTCTGGCAGGGGCAATTGTAGTAGTTACTTTTCTTTTGGTCTACACGATTCTCGCACCTGTCCAGTGATCTAACTTACAAATATATCTTGCTCCAGAAAAAACAGGTGAAGGAGTTGTCAATTGTAAGTAAATGCAGCTACTTGTTATTACGTTTTTCCATTTTAAACTTGTTGGTTATAATTTATCTCCAACGTTTTGTCTCTTTTCCATGCATAAAATTTCAAAAATAATGAAATCTGAGCATAACCATAAACTAAGAGCAGCTGACAATGAACAGTAAATTTAATTGGAAAGGTTACAATCCCATTCCTTAGTGAATGTTCATCGCAGAGCAGAATGAGCTCATATAACATGAAGAAATTTAACAGAAACTTCTCCGATATGCACAGACCTGGACTATTTTGGATAAACAACTTAAAGAATTAAGATGTTTACCTGGACAATTTCTTTTCAAACTAGCCTATTACACTTAGTAAAAACTTTTAGGCAAACTAGGTAGCTGCAGATTTTGAATGATTTATCATCTATTCTGATTATATATGCTGAAAGTTATGAGTTTTCCTAAGATTTGAACTTAAGCTGACTGATGAATAATCTTACATTATAAAAGAACAACAGAAGTGAACAATTTATATAGACTGGGTTCCCGGTAATACTCAACTAGTTTATGTAATCTTCTGGTGTAAAAACTCGTTGTCTTTTCACTATGCTAGTGAGTAGCATTAGCAATGAAGGTTTAACTAATCATAATGTGGTGACAATGATGAGGTCATATGGACTCTATGACTTCATAATTCATAAAGAAAGACGAGAGCATCCAGACTCCCATATTTCACTTTCTTCCTCGAAATGATTTAGTTTTAAGAGCATACATGTGATTACCACTAGTGGTAGGCCCCCATGACTATATTATCAAGGATATTTTTCGAGTAAAAATCTGTCGAAGATTTACATACAAAGGGGTTAAACTTCTCAAATTTCTTATTAAATAATCACTAGACCCAAAGCTCAAGCTTGCAAGTTAAGTGTTTCCAAAAAAAAAAAAGCTTGCAAGTTAAGGCCTAAACGATAAATATAAAACTTGACGGTGACGGTCCTTATGTATGTCATTTTAGTGGAAGACCGCCTACTTCTTGTTGGCCTATGAATCGTACCCTCTGTTTGTTTATATGTTTTGCATCACACTTGTCATTTTCTACACTTATGTTGTTAGTCTTAAACCAATCTATCTCATATCTGCTCAAGTGCATGCGTGATTACAATTGTCAATCTGCTGCCGTGGTGGGCAGGCGATTGACAAGCAACACTGTGGAGAGGATAATGTGGGATATAGCTTGTGGCTACTGAGGTACCTCATGTTAGCTGATTAGCTGACACAAGCTACTGCTTTGCTGATAACTTTGTCTAAGAACAAATCTTCAGTGGAGTGGCACAGGAGTCCTGGAACAATCAGGGATCCCTCTTTGTCCACTTGTAACAGGGGTTTATGTTCCTTCCCTTGTGTTTTCATGATTTGGCATGCAAAGGTGGTGTTGTAGACTAAAAAAAATGGTTTGATCCAACTCTGCTTCCACCTAATTTATTTTCTTTACCTAATTCAGACATCTATTTTTCTTGTCTCCTCTCTTCCCTACAAAACCACTATTGGGTCATTATCTTATGGAGACAAAAAGATATGTATTTAAAAGCTCAACAGAGACTTTTTAAGTGTCGAGACTTGACGATCATACAAAGAATACTTCACGGTCTGACTTGAAGACTTTCCTTAGCTTTCTATCTCCTTCTCTTCCTTCTTTGTGTTCACACATTGAGATACATTTTAATCTTGTCGTCGTCTCAACAGTCCAAAGGAAGGAAATTAACATTTCTTGTTGTCTTAAACCGATAATTCAACGCATGGATGTCATATTAAAACCGTGCAAAATGCAAATGATGATAACATCAACCATGCCGCCTCATCATTTTCTCTTAAATTTGTTACTTAAGTGATCATGACTTGTTCATTATGCTCAATGTGCTGTTAGTTGACCCAGGTCTGCTTTGACTAAGTGTGTTTAAAATGGTTGTGGTAGTGAATCGATATTACAGGTCATAGTACCGTGAATCAGACGGACGGAAGTTTCAAAATTGAGGAATTTGAAGACAATTAAAAAACACAAAACAAATCTAAAAGATATTGGAAATATTTTTTTTAGGTCATTACCATTAGAAGACAAACAGTTGCAAACTAGTGCCTATCTCCACTATATATTTACCTCTTGGGTGTCTCATTCACTCACTCCCAGCAAAATCATAAGCCAGTGTTGTTTCTTTTACTGACTGTGCACAAACTTTCGTTTTTCTCTACGAGTGCTTGGTTCTCTTTGTTGAGTCAGTAGCAATTCATCATTCATGGCCATAATTATAAACAGGGGACTATTTGAGTCTCCTGAAAAAGAAAATGCAAGGCTGCCTCCACGTAGAGGTCAGATCAAAATCAAGATAGTATCCAGCATTGTCAAGTGGGTGTCCATGAGAGCTTCGAAAGCAAGAAGAAGACTGGAGAGAAAGAAACAGGAGATCATATCATCATCATCAAATGGCTTCAAATTTGATATGTACAAGAAATGAAAACCTCAACGAGGGTGGTCCTCTATGAATTATCCCAGGAATGCATATGTATGACAATGTCATGGATTAATCTACTCTCTCTCTCTCTCTCTTTCTCTCGTTTCTGTGTCAATTTTTTCAATAAAAAATAAAAATTTCTGATGAATTTAGAGGAATTTACATGGTTTACATGCTTCTTGTTTTCATTTTTTAATTAGCGTTTATGGTATTGTAGGATTGAGAAATTGTAGATGAAATATGTTTGTTCAGCATGGTTCACGAATCGCAACAATTCAAGACCAGTTTTATCTTGTGAAATTGGGAACATAATATGTGTACAGAGTACATTTACGGCACTTATTCATGGCCTCATAACTGGAGAATATCATGAAGATGTCACACATTCACACCCGTAGTAGAAATTGATATATTTAAATATAGTTAGGTAAGAGGTCATGTAGTAGAAAATTGATGATGGATAGCAGCATTTGGCCTTTAAATTTTATTATTATTATTATTTTACTTATAATTTAGTGATATTTTTTCCAAAAAATTTACACCAAACATAGCCATAGTAAGGAGGAGAGCAGTTTCATCAATAAACACTTTGAAGGCTCGTTTACAAAAACGAGAGAGCAATTGTAACATGAAAGTTTAGTCGTGCATGCACGTTAAAAGAATTTTTTTCCGGTGACCATTTTACTTTCTATATGTGTTGTAACAAAGTGTTTCTTGCTTGCAGAAATAAACAAAATACCAACAAGTCAATTAATTTTTGAAACTACCAACAAGTCAATTATCTATAAATACTACAAAACAGGAAAGGTTTCTACTGAAATTTAGTAGAGAATCAATAAATTAATCGATGCAAGTAATTAAGATAAATATAATAGATTTTGAAATAATTTTAAATTGTTATAAAATTACAAGGATTTTGATTTGTATTTCAATTAGGAATGTATATGTAAGTTTCAATTCTAAACTATCATCTAGACATACCAAAAGGTTTGTTATAAATTATCGAAATCAAATACTATCTGTAAAGATCAAATATTTACGTTTATAAATGAGAGATAACTATTTAAAAGGTTTAAATCAGAACTTACCGAAAAGTCTATGAAAAATAACTGTTCAACTGTAATAATTAATATGCATTTGGTGGAAATTGCAAACTCTTCAATCTCTTAGAAAATGTCGAAACAGACAATTTTTTAATCCTTGATATTTGCTGTCATTGAAGACTAGTTCTTCATGGACATTTCTACTTTTCTAGTAGTCTTACTGTGTATATGTGACAACAATTCAAAACTTAAAAGTCTTTCTTCCTTTATATGGTTATCAACGTTGCAATGTCAGAGTGATGACTTTAATTTCTCTTCTTTTATCAGCATTAATTTCTCTTCTTTTATCAGCATTATTATTTTTTGACTCTAAGGCCATGTTTATTGTCTGGATTTGGACTGGATTTGGATAAAATTCAGTCCAAACCCATGTTTGGTAAAGACATGGGATTGAAAAAAGTAATCCCAACTGATTTTTTTAACCCAGTGTGGTGGGTTAAATGAAACCCACCCACACAGCCGGGATAAACGAATCCCATCTGCCTCAACCATTTTTTTTTTCTTGAAACCCATTTTTGCAGCCATGGAAGAAGAACTAGAAGAAGAAGAAGAATCAGGAGAGAGGCGGTGTGTGCAGTCAACGTCGGTCGACGGTGATAAAAGAAATCGATCGGCGGCGCTGGACGATCGAAGGGGGCTGAAGAATTGATCGACGCTGACGAAGAAGAACCCATCGACGGCACTGGACGATCGACGGCGCTGGAGAACCGATCGACGCTGACAAAGAAGAATCCATCGACGGCACTGAACGATCGACGGCGCTGGAGAACCGATTGGCAGTGAGAAAGAAGAATCCATTGACAGCGCTGGACGATCGACGGCACTGAAGAACCGATCGGTGGCACTGATGAAGAAGAATCGATCGACGGCGGCGTTGGTGAGACATGGAGGTGGAGGCTGCGGCGGATCGGTGGTGACAAACTGGGCTCCTTCAACAGAAACACTGGAGCAATTTTTTTTTTAAATAGCTATCTATTTATTTTTAAAAATAATTTAATTATTTAAATTTGATTTTATCCAATCCCATATTGAACCAAACACATCGCAACATTAATCTATCCAATCTCATACTATTCCAAACATATACGCAGTATTATTTTATCCAATCTTATTCTATCCTATCCGATCCGATCCGATCCCATGAAAATAATCCAATCTAATCCCGCGTACCAAACGAGGCCTAAATGACCTAAACCTTCAAATATTTAGTTTTACCTTTTTCTTTAGTAAGGAAATGTCCCACCAGAATTGTACATATGATATAATTGGCATATTTTGATTTTGCCACGATTAACATGATTTACATTATCATTGCTATATAAGTATGCATTTATTTAGCATAAGACTACGTTAATTAAATGGTACAAAACTTAGTTAGATTGAATCGGATCCATCAATTTAAATTTTATTTATTTATCTTATTTCATTAATTAGTAAAATGGAAACCATTACATATATTTTTTTTAAAATATAATTAGTTAAATGCTAACGTCTAACACCCTACAAAATCGAGAATTTTGAAGGCGCAAATAACAAATAAATATATTTATTAATTTTTTATATGTATAATTTATTATTTAAAATTTTGACATGTCTTACTCTTCTTAATTTTAATCAAAATTATCTTGATAAGAAGAAGTTGTTCTAATGATACAGCTAATTATAATAAATATATATATATATAGAAAAGTATTAAGTACAAAAAATCCAAATAATCAATCAAGAAAATAGAAGTAAAAATTGTTTAGCTTACTTGACAAGGCTTGAGATAGGATTGCACTGAACGAAGATGATTCCCCTCAGTGATCATTGACGTCGAGCCTCCACACCCATCTACTTGCACATGCGGGTGGGACATCCTTACCACGCTCACGTACGGGATGATGCACTGATGCACACGTGTGTTAGTGTATTATTGCAATTTCAAGCACAAGGATCGTCCCAGAGATGGCGGCTACAGAAACACGACCTATTCAATTGTCGTAGCTTGACATGAAATGTTTTTAACTGACCCAACACAAAATCACATAAAAAAATCATCATTTCATTGTTGCGTCTGGGTACAATATCTTTTCGACATGTTTTTTCAGTAACCCCACGTATGTTGGGATTATTATTGGCATTGTTGGTTACTCTTTACTCTAATTCTTTGAGCCTCTTTGACCAACAACTGTTTTTTTTTTATTTTTTTATTTTAGACTTATAGAGCTGACCAACAACTGTATTTTATATTTTTTAGACTTAAAGAGCTACCAATCCGGTTCTGTGGCTTTGCCAAACTCTTGACCAGACTTGTAATCTATATTCTCTCTAAGATTTTGTAGATTAATTTGGTCATTCTTATTTATTTTTTAAAAAATAATAACAATATTTGATACGATATTAAATTCATTGTCGTATGTATTCGAGGTCTTAAAAGTTCATCTGTTTTAATGGCAAACAGTCGTTCTTATCTATATCCACATGCATTAACAAAATGGATATTAACTTTTTCGATCTCCAAATGGTAAAAGGGTCAGATTGGAATATAAAGCCAGGTTATAGATTGGGGTAAAATTAGAGTTGTTAATGGAGCCTCAAATCCCCAATTTCCAATCCCTCCCATCCCATTTGGATGAAGATTTTGGAGTTTTTGAAGATTGGGGATGAGGATGAAAATACATCTCCAAATCCAAATGGGGATAGAGACGGGGAAACCACCCTCATCCTTAATTCCCATACTTATAATATAACAATATGAAAAATATTAATATTTAATAACTAAGTCTATTTTAATAATTTCTTCCAATTTTCTAGTTATGAATTTATCATATCTAATATATATTATTTTAACTTTTATCATGTGTTATAACTTACATAATGTGTTATGTTGAAATGTTGTAAATTTAGTATCCTAAACACTAAAAAATTATTTTGTGAATTATATATTTAATTATATATATATTTTTATATTTTGGATCAAATAGAGTGAAACGAGAATTAGAAAAATATGGGAAATAGGAGAATCGAGATAGGGATTGGGGAACCCAAGCCCAAATATCTCCATCCCGATTTTCGACAAATGGAATGAGCCGAGATGAGGAAAGGGTGGAGGAATGGGGACCCTATCCCCATTTATTTCCATTGACATCTTTGGGTAAATTCCAGCATAAAGTAGGCTACAACATAATTGTTAAGTGTGAACGCAGGTCACAAATGTTGCCGTTGTGGCCTCCGCAGGGTGACATGGAACCCACACATAAGTGTGTGCATTTTTTTTTGGTTTTTCTTTAAAAGTAAAATTTGCAATAAATTGAAACAAATTCCATATGAAAATAAGACTTCAATAGCTTTAGTGGGATTGTATTTTGTTATGTTAATAAAATTAATCAGATTTTCTTGTTTAAGTTAGAATTGGTTATTTGAATCGTATGTAAATTTTTATGTATTTATCTTGTGTATATAGGCTTGTCAAGCTTATCTAACCCGGTTTGATTGCAATAAAACTACCCCACTTTTGATAGGATTAACCATCTCCAACGTATGACATCAAATTTCACATCATTTTAATGTTAACACCAAATTTTCTTACTCTCAATTTTCTTGTATTCTAACGTATTTTACACTAAATTGGTGTAAAAAGTATCTTCAAATAATATTTTATACATAATTCTTTAATCAATTTTAATTAATTTCTATCACATAATTATTGAAATAATAAATTTTTATATGTATTAAAAAATTTAGTTCATTTTATATTAATATACTATTTATAACATGTATTAAAAAATTAAAAATATATTAAAATACATTCAATATTACACTTATTTTAAAAATCTCAATGAAATATTTCAAACGGTATATATTTTTTATAATAATTTTATTTATATTTCTAATTATTAATAAAATTATTTAAATATATTAAATACATAAAGGACAGAAAGGGAAATATTATTGTTGTATAGGAGCAAAGAGGGGACATTATTGCCATTTTCAAAAATAAATAAATAAAGAGAGGCACAAAATGGAACACCAAATTCGGTGTTGCACCATTCATACAACATCAAATTTGGTCTTGAAGTTTGCAATTTAATGGTCCAGTTGGAGCTAATTTGGCACCAAAATGGTACAAACATTTTGGTGTCACATTAGAGATGGCCCGCGGAGGGATGACCACCAAGCTTTCCCATTCTCAAGGAAAAACTGCCTAGCATTTTGATATCCTAGTTATCACAAAGCTTGTGAAAATTTCTGTTAGACTGAAGTCTGAAATATCAATCACAATCAAAAGATTTTAACCACCAGGAAGCCCAGAATACTTTAGATCCAGTCCAGCGGCAACAATGGCCATGACAATCCGAAGAATAAAGATGCTGAAGCTAATGCAAGTAATAAGCTAACAACACAATGTGCAAGACGATTACAGTCCAGAGGCCATAATCATGATACCACTACTAAAAGAAGCACATTCTGAGACCGCATAGTGTAGAATAGATTACAAACTAACCAATTTTAATATGCTATATATACTAATTTATTTCACCTTTCGAAAATTTGGACAAAACTAGGTAGGGGAATAACTCATAGCATATATAACTTCACAGTGATTTTTCCAATCAACGGAAACCGCAGGATCATAAAGTCAACACTTTAAAATGCATGGAGACTGAAGACTCTGTGCTTTTCGAAAATTAGGTGACATTGCTAGGTTCCTTAATTTCGATCGATGTCTTTGCTAAGCTAGCTTCCAGTTCATTAAGCTCATCCATGTCTAGTTCATCATCATCATCTTCAGGAATAACTTCATCATCACGAACAGCTGTTGTTGCTGTAGTACTAGGACCATCTCTAGCAGAATTGTCATTGGCCTAAAGTTAAAAAGGAAAGGGAAAACAACTTGTCAGGATATAACTACTCCATTTGGATTTCTAATTAAGACCAGAATCCATCAAACAATAATAACTAGAAACTTTTCAAGCTCCAACAACAACATAGTAGGAAAAGCAGGGTTTTAATCCCACGAATCCTCCTCATTCCCAGTTTCTAATAGATCATTTTAGGAAACATGCTGCATTGCCAATTTTCTGTTTCTAGAAGCAATGAACTTTTCACGTCATGTTCCAACATTTAGAAACTGAAAACAAGTTTGACATATGAAATTTATCATGCCCAACTATGGGTATAAAATTTGTCAAAAATGAAACACGTTTTGTTGTGAGAATTGAAAACATAACCCCATTAAACCTTGTCTTTACCATTTCAAACTTGTTTTATAAATGAGAATAAAGCAAGAAACAGCGAAGTGACTGAACAGTGAACACCCTAAAATTTCTATCATGTATCAAATCAGATCAAAAGTCATGCCACTCTTAAGACCGGCCACAACTTCTTTACAAGCGTGTCCAAGCTAAAGCAACAACAGAAGTAGGTCTTTAACAGTCATCCACTTTAGTTTATCATGCAGGCTGGCTTCCATTAAATAAAGATGATGTGTATTATAAATTTCATGTTCGTGTTAGTTAGAAAATTCACTTGCCGCACCAATTAACAAAATTTGAAAACATTCATGAATAAAATGATCAAGCAATATTGTAATCACAATGAAATGATCTGTGCCAAGAGTGATGAAATGTAATAAACTGATGAGTACAATGACAAAGTTAACATCTATTGCCTGGGCATAATCACTATATGCATAATCCGTGTGACATAACTTTGTTCAGTATAATAGGGAAGTTATCTAAATAAATACCTAGCATTTGCACCTCATTACCCACAGAGATAATTTGAGTGCATAGCAACTTTATGTAAATATGTGAAGGAAAGAAGTGAAGATGTACCTTTTGTTCAATGACATTAGATTCTTCCTCTCTTTGGTACTTCTCATATGCCTCAGCATCATCCACAAACACACTAGAATCTGACAGGAATAGCTCACGCCCACTGAAAGGGAGTTAAAAGCATAATATGTCAACAACTAATATACATATATATAAAAATTATGGAAACATGCCTGAGCAATGAACACATAGAAAATGTACCTCATACGATCATTCTTAGCTCTTTCTGCCCTTAGTGCAGCCAAACCTGCATCTCTTTCAGCTATCTTCTTCTTCTTCCACTCCATAAACAACTCAGGAGTCATGGGGGTTGTAGTTGATACTTTAGCACGCTAAAACCAGACAAAAATAGAGTAAAGCATTAGAATACCTATCATGTGCACGAAATAGAAGTATCACAACTGCAAAATGGAAGGCAAGACCAATTCCAGAATAATCCTATAAGCACCTGATTTTCAATCTCCTCCTCAATGGGTATCTTTTCAGACTCTTCCTCCAACAGTGCTTTCATCTGAGATTTTAAAACATATCCAGGAGGAAGAGCATGCCTGTAGTGGCAGTCTTTACCACCATTCGGGCAGACCCAAAACCAGCCATATTGTTTCTTCTCCACAGCTTCTAAAAAGTACTTACAAACCTGCTCATATATGCAAGTATAAGAGAGTTTGCAATGACAATGGACTAAATTGGAAAGATAAAGAAAATAATTTACACCTGCTATCCTAGAAAGGAACAGACAACCAAAAGGATTTAGTACATCATTACATCCTATCAAAAGAAGAAAGGATGTTTCTTACATCTAACAAGAAAACTAATGCAGAAGATTGAATTTTACAACTTTTACTCAATCCAGTATTGATATAAACAAAATTAATAAAAATTCATTGGTAGTCAAACAAATATTAATGTTTTCAAGTAATGTGAAAAGAATGTCACAGGTCACCCAATTATACAAAGGGTCAATCTTTGGGATTGCTAGACAAACTTCAATCTCATCATTATCAACTTCGAGACAACTGATTTAGAAGATTGATTTCACCCACATGCACAAACTAAAACTCTTTGGGAAAACTAGAAGAGTTGCAAGCTCATAATTTCTGACCACACGACAATAAGGAATAAGCTCATTGAAATACAAAACAATGCAAATTCTTTTCTAAATGACTTGCAGTCCCTTGTATTCTCCTCCTTGAGCTTCAATCAACTCATACGCATACGCTCATGCATTACAAATCAACTAATAACCAAGACAGCCAAAAACCTTTACACATTCTAACAAAAACAATACCATCTTCGAAAAGACTTACGATATCAGTAGGTTTGTTCTGCTTGTACTCATTCCCCTTTGATGCCACCACCGTCTCCAAAGTTTCCTGATCCCAATCCTCCATAGTTTCTGAAAAAACAAACTCCATAACCACAAATAAGAATCACAAAGTATATTACTAAAAACAAAAACTGATGCTACGATTACACAATCAACAACCTTGGTCACGCTTATCGCTATAAATGTCAATCTTTTCGCCTTTCCTCTGAACATTCAAATCATGTGAGAATTTACATTTGAATCCTTTTGCACACTGTCCGGCCTTGTAAAACTCACACAATATAGACTTTGGATCAACACCTGATACATCACACACAAACACATCCGAGTCATATTAACAAACAAACAATCAAAAAGCTTCGAATCCGATTTTTCAAAAAATAATAAAGAAATGAATTAAAAAAAAAATTACCAACTGGAACTTTCGGCTGACTAACGGCAACCTTGAACAACTCGTTGAGCTCCTTCTCTTTGGCCTTGTCTTCCTCTTTCTTTTTCTTGGAGGCGACCTTGGACGGGTCGGGTTTGGGTTGGACGTTTTGTTTGAGAGACTGGACATATTTCTGGACGTTTTTGCTCTTGTTCTTGTTCTTAAGACCGAAGGTCTTGTCTTCTACGACCTTCTGCTTCTTCGCTAATTCCGCTTTTGATTGCTGCTTCGGAGGCATCTCGTATTACCATCAATTTTTTACCAGCCAAAATCACAAAAAGAGATCAGGCGGGCGTTGATTGGTAATGTTTTGTTTGGGAAATTGCCGCTGATTTGCTTTTGATTTGCCTGTTAGGCTTTGATTTAGGGCCAGCGTGGCCTGCAGCCAGGATCAGGATCGAGACACTACTGTTGGTGCGATTTGTCAAATGTGGCCTTAGTGCTTCCTTACGTGGCAGACCTAGGGAGCCAGCTTGTTTGGACCCGACTTCCTGAACCAACCGTTTTCTCGGTGCCGTGTTCGAACCAATGTATGCATATGTATTTTTTTTTTTCTAAACATGTGTATAAATGAGATGCTTCTTGTTTTTTCTTAACTCTAAATGTAATCTAAGCTTAATTGTTTTTTTAAGATAAAATTGTCTAAACAATTAATTTGATATTTAACATTTTTTAAACTATTATAATTTATTTTTATTTAATACAATGTAAACAAAAAAAAGATAAATAATTTAACAAATCCTAAACAATTTTTATGTAAATATCTGTAAGATTTATAATTAAGAAATAAGTGATGTAGAGAGAGTTTTTATATTATTTAAAAACAAAACGAATATTCAACAATGGTATTAAAATGTTAACAACTAAAAACATCTTCCAAGTTATTTTCTTAAAAGAAAATAAATAAAAAAAAAAGAGGGTTTGAGCTATTAGTTATCGACCGTTATGAAGTTTAGGTTATAATGAACAAAAAAAAAAAAAAAGTTGAACATCATTATACTAGGATTACATTGAAAATATATTATATTTTTGGATTCTTTTTTTAAATAGTGATAAAGAATTTATGAATTTGTGTACTAACACTAAAGAACTTAAATAAGTTTAACAGCATTATTTTACTGTTCATATTTTTAAAAACGAAATTATTTGAATTTTTTTTTTTTTTAAATAACTCTGCATTTTTCACTTATCTTACCCAAACTACAACCGATATACAGGATTCAATCTTCACCATCTCCAACCACATGAAAGAGGTCTCGACCAAATTTTATGAGAACGTCAAATTGTGATGAGATAAAGGTAAGAAATATTAACTATCTACGAGCATAATAACAGAGATAAAGATGATTAAAGGTCTCGGAGTTAACACATTTATAAATTAATTTTCTTAATTTTCATGTAAAACTTATGTGTGATTAAGTGGTTGAGTAGTTAAAATTGTATTATTTAATTTGTATATGTTGGATTTGTTTTGATGGAACAATACTGGGCAGCTAAAAATTTTAGTTTGTATATAGTTTACGAGTAAATATTTCATATTTACAAACAAAAGTGTCAGTGATTAAGGCTATTTTTTTTTTCCCACCAAGCTTCGAATGCCTTTCGCCAACCACATATACTTTCTGTTTTATATTAATGATAAATGACTGAAGTTTCAATTTGCATATTTATTAATGTGTGTTATTATTAATTTATGAGAGTATATACGATAAGTACCTATCTATATTTCATATTGTTGTGTGTGTTTTTGGGCTGCACAAAATGGGCTAACAAAAGCCCAAAAGATTGGCCCAATGAATCGGCCTAACAACCAGAAGCCTATTAGCTGGTGTTATGGATATTTTTACGATCATAGAAAATGGGCTGGAAAAAAAACCCAAGAATGAGCCCAGTATGATATCTTATGAGAAAAAGTTTAAGAGACTGATCCATTAGGTAAATATCAAAAGAGGAAGCATGTGATCGTTTCTTAACCTGTAAATCCGAGCATATCTGATCACATGGCTGATCGTTTTGTGGTTGATCGTATTATTTGATAATGTGTTTGATCGTATGACAGCCTGGTCGCAAGTTGTGATCACTGAGCTGATTTGATTATGGACCAAGAACTGTTCGATGATATTTTTCAAGAGACAATTAGAGCGATCAGGAGGTCGTCCGTTGTGTGACCAGATGTCATGATCTTTCAAAATGCTTGACAAGTCATGGGTTGACTGTTCATCTCTTCATCTGTTCTCTGCGAGTAATATCTGATCGCTTGAATAATCTGTTCGTTCAAATTGCTCATTAAATTTGACCAGTTGACCTTCTAGAAGCCTGAAGCAGTTTAATTCAGGAATCAAGCCTGAAGCAGTTTAATTCAGGAAGAAGTCAACTTGTCTATTTTCATGCAAATCAAATCACGACATTCTTGACGGTTGTTGTTGATATGGTAGAGAGAATCTTGGCAAATATTATCTTAATTAATCTATTTTATTTTTTATCTTATCAGTAAGATTCTGAAACCAATTCAAATTGTAACATCCGTATCTATAAATACGGGTTTAAACTCATTTGTAAGGGGATCTTGATCTCCTCTCAAGCTGTAACCAGAAAACTCATAGTAGTAGTGACTACCTCTCCTCACCGGAGCCGACGCCTTGAACATAGGTCATTTCTAAGATCGAACCACGTAAAATCTGCGTCTAATCTCTTCCTCTTTGCCTCTATTCACCATTTTCTACTTGTTTTCAATTGATCTGCAGTTCTGGGCTTCAAATAACTCAGTTGACCATTATTTTAGGTCAACACATATCAATTTGCTTGATATTAAATTTAAGAGTGATGTTATATTACCCAAAATTTTATACGAATAATATGATAAGTTTATGTGTAACTATAAGTTGTTAGTATAATTCATCTAAAAAAGTAAAATATAACATTATTCTTAATTAAAATAAAAGAAAAATTGAATAGCATTTATCACGTGTGTATGGATTTATGCAAGTTACATAAGGTTAAAAGCTTCGCTTTAGTCTACTGACCTAAAAGATTTAACTTGTCATCTACTGTAATTTTGATTTTGGTTAAATTCATCACAATAACTTTTTTAGCACCGATGTCACAGTTTCAATACTACAATTAATAGTACATCACCACTTAATAAGATGATCGTACACCCTTTCATTTATTAAAGTTGAGAGAGTTCATTTTTCTACATTTTAGAACTTGTATGGATAATCTATTTTAAAAATAGGAAAAAAATTATATGAATACTTTTCTTTCATTTATAGGTGTAATCATCTTATGGGTATGTACTATGGGTCTCAACAGATCCCAGAGATCATCTACTCCCTTTTAAAATAAAAATATTAAAAAATGAAAGGAAAGACTACAATTAATGGAACGGCAGAACATAAATCTAACCCTAGCCTCGTAAGTTTATGCACTCGTACTATTCATGCAAGGGTAGGATATTCAGTGTAATAACAAGAATCGGAGCAGAAAATGTTTAAGAGGACTTAAGAGACTACCAAACAACATAACATAATATATATGAATCATACAGACACAGTTTAATATTCTACCCAGGTTTGTGAAATTCGCCACACAAACTGAGAAAAGGATTCAATTGAAGATATTCGATCAACAAGTAGGAAAAATCAAAGTTAATAACTACAGTTTCAAGATGTCTATCTAGCATTCTTAGACGACCTGTTTTACTTTTACCAACCACTCTCCAGATGCACACGTTAGTGTGAGGATTGAACTAGCTTTCTGCTTCCCTGCTTGTGTTCTCATTCACGGTTTGCCGCACAAATTGTCCCCGAACACGGGGCCGTTGTTCTGCTAACCTCTTCCTACTCTGGTATCGAACCTAAAACAGAAAAAAATGAAAACGATCATAAACTACAGTATATAAAACAAAGACAACCATGTTATTACAGATGGTTTTCTTTTCTATCACTTGATGATAATATGCAGACGACAGTCAGAGAAAAATAGTGATGAAGCAAAATCTGTACCAGTTTTATCTTTTTTACTAGAGCTCACACAAAAGTTACATAAATTTGAAACTTGCATTTTTGCATGTTTTACCACACTTAAATGAGCAACAGAGTTGGCAGGGTATGTTGTAATGCTACAGAGACAAAATTTGAGTTTATGGTAGCAACTGCTAACACTCAATTGGTCAAAAAACTATCAGGATCTATCGAGATCAAATATATGTTACAGTTTATATGAATAATTTTCTCATTTCTTGTGAGAATAGTGTTCATCAAGATCTAATGAGATTATACACACTCTAACAATATGAGAGAAAATTACTCATATAAACTGTAACATATGTTTGATGAGAATTGAACCCTCAACCTTTTTGATTCAATCACTTATGCTAAAGAGGTGATATGTAAGTTTTGGTATTGACAGATATCTTTAGAACTTGCATTTAAGTGAATTAAAATTTAATTTGTTTATATATATATATATATATTTTTGTGAATAGCCATTTTAAAATCACAATTTTATTTCACTTGATATTCTTCTTCTTCTTCTTCCATTTTTTTTTTTTTTTTTAATGTTACAAATACATCTTTACAACTACTAGGACTATATGATAGTGAATCTAAAGAATGACCCGGATTCTAATAGCTTAACTCTACTCCCAAACAATCGGGAGAGAGGGACCTGAATTCATGGGAAAATTGCTCTTTACGGCCAGCCAAAGGGGCTTAAATGTAATTTGATCCCTTTCACATGAGGGGTGTAGCAGTAATTATTTGTGTTTGCCACAGACGGTACTCGAAACCTAGTCTTGCGCAAAGTGGGCACCAGGTGCAGTACCTTACCACCAAGGCAACTGACTTGCAAGTACTTTACCGGAGATTCCTATCTATTAGAGTTTCAGTGTATTTAAATAACCGCCAAAATTCAGTCACACAATCAACTAGGATTGAAAAATATCAAGAACTCAATGCGCCTAGCAAAGAGCAATGTCAAAGATAAAAAGTTCACTGTTAAAGTGTAAAAATTATGGCACGTGACCCATAAAAGAATATAAACTGCAAATGAATACGGTATCACATACTTCACTACACGTGCAATCTTCCATTAACTTACAAAATGATGACCTCAAACAATCCATATTTTGAGTGTACATTGCCAATTAAGATGGACAAAGAGAACATGCCGAAAGAATGCATGCAACAGAGAAAAGAAACTGATATAACTGAAACAAACATAATTATTCTCAGAGATGACCAAGAAGTCCAGTAATGGATGATTGAGCAAATTATCAGTTACCTTTTTCCGGAAGCATCTCTCTTTTCTCTTCTGACGAAACTTGGTCAAAGCAGCTACCCTCTGGGAAAACTTTTTCTGATCTAATCTGTTTCCACTCCCACTGCCACTAGCATCACCACTTCCACTTTTCCCAGCAGCCCCGTTATCACTTTCTCCATTCATCCCTCCAGCATTCATAGCAGTGCTGCTCCCATTTTGTCCATTGCTCCCATGGTTACTGCCTGAGGCACTTCCATTCACACTGTAATTGCAAGCATTACCCTCAACAAGCCCACCCAAAATATTGGATGATCCACAATGAGGAACAGCTGCATCCATTTTCTTCAATGATAATTGCTCATGGTCACATGGCAGCTGTTGCTCTAGCATGTTGTGAACTAGATGGCAACAATTATCATAACGGTGCCGAAGGTGCTCAATTTGGAGCTCCTTGCCCCTTTGTTGACCCCGTGCAGATGCAGCCACCACATCATCCCCCTTATCCGACAGAACTTGCTGAGGGCTGCACAAAAGGTCATTTTTCATACTTGAGTGCGTATGGTTGACTATGGATGATACTTCTGACTTGTTCTTCAAAAGAGCTGGCTTGATAAAAGCATTATCAGTAGTGGAACCCATATCCATGTTATTGCTACCCCCATTTGAGGACTGATTGAGAGGATCCCCATTTGAATGAGATTGAATATCACATACTGAACCTTTCTTTGTGACTTCCAAGCTATTATCAACCCGTGAAGCCCTTTCAATATTCCCACTAGGACCCTTATTTGCATTTGAGGCTGTATTATACCTGCACAGAGACAGCCGATATATTATAATGGAAATTATTTGGAGTTCCACTATGATGCAGATGACAATTGTTTCTTTAAAATTTCATACCATGTAGATAATAACAATTTTCATGTCCTTATAAGTTCCTTATACCTTGAGAAGGCTGACGAGTCCGAACGTCTTAAAACATTGCGGTCATCCTGGGTCGTTAAACCTATCTCTTTACCTCCTCTAAGTCTCTTTAAACTGACTTCAAGAGATGTTAGTTCCTTGGAATCCTTAATTGATTTGCTGCTGATATCTAAGATCTTAGAAGCTCTGTTTGGAGCCTCATACTCTGTCTTGTCCTTCTCAGGATCAGTGATCTTAGTGATGATGCCAGTCAGATTAGCAGCTTCGTACTTCAGTTTGCTGGATGGACCATCACTATTGAAGTCCAGCTTTCCTTTATCATTTTGCTCACTGAATTTACTGGAGCCCACCTCAAGCTGGTTATTTGGTTTTGTGCCTACAAGTTTTATTGGAACCTCAATTGGGTACTTATGCTGTAAATCTAGACTTTTATGTAAACCTATATCCAGGTCTCTGCCCATTGCAATATTGTCTGAAACAGAAAATTGCCATGCAATAATTTCAACAGGAAAAGAAGAAATTTAAAAAATGGATAAAAATGAAAAGATGCTGATCAATACAGGTACTAAGCCCGTCACATAACAGACATAGAGTTTTAAATAGTGTCTTGCATACCCAGTTGTTCTTCATGTTCTTGGCACTCCCTTGCAGCAGTCACAGGGACCATGTGTTTACCAGAGATTTCCGCATTTGAGTGGATGACTTGGGCACAAGTGCTATCAGGGCACTCAGCAACTCGATCACATGGAGACATGGGTCTTGGGCTATCAACTTCTACAGCCTGTTTTGTCCAAGAGCTCTGCAGAAAGAAATTATAGTTTTCCAATGTTCAAGGGTCCAACTTATTTCGATAACCACTACATTCTACAGCTGTGAAATGGTTTGAGATTTGCATACTGTCAGAAAACCTTAACTGATAAAGTCTTAATATCTCTAAATAGAAAATCTTAATAACAAGAATGGGCAAACAATTTATTTCCCAATCCTTTTCATACAAAACTAAAGATGGCATAAACAAAGAGCCTACTGCAATAAAAGTAAATTTATATATAAATTGCAAATGAAATCACAGCTGCATTATGAAGTAAATCAATAAACATATTGATAGATTTGAAAATGAAGCTGTCAACAAATTAAAATCGATCACAATTTTAAGTTTATAAAGTAACCTGCTGGTTTTATGCAGTACAAAAAGTAAAATAGCTGGTGGTGTAAACCATATATGATCTTCTATTACCTGAGTGCCACTCCCATTATCACTTCCATCTCCAACATTCAAACCAATGCTCCCATTATCATCCTCATCATTGCTGCCAGTGTTGTTATCTGACTTTTCAACACTTTTTGATCTTACAGACTTTTGATTTTGTGTGCCACTTTCGCTTCCACTACCACTAGACTGAGAGAGAATAGAAATCATTAATTGAATAACAGTACAACTTCAAATTGAAAAGTAATCTGCAATCAAAATATTTGTACTAAAGAAGTTAACATAACAAATGTAACTGTAGAAATAAACACCATGAAAAAATTGATATGAGGGGTACACTTTGTTCTTCTTTAAACTGTAAAACCAAAGAGCAGAAATGTTGGCCGCAAGAAGCGAACCCAAACCCTGTTTAATGTAGGGAGTCTATATATTAAGGGGAAAGTTTTAACAACTTACACTATGGCATCTTCTCCAGACATGCTGCCAAAGGTTCTTCAGCTCATTCTTTCGTATAGGCTTCACTAGAAAGTCAACAGCACCTTTTGATAAGCACTTAAAGACTAAGCCCATGGAGCCAAGAGACGACATCACTGCACATAGATATCACCACAAGTAGTAAACAGTATCTTACAAGAATATGTCAAGGAAAAATAATCATAAATTGATGCTAATAAATTTGACAAAATGACAGTAAAAGTAAGACTAAACCATAGAAAATGAACTTACTAATCACAGGAACATTTTTCCGTGTTTTGTGGCTCATAATCTTGCACAAAAGACCAACTCCTGATAAGCAAGGCATAACTACCTCAGTTAAGACAATATCAATATGATTGGTCAAATCCTCCAGTATCTTCCATGCTTGCAATCCATTTGCTGCTTCAGTAACTGGAAATATGAAAAAGATAAGAATAAAATCAATATAACTATAAATTACATCAAATGATAAGAAATTACATAGTTTCAAGAAATTTTGGGCAGTCCAAAAAGGCGGGGCAAGTATTTAATGCAATGAGTAGACCTGTTTGCCAAATATAAAATAATAAGATTCTGAATCAAGTATCTTCTAGCTAGGCCTAGCATTGCTTCAGGGGCATAAAAATAAAAAGTAAAAGAGTATCATTATTGAAGCCCAAGCCTTGGCCAGTCAATGGTTGCTGTACGCACATTGGCACAAGCATAACACATAAGTTTATTACAATTTTTTATCATTATTGTTATTACAAGAAATATAAACTAATCCCCTCCACCTTGGTGAGAGCAAAATTTTTTAATGCAAAACCTCTTGTACAACAACAGAAATCATCTAGCAAGCTAGCTACTAGCTACTACCCACAGGGGTTAATTGCTCAAGGCATTCTAATGTGGCAACTCCATTTGGAAAATATTTTAAGGAGGTTAGCGCAAGTTTTTATTTTATATAAGCTTTCTTTAAACTTCAAAAGGTCACTCATAAGCCTCTAAATTGAACTTCACTCAGATTTAGATACCTGTCATTTAAGTAATAGAGTTTCTAAATATTTAAAGACCACAATGTGAGGTAATAATAAAATGAACATAGAGTTGGAACTTCTCCTCAGAAAGCTTGTGAAGAAACATGAAGGGAAAAAGGTCTACAAAACTCTTTTATTACTCTAGAAGAGTGTGCTCTGCACTCACATAGTTTTAAGAGGATAAAAACAACCCCCTCTACTACATGAATAAGAGCACCCAAAACACAACTTTTAAGTTCCTTATCCAACTTTGTTGACTGTACCAAAGTCAATGTTACCCCTCATGTAAGAAACTTGCAGATCATCATGCAAGTCATTGCCATTGCAACACCAAATCTTGCTTCCTTCCAAGGATTAACGATAAGTTGGATAAGATTTATGATTAACAATAGTAACCAATTTCAAGACCAGTATAACAAAATGTTTTAATGTCTTTTTTTTTTTTTTTCCCTTTGGCACATAAATGAACTTCAATAATAATTAAACTTCTAAAGCATAAGTGCCCAACAAAAGTGGTCTTTGTCCCACTATTTACACAACCTTTTAGCGGCATTGTTTTCAATCCAAATGATCGTTCCGCTTGACAACATGTGCATTTGAAATAGCCACCACAAAATCATACAGCTAGTAGTCTCTATGGTATCAAGATGTTTGTAACTGTCACTTGATTGTCCATTGATCTTCAATCAAAATAACTTGCATGCAGACAATTTTTGCTATAAGGACCTTTCATAGAAGTTGATGTGGATGGTAGAAGGAAATCGTGGAGATCATATATAAGAAGACTTGTATCATCTTTGTTCCTCATCTATGCATCTCCAGGCTAAATTTTGAGTCCCATAACTCACAAAATCGGATAGTTGTCATTGATTAGAAATTGAATATACAAATTTTTGACGTTGTATTTAAGCATTTAAAAAGATATATAGCAATCAGATTCCCACCCACACAATATCAGGATCCTATCATTCAATGTCAAATGTTAAACAGAGACAGAACAATAAGATCACTTAAAAGTACCATTACAAACCATTTAATTGAAAAGAATTAACACTCAAAGACAATATTCTGGAAATCAATTATTCCTTATTAAGTTATAACTCAATCTCGCTAAATGATCAAACTATCCAAAAGCCATTTCTAAATCATAACAGTATGAGAAAAAGACAGCATGTCATAGAATGATAAATAATTTGCACGTACAAAGATCACAAGTTCATGTCTATCATAACAACAAAATATAAACAAATGACATAAACATGTTATATGCAGGGCCGGTCTCCTGTATTATTATGAGAACAAAAGTGTTATTCAGTGTATACACCTGGCCTTCAATATATATATACATGTATGTATAAATATATATATATATGACGTGCCTTTAGGACCTTTACTAACCTTCATAACTGCAATTGCGAAGCAATGCAGCAACAACATGGCGAGTAGAATCATCATTTTCCACAAGTAGAACCTTGAGGGATCTCAGATGGAGAAACCGCTCCCAACAAACAGTCACCCCTTGAGGAGGCTGCTGCTGCTGCATCTGCAGCGTGGGGGAGGCCTGAACAGCACCTCCACAACCATCTTTTACATCCTCAGCAATGTTATTATCTTTCAACTCATCGTCATCAACTACATCTTGTTCTTCTTCAACCCCAACTTCATCTTCCTCTATCTTGTTTCCATCTTGCAATCTTTGATTCAGTTTCAGTAACTCTTTGTCTTTATTACCATCAATTTTCATTTAGACACTCTCTGTCAATCAGATTCAAAAAGACTGATGATAATAAGGAAGGTACAAGATAATAACAGTGAAGGAAAAAAAAACCCTCTTGAATCTGCAAAACAAATAGCACGTATCTTCCTCTTCAATAAAATCAAACCTCTATATAGATACAAACAGTTCAATCTAATACAAGTCTGGAATCAGCGCATATGCAAAGATACAAAAATCAGGTCCATGACTAAATTCAGTCAAATCACTGCCATTGAAATCCGCTTGTTTTAATCTGCTACAAGTTTGTCCAAAACCGGTAAGCCGCTTCCACGCCTTAAGAGCAGAGTGTCCTGCTAAAATCGACATCAACCAGAACAACAACACAACACGAAAACACTCAAAGAGAGAACAAAAATGAAACAACTGACTAAAACATCAGACGACAACAATCCACAATATTGTCTTACCAAAACATACTCTTCTGATTCCCAATATCAACCAAAACAGAGATTTATTATTATCAAGAAGTCAGAGGATCTGAAGAAGTGAAAATTGCACTACAACAAACCAAACCCTAATCTTTAACATAAAAAGTCGAACATTGCATGTCATTTGGCAAAAAAATATATATATATCAAAAATAAAAACAAAATCAACAATTAAACACTAATTGTAAACCTTTTAACATTAGAAAATTATTACACATATATGCAACAAACTTATACAATAAAAAAGTAGATTAAAAAAATGGAAATGATAATAATAAAAAATGAAATTTAACAAATTAACAGCTACAGTTCTATATATAATTATAAAATTTTAAAAAAATACATTGAAGACAGGTTACCTGAAGAGCTTCATTAAACACTGTTGATGAGCTCGATCGACCATATATTTACTTGAGATAAAATCATTTTGCAGAATTAATATAAACATCAAAGCATGAATTTGATTTTGAAAAGAAGAGGAAAAAGATGATTTAAAGAATTATTACAAAATTATCGATCTTATGTTTTGGAGGAAATTTTCGGTTATAGGAATTGACTGATGTCAGAACGGAGAGACTAGAGAGGAAAGATATTGGCGACCTTTTGGTTAGAACTTAAGATAATGGGAGGAGGAGACACTCGACGAGTTCACGGTTGATGACGTGGACAAAATGGGGGCGTGGAATGTTCGAGAAATTCCACGTAGGATTCATGATATTCATACGTGGCAACTTTATGGGGCCGAGAATGTGCTGACTTGGACGAAATCAAAAGCTGTGAGCTCGAGTGTTATAAAATCTCTATAGATCTCGTAGATCTGGTTTGTGACACGTGTCGAAAATATAGGACGAGAATATAAAAAGAAGAGCAAATTACTCAGGACTCCCCTGAGGTATGACATTAATAAGACGAAAATGAAGTTCCGTTTTTGTAACAGAGAAGCCCAACTTTGACGGTCAAACACTGTTAACTATAATAGTTGACTGTGTTTTAATGCACAAACATGAAAATGTCCTCACCGTTTGTTGCCAATAACGAGGACAAAAGATTTATCATAAAAAATTGGTGGTGATTGTGTATGTGCCGTCAACTGATGTGATGGAAACTTACGTGGGTAAATTTAATTTTTTAACTTAATAAAAAATAATGAAAATGGTGATAATTTTTTTTGACCATTGTACGGGCAACGGTAACAATTTTTTTTGCTATATAAATGGCCACATATACTGCTTCTTCTTCATTCCTTTGTTCATCAATTTGACAACCAAATTCATTTCTCTTCATTCATCAATTTGCAGCCAAATTTTTTCCTTAATTTTATTCTTTTTATTCTTCTTTCCTTAATCAACTTGCTATTAGCTTTTTTTGTTCTTCATTTTTGTTGCATGCATCAATTCCCTGTCAAATTTTTTATTCAAGTTTCATTCCCTAAAGAGTTGTTTTAGTTATGATGGATGTGTCATATGATAGTGACAGTGGAGTGAATGGAGGAATTATCAAGTTCAAGAACAGAGGATGCTTTTGTGGAAGGAAGGCATTGATCAAAATTTTTGAATCGCAAAAGAATCCGAACAAATTGTTTTTCATTTGCGAGAATCGAAAATGTAATTACTATTCATTTTGGACACTTGATGATGAAGAGTTTCAGATAAAGTCACAAGGAGATGAATTAGTTAATGAGATGAAAAATTTAAAGCAAAGCCAAGGTTATATAGCTTTTGAAGAGGAGTTATGATGCATGAATGACCACATGGAAAAAAAGTTCGACAAAATGGAAGCACAATTGTAGAACTATAAATTCATTAACTTTGTTATGGGTATTTTCGGATTCCTCAAATGGGCTGGCAAAGGCCCATCAAGATAGTGGCCCAAACTACCAAGACCAGGTATGAAGCACTATTCATCAACTCGCGAGATCGCTCCAGTAGTCGACGAAATCGAGCCCGTGAGAAGACTTGCGCAGACAAGGTCAGATGCACCAATTGCCGTCTTAGCGACGTTGAGGTCGCATACTGGACATTGCGACGTTGAGATCGTCAGGCCGTCACGAAGTCAAGATCGTCAAAGCCTCAGTCCGTTCTCTACTCCAGTTCGCCCAGTTTCAATGCAAGACAGTAAGATGACGTGTCTTACACGATAAGCAAGGTTATTTCACCTAATGACAGCTTAATTTTGGAAAATCTCACCAGAACAGCATAGGCTAGCATTCGGCCCATGCATCTCGCCAGAGTTGACCTGGCAAGAGTCAGAGGCATTAAATGCATTTCAGCAGCATTAATTACGACAAGATCAGTCTCTTTTGTCTGTTTATTCCATTTGTAACCTCATCTCCTCTATAAATAGAGGAGGGCATTTATTGTTAAGCATCCAGAAAAATTGAGAGTGCTGTTATTCTGTCGAAACAAAGAGAGAGCAAACACTTAGAGAGAGACTGCCATTAATAATAGAAACAGTGGACGTAGGCACTTCTAAAAAGGCCGAACCACTTCAAACTTTATGTGTTCTTCTTCTTTCTTCTCCTCTTTTTTGTCATTATTGGGTTCGTTTGTTGCAGGTCTCCTTATCTGTGCGGCATTGGGCTCAAGAATCTGGTTGACTGGTTTATCACGTCAACAAACTTCATTACTCTAATATTTACTTTTATAACTATGCTAGTAGTTATCCACTGTAGGATGTAAAAATAATCTGTAACAATGGTGAAATGCAGTAGAAAGTTAATTCATATCTATGCTAGTGGTTATAAACTATGCATGATCCATAAACAACAATAAAGTAATTGTGCATGATCCATAAGCAACCACCAACCACCCAATTGTTTCCACCAGTGGACAAAAGAATGCACGATGCAGTGCATCAATTCACAAAAAGGAAGTGCACCAAATAACAAAAATATCATGCACCAAACAATAGAACAAAATGCACCAAATGACCAAAAACAAAGTGCTTGAATGGACAGACACTAGCTAGTTCGATAACTTGACACCCTTGTTAAACTTTCATCTATGTGAGAGTGATGGACTTGAGATGGTTGTGAAGGTTGAGATGATACAGGTGGAATCGGGTTGACACCAACTTAAGATTGATTTTGTGAAGGTTGAGGTGTCCCAAACCAGAGCACCTGTCAATGACAGCATAGCAACAATAACGATACCTATCAGTTAATCGAATTATTTTAGCAAGATAGAAGACAGTAAAAGCAATAACATATCTTTGTCACTCTGGGTTTTCATGTACTGACGAATGCTTGAGTTTGTTTCTTGTTTGTAGGTCCAGCAGTAGATAAGCTAGATGCTCGAGTTTGTTTCCTTTTTGTTGTTGCAACAGATGAGATAGATCCTTATAATCACAAGTTAAATTAATAAGGGTGTAAATAAAAATGCAATAGGTGTAGGGTGTAGTTGTACCTGAATTTGTTTGCTTCTCCCAGTTGCAACACCCTCCCCTTTGCAAGTCCTTTGGTTATGACCAATTTCTTGACAAATGCTGCATCTTAGACTCACTGATCATTGCACCCGTAATGGTTCCGTGAATCCTCTTTTTCTTGATTTCTTGGGCTTGCCTTTTTTTCTTGTCTTCAGTGGTGGTAAGAGTTTTGCAAATTCAACCTGAGGCCACCAACCCTGATCTGGAATGTCATGCAAAACATACGAATATGTCTTCAAATATGCTTGTTTCTTCAAGTAATCATCAACATATGCCTCAAATTCGGGCTCAAGTCTAAGTTTGGTAATACATGTCATGGCATGTTTATAAAGCATATTTGTGACCTCCCACAGACCACAATCATAAGTTTATATTTGGTCAACTTAATAATCAAGGGTATTTTCATTTTTTTCACTATTTTAATACTGTTTACCGTTAAATATAACGGAATTTTACTAACGATAGGGGGATAAATTGTAATAATATAAAAATAGTTGTTCCATCTGTAATCATATTTTAACCGGATAGCTAAATTGTAATTTGCTTACTTAATTTTGATAAATTCTAATAGATTTTTTTAACCAATTCAATATCAAATTTCAAAAAACCAAAGTATAGTTTGATCCAAAAAGTTAAACACTTGTTAATATTATTTTCATATCAAAATGTGAAAAAATACAAAAAATACCAAAATGTTCAGTTAATTTATTTATTTTTTAAAAAAAAAACTAATTTTAATTTTAAAATTGAAAGAAAAGTACAAAACTCATATTCACTTTTTATTTTTATATGGATTTACAACTTTGCTTTCAAGTCAACCTCAACTTAATATTCGTTATTGATATTAGTTCATGCAATCAGTAACATAAAGTAAGATAAGTGTCATTTTTAAAGCTTAAGTACATCATCGAAGATGTAAAATATTTTGATTATGACCCAAATTCAATGATTGATTGACACGCAGATGGGCTTGCATCGATTTGATAATATTTCCCTTTTGACTAGAGGACAAAAAATGTCAACAAGGGCTTGGATTCATCTTGACCACAGAATGTAAATTGATTAACAAAAATGATTCAACGTAATATATTCTGCATTCATCAAGGGTGTACACAATAAAGGAATTGCCTCCCAATAAGATGTTGCTTTTGAAGGAAATCAATTCGAACTCGACTTCCAGGACATTTCAACTGGAACCAAAGCTGCAGTACACAAACAAAGAATATGCCTAGTTTGTGACTTGAAGTTAAAACAGAGTCATACAAGTTAGAATATTCAGCTTTTGCAAAGAATGAAAATATTTGGCCATTTTTAATTTGGTATATCTGGCTTTGCTTTTCATTTCTGGCAATTGATGAAGATGCTGTTTATTTACTTTCTGACCAGTCCTTTCCCATATCTAGCATACAAATTGTGGGACAGGAGAAAATCTTTACTCAGAATATGAGATACGGCTGTTATATATAATTGATTATATATATAGAGAGAGAGAGATATAGCGTTGTATACTTGTATGGGTTAGCATTGATAACCTTTAAAAAAAAATCTTAATAATGTAATTATATTTATTTTAAAATTTATTAATATATATTTTATTTATTAATTCTTTTGATATCAAAATAAATATATATTTATTATAAATCCATTGCATGTATTTTTTTTATTTATATTTATATTCCTATTCAAATATCACATATGTAACAACTCTGTTTCATATATTAAATATAAAATTTAATTTAAGTTTTCCACATTTTACTTTTTTTTTTTAATTATAATATTAATTGATACTATATTACTTAAATTTAATATCTATAGTATATTTTTTTAATATACTCTTTAATTTTAAATATGATAGAAATTATGATTGTTAAAATATAGATTATCTATGTTTAAAGAAAGATTGTTGATATCATCATATTATTATAATATAATTCATATTTAATAAATTTAATTATTTAAATATCTTTAAATACAACTTAATTAATGTTTGATTTTATTTGTATTTAAGTTTTTTTATTTTTATTCAATCTTTTTACTTTTATTTTTATTAACATATTATTTATAATATGAATTTTAAGAGGTAAGATTTAGTATATATAATTTAATTAGATACATCTGTGATTTTTAATTTGTAAAATGTTTTAATTAAAATTTATATATATATAGAAGCGACAGGTTCACAGTCTACCTAAGTTTTATTTCTACGAAAATGTATCTTCTTTGTTTTTTTAGGTTGTCTTTTTCTTATTTTCATTGCTTTAACTCTAGCAATCAAGGAGCGTTGTGTGCCCCAGTTTGTTTTATGCAGCTGTGTGGACTTACTGCGTGCCAATACTAAAGCCAACTACCTCGACCAGCTGCACCGGCAATCTAGTTTGACAAGGTTACAATTCGTCCATAATGACCAAACCCGGCCACAATATGAGTATTTCAGTTCATATACCCAGTATAAATGCATCATCCTAGAAGTCTCTCTCTCTCTTTTTTTTTTTTTTTTTTTTTTTTAAAAGTGGTCTTTGTTTTTCTATCCGATGATTGAGCAAGTGTTTGTTTGTTTGGCTTTTTTTTTTTTTTTTTCCGAAAAATCCCGAAGTTTACTAAAATTAATAGTAATTAAAACTTGAAAATGGAGCAACATGTTTATCTTTTTTTATCTCTAAATATAATGTTAAATTGTCCATATGTATAAATTAAAAAAAAAAAGATATAATTTAAAAAGAATATATGAAAGGAGAGAAAAATACAAAAATAAAGGTTAAAATGTTTGAATTTGAAAATATGAAAGAACTTTATTCTATGATGATTTCAAATCGTTTGCCCCTCAAAAAGCTTATTGAAAGAGTCATTATCAATTCCGAAAGATATATCCTGGACAAAGAATGTAGATCTTGAATAAAGAAAATAGATCCTGGACAAAGAATGTAGATCTTGAATAAAGAAAATAGATTCGAATAAAAGAAGTAGATTAAAAAAAAAAAATTATCCTAAACAACAACAAAAGGATAATGAAAAATGTCAATTTCAAACACAACAACAATAAATAGGGACCCTTCTTATTTATTCTAATTGAATACCTAGACTTTTATAACAAAAACTAATGCTATTTTACGGTTTCAAAATCTAACCTAAAAAAATTCAACAACCTCACTTTTTTTTTTTCAAATCTATTGTGTTGATAAACTCTTTGTGGGCTCTCCGAGTCTTGAAAGAAAAAAAAATGGTGAACATGCTTTAATTTGTTGAAACATAAAGAAATTTGTGACTCCAAGTTGCTATGTTTGGTTGGCACAACACACCTGCATCCCACGAGAGTGTACAGGTTCTAGTACCGTTCGCAGCAATACGGACATTTACCTTTTGACCCCTCTTAATTATGTTAAATCCATTCCGGGTGGTAAAGGCAGTGTGTCTGTGTTTCGGACCGCACTATAATATCCATTATAATAGTTTCAGTAGTTGTAATATTTTCCTAAAAAAAAAAAAAGGTTGTGAATCCTATAAACAGAAAGAGAGAAAAGAAACAACTTTCATAAAAAGTAAATTAGGAAGTTTTCGATTTTCGAAATGAGTTGCCTACCTTATTGGTTGGTAAGTGTTGACATAAGAAACCAGTCAACGAGATTCTTGAGCCCAATGCTATAGATAAATGAAAAATAGAACAAAAGCAAGAGAACATAAACAAAGAGGAAGAGCTTAGACACAGATTTTACGTGGTTCGACCAACAAAAGAGCCTACGTCCACGGTGTCGGCTCCGGTGAAGAGCAGTAGTCACTGTTATTACTATATTTTCTGGGTACAAAGAGAGGGAGAAGAGAGAGAGAGAGAGCAGAAAAAAACCATCCCCATTTACTAAGATTTTGCTCCTATTTATAAAGAGGGGGAGGTGCTACAGCAATGAGAAAGCATTAAATACATATTACAATTTTCAAAGTCTTCTGACATTACCTATGCTGCAGTGGTTGAGTAAATCACGCTGCCACTGATCTTGAATGGTTGGTCGTGCACGTCACGTTATCGCACGAGCTGGAACTGCTCTGGACGACCTGGAGCTCAAAACGAGCTCACGAGGTCGTTTTGGGCAAGCTAATGAGCTGACGAGCTTATACCTGGGAGCTGGGAGCTGGGAGCTGAGGTCTCGAGCTGAGCATCCGATGAGCTGGGGGTTGATAAGCCAGTAAGCTGTTGGAGGAGCTCACGCGGACTGGAGGAGCTCACGCGAGGACCTGGAGTAGCTCACGCGACCTGGAGGAGCTCACACGGACTGGAGGAACTCACGCGAAAACCTAGAGCCTGGTAGATTGGGTCTCTGTCTGCTGGGTCAATAGGCTTTTACCAACCCATTTGGGATATCCCAAAAATACATATAACAGTAAGATTACTCATAAATAATAACTCCTGAATATTCTTCAATAATCACCTTTATAACCAATTAAAGAGTTACTATTAATAGATAAGATAACTTTACCTAACTAGTAAGTTAACAAAACCCTTGAAATACTCAAATTATTGAATCAATGATAGGATCAAAGGAGGCGGGTGTTTGAGCACGACTTTCTCTCTTTTTCACTTTCACTTTTTTTTTTTTTTTCCTTTCCTAAAGCATTTTTAGATTTTATTACAACTCATACTAATGAATAAGTGATGAGAGAAATGAAATGAGAAGAGCAGTGTTATTTTTTATTTTCACAAGTAAAATTGTCTAAAAACAAATAGTTTGACACATATACCCTTATTACTATAAGTACTTATATATATATTTATTTATTTGAGATCATACAGACAATTAAAAATGAATTATTAACAAATCCTAAACCATTTACATTTAATATAAATGTTGATGATATTTTTTTCATAATTAAGATAGGATAAATAATGATATGGAAATGCCTCGTGCTTTTTAACAAAAAAATAGGAAAAGAGAATATAACAGTGAAGGAAGTGACAGCTTCAACTCCATAAAATATGAACATTTTTTTTTAAAAAAAAAATTATTCACAAGTACCAGGTTAAAAACAAAATTGTTTCATATAAATTTAAAATTAAAAAACAAATACGTAATCTTTGGGACTGCAGCTTAAAAAGAACATGATTTTAATACAATCCAGTAATTTGATTAAATGAAAAACCCATTTATTTTTTCTGAATTTTGTAAGCTATTTTCAGTAATGCACCCAGTGCCAAGTGAAACAAACAATGGCTCTTGGGTACATAGTTTAAAATATCCACGATATTTTCGTAAATCAAGGGTACCGATATCGATAGGGGGTGTAATTTTCTATTCGTCAAAATATCCTGGAAATATCCGAAAATATCCACGATATTTCCGTAAAATATCATTTCCGTGAGTTTGTAGTACAAATTTTACAAAATATCGAGGAAATTTCCGGAAATATCCGTAGAATATCCGTGAAATATCTTGAAAATATCGGTTAAATTTTCATAAAATAAAAGTGAAATTTAAGTTTTTCAAATAAGAATTTGTTAAGTTTTTATTAAATAAATAAAATGAATAATTACAAAAAAGACTCGTTTGGTAAGAACAATCTCGAAAATAACATTTCTTATTTTATTGTTATAAAAAATACATTGGGTGGACAAAAATACCCTTAATAAAATGATAGTAATTTGAATCACTGTTGAAATTCCCAACCTTAAAGTTGGGCATCTCAACCTCTATATTGGGAGCCCAAACCTTTAAGTTGGGATTTTCAATCTTGATTTAACATCCAGGTTGGGAATCTCAACCCTAAGGTTGAGATTTCGAATGTGGATTTGAATCAAGATTAGGACTTCCAACCTAGAAGTTGGGATTCCCAACTTAAAAGTTAGGATTTCCAACCTGAAGGTTGAGAATGTGAACTTAAATGTTTTATCAAGATTGAGATTCTCTACCTTGAGGTTGAGATTTCCAACTTCGAAGTTGAGATGTAGATTGAGATCTCAACTTCGAGGTTGGGATTCTCAATCAGATCGTCTGGTAGAAAGAGTGACCGACAAAAAATGATGAGTCAAGGGTATTTTCGTCCACAAAAAGACATTGTGTGAAGATTAAAACAATAAAGATTATTTTTCAAATGATTTATCAAAAATGGGTTAGTTTTCAACAAAACCCTAAATAAAATAAGTTTTCAACCCACGTGAATAATTTCATTTTCATCAGGAATCTCATTATTATATTCCATTTTGTAGTCAAGCTCAAACATCTCATAATTGCTATTCTATTTTAAAAACAAAAACTCCTAAGTCCTTACTAGTGATGGAATTCATAATGAAGACAATGGTACTGATGATGGTGATGATGATGATGATGACGATGACAATGATGACGACGACAATGATGATGATGATGATAATAATAGAGGAAATAATTATGCTTTTACTCAAAGAAATGATATTGATACAGGTTTGCCATTGAGCCCATTTACTTGTGAAGAACAATACACTCATTGCACACAAGATGAAGACCATGGGTGTAGAGCTGTGAGTTTAGACATAGGGGCTATTAGTAAGGATTATACAAGGAGAATCCATCAAATGCAGTTAGGGATGTCATAATCCAATGAATATAACATTTCAACTACTTTTGAATCTATGAGTTTAAGGTCTAGTGATGATGGCCATATAAGTTTTGGGATCTCCAATGATCCTTACACACAATTTCCTATCTATGGACAGATGGTGGGAAGAAATCAAGAAGCTTATTCATGGTATGTTCATGATTATATTCAAAACTATTCAAATCATATGTCATGGTATCAGTATTGTATAAATTTAGATGTTAGCTATACAATCTATGAACCACCTAGGACTTCATTTTGGTTTTAAAATTTACATGATTTATATGATGCAAATTAATTGAAAAGTTTTAATGGAAACTTTTTATATTTTCATATATATCATCTATATATTATATCAATATTTATATCTTTTAGTTGTTACTTTTTAGATAGAATATGTTTTTTTTTTTTTTAAATATAATATGATTTTTGATCGTAGAAATGATTATTTTAATATTACCAAAAGTTTCATTAAAAAATATTATGTTTTTAACTAAATTTCCGTACTTTCCGCAAATTTTACGTAAATTTCCATCGATATCGATATTTCCGTCGACATTTTCATCGAATCGTAGTATCAATATTTCCGTCGATATCGATATTTTCAACATTGCTTGGGTATCATTTAATTAATGACTATAGCGTGATATGAATCATCCAGTTGCAGAAACAGATGTACAAAAACTGAACCAACAATTTCCATTTGAGTGACAGACACATCTGAGCATCCTACGTCCATGGCCTACTGACCCGATAAATCATCGTAATGTTTCACTTGATATCCACACTACAAAACATTCTAGTTAATGTCGCATTAAAACATCAAAGTGCACTTCATTTTTAAACCCACAACTGCAAATTGCTGCAACACAACGCCACTATATCAACATCAACAAGGTATTGTTAAATCAGCCTCTGCTGTCAGAACTTATTGCTACATTTTGATTCAAATCAGCTCCTTCAGCCATCAAAATGCTGTGACAAATATTCTCTCTCATTAAGATGCACCAAAACCTATTTGTAAAACAAAATTACAGTCCCTCAACGAGGCATCAATTAAGATCTAATTGACAATTAGATCTTAATTATCTAAACTATAAATAAAAGTCTCTCTTCATGAAAATAATCAGCATGCACCTTTACATGCAAAGAATGACAAAACTTTTTATTAGAAGTACACTAGCCTGTAATAGTTTATGCTGCTGCAGACTGCTTTTCCTCATAGTCATCAAGATTTAAAGCTTCCAGCAACCTTGGCCAGGATTCAGGGATTCCTCCAGGCAGGTCGAATTCCAACAATTTTCCTTGTTTGCGGTAGAAGTCCTCCACAGGTTGACTCTGCAAGCACAACAGGATAAGAAGCATGAATAATTATTAGCAGCAAAAAAAGGTTCAATCAATTAGCTGCAGAAATGCACACGCAAACAATATAGAAACAGAATAAGTCACTATTTTTCTACACCCTTAAAGGACACAAAACTCGCCCACCTACCCACCCGTCTGGACCTTCATAAAAAATTATTAAAAAAAAAATTGGTAAAACAAAAAGTCATTAGATAGCATAAGTAGATATTGCTATTAAATGCACATAAAGACCTTAAAAATACAGCCAAAAACATGGCTGACAGGATTTCCAAATTACATGAATTCTACAGATTTTATCTTAATAAAATGTCTGACAGAAGAACCAAGTAATACCTTATCATTGTAAATGCGAAGGCGTTCTTTCACCACTTCTTCAGTATCATCTGCCCGAGTGATGAGCTTCGACATACAATGGGTGGGAGGAAGAAGTGGAGCCATGCTAATTCCAGGTCTTCCATTCTCGCCCTTAGCATTAATAGATGCCACATTATAATTTTTCCCACATTGACTGCAAATCCTTCTCCCAAGGCATTTCTCAATCAAGACATCTTCTTGTAGCTTCAGATTGACAACCAAATCGATGTCGGTTACTCCATCCAGTATTTCCTGAACATAAATAAACAGAATTCAGAGCACATATACAACTATATCAAACAAAGTGTGAACCACAGGAAGAGAGATATCCATGGACAGAAAAAAGTGAAATCAGAAAAGATTGTTCCATTTTGTTAAGAGGAAATATTTGCTACAGAATGCAGTCAGGAGCACCTGACTCAATTGGCCAAACAAGGTTGGAACATCCGAGAGAAGATTAATATGTTCTAATTTAGAAACACGAATTTTAGTACCATGAAACATTTCCAAGTTTTGCACAGACTAATTAGTTAGTTCACAATAGTATTCAAATGAAAATAATAATTGATTAAGGGTATTACAAGATGGAACATAGTGAATCTGTAGACCTTAAGATTTTACCAAACAAAAAGCAAAATCATATTTTAAGTGAGAAAGTGCCCACCGCTTGTTTAACTGTTCGGGGAAAACCATCCAGAATAAAACCTGATTCACCCTTGGCTTCCCCAGAGGCAAGTCTCTTAGACAATAAGTTGAATATAATTTCATCAGAAACCAATTTGCCTTTGTTTACAATTTCTGCAAGCTGCATCAAACAACAAAGAAATATTAGTGAAATTTTAGCAAGATAAAAAGACAAAAGCACACATGAACCCCATTAAGGGCTCACTTGACCGTCTAATATTCCACAATTACATCAAATACGTCCCAGAAGCACCCTACTTTTTACGCATGACATGTAACCTAGAGTACCTAAACTGCCACTCACCAGAACATGAAATTCCTGAAAACTACACACATGTAAACTCTGGTGTGGCTCAAACGGAGCACAGCAACACGTATAGAAACCCATCAACAGACATATATCCCATTCCTACATAGACTACACATTAAGCCAATTCCATCAAAAGATGAACACAATAACCTTAATAAACTGAGACTGAATCTAATCAAGATATTGTTTTTAACATATTAACAGACTACAGGCTACTTAGAAAAATATCAGCAAGCAGTAGATCTGAAGTCAAACAAGCCTCAATCAGCACAAACCCACCAAAGAGAATAATCCAAAATTGTAATTCTATCACTAAAACAACAGTTATATTCAATAAAAAGACCTGTTGAGAGATGGGGCCAGACGAGGCTAGTTCCTCGCGAACAAGGTCACCGGTGGCGATGTGAGGAACGCCGAGAAGGGTGGAGAGACGGCTTGCGTAGGTGCCCTTGCCGACGCCTGGGCAGCCCAGAAATACCCATTGAACGTTCCTGTCCTTTGGATCTTTACGAATAAGATTGATGGTTTGGAGATGAGGGTTGTAGGTGGTCTCAGGTACTGCAGCTGGGGTTGTAGAAAAATACAGGCATCTTGTTATGTTGGAGAAGGAAATTGAGGAGGGTCTCGATATGCGCGTTAAGGCTGCCATCGTAGAAACAGAAATTTCGATACAGCGGCAGCTCTTGCACCGATCGAGCTTGTTAGATGCTTCTTTGTTGAACCCTACTCTTTTGTCTTTTTCTTTTTCATTTTAGGGGAAATTTTAATTAGTCCTACCCTTTACAAAATATTACTTGTTTGCAGACATTCGTATTTTGAATTTAGACTATCCAAACGTTTTGAAAATGTATCAAATTAACCATTTTGTAAATAAAATATTAGTTAACTTTAATAAGAAGATGGTTAATTTGATCATTTTAACTTGAATATATTTATATACTTTTAATATATATATTTAATATAAAAAAATTTTTAATTTAGTCCCTAATATTTGATAAAATATTATTTTTTTACTAACGTTTGTATTTTGAATTTCCATCATTCTTAACATTTCGAAAATTGACTTTAAATTTCCATCATCCTTAATATTTCGAAAATATATCAATTTAGTTCTTTTGCTAATTAACCTTAATAGAAAAAGAGTTAATTTGATTATTTTAACTTGAATATATTTATATACTTTTAATATATATTTTTATATTTTTAATTTAATATATAAAAATATTTTTAAGTTAAAAAAAAAAATTTCTCCATCAGAGGGTAGAAAACTGATATCCCATAAAGACCATCTTCTTTTGGCAAAGGAGACCAAAAAATTGTTATCTATTGCCACATTGAAGACCAGGTAGATGACCTAGTCTCCAACTTGATCTTCATGTTGGAGACGTGATAGAGTTCATTGCGTCTCAAATGATGGAGACTAGGTCTCTATGCTGAAGACTTGATCTCCAGGGATGAGACCAACACTAATCTCCATAACGGGAGATTAGTTATGGTCTCCAGTGATGGAAACCAAATGGCCTCCATCGTCTCCGACGATGGAGATTGATTAGAGATTGTGCTACTATCTCTATATTTTTTATGGTGCTGCTATCTTTATTTTTTTTTTTAATATGCATAAACATTTTTTTTTTCCAGATTTGAAAGATGTTTGGTTTAGTGTTAGATATTTAATTTTGGGTGATGTTGGTTTGATGAAAATAATGGAGATAATGATTTTGATGAATATAGAAGATGATCAGATGTAGAAGATGAAAAGGATTTTTTTTTTTAATTTTATATTAAAAATATTATTTTTAATTAAAATATTTATTAATAATAAATTGAATTAAAAAAATGGGAGAATTACTCTAAACCCTCCAAACATTTGCTTTATTACAATGGGAAACCATTTTTACGTTTTGTAACAATGACCTCCCCTCTACTGACGTTTGACCAGAGTTGACCGTTTAAAATAACTGGAAAATGACAAAATAGAGTAAAAAGACGATAATACCCCTGATGAATTAATTTTATAAATTTTAAATTAATTAAAATTTAAAAATAATCTAAACCATCCATCTCAAAGATGGATGGCCCAGATTAATTTAAAAAAATAATATTTAAAATAAAAAAATAAATTGATGATGGTTTCTGATTATCTTGTTTGTTCAACGGTTCATCTTGTTTGTTCATCTAACTGTTCGGTTCTTCAACAGATCTGGTTTGTTCAACAGTTCATCTTGTTTGTTCATCTAACTGTTCGGTTCTTCAACAGATCTGGTTCATCTTGTCTGTTCCAACATCATCATTCATCAACATATTCCAACATCATCAACACAACAATCATCAATACAAACAAAAACAAAAACCACAACCATCATCATCAAACAGACCCAAGAACATCATCAACAATAAACCCAATCAGAATATCAGATCGAGCTGGGTTGTCTGGGTTTCCAGATCTGGAAACCCAGACCGATCTGGAAACCTAGACCGATCTGGAAACCTAGATCGATCTGGGTTTCCAGACGGAAACCCAGACCCAGATCGGTCTGGGTTTCCAGACGGGGAAACCCAGACCCAGATTTGTCTGGGTTTCCAGATCTGGAAACCCAGACCGATCTGGGTTTCCAGACGGGGAAACCCAGATCGATCTGGGTTTCCAGACGGAAACCCAGACATCGGTCTGGGTTTCCAGATCGGGAAACCCAGATCGATCTGGGTTTCCAGACGACCCAGATCGATCGGGAAACCCAGACCGATGTCTGGGTTTTCGTCTGGAAACCCAGATCGATCTGGGTTTCCCGATCTGGAAACCCAGACCGATGTCTGGGTTTCCGTCTGGAAACCCAGACCGATCTGGGTTTCCAGACGGGGAAACCCAGACCGATGTCTGGGTTTCCGTCTGGAAACCCAGATCGGTCTGGGTTTCCTCGTCTGGAAACCCAGACCGAGAAGAAGATGAAGAAAAAGATGAAGAGAAGAAGGAGAAGAGAGGGGGAAGAAGATGAAGAAAAAGAAGAGCAGAAAGAGAAGCGGGCGAAGAGAGAGAGAGACCGAGAGAGAGAGGAGAGGAGTAATTATAATATAAATTTTAATTATTTTATAATTTAAAATTTATAAAATTAATTCATCAGGGGTATTATCGTCTTTTTACTCTATTTTATCATTTTCCAGTTATTTTAAACGGTCAACTCTGGTCAAACGTCAGTAGAGGGGAGGTCATTGTTACAAAACGTAAAAATGGTTTCCCATTGTAATAAAACAAATGTTTGGAGGGTTTACAGTAATTCTCCCTTAAAAAAATTGATTTGATGATGTGTCATAATTTGATTGAAAAGTGATCAATGACAATTTTGTAATAATAGGGATGATTATTTAATAATTATCAGTTTTTAAAATGGTAATTACATCATTTTAACTATTTTAAATTATATCAAAGATAAATTAGTCTTCTTGTCTCGTTTATCACATTTGACTGTTATTTTTTTTTTTATCAGAGAGGCTAACTTGATACATTTTTGAAAAGTTAGGGATCACGAAAATTCGAAATACTGACGTTAATAAAAAAGTAATATTTTACTAAATATTGGGGCTAAATTAAAATTTTTCCTTTTAAATTATATCAAGGGTAAATTAGTATTTTTACCCCGTCTGTCACATTTAACTTTTAGTTTTTTTGTCAGAGAGACTAAATTGATACATTTCCAAAACGTTAGGGATGACGGGAATTCGAAATGCAAACGTTAGTAAAAAAAAAAAAAAAAATTATCAAACATTAGTCCCACCCAGGAGCAACGGTGGAGAATTTCTTCTAGTTCTAAATATCAAGTTTAAGTGTCTTTTTTACTTTAAAATATAAGATAAGAATAGGAGTAATAATCCGAATTGATAAATTGGGTTGAGATAGATATGAACACGATACAATTATTTTTGACATGATATGAACACAATACGGTTAATAAACAGGTTGAATCTCTTCAACATAAATACGACACGATTATATATGAGTTAATACGAAAATGATACAATTAAACTATTTATTTACGAATCATTTATTGACCAATTTATTTGTTGCAATATTAACATTCTTGAAAATTCAATTAATTTCATATAAGTACTTTTCTCACTGAATTAATTACAAATTAATTTGACATCAATAAATGAATTAACTAAACATATCAATAAACTTATCAATAAACCATCTGTAGATAAATTTTTATATTAATTCATATATAATCCTGTTGTAATTATGTTAAAGGGGTTCAAACTGTTTATTAATAATGTCATGTGAAAAATAATCGTTTTATGTTCGTATCTACCCTAACTTGACTCGTCAGTTCGCATAGTCACTCCTAATTTTCCTATCCTAATTTCGATTTTTAATTATGGACTTTTGTTTTTGGAAAGTTTCGATTGTCGAGTCTGGGAGTAGATAATTATTCCAAAGGCAGGATTAGAAATTCGTAACCCCATCTAGAATCCGGGAAGCCCTCTTATTGACAACTAATGGTAGACCAGTTTCATTTATCGTCAGCGCGTGACACGTTTACATCTTCCATCCCACAAAAACAATTAACGGTCGCATATGCAAACAAACCAGCTTCCATGGTACCATTAGCTTCTTTAACGATGGCGATTTCACTATCCACAACTCCCTCTCCCAACACTCTCCAACTCATCAGTAGATGCTCCAATCAACCTTCGGCACTTGCACTCCCCGACCAATATCGCAGTCTCCTCCGCTTCTCTCCCAGTTTCAATCACCCGAACAAAACAATCCGATTCTCTCCTCGGCCCGGCCACGTCATCGCCTCCGCAATATCCGAGTCTCCAGGCATGTATAATTTTTATTTTCTCTTACGCCTATGAATATTTTCACGTTTTGAAAAAGACCAAAAAAAAAAAAAAAAGAACATTTTGTGAAAACAGGAATCGGATCTTCTGGTTTGGTGGGCGATGACACCACAAATCTGTTGGATACTGTGGAAGTGTTTGGTTTGAATGGAAACTCAGTTCCGATTTCCAATTTGTGGAAAGATCGAAAAGCTGTTGTCGCCTTTGCTCGCCATTTCGGGTAAAATCACATTGCTGCAATTTAATTCAACATAGTATACGAGTACCCAACTTTTTTTTTTATATTTACTTGTATGTTTCCAGATGTGTACTTTGCCGCAAGCGAGCTGATTATCTTGCCTCAAAGAAGGTGGATTTAAGATTTTTACTATGTTATACACTATGAAGAGGATCTATTTGATTGTTACTATTTTTAGTTTCATTGATTTTTTGTTATTGGTATATTATATGTGACAGGATATAATGGATGCATCTGGTGTGGTGCTTGCTTTAATTGGACCTGGTAGTGTTGATCAGGTATGTCTTGATAAAGTGAGTTTGGAATTTGGTATACAATTTTAGGTAGTTGAATTTTTAATGCATTTATAGATTACTTGATTTGGTAAAGTTTTGCCAAATTGGATTCGCATTCTGTGAGTAATTCATCGGGCATTTTTTATAATAAGCATGCACTTGAGCTCCCTCCGACCCTCTTTGTGCTCAGCATAAGAACGAAAATGCACTTGGATGTTCTTAGTCTAATTATTAGTTTATGTTTTTAAAGTTTAGAGCTTCATGGGAAACACTTTCAGTGATTCTTTCAACAAATTACATCATGTAAATTGGCCTGATATTAGATATGACCATTGGCAGTAATTTGATGTAGGCAAGAACATTCGCTGAGCAAACCAAGTTCAAAGGAGGTGAGTATTGTGCGTGTGACTAGTTGTTTTAATTTATATCGTGTCATTGTTCTAAGAACTACATTTTGGAGGAGACTTTTTTTTTTTTTTCCTTTAACTATCAATCAAAAATTCAAAATGAAGATCATTAGTTAAATTAAGAAAGATAAGGCTCTCCCAAAACGTGTCATTCTTGCAGCCATATTGCTTTGTTCTAATTGCAGCCCAAATGCCCAATAACAAACATTGTTGTTTGTTTCAGAAGTTTATGCAGATCCTAGCCACTCATCATATGAGGCATTTAGATTTGTTTCTGGAGTTGCGACCACGTTTACTCCCAAGGTGTGCAAGAATTTTTCTGCATGAATATGTGCAGTGTTTTTACTATCGATGCAATAATCTGTAAGACTTTTAGCAACTTATTCTAAATGTTTGTGAATTTTTGAAGTTATTTCTCAGTTAATTGCTTTTGTGATGCATCAGGCAGGTCTTAAGATAATACAATCATACATGGAAGGCTATCGACAAGATTGGAACCTTTCATTTGAAAAGGATACTGTGGCTAGAGGTGGCTGGTATGTGAATTTTGAAGTTTTCTAGATGCATACCATTGAGGTTCAGAAGTTTTCACCTTGTGCAAGAATAATCACCTCATGTTGAAAGTTGATGAAGTTTCTTAAAACAGATTTTTATGGGTTTGTATTTAATATATATGTCGGTCTAAACACCTCAAAGTCAGGGATATGAAACAGAAACACAGTAGCACCCAAACAGAAAATTACCTATATTTAAACTTGCCAAGTTAATATCCAAAATGATTCTTTCTTGAACAAGTCAAAAGAGCCAAAATCTTAGATTAAACTTTATCGAATTTGAGTGCGATAGTCCATAGAAAACTGAAAAGCAGATGTGTGAGCCAGAATAATTTTCTGGATGTCCTTTTACCGTTTGTCTAGAATCTCCAACCATCCAAATTTCAAGTATTCGGAAGCACCTAACATAAAATTGAAACAGCCTTTGCACATTTCCTTGGGTAAAATGTATCAGTATAACTTTTAAGTCAATTTTTACAAGTACATGGTCATACCTACAACTTATATGTCAGAGTGATGAACTTAAATAATTTGAGTTGTATTTTGTCATACAAAAGTTCTAAAAAAAAATAATAATAAGAAAGGCTTCTATGTCATATTACCCCGAGACAGTCACCAGCAAAATCTAGTGTATAATTGGTTACTTCTTCTCATTCATTGATCTCAACAAATTTTGTTTTGTTTTTTTTTTTTTTTAATTATACATGGTGAGAATATAACTTTGACTAAGACATGAAATTCGTCTTCTTTCAGGCAGCAAGGTGGAATTATAGTTGCAGGTCCTGGCAAAAGTAACATCTCATACATCCACAAGGTCTGTCCTCCCAAGCTCTCCCTTGCTGTGTCTTAGAAGTACTTATAATGTTCCCTCAATGTTGCTACGACCAGAGTGAAGCTCCAGCCTTTTTATACTAGTCATGGATCATACCATAACATAAATAACAAATGAAGTGATAAATCATCAGAGGTTGTGATTTAAGCATAGGGGTAGATTTGAAAACTTTTGAGTCCACTTGGATCCTTCAAGTAACCGAAACTTTTCCTTACTCTTTTCCCCAAACACACGAATTATGGTAGTTTTCTGATAAAATTTGACATTAGTGTTATTTAAAGATTAAGATGGTATGTATTGTGATGGAAATTCCTTTGGGATTGTTATGTCAAAGTTCATGTTTATTGTGATCTTTTTTCTATGTTTATGATATGATCCCAAATTCTTGGCTTCTATCATGCAGGATAAAGAAGCAGGGGACGATCCTAATGTCGAAGATATACTGAAAGCATGTTGCTCATGAAGAATTGAACTATCCTCTCATCTATCTGTGCAACTAATTGATGTATAAAGGTAGCTAATAGAACCGCTATGGCAATATATTTCTGTTTTACAATATATAGGCTTGTAGTTTATTTCTTAATTATAAATCTTATAAATATTTATATAAAAATTGTTTAGGATTTGTTAAATTATTTGATTAGGTAGTGCAATAATTTAAATTAAATTATTCTTACTTTATCATAATAGTACATGTGAAGAAACCTCATTTGAATTTTGGTTGATTTGTAATTGACTTTTTTCTATAAGAACAAAATGTTTCACATTTCTTGAATGTTGTACGATATGTAGGCTGCATATTAGAAGAACCAAACGACAACGTTTTAAGCCAAAACAAAACTCATCGAAAAATAGTTCGAACTCGAGGAATTTATCCGCCCCGCGAAAATAAAAAATCCCGTCCAAACGGTGTCGTTTCATTACTTCCTGCGTTCTTCTTCTAGGTGTTGACTGCTGATTAACCCTAGCAAACTAGTAGTGAAGTCTCGTTTTGAGTCATTTCCCGCAATGGCAGACAAGAAACACAAACGAAAACGTCGACGATCTGACTCGGACGAGGAATCCGATCTCCCCTTCAAGAACATCCTCAAACCCGACCCTCCCATCCTCGAAACCCTCAAAAAACTGGTCTTGAGCACCAGCTCCTCCTCCTCATCCGCCGGTTCCTCCTCTAAACCGCTAACCCTATCGGACCTCAATCTCTCGGCCACGTGTCGCGAGGTCGCCGACCTCTCACTCTCCTCCGTCCAATCAGAAATCGAAACCCTAATCCTCCAACTAGCTCACTCCATCTTATCCGGCAACGGCTTCACCTTCCAAGTCCCCTCCCGCGCCTCTTCCAACCAACTCTACGTCCCCGAACTCGACCGCATCGTCCTAAAAGACAAAACTACCCTTCGTCCCTTCGCACACGTGTCCTCCGTCCGCAAATCCACCATCACCACCAAAATCCTCGCCCTCATCCACCAGCTCTGCCTAAAGAACATCCACGTCACCAAGCGTGACCTCTTCTACACCGACGTCAAGCTCTTCCAGGACCAGACCCAATCCGACGCCGTCCTCGACGACGTGGCCTGTATGCTCGGCTGCACTCGATCCAGCCTCAACGTCATCGCCTCCGAGAAAGGCGTCGTCGTCGGCAGACTTATCTTCAGCGACAACGGCGACATGATCGATTGCACGAAAATGGGCATGGGAGGCAAGGCCATCCCACCGAACATTGATCGAGTCGGGGACATGAAAAGCGACGCCTTGTTTATACTCCTAGTCGAAAAAGACGCTGCCTATATTCGATTAGCCGAAGATAGGTTCTACAATCGATTTCCATGTATCATCGTCACTGCCAAGGGCCAGCCGGACGTGGCAACCAGGTTGTTTTTAAGAAAAATGAAATTGGAGTTGAAGCTACCTGTTCTGGCATTGGTTGATAGTGATCCATACGGCTTGAAGATATTGTCTGTTTATGGTTGTGGTTCAAAGAACATGTCATATGACAGTGCCAATTTGACAACTCCTGATATCAAGTGGTTGGGGATTAGACCGTCTGATTTGGATAAGTATAAGATACCGGAGCAATGTAGGTTGCCGATGACAGAACAGGATATAAAGACAGGGAAGGATCTGTTGGAGGAGGATTTTGTGAAGAAGAATCCTGGGTGGGTTGAGGAGTTGAATTTGATGGTCAAAACTAAGCAGAAGGCTGAGATTCAGGCGCTAAGCTCGTTCGGGTTTCAGTACTTGTCTGAGGTCTATTTGCCTTTGAAGTTGCAGCAGAAGGATTGGCTGTGAAATTGGTATGACTATCTCATTAATTGTTAATGAATCTTTTATCTAGTTAATGCTAGTGATTTTTTCTTCTTATTTACTTTCTGTATTGTCTTGAAACTTTATATCAATAGTTCAGATCATTCATCACTTCTCAAAAGCAAACCAAGTTTTAGGATTTGCTTATCTTTAATACTCCTGTGCCCTTGTGTTTTACTGGTTGCCCTTGATTTTACAACAGAAATAAGTAAAAAAACATTATATTGATATAAAGGCGCTGAAGACAGAATGAAATATTATTAGCTTTATTAGCTATCAATTTGCAAGCTACATTTTGGGTTTTATCTAACTTTAACTGCTGTTGGATATAATGATACATAAGCTTATTCTGCTCTGGAAGCAGTAATTTGAGAATAGAATACAAGTTATACAAAATTGGCCATGGAAATTATACACAAAACTGGCTTTTATACGTACACTATAAATACTTGTTGGTGGCACGTAATCTTCTCTGCAACCAAATGTGCAATGATTTCTTTGTTATCTTTAATCTCTGGAGAATTGCAGGTCTTCTAGTTGAAGATTTCAACTCCATTTGTAATTCTCTACTTCCTATATTTTCTTCCAAATTAGGATCCGCATGCAGAAGCTTCTCTGGCTCTACACTTGATTCAAGTGCAATAATAGGTGTATCCAATAAAACCTCTAGCCCTAGGTCATCCTGCAATAATTTTGTTATTGCCTGTTTCACCTCAGTGTTGTCCCTGGCTTGATTTGCTTTTACATTATTGGGTCCTAAGATGATCAACAGGTCGTCTTTTACCGGCAGCCCTGAAACCAACATAGTCCAGTTAAAACATACACCTCTCTGAAATATGTGAATGCATTAATGATCTATGTGTTTGTTTGTTATGCAAAAACTCACTTGTACCTAGGGAACTGTTCTCTTTGATCATTTTTAGGACAGCAAGAACAACAATCCGAGCTTCAACCTGTCATCGCATGTCACAGAAATTACTGATGAACAAAAATATAGATTCTTCTCCAGATGATTACAATTTGAAAAATAACCAACAAACTGCAGTTTATGACGTCACTTTTGTTTCAAGGATGCCATGTTACTGATGTAAATGGTTGAATTATCATAATGACCGATATTAAAAAAAGTAGCCATGTCAAGAAAGTTAGATAAAAACTGAACCTTCGACAGACCCTGAAGGTCAATAACTAGGTTTTCAGCAGTATTCTTTTGCAAGTATCCTGCAACTTTTTCAAGAAGTAGGCTCTGAGATCTTCCGAAGTTGGTCCTTTTGCAGGAAGTGAGGTCTCCTTGGTTTTGATTATTATCTGTTATCACTCCTTCACTCCATTCCTCAATTAATTCCTTGAGGTAGTAATCGTTGGGTTTGTACCTATAAGGTTCGTAGTTATTAGTGATGACAAAGAATTTCCAATTCCCACAACATAAAGGGCAAGACAATGAAACAAGAGAACGACCAACAGATCATCACAAATGTTGCAGCACTAAGCATGCTTAATTCCAGGACTAATCACAAATAGTTAAAAGAGCTATCTGATCTATCCATTATAACGACAATGGCTATACCGCACGGTCAGAAATTGTGAATAGGGATTTACAAATACGACAATGAAAGGTACTTAAATCATGGAACAGATAATTCTATTATGGACATGCATATGAGTTGGCATGAGAGCCTACTCATGAAATTGATGCTTACCCTGCTTTCCGCATATCCTGATATACAGCCAGGCATTGTTGCACTTCACGTAAGGAACCATATCTGCTTCGAGCTCTTAAAAGTGTATTATATGTCACCTTGAAAAATAAATAAACGAACTACTCATGAAAGATGATCGAGGAATAAGAATAATTTGCCATAAGATTAGAATGCCTTTGTACACACTCATTTTGCAGATTGAAATTGTCATCGAATATCTAAAATCTTGCGATTGATTAAACTCTTTACAACAAAAATGGCATGTTGAACCGTATCAAGAAATGTCAAACAAATTTCTGGTTAAATGCTTGCAACCTCTTGCTACATCCTCACCATTCACTGGAGCGCGCAAAAATAGGGCTGAACTTAACTTATCCATGAAAGTACAATCTTAAGTTGAACAATTACAAACTTCCAATATTATTGATCATTTTGCAATTGAAGAAGAATATAACATCAACTCTAACAACTCACCAAGTTTGGTTGTATCTGATTCCTTTTCATTTCTGTAAACAATGCAAATGCTAACTTCAATCTTCTACTTTTGACACAAACCTATAAAGCAAAGAGCAGATCGTCTCAACATTTCAAACCAGTTAATTTGAGATGATATAAAAAATCATTTTTGTCAAGCCTATTTTAAAGACAGAAACCATGGAACAATCGAAGCTTATAGGGACGAGTTCCAACCTTGATGGCTGTGGTATATGCAACAACATCGGGACTGATTCCAGTTGCACGCATAATTCTTAAAATCTGCAATGAAGAAAAGCATGGCTGTTAGTTTAATTATATCTTCGTACAACAATTCTTCACAGAGAAGGTGTTCTTGATGAACTGGGATAAAGAGAATGAATGCAATTACAGTTCCCGTAGACATGACTTCGGGGTTTAATGATTGGATTATTGTTCTAAAGAATTAGTTGCCAAGTGCCCAAGGAGGAGAAGTGACTACTCAACAACCCAAAGTGAGCATACAACTATACAAAGAAAACTTGTTAAGTCCTTGGTGATAAACATCAATGAGAAGATTAACCATAAAATCTGATGATAAATGCATGTCAAAATCATAATTCAATCAGCAGCTACAATTGCTTCAGAAGGATATTAGTAGCACGATGATATGAAAAGTTATGCTAAAGAAGAAGCATAGTAGATTCAAAAGAAAAGCCATCTCACCTGCAAGGCACCTTCTACATTGCCTGAGCCTTCACATGTATCAATTAAAATTGACCAGCTTATGTGATTAGGGAAAAGGCCTACTGTCCTCATCTCATCCATCAGAGCTTTTGCACGATAGTAATTGTTACAACAGGCCTTCATCAAAATATTATATGTCGTAGTTGTGGGTTTAAAGGTAAACCTCTTGGCAAATCTTAGGAAATGTAAATTAGATACAAAATTTGGCGTATTAATAACACATTTATGCTCCACGATTGAAATGCGATCATTTTTGCCATTGGAATCTTCAACAAGTGTCTCTTCAGGCTTACTCTGCTTCCAGGACCTAAAGAGGCGAAAAGCTCTGTCATACTGGCAAGCCTCAACACAAGCTTGTAGTAATATGTTGCAACATTGTGAATTGGGTTCACAGCCAGCAAGAAGCATCTCTTCAAACAAATGAATTGCCTGCTCTACAAGACCAGCATTGGCACATGCATTAATCAATGAGGACCAAGTAATTGTGTTGGGGATGACACCAGCTGACAGCATATCATCTTTAACTCTTAGTGCCATTTGCCACAATTTTGCATCCGCAAAGACCTGGAGAATTCACATAAATAACGTAGACATCAAGGCATTGAACAACATAACTTGATGATTTTCACTTTTACCAACTAAAACGAGCCCGCTACACATAACAAGAGTCCTGAGATATTGAGCGAGGCATGCTTGTAGATGTTCACATACTACATAAGATATACCTTTACTATTGTGCTGTATGTGAAGACATCTAACTTCAAAACCCCTTTTGATTCCAAATGCTTTACTTCCATATAAATTTCTTGGGCCAAATCAACCTTTCCAGCTAGACAGCATGCCTTCAACAAGATATTGTATGATGCCATAGCTGCCGTGACACCAAGTTTCTGGATAAATGTGAAATATAGGTGAAGTATTAACAGCTGATATTAGGTCTAGCCCAGAAACTCAATGCATTCCATTCTCCAACAAGCACTATAAGAGAGAGAGGGAAAGAGAGAGCATTACTTGCATATCCTTGTACACTTGTAATGTGTATTTGAAATCATGGGCATTCACATTCATGAGACTGTTGAAAACATATATATTTGGCGTAATATTCTGAATGAGTAAATCCTGCAGAAAAATCATATGTAAAGGTAACAGAATATCTTAATGGCAGCAAAAGAATCTGGGATTGTTTCAAAATGAAGGCATATAATGTTATGAATGCATTGAAGTAGCTAAGTGTTCCTGCCTGCAAAACTTACTGACGAAGAACAGAAACTATGCATTCACAGTATTGCTCCCTGATAGTTCAGGCCTTAACACAAAAATGTACTTACAAGCATGTTATGTAAATTGTTTCAGTAGGCCATTAGAGCTGGTACCTCATAGATGCACCTAGATTTCATGTAGTCATTGCAGAGACCACAAACATCAATTATTGTGCGGCATACATGCATACTTGGACTGGTCAAATTTTTCTTGGATGCTTCATATGATGTCAAAGCAGAAACCAAGTCCCCTTTCTTTCCAAATTCAAGTATAAGAGTACAGAACATAATATGTGCATGTGGAAGCATACACACATACCTGCATTACATAAAAATTAAAGCATAAAATAAAAACAAAAACTACATGGAATAATGCATTTCAAAATAAATGAAAATAACAACCTTTAAAGGTACAACTTACATGGAAGCACTAAGTCATACCTTATACCCAAATTGGTGTCACGATCATCAACACAAAGTTTAACAATGTGAGACGGGTCACCTAATTCTTTAATACGAAACATAAACCCTGTACCAAGGAAATATGAAGAGAATCAACTAGTTGGTTACATAAGACTTTATATTTTTATGTGTCTGTTGACGGTTGGAACTGGTCAACTTCAAAACGATTTGTATTGGTGGGGCCCTTTTTGGCTCCGTTGATGGGGCATTCGTCTAGCCCGCGTGGCCTGTCAACTCTCGGTTGATGAGGGCAGCTCGCCTAGCCCGCAGGACCTGTCAACAAAGGTCGCGTTCGAAGTCGAACCCTCAATCTTATAGGCATTTTGGCTTGGTGAGTAGGAGTCTTATACCTAAATTACCTATAAAATCGAGGGTTCGACTCCGGACACGATCCTTGTTGATAGGCCGCGCGGGCTAGGCGAGTTGCCCATATCAATCAAGAGTTGATAGGCCACGCGGGCTAGGCGAATGCCCTAATCAACAGGGCCAAAAGAGGCCCCACCCATGGAAATCGTTTCGAGGTTGATCGATTCCGACCATCAATATTAAAACGACTCATCAACACCCGAACGATTTGTATGAGTGAAGCCTCTTTTGGCCCTATTGACAGGGGCATTCGCATAGCCCACGTGGCGTGTCAACTCTTGGTTGACGAGGGCAGCTCGCCTAGTCTGCGCGACCTATCAATAATGATTGCATCCGAAGTCGAACCCTCGATCTTATAAATCTTATAGGCATTTTAGATAAATTGGCTTGGTGGGTAAGAGTCTTACACCCAAAATGTCTATGAAGTTGAGTGTTCGACTCCGGAAGCGATCTTGTTGGCAGTTCTGCGGGCTAGCAAGCTGGCCTGTCAATTCGAATGCCCCCGTCAACAAGGCCAAAAGGGGCCCACCCATACAAATCATTACCGGTTCCAACCGTCAACACTTTTACTTCTCAAATCGTAGTGTTTGTGGTTTTGGTTTAATTTTTGATAGGCATATTACCTCCAAAAATCTCCATCAAATCAACAAACTCCTTGACTTGACCAGAGTCGACAATCCTTTGACACTCTCTTGTAAGCAACTCCATAGCAGACCCATTAAACAGCTTCAATGGAGGTACCCCAAACTTGTCCAGTTTCTTCAAAACCTCAACAAGGCACCAAATCCTCCCTTCACCAAGACTCCTCGAAATCCCACTTGAGACGAGCTCAACACTCAACATTGATACGAACTTGGAAGCAGTTGCGCCAGAAACAACACTCTCCACCACCATTGCGAACTCCTCAAGTCTTCCGTCCCCAGCCAGCTTCGATGCCAGGTCGGCTTGGTACTCGTGGCGGGAAGCGAGGTCCCATCGGCGAGGGGGGCGGGAGCAATGGACGGTAGGGATTGAAGATGAGGCAACTCCTCGGGAAGGAGAGAGCTTGTGTTTGGACTTGGGTCCGGGCCTGGGTCTGGGTCTGGATTTGGGTTTGGGGCGGTGGTTGGTTTGTGGGTTAAGAGGTGGTGGTGTGACGATGGAGGATGAACCAAGAATGACTCTCATTCTAGGCCAACGGTTGCATTTTGTGTGGGGTCTTCTGGCTCCGTTTATTTGGATTTCGGTTCTTGTGTAGATTGGCTTTCAGTGGTAGTTAGAAGCTGTCAAGGGAGTTTCCTCAATCACCGGGGTAGAATTGTCTATTCAAATTCGGTTATCAGATATTTGGCTCCAATTTATAACGGTCCAGCCGATACTCTCTTGTAAATTCTATGCACTTCAATTAATTTTGGCTTTATTTTTTTTTTCATTAAATTCAGTTTTTTTTTTTTTTTTGAAGGATTTTTAAAGGTTTTTCTTTTCAGAAAAATTAATTTAAAGTTGAGGATATGTAATATCTGGTTAAGAGTAATACCGTGTATTTGATGTTTAAAAAAAAAAAAAAAACTATGTATTCTAATGTTAATATGATTGTTTCACATTACTATAAGTATGGCCACCAAAAAATTCTACAACACTAATTTACTTTCAATGTTTATACTAAGGAGGTGTATTCAATTTAGAAATTTATTAGAATTTAAAATATTTTGAAAGTTTAGGGATATTCAATTTAGATTTGAATGATTTCATTGAAATATAAACATATTCAATCTAAATTTGTATTGAATTTATTAAAATCTAAATATATTCAATTTATATTTGTATTCAATTCGGATTTGTAAAGAATTATTTCAAATCTAGTTGTATTAAAAAAAGTTATTGATTTCACATTTACATATTTTATTTAAGTAATGGATTTAGATAGATTTTATAGTGACTTTTATGAATAAAAAATATCTATAACAAATCTTAACATTTTTTAAAAAATTTTATTGGATTTCATAAAGAATTCTAACAATTGTATTCAATTTAAATTTCATAAACAAATATTAACATCTGTATAGAATCCATTAAAATCTAATAGTGTGTTTACTTGATGGATTAGGGTATGAGAATAAGAAATAAGAACGATTAATGATGCTTATTCACTTTAAAATCATTCTATAATGAGAATGAAGTTGTGGGTCCCACATAATTTGAGATTATAGAATAAGAATCTTATTCCTTTTACTACACTTGAGAATCTCATTCTCATTCTGTTTTACAAGATAAAAAATCTCTTATACTCTTCTATTGGAAATCGAGGAAGCAAGCCTAATGATAATTTGAGTAATAATGGAGGGTCTATGACAAAGACTAGAGCTAAGAGGATGAAAGAAGTTTTAAATTGATTAATTAAAGAGATTTGAGCATAAAGTCTTGTGCAACAAGGGTTTGATGACATGGAAAAGACACCGAGACTTTAAAACATTATCCAAGCTTAATACCAGGTCCAAAATCATCAATATTGAAGGCTTGAGCGGTTATTTGAAGGTAAATTGGACTATTTTTATTTGTTTGTATTAATTTGGACTTAATTATATTATAGTTTGGTTTTAATTAAATTAGTTTATTTGATTAATTAGTTAAATATCAAATTTTGATATCATTAGGCTTTAGTATGTTTTATTTCAATTATTATTTTGGGCTGAACCATTAAATTAATTTAAGCCCATGGTTTACTAAATTATGCCCACATGGTTGGGTTAAGCATGTGAGGTGTCCATGCCAAGGTTGGGAGACTAGGATTTCATTTTTATGCTTATAAAAGGCTATACAAACTTAAAAAATGAGGCGAAACATTTTTTATATGAAAAATCGAGTTTGCTCTCTTTGTTCTTTATGAACTTTGAGAATTTATCAAATATTAATTCTTGATTTATCAACCTGACTTATCTCCCTCTTTCTTCGCTTGTTATTGAGAGTGACATCTTTATTATATTGATTCATGATTTGTTAATCATTGGATCAAAATATCTTATTTTTATTTTCTTTTATTTGTGTTTAAATTAATTTTTTTTTTTTGAGTTGTTGATTCAATTAATTATGTGCATCGTATCTTTATATATGAAATTCGCATAATTTGATACCAGAGTATTGGATATTAATTCAAGTTTGATTTATTAATTTATTTTTTTTGTTTCTATTTTATTCTTTAGCCGCATTAACCTGCTTCATCTTTATTTCCGCGCCATAATTTTTTTCTTCATCTTGCTGGTCTGCTCCATCATTCAATTTGTTTTGTCATATATATATATATATATATATATATGTATGTATGTATGTAGCTGGCATAGGCCCTAATGACGTAGTTGGCAAAAGCATATGTAGCTTGCATAGTTCGAACCTTGGTGGGAAAAAATGAAAAGCCTTTACCGCCGGCAGGTCCAACACTTTAATTTGTAAATGTGAAACATTTTTGTAAACAAATTATGGTATTATGAACAAACTAAAATATTTGGCTGCCGAGTATTTTTTCATCAAAATAAATCCAACATCTACTAATTTAACAATACAATTTTAACGACTCAACCACGTAATTATACACAAGTTTTACATGAAAATTAAGAAAAATAATTTGTAGATGTCCTAACCCCGAGACCTTTTCTCTTGATCTCTCTATTATGCTCGTCGACAATCAAGATTCCTTGTCTTGGTCTCATCACCGTTTGCCGTTCCCATAAAAATTGGTCAAGACCTTTTTCATATGGTTGTGGATGGTGAAGACTGAATCTAATATATCCCTTGTCATTTGGATAATTATGTGAAAAAGCAGAGTTTTGCTATTAAACTTATTTCGGTTCTTTACTGTTTGCACAAACTCACAATTTCTTAGGTACTATTTTAAAAAAAAAAATCCAAAAATAATATATTTTCAATGTAATCCTAGTTTAATAATGTTCAAAATATTTTTTTTCTTTTTTATTATAACCTAAACTTTACAATAAACAAAAATTAATAGTCCAAGCCCTACAAAATTTGCTTTCTGTCAACGGAGCTGCGGGGCAAGCGAATGCTTTGAACCTTACGGTTGTGATGGAGAGACAAAACGTGGTGGAAAACGTCATATAGGCATTGACCAAAGCTATCCAAGAGCTAATCGAGGGACCTAAAGCACCGCCACCAACAGGCAATGTGTAACAAGGGAATCTCCCTTGAAATGTGGACCCTCCTTGTGATAGACACTATGATGAAAATATTTTTGTACCTATTTTACAGCCTCTAATTCCTATTCTTTTAGTTTGCATCTTGAGCTTTCAGTTTCCTTTGACACTGTTTATGAGTGTTTCAGGTTCGTTAATATTGTTAGGTGTTCATACCAAAAATGACGTGTTTTCTATACAAATTGAAGTAATTTAGAGATGTTTGAGCATTTTTCAGAAGTTGCCAGGTTGGTCCGAGGCAAGTGTGGATGAAGAGGAACGTTCTGGTTTTGGGTGCCACTTGTGGCACCATTTGTGCACAGCGCCACACATGGCGCCTCGTAACAAAAAGCAATAGGAAATCAGAACAACTTGTTGTGACCGACCGCAGCCTGTGCCACTTATAGACGGCGCAAGAGGCGTCGCGTACCACGAACTTGTTTTCGTCATTGACCTCTTTAGGGTTTGACACCTATATAAACCAAGCCATACATGTCCAAAATAGAGGAGCCTCCACTCTCTCCAAGAAAACACTTAGAACATATTTTATTAAGTTTACCATTGATTCGAGTCAGTTTTCAGCTAGGATTCAGGAAGAATACAAAGTCTTGACCAAGGAGATCATTGAAGATCATCAAAAGACCATTCGATTGCGCTCATGAGTGTTTTCTTCTCTTGTTTATCTTGTTATTTTTTTGATTTAATAATGTGTAACTGATTTGATTGTTAGGAACCGGTGTTTGTAACCTTTGAATATTTATATATAAAATTTAGTTGTTATTCATTCGTATGTTTATTAAATATTTTTTATTGGTTGTTATATGTTTACTGGAGACGTTTTGTTGCATGCTAACAACCTGAATGAACAATAGCTTAATTAGCATAACCATTATGTGATTAAGTTATTGATAAATTGATAGGTTTTTTTTATTAAAAGCATGAATTGACCAAAATAAATGTGCTTAACTTGGGATTTGGAGTTTATCTATGATCGAACAGATAGATTCAGTATTGATTTTGTGATTTTTGTTGATATTTAATTGAACATGATTGTATGTCAATTAAAGTGACTGGGCCCTTAGGATCAATTTGAGTATTCTCGCTAGCTAAGATCGCAATTGAAACAAATGAGTTAGGCTTTAACTGTCAAAGTTGCATAATACCGGTGACCTATCATTGGTTGTCAATTGACATTGTTTTTTGAATTGGCTTGGCTAGTGGTTATTCTTGTTTCTTAGTTTTTAGTAATGTTAATTGTTTTCCAATTCAACAATTCTCTTTTAATTTTTTTGCAATGATCACATTAAAAGTCAACATAGAAAGTGCGTAACCTCTTTGTGGGATAATTCTGTAACTGTTATAATGTAACAGCTTTGGTGAATAAATTTTATTATTGAGGAGAATTCAAAAAAAAAAAAAAAAAATCACCATAAAAAGTTTTGGTGCCATTGCCGGGGAGGTTTTACAGTTACTTTGTTGAGTTTTATTGTGATTGTATTGTTTGTATAATCATTCCAAAAAAAAAAAATCAGAATCAAAGGTTTTGGCGCTGTTGCCGGGGAGGTTTTACAGCTACTTCGTTGAGTTTTATTGTGATTGTATTATTTGTATAATTATTTACAGTGTGATTGTGTTTTATACATGTAATGTATATATTATTTTTATGATTTCATTTGTTTTCGTTTTCGTTTTCTGATTTGCGAGATTTAGTAGGTGTAGATGGAGCATACGGCCATGAAAGAGTATTCACACCTTCTTTTGGATACATACCAATCATGCATCGTGTTAGTCCTGCAAGCCACGAACTATGAGCTAAAGAGCATTCATTTTAAGATGTTGCCATCTATTTTCGGAGCAGCTAATGAAGACTCTCTAGCATTCATCAAGGAGTTTTATGCCACCATTCAGAGTTCAGACGTTCCCTTTGTAGGACCTCACAGAAGATCAAATTAGAATAAGGTGTTTTCCTTATACACTAAAAGATAAAGCTAAATTGTGGTTGTTGTCTTTGCCGCAACGTGGGATGCTGTTTATGATAGGTTCATCACCAAATTTTTCTCCCACCAAAAGACCGTCGAGTTAAGAGGGAAGATAGCCACATTTACACAGATTGAAGGAGAACTATTTCATGAGGCTTGGGAACGATTTAAGATGCTCCTGATCCAATGGCTACATCACAGATACACTTTAGACATGCTTAATCAATTTTTCTATGATGGTTTGACTTTTATGCGCCAGGATATTGCAGACAAAGCTACAGGAGGATTAATGTGGGAGAAAATAGTTGATGAGACGTGCAATCTGCATGAGACATCGGGACAAAATTCCCAACAAATGAGTGTGATAGGGAATCATTCAGGAGTGTATGAAGAGAATTCAAATTCAAAGCGTGCAGTACAAGCTGTAAATCTAACCCGACAGGTAAGTTCCTTTGTTTCCTATATAGATTCGATGAATTATAGTGTTTGTTATATTTGTGGTGCGCAGGGACACGATCATATTAGATGCCTGTCGAGAGAGGCATTTCTGGATTATATTCAGGAGCAGGCCCACAAATCGAACCGGGGGCCTATCAATGAATATTACACCACCACCTACGATCTTCATCTTTCATGGAGCAATGATAAACTTTTCAACCTCTTAAATAGCTAGGAGCTCAGTTTTAATCCCGATTTCAAGATAATCAAGATCCCAGTTCGTCATTTTAGTAAAGGGAGCCAACGCTTGAGGAAAATCTCAACGATTTCATTCAAGCAATTAAAGTATATCTGCAGAACACAGAGCTAAGCTTCCAACAATGAGATGCATCTGTGAGATAGATTTAAACATATGTAGGATAAATAATTGAAGCTCGTTGACGTATGATTTCAGTCAACCCAAGTTTTTGAAGCCTAATACTATAATGTAAGCAAGAACAAAGCGAACAGTCGGAGAAAAAGGAGAGGAAGAACACAAAACACAAAGATTTTTTATATGATTTGACCAACGTGCAAAGATTTTTTATATGATTCAACCAACGAAGATGCCTACATCCACGACTGCTTTCTCTGATTCTTTGTGAGCAGAGTGGCAGAATGTTATTTATATGTGCCCCCACCCTTTTACAAGTGATTTTCAACCTCTATTCATAGAGGGGAGTGCTATAGTTTGTGTATAATGCAAATTGGATATAATTTAACATTAATTACACTTCACCAAAACTGTGTCCATGATTTTAGGGATTTGATTCCACCAAGTCAGAGGTTTGATTTTATCTCCAAATTTGATGGTTGAGTGTTCCTTAAATTGTGCTGCTACCATTCCAAAAAACTCAACTTGCACATCAAATCACGAGCTGGATCTTGTTCTGGATGAACTGGAGCCAGGTGTTAAACAACTCTGACTATGACTGAGTAGCGATTTGAGAGAGAGTTTTTTTCTACGAGCTGGACGACCTGAAGTCAACAATCTGGGAGTTTCTCTATGCAAACTGAGTGTCTTATGATCTGAGAGTTTGCTTATACGAGTTGAATGCTGGTCAAACTGGGTCTTTGTCCATTAAGTTGATCTGTTGAGCCAAATCATTAGGCTTTTACTTATTCATTTATGCAACCCCAAATTTACCCATAATAAAGCTCTACAAAGTTAAGTCCTAGGGGAGTTCTAGAGCCAAGTCGAGCAAGTAAAAGTTGGCATGGTCCTCCGTAATGGTAAGATAATAGATAAAAAATATTAGGTCTAAACCTTTTGATAAGCTTGGTACTTGTGCATGGTAAAATTTGAGATAGAGAAGTATTGGTTTCTCAGGAAAATTTTACACCTCAGAAAGGGAAACAAGATAGACCATTCATGGAGATTTACAGCATCCTCTCAAAAGAAAATGCAAATCTGCAAATCTACCATTGTTGGAAGTGATCTAGAAAATGCCTGCTTATGCAATGTTTTCCAAAGAGTTGAATCATCGAAAAGGAAACATGAGCCCAAGGAGATGGAGGACAAATATGTGGAGAAATACATAGTTGAATGTAAAATGGGAATGAAGGAGGTTAAGGATGACATTCGAGCAAACCGCCTATCATCAATGAAGACCCTCTAGCATTCATCAAGAAGATCCGATTAACCCCTTACACTCTTATTCAATTTCTGTTAACTTTGATAGTTGATCAATATTTTTGATCAAATGATTAAGATACCCTCAACGTTATTAACTTAAGTTTATTTGTTTGATTTGCTCATAAATATGACAAAAATGATAATAAAATATTATAAAAGTGAGCATTTTAACCTTTTAATAGTGATTTTTTTTCCTTTTATAAATCAATTAAAAAATCATTTGTTTTAAAAATTTTAAAAATAAAAAAATTATGGAGATCCAATTGATCCAATCATCAATTCATCTTCAACACCTAACCTAACTTTCTCATGTTTATCTTCAACATCAAATTCATACAGTTTTAATCCTTTGTAGACCCTAGATCATCACCATTCTCTTTATCATAATCAACACCCAAAAAAGTATGTGGGGTTCAAAATTCAAAAACAAAAAATTAAAACAAAATTAAGTTGCCAAAAAAAAAAATCAAAACAAAACGGAAATGAAAAAACAAAAAAAAAATTGGGTTCAACCCAGAGAAGTTTGAATCCAGATCTTTAATGAAGATTTGACATGGATCTCACATTCATCCAAAAAAAAAAAAAATTACCTCTTCTTCAAAAGGAAAAAAAATTAAAAAAAAAAAAAGTCTCTTAAAGTAGGGAAAACAATAAAACAAAACAAAATTAAAAAAAAAAGTGGGTTCAACCTGGATCTTTAAATTTAAAGATATAGGTATTTGGCTATCCTAATAAGATTTGGCACAGATCCTAGGTCTTCAAAGATCTGGATACCAAAAAAACCAAATATATATATATATAATATACACAAACAAATTGGGTTTGGTATAAACAGATTACAAAAAAATTTCACAAACAAACTAACAAAAAAGTTTCTTCTTCTTCCTCACTCATCACTTCACTTCTGCCCTATGCAATCACTCTTTATTCCTCCAACAACAAAACTCCTTACCTCTCCACCTTTTGCATATCTCTTCCATAAAAACCTTCAGATGATCTAAGTTTCAAATCTAGATCGTCGAATTGTTCGATTACGAACACAACTGGGTTGTGTGATGACAAGCCCGATTGGGTTCATATTGGATACGACAACGAACCCAAGTGGGGTTCGTACGAAATAGCAACTTGGATTTTAAACCCAGATCATCGACGTACCCAATGCTTGTTGATCTAGATTGATGTTAGTTGATGCTAGATAATACGATGAAGAAGGTTAATGTTAATTGATGATGATACGGGTTAATTGATGATGACGATGTTAGTTGATGCTAGATCTTTATTGAAGATATATTTGGGTATCTAAATTTAGCGTAGATCTCAGATCTAGTTGTGAATATTTTTATTTATTTATTTTTAATTTTTCATTAATTTTTAATTTTTATTATTTTAAATTTCAAAAGAACATTTGTTTTTAAAAAAGGTTAAAATACGAAATTGTCATTGAGTCCGATGAGTTTGACTAACTTTAACTAATAGTATGGGGCTAGGTACAATAAAAGAGTAAATGTATTTCCACTTCTTTTTAAGCATAATTTGGGGTGTTATGCAATCCATTATTATTATTATATTCACTAGATCTAGATTTAATATAAGTATAAACAAGAACTATATGACTAAGAAATATTAATTTAAGGGGCAAAAATCATTTTGTTCCCTACATTTTGAAAAAGAATTAAATTTTAACTATATTTCAAAAAAAAAAAATCTCTAATATTTTAAAAAGTTGTCAAATTAGTCCCTTCAATTAGTTAATTAATAATCAAATTTAATGAAAAATGTGAAAAGATTTATTTACCCTTAAACTCGATTAAAACGGACAAAATAATCGTTAAACACTTATCTATAATTAAATATTACAATAATAATTAATTACAAAAATATTTCTTATGGTTTTTATGTAATTACAAATAATGTTATTGGATTGTTTCCAAACATCATTTAAACACCCATAAAATTAAAAAAAGAAAATTATAAAACTTTTTAAAAAATAATTGAAAAAAAAAATCAAACAATAAAGTTTTCTGTTTTCTGGGTTATTCCTTTTTTTTGGAAAGAGTTTTCTGGTTATTCCTGAATCAACACGTTCAACGCCATATTCAGCACCACATTTCATCATCTTCATCAAACTTAAATCGACAACACATTCATCATCTTCATCATCTTAGGAATAACCCAGAAAAATCAACAACTCTAATAATAGAATATCAACAAAACAAATTCAAGAAGAACCCAGAAAATCAACACATCTTCATTAAACCCCTAAATCTCTAAACCCAGAACATCAACACGTCTTCATCAACCTGCAGAGAGGAGATGGAGACCAGCTCATCACAATTCACCAAACTGCACAAACATCACAGGAAGATGAATAGCTCATTTCGAGAATGGCCTCCATCTCATTTTGGGTCTCCGTCACAGCGATGGAGACCGAAATTGAGATCCTCATACGTTGGAGTTCCCGATTTGAATCTCCATCGTTGTGATGGAAACCCAAATCTGGGCCCCATTTGTGGTGGGGACCCATCTGCTCTCCATCATAAAGATGGACCTCCAACTCATATTAGAACTGCAATGATGGAGGTTAATGAGCAGAGAGGCGGTGATGGAGGTTGGTTGGGAGCAAAACTGCGATGGACCTCCAACTCGGAGGTGAGAAAGTCGAAGAGGAAACGATAGAGGCGGCGGTGGCAAAAGGAGAGGCCGGCGAGGAGGTCGAGAATGGTGGGTCAGAGAAAGTGAATGGGAATGTGGAGGTAGGAGGAGAGGTGTGTTACACTGTTAATGGAGACGAGGTCCGTTGAATTTCTTTGACGAAGAACATGAGTTTGTATTTTCTGGGTTCCAGATCTTCAAGTCGAAGATCTGGAACTATTTTATTTATTTATTTTGCAACATTTTTTTTTAATTTTTATTTTTAGGGTCTCAGATATGACTTATGAGGTTTTATTTTAATTGATCTGGATTCCAGATTGTTTTTTTTAAGTTTTTAATTGTTTAATTTAATTTCTTTTTTATTTTATAATTTTTAATTTAATTTATATTTATTTTTAACTTTTTTTTTAATTTATCTAGTTTGTACACGTATCACCATCTTTAAAAGTAATTAAAAATGATAATTTTACCTCCGCCCACCATATTATCCATTAGATTTGATCTAAAGTTGATTCACAAGAGAAAATAATTTGACACTTTTTTCGAAACATTAAAGATATTTTGATCATTTTCGAAATGTAGTTAAAAATTTGATCAATTTTTAAAATTTAGATGCTAAAATAATTTTTACCCTTAATTTAATCAATCATGCATGTCACATTTCTATATAGTATGGAAGAAGGTGATCTCCATTTCAAACCTTATCAGCGGGGCACTTCAGGATTAGTATCATGAACTCTTTTATATAAGGAGGTAGGTGGCAGATCAACATCACTCGTTCTACCAAAGAGAACACTCACCTTATCTTGTTTTATCATTAATTTACTATATTCACATTTTAAATATTATTATTAATTTTTTGCAAACATTTTGATGTTTAATCCCAATGGTTGGACATATAAGTTTACCCTTTAGTTTTTAATGATTGCTAAGTGTTGATAATATAACTTCTGGCTATGTAAATGTTAAAGCATCTTTTCATATACAGACTGTTCTACCAAAGTGTCACGACATGCAAGTAATATCAATGGTCCCCTAACAGGAAAGCGAGAAAATGCATTTCGCAAACTTCAAGAAAGTCGACTAAATTGAGTCTAATGCTTTTGTGGGAACAGATTATAGAGATCTGAATCGGGGCTGGGTCCGTTGGGACCATGTTCTTTGTTTGATCAGTTTTTCTCATCCAGAACGTTCATGATTACTAGGGTTAAATCAAATGGCATGCATGCATGGATTAGGCTTAGGTTTTGCCATGAAAAGGTCGGATGGGGCTTGTATTTTCTGTTTAAATTACATTACCCTTTTTTTTTTGTCATCAATTATTGAAGTTTTTGAGAATGTTTGGTGTCATATTAATAATATCTTTTTTTTTTAGTATAAAAACTATAATTGGGACGGATTCAGAAGACTATTGAGATCAACCGAGATAGGACATTGTGGCACAGTCCGAGAATTATTTTCAATTGGGAGGGATCCACTACACAGAGATGGAAAGGAAGACCCACATGAGGATGGAAGATCAACCCACACAAATGATAGGATACATATTATTATGAATATTATAAATATTATTATATTATATATATAAATATATAAATTTGGATTTTACGGGCTAGGGTTTCGAACTCATGTCTCTTACAAATAGAGGTAGGGGGGTTGCTGGCGCCAATCAATGGTACCAACAACCAATGACCAGATTAATAATATCTTATCATACTGTTAAATACACGAGATGATATTTGATTAAGGATAGATACAATGTTGCTTTATTTAATAAAATGTAGTAATAATATTTGATGGATTATACCATTTAAAAAGCATTTTTTTTTTTTTCAAATCAATATGGTGTTGTTTGAAACAACAAATGGATAAGTATTCTTTAATAAATTAAATGCTTCTAAAATTATTCATGGAAACCTTTATTCGAAGGCCTGGTAAACATAATTGGTTTACTATTTATTTATTAATATTATCAAAATACAAACAAACAAATTGACGATTAATAATTAATATATAACAAACAAGGAACGGATCAGATTAACGAAGGTCCAGAAATATGTCAGGTTTTCTAATGGAACTTGCGACAGCTTTCCATTGATGTGGCAGCTCAAGCAAAGGCCGCTACTCACCATTCACGTGGATGTCACAATTTGTAACAATCAGCTCAATAGATATATTAACATATTGCCCTTCAAGATCACGCATATTCGCCATTTACAATTTTTGTGTTTTTTACTTTGTGCAGTACAATTTTTTGGATCCAGATACATATGTGTACATGTTTGGATGACAAGTGCTTGAAATGATACATCGAAATATGAACATAATAACAAATACAAAAATGTAACAAGCAATTAACAGTTAATAAAATGAACATTCCTTTCCAATAAAATAAAAAAACGTGGACATTAATTAATTAAAAATATCACTATAAGGGCTTTATATATATATATATACATACATACAAATAGAGGTTACTATATCAACTTAAAATGTTGTCTTAAGAAAGTTATTTCACTATTTATTCATTTATTTTCACTCAATCCAATAACTTAATATTGATAATTTGGTTGTCACATTATTTTGGAAATTATTTTGATTATATAACTCTCTTTAATTTTCCATTGAATCTATTCATCAATCCATCTTCCATCCAAGTGTAAACATCTACCTTGAAGTCATTCATCTCAACTATACATGGATAGATGCTGAAGTTATTTTCTTAATTAAAATTAAGTTAATACAAACTAATCCTATATAAACACTGTAAAGATGGCACATGGCTGGCATTATGAAGTACTGAGACAATAATAATTTCATCTCATTATCATTTTCCATCACTTTCTTTCGTCAGTTCTTACCCCTCCCAACTTCCAAGTCCTTATATTATTATTTTGTTATTTTATAAAAAACAGAAAAAAAAATAAATAAAAAATATTGCAGAAACAATAGCAGTGGCACGTGCGGAGCAAAACGCAACTACCGGTCGTAAGGCTGGAATTTCGGTTCGGAAGTTGGGGGGACAGTTTCTCACGTGTCCACATCTGCCCCAACTACCCTTCCAAATCTCAACTAATTCTCAGACTCTTTTATATTACCACATTCTCCTTCTCTTGTGCCTCACAATCACCACCATCGCCATCAACTTCTGTCGTGGATTTATGTATTACTCGGATCATCTTCATCATCGATTCATTGTTTATAACATTTTAAAGTCTACTCCAACATTAGCACGTATTATAAACATTATAAAGTTATAATTGGCAATATATATATTTTTTATTTGTATGGTGTCAATTAAAAAATACAAAAAAAAAAAACACATGATGAGTATATTTTTGTGAAGTATTTTCTGTATATGTTAAAAATACTTTAGGATTTAGATGCTTTTTACACAATGAATTATTTAGATCACGCAATTAATTTTTTATGTTAAAAGCTATGAAGAGATGACTATGGGAGGTTTGGCTTGTCAATTATGGACAAATTCATCTCCGAGTACCCTCTTTTATAAGGATTGGCTTGAATTGTTAAAGTCAAAACCACTTAGCCACCCAAGTCAATTTTGAAATAGTGATGTTCGATTACTTGCAATCCATTTCTCCATTCAAGATTGACCAAAGAATCCATCCCTAACTTCACATTGGAAAAATATGGTCGTATTTTGAAATTATACTTGTTTGAATATTATCACGTAGATACAAAATTATTTACAAGACTTTCTAGATATATAGATAAGGTTCAAGTACGCAAAAGCTTAATGACTCTTTTGCCCCTCATAACGCCTTCACCACCACGGTGAAATATTTGACTTTCTTGTTGACAGAGACCGTGACAGTGAAGTGACGCGCCAAGAAAATTAGTGGGACAAGGATTTCCATATTTATGCAAATCAAAAAATAATTCAAGATACCAGAGAGTCAAAAGAGAAACAGAGACAGTTAGTTGGCCGTACCACAATAAGCATTGGCTCTGGCTACAGCGTCCACCCAATCACATTCTTAGAGACAAACTCTTGTTACTAAATCCAAAATAATATCTATTTAAAAAAAAATCCAAAATAATATCTAAATATTTATAAATCAAAACATTAAATATTTTTAATTTTCATTTTGGAAACAATAAAAGAAAATAAAAACTTTGTGTTGTTCCAGGGGTTTTGAAATATTTCTCTCTCTCAATTTTTTTTTTTTATAATAATGGTTACCGTCTGAAAAATTCTTAGAAACTTAAAAACCAGTGAAAAGTTAGGTTTGGTTCGAAAAAGACAAGCTTTGAACCAAGTGAACGTAAACCTACTTTTTTTCTTTAGTTCTGTGGTTAAGGTTTCTATCTAACCGAGGTCAAGTTCTTGGATTGCTGTCTCGTTTTGTTGATACCACTACAATTTACTCTTTTTTTTTTTTTTTGTGGTTGATTTTTGGTTTGATAATGCAGGTTATAGTGAATGATATATAAAGTGAGAAGTAAAAGTTGTTGAGATTTCATAGAAGCAAAACCAGCTTCTTAGTTTGTTACTCATTTTCATTCTGGTTAGTCTTCCATTTTTTTTTTTTTTTTTTTTGACTTTTTTCAAGCTAAATGTTGTTTGGATTGGTCCTATATATGTTTTTAGTTGCTTTAGATGTTGCTATTTCTAGGGTTCCTCCTTCTTCTTCTTCTTTTTCTTTTTTTATTATTTAATTTTAATTTTAAATATGACAACTTCAAAATTCTATACCATCTTCATAATCTGTTGGGCTTTTTGATAGGATTAACAGAGTTCGGTAGATTAGATGGGGTGTGTCTGAGTTTTTATCAATTGATTGGAGTAGAATTACGATATATGTTTATTGATTTATTGAAGTAAAATTACAAAGGTGTCTGTTCAACTCGGATCGGTTTTTCCAGGTGTTTTTTGTTTTGTTTTGTTTATTTAGTTCTAAAGAGTAAGATTGTATAGAGGTTAGAAGTGTGTCAAAATTCATGATTTAGAGATCTGCAATGATCTATATGAGATAATCCAAGGTAGTTGATATAGCTGGGAAGCTTTTGTGAGATTATGCAAATTGAATTATGGTTATGAAGCTGATGAATTCAGGAAATGATATGAGGTGCTTCAATAATTTATAATTATCTAGTGCTGTCCAGCCAATTTGAGAATCTTTGAGGTTTCGTCTTTGATATTATTGGTGAAGTGTATTGTGGAAGCTAACAAAAATAAAGTAGGACTGAAGATTTGTTGTAGAACATTGAGGTTATGGTGAACTAGTGCTTGCAATGAGAAGATGTCTTATTGTGGTAGATGCAAATTATTATAGCTATTGCTGTTGGCCATCAAAAGAGTTGGAACTAATCAGTTGGTTTATAACATTGCCATAATTGGTAGGTATTTTTTTTTTTTTTTGCAATATCTATCTTGGAAAGCCTTATATTTAAAGGAAAAGCATGCCTGGTTGAGAATTCAGAGAAAGTTTTCTAAGAATGTGTTGGCTATGTGTCCACTATGGTGCATACAGTTATCTTTTCTTTTGTTGGTGTGGTGTTCTGCGATGGTTGTTTATATGTTATAGTGTAGGACCTGCTTGATTATGCTGAAATAACACTGAATTTATTCCAAATGGGAAAGTTACTTGGATGGCTAACAGCCCATTTGCCTGGCCTTTCCTTGTCTGAAATATTAACGGAAACTGGAGAGCAAAGGGATTTGCTTAGGACTACGTCTCTATATTTTCGATTATTTGTTGTTAAACCAGGGTTTGTTGTAATTTGAGTATTTGTTGTAGATATGCGTGCTGTAATTTAAATGAAGTGTTAGTATATGTGACTGTGATGGTTGTGAATTATGATTTTGGAGCGAGACTTCATCAATGTTTTTCAGAAAGGCTGTGGGAGGGTGTTTTAAAAGGTTAAGAATGGGAAGGTTTAAAATGTCTTGTAAACTAAGTACTATATTACCAGAAATTGAATCTTGAAGCATAATAGATTCGTTGATGTGATATATACCGTCAGTATTCTTCTTTATTTTGTCCATTCACTCTTTCTACGTAGTAATTTATCAATAACCTCTGTATGATGCAGGTTTGAAGAAGTACATTTTGAGCTTTGCGTTGCTGGAATCATTCCCAAACTGACAATCCAGTTGCCTGCTGGTCATGCTTCTAATTTTCTGTTGTTTATATAACTGAGATTACAAATGCAAGGTGATTGGAGTTTCATGTTTTGTGACATTTTCTTCTGCATTATAATGCACGAATAGTGTGCAATTGGCATTAGACGCTGTAATCGAAAATGGATATCAAAGAAGCAGAAAGAGTTGTTATAGCTAAACCAGTACCTTCGAGACCTACTTGTTCCACTTTTGGGTCTTTCTCAGAGCTCCTTGCGGGTGCCATCAATGCCTCACCCTCTAATGTGTGCTCTGAAACTGCAGTTGTGGCTATTAAGCCAAAAACAGTGAGGTTTAAGCCGATGGTGAATCGTGCTTCATCAGATCAAGGTGAGCTCTCCAGAACAGCTATTAGTAATTTGTCTGGCAAAGTTTTGAAACCAGATAGCAAACCCACTGTGGTATATAAACCAATGGCGAAGCTCGTGTCAAAGTCAACAGTTTCTCTCTTGGCTAATATGGTTAGTGGCTAAATTCTGCAAGCTTGTTAATTGGATGGCATGCCTACTTGTTTTTCTGCATAGTCCAGTCAAGTATGTTGCTGTTTACGTTTTTTTTTTTCTATTCTACCACCTCAGCTATGTCCTCGATGAACCCATGGACCATGCTGTTGTGCATAAATATGTTATGACATGAAGATAAACATGGTTTTGTGCATAAACATCTATTTTCTTTTGAGAGTCAGAATCATGATATAATTTTTTTCTTTTTTTAAAAATATTGTTTTGAGCAGGGCAACTTTAACACTCGTCATCAACATACACAGCAATCAGTTGAGGCTCGTGTTCAACATGCAAGCCAAGATAAACTCAATTTTAGACCCCAGAGTAGCTCAAACCTTAACCAGATTATGCCACCAGTTAAAGAAACTGAACAGACAATTGAATTGTCAAAGATGGTATCTCAGAACCTGGAGGAGGATCCAAAAAATTTACCAGTCGCAGCTGGGGATCGACCTTCATATGATGGCTATAATTGGAGGAAATATGGGCAAAAACAAGTCAAAGGAAGTGAGTACCCACGAAGTTATTACAAGTGCACCCACCCAAATTGTCCTGTGAAAAAGAAGGTTGAAAGATCATTTGATGGGCAGATTGCAGAAATTGTCTACAAGGGTGAACACAACCATGTAAAGCCTCAGCCGCCAAAGCGGAGCTCATCAGGGACACAAGGGCTAGGATTAGTATCCGATGGTATTGGTCAAGACACCAACAATCCGGGGTGGAATAATCATCTAAATGAAAGAAATGACGGCTCGGAAGGTAGAGTTGAAAGTCAGAATGAAGTAGGATTATTGGCACATTCAACGTATCAAGCCAAGGCTCCTCCACCTTATGATCCTGTTGTGACTGGAGCAAACACTGCTGGTGGTGGAACCTCTGAAAATTCTTGTGGCCTTAGTGGGGAATGTGATGAAGGAAGGAAGCTGCTGGATGGAGAGGATGATGAACCTAGAAACAAGAGAAGGTTGGAAATTAAGTGGAAACACATAAGAAGATTATGAAAATATGTTAACATGCCTATGCTCCTAAGATTTGTTGGGGGACTAAATAATTTTGGAATAATGGAGTTCATATTATTAAAATGAAAGTACTTTTTGGTTATTGAAAAAATTAAAGTAATTATGTCTGTTTCTCCTGTCATACTCTTTCACTGTATAAAAACCACTGAGATTTAACATAGCTTGGTTTATTTATTTATTTATTTTATTCAGTTTGCTACTCTAATTGTTATTAAAGTTTATGTTGTTCACATTTGGTGATAATGATGTGTTTTTGTCAGGAAAAGTGAGAACCAATCCAATGAAGCAAGCATGTTAGATGAGGGTGTACAAGAGCCCCGAATTGTAGTGCAAAGTTCCACAGATTCTGAGATATTGAGTGATGGCTTTCGCTGGAGAAAATATGGCCAGAAGGTTGTGAAGGGAAATCCTTATCCCAGGTTGAGACCTCATGCCTAGATAATGCGTTCTTTTCTGAATTGATGTGGTCATCTCTTTTGCAAATTTTACAAGTTCAATATGCTCCTTCCAGATCTTACTGACAGAACGTCTTTTGGTCATTTCCATGTCATGTCATCTTATTCCTGTGAAAATTCATAAACCTATGTCATGGTTCACATATTAATATTGACGCTAGGATTAAGTTATTTCTGATCAATGAATTTTCTGAACATGTATGGAAGGGTGCTATTGCACGTTTGTTTGTCTGACTCTTCAATCCCCTCCTCTTCCCTCACTCTCAACTTGAAAATTACAGCCATGAAGTATATGAATTAATGTTAATCTCTTCTCCAAAGATTGACCTTCCTTGAATTAGGTACCAACACATTATATTTAGTAATCACAGACCTAAAATGTTTGTCTAGTATATTTCATAAGTATCTTTTGTGTTGTGTTTACCACTTTCACTGCCTTGGATTCTCACATAGTTCTATCCTGCAGAAGCTACTATAGATGTACGAATCTTAAGTGCAACGTGCGCAAACATGTAGAACGAGCATCGGATGATCCAAGAGCTTATATTACAACATACGAGGGGAAGCATAATCATGAGATGCCTCTCAGGAGCACAAATCCAGTGGCCTCTGAACCCGATTCAGCGGCCCCTGCTAGTAAAGAATAAATCATATAATTACAAACCAAGAAGCAACTATTATCCATTGACATGTGATTTGACAAAGCATGTCAGAAAGATATCTATGGAATTTGAGCTAAAAGCCTGAAGCAGTAAGCAGTTACGTAGTTTTCCTTGACTGATCTAGTGCCTTGCCTTATGGTCTTCCTGTGTAAAGAGGCTTCTTGACGTAGATGGTTTTTTTATGGGGTACATTATATTGTTGAACATAGTTACCCTCTTTCTCCTATTATTTGCAGGCCTCTGGCTTATGATACAATTTTTATCTGCCTTCTACTTCATACAATAAGTAAACTTGTCTGCCCTCATCAAAATATTAACCTATATATGCTCTTTTAGTTCTTTCCTATCTTATTAACATCTGGAGGCAGCTATCTAGGTGCTTGATAGTCAAATAAATCTATCTTGTTAATCATTATGCCACGAATTAGCGTTCTTCCGGATGTCATCTCAGGAACTTGAGAGGAGATTGTACATGAAAGCTTCTGTTGTATCTTCATTTTTCTTATTTTGTTTTCCTCACCCGTGATTTTGAATGTTATGTTGCACAATTTGCTTGTTTCCATCATTCATATACGTATTATTCTCATTAAGTTGTTATTATAGTTGTCCATAAGTATTGAACTAGTCACTGTTTCTAATTAAAAGTGTTAATCTTTTTGTCTTTTCATGTGTGCTTCTAATTGTAACTATTGTAGTCAATCAGTGTTTGTGTTTTCTTTAACTGGAGGCATTCATTCAACTTGGGATGAACTGCCGCACTCTGCATGCGAGACAAGGATATGACAGTATGCTTGTCAACTTGTGAAGTTGTCCCAGTAAAACAATACTCTTCCCTGTTGCTAATTACAACTTTTCATAAATTGAAATGTAATCATACCTTATAAATCTAAATAGCTTTTTTCCAGCAGAAAGGTTTTTTTTTTCTTTTTTTTTTTTGGTCTTTTTTGACATTGCAATTACAATTACATCTGTAGAGACCTCATGAGATATACCTCAAGCATAGTTCGAGAATTATGCTCCCACTAGACCGAAGAGGGTTATCCACACTGAATGAAAAAATTGTCTACACACATTGGTGGGATCTAGATATTGTTGCTGCTCAAATCTATCACCCGGTTAAAGAGAAACAAAGACAGGTGGGAGTGGTGCGGGCAAAAGAATTCGTTTTTTAAGAAGCAAAAAATATCCTGTTTATTTGGAAGGTCTGTTATTGATATATTGCGGACTACAGCTGATCAGTGCTCATGTCAAAATTGAAAAGGGTAGAGCTGAAACTTTCATCTGCTTTAGTATGAACCGCGTAACTCACACTGTTGATTATTTTTGGGTGTCATTTCATGTCTACTACATAAAATTTTCATTAGAACATTCAATTTATGTATTTATCTTAAAAAATGTTATGGTCCACTCTAATAGAAAAAGAGACACGCTTTTGACGATATCAAAAGCACTCAACAACCGAAGAATGCTGTCTAGAGAGAACTACAGTCAGACAAAAGAAGGACCAAAAGAAGTGAAAAAGAAAGGGACTGATATTTGAATAGAGTATAGATAAAATTTGTTTTGTTTCTGGTTCTGGGTTGAGAAACTTTGAATGATGAATAGCGGATTATTTGTTTATGCAAAAATGAATGGTTGTTAAGGGTACATCTAGATATTTAAACATATAAATCTAGCTAGATTCTTACTTTCAAATGAACTGATTTTTAATAAGCCAAATGTAGTGTAATGGCGTGTCGTGTGTTGGTTTGTGGTCCCTTGATCTCGACCTGTTATGGATCATGTTTTCTTCCACTTAGTTTAGCCCAAACCACGTGGAATCAGCACAAAAATTGACCCACCCTGTTTGTGTTTCATGTAACTTAAATGACTCCACAAATTATAAAAGTATAGACCAAGAAACAAGGACCGTGATTCTTACGCAGCGATTGATGCATATTTGGAACCTAGTAACCTAATTTAAGTTATAAAGTTGATCAAGTTATATCTGTCACATAAGGTTAATACTATTGATCTCTTGTGGTGGGTAAGGTTAGAGATAGAGGAACTTGAATGGTTTTGATTTGTTAAAATTTTCTAGAATTTTAAATGTCATCCCTATTATTACTTTTATTATTTTTTTTCTTTTTCTTTTAAGTTGTTCCGGTCAATCACCATTTCATAATTTAAATACATACTATTATAATAAAAAAAAAAAGAAAAATACTCTCACAATAAAAAAAAAACCTATCTATAAAATAGATTTGATTGGAATTGAACTAGTCACTATCTTAATAATTAGGGAAATGTACAGCTACTTATGTTATGAGTTAATATGTTTTATATAAAGCGCTTCCATTAGGTCAAAAGTTTAAATTTTTTTTTCTTTGTTCTACCATTATACATATAAATATATTTATACTGTGAGGGTTGGTTTTAGAGGCTTTGCAGCCCACGTGACATCGCCTAGTTAACGCGGTTAGACATGTTTTGTTAGACCAATTAAGTAATCAATCTGTATCAAATACTGAATAAATGAACGAAATCAAAACGAACAAATAAATAAAGGATTTGAAAAGAACCGGATGACAGAAGCTTGCAAATTTAATGCAATGTCCTAAGACAGAAATTTGGCACCCCTTCTCTGTGCTTTGAAGGTCTGTTGGTGTCTGTCTTCCCAGGATTCGACTGTCAAAAATCTGGATTCACAGCACTTGAAGCAGATTCTGGCAAACTGGAATTTACAATATTTAATGGCAGAAGAAGAAGAAAAGAAAAGCAAGTGTTTTCTACTAAATTCGGAATTGTTTATTTATAAAATGAATGGTGTCTTTTCAAAGGGACACATACTTATCAAGGGACACAACTGTTGTCCTTAACAGTTATTTGTTCAAATTCAAATATAAAATTTAAATGAATTTGAATCAAATTAAAAAAAAATAATAATTATGATATAAGATACTCTTTAAATCAAAGACCAATGCCCCAATGGCCCCAAAGGCCCAAGGCCAATCTTTGATTTATATATATAAGTCAAAACTACATATAATATAGGCCTAGGCTTTGTCCTTTATTTTATCTATTCTTTAAGCCTTAAGAGGTACCACTTTATAAATAAACAATTCTTTTCTATTTTTCCAATGTGGGACTTATTTCCATTCAAACATTCTACTTTTCTAACATGTTTTACTTATAGACCACAACAAATCCATTAAATCATCACCAAACCTCATAAGGTCAATATTAATCTTAATTTAAAATTATATGACGCTTGATAGTCTTTAGATGCATCCATAATTAGATGAATATATAAATCGCCTTACAAGTACGTTTCTTGAAAGATAGATTTGACCATTTCTTGAATTGAAATCGATATGGTCAAGTAATAAATTAACCTTTTGTACATGTTACAAACATTAATTAAGTAGTAAAAAAAACATTGTTGTCCCCATTCCCTAGCTCCCCTAACATGATCGCTTTAATGAAGAATAACCAAAAAACATTTTTTTTTTAATATTAAAATAAAAAGTTCAAAATTACGAGAGAATTCCATTTGGAACAAAATGGCGGGGTTCGATTAGGCCATGCTTGACCAGCTGTCCAGCCAACCATTATTCACTCACTGACTAGGGGAAAGCTACAGTATACACTCATACATCACAACTTCCCTGTACACATTACAATCATCATCAGGTGGGCTCCATACTTGACTTCACTTTATTTCTTTATTGAAAATATATCATCACAACCATACAGGTGTCCCTAACTGTTTGCGCTATGACCGATGGAAGCACAGAGACAGACAGACCAACTTCCGGATCCAAGTCATTGTACTTTATAAACTCTTGAATCAGTAAGACGTCACCGTTTACAACAATAAAAAAACAGCCCAAATTTGAAGTTTGAGCCCATCACGAATTTTTGAAAGTGGAAAAATGAATAAAAAAAATGAAAAGTAAACGTTACATGAAACGTAACATAAGACGATACAAGAGCAAGAGCTGGTTGGCTTTTCTCTCCATTTGTAGTTGGGAGTTTTTTGTTTTGTTGGGTTTGTAGTTTGCTTTTAGTTTTTGTTCTGCAAAACCTTACCTTTTTTGTTCTTGATTTTTCTGTCTTTATCTTGATAATATATACACATATATATTGTATTGTCAGGTGTAAGTGGCTATTGTATTGTATAGGTATTGAAAAAAAAGAGTTGTTTTAGAGAAACAAAAAACATGGGGTGGATTCCATGTTCTGGGGATTCAAACAAAAAGGCCAAGTCCAAGGACAAAATGAAGATGAAGCAGAGGCCTGTTGATGGGATCAGTTCAACTGCAGGTCATATTTTTATGTATATAGTGCAGATATTTTAGCTTGCTTCCTTAAGATTTGGAAAAAAAAGTGTGACCCTTTTGTGTATATGTTTTGCTTTTACATGTATTATGACTTTGTTAGAATTCTTTCCTTTGGTGGTATTGGTTTAAAATTCTCGTTTGAGTTTGTTGTGGATTCGTTAGAAATTGGTGATTGGGCTGTGTTAATTGTTATGGTTATGCAAACAACAAAAAGAAGTAATTTTGGTAGAGTTATTGCTTGATAATATACCATTTATAAGTTATATATTCGCTCAGTATGTGAGTTCTGTGTGTTAGTTTGAATTTTGTGGTGTTTTTATGTTGTAGGATTTCTTGCTGATAAACTTGTTTAGGAGTCATTTATAAATGTTAATTTTTTCCACCCTAATACCATTGATGTAATTTGAATAATTTAATTTTAATCTTAAAGTGGTGAATCAAACATATTTTATCTAGCTACTTTATGATGGTATATATGACTGAATTTGTAGAGTGTATCATAGATTAAATGTTTCAAGTAATACTAGTATGATACTATAGGGCACTGATGCTGTTGATGTATATAAACTTCATTTGATTTGGTTCATTAGAAAATTCCACCCCAACTGCTTCTTGATTCTTGTCTTTGATTTTGATTTTGTTGCTGTGAAAATCGAATTTTTGCTTTGGTGGTTGCTATAACTTCTCCTCTTATATTTGTTTTCAGATAAAATCAACACAGTTTCACCCTGGAATGTTAAGGAGGCATCTCAAAATGGAGGGTCGGATAACATTGCAGCCAAGACACTTACATTTCGTGAGTTGGCAGCCGCAACTAAAAATTTCAGAGCAGAATGTCTTTTGGGTGAGGGAGGTTTTGGAAGAGTTTATAAAGGGTATTTAGAGAGTATTAATCAGGTTTGTCAACTCTAAAATATTGTAACTATTTATAATAGCATGTGCTTATTTCTTCTGTTAAACAGCTATTTTTTCTGCGACAATATTGAAACTTTTCTTTGTGTGTGTGTGTGTGTTTGGTTTAGGTTGTAGCCATCAAGCAACTGAACCGCAATGGCTTGCAGGGTAACAGGGAATTCCTTGTTGAAGTACTGATGTTAAGCTTACTTCACCACCATCACCTGGTTAATTTAATTGGCTATTGTGCTGATGGAGATCAAAGGCTGTTAGTTTATGAATATATGCCTTTAGGATCCTTGGAAGACCATTTACATGGTACCAAATATTGCATGTAATTTTCATGTTTCAGTATTCATTATTGTTACCTTAGTTGCTGTGGTTTCATGTTAGGTCTCTTATTCTTATTTCGCAGATATTTCACCCGATAAGAAACGACTTGATTGGAATACGAGAATGAAAATAGCAGCCGGTGCAGCAAAAGGTTTGGAGTATTTACACGACAAAGCTAACCCGCCTGTTATATACAGAGATTTGAAATGCTCAAACATTTTGCTTGGTGAAGGATATCATCCCAAGCTATCCGACTTTGGCTTAGCCAAACTGGGCCCTGTTGGTGATAACACCCATGTATCTACAAGGGTTATGGGCACCTATGGGTACTGCGCTCCAGAGTATGCAATGACAGGTCAACTGACTTTAAAATCAGATGTCTATAGTCTTGGAGTAGTTCTTCTGGAAATCATCTCAGGTAGGAAAGCAATTGACAATTCCAAAGCTGCGGGGGAGCAGAATCTGGTTGCATGGGTAAGTATGCGGAGCCAAAGTATTCATTTATATTCATAGTTGTTTAAAGTTCGAAATTCATTGGCCTCATAATCTGTAAAAAATTTTCATTTTAAAAGATGACTAGGTCCTGCACTTTTAAAATAAAGCAAAGAGAATTTAACTTTATATAAGTTATGCAAATGTTGCCTCAATCTTGAATTCCTGGCAGGCAAGGCCCTTGTTTAAAGATCGCAGAACATTCTCACGTATTGCTGATCCAGAGCTCCATGGTCAATATCCGTCAAGGGGCTTGTACCAAGCTCTTGCAGTTGCAGCAATGTGCGTCCATGAGCAGCCTAATATGCGACCAGTTATTGCTGATGTTGTCACTGCTTTAAATTACCTTGCTTCACAAAAGTATGATCCCGATACACAGCTGGACGAAAGCTCCCATCTGGCTCCTCTTACTCCTCCTAGGACAAAGAGGGATCGGGACAGGAAGCTGAGTGTTGGTAGTGGATCAGAAAGAGATCAAACCAGAAGGCTGAGTTGAGAATGCTGTATACTCGGCTTCTAGATTGCTTGAATTCCTAATATTGACAATGATGGGGCATCGTCTCGTGCCTGCTAGCTGTGGAAACTGTTTGAGAAAGCCTGATAAGTTTGGTATGCCTATTATATGAATTGTAGTTTTCATCAACCTAATTGGGAGCACAAGCTCAGAATTTTAGTACAATGCTTGGTAGCTGCACAAGAACATCTTATTAAATTTTGTATAAAATCAAATAATGGGTGCATTTTTCCTATTCACATTATTGCACTTGTAAATAGAGTATATCAGTACCTCCTTTTCCAGATTGTAATGTAACCACGGCTTGTTGTACCAGGTAATCAAACCTTCTCCACAACATAGTGGTTTTCTTTGATATCTTAAATCCCAGTTTTTATAATTCCCACCAAGTGCTATCTGCCTTACAGTAATTTCAATCTTGTTGAAATCTATTGTGTATTCAACATAAGCTCTATTGGATTTTAATGCATGACTTGAGAATATAATGAATTAGATAATTTCTGATATCTTACGAATGTGTAAGCTGTTGTAATTGAAAAGAACTTGCAGTAAATAGGTTGCCTATGAATTATGTTGCCAATAATTGTAATGGAAACAATTTCCTTTAATGAAGAAGCAAAGAACTTGCAAAATGAACTTGTTTGTAATATTTTGAGATAATTTTGCAAAATGAACAGTGAAAGAACTTGTAAAATGACCTTAAATATATAACAAACATCCAGCAGAAACATATCTGGCTACCAGGAGTAGCTTATTCTAGGATTTGCTTAATCATTGAAAGTTAGCTTCAAATACACACATGAAGATGATGATGGATGATCATAGTTATTCCACAAATAGGTAAACAGCAAAATTACACTGAAAAGACTCGGGGAAAAAAAATCACATGCAATTAGTTTTTCCATTTTTTTCTCTTTGGTTGTCCTAAATGATGGTACCTTACAATTGATCATCTAGAAGAGGAAAAAATTAGAATTGATTTAACTACTAGAATTGGCATTTATACACATAACCACTAGTGTTATAAATACAAGAAGGGAACTATGGAAGTGATCACCCACAAAAGAGGATAGTGAATTCTTAGTAGTAGGGGTGTAAATTCAAGAAATGTCATGGCACTGAAAATACACTTAATTGCCCGCTAAAATTCGTGTTCTTTGTCATCAATTTCTTACTGCGCTATGGTTCCTGCTCTTTGGCATCAGTTTTGCTCGAGTCTGTTTTCTCAATGGTGGATTTACTGTTTGTGAACTCCTCACCATTAGTTTGTTTGCCCTGTGCCCAAACACAATCTTATAAATCAACAGCTTGAAAACTATCCATAACAAGATGGCTATTGGCTAGTTAAGAATGGAAAAATATCTATTGAAAAATCTATTTGTTAATTAGATCATGGAAACTTGGGGTAGTAAGTTATGTTGCCTCACAGAATTGAATAAACAGAAAGGAAAATGCCCATCAAACTTTCACTTAACTAACGGTAAAGGATCTAAAAGTAGGTTTGACAACCTCTTTAATCTGCACTCAATTACGCTCATTTTTCTGCACCTAACAATGACCAGAAATAAGTGATAAGAATGTAAGAAGATTTACCTTGTTTCTGTCCCGCCAACCAAGTCCAAACAGGCCTATCCTTCTTCTGGGGCTGTCAGTCGTGGAGCCTTGGTTTTGCACAGACCTAGCAAACATACTAGCACTATCAGCCCTAATTTCAACTTTAAGCGTTTTCCAATTGATTAAAATGATGTATCTGTGCTGACATCATTTATACAAGGTATGCACACAATCACGATCTCCCCTTTAGTCACAATGTCTACTTAGTGGTAAGGAGAGACTTAGATGTAAGGAAAAAATTCCAGTTTTATAACTCATGAGATAAAGGACGAATGCAATGACAGAGATAACATGGTATACAAAAAATGCTTGTACAGGTTTTCAACCTTATCATACTACAAAATCACAGTTCTCTGAGATTCCACAAGTATACAGCATAAATTTCCCAGAAGGATAGCACCTAAAACAAAATGAGAAAGAGAGAGAGAGAGAAGGAAAGAGGAATTACATTTCATTATTATTTGAGTAGTATAAATTTAAGTTCTAGAGTGCAGCGAGTATGATAGTAACTCACTTCCAAAAGTTCGTTAAATCAGACTGCCACTACGCTAAGCAGCTCATAACATTATAAATTTTTCATTGGTTCATAGACAGTTCTTTCTAGTTTCTTCTAAATTTACTATAAACCATATGAATTAGAAGGTGAGCACTGGTGTATAAATGCATATGGTGTAGAGCGAATACATAACAAGATGAAAATATATTAGGTATTAGGTAAGTGTATTTGGTCAAACATTTTGACCTGTAAATCTGTTACTTCTCTTACATTAATTGGATATGAGTATTATCTCAGGCCAAATACTATCTACATACTCAACGTAAAGTTGAATTGCCAATAAAAAGAATATTATTACTGTAACGAATGGAGCCTTAAGAAGGTCTAAAGTTCATTTCTATTTTTGGTTATTACATAAGGTGTAATGAAAATTTTGGTAAATTTGGTCATCCATATCAGATGTTCAACTTATTATTGACATTTGGCAGATTGTTATGAAGAGTAAACGTAAAAGAGAAGTGGTATCAGTTTCTATGTAACCCAGAAACAGAACCAATCTACAATATTAAACTATCAAAATGATAATTAAATAGAACACATAAGACAGATATAATGTCTATTAAATTTCTCATATACCTTGGAGAAGATGCTACTTTTGCTTGGCCAGACTGATATTGCAAAGTGGCCTCCAACATAGATTCTGCCATCACCACTCTCTTCTCCATCTGTGCAAGTGATGCCATAGCCTTCTCATATTTTTCCTGCATATATAGCAATTATTGTTGAGAAGAGATGGAAAGAAGATTCAAAATATGACAATTTTTTTTTTTTACTAAAATCCTGCCAAGTAAGGAATCTGATTTATCTCACCAAATCATGTTTCCATGATCATACACTAGCCATGGGGGTATGAGGATTTAAATCAAACTAGAATAGAACAGCGCTTTTTTTTTCATGGGGTTTAAGGAATATGCTGGAGGAGCCATGTGGATTTAAAGCAAAGTAGAAGAGAACAACAACACTTGGTTTTACTGGATATTAAGTAATATTCTTCAGATATTCAAACTACAGATTGACAAACCATTCCTCACCATCCCTTTAATTCAAATACACTATAGATTGAGTAAAAAGGTATATTATCACTCACATTTCTTGACTCAAAACTTCATAACAAGGGAGCTACACCAGATAACCTTACAAATACTATGTTGAGCTAAAAATGTTTGCAATATGGAAGGCGCATAGCCAAGATAATGTTGTTGAATTATACTAACTTCTATATGAGCAAACATCTTAAGATTTATGTTTTCATTGAAAATTTTGGAGAAGTTCATCTGTTGACAAACTCAACTAAGGTAAGGGAAAAACAGCAGCAAAGAGAAAAAAGGGCAAAATGAGGCAGAAATGCCTCCTCAAAGTTCTTTCTTCTCACCTAAACTGAGAAGCATTATTATTTAAGAGTTAAATTTAAATTTAATCAAATACAACCCGGACATAGAAAAGAATAAGAAACCTCAAGCACATGAACTGCATATTTCTGAGCTGCTGCATCATGCTCTGCACTTCTGCGTGCATCCTCAGTTACCCTTTGTTCTTGCTTTACTCGCATAAGAACCTACAACACATATGAGTAATCTACAAATAACAACAGGAGCCATAACAAGATCAAATAAAATCATTCTTCATAAAGAGAAACTAGAGAGAGCAACTAAATAAAAACATCAGAGATGCGGAAAAGTAAAATCAAACCTGAATCATTGCAGATTCTTGTTCCTTCTTATCAGCAAGGGCTTGCTCTAAGTCAGCTAGCTCTCCCTCCAATTGCTCAATCTGCAGTATTGTAAATGAAATTTTTAAATCTTTCAAGCACGTTAAGTGCCTTGGCGTTTACAGTGGGAGAGTAAAATTATTGTTCTTGATGACTGAGGCAACTCTGATTGAAGAAGGAAAAAGAAAATAATCACTATGTCGATGTGTTGTAACATGATTTCAAGCTTGCATAAAGTTTTTTATTTATCATCTTTATCACTTTCCAGTCCACAACCTTTTAACCAAGGCTGAGAACATGACGTCCTCATGCATTTTGATAATTAATCTCAATCACAAAGTAGCCCCTACAGAGTTGGTGTTTTATAAATTCAAAATTATTTGTCAAATGTTGGCAATTACGGGCATGCAAATCTCAAGGAGAAATAAGGTATAAACAAAATGGCATAACATAGAAGAGGATAAAAGATGTAGGCATTAGAAATACTAATGTACATTCTGCTATAAACATACCCTTGCACTCAATTGCCGTCGATTGTCTTCTTTGACCATCTCCATAAGTGCTGTCTCCAGCTCCTCAGCTCTGGGAAAGAACAAGAACCACACATATGGGTGATGACAGTTTCCACAGGCATATTTACAGCATTAAATTAGCTCGAGACATGGAGCAGAAGAAATTTCCATTATATGAGTCGTTCTCCTTTTCAAGATTGACTAATTGATTCTCAACTATAGGAGCTGATAAATGTCTTTAAAACATAACATATAGCCCTCTCACAAAAGAAACCTTTACAGAGAGAAGAACTTGGATACAGATAATTGACTAAAGAAATCATGTATTCATGAAGGCTAAGAAAGATCATTACGTAAAAGTGAACAAGAATATCCCTGTTTAGGCTTTTTTGAAAATATCATTTCAGGAGATAGGGACTGGGAGAAAGAGAGAGAGAGAGAGAGAAACCAATAGCATCAAGAACGCTGGAACAACGATTGTTTTTGCGAAACCAAACATTTAGTACTCCAATCCCATGGATATGAATTATACTATCTGCAGACTGGATGAGATAAATAGACAATTGCAGCTGTTTCTTATTTTTCTTTATCCGCAACAGATCCACTTGAGAAAAAGGATGTGGAAACTGGATGCTAAAGATTGTACTAACCTCAGTAATGCAGATCTCTTCTCTTCCACCAACCTGCATAACTCCACCTTCATCCAAACCACCTGCACATGAACTGTCAATGATTGAAATTTAAAAGCAGTGGCATAAAATCATTCAGGTCAGCCAACTAACTATAACTGGATTATACACTGAATGACTTTTGCAACTTAGATGAGAAAATTTAGTCTGGTTCACTAAATTTTGACCCACTAAACAATTATCTGCCTTCAAAATGTGGAGTGATTTTAAGAAGAAATTCTGTCAAGCCAACATATTTGAGTAACAAAGCTTCAAAAACATTTGAAAACTATATCAACACCCATCAAAGAATTCATGTTCACATGCTCTGCTCAGGTTTTTTAACATGCTGCAATATCCCAAGGATTGATGTTATTTTTCTGTAATTAATGCAATGCCACCGGAACACTGACAAATGTCTTTTTTCTTTCTTTAATTAAAAGAAAATTATTCAGAAACCACCAAGAATTCATTACCAATAAAATGAGGATACAAAACTATAAAAAGTGTGCAAGTAGTCTGTCAATGAATATGTTGAACATATTCGATCCATGTTTAATATTATGCTTAAGCCATTGAAATTTAACATGTCTGAGTACATAAACAGGAAGAGCAGTCACTAATAAACGAGAAGGGAGTTAAAACCATCAAGGTGAAAGAACAAGCTCCAAAGAGGCAGTCTATTATATATAGAAATACTATGCAAACACATTCTATTATATATGAAAATTCAACAATAAAACAAGCATGAAAGGGAACATCTTCCACAATTTAAAGGGCAGTACATATGAGCAACAGAGATTAAGAGTTGTAAACAAAGATGAGAAAGTTACCTGTTCTTGAAGATCTGGTAGAGAATCTACTTCTGAGTTTAGGCCAGTTAGCATTTCATCCAGATTTGAGGGAGGCTCTAAACAAGATATGTCTCCATCTACAATAGATTTCTTTTCTTCCATCCGTGATCCACGGTCATGTTTAAAACTATATAGCTTTGATGCAAGCCCCTTTGGATCCTTCCACACTTGACCCCCATTTGATCTTTCCTTGACCACCACTAGTACAGAAGGTCTATGCTTTTCTCTCAATTCTTGCAATCTGAATTCAGTTACACCCAAATACCCCATACAAGCAGTAAAAACAAGCTGGCTGCTATCAAATGTTGAACCAGTAAGGGATTGCAACAAAGTAATAACTTCCCCGGCATCTTTAGTTCTAATTAACGCATGGCCTGCAGGATTTTAGATGGATATATTTACATTGCTTAATAACTGTATAAGGAGTAATTAAAAGCAATTTATCATGCACATTCAACTCTTAATATTCATCATAAACAAATACACTAATTAAGTACCATATATCTCCATTAATGCCAGGGCTGTTCGGAATAGCATGACACGATTTCCTTCATACAAAATCACATCCCAAACTCGAAACACTGAAGACAAAGAGACCAAGATAAATAATTGGACGTCAATCCCAGAATGCAATACCAGAGAACAACTTCATGAACAATATCAGAAACTCGTTTTTCAACTTCAATTGCCATTGTACTAAGAAATGATGTATTACACCCCATAGACCTCACCACTTTCCCAAGGAAGCATATTCACGAAAATGGAAAGGAACCAAGGTCCAGAGATCCATGCCACCTGCACTCCCAAGTAATCCAGATGATTAACTGCAGCAGGAGAATTAATGGAATAAAAACACATTATTCACTGTGTGTCATGAACATGAAAGAATCACATGAAAAGAAAATTCTATCAAGCAAATGCCAAAAGAAAAACAAACCCAGTTTAGGAAATCTTTCTCGGGTTAACTCTTCAAAAACAAGTTGGTCCACCTAAGAACATAAGAATATTTGAACAGAGAATAAGTAGGTCAATGGAGTCCTTAGTGAATACCGAATTCTGCACTCAAATGAACAACTTCAGATACTGGAATCACACCTGAGATTCAATCATTTCTTCTGTATAGCACCCTTCAAAATAATCATCAATAATGCCCACCAAGGTCCTGAAAAGATTAAGACAACAGTCCACTAAGCTAATGTTGCTATCATCATATCCTGAGATGGATAAAGGATACAATCATATCTAGTAATGCCTGAAAAAGAGGCAACTATCAGCTCACTATTTTCTGAAATCAATTTAATGGAGTAAGTTGTTACTAAAAGCAACAAAGATGAAGATTAGAAAAACCAACAGATGGTCCAAATTCAAATAATGCCCCAGCCAAAAATTCGTAAAGCATCCTTGGGAAGGTGGGAGGTAGCGAACAGGATTGAGAGAGAAACTTCCAGAACCTACCAAAAGGCATTTTCCTCTGGCATCAGGAGTAGCAATAAGCCAGCAAAGTAATTCATAGCCTGCACATGTTTTGGTACCGTGGTAAACGCAATTAGCTTAAGATATATCACATCAGCAAGAAGAATACTAACATTGATTGAACAAAACAATTTAGCAGAAATCTAGATGTAGCAGAAACACAATGATGCCTCCATTGACCAAGAACATTTTTGGGATGAAATAAAACCAGCAATTACTATTCTACATATAAATTGTACATAAAAGCTTAAATTAAGAATAAAAAACTTGAGGAAGATAAAAATTCTGAAGCAAATGTGATCAACGTTGCATCCAATAAACTGGATTATCTATTCAAAATCATGTTCCTTTAGCAGAATTATTTGGAGCAGAGTTCCGATTATTAGTAACCAATAAACCAAAAAACTTAAGCTGATAAGAAAGATGCCAAAGATGGTAGACAAGCACTCTAACACATCCTCTCACATGCAAGACTAATAGGCTTGCTACATGGCTTGAGTCCAAAAATAAACATACAACAAAATCAAACAACAAACAAGTGCAAGTATAATTATGTGGAGGGATTCTAACCTAGGACTCCTAGGACAAACCAAGTTTTAATACTGTATTAGTAATCAACGAACCCAAAAACCTAAAGTTGATAGGAAATGACCCAACGATAATAAATAAGCACTCTTAAAACCGATTATGTCCAAACATTTGAAAATTCTCCATGTCTTTGGTAAATTTAACTCCAGCACAATCACAAAAGGAACTCCAACACTTTTAGTGCACTTCAACCAAGCAACTATGCTCCACAAATAGCACTGCATATTTCTTACTTTTGATGCTTTATATTATTTAAGATACTACCGCTTTGTTCGAAACAAATACCAATGAGTAGCAAGTAGGCTTTTGGACACAATCTTTGTCAAAAGATTGACTCAATCTAGGAACTGATGTAATGTCCTATGAACAACAATCTATAGCTCCATGAAGCTTCATACTCGTTCAATATAGCTAGCTTAAAAAGATTGAAGTAATTCTATCACTATCATAGTCATATATATTCTCTCTTGCTCATGTTGAAAACTTTTGCTTGAGTAGAAACTATGAAACACAAACCAGACATCTCATGTTAACTTCAAGAGAGGAGAGGAGACGAGGCAAAGAAAATCCAGCCAAGAACCACTTAGACATGAAAAAGAAAAAATTCAAGTAAAAGAATTGAGAGAAAGATTATAACAGGCAAGATTGATGTCCCATGGTTATAACAGCGCCAAACACCTATAAATTTGGGAAGAAAGAACCCATGTTGTGCAACATCTTGTACATTGATGCTACTTGATATAACAGGAACCGAGCATCCAGGTGTCCTGAAATTTTCCTAGCAACTAATATTTCTCTGTTCTACACAAGGATAAGATAGATGAAACCAAGGAAATGAGATCAAAACTAAAGAACTCAGAGATAATTTCTAAAGAATTGAAGCAGAGGAGTGAAACAGTTAGAAGAAGAGAGATTATAAAAAATATGTTTCTGAAGCCATAGAAAATCCAAGGACAGCAAATGGTAATTTCTTCTCAAAGCTCAGTAACTGTAATTATAATTGCTTGTTCTTACCAGTTGAAGAGAAAATTATTATTATATGTAAAAAAGAGTTGGGAGTAGAACATCTATTGAAGCCAATAAATTAGAAGTAAGGTCATGAAATACATATGGAAAGAAGGAAAGACGAGAGAAATACATATGGAAAGAAGGAAAGACTAGAGACTCCAACTACCTGACAGTACCCAACAGAGGGATTATGAAGAGCATATGCTAGAAGTATACGCCTCAACGAATCCCTGCCATCCTCATTCAATGCAGGATGACCTGGGAATGTTCGTGGTATGTCCTGTATAGTCAATGTAAAATTTTAATCAATGGAAAAATCTGGGTTGCATTATAAAGCAAAAGAAGTAGCACCTACAAATTGAAAAGATTGAACGATAAATTCTAAGGCGCATTCATCTATTGACCTTCTCAATCTGCCTTCTATATTTTCTGGGTACGCCAGATGAGTTATTGTGCTCCTTGGTTTCTTGAGCCACCAAATCCTGGTAATATCTCTCCACTCTTCGTACCTTCACCCCAACAAATGCCTGCCATACCTAAAATGGAAAGGCCACAGCTTACAAACATAAGAATATCCTAAGTTTTAAATAAGATCGAGAAACTAAAAATTGTCAGCCTCACCTCTCCCCTTAGATCCTTTGGCACTCCCCCATGAACAAGACTGTCCAGCTCTTCTTTCCAACGAAAATAAGGCTCTGGAGAAACCCCATCTCGTGGAGCACCTGTTTCCTGGAAGGCATTTTCACTCCCATCTGATGTCTTGTTAACAGAGACTTTTACCTTAGTGTCCTCCTCACATTCCTCTTTTGATGATTCTGCTTCATCTATAGATGGCAGATGGTCTCCACGGTTTAATATCTGCTCACCTTTCATGTCCTTCCTCTTCTTAACACGAATACTCATCATATTCTCAATGGCACCAAGGGATTGTCTAATATGAGTCCATGTTTGGAGCTTACTAGTCTTTGTTTCTTTTGAAATCTGCTCCTTCTCGGGATCACAACCTGTTGAACCCTCAGAATTCGTCCTCTTACTTGGATCATCCCTTTCCTCAACAGTCTTGTGTTTCAACTCAGTAGCTTCAGCATTATCCGTTTCCCTCCCCCTCACAGAAACAGTCTCCTCACTAGCTTCATATTTGCTAACTTTCCCATTTCTCCCTGAAAAAATAACTTCTTTCAACTTAATATCTTCACTCTTGTCCTCTTTCTTGTGCTTCCCATTAACAGTCTCCTCAGTAGCTTCAGACTGATTACCTTTCCCGCTTCTCTCTGAAAAAACACCTTCTTTCAAATTAGTATCTTCACCTTCATCTACTTCCTTGCCCCTCTCAGAAACAGTCTCCTCACTAGACTTAGAACCGTTACTTTTCCAACCTTCCTCTGAAACAATCTCTTCTTTCAACTTAGTATCTCCACCCTTGTCCCCTTCCCTGCCATTCTCTGCAACTCTCTCCCCAGTAGCTTCAGACTCGTTGTCTTTCCCACTTCCTTCTGAAACAATCTCTTCTTTCAATTTAATATCTTCGCCCTTGTCCTCTTCCTTTTGTTTCCCATTAACAGTCTCCTCAGCACCTTCAGACTGGTTATTATCCCCACTTCTCTCTGAAACAATATCTTCTTTCAAATTAGTATCTTCACCTTCGTCTGCTTCCTTGCCCCTCTCAGAAACAGTCTTTGCAATGGCTTCAGACCTGTTATGTTTCCTACTTCTCTCTGAAATAATTGTTTCCTCAAACTCAGTACCTCTAGCTTCGTTCTCTCCACTGTCCCTCCCTGAGAGAGTTGTCTCATTCAATTCAGTATTTTCAGCCTCATCCGCTTCACTGCTCTTCTCTAAAATAGTCTCCTCTTTCAATTCAGTAGCTTCAGCCTGCAATGCATCCTCATATTTCTCCTCAGGAGAGGCAGGTTGAGTTTGTTCTTCTAGGTGTTGAAGGAAGTTATTCCACTTTACTGATCGTTCCGCTTCCTCTTCCTGATACCATAAATGTATCAGTAAGCTGGACAGAAAACACCTCTTTTACTCTGTTGCTCTTTCCTTTTAGTTGTGAAGAAATACACTACGTGAAAAACTTGAAGATATCATCTATTGAAGATTCCAAATATTTTAAAGAAAATTTGCTCACTGAACCACAATGATGACATATTATGTCTCTTAAGTTTGCTACAAGAAATGAATATCCTTCAAACCAAGACATGTAACCTACCGTTTGATGTCAACTTAATTATAAATTATTTCTCAACTCCTGATCTCATCTGATCACACAACAAAACATTGTTTGGACAGCAATTTGAAAGCGACAGACATTTCCAACTTTATAGAACATGTCTTTACACATGCATCTTAGATCTACAAAGCTAGCTGACACCAAGTCATTCGTGTTAGAATTGAAGAAGAAAGAAGCTCAAATGGCATATACCTTTAAGATACCAGTGTACTCTCGATATGTTTGTATGTGTTGAGGTCTCAGAGCGAATCCATAGCTATCCCTGTCAACATCAACATTTATATACGACTCTCAATCGCAACAAAAAACACCGTTCCTTGTTTAAACATCATTAACGAAATCATGTTCCAAATATTCAAAAGGTTTTTCTTCTTCAAAAATTAAAAGAACGAAAAATCAACAACAACAACAAAAATCAACAAAACTACTAGAAACCGACAATGTGAAAACATCAACTACATAAACTAATGGAGGTCACCTGGAATCAACCTCCAATGAGCGCTTACTCAACAAGGACAACAACATGCTTCACAAAGAGCTTCAATTCTACAGCTGCCCATAGCTCTCTTTAACATTACACCAGATTCAAAAAATCGAAAATCAAAACTCTAAAACTCTGACTACATATTAAAATCTAACACACACAAATCACATCTACAACTAACACTGATCTATTTTAAATCAAAATTATCAAATAATTTGCCAAAAAATAATTAGAGATAAATCATTATCATCATAGTCTAGATGCTCAATACAATGTTAGCTAACGTGACGCGTCAGTATCGGAGAAACGTATCAAAAACATAACAAAAAAAATCAAAGATTAGACTTAGAATATTTCAAGCGAAAAAATAGGATTCAAATACACGTGGAGATTTATAAAAAATTTGTAAATGCAAAGTGCATGTAAATGTGGAAACCTATTGTGTTGGTGATCCAAGGTGTGGAGGAGATTGAGGCTCGTCTCCGCCATCCTCGCGATTGAATATCGTTCAAATGAGAGGCGGATGCGGTGGCGGTTCCATGATTATTTCTGTTAGCTGAAAAAATCGCGTGCTGTGTCCGATCAGTCGCGGGAGCTCTGTGGAATTTGGTCATTTGATAAAAGGGCTGTCTATGGCTAGTAGTCGTTAGAAGACGGGTCACGTGCTTCCACTTATTAGCGAGATTTTGCGAGGATCGCTACAACCGCGGAGCTTGGAGTTGCCGCCTTGCTGGTGGTTTCCACTTTTACGTAATAACAAGGCTGTTTTGGTTGCAACGGAATACAGCGCAGACGGTGTGTGGCGTGGCGCCACGTGTTCGAGGTTAGTTGGCGGGAACGGTTTCGGGATTTTGACTGTCGCTTTGACTGCTTGGGCCTCCATTCCACCCGACCCAACTTTGTTTCTTTGGTTTTGCTACATCTTTGTTGCTGAATATGCGTTAAATTATCAATTGGTAGAGTGGGACAACGTTCTCATTGATTTCCCTTTTTTCTACACTTTGTATACAAATTTTCAATATTATATAATAAATTTAATATTTAATGACATAAACTTAACGTAGATATATTGATCTTTAACTAAATATAGTAAAAATTAAAAAAAAAAAATTCTTGAGATTTCAAGCTTATTCATTTTGAGTAGAATAATTCAGTTTCAAGATATGTGATGCCCATAAAACATCGATGGATAGATAGATAGATAGATATCAATTGAGAGCATTCAACTACGCATATTTAGCATAAAACTTAAAATATAATCCTTGAATGTGTATAGATTTTACTAGCCGTACAGCGAATTTTATAATTGAGAACACAAATTTGATATGAATATTGAAAACCAGCCGGGAGCTGACCATAAAAAACCTTCTTTTTTTTGTGGTAATTTTAATTTTTAATTATTTAAGTAAAACAATTCCAAATGCAGGATGCGGGAAAGCTATACAAACACACGACAGTATTAACTGCCTCAGTTTTATTTATTTAAACAGAACAATCCCAAGATAAAGGATGAAGACCAAGCACTAACAGATAAAAATAAAGTTCACACATACACACTTTAACATAAAGTTACATATAGAATTGCTTTATTGGAAGGAATTCCGTAAAAGCACCAATTTATTCGTCTTGGACTACAACAACTGCTGGCTAGTGCCAAGTTCACTGCTGGGCCTGAAAATCAGAAAAAGAGAGGATTTGCAACGGTTAACTACTAGCTTGCACACAGTAACAATCTATCTAAACCATATTGTTTGTGTTAACCATACCAGGAAGCGGCTCTTGTAAAATTCCACAAGCTCTTTTGGATCAGTTTTTGTCTGCTTATAGGCATCAATCTTGTTCAGTGCCTGCACAGGTTGGTTTATTAACAGAAAAAATCTTACTATCGTTCCAGTACAGAAGACCAAGATACATCAGAAACGACTTCTACTTTTCAGACTCTGGTTTAAGACAGTAGTTAGAAAATTTAGCCTCACCAGTCAGCAGTAGTTGGTGGTTCAAGAACTAAAGCAATTGTGTTGATTAACTTGAGCGACAGAGAGAACAATGTGAAGATGGTAGACTCTAATGAACTTACATAATATCAGTCTAAAACTTATCACACTGAATGCATGCATAAGATACCAAGGCAAAATTATATTGAGTGCATGTTATTACTTAACATCAAAGGTTTAGTTGCCAAACTACTGATTGTATAGCCTTTCTTGGAAATCAGATAAGAAATCAGTCTCAGTAAGTTTGTGCAAAAATCTACATAGGGATTTTTTCCCCAATACTTGTAACATATTTGAAGGACTCTAGTTGATACCTACCAGGTTACCCCACTGATGCAATATTTTATTGACCTTGTGAAGATTCAGTCAACTTAAGAAAACGTAATTTCACTGGTATGGAAAACTCTCTCTGAATAGAATAAGGTGTATTTAGTGATTAAAAGATTTAAGTATCCGTATAGGATGGAAAATGTAATTTCAAGGTACCTCAATCCATGCAGCCAGTTTAGGCCTGCCTGCTGTGATGTCATACTTAAACACTTCCAATAAGAAGATCTGGAATCTTTCAACGAATGGAATATAGGCAATATCCACCTGAAGAGACCATATTCATATATAAGAGTAAAATACTAAAATCATATGTCATGCATTCTTTTAACTTATTGTCTCTCTTTCACGGTTGCAAACCGTTTTACTTCCATTAAAGAATGTAACTAGGTCAAAGAAACAACAAAAGGCATGCTACACATGACTAAGATATAAACTTAACGCAATTGCAAAATCTAATTGAAAAGGAAACAAAATTAATTTCTTACGAAGTTAAAAAAGTGAGAAGTCAATACCCAACTGAACTGGCCAAGGAAGAATGGACCGTCATCAAATTTATGAAGAGCCTTTTCTAAGTAATCAAAAGCAGGACCTGTTGCAAATTTATAGTTTTGTGAGTTACAGTTTACATCCAAAATGCTTCATGAAAGCATTTCAGGTTAAAATCCTACCAGCTTCCTTTACTGGATCTCCTTTGAATGAAGTAAATACATCTCTGTTGAATGTATCAGTGTAGGAAAACAGCTCTTCAGCAAACCCTTTTTTGGCAGGATCCTACAATGTTTTAACAGCATTACTTCAGTTGAGGTTCAGAGGAAGAGATTAGCTTCAATATAAAGAGCAACGATAAATTCTGCACATCTTACATTTGACAAAAGAGAAGGGCCTTCAAAGTTGCTCTCAAGATATTTAATCAAATCAAGACTCTCTCCAATAATTTTGCCATTGTGTTCCAATGCAGGAACCTGTAAATAAGGAGAACTCCATGATCAACTCAAGAAAAGGTAAATACTTTCAAGAACTTTCAAACATAACAACCACCACCTGATGTCTTTTTCTCAATGATAATAAGCCATTCTCCATAACCCGAGAGCACAATGATGATGTCCCAATCAATTTCAGATATGTCTTTAATTAACCTCTGACCTTTTCAGTTAGGCACATAACTTGTATTCTGATTTAAATTCAGGGATTCATTTGCACAAATTACAGACATTTGGAAAACACAACAACACATACACGCATGCAAGATTACCTTCGCTAACAAGATTTGCTTCATCACCATACTCATAAGACACTGAGAAGTTCCTAATATTCTAAAGCTTTCCACTTTAGTCACAACAAACAGACTCTAAACTTCAGGAAAAATAATTCAACTTACTAAGCGTAACAAACAAACAAGAAAGGTAAAAAATTAATTTATTCAACAATTATTGGGACCCTTAACAACCTACTTCTAACAATTGAGCTCAACTTTAGACACGAATATACACTAAGCATCAATTCATTATAAAATGGTCATTGAATCAATCGAATTGACAACAATAATGAGTACAAGCACACTTGTTTTCAGAAGTAGTATCACCTTGTTAACAGGGTAGACTTTTTCCTTGTACCAAACAGGCCTATCTTGAAGGTTCAAAGGAACCAGCTTGATCTTCTCTTGTAATCCCTGCAGCCAAACAATCTCAACACCCATTAACCCAAAAAAAAAAAAATCTCAAAAACAAAAGCAGGACGAAATGATCATCAGTCATGAAGAAAGCAAAACAAACCTTGTAGTTTCTCGTGATCCAAACACGTTGCGCAAATGGGCAAGTGTAACAAGTATACAGCCTTTAAATACACCCAATAAATCCACAAACGTTACTCAACATATACATATAGTAAAGGAAGCCGACGAAATATTCAATGTAAGACGAAAACGGAGAAAACAAGAAAAGCAAAACAAAAAATTAAAAACCTGATAGTTCCATCAAAAAGAGGTGGTTGTTCAGCCTTGGAATTCAACGATGGAGGAAGATGCTCGTGCACACTATCAAAAGAGAAGAGAACATGAACTCAGGATTATTACAGTTGATAAATGCGAAAATGAAGACAAACCCAGAAACAGGAACGCAAAAACGAAGGTGGAGAAGGCGAATAATTCTTACGCAGTGGCCATTAGTGGGAGGTGTGAGAGAATTCTCGAAAGCTTTTTGGCAATGTATGTGGTGCAGAAATGCGTACGTGGTTCAAAGTTGAGAGGCACGGAGGACGTGCTACGTTACATCGTGGTTTTAAAGTGTGAAGTGTGAAGGCAGCAGTGACGCAATGACTCTAACACCCTCGGGCTTGTTGGTTGGTTTGGTTAAATTGGTAAACTTTGTCAAAATTTGGTTACAAACTTACAATACAAAATCAAATCAAACATTACCATGTTAAATCGTATGTGATGACGAATTTACATTATTACAACCAGGTTTTCTATTTTTCTTGATATATATTAGAATTTTTAAATATTTTATTTAAATTTATATATAAATAATGTGACATACGTGAGTTATTAAGATCTATTCATGATTACGTCATGTTATAATTTATAAAATATTAACAATACATATATTACATAATTTAAGTATAGATTTTAATAAAATAGTTAAAAAACTTTATATTACTTATATATATATAATCACTCTAGAAACTTATAATGATAAGTCCAAATAAGTTTTGGTACCAATTATATAGTGATTAAAAAACCAAATTTTCAAAAAAAAATTTAGGCACAAATTTTTAAATGGAATATTTCTGATTTCCTTCTATAATTTGATATAATAATTAAAAAATCTTTTGATTTTAAAAATCATTAATAGTTTTTTGGTTATTTTTATAAATGATAAGGGTTTTTTACTATATATCAAATTACATAATCTTTTAGTAATTTTTAAAATCTGAGGGTTTGTTTGCTATTATATCAAATTATAGGGGGAATTAAATTTTTAAAATTAAACATTAAAAAAGTAGAAAATCAACAAATTTTCAAAATTAAACACTAGAAAAGTAGAAAATCAGAAAGTGATCCTTTGTGTATATAATCGTTATATAATTCCTACCAAATAGTATAGAACCTTAATTTCTGTCTAGATTCATCTTGAGAAATTGAAATATGAGGGGAAAAAAAGGCTAAAAGCGTCAAAAAAATAAAAATTTTAATAAAATAGTATAGAACCCTGACAAGATTTTCTAGAACCTTAATTTCTGTCTAGATTCATCTTGAGAAATTGAAATATGAGGGAAATAAAAGGCTCAAAGCGTAAAAAAATAAAAATTTTAATAAAATAGTATAGAACCCTGACAAGATTTTCTAGGCGTGCATCAATGTCGAATTTTTCTTTTTTTTTTTTTTTTTTTCAAAATCATTTTTTTAAATTTTATTTATATATAAATGATACGAGTTTGACTTTTAAAGAATATGGGATATGTAATTTCTTGTGAAATCTTCGTAGGGGATTTCTATTATTTTGGTTTAGATTTATTTTGGATACTTGGATTGTAATATCATAATGTGAACTACAATACTAAAAAAATTAACGGTCAAATTTATTAAAATTAATCAGATTTTCATTCATATATATAGGTATACGCTAAAATTAAATATTTGTTTTGCTTTTTTTGTCATTTTATGAATAAAAGAAATTATTAAAATTTTTAGTCAAATAATTTAAAAGCCCTTCAAATGCAATTTTTTTTTTTGAAATATATTATCCGAATCGTAGTTAAAAAAGTTAAGACTTCAAAATATTTTTCCAATGGAGCCTGTATTACTTTTTTATCTAACAGTGACAGGATAACCCATCTAGAAAAGATGGGTTCCATCAAGTACATTGTGACGGTGGGACAAGGAACTTTGAAATGATTACTTTCTCTTCATGATCAGACTTTTCATCTTTTCTGTTTTCTTTTAAATTAATTTTTTTTCTTTAGCCATGGCATTATTCTTTATTCATTAGGGATGAACAGCAAATAAATTCCACCCAACCCACTCCTATAATTTTTTATTGAATAAGTTAAATTAAATTTTTAAAAGATTAAGATAGATTAAATTAAAAATTGAATTGAATTGAGAAATTCTATTCCCAATTAATCTAACCCAACAAACAAACATTCATTCATTATTTTAAATTCAATATTTACTTCTTTTTATAGAAAAACTTTTGTTAGAATTAACGATCAAGAACTAGAGATGGATAAAAAAGTATGAAACTGACCCGAATAATCCGACCTGACCCATGAGTGTTCAAGTTGGTTTCCATGTTCAGTTCTAAGGCATTTGAAGCCTCCATTGAAAAAACATTATTTTTTCACAGATCTAATCAGTTCCAGATGGTCAGAACCTACCCGACCTGTGAATAGAGGTATACACATAATTTCGCATGCCTTTATATGAAGCCATCCAATCCTAGATCAACCAAATCTCTACTTTTCTTCCCCTTCTCTTCCTACCGCTGCATCCCCCTTCTACTCTTCTTCCTCTCATCTCTCATCTCTCATCGTCCGTCGCCTTCGTGAAGCTCTCTTCGCCGTGGCCATGACCATGAAGCTCTTCTCCTCGTTAGCGTTATCGTCGTAAAGTCTCCCCGTCGTCTCTTCTCGTCGTCGTGGTGAAGCTCTTTTACTCATCGTCGTCGTGAACCTATTATCCTTACTATCATCGTAAAGCTCTTATCCTCGTCTTCGCTGTCACCTACCTTGGTTTTTTTATAACCATTTTAGTAAGCTCTCCTCGCTGTGAAACTCTCCTCTTCTTTCACTTTGGTTTCTCATTTCAGTTTCAGTGTTTCACGACACTTTCACTTTGGTTTTGACAAATATTCTGTTTTCAGTGTCTCACGACACTTTCACTCAAAGTTTGAAGCAGTTCAACTTCAATCCTCTGCAGCCCCAGACATTAACAACCCATAATTCGATGAGTCTACTCAGTTCACGCTCTCATTTTACTGCTTGAATTTTGATTTTTACATACTTAGCAGCTTTAGACTTCGTTGAAACTTGATTAGGTGTTTGTGTTTTCATAATTTTGTGTTTATTGTTTTGAATCTTGTGAGTTAAAATTACATATTGCATCCTTCAAGATAAAAATCTTGTTTTAATAAAAATCACGTTGTTTAGTTACTTGAATTCTAGTTGTTTTATTTTGTTTATTTCGTGTTTTAGAACAAAACAAGCAAATTGATTAATTTTAATTTAGTTTTGTTGATTTTATATATGTTTGTTGATTTGATTGGTTTAATTATTTTTATTCACCATGTGTCATTGTTGTTGTGAATAGATGGGAAAATGTGTAGACAGTGGTTTAGGGTCTGAATTCAATGATGATGGAGTTAGTTCGGTTGGAAAAAATCATAATCTTGATTTTACTTAATTTTTGATGTAGTGTTCTTCAACGAAGTTGCAAATAAAATTTTAACTTCATTGGATAATTTGGATTTATCTTGAAATTTGATGATAAGATTTTATAGTTTATATTATTTTTAATATTATTGTTCATTTATTAGATGTTTAGTGTTTATGTACTGATAAATTTGTTTTGAATGATTATAAAAAGGCGTTTGAATTTCGAAGCTAATCTTTAATTAGTTGGAGGTAGGCTTAGAGCTAATATTTGGAGTTTGAACTTTGGAGTTGTTTTCAAGTTGTTGTATTTTTATGTTTACTATTTTGTTGTATTTTTTTTTTTTAAATACATTTTGTTGTAAGTTTATGCTCACTATTTTGTATAATGTGTGGATATAGACATTGAATATTATTGAGGACTTAAGGGTGTAATGTATGGATGCGGACATTGGATGATGTCGAGGACTTAAGGGCATGTTGAAATTTCTTTTTTCCCTTTGATAGTAGGTAGGTTAATCTTTGCATCCACCTAATTTTGTGCGTAATGTGTGGATGTAGAGATTGAATTAGGGATGTAATATGCATTATGGCAGTAGGTAGAACTTAAAAGCATGTTGATTTTTTTTTTCCCCCTTACATTGAAGGCAGTAGGCAGGATTTAAGGGCATGTTACACCCACCTAATTTTTTTCTTAGTATGTTGCACCTATCTAATTTTTTTCTTTACCCATCTAATTTTTTTTATTCCACCCACAAGGCAAAGCAGGCCTAAAAAGTCTAAAAACATTTAAATTGGGCCCAACGATAATACACTTTAAAATAACAAAAATTCGCCCCGAAAAATGAAGCCCAAAATTGGGCTCAAGCGTGGAACCCAACTCGAACCGAACAAAACATTAGGTGCTCGGATCGGGTCGGTTTATCCCCTTTATTGGATCATGTTTGGACCCAAAACCTTCGACCCAATCACTTATCATGTTTGGATCGGTTTTCAGAATATGGTCATGCCCACCCCCTGTCAAGAATAGTCTTTATGGTAAATTGAATCTTTATTTATATTCGTTTTATTTATAATTAAATTGCTAAAACTATGAAAATTACCAATAGTGAATTAAATCTTTTATTTTGAATAATTAAATCTTTATTTAAACTCGTTTTATTTGTAATTAAATTGTTTTATTTGTAATTAAATTGTTAGGATTATGAGAATTACTAACTAAACATTTTATACATTTGTAATGGATTAAATCCAATCCAATTAATCCGACCCAATTATTATTAGATTGAGTTGGATTAAGTTGAAGAATTTATTGAGTTGGATTAGGTTGAAGAATTTATTGAGATAAGTTGAGAGATTTTTAATCCAATCCAACTAGAATCCGAAAATGTCCACCCTTATAATATTCAATAAAAAATTAAAAAATAACCCCTTTTTTCCGGTATTTAAGAAGGGGAAAGCTATATATTATAAACACAAGAAAATATTAACTGCTTCACATAAATTTATTTAAGCAGAACAATCCCAAAATACATATGCAAATAAAACACTGGCAGATATAACTCATAGGATCACAGTTACACAGTTAACATATCGTTACTTATTGAATAGCTATAGAATATCTTCATTTAAGGCATTCCATATTGCACCAATTTATTTATCATGGACTAAAACAACCGCTGGCAAGTTCACTGCGGAACCTGAAAGACAGAAAAGGAGAGAATTTGCACGAAGTTAGCCAGTACATATTAGCTTCCACACAGCTACCGAGTAGTAATCTAATAAAACCATATTGTTGGTGTGAACTATACCATGTAGCGGGTCTTGTAAAGATCAACAACCTTTTTCGGATCAATTTTTGTCTGCCTATAGGCATCAATCTTGTTCAATTGCTGCGGAGGGTTTAATAACAGGAAGCAACATTACTACCATTCAAGATTAACTATATGAATATAATAGGCTTATTTAGAATGACATATTCAATCTGAAATTTATCGAAGTTTAATGATTTCTTATTTTCTTTAATGATAGATTTTAATGAAATCCAGAATCATATAAGCTTAATAAAGATATTATTAAAATTTTATTGAAATACAATAAAATTTTTAGAATACAATATTATTCAAGTTTTATTTTTAAATCCATCAAAATCCATTGAATTCCACCAATTATATAAAATTATGAAGTCCACCAATTATATAAAATTATGAAGTCAATGACTTTTTATAGACACGTAAATTTATATAAATTTTTTTAAAAATTTGAATTAAAAACACCTAAATTTGTGTGTATTTCACTGAAATCTAAATAAATTTTAATTGAATATATTTATATTTATATGAATCTAAATTGAATATATCTAGACTTTTAAAATCTTATAAATTAAAGATTAACAATTGTATAGAATACAATAGAAGCAAAGATTCTTTATGATCATTTATCTACAAGTTTATGATAATAGTAACACAAAAAAAGAAAAATAGTAGAGAACAAAGGGCAAGATTTTTATATCGTTTCTCTCTCCTACAAAAATCAAACTTAACACTACTCTTATAGAAAACTTAGCAAAAATCTAGCAAAAATAAAAACTGTGTGGAAAATTCGTGCTCTGTTAATGTACCTCAATCCATGCAGCCAGTTTAGGTCTACTTGCTGTGATGTCATGCTTCCACACCTCTGATAAGAAGATCTCGAATCTTTCAACATTTGGAATATAGGCAATATCCGCCTGAAGATTGTATAATTATATTTACATATCAGAGGAAAATACTAAAATTATAAGTCATTCATTTTTTTCACCTATTGTTTCAATTTCACTGTTGCACACCATTTTACTTTCATGCTATATGTTATGAAGTAAATGAGTTTCTTTCATATTTTTTTTTTTTAAAAAAAAATTATCGTTTGCAACTAGATAAAATATATACATATATAATAATATCTCAAGAAACGAAAAAGTGAGAAGCCAACATACCAAACTGAGCTGGCCAAGAAAGAATGGGCCGTCATCAAATTTATTAAGAGCCTTTTCTAGGTAATCAAAAGCAGGACCTGGTGCAAGTTTATAGTTTTGTGAGTTACAGTTTAATTATATCCAAAAGGCTCCATCAAAGCCTATGTCAGGTTTAAATTCTACGGTTTCTACCAGAGTCTTTTATTGGATCTCCTTTGAATGCAGTATACACTTCAGTGGTGAATGTATCAATGTAATTAAACAGCTCTTCAGCAAACTCTCTTTTTGCAGGATCCTACAATGTTTTCACGACATTATAAGGTTCAGAGAAGAGATTAAGATTGTTAGCTGCTATAAATAGCAACAATAAATTCTGTCACATCTTACATTCGGCAAAAGAGATGGCCCTTCAAAGTTGGTGTCAACATATTTTATCACGTCAATACTCTCTCCAATAATTTGGCCATTGTGTTCTAATAAAGGAACCTGTAAATAAGGAGAACTCTATGATTAACAAGAGATAAGGTAAATAGGATAATGCTTATTCAATTAATCGAGGATCTTAGCACAAGTATCATCTGTATTCAATGACCAAGAGCATGGAAAAAAAAAAAACAACCAAAAAAAAGGTCAATCAAATCGACAAAACAAAAATAATCAATAAAAGCACACTTGTTTTCAGAAGTAATCACCTTGCTGTCACGGTAAACTTTCTCCGAGAACCAAGCAGGCCTATCTTGAAGGTTCAAAGCAACTATTTTAATCTTGTCTTGTAGTCCCTGCAGCACACCAATTTTTTTTTAAAAGAAAACAACAGACAGTGAAATTGATCAAGAAAGCAAAACAAACCTTGTAGTTTCTTGTGATCCAAACACGTTGCGCATATGGGCAAGTGTAAGAAGTATAGAACCTTTAAATATACCAAATAAATCCACACACGTAAGTCATTAAACACGTATATAAGTAAATATAACTAGCTAAAGAATACACGTAATGCGAATTAAAAAAAACCTGGTAGTTCCATCAAAAAGAGGGGGTTGTTCAGCCTTGGAATCCAAGGATGGAGGAAGATTTTCTTGCACACTATGAGAAGAGAAAAGATTATTATTATTAGATTCGATAAAACGCGAAAATGAAACCACCCCAGAAACAGAAACGCAAAAACGAAGGTGAGGAAGGGAAATTCTTACGTAGGGGCCATTATTAGAAGGTGTGAAACAGATAGAGAGAAACAGCGAACGCCTTTTGGCTTTGTAGAAGAAGGTAATATGGTGAAGAAATGCGTACAGCTTCAAAGTTGACACAGAGAGAAGGGGTTTATATAGAGGTTTTTCAGTGAAAGAGCGAAGGTACAAGTATGCTTCATAAAAAAAACAAAAAATGGATACTAGAGGAAGTGGGGCATTCTCGTTCTAAGTCTACAGCTTCATTTTTTTTTTCTTTTAGTAGTTATTACTTTAGATTTCTATATGTTTCTTTTTTATTATTTTTCTATTTGAAATAGACTTCTATGAGTTATCGACGCTTTGTCACGGTGATTGACAGCACCCCTAAATTCAACGTGTGAATTTGGATTCGACACCCTATAGCTTTATAGAAGTTGATTTCTTCTATCTTATATTATTTATCCTTTCATTTTCATATGAATCGATCCTTTCTATATAAAAGTTATTTTTCGAACAGCGTCATAAGTGTTCCATTTCGTTTAACCCCCAATAGTCCTTTGAGTCATACTCAATAATAATATATATATTTTACATTCCCATTCAAATTTTTAGTTTCAATTTTAATTTATTGTATCAAACTATATGAATAACCTTATTGGGTTTGTTGACGGCAGGAACGGCTTCGGATCGTTACTCTGAACATGGTTGCAGTTGAATAGCATCATATATTATCGTGTATTTGGTATCTGTTGCTCTGTGTTTGACATTTGTCGACTGCACGTTGACACATGAACAAATGCATGTCTTGATTTCACCTGTATCAATGAGTTGGTTTTTCGAATTAGCTTTTTAGAGTACTTACCCTTTATTTGTGGCTCATGTTTAACATTTGTCGACATGCATGTCTTGATTTCACCCGTATCAATGAGTTCGTTTTTCGAATCAGCTTCTTAGAGTACTTGGCCTTTATGCGTGGCTCATGTTTAACATTTGTCAACTGCATATTGACACACGGACAAATGCATGTCTTGATTTGACTTGCCTTGTTGGGACCTCGAGGTAACCTCCGTTTTTTCTCCTATCAACTCAATGGAGGCTTATTTCGGTAATTTGACGTATGGGCCTTTTGGGACAGTTTCTTTGCATGTTCATAGGCTGGGGTCTTGAATTCAGGCCCAACCCATATGCCTACAGGTTAAAATAAGCCCAAAATTAACCAGCCGCTGAGAATAACAAGGATTTGTTTATTTTTCCTATTCTAAATGAAATAATACCTATTTCAAAAAAAAAAAAAAAAAAAGAAATAATTCCGTCCAAAAACTTCACTAATCTTTCTTTTTTTAAGCTGAATCAGAGAACTATCAAAAACAGTTGAAATTACACATTTTGGACTGTCAAGATAAGTATTCTTAGAAATGAGAGACGAAGTATTTTCACAATCAACAGGAAAAAAAAAAATTACCTAAAGAGGAATTAAACCCCAAACTCATGTGAGGAGGGGAAGTAATAACAGCTGCACTAGCACAAAACTTCACTCATCTTAAATTGTGATTAAAGCTAATCTTAGTAGTGATTAAAACAAATACTTTTTAAGTGATGACAAATACTTGCGCACTATCGTTTCATGGATATATATCTGGACAAGGTGGATATATCCCTCCTTGCAGATGTCCAAAAACAGTCCTAGTTCTGTATCCCGGCCCGATTCATCATTCTTTTTTTAATAATAATTGGTGTTTTTTCATTTATATTTTTAGATACTTTTATCCTATTTTCTTCGATACCAGGATTACATCCTATGAAAATAAATCAACGCTGGTATTTTTTAATTTATATTTTTATATAATAAAGGATTGGCCATACCTTTCGTGGACTGCCCCATGAAATGCCACTAGTCGGTGACAAATTTTCTTGTGATTGTATACGTTTCTGGTCGTTATCCCATTCACAGTCAAGTTTGCAAGATTGTTTCTATTTAAATTGTATCGGTTTATACAAGAATCAGATATTATAAATTTTAACTGTTGTGTTTGGATAGTTGGATTAACAATCATGTTAATTGAACTTGAATTCGGTTAAACTTGATGAAATTGTTGGAACAAGAGTTGATTAAACTTAATAGAAATCAAATAAGAGCATCTTAGAAGATGGTATTCAGTTTTACATAATATCTTTTATTTTTTACATTATATCTTTCATTCTATTTTCTCTCATCAAATACATAAAACCTTTTCTGTCAACAATCTTACATACCCTAGTTTGGGTTAACTCCAACAAAATTAAAGCCAAACACTACAAGACATCCCTCTATGAAAGATTTTTTTTGCCCCCTTTATTTTACATGCGCGTTACGCTAGTAACTCGACTCTTCAAGTGGGTCTCAAAATAACAAAGATTTCGATGTTAAGAAAAACGAAGTGATGTCTTTGTTCGCGAAGGAAAAAGTTAAATGGGTGATAGGTGAGCATACGCTTGCTTGTTATTAACACCGACTTATTTTTCATTAATAACTGAAAAAGAAAGGAACAGAAGAAGAGAGCAACAACTTTGACTGCTCTGCATAGATTATACTACTAAGCAAACATAAAAAGTTCAAAGTTTCACCTTTCCTTATCTTTGATTGTTGCTTTAACTAGTCAGACTTCTTCATTAGACTCAAAAGAACTCCAGAGCTAAGACAGGTCGCTACAACACCAAGAGATGCCTCTGTTGATACATGAAACCCTACAGGAACCATTGGATAAAGATTTAGTTATATCGTGTTTTCTTTTCAATTGTGCAATTAGAAAAAATCATGTGATAGAAAGGCATTAGAATAGACGCACCAAAATAATCCGAGATCATCTTACACCCCATGAAACCCAGAACAACAGCAATGGAGGGCTGTTAAAGATTTAAGCAGGGAAAACATTCAGTGTGATTCCATTATGGTCAACATACAATCTAAAAATTACAACTGCTTAGTTGTGAAGGTAAGAACTTAGAATTAGTATTTTTTTGGATGAATAGTAGTTAATGATTTTTTTTTTTTTAACAAAATTCCTTGTACTTATTGAACAAGAGTGCCTGAAAAACATGTACTATAACATGTATTTTGCAGATATATACATGATAAAATAAATATATCCAATCTGAAAAATGTCTTCACCCTATTTCTGTAAAATCTAATGTATACTTCTTCTTAACTCTGCCTCTACCAAAAGAAATGGTACTTCTTACATGCTCTGTTAATAAAATCTAACATATGCAATTTATAAAATCTATATTAAAATTAAAGTATTTGGACTACTTCAAATCAGTCAAATTCACTTCTAAGACTATAGCATTTGACTAGCAAGTAATTCTGCTAGAAATCTTTAATATCCGGAATAAGAAATTAAGTAATAATTAAGATTATAAGTCTGAGATGATCCACGAAGTGGTCAAATTGGTTTCACTCATCAAGCAACCCTGTTGAATTAAAATAAACCTTCTTGACATTAAGTACAGTTTGTGGCTAACGATGATTTCTTAGTAACCTCAAGTAAATATTTTACCTGCAAATATTCCAACTCTGCCATGCCCTCAGAAATGAGTGTGTAAAGCGACCTTAAGCCTGCAGTGACCAAATATGCTCAACTAGCCATTCTCTAATAAGATCTATAAGCTTCTACTTCAATACTAACCTTTAGATTGCAGTTCAAAAACATTTGTTGTATAATTAAAGGAGGCAAAGGAACAACACATCAGTGCCTCTCACTAAATAGGGTAGCCAAAAATAGCATCCCTGGGAGTAACTGACACTTAACTATAAAGAAGAGGTAATAACATAAAGTACCTATTATAGCAAAGAGATTAGAAGTAAAGACTATGAAAGGATCCCGTGTAACACCAAAAACAGCGGGTATTGAGTCAACCTGGAGAAAATAAAAAGTTTCATCAATGCCCAAATTAGTGAGAGAGTGTGTGTGCATATGTGGTTGCAAGAGTTTGTGCTAGACATAAATGAGGGATGATCGAGAGAACCTACAGCAAATGCTATGTCACTGAGCTCAATAACTGCTACCGTAAGAAGCAATGGTGTGGCCTGCCCAAAATGTTTGACACCTGTTAGAAATCAAGTACCATTAATTTGACATGGTTAAAGAACTTAGTATTCCCAAAAAGAAAAAAAAAAAGGTTTAAAATACGACAGTAGTATAGCAGATGTATATTATTAAATACTAGTACACTAAATATATGCTTCAATCATATTACTGAGATTTTAAGAAGCATTTCAAATCGTTACAAGTAATCAAAAATACTTACCTTCCACATCCCGTCCTGATTTGTTAAAAATTGATCGCCATCGTAATAAGCTGTACCGCAAAAGAAATGTAGAGTATAAGAATCTTAAATAAGAAACATCAGCTAGTGCAAACTAAATGAGTCGAATGCAAGCAACCAACCACCAAATTCAGTCTAATTTTATGGCTCCTAATTGTTTGCAGAAAACCATTTTTTTCTTTCTAATTGCAATATGTAAAGAAAAATGAGGACAGTGAGGAGGATCTGTGATGCGGGTAGGGGGATGGAGGGAACACTAATTAATAAAGAAAGTTTCAACTAGAACAGGAGAAGACTTAATTCTAGTGTTCGCTTGTTAAGAATTAAAAATATACCAAAATAAAGGGGATTGAGGAAGAGATAATATTTATACTCAACTTTCAGGGTATAAGATTTGATTCAACAAAGTCCTATTCAACTGTTCTATTGTTTTTTAAAATCAGACAGGAGTGTTGAGATTCAACGGCGGGTGCAGTGCAAAAAATGAAGACCAACCTCAATAAATATAATGCTTCTCCACCAGCAGTATGATACAATATTATAGAAGTAAGAAAGATATATTCTATAAGCAAGTAGGGCATATATTAGGCCAAGCTATCGGCAGTCCAACCTATTCCAACAAAAATACGAGTAGGAAAACTTTGGTTATTGAACCTAAGAAAGGTTACATCGAATTTCATTCAAAGTTCAGTTCGTATCTTCTCAAAGCTAGACAAGATTTTGGCTAAGTCCCAAAATAATATTAAACAATTTTGAGCAATCAATCTCGACATGTATTCATAAAACCATTCATTTCTCCAACAGAAACATTGTGGGAAAATAAACATTACTTGTGACAGGAATAAATCTTCGACATGTCTTCACAATAAAATTGTCAGCTAGGTCAGTGTCATCATCTTCACTTGCAAATAGCTGTCACAACAAAAATAAGTTATCGGCCACTGTACACTTAAGCTCTAAAAGCACTATTAGAGTCAGCATAAAATAACATATGCAGAAGAAGAAAATTTCTTCTTGGGGATATAAAAAAGAAATAATATGTTGCAAACAGAGATTCAAGATCCTAAAACATCAGCAGTCCATTGTTATCCCACCAGATCTTAATAATTTTTCACATAAATCACTTTAACTGTAAATTGCAAGATGACATCCACTCAACCAGAAGAAAGTTTGATAAATTTACTGAGAATCAAATAAAATTGAAAGTATATTGCATTAACTGCAGCTACATTCCTTCAGAAGAGATATGACACCTTGATTGATGAGTACAGAAGTATTGCAGCCAGTAATAGATTAACCGCCTCAAATCTCTGAAACGACAACAAAGTAAAAATTTCAGAAAGAGCTCATACACATAGTAAAGCATGTGCATGTGCACAAACACTTGCAGAAACAGATGGGAATTTAACATTTCTACTGTTGATATGGCCTAAGGATTTACCTGAAGTGTTGCTGTTCCAAGTAATATCAATGACAAACGGAAAATGATTGCACCAGCTATACCATATGAAAGTACCCGATTCTACATTTCCGACGTTAAAAATTTTCGATCACCAAGAATTGACATTCAGCATTCACATACTATAAAAACAATACTGAAAAACAAAATTGAGAAGCTAGGGTCCAAATATTATCTTGAAGATAAAGGTTTGTACAGCACCTGATACTTAAGTGGCACTTTGAAGTATTTGAATACCAGAACAAAGACAAAGAGATTATCGACTGACAAACTTTGCTCCAATATATACCTGAAGATGATCCATAATGATCATTTTGCAAGAAAAGATTTGAGCTTAAAGAAATTAAATTGGGGCAGTCTAGCAATGAAAACATAGTAAACACCAAGAAGTCAAAAATCACAAATTGATTAGTAACAGAGTTCACCATATGGTATGCTTAAATACATTACTTTCCATCAGTTATGATCATGACATCCATACTCTAGAGAGACAGAAATGAAGAAGGTCCAGGCTTTCAACTCATACAGTTCACCAACATTATTTCACCAAAAAATCAAAGAGGTAGCAAACAGAAGAAACTGGCTCTAAAAATTGATTGAAATTTCAAAAGACACGAGTTTAAACAACCAAACTTATAATTCTGGCCAAAACTTCCGAGGCAGAGCTGCAGACAAACAAACAAGAATAGAAGTTCATAAATAACAAGTACTGCCACTCAATTTACTAGCTTCGTACTTAGATGTCACATAATTGTTCTCGACTCATTCAAGGTGTCGAATTAAGTCCAAGCACAACATTAAAGCAAATGCATAATTTTAGTCTCCTCTACACAACATTAAAGCAAATACATTAAGTCTATCCAGAGAAAGAGATCTACATCTAAAACTTCATAAATTCAAAGACTACACAATATCTTCAGTTGTGTGTCATCATTGACAAGCAGTAACCTGTACAAGGAACATGTAAAGTAAACATGATTCTATATAATCTTCATTCCAAAACCTTTAAATTCAAATTTATGACCAGGAGGTTATTAGACTGCATGACGCAGTACAGGTAACAATTGTTGACAATGCCAGCTCACGACTCACGCAATATATCCAACATTAACAGATCAAAAATCTAATATCCTCTACAAAAAGAATCAGCATACCCGGCAAAAAACTCGGACGCCTTGCCAACACCTTCTTTGAAACCCACACCAAGACCAAATGCCACAGCTGTACCGACCTACAATACTCAACATCAAAACACAACATCTACAGATTCAAATAACACACAACTTTATAAAAAGCAGACAAATACTCACCCAAAACCCAACAGTTTTAACAGATGATGCAGAAACTTCATGACCCTCAGTCTTCTTCTTCTCCAGACTAGACTTACTTATATTGTTAACATTATCATACAACTGAGAACCGCCTTTCTCGTCATCTACTAATTCAATATCATATAATTTCAATCACTAAATAATACTAATCACGATGTGAATCGATTTGCTTCACACACTCACTCACCTGCATTGGATAAATCATCCTCTTGTTCGGTTTTTCTCGAACACGAAATCGGCAAATATTTACTGCGACGGTTATGAGTGACTGCAAGTCAAATTTAGAATCAAAATTTTTAACAGCTCAATCATTAATTAGACGACGTAGAGGAAGTGAGAGAGAGAGCTGACCTGTGAAGAATGTATGGTTGTGAGAGTGGTAGAAATGGAGACTGGTGGACTTGGGAGGTTGGATTGGAAACTTCAGGAGGAGAGAATCCAACTTGGGAGGAGCTTTAAGGCCATTGAAAATGACCGAAGCTAAACCCATGGTTTGATATTTTGTTTAACCAAAAATTGATTGGAAATTGAAATAGGATTTGTGTATATTACATATATCTTATCCTCTACTGAGTAGACTGTTTCTGTTCGCGAAAATTTGTTGGGGAATCACCGTCCCCTCCTTTTCTATTGTCCAGCTAGCTAGACCTTCCAGATTCTGTCGTTTTGCAAGCCAACGATGGGTACAAACAATCAAACAACGCCCTCTGTGGTGCGTTTTCGTGGTATTTTTTATGTAGTAAGCTTTTCGATTACCTAAATTTTTTACAAGTATATATACGCCTGTTCTGAAACTTTGAAATCCACTTTTTATTTTAGTTTGATATTATAAAATAGAATGGCTTTTTTTAAAAAAAAAATCTTAACAATATTCTCAATTTAATGCTTTTGATAACTATTGCAAAAGACTCCTTTCCAAGAAAATTAAAAAACAAACTATTATTAAAGGTTAGTCATCTCATGTTTTTTCTCTCTAGAGAATTCTAGAGAGAAAAACATGTGAAAATTTTTATTTTTGGAGTAGATTAGGTCTTTTGAAGTGTAATTGGTAGATTTCTTCTCTTTTTCTTCCTTAGCTTCTTTTTTGAGGATGAGTGTTTGTAAGGGTTGGATTTATATGATATCTTGATCATCCCTTTAAAAGCTGGTATGTTTTCTACAAAATCATAATTTGGTGCTCTACCAGTCTTTTCAAACTTCCTTTGAGGTCAACGGTAGAGACTAAACTTGGATCGAATGAAATGAGTTATCGTGTAACAATTAGGGATTTTAAAGGTTTTATTATGATAGTTCTCTCCAAACCAATGAAAGGTATCTTTTCATCGACAGTAGAATATCTTATTGCTTTAAACGAAAACATTCTTTTGGTATGTCATTTCCAGATCTACAATAGTAGTATTTGAAGCCAATGCCGTCAATAGTTTAGGTATGCTATTTTCTGTATTTTCTTTTTGTGTTGTTGTTGCATGTATGATTGTGTTTCTTTGGTGTTTTATGTGGGTTGGATGAATTTTAAAGGTGTCAAATCATTTTCAGATTTGAGAATCATTTGGTATTCCATCTGACCACCTTTGTATTCTTCTCTCTTGAGGATTTGTGCTAGTTGTATATGTTTATAATCCCTGTGTTCTCAACTTTTATTGGGTGTTAAGAAAAAATAACAAATAATGCTATTAATGGAAAATTTGACAATGAAATTAAAAAAAAAAAAAAAAAAATGAATATGTGAGCTTCTCTCGCAATGTTGAGAGTACCTGTTGTTTGGGTTATAGAATCAATAACTGTGAAAAATGTTTAAACAAAATTTTTAAGAAGATGAAGTTTTATTTTTTGGAAGCATTTTAAGAAGATGAAGTTATAAAGTAAAAACTCATTTGTATTGTAAGTTCTAATGAATTGTTAGAAATATCGTCCAATCATGAGTAGGCCAACAAAATTTTGCCTGTGAGAAGTCGTGTCGGACAATATTCGTTTAAGAAATGGTGTGTTCAAGTAGACAACACTGAATAATCTTTATATCAATTTGAGTATGGTTTAAGATTCGTTAAATTCATCTGTGGCATGAACATACGTGCCTAATGAATTATCTACCACATCAATTCTCTATTATAAAATAATTACAATGCAATGCGTGAGAGTAAATGATCATGTGGGTGATTCCGTGGAATTGGGTAGTTTAAACACACAACATTATGTCTGGTCAAGTATCTCAGATAGCAACATCTGCCTAAGATTTGCTCTCATGTTCATTGAAATGAAAATTAGCAAATTTGTCCTAGGCTCTCCACTTTTCTCCATGAGAATTCGTGTGTTCACCTACTCATGGTGGTTATCACCCAACATTCTGCTTGATGGATCCTTCAATAGGATTGTTTTATTTTTATATGATTTCTACGAGTTACTTTGATTTATTTAAATTATACATTAAATCAACTGAGAATTACATAGAATAAATTTATCCAATACTCAATTTTTTTCAAATTAATAGTACAAGGACTCAATGAAAATTCAAATAAAAAAGTACAAGTAGTATTCATAAATAATACTTTAGTGCTCAAATCTTGCATGACGAAACACAAAAATGAATTTGAACCTATAAATTTAAAAAACAACATTCAAGGTGTCAAAACAAACACATATATATATAGAGTATTTCTACCATCAGTACTAACTTTAAATAGTTAAGACGAATTAATCAAATTTATCAATTGTATTGTCTCTCTTAAAACAAATTCTCTCTTCTATTTAATTTAGATGTAATGAATGAATTTCTTAACTTTTTAAAGTTATAAGACAATGACGATAGAATTATATTTATATATATATTAAATGATTACCAATTTGTGTGACATGTACTTTTATACTCTCTTACATCAAATTTTCATGAATTATTGCATAGATTATTATCAAGGTGTTGTCTTTAAGGTCCACAATGTTAATGATATCAACTAGATTAAAATTTAATATTAAAAATAAAAAATTTTGTTTATGGGTAATGTAGTTAGCACCATTCACCCTATCTTTGCCTTAGAGAGACGGGTTTGAGCACCACTTAACAACTATGTTTATGATAATTTTTTCACTTGTATATCCTCACAATTTTTGAGAGTTAAGTTTCGGGTTGAGTTTTAGAGTATATATCAGGAAGTCTTGATTGGGGTATCTGTGCTTGTAAGTTGTAATTGTACCATGTCAAAAAAATCAAAAATCAAAAATTAAAAAATCAGTGGTTATTTGTACCATAGCCATTCTCTCTCAAGACTCAACTACAATCATGTGTGTATAATTGAGTAACAACAAATTTCCATTCTCTTACATTTATTATGTTTAATGAAATCAGGTGATACAACAAATACACAACCCATAAAAATTTGAGGTTGATTAGCTATTATCTATCAATAATAACATTTGAATATTCTTCAATAATCATTCTTACAATCAATCAAACGATTGTTATTGATGATTAAACTTAACTAATAACGTAGTCAAAACCTTCAAATTTTTATCTTATTCAAATCACTTGTTATCTTGCTATGTTAGAATGCAGCTTTAAACTGTTTAAATAAATAAATTGAAAAAAAAAAAACACAGTTCAAAAAAAAAAAAATTTCAGCTTAAAATTTGAAATGATAGCAAGAATCAATCAAACTCCATTTGAAGACTTAAAAAAGAAAAAGATAAAAAAAAATTAAAAAAATGAACAGGTATCCGTACATATGACAGCACACCATCCAAAACCAAATCTCAAACGATCCGACGGCTGTGATTGAAGTATTTGTATACAACCCTCAACCCCCTGTTTCGTCTCTTTATATGCCTGAATCACAATTCACAAAAGACGAAACAAACGCAAAAAAGCGAACCACCGTATTATTCCATTTCTTTCGTATCCTTCACGCAGTCTTTCTCTCGCTCGCTCGCTCGCATTCGATGGCAACGGACAGCGAGAAGCTCACCGCCGTCAACGCCGCCAACAACAATAATCCGCCAGCAGAAGAAAACCCTAAGACGACGGACTCCACAGATCGTGTTCAAAACCTTCCCGCCGACGCAGTAACTTCCACAGGTGTCGGGCTAAAGAAGGAAGGCGACGATCCGAAGACGAACGTGGCCCCGGTGTCTCCGCCATCAGCCAACGACGCTCCGGTCACGGATGTCCAGAAGAAGATCCGCCGAGCCGAGCGCTTCGGGATGCCCGTACAGTTGTCCGAGGAAGAGAAGCGCAATTCTCGCGCTGAAAGGTAATTGATAGCACGATTTGTCTCTCTTGTCTCTTTTGTCTTCTTATTTTAGGGTTTATCTAGGGTTTTCGATTTATTTGTAGCTAATTTACTCTCAGTTTTGTTTTTTGCAATTAATTTTTCTAGTCTTGATTTATTATTATTATTATATTTGTAGCTCACAAAAAAACAACATTTGTGAAAACATGAACCACCTAGCCTTTTGAAGTCTACGTAGTGTTAGTATATTGAGGAGTTCATTATGAGTGATGATGGGTTCACTCTGTGTAGTTCCAACTTGATCATTTATTAAAATGTGTATATTGTTATTGTTGCAGGTTTGGAACTGCGCCTCAAACGCATGGATCAGAGGTATCTAAGAAATCAGAGGAGCTGAAGAGAAGGGCTCGAGCAGAGAGGTATTAAGCTTTGTCAACTTTATGTGGTCATATGGTGAAAGAAGTAGTAGTTTAGCGATATTCGTTGATTTATTTATGTGTGCAGTTTGTTATGATGCTTTGTGTTGTATTTTAGGTTTGGGCTTCCTGTGCCCATTACAGCTAGTGATGAGGAGGCTAAGAAGAAAGCTCGGGCTGCCAGATTTGCACCATATTCTAAAACAGACTCTGTGGAGGAAGACAAAAGAAAAGCAAGGGCGCTTCGGTATATATTGTTTGCAACTGAACTGCTTCCTCCATGTTCTATTTTGGTTAATAGTTTTCATGTTTTCTTAATTGGGACTTACATAGACATTTTTGTCCCAGGTTCTCATCACCTCCTTCAAGTTCTTTATCACAAGTGAATGGCGAGGGGAATATTGAACCAGTAAGGCCCTGAACTGTGTTTTCTATTTACTTGCAAACTGATTGAACAAGTGTTATGTATTATGTGCTTTTCGGAGTTGTGATCTTTTTGTTGATGTGTATAACAGAAGGCAGTTATTGCAGGCAAAGCTGGTGGAGGAGCCTGAATAGAAATTGCCACACAAAATCAGTATGTTTAGGTATGTTCTAGGAGATGCTGTACACTGACAGTCACCATACTGATTATGTTCATTAAATTGTCATTCTTACCAAGTAAATTTTCTATTTTTTTAAAGTTTGTTTACATAGACAGTTGAATATTTTATATGGGCGGCTCTGATTTTTGGTTCCCTTAATGTTCGTGGCAGGTCTAGGTTTTTAAGCTCCAGCATTTCTGTCGGCAACATGTGTAGTTATCTGCATTTCTTCTATGCATTATTACTTAATTGTCTTGTAAGTATCTCTGGGCAGCTATGCAAGATTTTGTGGTGGAAGGTGTTTTCCCTTAATGGAGATACAGCTATAACGTTTCCTTTACCTGGTGAGATCTAGAGCAACCAACCCACCACCTTTAGTGTTAACCTATCTTAGAGTCTATTGAGTACATCAGAAATTCTGAAGTCAAGACCTAGGGAATTTTTTTTTCTTTCCTTTTATTTGGTTTAACTAAAAAAAATTGTAACATGCTGTAACTACCAAGGTAAGTTGGTTTGAGTTAAAACAATTCGGTTCTGTGTTGTTGACACATGGCCAATGTCTAATGTTCCTGCAAAGTTGCTTGCTCATGATCAATTGGGAATAGCAGTGGTAACCTGACAATTATGGATTTGACATTTTAGGAACCAAACTGCACTATTTTGTTTTTAGAGGAACAAGGGACCATTAACTGCCATACTTCATCTGAATTAGAGAATTTTGTAATTGCTTTGAATGAGCTTTAGTTGGTTAACTTGATCTTTGGTTTAATTTCCTCTGGTCGTTGCATATGGAGACATAGATGGTCATTGATGGAACTGTGTAGGATCCAAGGCAGACATTGATACTCCTGAATGTGCATTTGCTGTGTTTTAGAATAGTAATATAAGTTAGGAAAAAATTGTGGTCCTAAGATTTAAGGCATGCATATTTTTAGTGTTTTAATTTTAAATCAACGGTGCTTTAGTTATCCTTTAGTTGGTTTTTTTTTGTTTTTTTAATATATCTTTCTTGTTGCACAAAAAAAAAAGGGAAGAAATTTGAATTTTGTTTTTGGTCTCATGGTAGTATGTTATGGCTTGTATTATTATGGATAATAATGCATCAATGGAATTGGTTCATACCGGTGGAATACTTAATTTGATGCCATATTACCAGAGTGCGCACTGATGTTCTACTGGATGTGAATAAAAAGCTTGTTATCTTAATTATTATTTTCCAATCCTTAAGAGGCGGGTAGTGGGTTTTGATTGAATTTAAGTCTGTCAGACGGAAAATAGGAAAGTACCTTTGAAATGAAATGTGTCAGTTTCAGTTTTCTTTTATTTTGGGTAGGAGAGTATGTTTT